>JAQPPZ010016884.1:1250000-2500000 GCA_028583015.1 Wollemia nobilis | reverse complement strand
TCTATTTTGTGCACCAAATTTTGATGGCTGTCCCCATGTGGAAAATCTGGATCTGCTGCTGTTCAAGGTGGGTTCTAGATCCAATGCCCTATCTACAACATCATTGAGGGTTTGGGGTTTGAAAGCCCTCACATGCCCTCTCAAGGGATCCATCAAACCATTTATAAAAAGATAAACAACCCTATCTTCAGCCATATCAGGAACCATTATAGAAAGCTTCTGAAATTCATCAATGTAATTTGCTACAGTATTTTTCTGTTTAAGGGCAGCCAACTCACCAAAATAATCATTATCTCCTTTCCTATCAAAACGCTCCAAAAGCCTTTGTGCAAACACATCAAATTTAGTAATGGTGCTATGCCCTTGAGTAACAAGGCCATGCTGCCACCAATCATAAGCTACACCATCTAAATGCAAAGATGCAAATTGAACTGCTTCCTCTTCTACCATAGGACTAAGACAAAGATATGTTTGTACCTTAAGCAACCATGCCCTAGCAGAAATTTTATCATCACCACCAAAGTAAGGGAGTTGCATCTTACTCAATTTATGTTGCAAATCTCTCTTGTTGTCACCTCCACGGTTGCCACCATGAGATCTAGCTCCATTTTGCTTCTTTCCCCTAATTTCCAAATACCCATCAAATGAGACTGCATCTTTGAATGCTTGGGATTTGGCTGCATATTGCTGAAAAAGAACATCAACTTCTTGATCTGTCACTTCAGGTACAACAACTTCAGTTTGAGGCTGAATGAACATGGATCTAGGGGGTTTCCATAACTTAGAAACCCTAGCCATGAAACTCCCATGGAAATTTCCTCCATAATTGTTCCCTCCATGTGAAGAACTCTCTCCTTGAGAGACATTAGGATTAGGAACTGTATTGGCACTTTGTTGTTGGGGCTGAATTATGTGATGGGGCTCTTGTTGCTGCTTGTCAAGCCTCTCTTGCCTCTCATTCATGGAATGAAGGGATCTCTCCATTCTTGCCAAAATAGTTGACAAAGGACTTTTCTCCAATGCCACAACCAAAGAATCTTCCATAACCTTGGCAAGCTTTTCCTCTTCAGAGGGTTCTTGTTGCTGTTCAACCCGTTGCTCAGGGATTCTTATACGTTGTTCTTCATTTCCATCTAAACCAGAGTGTGGTCCTCCACCTTCCATTGGCTTAGGGTTTTGCTTTCCCTTATTCTTCTTACTTCTGGTATCGTAATGATGAGAACCACTCATCCAAAATGATCACAGGATGGCAGGAATTTGGCTCTGATACCACTGTAATATTCCAGCCAAAAATAACACAAAAAATTGCAGTTTTACAGAAAATTACAGCAATCACACAGTTCTGATCACACACAGAAAACTCAGCGAAACTGATGTTTATTTGTAGCCAAACATGCATAGCAGATCTAATCTAGGGGGGGGGAGAAAAAAAAAAAAAAAAAAAGACCGCCCCCCCGGGGGGCGGCGCGGGGGGGGGGGGGGGGGGGGGGGGGGGGGGCGGGAAAAAAACCCCCCCCCCCCCGGGGGGGGGTCACCCCCCAAGGCCCCCCGGGGGGGCCCCCCCCCTGGGGGGGGGGAAGGGATCTAGTTTCTCCAATTGATTTGTTCAATGAAGCACCAATGCAAAGCCTGTGTGACTTTGCCCTAAGCAATATGTGAGCTTTGGGGTTTCAATGGAATTGAGATCACAAAGCCTCTAAGAGGTTGGAGTGCTCTTAGGGTTCCTTCTCCCGAAGCTTGTCCACTCTTCAAGAGCCAAATACAAATTGCTAGCCACAACAAATTGTCCAGAAATATCAAAATGAGAATAATAATCAAGTCTGTTTCACAAATGAGATGTCTCATCCTTATATAGGCTTCCCTTCTCAATGGATGATTAAATCGTGACCCTTAGATCCAATATGAAATAATGAATGGTGGGGATTTCATCTTGGAAACAATGAAATTCGGGTGTAATGTATTTAATGCCAAAATAGGCACTCAAACCACCCAACTTCTAGCTGAAATGGTCCCAAATGGCCTCACAACGCCCAATGTTGGCTTGGGATCTCTTCTAAGTCCAGCCATGCCCTTTTAGAATGCCTCTAACTTACTTTAATAGTCCAAACCTCATCCTTATCTTCAAATTAGTCTTGGAACTCACACAATATGAACCTCATCCTTATCTTCAAATTAGTCTTGGAACTCACAAAATATGACTAGGATCAAAGACTTTGACTTACAACTGCCAAATAGCATTAAATAATGCTTGGTCTTATCCACACATCACACCTTATCCTCAAAACAGTCTTGGGAGTTGTAATTTTCGGATATACACTTGCCAAGGCAATAAATGCACTTGGTCTTTATCCCAAAACATAACTAAACACCAAAATAACAATACTAAGACAAGTATTTACATCATACTTAGCAATTCTTGCTAAAGAACACCCTAAAATACTCTAAAACATGAAAAATAAAATATATACAATGCTGGAAAATATTTGGGACATCACAATGTGTGTGTGTTGTAAGACATGAATTAGGTTCTGTCTAAAAGTGCATAATTCTAGCAGAATTATTTGGGTGGTTTCTTGTTCCATATAAATGCCAGATTTGTTTTATGGAATCCGTAATATTATGTCAGTTCCATATATCAAAGGACACAAGAGACACCAATATTTGAAGGGCATCATGAATACCCAAAACAATATCACTATGTAAGATACATATCCTTCCAGTTTGACAACTAACATTGTACCCAAGGTTTGCAACTGATAATGAGTGATTTATTTACATTCATTTGAAAAGAATTTATTTTGGTCAATGATCTCAAGAGGCTTTTCCTAATAGAGGACAAACTGAAGTTTTTTAAGGTCTCAACTCTTAAGATTTATGCCACCATTGTGTTTTATCGCCTCCCACCTTGCCCAAATGCATTAGTTCTTTATGCCACTTGGGCAGTTTGAGTGTACCATTCCTTTGGTACCAAACAAACAATGGTACAAGTAAAGAGAAGATAGGGATCTCTTTTGGAGTACCAATACATATATGATGCTAAAAGGATACAGTAAAATGATGCTAACTGATGCTAACTGATGCTAACTTATTCTAACTGATATGGTGCTTCTAAAAGATAAACATAGTAGCCATATATTCATCGTAATAAAATTTGTTTGCTTTAATAAAACTTCATAAGTCTAATGAATGTAAGCTTGCACAAATAAGGAGTTAACCATGGCAATAAGATAGTCTATAATATATTTTACAATTTCCATTGAAGCTATATAAGGACATAGTCTTGTTTTCATTAAACTTGGTCTATTATTACAACAATATCTTCTCAATAACTTGCGAAGCATCAGGGTTGACAAAAAATTGATCAAGAGAATATTGTGACCAGAGGTCAAGAACACATCCCATTTATTGGTGTTAGTCCTTTGCCTATGATTGGTGTAATCTTGGTCTGTTGTCATCCAGGAAGAAGAAGAAGAATTGATTGGAACTAAAATGCAAAGTGGGACTTCATACTGACATTAATGGCCTATTGCATAGCTTCAGAATTTGTGGAACTTGCAAGTTTTCCTCCAAGTTCCAGCAAGCAAAACCGATAGACAATCATTGTTGAAAAGTGTAATCTTTCACTTATTAGGCATGGCCGTATAAGCCTACCAGCCCATTTAAATATTGTATTAACCAATAGTAATATGTCCGTTTGACATTTATTGGGATTTGTGCTTTGTATTAAAGGAGTATCTATACTCTGGCCCTCTACAATCGATTGTATCGGTTGGAGATAATTTTCACTGTTAAGGAAGAAGATAATTAGTGTCTAAGGGCACCTGCCCCACCTTTCATGTCTGTTTTTCTTGTTTGTTCCTTCTATGCAGTAATCTGGGTAACATGTTGATTCCATTTGTTTCTCTTTAAGTATTGTGAATTTCTACATGGTATCAAAGTAGGTGTGAATCGCCGTTACTTGATCCTGCTTGCAACGTTTGGTCCTTTTTGCAAAAACAATTCTAGAGCTTTTTTTTTCTAGGGAGGGGTTGGGCGGGTGGAGGGAATTTCCTGCAAAGGATGGTTGGGCCAGATTTTTGATCGGAGCCTCTTTTTTTTTCTAATTCAATTTTTTTAAAAAGGGCTTTCCAAAGACTTAGGCTATATCATCTATTGATGCATGATTTGCTTCATGTTGTATCTGTATCCCAGAGTAAGCAGCAGTAAGTCATGGTGTTCTCTGCTCAAATTTTTGGTTTCTGGCATTTATTTGGTCTTCTGTATCAAGGGTTGCCATGCCAGATCTGTTTTCCAGAAGACCACTTGCAGTGTTGAACTCTTATGTACAGCCTCAGTGCATTGATGGGTTTTTGGGCAAACCGTCTAACTTGTAGATGATGAGTCTCAAATCTGGACTATAAGGAGACAAGGAATGGATCACAAGTTCCATTCTTCACATAGCTTTAATTAAAGGGAGGGTAACTTAAATACCAAAATCCAATAAACTGTTTTTCTGCATGAACCGTAAACATTCATTTAAGGAGGAGTTTGTTTTTTGGATTTTGTGTGGAAAATTGTGGGGGGTTCTAGTTTAGTGCTTCCTCTCTATTCCTCCAATTTGGGCTTCAACCGACATTAACAAGTGGCGACGGTGTTTATCAAACTTTAAAATTTCAGATTTGAAGTTAGGAGCTGCGCTTACGGTGCGTGGCCCTTGGGGTCTCATTCGATGGTTCTTTGGACGGGGGACCGCTTCTTAATGAAGCTCCCTGGCCCCCTTCTCAATGGTGCACTGTGGCGCTGTGCCAAGGCGCCTGGAAACAAGGGGTTGTGGTTTCAAAACAACCTCCCCTCCCCCCTTTTGGGCTGGATCAACATGCTGCTCGTGTGTTGGAAATATTACTAGGTTTGCTCTCAGCTGGTACATATAAATTATTTTGGAACAAAGAACATGTCTGATGAAGGTGAGACCTTTGATTAGGGGAGGAATGTTAGCACATGATCCAAAGAATATTTCTAAAACGTTAACGAATCTTCTAAAAATATGTTTTTGGAATATTGGGGATTGTTGCTTAGTGCACTGGCTTATCATTATTAGGTGGATCTGATTTGGTGCCATTATATGTGTCATTTGGTGGTTGAGTTGTAACTAGTTCTCACCTCATTGTCATTTCTATTGTATAAAATATATGTTCTATTGGCAATCAGTTGATTGAAGTTCGACATGTTTAAATTTTAAAAGACAAAATAACATGCATTTTAATTAATCATAGGAGACAATAACATATAATGTAAATAATTACAAGAAATTTTGATTCAAGTACCTTATCCTTGCCATTACTCTGTTGGAAACATCTTGATTTATTACTGAATATGATTTTCCAATGAAACATCTCACCTGTGAATATGCTTTAAAAATGTGTCATTATGTATTATTTATGCTTGCTTATTGTGGTCATGATTTCTAATTATGAATTGCCTTGGATGGTCCTCAATCTTTATCTGATTGGTTCATTAGTTGAAACTTGAGTCTACTTCCTAACAATGATATGTGGTCTTTTACGAGGGTTGAGATTTCATTTATTGTTTTAAAAACATGAATTGTGGTTTCTTTACTCATAGTGTGCGTCCTTTTGTGCCATAGTGCCCTATTTATTGTATGTTATGTGGTATGCTGGTCAATTAGCAAATTAATTTACTTTATTTTACCTGATTTTTATGCTTTTGTTTTGCCAGCTGGAGGCAATTTCTGCAGCACAGAATAATGAGGTAAATAATGTTGCATCATTCTTTGAGTGGCTTTTCTGTTAAATTCTTTATAAATGTTTGTATTATCAATTAAATACTGCATATGGTCATACTCTTTATGTGGAATATATTTATTTGTGCATCTATCATCATTTGTCAGAATATATGGTGTTTTGGTTTGAAATCATTGGAGTAAGGAACTACATTAGTACTTTATGGAGTCCCATTCTGTTTGTTCTTGGAGTTTACTGGACCCTATAGGTGAAGGTCTGGTTTGATTACCGACTGGAGTTCCTTTTTCCTTTCCACTTTACACAATTTTCTTTAACATGCTTTTAGTTTTCATTCTCCTTGCCTTTGGGATTAGTAGTCTCCTGTTCATGGGTATGATTCTTTTTAGGGACATGAACGAGTTTCATTCTTTGATCAGGCAGTTGATTGACATTCTTGCAAAGTGGTTTGAACCCCATGAGGTCAATTTTATGTTTCATAGCTGGATATTCTTGGATACCTTAAGATGTAAATCTGAATGTATATATCTATCAATATGACTAATCTATGGGCATGCATTGTAAAATATTTCACTTTTGCCTATATAGCTAGCATTTATTGGTTATCAGTATATGATATGGTCAAAAGCAGTTAGTGGTAATGCATTTATAATTTTTTAAAGAATGTGTTTTTTGTTATTTGTTAAGTAAAACTGTTTAAAGTCGAACCTACTGAATTGTGCCTTGATTTTGCACGAGGTCTATTGCTTTCCTTAAAAAAATACTTTCCCAAGGAATACTTGCTTCTCACTTTTTAAAAAAAATATTTTCCTAAGGGAAAATTTCCACCTGCACACACTTTTGTAAATGATCATGCATGATTTTTACATATTTTTTAATTAACATTCATTTATGCCTCTCTTTTAACATTTTTAAACTACCTTTTGTGTTTTACAAGACATATGCCTGCTTTATACATGTAAAACCAAATTCTTAATTAACAAAAGAGAAAAATTCTACCAAATTTTTTGGGCAAGCCTTCTATTTAACCTCTGAACTTCTTGAAATCATTTAATGCTGCCATTCATTACACTCTCTAAATCTGAAGATGGAATATCCAAAATAGGAGAGGGACTCCCACAATCTTGTTTTCTCTTTGTTGCTTTTTTTTGGGCACCTCTTCTGAAGGGGCACTTTGTTGGTTGTATACAGAGGTTCATGCATGGCTTTACTTTCTCCTGATCATTTAGGGGAAGACAAGGTTGATCTCCATCAGAAGTTGCCTTCTCTCGACTGTTAGGTGCAACACAACAATGCTCTTCCCAAGGGTTTGAGAACACATGTTTCCTAAGGCATTTCCATTTTAGAAACTTTACCCATTTCCAAGTTTCGTGCAACTTGGCTATAGAGTGACCAAAAAAATTGCAATAAGAGAAGCTTGTCTAGTGAAAGTCAAAAAACAATCCTCCTTTTGTCACCCATCTTGGCAGATGTCAAAACATATTGCATGGGAGTTTGGTTGCACATACTGCAAGGGGATTTCTTCCTTGAAGTTCCACTATTTCTTCTTGTTCTAGTGGCCTCACATTCCTTTGTCTTCTAGCGAGGGGATTTCTGCTGCGCGCGAGGGGATTTCTGCTGCGCTCGGGAGGGGATTTCTGCTGCGCTCGAGGGGGATTTCTGCTGCGCGCGAGGGGGATTTCTGCTGCGCTCGAGGGGGATTTCTGCTGCGCGCGAGGGGGATTTCTGCTGCGCTCGAGGGGGATTTCTGCTGCGCTCGCGAGGGGATTTCTGCTACGCTCGAGAGGGGATTTCTTGGTGTTCGTGTGTTATGGGGATACTTGATGAAGGAGGAATGGAGGAAACACGGGCTTCTCCTCTTAAATCTATCCAACGCTTTCACACAACAGTTTCATACCAGCGTTTGTCTAAACAGATTAATTCTCTCCAGAAACAGCTAGACACACAAGCTAGTATTATACTCTCCTTGCAAGACCAAGTGAAAGACGACAGCCGCATTATCGCAGATCTCCAAATTAAACTTCAAGATCAGCAAGCTATCATTACTCAATTGCAGACTGCACATACCGAACAACCTCCTCAGAATTCCGCGAATTTACACTGAAATCTTAAAAATTCGAGATGAACAGGTTGTTCTTCTTGCTTGAGCGAGGAACGTCTCAAAGAAGCATCAACTGCACAAAGCCAAAAATTAGCTGACCAACAATCTTGGGTTCAGGTTGTAGCCGGAAAGAAGAACCCCCCTCCCATAGTTGAGTTGGCTGTCCAAGCTAAATTTGAAGAAGAAAGAATCCGTAATGCGAAAGCGCTCAATCTTAGGGTTCGTGGGGTGCCCAAACCTATTGATCCGCTTCAAGCTGGAAATGCCTTCATTCACAACACTCTTGAGTTAACGATGTTACTCTCGAGAGAGCATGGTTCTCTCCCGACTCCACATTGGTCATACGCTTCAAAAATGCGGAAGAGCGTATGAAGGCGTTGAGGGCCAAACGGAAATTATTTACTCTTCGGGACAAGATCTACCTTGATGAGGACCTTACGCGACTCAAGGTTGAAGAATTGAAGAAAGCTAGGGAACAAGTAGCCGCAGCCGGGAAAGCTAACAAATGGGCGATTATTCGTAATTTGCGTGCAGTGATTAGGGACTCTCCCCCACCTGGTTGGTCCAAACCCTTGCCTAACAAATGACTCCATCGGCACGGAAGGGGGTGGCAGATAAGCTAGCTATAGCTTGTTGGAACTGCAATGGTATGATGTGGTCTGCCCCAGGGTCCCTTCTTGATGTGATTGGTAGACATGACATCATTCTTATATGTGAGACGCACGAGAGTCCCGAGCGGGCCCTTCCAGTTATCTCTGGTTACTTTTGGTGGTCCAGTTGTCGGCAACTCACTCGACGCTATGGAGGGGTTAGAGGATCAGGGAGGTGTTGCTGCTCTTATCAAGGATAAGCTCCAGGGTTCGGTTTCCTTGGTTTCGACTGACCCCCACTCCGGGTTTTTATGGATTAAAATCCTTCGTCACCCACCTCTTTGGGATATCTACATTGCCACTGTTACTTTCCCCCACCACGTCCAATTTTGTTATTCACACGGACGGGGACCCTTTCCAGGATCTCTATGAGGACATTACTAGATACTCGGCTTCAAGGGAGATACTTATGTTGGGAGATTTCAATGCTCGGACCGGACCTATGCGGGGTTTCTCTTCATGACCTCACAACCGATGAGATGCAGACTCGGGAATTGGATCTTGAGGACCTTGGTTTTGCTCGAACCTCCAGCGACACACAGGTGATTGCTTATGGTAAGCATCTTATTGAGTTGGGTGAATCCAACAGGCTAGTTCTTCTCAATGGTATATCTTGTTTTCCAGATTCTAGTGGGTTTACTTGCTTTCCTCATAGTGGTGGAGCCAGTGTCGTCGACTATGCTATTTCCTCTACCACCCTCATTCCATTCATTTCCCGATTCAACGTCTCTGATCACCCTCCTCCCCTTACCGATCATTCAGTTCTTTCTCTTACGTTATCCACTGTTTCCCTTCCTGTTACTCCTCCCCCTCCTCCCTCCCCTTCAGTCCCTCGAGTCACTATAGACTTTGACTATTATTATTCCTTTACCTACATGGACCGGTTGCGTCATGTTCTCCCCAAGGTGTCTTCTCTTTCCGATGTTTCCGATCGTTACCTTGCTTGGTCCAAACTATTTGGAAGGCTGCTTTGGAATCATACCCCCACACTATTCGTCCTCCCCCTCGTCCTCGTCCCCCTGGTCATTGCCCCATGAACATATGGTATGATGAGGAATGTAAGTCTGCCCACCGAAGGTTGAAATATGCCATTCGAAATCCTTCCCAGCCCCATGCCATTTCTCACAAAGACTATAGGATGCTTCTTCGAAAGAAGAAGCGTCTCTTCCTCTCTCGGCATCGACTTGATCTTATCCACTCCCTTCAGCAATCTCCTAAATCCTTTCGGCGCCTTATCCTCCCCCGTGATCGGATTACTCATGGGATCGATCTTTCCTCTTGGACCATCCATGCCTCTTCCCTTTATACCATCCCAAATCAGCCTCGTATTTCTGTTCCCTCCCCCCCTCTTCGTGCCACCTCTTTTCTACTGGTCTTGTCAGGCAGGCTATCTGGAAACTTTGTACAAGCAAAGCAGCAGATTTGGATGGGTTACAGGCGGAATTTTTGAAGCATGGTATTGACCCTCTTGTTGGGCCCCTTGCTGATCTCTTTAATCTTGTTTCTTTATGGGTTTCTGAGTCCTGGACTCGGCATATCATTCACCCCATTCATAAGGCGGGTGATCCCCATGAACCCAATAACTACGGGACTATCATGATTGGGCATATCTTTGCCAAGCTCTATGCCACGACATTGGATGTGCTTCTCTCTCGAAGGTTGGAGGAGGGGGTTTCGGGGCTCTTGGCCAAGCTGGTTTTCGGAAAGATCATCAGACCACAGATCACATTCTAGTCCTCAGAGCTATTATTGAGGAGGCGCGTTCCAGGTCCTCGAAGGTTTATTGTTGCTTTGTAGACTTCAAGAAAGCTTTCGACACGGTGCCTCGACATTTACTTCTTGAGAGGCTTCGATCAATTGGCATCTCTGGGCAGCTTTTGACAGCGGTTACACGGTTATATGAGGCTGTGAAAGGTCGGTTTCGCTCCCCTCAAGGGCTTTCGGCCAATATTCTTAGCACCATAGGAGTGAAACAGGGATGCCCCCTTTCGCCGACACTTTTTGGGATCTTTATCGACGAGCTTGAGACTTTTATCAGGGAGAACGCTCACCCAGAGGATGGTTGCCTTCTTCACCATGTGTTGATTTCTATTCTCCTCTTTGCTGATGATGTTGTTCTTTTGGCCTCATCCCTTGAGGGGCTTCAGCGTCATCTGGACACACTTGCCGCTTTTGTGACTCGAGACAGTTGACGGTGAATCTTTCTAAGACCAAGGTTATGGTATTCAATACTACCAAAGAGGCTCTATCCCATCTCCACTTCCTTTTCCGGGGCCAGGAGGTCGAAATCACCACCTCTTATGTGTATTTGGGGGTTCTTTTCATTGGTCCCACTTTTGGTATGAAACCCGCCGCCTGAGTCCGGGTGTGTAAGGGGTATGCAGCTCTGTCTTTGCTAGAGAGGAATTGCTTCAAAGCACATTTTCAGGATATACTGTGAAGATGAGGATCTTTGACGCCTTGGTCAAGCCAACTATTACTTATGGGTCAGTGGTTTGGGGCCCTAGTCTTGGCCCGGCCGAGTGGTCACGGGTTGAGCGAGTGCGGACACTCTTTCTTCGACGATTCATTCGTTGCAAGGGAACAGTCCCTCGTTCTATTATTCCAGCGAGTTTGGGGCTTCTCCTCTCCGGCTTGAGATTATCTTCCTCGATTATCGGTTATCTTCACGGGATCCGTACTTTCGGAGATACCCTTGAGGGTTGCAGGCGGTACCCTTACCTCGCCCTTCGCTCCTCGATGGAACTCTCTCCGAGTTCTCGAGGAGGCCGGAGGAGCTGGTATTTTCAGGTTTCTACTCTCCTAGCCAGCATTCAGATACAGATAGAAAGGCTGCCCCCTTATTCTTTGGGGGTTCTCCCCCCCTCTCGGCTTACTAAGGAGAAGATGCTCCACGAGATTCGGAAGGATGTTAGTCTCCGGTACACCAGATGCACATGGATCTCTCCTGTTGCCCCTCTTTCCCCCAAGTTGTCTTTCTACCATGAGCACTTCTTACGGATACGGGGAGGGGCAGAATAGTTCCTCCACAATACCTTCGGCGACACACAATGCATAGTCTTCGGATCACTATTGGGCAACTCGGGGTGTGTTCTCACCAACTCCGGATTGAGTCGGATCACCATCTTCCGAGTGGAGGAGGCGGATTTGCTTGTTTTGCTCCTTGGGTGAAGTTGAGACCCTGCATCACTTCATTTTTTGTTGTCCCATTTATTATGAGATCCGGGGTAGGTTCCATTGCCTTTTCGGGGACAACTCTCGATGTGTTTCTACCTTCTTCAGATACCCGGACCAGCGTTGTCTCGCACTCTTTCTTAGGGAGATAACTCAGCTTCGACGACATAAAAGTTCTCCAAATGGATCTCACCCTCCTCAACATCGGCTCATCACAACATACTTCACCAACTCCGACGGACCAGGTGACTTCGACCGGAAACGCCCCACACCATCCAGTTTGAACAGAAGCGGGGTCACTAGACAGCGCACCAACAGTTTGTCAGGGTTCCGAACTAGCAATGGGCAGAGACATATCATGGACTTCTTCGGCTCCGGTACTTCGGCCTCGACTGTTAGGAGAGATTAGTTTTGGGGGATTCTCGGAGCTTGCCCCTCCTGGGCTGCTCCCTCCCCCCTCCTTCTCTCTCTCCGTTCTTCTTGGCATGCACTTCTCTCTGTTGGACTGCAGCCCTCCCCCCTCTGCTCTCCCTTTTCTTTTCTTTTCCCTTTCTCTTTGGCCCGTTTGTCGGGTTTGATCTTGTATTTTTCTTAGTTCTTTTCTTTGTTGGGCTTTTTAGCCTGCTAGCTGGCAGTCATTATTGTACTTCTTCTGGAGCACCCTTCCGTCAAGTGGCCTTTTGCTTTTGTTTTCGTTGTACTACCTGAAAATGCTTGTTAGAAGAACAAATTTTTCTTCTGATGTTTTTTTTGAATTGATTCTTTGGACATGGACATGAAATATCCAAACATCCGTAGTTAAAAACGCTGCCTGCATCTGAAAGCAATGTTTCTTAGTCCAAATTTTGGGTATTAAACCCCGTCAATTTAAGGCAAATTCAGCTGGGAGGCGTTTGCTTAGATCCACTTCCACATATATACAGACACATATAATCTTGAATTTACTCGTTTTTTTCATTTGGTTATATGGGATTGAAACGGGCCCCACCCGTATTACATCATCACCACATAGTGGTATTACAACAAAGCTTGGATATTATCCATGTATCGTTGGGCAAGATTTGAACCTTGGTCTCCTCTTTAAATATTGAGGAATCTAACCGATTGAGCTAATGCCACTTGATTGAATTTACTCCTTGTTGCCTTATCAAAACAAATGAATATCTTAATAGCATTTCCAATTTGATCTTAGTGTTAATGGCGCCCGCAAATGCAGAGACAAATTTTACAACCTAAACCACACTGGGACAGAAGAAAGAGTTTCAACCATACCAAGGTTTCACAAATAGCCTGCCCACCTAATGAAATGAAGGACTCCTGCTGTAAAATGCATCATAATCCGCCTTTTCTAGTGAAAACCCTTTGGGCCCAAGGGTAGATTTCTACCTCACCTGAAATGGAAAGAGACCAATTTTTGCCTATCCACTCATTCAATGCTGGAAGAGTAAACCAAAAACCATTAAACCTTTCGTTGAGCATAGAAGCAAATTGGAGGTCTCTTCATTTTCTGGAGAAAGTGGAGAAGAAGCTTTGTCAACATAAATAACTGTCAACATAAGAGGGGAAGCAGTGCCTGATACAGACAAATTTTTGGATCCATCATTGTGCTGGTCGATATTTCCTTTGTAAGGCACATGTGCTTTGAGAGCAACCTCTTTGAACAAGGCTTTATTGGGAGACTTTACTCATGTTGGCTCAACTTTGCTTAACGCCCGGTCACCATCAAAAACCTTGCATGTTATCAAAGTCTTGGTGGTGGTACATTAAACTTGGAAGAAATCCAATCTCTTTCAGGGCTCTTGCATGCAGACTTTGGTTTTGATCCTGAAGAATTCCAATTTTGACCCTCTCAATGCTCCTCTTCCTTAGGCTTTCAGTATTGTGTCAGTGTTCTGTTTCCACAATAACAAAGATGACCTATTGTTATATTTTGTTGATTTAAAAAGTCTTTCAATATCATCCCCAACAATGTGTTCTTGTCTTAAAACTGTAGATTTATGAAAATGAAGTGAAAAGTTGGTTCAAGGCAGAATGCCCTACATGGGCAAGAATAATATTGCTTACAAATAGTAAAGGAATTCACAATCTTTTTCTGATTTGTTTTGGATCATGGCCTTTCCACTTTATCAGTTTCATGGAGAGATATTTTCCCTTTAAGCTTAGCATATTCTTTTCTCTAGGTAAAATATGATGTCTTATTGGATCACTTCTTTCACTCTTTTTAATTCCAAGTGAATGGTTTCAAAAGTTGGGTATGCTGTTGATTTTTTAATGTTGTAACAGGTTGAAGATGGTAAAGTACAAGTGGTTATTCAAGAAAATAAATTGCTGTATGAACAACTACAGCAAAGTAACTGCACAGTTAGAGAATTACAAGAGCATTCTGCAGATCTTCAGAAGCGCTTGCTTGATTTTGAACAAGGGGATAGTCAATCAAAGGAGCAACAGAGTGTTAAAAGACAGGCTGTTGATGGCATTGATATGGTGGATGCTTATGACAAGGACTCATTTATCAAAGCTATTTATGAACTGAAGTTTCAAAATGAATATTTGAAATTGCAGCTTGAACACTTCCATGCCCAGATCACTGAATCCAGTAGCACAGAATATGATGTTGAGCAGTTCAAACAAACTGCTAAAGAAATTCATCCAAATGCTTTGAATCAGTTGCACAAAAAAATCGCAGATTTGAATAAGCAGCTTGAGGAAAGCAGAGCATCACAAGCAGTAGCAGAAGATAACATCAGACAATTCCAGCTTGTAATATCTGAGTCTGAGCAAAGGGTTCAAGAACATTCTGCTCAGCTTGTTGAAGGTGAGTTACCTCTGTTCACATTTACACAATATCCTAAGTAAAGCATCTTTTTTGTACATGGCATCTTTGTGAACCTATGTGCAGTAGGAGCATTTAGTCCTCTGCTTATTTGGTGTTCTTATTCTAAGACTTTCTGGTGGAAACAAGATCAAGATTTTATCCAAGAGTATTCAGCAAAGTGGTCATTTTTAGAGTTTGATGTGTTATATGTGAACATGTTTCCCAAGACATATTACATGGCTCTTTAAAGTTTAACATTGTTCACAGTGTCTGAAAATATTTTTCTCAGTTTGCCAACATCAAGGTGTCCATGTTTTCATTTACAGTTTGTATGTTTCATGTTATTCATTATTTGGTTCTTAATGATAAAATCCATGAATTTTTGTGCAGCTGGAGCAATTGCAGTTTATATTTTCATGATGTTTTTAATGTGAAGACAATACAGTGGATAATTGGTTCGCAATTTCTTTATAGTTTGAAAGGGACCAATCCAAATAAAATGAAATGAAATGAAATTGTATTAATGTTCACAGGTGACCTAAACAGGTCCATGGGACTAAATAGTACAAAGAGAAAGTAAGATCCTTCAGAAGAAAGCAAAAAGGAACAACTGTCAAATAAAAATAAAAACTAAAGAATGGAGAACAATCGAGGGTAGCCCAAATGGAATAAACACTAGAGTATGTGCCTCCAGTTATATAGTCAATGTAACTGAGCTGAAGAAAGAACACCCAACCAAAAGAGTGTCAATGTCAGGTGTATGTAGCGGCATTCCATGATAAGGAAACAGAAGTCACCTGTCATGCATGAGCAGAAAGGACCTAATGTAGGGTCAAATGGATGATTTGGAGGAGTGTTCAGGGGAGTTTTGAGGGGGGCTACCCGTAGGCCCTCTCCTAACATTCAAGTTCAACTCTCTGGTGTTGGAGAGAATGTTGATGATACATGATTGACCATGAGATCTAGATCATGTGGATCCAAGCTGCCTAGGCTAAGGGTGGGAGGCATGAGGTATCCTGTTGACAACTTGTATAGAAGAGCGTCATCTCACAGATTAGTCACTCACATTACTGATAACTGCTATACATTAAGGGTGCTTTTCCCCTCCGGTGTATGATATAGGATGAAAGAGGATGTAAATAACCGGGTGGGTTTGTACTTTGTATTACTCCTAAGATAAATGATATTGGAGAGTAGTCACTTCATGTAGGAAAGTACAAGACAACTCTCCTTGGGATAGCTGAAGAAACATATGAGTGACACTCCTAAGTCACATTTTATCCAAAAGATAGGGTAGTTTAATAGAGATGAAACAGAGGCAGCTTCCAGTCCAGACTATTTCTTGCTTTATGGTACAAAAATTCAGGGGAATCCATAGAGACATTTTTATTGGGCATACCATTTTCTTTGGGAGGGGTCGAAAGAAATCAAGAACAATGAGAAAGTTTTAAAACAGTAAAGTAAAATCCATAGTATATAAAATTGCCCTCTTGTATTTCTGTTTAATATTGTCATATGCTTGTGTTTGTTGTTTATATGTGTAGTATCAGAATACGTACAACTCATGGTTGATTTCATTGCATATTATTTGATTTTTTCCTGCATACACACGTGAGAACAAGAAGTTATTGACGTATAGTTAATTTGCAAAACATTCTTATTAAGTATTGTGGATGTTGGACGTTTAATTCCTTGATAACTAAAAGTATGTTATAGGGCCATTACCAACCTTCCACAAAGCTAATACTTTCAAGTGACGTTTGCTGCAATTCCCTTTTGTGAGTATGGATTTCCTATTTGCAGTTCCATACAATTGGCATATAACTCTAGGCTGGGGTCATTATCTTACAGCCCAGTTGCTATAATATGCAAAGGACATCACCCATGACAAGGAAGGGTGTGACTTGAGACACAAAAGGTGTGACTTTTAGATGTAGGAACGTGTGACTTAAAATGTAAGAACGTGTGAATGAAGACAGTGAGGGTATGATTTTAGACATGAAAGGGCATGATCCAAGTTAATGGAAGAGTTTGACTCAAAAGGATGCAACTTAAAATATGAAAGGGAGTAATCCAAGATACAAAGAGGCATGACTCAAAATAACAAGGGTAACTACATAAGAAAGGACACAACTACTTTATATGAGCTAGAATTAAATTTAAAACTAAGACAATTAGTGTAAAGGGGAAAAGAAGAGGTGCAAGCCCAAGAGGATTAATCCCTAGAGTATGTAACCCAAACAAGTATAAATAGAAAGTGATGTTGTCATGCATCTATAGTTCTGTGAACAGTCGAAGAGTTAAGGATGTCATCATCAATCACACTAAGTGAGCCAATGCAAGACTAAATGACAGGTATTAGGCAATGCTCCGAATTTTTGAAGCTAGGATAGTCAATACATGGGGGGAACAATGTACTTCCTTTTAGCCTTCTCTTCACATCTAAGGTCAAGTTTGTAGAGGTTGAGAAGAAGTTGGTGATGTGCTTTTGCCCTTGAGGTCTAGGATGCTATACGCAATATCTTGAAAGGTCTCAACCTTGGGGTTGTATAGAATGGTGCTATCCTAAGAATGAAGGGGGTCGAGCCATGCTGTCAACCATGAATAGATAAGATAATTTTATTAATGTCCATGGATAGCCAAAGTAAGTCAATGGAATTCATTGAAAAGAGGTGTTACACCACATTATAGTAACCAAAAAATACCACGAATATAAGGTAAAGCTAAACTAGAGCAAAGAATCTAGTGTAAACTACATTGAAGTGGAAAAGTTGTATATCATGAAATTACAGCCACGAGGGTTACCCAAAATGGATAAACCCTAACATGCTAAAAGTAATGATGAAGAGAGAGCCAACAATCAAGGTAAAAGAGAGATAGAAAGGAGCTTCAATGGATCCAAGCGCCAACACTAATATGTAGTGGGATGTAAAGTAGAAGCATAGTTGTTGTCATCATCAACTATCACAAAAGGGTCAAAACACAATCTAATGACACTTCTAGGAGAATGGCTAGGGCCAAGAGTGTGTAGTTGGATTATCCTCGGAGGATATGGAGTTCGACCCCTCAATACTCTTCTAGCATCCATGGCTGTGGAACGATTAGAAGAGGATAGGGAATTGGTAAATTGTGCCTATATACAACTTCTTTGTACATGAGAGGTGGTTGAAACCTTATGCCGAAGAACTACAGTCTTGTTTTGCTGGATGCAAGAAAAAGAAAGAACTATAACCCCAGTAGCCACTCTTGTATGCAAACAAGGGCACATGGATTTGTCATTATCCTTCAGAAGAATTATAGCTTCAAATGAACACTTACTACTCTAATGTAGAGATAGGGTGAAAGAATGTGGTGATTAGTCGAGTTGTAGTTATCTCCCCTGTAATAACTAACATTGAAGAGTGATAGCTTTTTTAAGGTTTGGAGCCAAGCATCTTTGGTCAGCATAGTTGAAAAAGGTGGCAAGCAATCTACTCGAGTCTCTATACAAGCAATAATACCTCCCTCAAATATCGTAATAAACAGGACACCTGAAGATGAAATATTCTTTAGCCCCCACCTCCCGAAGAGAGCAAAGGCGACATACTCTATCCTCTCAAGGAATATGGTGGTCTGTCTCCACTCGCAATTGATGTGAGCACACTCAGAGTTGACCAAGAGGAATCCTTAGGCTGTGTCCAATGTTGTTGTACAGAATTATGACGAGTAATATGTAGACACTAGTTCTAGACAAAAGCCGAAGTAGAATTTTGTAAGAAGCAGTTTGAGTGCAAAATGCACTTAAGTTTTGTAAATGTAAATAAATGTAGAGTCAAATGCAATTCAAATGAAAGTCAAATGTGAAATGAAATGAAATGTAAATGTCATGGAATGACAATGTAATGCAATTTGGGTCTAAGTTTGATAAATTGCAAATAAACTATAGTAGGCATTAAGGGTGTCATGTAGACGTTTGAAGGGGGAGATGTGAAATAATATAAATGTCGTGGAATGACAATGTAATGCAATTTGGGTCTTGTTGTCACATTTTGCACGGGGTGCAATGTCTTCAATATTGTTTTGTAACAGTGCTGCTCTTCTTTTCCTCCTTCCGTTTTTCTCCCTTCTCTCCCTTTCCTTTTCTTTCCCAATCTCTTTCTCTCCCCTCTTTTTCCTTGGAGTTCCCTAGTTGATTTTCCAGCTTTCCAGCAGGTCTATCTGAAATTGGCTAAGTCTGGGTGCGAAGTTCGCACTTCGCCCAGTTTTGGTGCGAAGTGCGTACTTCGCCCAGTTCTGGTGCGAAGTGCGCACTTCGCCCAGTTGGTGCGAAGTTCGCACTTCGCCCAGTTCTGGTGCGAAGTCCGACTCCGCCCCACTTTCTGGGCGCACCTTGCACTGGCAGACTGGCAGGTCAATGCAGAAAAGAGGTAAAACGCCGGAGCAGGTCCATATGGCGGCAGACACCAGTGTTCGCCTGTGCGCAGTTCGACTTCTCAACGGAGCCGGAATGCGCCCTTGACAGGTGTACAGTAGGGGAACAAACCCGGAATTTGACCAAGGCTTGAAGGCCTTCCCCAACTGCACTGATTTCTGCACGCATCCCAAGGAGCCCCGATCCCAAGCAAAGATGGATAGACTGCCCTCTAAGGCAGGCATGTGTCACACAAAGATAACCCATCATCAGACAAGTGTCCAGCTTCGGGATTTGAACCAAGACTGCCGACCAAAAGGGATAAGCATGGGCTGCCTGCACCGCCTGTGTTAATAGCCTCATTCAAAGATGATCTGAGGTTTCACTTGCTCCAGCTACTAGCAAGCCTGCCGACTTGAAGAATTACCCAGCACTCCGCCACGTAGCTGTCCAGCTTCTAGGAAGACAATGCTGCGGGTACAGCCCAGTCCGACAAAAGGTCAGCATTTGCAGCTCTTTCGCCGCTTCTGTCAGCTCATGTTTGACTGGGACTCTGTGCCCATTAATGTAACGGGTGGGACTCGGGCTATAAAAGCCCATCTGAAATTCATTGTAAAGTGTGGAAGGGGAATGTTTGTTAGGGAACTACTGTGCTTACTGTAACCGTGCTTCTGCTTATGAATACAATCTGTATGCTTGGTTCTGTTCTACTGTCTTTATTCTTTTATTCTGTCTTTCATTATATGCCTTAGGCCCACCTGTGTCGCTGCTCGTTAATTCACTTTGGCATTTGGCGATCAGGTTCCTCTAGCATTGCTTGCTTAAAGCACCTTCTGTATTTCATTATTTAAAGCATTCATTATAAATTTGGTAGCAGTTCCATCAGTTATGTGTGACGTTGCTGGCCCGTATCTGGTGATTGATGCGATCCCCTGCTGTTAGTTCCTTGTAGGGAATGTTTGTTAGGGAGCCATTGAAGCTGTGCGGTTAAACTCTCTACCTAACACATATACACGGCTCGACATCTCTAGGTTTACTTTCTACCCCCGTCGGTGTACGTATCCGGTGATTGATACGATCCCTCGCCGTTAGTTCCTTGTAGGGAATGTTTGCTAGGGAGCTATTGAAGCTGTGCATACGCCGCTGGTGTATCGGAAGTACGTCTAGGTTTTGCAGTTCCTTGTCATGCTCTGTGTTTGTATGCAGTAAGTAGCGGTGATTGGTGTGTTCCCGTACTGTTAGTTCCCCCCCCACCAACCTTTGGACATATTTGTATCTCTTTCTGTACATTTGTCTCTTTCCGTTGCTTTATTTCTTTCCTGTTCCCTTTTAGCTTAAATCAAGCCCCCCAAAAGGAGCCGGCCTTCTCCGGAGATTGGCTCGGAAGGCATCTCTTCCTTCGGGCCTTTCATGCTGGTGGGCGAATCTGGGCGCATTAACCAAAAATCCTTTCCTCATGGCAGATTCGTAACCAACAGGTCTAAGTTTGATAAATTGCAAATAAACTATAGTAGGCATTAAGGGTGTCATGCAGACGTTTGAAGGGGGAGACGGCTGGGTCTATTGTTGGAATAGCCAGGACCCAAGCTTAAATAGAGACCCCCCCTTCATTTCATCATCATATGTAGAGGAGAGTGGACCATATGCATATCATACCTATTGGTTATGAATCTGCCATGAGGAAAGGATTTGTTGTTATTGTGCCCAGATTCGCCCACCAGATTGAAAGGTCGGAAGGAAGGAATGCCTTCCGTGCCAATCTCCGGAGAAGGCCGACCTCCTGTGGGGTTTTTTAGTGTTAAGATAAGAGTGCGAGGAAAGAGATAAAAGTGCGGAAAGAGAATCCAAATGTGATTGGAGTTGGGTGGGGGGAATAAGCAGCACGACAACGATCAATCACCGCTACTAATAACATTTCTTTACAAAGCACACATTGAAACTACAGCTATCATTAATCCTATGTATCCTCTATCTATGCATTCCAGGAATACTTGATCATCAAATACCGGAGTCCGAAGTTCGAGTACAACAAGTAAGCAATGATACAAGAAACATGAGGCAGAAATGACAAGGAGAGGCAGCATACAAGATAAAAGACAGTAAGCAGAGCCAAGTATATGCTTGTATTAGAGGCAAATGCACAGCTACAATGGTTCCCTAGCAATATATTCCCCTTCCCTCTTTTACAATGAATTGCATGGCTATTTATAGCCTCAAGTTCCCCCCGATTACATTCTCGGGCACAAAGTCCTAGACTGAACATTAGCTGACACAAGCGGCTGAAGAGCTGCTGATGCTGACTTCTGTCGGGCAGGACTGCACTTGCGGCATGGTCTCCCTGAAATATGTACAGCTATGTGGCGGTGTGTCGGGTCAAACCTTTGGTCAGCAGGAATGCGGGTAGTTGTGGCGGACGGAACTTCTTATCAGCCTTAAATGATGGCAGCTGGCGTAGATAGTGCAGCCCATGCTTTGTCCTTTTCCCGGATCCCGAAGTTGGACATTTGTCGGATGCTGATGAATGACACATGTCTGCCTTGAAAGGCAGTTTATCCAACTTCGCCCAAGATTAGAGCGCTGTCGGGTTGCGCAGGTGGAAAACAGCGCAATTGGGGAGGCCTCCGTGCCTTAGTCAATTTCTGGACTTGCTTGCCCAATTGCGCACTGGTCAGAGGGCGCACCCCGACTTCGCTGCGAAGTCGGGGCTGCGAAGTCGGGTTGCGCATCGATACTTTGCTGTCTTCTTTGCTGTTCAGACTGCGCACCAAAAGGGGGGCGCACCCCGACTTCGCTGCGAAGTCGGGTTGCGCCCCAACACTTAGATGATTTTCTGCTGCTGCGAAGTCGGGTTGCGTCCCAACACTTAGCTGATTTTCTGCTGCACTGCTTCCCTAGTGCGCCCAGGAAGAAGGGCGCACTCCGACTTCGTTGCGAAGTCGGGTTGCGCCCCAGCACTTAGTCAAATTTCACTCATTTTCCTGTTTTGTCACACTTCGCACTGTCCCTACTGCGCTCCAACTGGAGGGCGCACTCCGACTTCGCTGCGAAGTCGGGGTGCGCCCTGACACTTAACCATTTTCAGGGAACACTTGCTGGAAACTTTGCTGGGGGAAGTTTAAGGGGAAGAGGGAGGAATGAGACTGCAAAGAAGAGGGAGAAAGAGAGAAATGAAGAAAGGGAAAGAGAAGAAGGAAGGAAAAGAGCAGGACACTTACAAAACTGAAAACATGGCACCCCGTGCCAAATGTGGCTACAATACCATTGTGTTAGTAGAGGAGTGTGTGCATTGAGAACATAGTGTAGGAGACAGGATCTAGACTATCCTGTGAAGGGAAGTATTCTGTGTACTGCAGTTGCAGTCACTATGTAATGACAATGCCATATAGGCCATGAGATAATGCCAATGACATCTCATTTCCATTTCCATATTTGAGTGTATGTGTGTATGCATTGCTATTGTAGAGTTGTAGGATTTGTTTTGTGTATGTAAGTTGTAGGTTGTAGACGAAAGTTACAGGAAGTTAGCGTCACTGTACAAGAGTTTTCGTACCGTTGGACTTGCTGGATGAGGACATCACCAAGTGCCATACGAGGAGAAGACATAGCTGTTGTCTTGCGAGAGGATTGCTGACTTGGGTGGAGCTTGTCATCAGGCAGGAGTGTCATACAAGTGGAAGTGCCATACAAACACTTGTCGTACAATGATTTTGCCATCAAGAACTGTTGATGTGTGGAGTTAAACCTGCAATGACTATAGTCTTAGTTGGCTCCTAGGATCTGTTAATCCAATTGTTCCTCCAACTATCAAAATACCCACCACTGTGCTACATTTGGTGCCGCTGCAGTTTAAAGTTCGAACCTAGCACGCGTGAAGATTGGAGAGGTGGATGACATATTCCTTACTGTGAGGATGAGGAAGACACAATCGCGGGACAAGTCAAGATCAACCGGTGAGACGAAGTTGGAGAACCGCCAACTGATAATTGCAGTCAAGGAGAACAGATCTTGAGCAATGAGAATGAGTGTGGAATCCTTAGGAGGAGGATACTTCTAGTGACGAAGGTAGAAGGTGGCATACATTGTTTATAACAACAAAGGCCCAAGTGTGCAAAGTGAGTTGCAGCGACCAAATGGAGATGTTCTCATAAGTCAAGACGCCAACGTGGAGACTTCACAAAGGGATGAGGCTGAATAGCTAGAGACATCGGTGCAAGAGAGGAGGAATTTGCCAAGAGGTACAGAGGACGAGAGTTAGGCACAAAGGCAACCATAGGATAGTGCGTGGGTGACGAGACCAAATCCAATGTTCGTGTATTCACGAAGGACGTTGCAAAGCATTGACGAACCAAAAGTTGGTCCTAGATTGTTTGTTCGTGAAGAGTTGTTTCGTGAACAAGCAGCTAGGGTAGAAGTGCTGAGAGCAAAAGCACTAAGAGAGGAAGTGCTATCTGAGCCATCATTGAGTGGGGAAGAATTGGATGAAGAAAATTGACCCTGATGGCGAAGATTGCGGCTGCGGTAGGAAAGCAAAAGTGCTCACGTTTTTTGGGTGATGGGAAGGAAGACCCAAAACGTCACATGGGAATCTGTACTACCATATGGTGAGCTAATGGGGTGGATGATCCATACGCATGGTTGAGATTGTTCCAACTACATTGTGAGGAATCACAATTGATTGGCATCTAAAGAGGGAGAGAACAAACGCCTTCACAACTTGGCCAGCCTTAGTGGATAAATTCAAGAAGGAATTTAGGTTGTTGAGAGATGATACGAAGATCAAGGAGGAATATATTCCACTAAGCAGAAGAAGGATGAAGATATAAAGTCCTACAATAGACAACTCAAGGAACTTATTGATAAAATGGAGGTGCAACTAGCAAATGGATTGCAGAAACGGTGGTTCCTTGATTGATTGCTACCACGCTTCAAGAAAAAGATAAAGGTAGTTCTGCCTATCACGTATGAAGAAATGTGTGAAAGAGCAGGAATTTAGAAAGTGAAGCAAAATAGACAGTGACGGGATTAAGTCACTTTAGAAGTGATGACTTTGGTAGTGACAAAGAAGATTTGCACATAGCAATCCAATCAATGAAGGACTTTGAAAGAATGATCAATGAAGTGAAGGGCGATAAGAAGGAAAAGAAAGAGATATGGTGCTTAGATTGCAAATCAAAAGGGCACACGATTGTAAACTGTCCGAGAAATGCATATTGCAACATTTGCGAAGTGATGGGGCATGTAAGAGAATGTCCATTGAATTTGAGGAGGCATATCTTTAAGGAGATATTAAATGGATTAATTACTAACCACAAGTTGGGTACCATGGAATAGGTATCATCAATCAATATTAGGAGGAAAAATTTTCTTTGTCAAAAGGGTTGAGTTGCAAATTAGCTTGAGCTATACTTTGCAAAATCATATGTTTATAGTGGATAATAGTTTGGAGCATGAGTGTTTGACCCTCTTGGTTTGACAATAGGTCCCAAATGGGGCCCCCAAACCTCAAAAGAATAGATTAGTAGGTTTAACGATGTTGTTAAAGAGGCATATCTTTAAGGAGATATCGTGAAAGTGAATTTGGAAACATTATTGCTCAAGAAAAAATAGTGAGGCATATCCCTTGCGAAGATGTGAATGGCAATCCTTCATTAGATTGAGATGTGGGCTAGTGAAGTGAACTTACATATATTTATGGGCTAGTGAAATGGACTTGCTCAAAAGGGCAGAATTCCCCCTTCTCGAAATTTGTGAAATTGGCCAGTACAATGTTATTAGTGTTTGGAGCATAGTAAAGAAACTCAGAATCGGAAAATGATAGACTTGGAAAAAATCGGGAATAGGGAAAAAAAGGGGGAAAAAATAGGCAAAAGAAGAAAACACAAATTTTCATTGAAAAAAAGTTTTTTACATGCATATCAGAATGAATTAACATTATGCAAATCATATATTAATGATATAAGGTTGTAAGCTTAAACTACACATGAAAGTGGCAAGTGATACAAACTTAAAACCGTAAACTACACATGAAAGTGACAAAACACATCTTAGATAAATAAATTTTAATGCTTCCAAAATTTAAATATTCTTGTATTGCTTATAATATAAAAAAGGTGCAAATTACAAAATGTGTCATGAGTCATGACAAATACAATGTCTCAAGATCTTTGAATGCCTTCGCCCTTTGCCCTAGCAGAAGTTCTAATCTCTCTTTGTCGTTGTGTCCATGCCTCTTTTTGTGCCTTGGCTGCTAATGTCGATCACCACCTATGTTGGGGGTCAAGGGGGCGGGAGCCCCCTTGCGGGGTCGAGGGGCAGCACCCTTCGTGCGTATCATTTGTGGTTTTAAATATTACTCCTATATACAAGCTAATTGAGCAATAAGTTTGGATTGATAGTTCAACATCTTTTTATGGAGAATTTCATCAGTTAATAATGTATAGCATTGTCGTTGGTGGCTGTTGCTGGCTGCCGGATTCCTTCAAACCGCAATCCGCTCGCTCTTAGGATGCCCTAGCATGTTTGGGTTGGGGTGGTAGCAGGTAAGCAATGTCTTTTTCTTGTTTGGAAGAGCTTATGTTGAAAAAATTAGTGAAATACTGAATTTTTTCACTTAATTGGCCGCAGCTTATACCCATGTGGCTGTGGCTGATTTTTTGCCGTTTTTTTCAAAAAATCGGCAAAGAATCATTGACTCGACGATTCAATGCGATTTGACTCAGCAAATCATTGAATCACCAAGAAATCGCTATTTTGCCAATTTTTTGCCAAGTTTCGCCACTATGGTTTGGAGTCATCTACATCTGAGGTATACCTATGACTTCCAGATTTGTCCATTGCTAGTTGAAGACTTGTTGATTCATCCATTGCTGATCAACGACTTGTTGACTTGCCATCAATGGATTAGTCCCAACAGGCGTATTTGTCGTTACTTTGCCAACCATCACGGTTTGTTGGGCTTGGCACTGTTGATTGTAAATCGTGATCTGTGCATAATATATTGCAACGACACATTCAATTGGTTTATGCCCAACGTTATAGGTGAAGCAACACAAGGAATTAATATTGGGACTGGTGTTTACCATGCTTTTTTGTGATTGATTTACGGTTGATACACTAGCTCGTTGAGGATCTTGGTCCGGTCGGATATGGAATCCTTTGTTGCCATCCTCTTCTTTGCCTTTGACTGATTGTCATTTTGTTGCTCAAGTCCCTGACCACAACTTTTAATTCTTTCATGCCCTCCATTATCTTTGGCACACCTCTTGGAAATTCTAGTTAGGGAGGTATTGTTGAGGTCTCGTCTACACCTGCATTGGGAAGAGTTGTTGCCCTTGGCTGTACTGTATGAGTTGGTTTTGACTGTAAGGCACTATTGCTTGCCCATAGGGTGCTTGGTATGCCGACTATCGTGGCTGTCCTCCGTACATTTGCAATGGAAGGTTTTGTGGCATTTAAAAATTCTGCCCAATAGTGTTCAAGATTTGGGATTGTTGCTAAGGGTATTAAGCAAATTGTTGTGGTGCATTTTGTATGAACTATTGTAGTTGGTTTTGAACACCTTGCTATGGTTGGTATTGCTGGAGAGGAGCAATTTTTAGGGCCTGGCCCATTTGTATATGTGGATTCTGAGTAGTGTTAGGGTTATGAAACGTCTGTTGAAGCGGCATAAATGGATTTTGTTGTATGTTGTGATGCATCTATTGCAAATTCTGCACAACTTGTTGCTACGTATCCTGAGGGCCTTGTGATAGCATGTTTTGGGCCATCGATTGTTGTAGGTTTTGCGTAACTTGTTGTGATAGATTTTGTGCAATTTGTTGCTACGCATTCTGCGTACCCTATGGATGCTGTGCAACAGTCACTTGTTGCAAGTGTGGGGTCATGGGTCCTTGAGAGCTTTGAGGCATATGTTGTATCTGCCCTCGAAGGGCTTGTTGACTTCGCCCAACTGGTGTTTGCTGACCTTGCAACAACTAAGGGTTTTGAGATTGTTGTAATACTTGTTGCATGATCTATTGCCCATGGTGTTGGAATTAAGAATTTTGGGGATTGGGCGGCTGATTAGGTGTAGCTTGTGACCCTTGTGTTACCTATTGAGACATTGAGATTTGTTGACCTAGTGGCACTATTTGATGTTGCGACCGAGCTACGGTAGGCATGCCCAAAAGGCCGAGAGGAAGACCGAGTTGGTGGGTTTTGATTGCCTTCGTATTTGGTGGTGAGTTTTGTGTCTCACTTGTTTGTCCTATTTGAGGGTAAGGTTGCACTTGTTCCACAATAGGATCGGGGTTTTGCTTTTGTAAAATAGCTTTTTTAGGTATTATGTCTGGGATAGATACCGTTTTTTATTCCTTTTAAGTCTGAATTAATTTTCTCGACTTGTGGTTCCTCTAACGGGTGATCCGAATCTTGTACCCAAATTGTTGTACTTGTCTTCTTCAGGTTTTTCTTCTGGTAAGTGTACAATTTGACAAGGTTGTTTCCTTTCCCGTTAAATGTGATTTGGATCTTGTATTCATAAACAACGCCAAAGAGAGGACCTCAAAATTAACACCGAAAATGACGAGATGACATATTTGATGGGACAAGTTAATGCTTTAGAACGGGGTGCATGGGGAGTGCTTGGTGTTCCTTCCTACAAAAGCAAAATTTCACAAATCAAGTTAGGCAAGATTTTGGATAAAAAAATAGAGTTGACATTTGCATGAAGAATTATGAAACGTGATATTTGAGACGAAAAGTAACTTGAAAATTTAAATGCAAAATATTTGTGGGTTTCATGTGTGTTAGTGTAACAAGGATATGAAGTATCCTCGTGCAAATCTACAAAATTATGTGTGGGTGGGGTAAGATCAATTTCATATAGAAATTGTACTTATGTGTCCCATCGAGCGTGCTAGAACTATAGACCTCACGTGTGGTGGGTGTTTCTTTGTGGGGCGAATTTGATTCGTCCCACCAGGCATGACAAAATTGTTTAACATGGAAATCGGCAAGTGCGATTTACGCCCATGACCGCAACTTAGCAAATGGATGGGGAGGTTTCTACTCTCCCCAACCTTTCGATCTCGGGTCAATTCCCTTTTATCTTCTATCTAATGCTGAAAATAAATAAAGTGATCTAATACATGCAAAAAACCAATAAGCAAACTGATGCAAAAAGAAATTTAATCTACTTTTGTTTAAGGGTAACGGTGAAAAAGAAATAAAATGCAAAATACAACAGAGGCCATAGCGAGGTTAAAGTTTTGGTGCAAATGACTTCTTCAGTAGAGATTGAATAATTGCAGCGTGTAAGATTCTTTGAATAACCTGCAATATCAAACAAAGAGAAGGACTAACAAGGGGAAAGGAGGGCAGAGCCACTAATTCCACACATTCATAAACAAAAGGTCAAAGACACAATTGGATTGGAATGCCACACACAACTCTTTATTGATTTCGCAATTTCAGCTGTTTACAATCTTACTCCAAAGAGTAGCTTTGGTATTGCTTCAAAGGCCAAAATACCATTACAATGAGCATTCAGCTCTTATTTATACTTGAACTTGTAGCCACAAAATGGACTACATACAATGTACCTTGGTGATAATTACGAGATGATTACATCATCTTTATCTTGTTGCTAAACATAGACACAAAGCGAGGCGCTCCGACAGTGGGTTGCTTAGCGAGTGGGGCTCTCGAGGAGCAGGGTGCTTTGGCAGAGTGGAAAATGCTCGAAGCGAAGCATCTATGAAGTCTTGACTTGGTCCCTTCACATCTTTCATATTGTTTGCGTGACAGAACTTGTTCTGGAAGCGATGGTAGTAGTCAACTGCTACAAGTATAAAGTCTTCAAATCTGTCAAAAACTCTCATAGGCTGGCAGGAAACCAGCTCTGATACCACTGTAGTATCCCAAAAAATATTTAAACTGGAATCATAAAAAACAAGAAGCATAAACACATGCCAGAAAAGAGTTTTCATCTTTTTGGGTTTTCATCTCAATTTCTTCCCAAGAAAGAAATCTCCAAGTTCTTCTTTTATGTGATTAAAAATGAGTGCAATACATCAATATATAGCCCTTTTGAGCAAGTCTATTCACCTACCTACTATATGTGGGATTAACAATTTTATTATCTAGGGACCCTATAGACCACCTAACACCCTTAATGACTAAATACTGACTCATCAAGGTACTTTTATAAGTACAAGTACCTTGTTTATTACATTTATTAAATTTGAGGACATTACATGGAGTGGGGCTTTGATAAATGTATACTTCGGATATAACTAGATAAAAAAGCTATTTTCCATAAAGTTTGCGAGTCAGGGACACTGTGAGATGGCAGGACATGTTTCCCTGATGGTGGCACATGTTTAAGGGATGATGCTACAGGTCTACCATGCCTTGGGATGTGTCTCCATGGAACATAGCGTTCTTTCATTTGCAACTTGACCATTTGATTGAAACAATAGCTGATATCTTGTGTGTGAAGAAAATTAGAAGTAGAACTCATTCAAGGACCTTGACCTTTAAAAAATATAAGGTTTTGGCATCGTGAATACAATGTTAACTTTATTCTCGTTTAATTTTCATATAGAATGCACTAGACAGTCATGTTTAAAAAAATCCTTTGTTTGTTCAAGGAGATTCTGGTGCAACTTCTTGCATGTGCCATAATTTGATTTTATGGATTTTTGGCAGCTTCCAAAAAGATGGAAAGTGAAATAAAGGAGCGTGATGAAAAATATATGGAATTTGATTTGAAGTTTGGGCGTTTGCAAAAACGAGCAAAGCAGAGGATACAAGAGCTTCAAAAGGTAAAGCTAGTGCTAAGATGGTTTTATGTATTTCAAAATTATTTGTACAATTTTTGACTTGTTAAACTGCCTATTTGCCATTGTTTTATTTTCACTAGAATTCATGCCTCTGGAGATTTGTTTCTCTTACTTTTATTGAGTTGCTATATGCATGTCTTTCAGGAGAAAGAAGATATTGAGTCACAGCTTTCCATTGCAAGGGAAAATGCTTCGCAGGCTGTGGTGCAGCTCTCTGAAGCAAAACAAGAACTTGAGAAGACTCGACGTGAAGCAGGTGAAGCACTGCGGTCCTTGGATGGGGAGAAGCAGCGTCTACACAGTGCTAATAGCAGGCAATCTTTTCAAACCTTTCCCTCATACTAGTTCAAATCTCACGATTTCATTGTCTATAGCAACTTCTCTTTCCTTAATAATAATCCAGAGTGGCTGCTTCCTCGTCCAAAATATCAACTACTCAGATAATAAAGTACTGTTGAACTGTAATTGCTGAAAAATAGTTGATTTATTCAATCTTTGTCTTGGCACTTCTGCATCAGATAATATATCGGAGTATGAACAACTCATGGAAATTAGATTAAAATACATGAATTAATTCTAACATACACATTAAAGCTGAGTGGGAGAAAATGATATGTTAACACATATTTTTTTAAATTTCTGCTTTCTGATTTTATTTGAAGCCTTTATGCTGGATATATAATATCACATTTTTGTAATGCACGAATTTTGCAAGTTGTGAGTGGCTTTTGGATAATTCTTCTTTACAGGCAGAAAGAAATAATCGATGAATTGCGCCGTACTTTGGAATCTCAGGACCGTACTTTAGAAGACCTGAAGCAGTCTCTTTCTGAGAAAGATCAGGTTTGAAAATCATTCATAGTTATTAAAAATTGAACATCCCGACAAAAATTACTAATGAAATGAAAGAAAAGAATAAAAGTGTGAATAGAAATTTTATTCTGTGTCTGGTTTGTATTATTTTAGTTTGTTGTTATTGGCAACTTATCTTGTCCCGTTTACCTATCTTGGTCATCTGTGGACAATGACGTAATCTAATTAAGAAAGGAATAAACAGTCGTAATAAAAAGAGATTAAAAGCAAAATAATATTTTTGGTTCTATTTAAAAAATTGAACGTAGGCATAAAACTTGATGATGAAACAAAAGAAAATAATAGTAGTGTGAATGACTTTTTTTTTGCTTATCTTGTTTGTGTTGCCACATTTTGCACAGGGGTGCCATGTTTTTGGTTTCTGCATGTAAGCTGCTCTTTTCCCTTCCCTTCTCCTCATTTTTCCCTTTCTTCTTCTCTCCCTTTCTTCCTCTCCCTCGCAGCTTCATTCCCTCTTCTTCTTTCCCCCTTTCTTCCCCCAGTAAACTTCAGCAGGTGTACCTTGAAAAGTTTCTAAGTGTTGGGGCGACACCCGACTTCGCAGCGAAGTCGGAGTGCGCCCCTCAGTTGGAGCGCAGTAGGTAACCCGTGCGCAGCAGGACAGGAAACGATTGAAAATCTGACTAAGTGTCAGGGGCGCAACCCGACTTCGTAGCGAAGTCGGAGTGCGCCCTTCTTCTTGGGCGCACTAGGGGAATGACCTATTAGGAAAATGGCTAAGTGTTGGGGCGCAACCCGACTTCGCAGCGAAGTCGGAGTGCGCCCCTGTTCCAGTGCGCAGTCTGTACAGCGGATGGAGACAGCCAAGCACCGGTGCGCAACCCGACTTCGCAGCGAAGTCGGAGTGCGCCCTTTGACCGGTGCGCAGTTCGGTGAAGTCAACTCAGAAAATGCCAAGGCAAGGAGGCCTTCCAACTGCGCTGTCTTCCTCTGCGCAACCCGATGGCGCCCGAATTCTGGCGAAGTTGGATAAACTGCCTTTCAAGGCAGACACGTGTCACGCTTCAGCATCCGACAAGTATCCACCTTCGGGATTCGAGCCAAGATTTGACCGCGCAAGGACAGAGTATGGGCTTCACTACCGGCGCCAGTTGTCAACATTTAAAGCCGATGTGAAGTACCACTGCCGCACCTACCCGCATTCCTGTTGACCGGAGACTTGACCCAACGCGCTGCCACGTAGCTGTACCGCCTTCAGGGACACCATCTTGCAAGGACAGTCCGGCCCGACGAGTCAGCATCAGCAGCTCCTCAGCCGCTCGTGTCAGCTGCTGTCTTGTCCGGGACTTTGTGCCCATGAATGTAATCGGGGGAGTTTTGGGCTATAAATACCCACCACATTTTCAATGTAAGTGGTGGAAGGGGAATATATTGCTAGGGGACAATTGTAGGCTGTGCGTTTGCCTCAAATACGGACATATACTTGGCTCCCTTCTTGTCTTTTATCTTGCATGCTGCCTCTCCTTGTCATTTCTGCCTCATGTTTCTTGTGTCATTGCTTGTTGTTGTCTTGAACTCCGGACTCCAGCATTTGATGGCCAGGTATTCCTGGAATGCATAGATAGAGGATACATGGGATCGCTGATAGCTGTAGTTTCGATGTATGTTTGTAGATGAATCTTGTTAGTAGTGGTGATTGATTCGTCGCCGTGCTGCTTATTCCCCCCACCCAACTCCAATCACATTTGGAATTTCTTTCTGCACTTTTATCTCTTTCTGTACCCTTTTATCTCTTTCTGTACCTTTTTATCTCTTTCCTGCACTCTTATCTTATCACAACCCCATAGGAGCCGGCCTTCTCCGGAGATTGGCACGGAAGGCATTCCTTCCTTCCGGCCTTTCAATCTGGTGGGCGAATCTGGGCGCATTAACAACAAATCCTTTCCTCATGGCAGATTCGTAACCAACAGTTTCCCTGGCACGCCCGGTGGGACCAAGGTCCCATATTTCAAGAGTGAATTTCTAACCCGTCTCCACCTGGCACCAGCGGTTGCTTGGTCTTAACCGGTGGGACATGGTAGTTTCCCGCCCCCAAACAGAATCGAAGTACTAGTGCTCACTTCATTGCTGTTCAAAATCAGAGCACAAGGCGACTCTGCAAATTATCTGAACATACTCTGAGTCCGTGAAGACCGGTCCTAACGCCTTCATGCAAACAAGAAGGTGGCGAGCAAGGAATCCGGAGAACCAGCCTGACTTTTACGAACTTGACCTTGACGCTCCAAGCGAGCGCGTCAGGCTGGCTGATTACCAAGCTCGCGAAGAAGAAATCCAAGAAGCCGAGGCCGAAATCCAAGAAGCCGAAGCTGAGATTGAACAAGTTGAGGCCGAAGAAGAATCTACATCTTCGGATAGTTCCGATACTGAATACACTACCGGATCAGAAGCAGAAATGGCTGATCATCTGGATGAAGACGACCTCTTCCCGGCGGTGGATTCTACGGGGCCCTTGGCCCTAGTCGGACAACAAGCTGTGCCCCCTGCTGCCTTAAAGTCTATCCCTACGTACGACGGCTACGGCAAGACGGCGTATGAACACATCCAGGACATTCTTGCCCTGGCTGCGCTACACTCCATCACTGACGAAAGTGTGAAGACCCGTCTGCTGGCCCTTTCCCTAAGGGGAAAGCTTCTCTACTGGTGGAGATCACTGCCAGAGGGATCCATCACAGGGTGGCGACAGTTAGCCGGCAGGCTCGTGAAAGGATGCAACGAGTCTGCTGATCCCTCTTCTTTTTTGCATCAGTTCCAAAGTATTAAGAGACACCCCCAAGAGGAGGTGTCAGACTTCAACATCAGGTTTGCGAGGTCTTGGAAACGAGTCCCTCGTGAACTCCGACCGTCAGCAGGTCAGGCCGCCTACTACTACCTGAGATCTTTCAACTCAGACATTTGCCTGCTGCTGAAGGTTGCCAGAATCAACACATTCCCTGCTCTGTACGAAGCTGCCCAGCAAGCTGAAATGGATATCATCTCCATCGGCAGGCTTCCACACAGAGTGCAACCGCCCATCTACCCTGACTTTCCCCGATCGCAGTATCCTTCAGCTTCTGGTTCGGAGCCGTCCACTTCAGGACAGCAACCCCAGCAGCAATGGAATCCGGCGCCGGTCGTGAACCCTTACGGCCCGCCTCAAATTCATTATCCGCCTCCCCGTCCTCCGCGTTTTCCAGCGCTTCCTGCTCCTCCCCAGCATGCACAATATTCCACTCCTCCATTGGCTGCATTGCCTCCCCCAGCTCAATTGCCGCCACCTCCTGGCCACGATATTCAGAATCAAATCCTACAGGAGGTACGGGCTCTGGCCTCTGGCTATCATACCATGTCTAACGACATGATTGTCCTGAAAAAGCAGGCCCAGATGGACCTAGCTCCAAGGAGGCCATATCCGCCCCCGGCATTGACAAAGGATCGGCCCCCCGAGCAACATTTGCAACGGCGGCCCCCTCCGAGGAATGCTGCCATAGAGGATGAACCTGGTACTTCCGACCAGGTCAACTGGTGCACCACGTGCAACGACCCGCATGATGAGGATGATTGTACACTGCATCAGCACTACCTCCAGACCTTGGCCGGCAGCGCCATTGAGGACGAAGAGCTTTACATGATCCTGGGCGATGAAAGCAATTTCGCCGTTTCAGACGAAGTTCCAATGCCGCCTCCCGCCAAGGAAAACAAGAAGTCTGCCGAAGCTGCAGCCAAACCCCTAAAGGTGTACGCCAGAAGAGACAAGGCGCAACCCGAGGAGATACCACCGTACAAGAGGCTGTGGCCTTACACAGCCAAAGATAAAACTCCTCCGGCGAAGACTCCCGCAGTCAAGCCTCCCATAGCCAAAGCTCTTCCGGCTAAAGCTCCCGCTGCTCAGCCTCTAGCTGAAACAAAAGAACAAGCTCAGGAGAGGCTGAGGTATCCGTCTCTAACCAAGAGACAGAGAGTTGAGGCCACTCAACAATACCGGACAAAGTACGAGCCGACGAAAGAAGCGGAAGGAGCAAGCACTTCGGGCTACAGTATAGTAGACGAGCTGAAGAGAACTCCCGCAAGAATCAGCATGTATGATGCTCTTCAGCTCCCAGGCCAGGTTGATCTGCTGCAAGAATCCCTGAAAATCATGAAGAATGGCAAGCAGATACAGCCCGCTGTCCTGGTGCAACCCCTGACAGTCTCAGCCACTGGGAAGAACAGACCACCTCCCTTTTATCTGTCTTTACGGATGCAAGGGTATATAGTACACAACTGCATGGTGGACTCTGGTGCTTCCACGACCGTAATGCCGAGAGCCGTCTGCGATGAAATCGGGATGGAGTACACAAGGAGCAGCCAAGGCGTGCTGCAACTAGACGGCACCCCTGTCAAGACAGTCGGTGTCATAAAAGACATCCCCATTCGGCTGCACAAAGCCCTCGACATTGTGGTCATCCAGGAGGTTGTGGTCGTCGACTTGGAACCCTACTTCGGCATGTGTCTCTCTAGGGAGTTCACTGCGAAGTTGGGAGGATATCTCTCTCTGGACTACTCGCACATGGAAGTGCCCTTCAAAGGAAGGAGGCTGAAGATTTTCAATGAAAAGCCTTCCACCTACCTAGTAGAGAAGATACCCGGAGAAGAGCCTGAGGATTGCATGGTTCAGCTGACGGAGGAAGAACTGGTGACAGTGGACATGACGGAGCAAGCTCTCGAGCAACTGCAAGTAGAAGATGAATTCTCCTTGCGGGACTTCAACGCCGTGATTGAAACAGAGCAAGGCTGTTACACCATTGTTCAGCCTGAGAGAGTTGACAAGTCAGCAAGGAGAGAAGTGGGACCAGCACCTGAGAAGCTGTGGAAGCTTTTCTTTGACGGCGCACGATGCAAAAATGGCGCCGGTGCTGGAGTTCTTTTGGTTTCCCCAACCGGGATCCAGAAGGATTACACCTACAGGCTGGCTTGGAGCTGTACCAACAACGCGGCGGAGTACGAAGCCCTGTGCTTGGGGTTGCGAAAGGCGGAGAGATTGGGAATCAAACATCTGTAGATCTACGGAGATTCGGAGTTGGTGTGCCACCAGATCACGAATAAGTGCGCCTCCAAAAAGCACTATCTCAAGGCGTACCGAAATCGGGTCTGGGATCTGATGGAGTCTTTTGACTCGTTGAATGTCAAGGCTATTTCACGAGAGAAAAACAAGCATGCTGACATTCTGGCGTCTGTTGGAGCCAAGTACGTTCCGGCTGATGACACTGTCCAGAAGCCGAAGCCGGTCCGTACCATTTACAGGCCTTCTGTGCCTGATAAGGACACCCACTGGCAGGTGTTTAGCTGTGACGAGGAGATCGTCACATTTTTGGTAAATGAAGCCTGTGCAATCGAAGGTAGAGACCCTGATGACGAGCAATATGAGGGGTTGATACAACTGAAAAATAATCATGTCCCAAAAGGACTGATTACTCTAGAGAGTCTATTTGATCAGAATGACAGAGCCATATCTCATCGGATCAAAGTAGACCCGAAGCAGTATGCCGACCTAGAGCTGGAACCTGGTAAATCAATCAAGGTCGGGACAGACTGCACCACAGAGGAACTCGAGCAGATCAGATCATTATGTCAAGAGTTCCCTGACATAGTAGCCTGGAGCTACCAAGACTTGAAGGGGTATGACGAGAGAAATAATCCAGCATACCATTGAGCTAGAAGATGGCGCCAAGCCATTCAGGCAAAAACGAGAGGGCCGTCAATCCAAAAATCGAGGCCATGATGAAAGCCGAGCTCTTGAAGATGCTGGAGGCCAAGATCATCTACCCCATCAAGCATTCATCCTGGGTTGCGAACCTGGTTCTTGTGAGGAAGAAGAACGGAGACATTCGTCTTTGTGTCGATTTCAGAAATCTAAACCAGGCCTCCCTCAAGGACCATTACCCGCTTCCCCAGATCGATCAGATCCTCCATATAGTTGCTGGAGCCCAGAGATTTTCCCTCTTAGACGGCTTTTCCGGCTACAACCAGATATGGGTCAAGGATGAGGACCAGCACAAGACGGCGTTCACTACCAAGTGGGGGACGTTCGCCTATCAGCGCATGCCGTTCGGCTTATCCAATGCTGGCGCCACATTCCAAAGAGCCATGGACCTGGCCTTCCGAGAGCTGCTCAACAAAGTGATCGTCATCTACTTGGATGACATGACTGTTTTCTCTCACAAGCGAGAAGATCATGTTCCCCACCTGCGGCAAATATTCGAAAGGTGTCGTGAATTCGGCATCTCCATAAACCCGAAGAAATCTGTCTTCGCGGTGAAAGAAGGAAAGCTGCTGGGGCATGTCATCTCCGAGAAAGGCCTGGCTATAGATCCTGACAGAGCAGAGGCTCTCCTCCGCTTGCCCGCCCCAATCGACAAGAAAGGGCTACAGTCCTTCTTCGGCCAAATCAACTTCGTGCGGAAGTTCATACCGGACTTCGCACAGGTAATCAAGCCTATGTCCGAGTTGCTGAAGAAGAACACAGAATTTCTGTGGACTGAAGAAAGAGAGCAAGCCTTCGAGGAGATCAAAGCTCGCATTGCACAAGCACCGGTGTTGATAAACCCGGACTACTCCAAGGATTTCATCCTGTACGCGGTGGGAGAACCAGAGAGTTACGCCGCAGTCCTGACCCAAAAGGGAGAAGATGGCGAGGAGCGCCCCATAGCGTTCCTGAGCCAAGTGATCCAGCCGCACGAAGAAAAGTACAACTTTATAGAGCGGCAGGTACATGCTGTCATGAAATCTCTCCGTAAGTTCAGGCACTTTGTCTCCCAGAGCAAGATCACCGTCTTCGTGATCCACCCGGACGTTCGAAGCTTTATCATACAAGGAGAACCGGGTCACAAGAGGGCGGGATGGATTGCCAAAATCCAGGAGTTCGACATCGAAGTGCGGCCAACCAAGCTAATCAGAGGCCGAGCCTTGTGCCAGGAGCTAGCCCGAAGTGCGGCAGCCGAGATATCCGCCTGCGAGTGGGAGGATCCAGCAACACGCATCAACCTAGCCAACTCTTTACCCGAGGAGTGCGACTGGACAGATGAACTGGTGAGATACTTCTGCACCGGGAGATGTCCAGACCACATGAATGCCTCACAAAGAAGGAGGTTTCGGCTAGGTGCATTGAAGTACACTCTTCGCCCCGAGGGGCTTTACTTTAAAAACATCGACGGCATCCTGTTGCGGTGCGTCAGAAAAGCAGACCAATCCAGGGTCCTCGGAGAATTTCATTCCGGGATGCCTGGAGGTCATCATTCTGCAAGGCCCACGGCCTTGAAAATAATCAGAGCTGGGTACTACTGGCCCACTCTGTTTACAGACGCTCATGCTGTCTGTAGCAAATGTGATCAATGCCAGAGATTTGCTGGCAGGAACAGAAAAGCACCCCTACCCCTTCAACCGATCCAAGCCGAGACTCCGTTTCAGCAATGGGGTCTGGACTTCATCGGGGTGATTTCGCCGAACTCTGCAGCGGGCCACAAGTTTATCTTAACCGCCACCGATTACTTCACACGGTGGGCAGAGGCGATCCCTACAAAGAACGCTGACCAAGAGACGGTCATCAGGTTCCTCGAAAGCTTGATCACCCGTTTCGGGGTTCCCGAGTCAATAGTAACGGACAATGGTCCAGGGTTCGCAGGCGCAGTACTCACGGAGTACACCAGCAAATTTGGCATCTATCACAAGATGTCTTCCAATTACTACCCGCAGGGGAACGGTCTCGCCGAGTCCACCAACAAGAATCTACTGAAGATCATCCGAAGGACGGTGGAGAATAACAAGAGGACTTGGCACCTACTCCTGGATCGGGCGCTATGGGCGGACAGAATTTCATTCAAGAAGTCCATCAAAACGTCCCCTTATGCGCTCGTGTATGGCAAAGAAGCTGTCTTGCCAACGCACATTGAGATACCCGCTCTCTGGATGCTTGACGAGGAAAGAAACAGCGGGGATCCGGTAGAAGACAGACTTTGCCAGCTGCTGCAGTTGGAGGAAGACAGAGAGAAAGCGTACCAGGCCTTCACAAAACACGCCAAAGCCACTCAAGGCTGGTTCGCAAAAGGTACCACAGCCCGAGTTTTCAAAATCGGGGACCTGGTGCTGAAGTGGGACTCGTTCAAGGCCAAACCCGGCAACCATGGAAAGTTTGATGCCCTCTGGGAGGGCCCCTATCAGATTGCGCGGGTTAATCAATTCAATGCATATGTGCTTCGGGACATGGAGGGACATCCTCTCCCCATTCCCGTCAACGGGTTCCACCTCAAATTGTACCACCACTGAAGGCGCCCGAAAAGGCCCTTCTTTGTACAGATTTCCCTTTTTGCATTTTAAAGTTTTCAGCATGTAATTATTTTAAGTTTTTCAGTTTTCCAAGTAGCCCAAGTAAGTCCGAGGCAAATGCCTGACTTCGCAGCGAAGTCAGGCAGCGCTCATCAAATGGGGCGAAGAAGGGAAGAAAGCAGTTAAAAAGAGCTAAAAATGTCTAAGTCTGGCTGCCCAACCCGACTTCGCAGCGAAGTCGGGCTGCGCCCTCTCCAAAGGGCGCAGTTGGGTAGCAGACTACAAGGAAATGCCAAGTGTCGGACTGCGCCCGTTTGGGGGAGTCGGATGCGCCTAATTTGGGCGAAGTCCGAGTGCGATTCTGCGGGAGGGCTAAGTGAAATCCAAGTTCGCCCGTGTTGGTGGGCGAAGTCGGACTGCGCCCCTTTTTCGGGCGAAGTCCGCGCTGCGCCCGTTTTTGGGGCGAACCTCGAACTGCGCCCTTTCGGGCGAAGTCCGCGCTGGCGAAGTCCGAATGGTAAGCTGGCGAAAAAGATTGAAGTGTAAAGTCCGTGCCGCGCCCGTTTGTTTGGCGAAGTCCGACTTGCGCCCCTTTTTCGGGCGAAGTCGGACCGCGCCCCGGATTCCGGGCGAAGCACGAACGTCTCATCACGGACGGCGCCAAGTATGGGCCCGTTGCAAAGCCCGACACATGGCAAGGTGTGGTTAATTAATTGCAAAGCTCTTTGAAAAGTGTGCCCAATGGTGGCAGCGACGTCAGCAACGGCACAACGTCCAAGGAGGCTTTAAATGATTGCGCAATAACCAAGGATGGCGCATTTAAAGGGCAACCTTGCGCAATATCCAAGGGTGACGCATTTAAAGGGTAAGGTGCGCCCTGGGCCAACAAAGCACGTTTTTCAAAAAAGGGCCCCTGCGTAGCCGCCAAGATCATAACGTCGCCACCAACCCAGAGTTAACTGCTTTAACTTCCTCCCTCGCGCCATTAATGAGCAGTCACCGTCTACAAAAGACCCTGGCGCCAGCCAGAAAATTTATAAGTTCGAAGCTGACTCCCGGACTGCAGAGAATAAGCCTGACAAGCTCTGAAGTATTTGTCCCGGTCTCTGATTGTTTCAACGAGGATGGACAAGGGAAAAGCGCCCGTACAGGCGCAATCAAGTGTAAGTCCGCGCGAAGCTGACAAGTCTCCAGAATCTAGTGACCATGAGAGCGCAGCGCCTCAGAAGGGCAAGAAAGAAAAATCCAGAACGAAGAGGCGCGTAGCTGGTCAGACTCCGCCGCCACCAATCAATCGTCTATCTGGATACAAGGATGGTTCGTTCTCCATCAGTATCACGAAGCTGCGTCTGACTATCGCAAAGTGGGTGGGTAAGGTTCCACCTTCTCACCACCTCGGAGCCGCATATAATTCGAATCTTCATTATTTCCTGTGCCCTCCGACTCACTGGTGTCCGGAGCTGGTTGAAGTAATTGCTGAATATTATAAACCAGCTGCGCGGCAGGTCTGCGATAACAAAGGAAGGGTGTTGTTCACTCTCTTCGGAGAGAGCATCCAGCCGGCGTTCGCCCCAGGGCTTCAGTACAGCCCAGACGCAATTATCAGAAGGGTGAACATAGAGGAGCAGACCGGCAGATTTTCGCAGACGAAGCGGATGAGAGAGTTTCTTAACTCAGAGCTGAAGACTCCGCTGAATCCTGGACAGTGGCCGACTGGCCCCATACCGCTGGACCGATTCGAGAACAGATATATTTATATCATCCTGGCATGGGTCCTTGGCTGCGACTCAGACAGAGTGGTGCGGCCGTTTCAGCTGGCAATGGCCGAGTGCATCTTGCACGGGGAGTTTTACGACTCCACGGCGCAGAAGAGCGGGAAGCGCCCAATCTTCTACGATTGGGCGGACTGGTTGGCCTACGCGATTCATGCGAGCCTAGTAAGACTGCAGCAAAGGCAGTCGACGGACTTCCGGTTTTGCTCATTCCTCACATGGCTATGCCTGTACCATATGCATTACCGGATGAACGTCCCTAACCTGAGGAAAGCGAACGAGCAAGGAGAGCCACTCCCCGTGTACGAATGGACTGAGGCCCTGTACCGGAAGGGCTCGTTCTACGAGTTTAATGTCGGTTTTCTGGGCCAGGCAATGGGACTGTTCAACCGTGGCGCGACTCGCCCACCAGCGGCTATGACAAAGCATCTGACAGACAACAAGCTTGGTGATACCTTTCGGCTAACTCAGGGCACTGTCGTCCGAATCTACGGATTCAAGGGGAAGCCGTGTTTGCTGCCCTACTTCTGCACAGACCATCAGTTCGGGATGGAGGTGGCGCGGCAAATGGACTACGTCGAAGAGGAATTTGGCCAGGGGAAGAAGAGAGGTCACATATTCAAATATCCTATGACCTGGGCCAATATTCAGGTCTTCGAAATCGGGCAGCACGTTTACCTTGAGCAAGAGCTGCTGGAGATGGGCCTAATAATGCTGCCCCAACGCTGGAAATACGACCCAATCGGGGTCCGGGGAAAGTTCACACACATCTGTCCGAGACCCGAAATCATGAAAGAAAGAAGGAACTTGACAGGTGCAGACCTCCACTGGCGCATTCATTTGATGCAATCATGGCCACCATGGCATGAATTTTACTGTGAGGAGGTCGCTTACGATCCTGAACGGAACCCGGACCACCGAATGGAGTCAGCGGGATTCAAGAAGTTCCTCGCTAAGGTGGCGCCGCTTAACTGGCATAAGGACAAAATCCTCGAATGTTGGAAAATGAGGTGTCGCACGCAACACGACAAGTCAAGCCGGAGGAATCTTGCCGTTGATGATGAGTTTTCGGCATTATATGATCAACACGTCGACACGTGGTAGCCCTTCGAATTTCGAGTTTGCGTTCCCCGAGGCGCGAACATAAGGTATAAAAGGAGGGCTACCCCTCAGTCATCGTCAACCCCGGCGACTTCCAGCGCGACTCCTTCCAGCAGTCAGGTGGGCCCAATGCAGCCTGTTGCTTCTGTGGCAGCGCCCGAAGTGGCGCAAGGTTCAGAGCGGTCAACTCCTGAGCTGGCCCCTCCATCAACAGAGAAGACGCTCACACCGCCAGCCAGTGGACCAAGTGCGGCAGGTATTTTACCAGCGCGACCCAGGTACAAATTTACCGTGGGGACATCAGCGCCTCCCGCCCCTCTATTGCCGCTCCCTTCTGGACCAGCCACGGCGTCAGGAGAAAAGAAAAAGAAAAGGGTCGAAAGGACCAAACGACCCCTGGAGCCAGTGCAGCAGACGCCTGCAGAACAGCCACAAGCAGCAGCGCCGGAGGTTGTCTCTTTAGACAGCCCCGAACCAGTAGCAGACATCCAGGCTGCAACCATTCCTTCAGCGTCGGCTCAGGCGGAGCCCGCAGGTACGTCCTCTGTGCCATTTGCCCAAGTCCATGTCGGCCCTGCAAAAACCCCGACTCCCACTTCATCAGGGCAAGCCGTAGCCGCATCCTCCGCATCGCAAGCCACCCCGCCGTCCAGCGACTTTCACTCTTTTGACCAGTTTGCCCAGGACCCCAATGCTTTCCAATCCCTGGGACAAACCCAAGAGCCTTCACCCGCGGTTAGTGCTGAAGCCGCTCCTTCATCTCCACATCTTTCGCCCCAGCCAACTGAAACCCTACCAGCGCCGTCTAGCCAAACCCCCGTCACTCCTAGGACCCGGTCGCCCTCGAAGGTTACTACCCCCTCTGGTATCCCACCTACTTCATTGTTCGCGGGAAAAATGCCGCAGCAGGCCCAGGAGCTGGAAGACCTTGATTTCATGAGCATCACTGAGGACCAGCCTCTGGCAGTAAGAGCCGCGGGGGGATCTGCCTCCTTTCTTCAAGGAGTTAAGCGCAGAAGGGCCGAAGGGATAGCTGCCCCGGTCAAACGCACAAAGTTTGACCTGAATCGGAGAGTGCTTACAACAGAAAAGCTGATTCCTAAGGTGAAAAAGCCTCTCCGTGATATGACCGAGGCAGACTACGAGCTTCAGACAAAGGAGAAGAACTTCGATGATATCAACGAAGAGTATGAGATCCGCGGTATTCGCCGCAGAACAGACAACCTCCTTGTCAAGCATCTCGAAACCCAGGAGGCGCTTTTCCAGCTGCAGAATACTTCCAGGCAACTCGAAGAAGACTTGGCGAGGGCTACGGCCCAGTTGGGGTCAGCACAGCAAGAAGTTGAAGACCTTAAGGCCCAGCTGGCCGCCACTCGATGAGACAGACCGAACAAGAGAGGAAAGAAGATTTCGCAGATTCAGCTGGGGTTCACTGAAACAGGCGCAGTCGCAGCTAGCAGAGCAAGCATTACAAGCGGCGGCCTTTTCAAAGAGCAAGGCGAAGGAGATGCGCGCAAGTCTGCTACAAGGTTGCAAGCCCAACCTTGTCAAGTCCTTGACAGTTCTGGATTTCTTATCCAGAATTGAAGAAATATCTGCCCAGGGCAAGCCTGTGGTAGAGGAAGCCGAACACCAGGCGAGGCAATTGCTAGACCTGGCTATGAAACTTGAGAAGATAGAGCACGATGGCTTCCGAATCTCCCCTACGTCTCGTCTTGCCTCAGAGTGGGCAAATGCAAGGGTAACCTTGCACACTTACTTCGCCCGGACGGAAAGGATCAGAGCAGCCAGGCAGGCGCTGGACGCCTTAGAACAGGAAAGACAAATTCTCCTGGCTCCTTTTCGTATTCTGTCCGAGCATGGGTGTCCGAGCTATGTCAAAGATGACGAGCTCCTCACCCTTGAACAGGTAAAAGAGAACTGGCTGTCCTTTGAGGCAGATACAGCAGAAATCGATAGCTGGACAGAGCCAGTTCAAGAAGCGCAGGTCACTCAAATGGTGGCTAAGTACTGCAAAATCAACTCTTCTCTTGGGGAGTTGGGCAAAAGATTTCACACCATTGACCTGCACGCGGTCGCTGCATTCCATGCGGTACTTAGAGAAATCAGCGACCCCTCTCCTTTCCAAGCCGCAGTCTGGGACCAAGCTAAGACTGTGGTCGAACGCATCAGCAAGCGAGAGGCTGGAAGCGGAGAACCTTCTGATTCAGAAGGCGAGACTGAGGAGGCAACTGGTGAAAGTGAAAACGAAGAAGAACAGTTGCCCCAAGGGAAACGACCAGAGCAGCAGAAGACAGGGGAAGGAAGTTCCTCTGCACCCAAAGGATAAAGGCATGGTTCTTTGCGTCGAGGCGAGCTCGACACCCCGCGAGCCGCCAGGAATGTTGCCACATTTTGCACAGGGGTGCCATGTTTTTGGTTTCTGCATGTAAGTCGCTCTTTTCCTTCCCTCCTCCTCATTTCCCCTTCTTCTTCTCTCCCTTTCTTCCTCTCCCTCACAGCTTCATTCCCTCTTCTTCTTTCCCCCTTTCCTCCCCCAGTAAACTTCAGCAAGTGTACCTTGAAAAGTTTCTAAGTGTTGGGGCGACACCCGACTTCGCAGCGAAGTCGGAGTGCGCCCCTCAGTTGGAGCGCAGTAGGTAACCCGTGCGCAGCAGGACAGGAAACGATTGAAAATCTGACTAAGTGTCAGGGGCGCAACCCGACTTCGCAGCGAAGTCGGAGTGCGCCCTTCTTCCTGGGCGCACTAGGGGAATGACCTATCAGGAAAATGGCTAAGTCTGGGCGCAACCCGACTTCGCGGCGAAGTCGGAGTGCGCCCTGTTCCGTGCGCGATCCGTACAACGGATGGAGACAGCCAAGCACCGGTGCGCAACCCGACTTCGCAGCGAAGTCGGAGTGCGCCCTTTGACCGGTGCGCAGTTCGGTGAAGTCAACTCGGAAAATGCCAAGGCAAGGAGGCCTTCCAACTGCGCTGTCTTCCTCCTGCGCAACCCGATGGCGCCCGAATTCCTGGCGAAGTTGGATAAACTGCCTTTCAAGGCAGACACGTGTCACGCTTCAGCATCCGACAAGTATCCACCTTCGGGATTCGAGCCAAGATTTGACCGCGCAAGGACAGAGTATGGGCTTCACTACCGGCGCCAGTTGTCAACATTTAAAGCCGATGTGAAGTACCACCTGCCGCACCTACCCGCATTCCTGTTGACCGGAGACTTGACCCAACGCGCTGCCACGTAGCTGTACCGCCTTCAGGGACACCATGCTGCAAGGACAGTCCGGCCCGACAGAAGTCAGCATCAGCAGCTCCTCAGCCGCTCGTGTCAGCTACTGTCTTGTCTGGGACTTTGTGCCCATGAATGTAATCGGGGGGAGTTTTGGGCTATAAATACCCACCACATTTTCAATGTAAGTGGTGGAAGGGGAATATATTGCTAGGGGACAATTGTAGCTGTGCGTTTGCCTCAAATACAGACATATACTTGGCTCTGCTTACTGTCTTTTATCTTGCATGCTGCCTCTCCTTGTCATTTCTGCCTCATGTTTCTTGTGTCATTGCTTGTTGTTGTACTTGAACTCTGGACTCCAGCATTTGATGGCCAGGTATTCCTGGAATGCATAGATAGAGGATACATGGGATCGCCGATAGCTGTAGTTTCGATGTATGTTTGTAGATGAATGTTGTTAGTAGTGGTGATTGATTCGTCGCCGTGCTGCTTATTCCCCCCACCCAACTCCAATCACATTTGGAATTTCTTTCTGCACTTTTATCTCTTTCTGTACCCTTTTATCTCTTTCCTGCACCTTTTTATCTCTTTCCTGCACTCTTATCTTATCACAACCCCCCATAGGAGCCGGCCTTCTCCGGAGATTGGCACGGAAGGCATTCCTTCCTCCCGGCCTTTCAATCTGGTGGGCGAATCTGGGCGCATTAACAACAAATCCTTTCCTCATGGCAGATTCGTAACCAACAGTTTGTATGTTGTGAGTCTTTATTGTCAACTCTGCGACTCCTATTTACCTGCCGTGGTCATCTGTGGACACTGATATAATGTGATTGCATTTTATTTCGCAGGATAAATTTCACATCTAAAAGGAAAAAAGGGTAGGATTAGAGAGTCATAATGGAAAGAGTTTAAAAACAGGAGAGTATTGTTCTGTTCTTTTTGAACTTTTACCTACATTAGATGTATAGGAAGCAAGAGTGATAGTAGCAAGTATTGATTGCCAAGATGCTAGCATGGGCCATATTTACTATTTGCTAGAAGTATGAGAGAGAGAGAGAGAGAGGGGCTGGTTTTTCATACTATAATTTTATTAGCACACTCCCAGGAAATAAACTAGTAGTTGGAATTTCTATAAGTCATACTGCCAAGATAAAGAGAAGGTGGATTTTAGTGAGCCGTAGTATCTGCTGGCTGAAAGCTTAGCACCACCTTGAAACTGATATTTTTAATACTATAATTGCGTTGGGACAGCCCTGGGGAAATACATCCATTCTTTTAATAATTCTGCATGTTTTACATTTACGCCCATTGACCTGCTATGGTCTTTTCATTATTATAATTTCTCTTTCCTTTTTTTTTATGTCCACATATTTATATGGAGTTGCTCTTTTATAATCTCTGCATGTTTTACATTTCAGCCCATGATCTGCTATGGTAATTTTTGGACGCTATTATAATTTCTCTTTCATTCTTTCTTTCTATCTCCACATATTTATATGGATGCCTTCTTGTCATCTCACATTGCACTTAGTGCGATTATGCAGAGAAAATTTGTGGAAATAGTTTAGCCAATTTGTGGAAATATTTTAGGCAATTGATAGAGTTAGGGTAAAAGTTGCATCTTTTCTATTGATGAAACCAACACGTAAGAAACCTTGACCCACATTGAATTTGCATATGGTCGTCACTCTTCATTATACTGTAACTGTTTTTTTTAATTTTAAAATGGGTCATATGGGATTGAAACCATTCCCACCTGTATTACATAATGGCCATATAGTGGTATTACAACACCTTGTCAATTATTCGTGTATTGTTCGGCAAGATTTGAACCTAGGTCTCCTTAAAAGGCAAGGAATTTAATCAGTTGCCGTTTGATCTTATACTGTAACTGGTTATAGAATATGCTCTGAAGGATTTATTAAATGGTTACAGGCTTATATGTGTGTTCAGATTCTAAAACATAAATTGATTAAAATACAAATGGAATACATATAGGAGTGATCAATAAGAGATGTTTCAAGTAGATTATATGTTAACCAAGTGTGTGAATAATGTAATCAGTCATTCTTGGAAATAAACTGAGCTATCTTGATTAGTACTGGTGTTTGCTTCCTTTGGCCTGAGATGGGGATCTCTGTGCTAATGATTACAGAAAATAAAATGCAACTTTTGTTACTTCTGGCTTAGAAAGGTGGACAAACAGCTATGTAATAAAGGGTATGTTTTGTTGATTATGCCTTCTTGTGTAATCTTGTCATAAGTTCAAATCTATTAACTTTCTTAGTCTCGGACATTGTTAAAAGTTGTCAAGCTGGCACATATACAACATAGCTCAATGGCAGTGTTAAATATTATTATCTAGGAGTCGGGTAAAACATAGACTGCGTACAAGCACAAGGTCCTGGTTGGTCATTGGATGGAACGACACTTCATTATTGGACTGGTCAACCAGACTAGAAATATGTTATAAGAGCCAACAAACCTTTGGCATAACTTATGCATCCAACAAAATGTGGACTCTTACCACTTGAACTGTGCTTACCAAATTGCAAGGCATTGGATTTGAACTGTGCCAGCACTTATTTTTGTAAAAGAACCATTCTTTTGCAAGATTAGCTTATACAATATTCTTGTACCAGCTGAGTGGCCTCATGGTGGGTTCGAATCCTGCAGGTTGTAGGGTTGTACACCATGCTTTGGTAAACAGAGTATGGCTGGATAATCATATATTGGGTAAAGAACATCCGCCATGAGGGTCGTCTCATATGGCCTTTGGCCTCGCAGACGTTAAAACTATTTAACCCTTTTCCCCTTTATGCTGACTTGTCTAGGGCTTAACCATTTGAGTTTATCCTCTTTTTTTTTTGGTTTTGTTCCTTCCCGCTTTTAGTTTTAGATGCTTTATTTATTTATTTACATTTTTTTGGGAATCCCTCTTAGCACTTGAATAGCTATTGTAACTTATTCTGTTGAGTTCCATTACCTACTTCTATCGTTTGTGGATGCTCACATGGTTTATGGTTACTTCCTCTCTTTCAGTTTTCCATTACACATTTACCGTGACTCATCATGGTGGGCTAGAACAAATGTCCTGTCTATATATTAATTAAGAGTATGATTGAATCATGTAAAATGGTCATTATTCATGGGTATCAGATTAGACTAATTTTTGTTCAAAATCTTCATTTTTCCCTGTGATACCATAAGGTAACATCTAGGGTTTTTGTGAGGATACGAATAGAAACAACAATTTAGTATCAAGACCCTTAGAAGGAGCTAAAGAACCTTTGAAAATTAACCATTCTTGGCAAAAGTAATTGTATTTCTTTCCACAAGTAACCAAAGTAGGCAAATGGGACTAAAAAGTAGACACAATGAAAGTAAAAACTAATGACCACTTTATCCTACAACCTAGCTTGCCTGTAGCAATGCATAGAATTCTATGACTCTTGACTGCTGTTTGTCTAAACTGCCTACTTCAACTAGACTATACATTCTTTGTCCATATCTATTGACTAGGTTTCTTTCTGCTTAATGTTATATGATATAGAAGATTTTTTTTAGTTTTGACAGATCTGTTGGTTGAACCTCTTGCTGCTGACACATGTTGCTTCTTTGATAAATTACATGCCATCTTTAATGAGGTGCAGAAATATTAGAACAATTTTATTTTTCATTGTGCGAAGTTGTAACTCACCGTTGTTAACATTATTTTTTGCTTCTGGTTAAAGAGCATTGTTACACTTTTCAATTGTACAGATATTGCAGGATACACAAAATTTATTAAAACTGATGGAGGAAAAGCATCAAGCTTCTCTCATAGATTTTAATGGAAAACATCAAAAGGTTTGTTTCTTGTTTGGAGAAACAACGGCTACCATCTTTGTACTTCATATACTTAATTCCCCTCTTAAGGATTATAACTAAAATTCTCTGTTAGTGATATGATCTATTTATTTATTTTATAGATATTGGAGAGCTATGAATCTCAGTTGGCAGATGCAACATCAGAATCTAGGAAATTAACAGAATCAATTGCAAAGCAACGGGTAAAGTACAGTTGATAAAGTTAGCAAAAATTTGAAGGGTATTTTTTTTTTCCTTTTGCGTTTTCCTAAGGCTGCTCCAATAAACAGATTATTTCTTGAAAAATCCTACCTGAGGGAAGTATTTAATGTATCAATCTTTATCAATTTCTCTTCTTACAGACTTAGGTCCTAATATAGATTGTTAAGTCATTTGTCCTTTTTTTTTCTTTTAACACTATAGCTGTAGTTTGTCGAAAACGAACTTCATGATTTTTAAATGGAGTTTTCGTAGTAATTATAATAAGGTGCTATGCAGTTGCTCATTCACATGTTATGGCGGTTATTAAGTCAAATGTGAAATGATATGTGGTGGCAACAATTATGTGAAATAATTCTTTGAATGAATGATGTAATGCATGTTATTTCTTTTTTTGTAGTTTTGTCAGAAAGGCAACTTTTTTTTTTTGTAACAGTAAACTAATTAAGCAGGTTTGGAGGCATTTGGGGCAATCACTGTACCTATGATATTTAAAGTTATTATTATGGACTTTGGACTGCCAGAAGGATCCATGTTTTTGTTATATTTAAAAGTTGCTTAGGACTAATATGTAGTCGTAGAAGAATCCTATGCTGCCAAGTAATAAAAGTTAGCTTATAAAATATAAGAGGAGGAAGTAAGTACCAGTAACAAACATAACCCTCCATTCTTAATATTCTTTTAAATAGGTAGCTTTTTTTTTTTTTTGCAATTTAAAACTTAAGTTCTCATATTCACAAACTCCACATGTCAAAAGTAGAGATTAAGGCTCTAGTACTATATTGATTTTCAATTACAGGATCATAATAATTCCATCATATCAACAGATATAAGTAGGGGGTGGACTTCCCAGAGATCTGTGTGGTGGCTTCGGGGTGGACAGCACAGAATACTGTGGCCGCCATAAAAAGCCGGACAGCCTGCCCGGATTCGTGGCGGCTGCTGATTCCACCATGTAAAATTAAAAAAAAAAAATAGGGGAATACTTTCTATTTTTAGGATCAAGTGGATAAGCCAGAGTCCAAACTAACTTGATCCTTTCATAAATAGATGATAGTCTATCTTGACTATAGCCTATACTAAAATTAGGCGATTATTTCAACTGTTGACTTAGTACAACATTTATCTTAAGAGGCGTGATTACTTTGTGATAATTGTGACCTTTGGAGCCTATGATGCCAACTTTTGAAATAGGAAAATTTCAAAGTCATTTTGGGACTCAACAATATGTTACTCTTCAAAATTTTGACGAGGACAATCAGGGGATTAAATTAAGAATCCTTATTTGTCTCTCTGTTTTTAGGAAGAAAGACGGTTGTTAGCTATGACAAGCTGCTTTTAGCCTCAGACTTCTCATGAAAAGTTAACAGAGGCCATAGGCATAACAAGATGACTGTTTCAAAGTATGCTATATGCATCATTCTTAAGAGAGTATCTTTCCTGAAGTTGTTGTCTTTGACCATTCAACATTCTATTGATTTGGTACTAAGGTCTTCCTTGCAAAATCTTCCTTTCTATGGGATTTCTGTTAGAAAGAGTAGAGATAGTATCAAATTTGGTCAGTGCTTGAAGAAAGGCAAGATTAGGAGCAGAACATTCCTTTGTTGATGGTGCCCTGAAAGGAATAAAATGAGAGGCACTTATGCATTGATTTTTGACCACTCAATAAGATAATGTTTAAGAACCTTGATGCTCTTCCTAGAATTGATAACCTTATTGATCAACTAAAAGGGGCTCACTTCATCATTAAAATGATCTTGTTTCAAGTTATCATCAAATTCAGATGGAGTCCACTGATGATTGGAAGACTGCATTTGAGACAGTTTAGATTGTAGGGGTGGATGGTTATGACTTAAAGGCTTACCAATTCACTGGATAATGTCATGCACTTGATCGATGACATCCTTTTGGTCCCATTAGGTAAAATTGTCATGATCTACTCGGATAACGTTCTTGTTCATGACTGCACTTGGGAAATCCACATGGAGCTTGGAACAGTACGACTTGCTTTGCCATTACAAAATTCAAGCCAAAACAAATAAGTCCTTTTCTAAGGGAGCAAAGCTCTGTAAAATATCTTCACTTTGATACTGATAAGGAATGTCTGTGTTGATCATGATAAAGTTAAGGTCCTTTGTGAATGGTCTACGCCAACTACTGTTTGAGACTTATAGAGCTTCCTTAATGGCCTTTATTCATACTTAGTGCATCGTCGAAATAAGAGTAATCTTGCTTGGAAATCCAGGTCCTAAAATCACCTTTTACCAACTTAAAAATGGACTTTATTCAGCACTGTTGCTTAAAGTTCTAATCTTCATCAGCCTTTCCATATTAATACAGATGCCTCAAAATATACCATAGGCATGGTCCTTAAAAAGGACATCAAATGGCTTTCCATTTCAAAAGCCTCTTCATGGGCTAATCTGAATACGACACACATGATAAGGACTTTTATTCACTGGTACGAGTAGTAAAGTAGTAATTCTATTACTTATTTGGCAAGTAGAAATTTTTGACTTTAAATGAGCTTCTTACATTCAGTAGTTGATTGATCGTGAAGAGTTGCAAACAAAGTATTTGGCTTATTCAAACACCTCTCTTCCATAGTTCTCAGCATTTTGGTCCTTCCTAGTTAAGTAACTATAGTAAATAAGGTCCCTTTCTGGGACTAACATTGAGAGATGGTCTGTGTTACATGTTCAACCAACTTTATGTAGCAGTCAGGGCAGCTCAATATGTACTTATGAAGGATGCATATCTTCAAATGGGGTCATTTTAGCATTCTTAAGATGCTCCAACACCCATGATACCGCTTCTGTTGGGCCTTTATGAAGAAAAATGTGCAGGATTCAAACCTTATAATAAAATAAATTTTTTACCATAGTTACAAGGTATGGAACATTTAGTTCGAACGGAAGAGAAATCATGTAAGGAGATTCAAAATTCTTGAAAAGGTTTGGTTGGGCTTGGAAAAATATAAATTTATATTTATATGTATATAATATAGTAAAAATAATTTTCTGTAATAAGTAAAATCTTTTATCATCTAAGTTATAAATTATAATATCTTTTTATAAAATGAAATCTTCACATTATTGTAATATAAAATTATATGAATTCAAATATTATATAACATTATAGAGATATAAATGAACTAAAAAGCAATTATAAAATAATTAAAACCCAAAAACCCTAAATGAAAATGATATAACATAATAGAAATATATGTTCTAAATTAACGCCCAAGGGGTTTGGGGTGAGTGGTGGGGAATGAAGAGTTTCACACTGTAGACCAAGGTTCCAATTGCATGAGTGAACCTTAACATTTTATCAAATGCATGAGGTCAAGTGGTTAAAATGTTGACTTCCAAGGCAGAGACCCAAGTTCAAATCTTGCTAGGTGATATACGCATAATTACCAAAGTGTAATTAATATTAATACCACTATGTGGTTTGTTAAAATATCGTGGTAACAAAGTCATGATTTAATATGTGTGGGGCTCGTTTCAATCCTATATAATTGTGGAAATTGTAATCTGATTCATAGCCAAGGTTGACATTGTGCGATGTATTGGATAGGCCTAAGGGCATTTCATTGTACAATGTATTAATTATTTGTAATATTTTATTATGTAAGTCCTATGGGCTACGATTAACCTTGTTATGGTTAAACCCTCTTTATAACTTGTAATTAACCTAAATCCCTCTTGTTATGTTGGCTTAGGTTAAATTTTATTATGTAATTGGGGTTTTGGTATTGCTATAAATACCCTCCTCCCACTCCTTTGTTCATCGGAGTGTTATGTAGTATTAGCTACGAATATAGTGATTATTTATGGTGCCTATAGATGCCGACCAAATCTTTCTCTTCTTCCTTTTTGCTCTTTGTATAAGATTTGAGTGGATGATTTGCTTATGTTCGTTTTTGGAAAATATTATAAATTCCAACATGGTATTAGAGCGGGTATAGAGTGGCGTTGCTTGGTCACACAAAGTTTTCTTAGAGCCTCTGATTTTTCTTTTGAGATTTAGGGCAAATCCTTATAAGCGTTTTCCACATACGAGATTGTTTTCTTCCACTTCCATCCATAATTTCTCTATATCTGAAGGATTCACGACTTCTCTTTTTCTGTTGATACCCTATTTAAAAACCTGCTCAAGAGTGCATTGCAAATGACTTGAGTTTTTTGAATATGAAATTTAAAAAATAGGCATGTGCACTACAAAAGATCTTAAGCGCCTTCACGAATGGGAGATTTGGAGAATGGTATGACCGTTCCTACCTGCAAGGCATGCTCAATTGGCCAGCTTGGTGTTCGCAATGGTGTAGCAAGAGGCACTTACTTTTTTCTCGAGAACAACGTTGACAGTCGACTGGCCAACACTGCTTTGGACAGTTCAACACACTTGGTGCAATGACAAAGCGAATTTTGATTGGTGTGTAAGGGGTCGTGCAGGGTTCAAACGTTGCACCTATGTTGTTTTGCATCCACCATGATGAGCACAAGTGGATACCGTGTCTTGGAACTTTAGAAGGATGTGATATGGCTTTTTGTTCCATTGGGGAAAGTGGCATCCCTATTAGCGCAAAGCTCTTGCTCTCGGCCGACTTGGGATTGAATTCCTTAATGAGCAAAGAATAGAGAAAAGTGATTGATCTTTGGCTGATGTTGCAGACTTGGCCAACTAGGTGGTTGATGTGGCATTATTGGTTGCCACTAAACACCTTTCCGCTATATATGCTTTCCTCCAATCAAAAAATCCCAAGTGTCATAGTTACCAAAATTTAAGAGCGTTGATGTGGAGAAAAAAAGTGGATGACATCAGCAAATTGTGGATTGCCAAGTTGCAGCAGGCAATTGGTTCTTTTTCTAAGGCTTGAAGCATTGATCTTAAACTTTTTGGGGTCCATTAGGCCAAAATTTTTGAAGGCCATATATTTTGTGTACGAAAGTGTTTTGAGCCCCTTTTTTTGTAAATTGCATGATTTTTCAAGATCTACACACTAGTGGCATTAGTTCATAGATTGCTATGGTTTTAGAGGTCGGATTGTGTAAGATAGACCACAAATCCCTAGTTACTTACCTTACAATGTTTGGTCAACTCATAATCTTTGGCTTGGTTTTTTAGGAGATATAGATGGATTCGTGACTGTTACAACAAATTTTGAGTCTTTTTAAGGCTTGTAGGAAAAGGATTCAGGATGTGCTTTAGTTAATTCCTCTTCCTCCTTTGGGTGATTGATTCATTTTATTTATGAAGATCTAATCTTTCAGGATCTCTTCCTTCTATTTCTTGTCCAAATACACTTGGAAGTTTGTTACAACTCTTCTTTCAAGCAGATTCATGCAAAGCCTCTTTTGGTGATTGAAATCAGGTGGCCCTGCAACAAGAGGAATTCTTCAAATAGGGTGATATATGTTGTAAGAGGAAAAGTTGCCCCTTCAAGACATACCTTATGTGACAATGGAAGATTGAAGGAGCTTATCTTTAGAGGAGGTGGTGATCTTGACTTCTCTTCTTCATTTGAAGTCCTAGCGGAAGTGTTTTGGGATGTGTGTGGGAGTGTCTAATAATGGTAGTGGTGACTTGGTCCGGCCTAAGGGGACTCTTGTGCAAGAAACATTTTTGCAGCACCAAATTTTAGATGATGGGGGGGATCTAGATGAGTCTACCTCAAAATGTGGAGGCTTCCTAGAGCATCCCTTATGGGGGGTGATATTATTCTACTAATGTCTCCTCTCTTTGGCCCCTCAATTTAGATTAAGGGGGGTGTTGACATTGTAATTTGATTCATGGCCAAAGCCGACATTGTGCAATGTATTAGATAGGCCTAAGGGCATTTCATTGTACAATGTATTAATTAATTGTAATATTTTATTATGTAAGCCCTATGGGCTGTGGTTAACATTGTTATAGTTAAACCCTCTTTATAACTTGTAATTAACCTAAAGCCCTCTTATTATGTCGGCTTAGGTTAAACTTTATTATGTAATTGGGGTTTTGGTATTGCTATAAATACCCCCCTCCCACTCCTCATTTGTTCATTGGAGTGTTGTGTAATATTATCTACGGATATAGTGATTATTTATGGTGCCTACAGGTGCCCACCAAAGCTTTATCTTCTTTGTCCACCTTTTCGCTTTCTGTATAAGATTTGAGTGGATGGTTTGCTTTTGTTCGTTTCTGAAAACTACTGTAAATTCTAACGATAACCACTTAAAGAAAAAGAAGTTCTAAACGAACAGAAAACAAAAACTATAAATTCAAAATGAATGAAAAACATTTAGCATTAAGAATAATGTCGTGTTTATGAGTGCATAAGAGGAACCAAAGGTGAAAGAGCACAAGGCAGGCACAAATGTGTCATGACGTCATTTTAAGAACAATTATGAGCCACGATGTCATCAGGATTAATGGAAACTGAATCCTTTGTCATTCTCAAAGGCCTCAACTCCTCTTATTCAATGACGACAATTCTTCATAATTATGGCATGCAACTTTGTATATTTTGTCTATGGAATTTGTTTGAGGTAATTTCTTCCATTCACATCTTTCAAGCACAACATAGAGTGCATTTATGATGGCTGCACATGTTTTGAAATGACATCGATCCAAATTGGGCCAGTCTGGCCCATTCAAAGTGTAGATTGGATCAAGCTTGTGTATGTTTGGTTAAGCGTTGGAACTATGGATTTACTAGATGCTAGTCAGACCTTCTAACCTGTATCCATCTGTTTTAAATGATAGTACATGTGGGTTGCCAACCACTCAACTCAATGTGATTGTACCTTTGTGTAAGAGGGCTATCTTCAGATTCTAGAAGAGGTAAATTATTGCTTTGCTCTTAACAATCATTTTTCAACCATGTTTGGACACAATATAGCTTTCTATTATAGTCATCTCTAATAAAGACCTCAAGTTTCTTAGTCTATATTGTTGCCTTTTATTGAAGCTCCTTGATTGTCAGCTGTAGTTCTCTAGTTCTTTTCATTCTTAGAAAAACAATAGGATTGAGGTCCTGAACCAAACCTTTGTCCATGCTCCATGTGTCTATATTCAGCAATGCAAACAATGGGACAAATACTTCCTTATTTATAGTTACAACAGGGGAACTCTGATATGGATTCCAAGCCTTTGCTTCTTTGATTTTGATCACTTTACTGTAAGTTACCATGTCTTAACAGAAGGAACATGATAAATTTGCTTTCATTTCCTAGATATTTGTCGAGATTCACGGCAAAATTTGAGACTTCCTGGTCCAAACAGAAGCATACAAGGCCCTTTGTGATTGGCATTACATTCCTCACTAGTTCTCGGGTAAGATATCATGTATTGTTGTATTTGAATGAGCAATGGTTCCAAAACATTCATCACCACAAATTGAAACCCGTTCGCTACATTGCTCACACTATCACAAAACCAGTTGGTCTTAGTGACTTTTGTTTGGATCTTATCTAGTTATACGTGAAGTTATAAATGTTAGCTGCTGAAGCTATATTAGTTGCCATATCTTGAGGAGAAAGTTCTTATCACCTATCCAACAGCTATAATTCCAATGTTTCGTCTGCCTTTGTTGAAGGACAGCTTACTTGATGTACGGACTATGACTACCTAGCAAGACTACATTTGGATAGGAACGACACCCTTTCTACTCAAGCCAATGATAAGCATTTACACATGTACAAAAGAAATTGGGGACAATTTCCTTTAAGGAAGGATGAAATGATAAGACTTTGCACTCAACTTAGATGTAATCGAAGTCTTGTGTGTACATATGTAAATTATTATCTTCATTGTTGCTGTTAACTTTCCAGCTCACTTAGTTTAGATAGCCTTCTTTGTTGGAGGGCAGCTTTCTTGATGTACAGACTTATGACTAACCAAAAGAAAATGAAACCTTATATGTACATATGTGAATTATTATCCTCATTTTTATTGTTTAGTTATCTTTTTAGCTTGCTTAGTTTAGAAAAACCTGCTAACAATGCATTCATTGATGCCACATATTCAATCTTTCTACATTAGTACTTTTGAACATGGGGAACTGTGTGATCTGCTCACACTCTCTTTTCGTGTTGCATGCATGCATTGCACACCTTATCACTATTTTGTATTGCACATAGGCATTGCATTCCATATTGTTATTTTTGTACATTTCTAAACTATATATTGACAGGTAATGAGCATTTTATGGTGTATAGTTACAGCCAACTTATGTCCTTTTTTAGTGCTTGGTGTTTGTTCTTATGTCAGACTCTGTGTTCCATTAAAATCCACTTGGACAATGCACTGAACTTTGTCCTTGCAATGAATGGGCATACCACCTCAGATTTCTCCTTATCAAAGTAACACTTCACTGAGCATATGTGAAGGACAATTGTCTGTGATATTTGGTATACCAGCTGCTAGTTTTGTTTAGTGGAGTTTTGCTATGTGGATCTTTAACATTGTTCTTAGTTCTTATTATCCATGCTAGTTTTTGATCTATTGGCAACAAAGACTTAGTAGATACAAAAGACAGTTTTTAAAATGCATTTTACGTATTGGTAACATGGGTCAGTGATACCATCATTAGTTAGGGTTCAGGCTAAATTCCTTTATGTGAGAGTTCTTTTTTTTCCAATCCCTTGTATTTTAAAACCGAGACTATATATTTACTTGATATAAGCTTGTTGTCCTCCCAATATTCTTTCTTTTGTGCATTGTTTCGTAAAAGTCATATATCTTAATTTAGTAGAAAGGATTAGTTTATCCTTTATTCAATTGCAAATGTTGGTAGCATGTTCATTATTTTGTGTTCTAGGTTGACTTGGAACAATAATAATGGTCCTATGTTAAGTTCTTTTCCAATATTTGTTTTTCTTCATGATAAGTTGTAGTGATGTTTTTGCATAGAATTTATATGCTCTAATCTTCTTGTTATTCTACTTGAACGAAAGTAGTAAGTTTTTTTGGTTTCTTACATCCCATTGTACAAGTAGTCACGTTTCAGCTTGCCTTTTAGCAGAAATTTATGTTGCTTATTGCTTGTCATATCTTGTAAACAGGCACAATTAGCTGACAGAGAATCAAAACTTGCAGACTTGGAAGCAACTTCAACAGGCGAGATGGCGAGGCTTAGAGCTGCTTTAGAAGCAGCAAAAGGTGATGTAGTCCGTATCAAGCAGGAACATGTAAGAGCTAGCATTATTCATTCATTGATGCAGAAGTTGGTTTTGTCTCTTTGCATGTGATTTACAGAACCATCTATTTTTGGCTAGATAGTTGGTAGCATTGGGACATGGTGTATGCAGATTTTTTCCCCCTTTAGATGAGCAATAACAAAGTGGAGAGTTTAGGTGTCATGGTGAACATAGTGCCATCGGCATCAGGTTGTAATTGGGGCACATTCTGAAGAGTCACTGTGGGTAGAATCTTTTGATAGACAACAACATTACAAAGATGGTGTAAATTCAGCTGCAAGAGGTTAGAACAAGAACCTCCAATCACACAAAAAATGTGACAAATAGAAATAAAACAATAAATCCCCCAATCACATAAGAGCTGCAATGGAAATAAACCGAAACATGCTTTATTTTTCATTCCTGGACTTCACCCCTTTTACAATGAGATACAAGGGAATATATATTCCAAAAGAAACCCTAAAAACAAAACCCTAAATCTTAAAGCCCTAAAGATAAGAAATTACAATATTTTTTTTTCAGGCAATTTCGTCTTTTAGTGCCAACCAAAAAAAGCTCGGATAGCCCCCTAAATTAACACACACCATCGTATCATCTATATTAAGCCTCCTAGAAAATCTCAACACCTACCCATTGCCTAAATAAGAAGTTATTCCAAATATGTTTTCTTCTAGATTTTCAAAAAAACACTAAATCCCATTTTCGGAGCACTAGATGAAGGAATTAGGGCTCGATAACACACTGAAAAATCTTCAAGGCTTCTAGAGAATCCTTGCCACGACATTGTCCACCTTGATATCAAGCTCCTCGTAAAATTTCAAGCCGATCCAACGATCGGATCAAAAGTTATGCCCTTCGAAAGATAGGCTCCTGCATCATTCTCCTTTGGTTGAAAAGAACTCTGCTCCTGCGAGTTCCTTTGATCAAGCTCCTGCAACTACACTCAAATACTTTTGTTCTCCTGCTTGCATCTGCGGCTACTGTGTACTTTGCATTACTATCTTGCAACTTCTTTCTGACTCATCCCAGCAATTCCTGCATGTGCTCATCATCTGCATACTCTTTCAGCAACTTTGTTGTTGCAGGTGGTATAGCAACATCCTCAGTATCTACGTTCTTTGCTGTCATCACATAACAAGACCCAACTTCTTTCATCCCCATGACAAATTCCTTAGTCATCAACAAGCTTTCACTCTGCCCTTCTTCCTTATGTGGTAATAAGACCACTTTTACTCCATCCTTCCAAAATGTGTAAGTATTCCTTCCCCCATCATGGGTAGCCTTCCTGTCATATTGCCAAGGCCTCCCCAACAATAAGTGACATGCATCCATTGGAACTACATCACACCATGCTTCATCCTTGTAGGTATTCCCAATTGAAAACTTAACCAGACACCTCTTATTTATAACTAGTTACCTCGTTCCCTTTCTTGAACTACGATATGCGATAGGAATGAGGGTTCTTATCACACTTCAAGTTAATTTTCTCAACCATTTCATTTGAAATCATATTTTCACAACTACCACTATCAATAATCATCTTACATACCTTTCCTCCAGATGTGCATCTTGTTCAAAAGATATTCATACACAGCCAGGAATCACCACCATCACTGTTTGGTGCTTTCTCCCTCCTTGGAACGATCATCGTCCTCTTTATCCTAAGGTTTTCCCCCATGTCTGCAACAACTTCTCTCTCAACTTGCTCTTCTGCCTCAACCAGATTGACTCTAGCTTGTTCTCCTTGTTTTCTTTCTTGTGCAGGATAGTGCGGACACTCAAAAGCTCCGTGCCCTTCCTCACCACATCTATAACAGGTATATTGCCTTTGTGGGCCATCCCAACTTCGTCCTCCACCATAGCCTCTTCCTCTTTGAATTCCTCCACCTCTCTCATGGCCACTATGGCTTTGCCCAGACGCTTCTTGTTTTTCTGTATCAGGAGATTCTCCCTTTGAGGGATTAAATCCACCACGCCCACTGGTTGTAGGTGACGATGGTCCTTTCCTCACTCCTCTACTCTTATGTTTCTCTTTTGCTTTTAATGCTAACTGATATGCATCTACACTATGGGTCTGAAGCATACTCAACTCATTTTGTATGACATAACTTAATCCATTCACATACCTTGCAGCCTTTTGTTCTTCTGACTCTTCAAGACCCACCCGAATTGATAACTTGTAGAATTCGTTGGTGTAGTCCTCGATGCTTTGATCCTTTTGTTTGAGGTTCTGAAGTCTATGAAACAATGTTTGGGCATAATCTTTGGGTAAGAATTTCTCCCATTATTTTTTCCATTTTACACCAGACCCTAATCTTTTCCTTTCCTTTTCTTTGCCTCTCCTTCTATAGATGATCCCACCAAATCAACACATGCCCTTTCAACTTCGTGCATGCAAGCTTCACTTTCTTTTCCTCTAAAAGGCTTTTCCACTCAAAGAACTTCTCCATGCTATTCAACCAGTTTATCAACTCCTCTGGTTTCAACCCTCCTGCATACTCAGGGATATCAATCTGGATCCCATATTTATTTCCTTTCAAGGCCCTAATTGGCCTATCCTTAAACTTTCGCTTCCCTTTTGGTTCTTCCTCGACATGAACCTCTGTCTTGTTGTCTCCTTCCACAGTGTCATTATCAGAATCCAAATATGCAAATTTTGTGGGATATTTTTCACTCATATGGGCCATCATTCCAGTCAACTGAGCAACTTGTGCTTGCAGCTCTTGCATCCTGTTGAGCTGGGCATAACCTCATCCTCTTCTCCTCATGCCAATTTGATCTATGTTATTCCAAACAGAAAAATAAGAATAGCAGATTAACTGTAATCGACAAGATTACCTTCTCTCCCCCAGCAAGTTCCAACTTGCTCTGATACCAAATGGTGTAAATCCAGCTGCAAGAGGTCATAACAAGAACCTCCAATCACACAAAAACTATGACAAATAGAAATAAAGCGATAAATCCCCCAATCACATAAGAGCTGCAATGGAAATAAACCGAAACATGCTTTATTTTTCATTCCTGGACTTCACCCCTTTTACAATGAGATACAAGGGAATATATCCCAAAAGAAACCCTAAAAGCAAAACCCTAAATCTTAAAGCCCTAAAAATAAAAAATTACAATATATATTAAGCAATTTCGTCTTTTAGTGCCAACCAAAAAAAGCTCGGATAGCCCCCTAAATTAACACTTACCATCGTATCATCTATATTACGCCTCCTAGAAAATCTCAACACCTACCCATTGCCTAAATAAGAAGTAGTTCCAAATATGTTTTCTTCTTCCAGATTTTCAAAAAAACACTAAATCCCATTTTTGAAGAACTAGATGAAGGAATTAGGGCCCGATAACACATTGAAAATTCTTCAAGGCTTCTAGAGAAACCTTGCCACGACATTGTCCACCTCATTATCCAGCTCCCTGTAAAATTTCAATCCGATCCAACGGTCAGATCAAAAGTTATGCCCTCCGGAAGATAGGCTCTTGCATCAAGAGAGGACTCTAGTCATGAAACTAGACTTGTTGCAAGAGGTTGAAAGATTTTTGGTTATTGTCTGGAGATCTTTTAAGGAAAGGCTTAATAGCTGTAATGCACAGCCATTGATAATGTCATGATCATGATCTTAATAGCTCTAATGCACAGCCATTGATAAAGTAGAAATGAATTGTTATGAAAAATATTGGATCCTTGCAAAGAACAAGTTTTGGGTACTAACCGGATTACCAAACTCCAAGCAAGTTGCAGAATAGTGAAATAGTTCATTTAGGGAGCTTAGAGTGCTTTTTGCAAATACTAGTCAAAGCTACATGGATGTGCATTTTTCCATAATTAGTTTTCCCAAACCATTCAAAACCAATAATAGGTGGCTCATAAGAGAGATCCCAACTTCATATGTATATATATAATTTTATAAACTAGTGGATGTGGGTCCTGTTGTCACATTTTGCACGGGGTGCAATGTCTTCAGTATTGTTTTGTAATAGTGATGCTCTTCTTTTCCTCCTTCCGTTTTTCTTCCTTCTCTCCCTTTCCTTTTCTTTCCCATTCTCTTTCTCTCCCCCCTTTTTTCCTTCGAGTCCCCTAGTTGATTTTCCAGCTTTCCAGCAGGTCTGTCTGAAATTGGCTAAGTCTGGGTGCGAAGTTCGCACTTCGCCCAGTTTTGGTGCGAAGTCCGGCTTCGCCCCACTTTCTGGGCGCACCTTGCATTGGCAGACTGGCAGGTCAATACAGAAGAAAGATAAAATGCCGGAGCAGGTCCATATGGCGGCGGACACCGGTGTTCGCTCGTGCGCAATTCGACTTCTCAACAGAGCCGGAATGCGCCCTTGACAAGTGTACAGTAGGGGAACAAACCCGGAATTTGACCAAGGCTTGAAGGCCTTCCCCGACTGCACTGATTTCTGCACGCATCCCAAGGAGCCCCGATCCCAAGCAAAGATGGATAGACTGCCCTCTAAGGCAGGCATGTGTCACACGACATAACCCATCATCAGACAAGTGTCCGACTCGGGATTTGAACCAAGGCTGCCGACCAAAAGGGATAAGCATGGGCTGCTGCACCGCTTGCGTTAATAGCCTCATTCAAAGCTGATCCGAGGTTTCACTGCTCCGACTACTAGCAAGCCTGCCGACTTGAAGATTTACCAAGCACTCCGCCACGTAGTTGTCCGGCTTCCGGGAAGACCATGCTGCGGGTACGACCCGATCCGACAAAAGGTCGGCATTTGCGGCTATTTCTCCGCTTCTATCAGCTCATGTTTGATTGGGACTCTGTGCCCATTAATGTAACGGGTGGGACTCGGGCTATAAAAGCCCATCTGAAATTCATTGTAAAGGGTGGAAGGGGAATGTTTGTTAGGGAACTACTGTGCTTACTGTAACCGTGCTTCCGCTTATGAATACAATCTGTATGCACGGTTCCGTTCTCTTGTCTTTATTCTTTTATCTTTGTCTTTCATTATATGCCTTAGGCCCACATCGTGTCGCGGCTCGTTGATTCACTTTGGCATTTGGCGATCAGGTTCCTCTAGCATTGCTTGTTTAAAGCACCTTCTGTACTTCATTATTTAAAGCATTCATAATAAATTTGGTAGCAGTTCCATCAGTTATGTGTGACGTTGTTGGCCCGTATCTGGTGATTGATGCGATCCCCTGCTGTTAGTTCCTTGTAGGGAATGTTTGCTAGGGAGCCATTGAAGCTGTGCGGTTAAACTCTCTGCCTAATACATATACACGGCTCGACATCTCTAGGTTTACTTTCTACCCCCGTCGGTGTACGTATCACGGTGATTGATACGATCTCCTGTCGTTAGTTCCTTGTAGGGAATGTTTGCTAGGGAGCTATTGAAGGCTGTGCATACGCTGCTGGTGTATCGGAAGTACGCCTAGGTTTTGCGGTTCCTTGTCATGCTCTGTGTTTGTATGCGGTAAGTAGCGGTGATTGGTGTGTTCCCGTCTTTGTTAGTTCCCCCCCACCAACCTTTGGACATATTTGTATCTCTTTCTGTACATTTGTCTCTTTCGGTTCATTTATTTCTTTCCTGTTCCCTTTAGCTTAAATCAAGCCCCCCAAAAGGAGCCGGCCTTCTCAGGAGATTGGCTCGGAAGGCATCTCTTCCTCCCGGCCTTTCATCTTTGGTGGGCGAATCTGGGCGCATTAACCAAAAATCCTTTCCTCATGGCAGATTCGTAACCAACAGTTTCTCTGGCACGCCCGGTGGGACTCTTGTCCCACGATTTAAAGAAAGGGTACCCGTCCAGTTTCCACCTAGCGCAACAGTTCTTCTGACCCGCTCGGCGGAACACGGGTCCCACATCTGACGAGAGATTTTCTGATCAGTTTCCACCTGGCGCTGACAGTTCCCGAGCTCTTGGTGAGACAAGGAAGTTTCTCACCCCCGACAGAATCGAAGCACCGGTGTTCGCTTCATTGCTGTTCCAAATCCGAACACACGGCGACTCGCACGAACAAATCTTCCGAGTCTAGAAGACCGGTCCTGTCACCTTCATGCACACGAGAAGGTGGCGAACAAGAAATCCGAGAAGCCCGCCCGAGTTCTACGAACTAGACATCCACGCTCGAGGCGAGATACCCAGGTTGGCTGATCCGCGAGCTCGTTTCGACGAAGCCGAGGCTGAGATCCAAGAAGAGGCCGAAGCCGAGGTCGGAAGAGCCGAGTACGAAGTAGAAGAGGCCGAGGAAGAGGAAAATCCTGCATCCTCGGAAAGTACCGACACCGAGTACACAACCGACGGCGGAGAAGAAGAAGAAATGGCTGATCAACAGCCGAATGACGATGATCTCTTCCCGACGGTGGACTCTACGAGGGCCTTTGGCCCCGATCGGTCGACAAGTTGTGCCCCCTGTCGCTTTAAAGTCTATTCCCACATACGACGGGTACGGTAAGACGGCGTACGAGCACATCCAGGACATCCTTGTCCTGGCCGCACTACGTACCATCACCGATGAAAGTGTGAAGACCCGTCTGCTGGCCCTTTCCCTGAGGGGAAAGCTTCTCTCTCGGTGGAGATCGGCGCGAGAGGGATCCATCATTCGGGTGGCCCGGCTTGCCGGGAGGCTCGTAAAAGGATGCAACGAGTCCGCTGATCCTACCTCTCTCTCGCATCGGTTCCAAGCAATCCGGAGGCATCCTCAAGAGGAGGTGTCCGATTTTAACATTAGGTTTGCGAGATCCTGGAAACGGGTACCTCGCGAACTTCGGCCTTCGGCCGGCATGGCCGCTCACTACTATCCGAGGTCTTTCAACTCGGACATATGCACTCTGCTTGAAGATCGCCCGAATTGACGAGTTCCCGCACTATACGAAGGCGCCCAGCAAGTGGAAGGCGACATTATCTCCATCGGCGAGGCTTCGTCCGAGTGCAGGAGCCGATTCATCCCGACTTTCCCGGATCGCGGTATCCTTCGCCTACGGTGGTGTGCCGTCTACTTCGAGGCAGCAGCCCCGGCCCGCGGTGGAATCCGGCGCCGGTCGTAACTCAATACGGCCCGCCTCAGTTGCATTACCCTCATCCGCTCCCTCCCGCTCCGCATTTTCCAGCGCTTCCTGCTCCTCCGCAGTATGCGTCTTATTCTAACCCTCCTCCATTGGCCGCTTTGCCTCCACCGGCACAGTTGCCGCCTCCCGACAGCGGCATCCAGAACACGATTCTACAAGAAGTGCGGGCTTTGGCCTCCGGATATCATGCCATGTCCAATGACATGACTGCTATGAAAAAGAAGCAGGCCCAAATGGACTTTGCTCCTAGAAGGCCGTATGCGCCACCGGCGCTGACAAAAGATAAAGCCCCAGAGAACCAACCGCAGAGGCGTCCGCCTCCGAGAAATCTTGCTATAGATGACCCACCTGGTCCTCCCGACCGAGTCAAGCGGTGCACTACGTGCAATGACCCGCATTCGGAGGAAGACTGCACTTTGCACCAGCACTACATCCAAACCTTGGCCGGCAACACTATAGAAGATGATGAGCTGTACATGATCTTGGACGGCGAGGCCAATTTTGCCCTTCCAGAAGAGAATCCAGTGACGCCCGCCAAGGAAGAAAAGAAAGCTGCGGACGCGGCTAAACCTTTGCAAGTATATGCGAGAAGAGAAAAACCGCAGCCCAATGGGCTGCCACCATACAAGCGGCTGTGGCCTTACACAGCCGAGGAGAAGGCATCCAAAGATAAAGCTCCCGCTAAACCTTCTCCAGCAAAGGCCGCTGCTGTTCCAGCTAAGCCTCCAGCAAAGGCCCCAACTCCCGCTAAACTTCCTGTACTTCAGCCCCCAGCCGAAACCAAAGAACAAGCCCGGGGAGAAGGTCAAGTACCCGTCTCCGACCAAGAGACGGCGAGTTGAGGCCACCCAACGATACCGGACCAAGTATGAACCGGCTAAACCGAGCGAGAAGGAGCTAGTACCTCGGGCTACGGCGATTGTAGACGAGTTAAAGAAGACTCTCGCGGAATCGGCATGTACGATGCTCTTACGCTTCCGAGCCGGGTAGATCTGTCGCAAGAATCACTGAAAAACATGAAGAACGGCAAGCAGATATAGCTTGCTGTCCTGGTTCAACCTTTGACAGTCTCCACCACCTGGGAAGAGCAGGACCGCCACCCTTTTATACTGTCTTTGCGGATGCAAGGGCACATAGTTCACAGCTGCATGGTGGATTACGGTGCTTCCTCGGTTGTGATGCCGAAGGCCGTCTGCGATGAGATCGGGATGGAATACACACGGAGCAGCCAAGGCGTTCTGCAATTAGACGGCACCCCTGTCAAGACAGTTGGTGTCATAAAGGACATCCCTATCCCAGTTGCACAAAGCTCTCGACATTGTGGTCATCCAAGAGGTCGTGATTGTTGACCTGGAGCCTTACTTCGGCATGTGTCTCTCTCGGGAGTTCAACTGCGAAGTTGGGCGGGTACTGTCTCTAGACTACTCGCACATGGAAGTGCCCTTCAAAGGAAGGAGACCGAAAATTTTCAATGAGAAGCCTTCCCCTTTTCTAGTAGACAAGATACCCGGAGGAGAGATGGGCTGCATGGTCCAGTTGTCGGAGGAAGAACTGGTGACAGTAGAACTGACCGAGCAAGCTCTCGAAGTGCTACGGCTTGAAGACGAGTTCTCGTTGCGGGATTTTAATGCCGTAATCGGGACGAGACGAGGCTGTTACTCCATTAAGCAGCCCGAGGAGCTTGACGTGTCCGTTGCGAAGGAAGTAGGACCTGCACTCGAAGAGCTGTGGAAGCTTTTCTTTGATGGCGCGCGTTGCAAGAATGGCGCCGGTGCAGGGGTCCTCCTGGTTTCTCCAAACGGAGTCCAGAGGGACTATGCCTACAGGCTGGCCTGGAGCTGTACTAACAATTCGGCGGAATACGAAGCCCTGTGCTTGGGTCTGCGAAAGGCGGAAAGGCTCGGAATCAAGCATCTCCAAATTTTCGGAGATTCAGAGTTAGTGTGTCATCAAGTTATGAATAAATGCGCGTCTAAGCATCACTATCTTAGAGCGTACCGCAATCGGGTCTGGGACCTGATGGAATCGTTTGACTCATTGAACGTTAAGGCAATATCGCGTGAGAGAAACAAGCACGCTGATATTCTGGCGTCTGTTGGAGCCAGGTACGTTCAAGCTGAAGACGTCGTCCAGAAACTGAAGCCGGTCCGCACCATTTACAGGCCTTACGTTCTCGATAGGGATACCTTCAGCGGGTATTCAGTCGTGACGAGGAGATCGTCACATTCTCGGTTAACGAAGTGTGTGTAATCGAAGGTAGAGACCACGATGACGAGCAATATGAGGGGTTGATACGATTATGGAATAATCACGTCCCAAAAGGACTGATTACATTAGAGAGTCTCTTTGATCGAAATGACGAGCAATATCCCACGGGATCAAAGTAGACCCGAGGCGGTATGCTGACACTGGAGCTCGAACACGGTAAAACCATCAAGGTCGGAGCAGATCGCACGTCGGAGGAGGCGAGTGCAGATTAGATCACTATGCCGGGAGTTCCCCGACATCGTGGCCCGGTGCTACGAGGATTTGAGGGGGTATGACGGATCTGTCATCCGAGCATACCATCGAGCTAGAGGATGGCGCCAAGCCGTTCCGACAAAAGCAAAGGGCCGTAAATCCAAAGATTGAGGCCATGATGAAGACCGAGCTCTTGAAGATCTTTGGAGGCCAAGATCATCTACCCCATCAAACATTCATCCTGGGTCGCGAATACGGTGCCCGTGAGGAAAAAGAATGGCGACATACGTCTACGTGTCGACTTCGAAACCTAAATCGAGGCTTCCCTCCGGGACCACATTCCGCTTCCCCAAATTGACCAAATTTTGCATATCGTTCTTGGAGCCCGAGAGATTTTCACTTTTAGATGGATTTTCCGGCTACAACGGATTTGGGTCAAAGACGAAGACCGGCATAAGACGGCGTTTACCACGAAGTGGGGACGTTCGCCTATCGGCGCATGCCGTTTGGCTTATCCAATGCTTGGTGCCACGTTCCAAAGGGCCATGGACCTGGCCTTAGGAGAGCTGCTCAACAAGATTATTGTCATCTACCTTGATGACATGACCGTTTTCTCTCACCGACGAGAAGATCATGTTTCGCACTGCGGCGGATATTTGAAAGTTGTCGAGAATTCGGCATCTCTATAAACCCGAAGAAGTCTGTCTTCGCGGTAAAGGAAGGAAAGTCGTTGGGACATGTCATCTCCGAGGAAGGCCTCGCCATTGACCCCGACGGAAGCGAAGCCCTCGTTCGCTTGCCCCCATCGATAAAAAATGGCTGCGGTCCTTCTTCGGTCGGATTAACTTCGTGCGGAAGTTCATCCCGGACTTTGCACGAGTGATCAAGCCTATGGCCGAGCTGTTGAAGAAAGATACACCTTACGAATGGGTGATGAGAGAGAACAAGCTTTCGAGGAAATCAAGGCTCGAGTTGCGCAAGCTCCGGTGTTGACAAACCCGGACTACTCCAAGGACTTCATCCCGTATGCGGTGGGAGAACCCGAAAGTTACGGCTGCGATCCTGACTCAGAAGGGAGACGACGGTGAGGAGCGCCCCATTGCGTTCCTAAGCCAAGTGATTTTGCCGCACGAAGAGAAGTACAATTTTATAGAGCGGCAAGTCCATGCGGTCATGAAGTCCCTTCGAAAGTTCAGGCACTTTGTCTCCCATAGTAAGACCACTGTCTTTGTAATTCACCCCGATGTTCGCAGTTTCATCTTGCAAGGAGAACCGGGTCACAAGAGAGCGGGATGGATTGCCAAGATCCGGGAGTTTGACATCGAAGTACGGCCCACCAAGCTTATCGGAGGCCGAGCCTTGTGTCGGGGAATTGGCCCGAAGCGCCGTAGCCGGCATCTCCGCTTTGTAAGTGGGAGGACACGGCGACACGCGTCTACCTAGCCAACTCCTTATCGGAGGGGAGTGATTGGACGAGATGAGCTGGTGAGATACTTCGCACCGGAAGATGTCCCGATCACTGAACGCCTCACAACGAAGGAGATTTCGGTTAGGTGCATTAAGGTACACTCTTCGCCCCGAGGGGCTTTACTTCAAAAACATTGACGGCATCCTGTTGCGGTGCGTCATAAAATCTGACCAGCCTAGGATCCTCGGAGATTTTCATTCCGGGATGCCCGGGGGTCACCATTCTTCAAGGCCAACGGCCTTAAAAATAATAAGGGCTGGGTACTATTGGCCCACTCTGTTTGCAGACGCGTATGCGGTCTGCGCCAAATGTGATCAATGCCAGAGGTATGCTGGCCGAAACAGAAAAGCACCCCTGCCCCTTCAGCCGATTCAAGCCGAAGCTCCGTTCCAGCAATGGGGTCTAGACTTCATTGGGGTGATTTCTCCTAACTCCTCCGCCGGCCACAAGTTTATTCTCACAGCTACCGACTATTTCACACGGTGGACGGAGGCGATCCCGACCAAGAACGCCGACCAAGAAACGGTCATCGAGTTCATTGAGAGCACGATTACCCGCTCGGGGTTCCAGAGTCGATTGTGACGGACAACGGTCCGGGATTTGTAGGCGCTGTACTCACGGAGTACACTGGCAGACTTGGCATCTATCACAAGATGTCTTCTAATTACTACCCGCAGGGGAATGGCCTTGCCGAGTCTACTAACAAGAACCTCCTGAAAATTCTCCGGAGGACCATTGAAAAGAATAAGCGGACTTGGCACTTGCTCCTGAACCGGGCGCTGTGGGCGGACAGAGTTGCGTTCAAGAAATCCCTCAAGACGTCCCCCTACGCGCTCGTCTATGGCAAGCAAGTTGTTATGCCATCACACATTGAAATCCCCGCCACTGTGGATGATTGATGAAGACGAGGAGCGGCGGAGACCCGGTAGACGACAGATTGTGCCAACTCCTGCGGTTGGAAGAAGACGAGAGAAAGTGCATACCGGGCCTTCGCGGATCACATTGCAGCCACTAAAGGCTGGTTTGCCAAAGGCACCACTGCCCGAGTTTTCGAAGTCGGGGACACAGTGTCGAAGTGGGACTCATACAAGGCAAAACCGGGTAATCACGGAAAATTTGATGCTCTCCGGGAGGGCCCTTATCGGATTGCCGGGTGAATCGGTTCAATGCCTACATACTTTCGGATATGGAGGGTCAGCTCCTCCCCATCCCCGTCAACGGGTTCCACTTGAAGCTTTATCGCTGTTGAAGGCGCCCGAGTGGCCCTTCCTTGTAAAAATTTTGCCTTGTGTTTTTATTTTTCCCCGCATGTATAGTTTCCAGTTTTAGCTTTCAGTTTATTTTTCCTTCTTTGAGCTTAAATGCGGCATGGGAGAGAGACAGACTTCGCAGCGAAGTCTGTCGTTGCTCCACAGGAGGGGCGAAGTTCGGCTATGCAGAGAAAGAAAGAAAAAAAAAAGAGCAAAAAATCGACTAAGTGTTGGCCGAAGCCCGACTTCGCAGCGAAGCCTGACTTCGGCCCAGCCGAATTGCGAAGTTTGTCCGAGAAAACACTGAAGCAGACCGAAGTCCGCACTGCGCAACCCTTCGTGCGAAGTACGCACTGCGCGCAAAGTTTGTGCGAGGTGCGAACTTCGCAGCGAAGTCCGACTTCGGCCAGCGCCCGTGCGAAGTGCGCGCTGCGCTCAACGCTTGTGCGAAGTGCGAACTTGGCGTGGAGGATAATACTTACATCAATGCTGCCTAACGCTTGGAAGTGCGAACTCGCGCGAAGTTCGTACATCGCCCCAAGCTTCGGCCGAGGTCCGAACCCGCCCCAGCGTCGCACAGCGCAGTTTATTCAAAGTCCAAAGGTCGCAGGGTATGTTAAGTGTGTTCGAAGGCCCTAATGCGGCAAGGACCCAGACCGCGCCCAAACCTTGGGCGCAATAAAAAACAGAAATGGAACGGTTCCAACGCGCGCTTCGCGCGAAGTTCGAACTTCGCCCGAAATTCGGGCGAAGTCCGACTTTGCCGGCGAGGTCGGGCCGCGCCCAACTTCGGGCGAAGCCCGGCCGCGCCTAGTTTTCCGGGCCAGTTTGGGGCAGCATTCAATAAAATGAATAAAAAACTCAAAAAGTCCCAGCTGGGCCCAAGGCGCGTTTGTAACTGTTTTAATCTGGGTTTCCGCGCCAAAGGTTTTGTCTTGAGCAGTGTGCCCAAATGGTGGCAGCAACGTCAGCCATGGTGCAGTCCCCAACGCTGAATTAATGATTGCGCGTTTTTCAAGGAAAAATGCAACTAAAGAAGCAAGGCACGTCTGCCGGGGCGCGTCTTTTCCTAAACGTTCTCTGCTGCGGCCACCAAGGGTTTTAACTCAGCCGACCTACCCCTCTGCGTTGCATTAATGGCGCTGTTTTTATCTAGAAAAGGGGGTGAGAATCATGCCAACATTCCAAGTTGCGAGAGATTATTCCTCGGACGGTGCTAATTATTCCTACGATAGCGAAATTTGTTGCGAGACGGCTGAACTTGTCATTATTGCTGACTCGGAGAGATGGACAAGGGAAAAATGCCCGTGTCGGTGCGATCCAGTGGATGCGACGAACCGGGGGATTTGCCGCGGCCGGGGAGTTTTCAAAGGCGATCCTCCGCCGAGAGAAAAAGTCAAAGGCCGGACGAAGAAGGTACAGCGTGGGCAATCCCCACCACCTCCGGTGAATTACACGCGAGGATATGTGGACGGCTCGTTTTCCATGAGCCTAACTCAGCTGCGAGCGAATGTGGAGAGCTGGGCTGACAAAGTTTCGCCCTCCCATCATTTTGGAGCGGCGTACAAATCAAATCTCTTGAGATTCATGTGCCCTCCTGTCCACCAATGCCCGGAGCTGATAGACTTGATTGTTAGACATTATAAACCAGCTTCCGGCAAATCTGCGGTTCCGTTGGCAAACCCTTGTTCGCACTGCGCGAGGAAGCTGTGCAGCCAGCTTTCGCCCCAGGGCTGGAGTATGACTCCGGCACCATCCTCAGAAAAATCAGTTTGGGCGAACAAGCGGGACGTTTCACGCACACCAAGCGAATGAGGGATTTCCTCAATTCAGAGCTGAACGCCCCGCTTCCAGCCGGACAATGGCCGACTGGCCCCATGCCTTTGGCGAAATTTCAGAACAAATATCTATATACCATCTTGGCATGGATCCTCGGCGCGACTCCGATGGTGGTGCACCCGTACCAGTGGCCTCGCGAGAATGCCTCTGTGTGGAGAATCTTACGAACCGGCGGCGCGGCGGAATGGAAAGCGCCCCATCTCTTTCGGCCAGGCGGATCGGTGGCTTACGCCATTCATTCCATCTGCTGAAAATTCGAAGCGGCGATCAACCGATTTTCGTTTCAGTTCCGTTCTGGCCTGGCTTTGTTTGTACCATCTGCACCCCCAAATGCCGATCCTGAACCTGAAGAAGGTTAACGAGAAGGGAGAGCCCTAGCCCGTCTATAACTGGACGGATGACTTATACCGGAAAGGGTCCTACTACAAGTTCAACTTCAACTTTCCGGGATTCGTCATGTCAGTCTTCACCGAAAGTGAAATCCCCCGTCCCCCGAGAGAAATGACGAGTGCTTTGATAAATCGGAAGCTCGGGGACGTTTTTAGGTCGACGCGAGGGGATTGTGATCGGAATCTACGGATTCAAGGGCAAACCCTATTTGCTGCCCTATTGGTGCTCGAGAGCATACGGTCGGGATGGAGGTTGCCCGACAGATGGACTATGTGGAAGAAGAGTTTGGCCTAGGGAAGAAAAGAGGACAGATTTTCCAATACCCTCTTTCCTGGGCCAACGTTGAGATTACTGAGGTAGGACAACATGTCTACCTAGAGCAAGCGCTGTCCCGGATTGGCCTGGTTTTGCTGCCGCAGCGCTGGAAGTATGACCCTCATGGGATAAGGGGAAAGTTTGCACATTTGTGCCCCGGGACATAACCGAAGATAGATGCGACGTGGTCCATGTGGACCTTGGCTGGGAGATTGAATTAATGGAAGCTTCTCCCCCTTGGCGGGATTTCTCTTTGCGAGGAGGTGACATATGACCCCAAGAGAAACCCGGACCATCACTTCTCATCTCCGGGGTTCAAAAAATTTCTGTCCAAGATTGCGAGGCCTTAAGCTGGTCTAAAGAAAAGATTATTGAATCTTTGGAAAATGAGATGCCGCACGCAGCACGATAAATCCACAAGGAGAAACCTGGCCGTAGATGACGACTTCTCGGTTCTCTATGACCAACATCATGACAGCTGGCGGCCGTTCGCATATCAAGGTTACGTTCCCCGAGGCCCCTTTGAGGATTATAAAAGTGGGTCTCCTCCCAAACGGTTGTACACTTCGGCAACTGCCAGCGCAGGCCCAGCAAGTACCCAGGCCGATCCAATGCGGTTCGTGGCTCCTAAGGCGGCGCCCGAAAAGGCGAAAAAGTTAGTCAAGGCGGCGCCGAGGCACTTCCTCGAGGCAAGAAAAGCGCCGGCGCCGCCGGAAAGAAGACCGGTCGCGGCGGACCTTACGCAAGTCAAACCCCGGTACAAGTTTACCGTGGGAGCATCGGTCCTGCTTGCACCGCCGTCTCCTTCCCACGATCCGACGGTTGTTCCGGAAGAGAAGAAGCGGAGGAGAGTTGAGAAAATCGGGCGACCTAGCCTCGATAGTGCGGCGACCGATCGCGAGCCGCGGCCGCGTCCTGCCGCCGCGAGAGGCAATTCCTTTGGGCGAGTCCCAAGCCGGCCGCCGAGACAAGAAGCGAAGACATTCACCGGCATCGGCTCGGGCGGAGCCCGCAAGTACGTTTGCTGTCCCTGTCTCTCTAGTCTCACCCAGTTCTACTTCCACTCAGTCCCCCGCTCAATCTGGGCGAGCCATGACCACATCCTCCTCCCCGTCTCCGCGTCCTTCTAGCGGTCCCCATTCTTTCGACCAGTTTGCTCAGAACCCTAACGTCTCTCTTTCTCTGAGCACAACTCCAAACCCTTCGCCCGAGGTCAGTGCTGAGGCTGTCCGTTCACCATCACATCCTCCGCCTCAGCCGCTTCAAACCCTCACAGTGTCAGCCGCTCCCATTTCCATTTCCCGGTCGCCCCCACAAGCGGCCGATTCTTCCAAAGTCTGTCCGGTTCCTCCTGATCCCATTCCCGCGGGAGAGACGTCTCAGCAGATCCCTAGGTGCGGGGAACCAGATTTTATGGACGACCTCCGAACTCGGATGACTTGCCCACGGCAGCAAGAGCCGTAGAGTATTCTGTCTCTTTCCGCCAAGACACGAAGCGGAGAAGACATGAAGAGATAGCCGCCTCGGCGAAACGCGCAAAGTATGATTTCGGAAGGAGAGTGATTACAACGGAGAAAATAATCCCAATAGTGAAGAAGCCTCTCCGAGAAATGACTAAGGCGGACTACGTGCTCCAGACAAAGGAGAAAAGCTTTGACGACATTGATAAACAGTATGAGATTCGGACGATCATGCGCAAAGGCGACAATCTCTTTGTCAAGAGTGCGGAGGAGCGGGGAAGAACTTTTCGCGTTGCGGGACAAAGTAAGGCAACTTGAAGAGGACCTATCTAGGTCCAGCGAGCGGTGGAGGCGGCGCGGCGAGAAAGCAGATGAATTCAAAGCCCGGCTGGCCGCTTCTCGACAACGAGCCGCAACCGAAAGAAAGCAGCCTCGGAGCAGATTTCTCGGCTCCGGGGAGTCTTTGAAGCGAGCGCGATCGCGGCTTGCGGAGAAAACATCTCAAGCGAGTTGTCTTTTCAAAGACAAAAGTTAAGGAAATGAGGGCTGGTTTGTTGAGGGAATGCAAGCCCCATACCTTTAAGGCGATGGCGGTCCTGGACTTCGCATCCGGGATTCAAGAAGTTTACGCCGGGGAAAGCTTGTGGAAGAGGAGGTCGAGCGTCAGGCAAAGCAATGGCTGGACACGGCGATAAACCTTCGGGAGCGCGAGCGCGGCGGGCGTCCTTTTTCCCCCGTGTCCTCATTCGCTGCAGAATGGGCAGGTGCAAGGGTGACCTTGCACAAATATTTCAGAAAAGTTGAAGAGGTGAGAGTGGCCAGACGAATGCTTGACGCATTCGGACATGAAAGAGATATCTGTCTGGCCCCCTTTCACGCTCTTTCAGAACTTGGGTGTCCAGGTTTTGTTGAGAATGGTGAGCTCCTCACCCTAGATCGGGTAAAGAAGAATTGGCGGTCCTTTGAAGCAGATACAGCTGAAATTGATAGGCTGGGTGAGCCAATTCAAGACGGTCGAGTCACTCGGATGGTGTCCGGATATTCCGGGATCCGCTCCTATTTTCGGGAGTTAGAGAAAAGATACCTCACCATCGACCTGCACGCGGTCGCTGCTTTTCACGGAGCATTAGAAGACATAGCTGACCGCAAGCCATTCGAAGCGGAAGCCTGGCGCTCAGCCCAAGAGGCGTACACTCGCATGTGCGAGGCAGAAGCAGGAAATGGAGACCTTTCAGAAGGAGATGCGATGAGGCAAGCGACAAAGATGAATATGAAGAACAGTTGCCGCAAGGAGAACAGATTAGAGCAGCAAAAGGCAGGGGAGGCAAGTTCCTCTGCACCCAAAGGATGAAGGCATGGATTCTTTGCGCCGAGGCGAGCTCGACACCCCGCGAGCCGCCCGAAATGTTGTCACATTTTGCACGGGGTGCAATGTCTTCAATATTGTTTTGTAACGGTCTTTGCTCTTCTTTTCCTCCTTCCGTTTTTCTTCCTTCTCTCCCTTTCCTTTTCTTTCCCATTCTCTTTCTCTCCCCCTTTTTTCCTTGGAGTTCCCCGAGTTGATTTTCCGGCTTTCCAGCAGGTCTATCTGAAATTGGCTAAGTCTGGGTGCGAAGTTCGCACTTCGCCCAGTTTTGGTGCGAAGTGCGTACTTCGCCCAGTTTTGGTGCGAAGTGCGTACTTCGCCCGGTTTGGTGCGAGTCGCCGCCCGTTTGGTGCGAAGTTCGCACTTCGCCCGATTTTGGTGCGAAGTCCGGCTTCGCCCCACTTTACGGCGCACCTTGCACTAGCGGTCGGCGGGTCAATGCGGAAGAAAGGTAAAATGCCGGAGCGAGTCCATATGGCGGCGGACACCGGTGTTCGCACGTGCGCAGTTCGACTTCTCAACAGAGCCGGAATGCGCCCTTGACAGGTGTACAGTAGGGGAACAAACCCGGAATTTGACCAAGGCTTGAAGGCCTTCCCCGACTGCACTGATTTCTGCACGCATCCCAAGGAGCCCCGATCCCAAGCAAAGATGGATAGATCTGCCCTCTAAGGCGGGCATGTGTCACACGACATAACCCATCATCGGACAAGTGTCCGGCTCGGGATTTGAACCAAGGCTGCCGACCAAAAGGGATAAGCATGGGCTGCACTGCACCGCTGCGTTAATAGCCTCATTCAAAGCTGATCCGAGGTTTCACTGCTCCGACTACTAGCAAGCCTGCCGACTTGAAGATTTACCCGGCACTCCGCCACGTAGCTGTCCGGCTTCCGGGAAGACCATCTTTGCGGGTACAGCCCGATCCGACAAAAGGTCGGCATTTGCGGCTCTTTCGCCGCTTATGTCGGCTCATGTTTGGCTGGGACTCCGTGCCCATTAATGTAACGGGTGGGACTCGGGCTATAAAAGCCCATCCGAAATTCATTGTAAAGGGTGGAAGGGGAATGTTTGTTAGGGAACTACCGTGCTTACTGTAACCGTGCTTCCGCTTATGAATACAATCTGTATGCACGGTTACATTCTCTTGTCTTTATTCTTTTATCTTTGTCTTTCATTATATGCCTTAGGCCCACCAGTGTCGCGGCTCGTTGATTCACTTTGGCATTTGGCGATCGGGTTCCTCTAGCATTGCTTGCTTAAAGCACCTTCCGTACTTCATTATTTAAAGCATTCATAATAAATTTGGTAGCAGTTCCATCGGTTATGTGTGACGTTGCTGGCCCGTATCACAGTGATTGATGCGATCCCTGCTTGTTAGTTCCTTGTAGGGAATGTTTGCTAGGGAGCCATTGAGGCTGTGCGGTTAAACTCTCTGCCTAACACATATACACAGCTCCGACATCTCTAGGTTTACTTTCTACCCACTGTCGGTGTACGTATCACGGTGATTGATACGATCCCTGCTTGTTAGTTCCTTGTAGGGAATGTTTGCTAGGGAGCTATTGAAGGCTGTGCATACGGCTGCTTGGTGTATCGGAAGTACGCCTAGGTTTTGCAGTTCCTTGTCATGCTCTGTGTTTGTATGCAGTAAGTAGCGGTGATTGGTGTGTTCCCGTACTGTTAGTTCCCCCCCACCAACCTTTGGACATATTTGTATCTCTTTCTGTACATTTGTCTCTTTCCGTTCATTTATTTCTTTCCTGTTCCCTTTAGCTTAAATCAAGCCCCCCAAAAGGAGCCGGCCTTCTCCGGAGATTGGCTCGGAAGGCATCTCTTCCTCCCGGCCTTTCATGCTGGTGGGCGAATCTGGGCGCATTAACCAAAAATCCTTTCCTCATGGCAGATTCGTAACCAACAGGTCCTACATGGGTAAAGTAATCAGTATGAAAATGTGGAAATCTTTGGAGACAACATGAGTGGGATATAAATTTTAATTAAAATAGACAGTAGCTGAAAATTACGTCACATCCAAAACAACTCACAGGGCATATGCCACTTCACTTAAGAGTTAGAGAGGTTGCCTAAATATGGGCTCAGTTATGGCTATGATAGGTCTAATTAGAATTCTATATTTTTATCAAAAATATAGTTTAAGCATACCTCTAAAGTGATGATATGTTAACCAGGTATTTTTTTAAAAGATTTCCTTTCAACTCTTTGTAGGGTTGCCATATATGTGCATGAATAGAAAGAAATGAAATGAAATGAAATATTATTAATGTCTGTGGTGGGCCAAAATAAGACCCAAGGGACTATAAAAAGTACAATAATGACTGCCAGCTAGCAGGCTAAAAATCCCAACAGGCTAGAGAATATGCCCAATACGTCCAAAAATTGCTTATGATGGTATTGATGGAACTTTTTCACTTGGTTGAAGACAAACATTTTTTATAAAATATTTTTACGTATTATTGAGTAGTTAATTGTTGGAATTCACACATATTTTCAGAAACAAATAGAAGCAATCCATCCATTCAACTCTTATATAGAAAGCATAAATAAAGACGAAAGAGAGATATAGATAATAGGCAGCCATACGCTCCATAAATAATCACTGTATTATGCATAGATAACGATCACAACTCTGCAATGCAATGAATGGAGTGAAACTACATAAACAAGTTAACCTAAGCTGTTATAACAGGAGGGCTTTAGGTTAATTAGAAGTTATAAGGTGGGTTTAACCATAACAAGGTTAACTGCGACCAGTAGGGCTTATGTAATTAGATAATATACAATAAATTAAATACATTTGTACAATGATTGGTCGTAGGCCTATACAAGTTTACATCATACAATGTCAGCTTTTGTCATAAGTCAGATGATACTTTCCATTCCCCCTCATAATCTAAACTAAGGGGCCAAGGAGAGAAGACATTAGTGACAATAACATCTTCTCCCTCATAATGGATGCTCTAGCGGGCCTCCGTACTTGAGGAAGTAGCAACCGAACCCTTTCATCATGTGGAAATTTGCTAAGATGCCTATGCACAAGAATATCCTTAGGCTGGACCATAGTCACCATCAGCAATGTCAGATACTCTCGCACATAGCCAAAGAACACCTTTGCTATGACTTCATATGAGAAAGAGAAGCCAAGAGTACTCCCTCTAAAAAGTTGCTTCAATCTTTTATAGCCGCATAGGGCAAGTCTTAGAAGCATAACTTCCCTTTTATAACATACATCACCTTGTTTGGAAACTTTGACTTGCCCTTGGGTCACTTGCTTTTCGTCACCAAAAGAAGAGCCATTATAAAATTCCAAGAGCACCTGGACAAAGAATAGAAGAAAGAAGAGATCATGAAGGGTTAGATCTTCATGCATAAGATAAATCAATAGCCCAAAGGAAGAGGAAGGATTGACGAGAGCATGTTTGTAATCCTTTTTCTATATGCCTCCAAAAAATCTAATAATTGCTTTAAATGTCACAAATCCAATTGTCTCTCCCATGAATATGGACCAAAGATTTTGATTGCATAATATATTGTAAATTTGCCCCTTTGAATGGGGGCAATAGGTCTTGAAGACAATCACACAATGAGACGTCCCTCCACTTGTAGTAAGTTCTTGAACAAATACTGCCAATGCAAAGAGCTCAAAAAATCATGCATTTTGAAATAAGAATGGGCTCAAAATGCTTCCGTATGCACATGTTATGGCCTTTGGAAGTTTGCCCTCCAAAACAGCCTTAGAGATGTTTATGAAAAACATTAATTTCTTAAAAATTTCTTCCGTTTCTTCTGCAAGGAATAATAATAATAAGAAATAAATTCCTTCTTTTTGTCCTTACATCAAAAGGTAGAATTCCATTATGCCATGCTTGTCTAGCCCTACTACTGCCATCATTGCTCAAGTCCAAAGGTGCACCCTCCATGAACAAGGGTGTCATGATCCATAACAATAAAGGGCTCCAACCATTCAAGCAGACATGGCCCGTGAGACTTAAACAGAGGCAAATGATTACATCTTTTCCTTCTTCCAGCAAATGCACCAAAGCTCCCAAGTGGGACTAAAACATCACAATTCTCCCTCCTTTGCAATAGCACCAAGTCCTCTTTGTGAGGAAACCATGGTTGACCCTCCTTGAAGAAGTCAAGACACCCTTCTAAAGTCAAAGTGACAATACTTCTTCTAGTGTAGGTGGTCTTGATCTGCACAAAATAAGTCAAAATCATTCCAGTAATAGTGGAACATAACTTGGAGTATGCTTAGATTCTCTGAAAGAAATTAGGATAATCGGGGAAAGAAAGCCTCTTTTGTTGAAGGTGCTTATGAAGCTTTGAGAAGTAATTCCTGTTAGAAGTCAAAAGAAAGATTGGAGGCTTTAAATAAACTTTCTGCATGACCAAGCGATGATGCTCCATACCCACTCTGATACCATGTTGGATTTCACACCTATTTCTAGAAACGAAGAGAAACAATCCACCCACTCAAATATTATACAAAAAGTGGAAAAAACATGAAAGAAAGGTATAGATAATGGGCACACGTAAGCTTCATTAATAATCGCTATATTATCCATAGATAAGGATCACAACTCTCCAATGCAATGGATAGAGTGGTCGGGGGTATTTATACCAATACCAAAACCCCAATCACATAACCTAAGCTGACATAACAAGAGGGCTTTAGGTTAGAAGTTATAATGTGAGGTTTAACCATAACAAGGTTAACTGTGGTGCATAGGGCTTATATAATTAACTAATATACAATAGATTAGATACATTTATACAATGATTGCCTGTAGACCTATACAAAATCATATCATACAATGTTGTCCTTGGCCTCAATTTATACTTTCAACATTAATGATGCATTCTCCCTATCTCAAGAATGTCCCGCCTCTGGGTTTTCAAACATCATGTCAGAATCATTGTTATTTGTCTGTATTTTGCAGAATGTGAATTTATTATATATAGCCAGGCAACTCTCAAGATATATCTTCTAGTGTTATAACATTTTTTTTATGATTCTATTCCTTGTCCCCATGTTTTGGCAAATACCTTATAATTCTATTGCAGGGCCATGTTAACTTTCCTGTGCTTCACATCTTATTGAACATGAGCTTGAGGTGTGTTATTGAAGACTCCTTGTATGATGCTATTTAATGGGTATGGTTATTTTTCTGTTGTCAGTAACATGTCTGCTCCCCATATACAAATGGAGGAGTATTATGCCTATCCTTGTATTCATACATGTTTGGGCATCTCCCTTATTATATTTGAAATGTTACACTATGTTTTTGGTGCCAAACCTTCATCAAAGTTTGTGGAAGGGCACCACAAACTGATTGTATAAAGGACATGGGCTTTAGGCTCTGATAGCATGTGTGCACACTTTTGTTATTTGGGCTCAATTCAGTTTCACACTAAGTTGCATGGAAACAGAAATGGTATCTGATATGGAGACGGTATCGGATACGTATATGACAAAGTTTGAAGATCCCCTAATATGGATACTGCTGGGTATGGCATTAAAAGGCACATACATTTTATATATTAAAAGAAAGTACATATAACATAGAAATGTTTATACAAATATAAGTTTTATATAGGATCTTTTCATCAATTAAGAAGAAAATTTTTATTGTCTTTAAAATCTAAAATTTATTCTTTTAAAATTGTGTAATTTTCTTTTAATCTCATGTCTTGAATACAAATCTGGATGTGCCTAGGCCATATATGGATGTATTAGATATGGACGAAATAGGGGCTTGTGTTCAAATAGGGCTGGATATGGTGCCCACATTTTTGATCACGTCTGGATATGGTATCTGAGAAGTATAGTGTTGGTGTCTCTATCTGATATGCGGATACTACTATCCCAGTAGGAGGTTTGCCAGATACAGTAACTCTGGTTTCACAGGTTGTTAGGAATCCATGCTGAAAATGCAATGGTAATGATTGTCATTGTTGTCATTTGCTGACATCAATTAGGTTTTAAAAATTGGCTGGCCATACGGATTATTTTCTTAGAAATGACATTGGGCATAATATACCAGCTCCATTTTGAGATTATTCTTGGGACTAATTGGTTTAGGGTGTGAAATATTGTAATAAATGAACTTAAGTTATAGTTTTATCATTTTGAGATGCTCTATTCTACAATGCCTTTTTGGAATGTCCTAGGCTTTACTCATGAAAATTAAAGATGAAGAGAGAGGGCAAGTAGACTTGGAAAAAATATATATTGAGAGAGAGAGAGAGTTTTAAAAATTAAAATAATTTGTGTTCTCTTTCTCCTTTTCCCCTTCCCTTCCCAGGGAAGTGGTTTTTTGGCAAAAGAGACTCTCTAATATCATATATCTTTGTGGGTAATTGTGATCAGCAAAAGGAGAAGGAAAACTGGGATGCTGAATTTCAAAAAATGAAAGTTAAGGTTGAGGAGTCGGAGAAGTCCATCTTGCAGTATGAGATTGATGCAGTGAAGACAAGAAGTCAGTATATGGGCATTTTCAATATCTTTGTTAACCTTCTTTTTTCATTCCCATTAACTAGAGTGGTTGCTAAATTGATTAAGCACATGGTGTCTATGGGTTCTTCAAAGTTTTTATCCTAAATCTTACAATATCGTGGCAGGCCAATTGGAGTCAGAGCTGGAGGGATTGCAACGTAAAGTTAACAAATATGAAGAGGAACTTTCCTCTGCTAGAGGAGAGGTGTGAAGTTACATTCTGTCCATTTTTCATTTTTTAATATGCAAAGTTTTTTTCTTTTTCCACCTTTTTTTAAAATTTAAAGTTGTTGTCTCTGAAGTGGTAAGAAGTTTACCATGTACTACTTTATGCGACTTGCAACACTCCACTTTCCTTGTGCATGGGTTTTATGCAATAGTTCTCTCTTGACAATACTTGACTAGATACATAATTCTATTAATGTCCATGAATGGGACTCAACATAAAAAAGCTGTTATCAAAACCCTGTAGTTACCAAGAAAGTTGTTGCAAGAGATGTTAGATATTAACTTTGATCATTCAGGAGGCATGAACTATGGATATTACCGACAATCATATTGAGAACTACTTACATCTTGAGGGCATCGATATGCAGATTAACGTAGTCTATTGTACTGTTTGACCATAACATAGAAGCATGTGTTATGAAGAAACTTTTAAGCTTTAAACTGCTTTTTGGACCATTCTATAGGAACTTTGGACTATTCGCTATTGTTAGCCTGATTGTTGTCATGTTTGTGTCCGGTGACTATGCTATATGGTATCCTCACATATCAACCATTTTCAAATGCCATGATAATTCCATGTATAGACAAAGGACTCCTATGTGAATGACCAATACTAGAATCTCTAAAAGATGAGAAAAGTTGTTTGATGAGCGAGACTCATTCAGACTTGCAGAAACTGGGCTGAGTTTGCAGAGAAGATTTGCTAATCAATTTTCAAACTAATTCAAATCCTCATTAGAATGTATAAAGCACTTTCCAAATTACTCAAAAAGCATTGAAGGCAAAATTTCCAATGTTTGGAAAATATTCCAGAGAGAGTTCAAACCATTGGCACATCACCTAAGTTGTTTCTTTGTAAATGTTCTATCTCGCAAGGCCTATCAGGAAGGAACAATTTCATATCAACCTTGAGTACTAGCTCACATAGTGCCATAATTTAGATGTACAAAATATAAATCTTTAATTTCATTGACTTTCTTGAAGATGAAACAATTAAAGCTCTGAAAGTACATAGCTATAAACCTTTAATTCTCTTATACGGGAGAAAACAAGAGGAAACATTCAAACTTAAGCTTAACCACTTATTGGATTAAGACTAGGAGACAAATTTTGTTTAAATCCAAATAAGTATATTAAGCCCCAAATCTAAACTGTACAATCCTCCATAGTAGCAGTTATAGAAACTTTCAAGGTGGAAGGTGTACTACGAGATGAAGCTATGCACCATACAAGAAAAAGTATTTGTATACTTGATCATTTTTTTGGAATTAATTATAGTATACAATCATGAAAATCTTCCCCCCACTCCGCTCTTGAATGAAAGTTGATGACTCAAAAGCTGGTACACAGTAGAAGCATGTTATGACTGATGTTGAGATAAAGTTATTAGACAGAGATGCTTGTGTACGGAAAAAGGCATTGGACCAACTGAATAGATCCCATGAGAAACGGTGCTAAAGGTGCTTCAAAAAAATTAATGTTGAGTGAACACCAGAACACCATACAAAGCAGCATGGTTGAAGTGCGAAAGTTCCTGAACTAGAATGAAGTGGACAAGTATTATGAATCTCCATAGCCATGGATGCTAGAAGAATCTTGATGGGTTGAACTCCATGTCCTCCCAGTATTATCCAACCAGTCCCTCTTACTCCTGGCCATTCTCTTGGGAGCATCATTAGGTCCTGTGTTGGCCCTTTTGGGATAGTTGATAGTGACAATAGCTTTGCTTCTACTTGACATTCCACTATAGATTCATGTTGGCGCTTGGATCCATTGGAGCTTCTTTCTATCTTTGTTAGGGTTTATCCAGTTTGGGTAACCCTCAAGGCTGTAATTTTATGCCATACAGTTGTTCTATTTTAGAGTAGTTTACACTAGATTCTTTACTCTAGTATAGCTTATTTTTGTAGTACTTTGTGGTCACTACAATGCATTGAAATTTGTAACTCTTTTCAGTGAGTCCCATTGGCATATTTTGGCCATATGTGGACATTAATAGAATTATCTTATCTGTTGTACATCGACTTCTAGCTCTCTTAATTATTACATTTAGCAGGTTAGGATTTATCCATTTTGGGTAACCTTCGATGCTGTAATTTTATGCCATACAGTTGCTCCACTTTAGAGTAGTTTATACTAGATTATTTACTCTAATTGAGCTTATTTTCATAGTACTCTGTGGTTACTAAAATGCATTGTAATTTGTAAGAGCTCTTTTCAAAGAGTCACATTGGCCTACTTTGGCCTTCTGTGGACATTAACAAAATTATCTTATGTTATCTTATAAAATGCCCCAGTAAAAAGATGATAATGGGACATGGTTCCTAAGTGATGCTATGCGAAAAGCATGTGGACTTTCAGGATCACAATCCTGATGCCAAAACATGCTTACAAAAGCACATCAGAGAAGGAGCAAAGTCACCAACAAAGTGGTGTTACAAATTAGCTCCATGTCATTTATCTGTTTGAGTTGATGAACAGAGTATTGGCTTTAATTCTTCCTATAGGTGACCAGCCGACAAATGCTGAGTCAACTAGGAAGTTGTGTTGAATCCTATCATAAAGTGCACCAGTAAAAAAATGATAATGGGACTTGGTTCCTAAGCGATGATGTGTGAAAAGCATGTGGACTTTCAGAATCACAATCCTGATGCCAAAAACATGCTTACGAAAGCACATCAAAGAACGGGCAAAGTCACCAACAAAGTGGTGTCACAAAGTAGCTCAGTGTCTTTTATCTGTTTGAGTTGATGAACACCGTAATTGGCTTCAATTCTTCCTATAGGTGATTGTTGTCACATTTTGCACGGGGTGCAATGTCTTCAATATTGTTTTGTAACAGTGCTGCTCTTCTTTTCCTCCTTCCGTTTTTCTCCCTTCTCTCCCTTTCCTTTTCTTTCCCATTCTCTTTCTCTCCCCCCTTTTTCCTTGGAGTTCCCCAGTTGATTTTCCAGCTTTCCAGCAGGTCTATCTGAAATTGGCTAAGTCTGGGTGCGAAGTTCGCACTTCGCCCAGTTTTGGTGCGAAGTGCGCACTTCGCCCAGTTTTGGTGCGAAGTCCGACTCCGCCCCACTTTCTGGGCGCACCTTGCACTAGCAGACTGGCAGGTCAATACAGAAAAAAGGTAAAATGCCGGAGCAGGTCCATATGGCGGCAGACACCAGTGTTCGCCTGTGCGCCCTTGACAGGTGTACAGTAGGGGAACAAACCCGGAATTTGACCAAAGCTTGAAGGCCTTCCCCGACTGCACTGATTTCTGCACGCATCCCAAGGAGCCCCGATCCCAAGCAAAGATGGATAGACTGCCCTCTAAGGCAGGCATGTGTCACAGAGCATAACCCATCATCGGACAAGTGTCCAGCTTCGGGATTTGAACCAAGACTGCCGACCAAAAGGGATAAGCATGGGCTGCCTGCATCGCCTGCGTTAATAGCCTCATTCAAAGCTGATTTGAGGTTTCACCTGCTCCAGCTACTAGCAAGCCTGCCGACTTGAAGAATTACCCAGCACTCCGCCACGTAGCTATCCAGCTTCCAGGAAGACCATGCTCGCGGGTACGACCCGATCCGACAAAAGGTCGGCATTTGCGGCTCTTTCGCCGCTTACGTCGGCTCATGTTTGATCGGGACTCGTGCCCATTAATGTAACGGGTGGGACTCGGGCTATAAAAGCCCATCCGAAATTCATTGTAAAGTGGTGGAAGGGGAATGTTTGTTAGGGAACTACCGTGCTTACTGTAACCGTGCTTCCGCTTATGAATACAATCTGTATGCCCGGTTCCGTTCTCTTGTCTTTATCCTTTTATGCTTGTCTTTCATTATATGCCTTAGGCCCACCTGTGTCGTTGCTTGTTGATTCACTTTGGCATTTGGCGATCAGGTTCCTCTAGCATTGCTTGCTTAAAGCACCTTCTGTACTTCATTATTTAAAGCATTCATTATAAATTTGGTAGCAGTTCCATCAGTTATGTGTGACGTTGCTGGCCCGTATTTGGTGATTGATGCGATCCCCTGCTGTTAGTTCCTTGTAGGGAATGTTTGCTAGGGAGCCATTGAAGCTGTGCGGTTAAACTCTCTACCTAACACATACCTGGCTCTGACATCTCTAGGTTTACTTTCTACCCCTGTCAGTGTACGTATCTGGTGATTGATACGATCCCCTGCTGTTAGTTCCTTGTAGGGAATGTTTGCTAGGGAGCTATTGAAGCCGTGCATACGCTGCTGGTGTATCGGAAGTACGCCTAGGTTTTGTAGTTCCTTGTCATGCTCTGTGTTTGTATGCAGTAAGTAGCGGTGATTGGTGTGTTCCCGTACTGTTAGTTCCCCCCCACCAACCTTTGGACATATTTGTATCTCTTTCTGTACATTTGTCTCTTTCCGTTCCTTTATTTCTTTCCTGTTCCCTTTAGCTTAAATCAAGTCCCCCCCAAAAGGAGCCGGCCTTCTTCGGAGATTGGCTCGGAAGGCATCCCTTCCTTCCGGCCTTTCATGCTGGTGGGCGAATCTGGGCGCATTAACCAAAAATCCTTCCCTCATGGCAGATTCGTAACCAACAGTGACCAGCTGGCAAATGCTGAGTCAACTAGGAAGTTGTGTTGAATCCTAGGTTCACTCTGAAAATAACCTGCTCTCAAAAAATGTGTTGCCCTTTGAATTTGCCAAGGCACCCATAAAGAAATATCTGTAGAGAACGAGTCAAAGCTGGGTGCGTCAATAGAAAATGCACACAAAAAAAAATTCACTTTAAAAAAAGTGGCACTAAAAATTGTGCCCATGCGTGAAAATTCTGCCGCCTGGGAGTTTGTTGTTTGAGGTTTGCCACCAATCATTGTCAAAAACATGCAAATTGAGGGTCTGGATGGTGCTAAGACTGTACAACAATGGCACCAATCTGAAGTCCTCAAAATATGAGCATTACAAAGGAAATAGCTGTTAGAACTTAAGCTTCAAATGTATTGCATTATGGTAGTGAAGGGTATTTAAGTATATAGGATGCCTAATTTAGGCATAGCAAACCTCCAAACAAACTTGCAACTAGCTTGTCCTATATTACATGCATGTACCTTGTGAGGGGTGGTTATGCCACTTGACTACTCACATGGTCTATGATGTAATAACTCCTAACATACCCCCCTTATTACATCATAGTCAAAAGCTTTATTTTGCTTATGACCAAACAATAATATCTAGGGTAATGTTGAAATTTGAGAGAACCCCCCCCTCATCTTAATGTAGACTTACTACTTTCAATACTTAGGAGTGTCGGATTCTACCGATAATGCACTCCAAATACATTTATTACAAAATACTTATTCAATACTCAATGCTTGTAGACTTCAATGCTTGAGGTGTGTTTCTTCAAATGTCTTCAAGTGAAGCATGTGTTACCATGCATCCAATGCTGCTTGTTGAATTGAATGTTTGCTGATTTTTGTCTTGCATATGGCGGAATGAAAGTTCTATATGGCTTCCTTTGCTGCTTTCCCTTTCTTTCCAAGTTCTCCTTTTATCATAAGCTCTGTGATATGATAAATGGGATGTATATTTTGAATGCAATCTCTAGCAATTCTGCGTACTTGTTTTAATCCTTTGAATGATCCCATAGCTGCTACAATTTTTCCTTGAACTAAAATGTAGCAACCTGTCAATTGTTCTATGGTCTTTAGAGTTGAGCCATTAGACCCCAATAGTTGTTGTCGTTGTCTAACAAATTCACCTTTATCACAAAACTATGTTGTCAATCTTGATGATATCATTATGCATCTTATCATTTAGGATCTTGATTGCTTGTAGTGTTGGTACACTTCTTGACAATAGTCTTATGAGATCCTGGGCTTTGATGATGATGTATGGATCTCTTGTTTGAGTTGCAAGGATAAATAATCTTCTTTTAACAAGATCTAGTTTTCAAGCTATTCCATGCCTTTTTAAAGCTTTCTTCTAAATAGGCCATTCGTCTTGTAGATGTTTTTGTCTATATTTTGGAAAATGAGTAGAAAATAAATTGACTTTGAATTTACAATCTTCGTTCCATGATGTATTGAACCTTGCGAACTTCGGCCTTCAGCCGGCATGGCTGCTCACTACTATCTGAGGTCTTTCAACTCAGACATATGCCTGCTGCTGAAGATCGCCCGAATTGACGAGTTCCCTGCACTATACGAAGCTGCCCAGCAAGCTGAAGCTGACATTATCTCCATCGGCGAGCTTCCGTCCGGAGTGCGGGAGCCGATTCATCCCGACTTTCCCGGATCGCGGTATCCTTCCGATTCCGGTTGTGTGCCGTCTACTTCGGGGCAGCAGCCCCGGCCCGCGGTGGAATCCGGCGCCGGTCGTAACTCAATACGGCCCGCCTCAGTTGCATTACCCTCATCCGCCTCCTCTCGCTCCGCATTTTCCAGCGCTTCCTGCTCCCCCGCAGTATACGTCTTATTCTAACCCTCCTCCATTGGCCGCTTTGCCTCCGCCGGCACAGTTGCCGCCTCCCCGACAACGACATCCGAACACGATTCTACAAGAAGTGCGGGCTTTGGCCTCCGGATATCATGCCATGTCCAATGACATGAGCTGCTATGAAAAAGAAGCGAGGCCCAAATGGACTTTGCTCCTAGAAGGCCGTATGCGCCACCGGCGCCGACAAAAGATAAAGCCCCGAGAGAACCAACCGCGAGGCGTCCGCCTCCGAGAAATGCTTGCTATAGATGACCCACCTGGTCCTCCCGACCAGGTCAACTGGTGCACTACGTGCAATGACCCGCATTCGGAGGAAGACTGCACTTTGCACCAGCACTACATCCAGACCTTGGCCGGCAGCACTATAGAAGATGATGAGTTGTACATGATCTTGGACGGCGAGGCCAATTTTGCCCTGCCAGAAGAGAACCCAGTGACGCCCGCCAAGGAAGAAAAGAAAGCTGCGGACGCGGCTAAACCTTTGCAGGTATACGCGAGACGAGAAAAACCGCAGCCCAATGGGCTGCCACCGTATAAGCGGCTGTGGCCTTACACAGCCCAGGAGAAGGCATCCAAAGATAAAGCTTCCGCTAAACCTTCTCCAGCAAAGGCCGCTGATGTTCCAGCTAAGCCTCCAGCAAAGGCCCCAACTCCCGCTAAGCTTCCTGTACTTCAGCCCCCAGTCGAAACCAAAGACCAAGCCCAGGAGAAGCTGAAGTACCCGTCTCGACCAAGAGACGGCGAGTTGAGGCCACCCAACGATACCGAACCAAGTATGAACCGGCTAAACCAGCAGAAGGAGCTAGTACCTCGGGCTACAGCATTGTAGACGAGTTGAAGAAGACTCCTGCCAGAATCAGCATGTACGATGCTCTTACGCTTCCAGGCCAGGTAGATCTGTTGCAAGAATCATCGAAGAACATGAAGAACGGCAGCGGATGCAGCCTGCTTTCCTGGTTCAACCTTTGACAGTCTCCGCCACTGGGAAGAACAGGACCGCCACCCTTTTATCCGTCTTTGCGGATGCAAGGGCACATAGTTCACAACTGCATGGTGGATTCTGGTGCTTCCTCGACTGTGATGCCGAAGGCCGTCTGCGATGAGATCGGGATGGAATACACACGGAGCAGCCAAGGTGTGTTGCAATTAGACGGCACCCCTGTCAAGACAGTTGGTGTCATAAAGGACATCCCTATCCGGCTGCACAAAGCTCTCGACATTGTGGTCATCCAAGAGGTCGTGATTGTTGACCTGGAGCCTTACTTCGGCATGTGTCTCTCTCGGGAGTTCAACTGCGAAGTTGGGCGGGTACTGTCTCTAGACTACTCGCACATGGAAGTGCCCTTCAAAGGAAGGAGACCGAAAATTTTCAATGAGAAGCCTTCCCCTTTTCTAGTAGACAAGATACCGGCGGAGAGATGGACTGCATGGTCCAGTTGTCAGAAGAAGAACTGGTGACAGTAGAACTGACCGAGCAAGCTCTCGAAGTGCTACAGCTTGAAGACGAGTTCTCGTTGCGGGACTTTAATGCCGTAATCGGGACAGAGCATGGCTGTTATTCCATTAAGCAGCCCGAGGAGCTTGACGTGTCCGTTGCGAAGGAAGTAGGACTCGCACCCGAAGAGGCTGTGGAAGCTTTTCTTTGACGGCGCGCATTGCAAGAATGGCGCCGGTGCGGGGGTCCTCCTGGTTTCTCCAACCGGAGTCCGGAGGGACTATGCCTACGAGGCTGGCTCTGGAGCTGTACCAACAATTCGGCGGAATACGAAGCCACTGTGCTTGGGTGCGCGAAAGGCGGAAAGGCTCGGAATCAAGCATCTCCAAATTTTCGGAGATTCGAGTTAGTGTGTCATCAAGTTACGAATAAATGCGCGTCTAAGCATCACTATCTTAGAGCGTACCGCAATCGGGTCTGGGACCCGATGGAATCGTTTGACTCATTGAACGTTAAGGCAATATCGCGTGAGAGAAACAAGCACGCGAGATATTCCGGCGTCCGTTGGAGCAGTGCACGTTCCGCTGAAGACGTCGTCTAGAAACTGAAGCCGGTCCGCACCATTTACAGTCCTTCTGTGCCTGATAGGGATACCTTCTGGCAGGTATTCAGCTGTGACGAGGAGATCGTCACATTCTTGGTTAACGAAGTGTGTGTAATCGAAGGTAGAGACCCTGATGACGAGCAATATGAGGGGTTGATACAGTTACTGGAATAATCACTTCCCAAAAGGACTGATTACATTAGAAAGTCTCTTTGATCGAAATGACAGAGCAATATCCCACAGGATCAAAGTAGACCCGAGGCGATATGCTTGACCTGGAGCTCAAACCCGGTAAAACCATCAAGGTCGGAGCAGTCGCACGTCGGAGGAGGCTGGTGCAGATTAGATCATCGTGCCGGGAGTTCCCCGACATTGTGGCCTGGTGTTACGAGGATTTGAGGGGGTATGACAGATCTGTCATCCAGCATACCATCGAGCTAGAGGATGGCGCCAAGCCGTTCCGACAAAAGCAAAGGGCCGTAAATCCAAAGATTGAGGCCATGATGAAGACCGAGCTCTTAAAGTTGCTGGAGGCCAAGATCATCTACCCCATCAAACATTCATCCTGGGTCGCGAATTTGGTGTCCGTGAGGAAAAAGAATGGCGACATACGTCTCTGTGTCGACTTCAGAAACCTAAATCAGGCTTCCCTCCGGGACCACTATCCGCTTCCCCAAATTGACCAAATTTTGCATATCGTTCGTTGGAGCCCGAGAGATTTTCACTTTTAGATGGATTTTTCGGCTACAACCAGATTTGGGTCAAAGACGAAGACCGAGCATAAGACGGCGTTTACCACGAAGTGGGGGACGTTCGCCTATCAGCGCATGCCGTTTGGCTTATCCAATGCTGGTGCCACGTTCCAAAGGGCCATGGACTTGGCCTTCCGAGAGCTGCTCAACAAGATTATTGTCATCTACCTTGATGACATGATCGTTTCTCTCACCAACGAGAAGATCATGTTTCGCACCTGCGACAGATATTTGAAAGTTGTCGAGAATTCGGCATCTCTATAAACCCGAAGAAGTCTGTCTTCGCGGTGAAGGAAGGAAAGCTGCTGGGACATGTCATCTCCGAGGAAGGCCTCGCCATTGACCCTGACAGAGCAAAAGCCCTCGTTCGCTTGGCCCCCATTGCTGATAAAAAAGGGCTACGGTCCTTCTTCGGTCGGATTAACTCGTGCGGAAGTTCATTCCGGACTTCGCACAGGTGATCAAGCCTATGGCCGAACTGTTGAAGAAAGATACACCTTATGAATGGACTGATGAGAGAGAACAAGCTTTCGAGGAAATCAAGGCTCGAATTGCGCAAGCTCCGGTGTTGACAAACCCGGACTACTCCAAGGACTTCATCCTGTATGCAGTGGGAGAACCCGAAAGTTACGCTGCGAGTCCGACTCGGAAGGGAGACGACGGTGAGGAGCGCCCCATTGCGTTCCAAAGTCAAGTGATTCTGCCGCACGAAGAGAAGTACAACTTTATAGAGCGGCAAGTCCATGCGGTCATGAAGTCCCTTCGAAAGTTCAGGCACTTTGTCTCCCAGAGTAAGACCACTGTCTTTGTGATTCACCCCGATGTTCGCAGTTTCATCTTGCAAGGAGAACCGGGTCACAAGAGAGCGGGATGGATTGCCAAGATCCAAGAGTTTGACATCGAAGTACGGCCTACCAAGCTTATCAGAGGCCGAGCCTTGTGTCAGGAATTGGCCCGAAGCGCTGTAGCCGGCATCTCCGCCTGTAAGTGGGGGGACACAGCGACACGCGTCTACCTAACCAACTCCTTACCGGAGGGGAGTGATTGGACGGATGAGCTGGTGAGATACTTCGCACCGGAAGATGTCCCGATCACTGAACGCCTCACAACGAAGGAGATTTCGGTTAGGTGCATTAAGGTACACTCTTCGCCCCGAGGGGCTTTACTTCAAAAACATTGACGGCATCCTGTCTGCGGTGCGTCATAAAATCCGACCAGCCTAGGATCCTCGGATATTTTCATTCCGGGATGCCTGGGGGTCACCATTCTTCAAGGCCAACGGCCTTAAAAATAATAAGGGCTGGGTACTATTGGCCCACTCTGTTCGCAGACGCGTATGCGGTCTGCGCCAAATGTGATCAATGCCAGAGGTATGCTGGCCGAAATAGAAAAGCACCCCTGCCCCTTCAACCGATTCAAGCCGAAGCTCCGTTCCGACAATGGGGTCTAGACTTCATTGGGGTGATTTCTCCTAACTCCTCCGCCGGCCACAAGTTTATTCTCACAGCTACCGACTATTTCACACGGTGGACGGAGGCGATCCCGACCAAGAACGCCGACCAAGAAACGGTCATCGGGTTCATTGAGAGCCTCGATTACCCGCTTCGGGGTTCCGAGTCAATTGTGACGGACAACGGTCCGGGATTTGTAGGCGCTGTACTCACGGAGTACACCAGCAGGCTTGGCGTCTATCACAAGATGTCTTCTAATTACTACCCGCAGGGGAATGGCCTTGCCGAGTCTACTAACAAGAACCTCCTGAAAATTCTCCGGAGGACCATTGAAAAGAATAAGCGGACTTGGCACTTGCTCCTGAACCGGGCAAAGAGCAAAAAAATCGACTAAGTGTTGGCCGAAGCCCGACTTCGCAGCGAAGCCTGACTTCGGCCGAGCCGAATTGCGAAGTTTGTCCGAGAAAAGCTGAAGCAGACCAAAGTCCGCACTGCGCGACCCTTCGTGCGAAGTACGCACTGCGCGCAAAGTTTGTGCGAAGTGCGAACTTCGCAGCGAAGTCCGACTTCGGCCAGCGCCCGTGCGAAGTGCGCGCTGCGCTCAACGCTTGTGCGAAGTGCGAACTTCGCGCGAAGTTCGTACTTCGCCCCAAGCTTCGGCCGAAGTCCGAACCCGCCCCAGCGTCGCACAACGCAGTTCATTCAAAGTCCAAAGGTCGCAGGGTATGTTAAGTGTGTTCGAAGGCCCCAAGACGGCAAAGACCCAGACCGCGTCCAAACCTTGGGCGCAGTAAAAAAAAAAAAAGAGAGCAGAAATGGAACGGTTCCAACGCGCGCTTCGCGCGAAGTTCGAACTTCGCCCGAAATTCGGGCGAAGTCCGACTTCGCCGGCGAGGTCGGGCCGCGCCCAACTTCGGGCGAAGCCCGGCTGCGCCTAGTTTTCCGGGCCAGAGGGGGCAGCATTCAATAAAATGAATAAAAAACTCAAAAAGTCCCAGCTGGGCCCAAGGCGCGTTTGTAACTGTTTTAATCTGGGTTTCCGCGCCAGAGATTTTGTCTTGAGCAGTGTGCCCAAATGGTGGCAGCAACGTCAGCCATGGTGCAGTCCCCAACGCTGAATTAATGATTGCGCGTTTTTCAAGCAAAAACGCAACTAAAAAAGCAAGGCACGGCTGCCGGGGCGCGTCTTTTCCTAAACGTCTCCTGCGCGGCCACCAAGGGTTTTAACTCAGCCGACCTACCCCTCCTGCGTTGCATTAATGGCGCTGTTTTTATCTAGGAAAGGGGGTCAGAATCATGCCAACATTCCAGGTTGCAGAGATTATTCCTCGGACGGTGCTAATTATTCCTCCGATAGCGAAATTTGTTGCGAGACGACTGAACTCGTCATTATTGTCGACTCGGAGAGATGGACAAGGGAAAAATGCCCGTGTCAACGCGATCCAGTGGAAGCGATGAACCGGGGGATTTGCCGCGGCCGGGGAGTTTTCAAAGGCGATCCTCCGCCAGAGAAAAAGTCAAAGGCCCGGACGAAGAAGGTACGGCGTGGGCAATCCCCACCACCTCCGGTGAATTACCGCGGGGATATGTGGACGGCTCGTTTTCCATAAGCCTAACTCAAGCTGAGAGCGAATGTGGAGAGCTGGGCTGACAAGGTTTCGCCCTCCCATCATTTTGGAGCGGCGTACAAATCAAACCTCTTCGATTCATGTGCCCTCCTGTCCACCAGTGCCGGAGCTGATAGATTTAATTGTTAGACATTATAAACCAGCTTCCGGCAAATCTGCGGTTCCGTTGGCAAACCCTTGTTCGCACTTGCGCGAGGAGACTGTGCGACCGGCTTTCGCCCCGAGGTGGAGTATGACTCCGGCACCATCCTCAGAAAGATAAATCTGGGCGACAAGCGGGACGTTTCACGCACACCAAGCGAATGAGGGATTTCCTCAATTCAGAGCTGAGCGCCCCGCTTCCAGCCGGACAATGGCCGACTGGCCCCTAGCCTTTGGCGAAATTTCAGAGCAAGTATTTATATACCATCTTGGCATGGATCCTCGGCTGCGACTCCGATGAGTCGGTGCACCGTACCAGTGGCGCGCGAGAATGCCTCTGTGTGGAGAATCTTACGAACCGGCGGCGCAGCGGAGCGGAAAGTGCCCCATCTCTTTCGGTCGGGCAGGCCGGCTGGCTTACGCCATTCATTCCGATCTGCTGAAAATTCGAAGCGCCGATCAACCAATTTTCGTTTCGGTTCCGTTCGAGTCCGGCTTTGTTTGTACCATCTGCACCCCCAAATGCCGATCCTGAACTCGAAGAAGGTTAACGAGAAGGGAGAACCCCAGCCCGTCTATAACTGGACGGATGACTTATACCGGAAAGGGTCCTACTACAAGTTCAACTTCAACTTTTTGGGATTCGTCATGTCAGTCTTCACCGAAAGTGAAATTCCCCGTCCCCCGAGAGAAATGACGAGTGCTTTGATAAATCAGAAGCTCGGGGACGTTTTTAGACTGACGCAGGGGATTGTGATCAGAATCTACGGATTCAAGGGCAAACCCTATTTGCTGCCCTATTGGTGCTCAGAGCATCCGGTCGGGATGGAGGTTGCCCGACGGATGGACTATGTGGAAGAAGAGTTTGGCCTAGGGAAGAAAAGAGGACAGATTTTTCAATACCCTCTTTCCCGGGCCAACGTTGAGATTACCGAGGTAGGACAACATGTCTACCTAGAGCAAGCGCTGTCCCGGATTGGCTCTGGTTTCTTGCCGCAGCAGCTGGAAGTATGACCCTAATGGGATAAGGGGAAAGTTTGCACATTTGTGCCCCCGGGACATAACCGAAGATAGATGCGACGTGGTCCATGTGGACCTTGACTGGGAAATTGAATTAATGGAAGCTTCTCCCCCTTGGCAGGATTTCTACTGCGAGGAGGCGACATATGACCCCAAGAGAAACCCGGACCATCACTTCTCATCTCCAGGGTTCAAAAAATTTCTGCCTAAGATTGTAGGCCTTAACTGGTCTAAAGAGAAGATTATTGAATGCTGGAAAATGAGATGCCGCACGCAGCACGATAAATCCAGAAGAAGAAACCTGGCCGTAGATGACGACTTTCTTAGTTCTCTATGACCAGCATCATGACAGCTGGCGGCCGTTCGCATATCAAGGTTACGTTCCCCGAGGCCCCTTTGAGGATTATAAAAGTGGGTCTCCTCCCAAACGGTTGTACACTTCGGCAAGCGTCGGCGCCGGCCCGACAAGTACCCGAGCCGATCCGATGCGGTTCGTGGCTCCTAAGGCGGCGCACGAAAAGGCGAAAAAGTTATCCAAGGCGGTGCACGAGGCACTTCCTCGAGCAAGAAAAGCGCCGGCGCCGCCGAAACGCAGACCGGTCGCGGCAGACCTTCTGCAAGTCAAACCCCGGTACAAGTTTACCGTGGGAGCATCAGTGCCTGCTGCACCTGCTTCGTCTCCTTCCCCTGATCCGACAGTTGTTCCAGAAGAGAAGAAGCGGAGGAGAGTTGAGAAAATCGGGCGACCTAGCCTGATAGTGCAGCAGCCAGTCGCAGAGCCGCAGCCGCGTCCTGCCGCCGCGAGAGGCAATTCCTTTGGGCAGTCCCAAGCCAGCCGCCGAGACAAGAAGCGAAGACATTCACCCGGCATCGGCTCAGGCGGAGCCCGCAAGTACGTTTGCTGTCCCTGTCTCTCTAGTCTCACCCAGTTCTACTTCCACTCAGTCCCCCGCTCAATCTGGGCGAGCCATGACCACATCCTCCTCCCCGTCTCCGCGTCCTTCTAGCGGCCCCCATTCTTTCGACCAGTTTGCTCAGAACCCTAACGTCTCTCTTTCTCTGAGCACAACTCCAAACCCTTCGCCCGAGGTCAGTGCTGAGGCTGTCCGTTCACCATCACATCCTCCGCCTCAGCCGCTTCAAACCCTCACAGTGTCAGCCGCTCCCATTTCCATTTCCCGGTCGCCCCCACAAGCGGCCGATTCTTCCAAAGTCTGTCCGGTTCCTCCTGATCCCATTCCCGCAGGAGAGACGTCTCAGCAGATCCCTAGGCTGGGGGAACCAGATTTTATGGACGACCTCCAGAACTCAGATGACTTGCCCCTGGAAACGAGAGCCGTAGAGTATTCTGTCTCTTTCCGCCAAGACCTAAAGCGGAGGAGACATGAAGAGATAGCCGCCCCGGAAAAACGCGCAAAGTATGATTTCGGAAGGAGAGTGATTACAACGGAGAAAATAATCCCAATAGTGAAGAAGCCTCTCCGAGAAATGACTAAGGCGGACTACGTGCTCCAGACAAAGGAGAAAAGCTTTGACGACATTGATAAACAGTATGAGATTCAGACGATCATGCGCAAGGCTGACAATCTCTTTGTCAAGAGTCTGGAGGAGCAGGAAGAACTTTTCGCGTTGCATGACAAAGTAAGGCAACTTGAAGAGGACCTATCTAGGTCCACTGAGCAGCTGGAAGCGGCGCGGCGAGAAACGAGATGAATTCAAAGCCCGGCTGGCCGCTTCTCGACAACGAGCCGCAACCGAAAAGAAAGCAGCCTCGGAGCAGATTTTTCAGCTCCAGGAGTCTTTGAAGCAAGCACAGTCGCAGCTTGCAGAGAAAACATCTCAAGCGGTTGTCTTTTCAAAGACAAAAGTTAAGGAAATGAGGGCTGGTTTGCTGAGGGAATGCAAGCCCCATACCTTTAAGGCAATGGCGGTCCTGGACTTCGCATCCAGGATTCAAGAAGTTTCCGCCGGGAAAACCTGTGGTAGAGGAGGCCGAGCGCCAGGCAAAGCAATGGCTGGACTCGGCGATAAACCTTCAGGAGCGCGAGCGCGACGGCGTCCTTTTTTCCCCCGTGTCCTCATTCGCTGCAGAATGGGCAGGTGCAAGGGTGACCTTGCACAAATATTTCAGAAAAGTTGAAGAGGTGAGAGTGGCCAGACGAATGCTTGACGCATTCGGACATGAAAGAGATATCCGTCTGGCCCCCTTTCACGCTCTTTCAGAACTTGGGTGTCCAGGTTTTGTTGAGAATGGCGAGCTCCTCACCCTAGATCGGGTAAAGAAGAATTGGCAATCCTTTGAAGCAGATACGACTGAAATTGATAGGCTGGATCGAGCCAATTCAAGACAGTCGGAGTCACTCGGATGGCGTCCGGATATTCCGGGATCCGTTCCTATTTTCAGGAGTTAGAGAAAAGATACCTCACCATCGACCTGCACGCGGTCGCTGCTTTTCACGGAGCATTAGAAGACATAGCTGACCGCAAGCCATTCGAAGCGGAAGCCTGGCGTTCAGCCCAAGAGGCGTACACTCGCATGTGCGAGGCAGAAGTAGGAAATGGAGACCTTTCAGAAGGAGATACTGATGAGGCAACGACAAAGATGAATCTGAAGAACAGTTGCCGCAAGGAGAACGATTAGAGCGAGCAAAAAGCAGGGGAGGCAAGTTCCTCTGCACCCAAAGGATGAAGGCATGGATTCTTTGCGCCGAGGCGAGCTCGACACCCCGCGAGCCGCCAGAAATGTTGTCACATTTTGCACGGGGTGCAATGTCTTCAATATTTTTTTGTAACAGTGCGCACTTCGCCCAGTTTTGGTGCGAAGTGCGCACTTCGCCCAGTTTTGGTGCGAAGTTCGCACTTCGCCCAGTTTTGGTTTGAAGTCCGACTCCGCCCCACTTTCTGGGCGCACCTTGCACTGGCAGACTGGCAGGTCTATACAGAAAAAAGGTAAAATGCCGGAGCGAGGTCCATATGGCGGCAGACACCGGTGTTCGCACGTGCGCGATTCGACTTCTCAACGGAGCCGGAATGCGCCCTTGACGAGTGTACGGTAGGGTAACAAACCCGGAATTTGACCAAAGCTTGAAGGCCTTCCCCGCCGCACCGATTTTTGCACGCATCCCAAGGAGCCCCGATCCCAAGCAAAGATGTATAGACTGCCCTCTAAGGTAGGCATGTGTCACACAACATAACCCATCATCAGACAAGTGTCCAGCTTCGGGATTTGAACCAAGACTGTCGACCAAAAGGGATAAGCATGGGCTGCCTGCACCGCCTGTGTTAATATCCTCATTCAAAGCTGATCTGAGGTTTCACCTGCTCCAGCTACTAGCAAGCCTGCCGACTTGAAGAATTACCCGACACTCCGCCACGAAGCTGTCCGGCTTCCAGGAAGACCATGCTTGCGGGTACAGCCCGATCCGACAAAAGGTCAGCATTTGCGGCTCTTTCGCCGCTTACGTCGGCTCATGTTTGATCGGGACTCGTGCCCATTAATGTAACGGGTGGGACTCGGGCTATAAAAGCCCATCCGAAATTCATTGTAAAGTGGTGGAAGGGGAATGTTTGTTAGGGAACTACCGTGCTTACTGTAACCGTGCTTCCGCTTATGAATACAATCTGTATGCCCGGTTCCGTTCTCTTGTCTTTATCCTTTTATGCTGTCTTTCATTATATGCCTTAGGCCCACCTGTGTCGCTGCTCGTTGATTCACTTTGGCATTTGGCGATCAGGTTCCTCTAGCATTGCTTGCTTAAAGCACCTTCTATACTTCATTATTTAAAGCATTCATTATAAATTTGGTAGCAGTTCCATCAGTTATGTGTGACGTTGCTGGCCCGTATCTGGTGATTGATGCGATCCCCTGCTGTTAGTTCCTTGTAGGGAATGTTTGCTAGGGAGCCATTGAAGCTGTGCGGTTAAACTCTCTACCTAACACATATACCCGGCTCGACATCTCCAGGTTTACTTTCTACCCCTGTCGGTGTACGTATCCGGTGATTGATACGATCCCCTCGCTGTTAGTTCCTTGTAGGGAATGTTTGCTAGGGAGCTATTGAAGGCTGTGCATACGCTGCTGGTGTATCGGAAGTACGCCTAGGTTTTGCGGTTCCTTGTCATGCTCTGTGTTTGTATGCGGTAAGTAACGGTGATTGGTGTGTTCCCGTACTGTTAGTTCCCCCCCACCAACCTTTGGACATATTTGTATCTCTTTCTGTACATTTGTCTCTTTCCGTTCCTTTATTTCTTTCCTGTTCCCTTTAGCTTAAATCAAGTCCCCCCCAAAAGGAGCCGGCCTTCTCCGGAGATTGGCTCGGAAGGCATCCCTTCCTTCCGGCCTTTCATGCTGGTGGGCGAATCTGGGCGCATTAACCAAAAATCCTTCCCTCATGGCAGATTCGTAACCAACAATGACCAGCTGGCAAATGCTGTCAACTAGGAAGTTGTGTTGAATCCTAGGTTCACTCTGAAAATAACCTGCTCTCAAAAAATGTGTTGCCCTTTGAATTTGCCAAGGCACCCATAAAGAAATATCTGTAGAGAACGAGTCAAAGCTGGGTGCGTCAATAGAAAATGCACACAAAAAAAAATTCACTTTAAAAAAAAAGTGGCACTAAAAATTGTGCCCATGCATGAAAATTCTGCCGCCTGGGAGTTTGTTGTTTGAGGTTTGCCACCAATCATTGTCAAAAACATGCAAATTGAGGGTCTGGATGGTGCTAAGACTGTACAACAATGGCACCAATCTGAAGTCCTCAAAATATGAGCATTACAAAGGAAATAGCTGTTAGAACTTAAGCTTCAAATGTATTGCATTATGGTAGTGAAGGGTATTTAAGTATATAGGATGCCTAATTTAGGCATAGCAAACCTCCAAACAAACTTGCAACTAGCTTGTCCTATATTACATGCATGTACCTTGTGAGGGGTGGTTATGCCACTTGACTACTCACATGGTCTATGATGTAATAACTCCTAACATACCCCCCTTATTACATCATAGTCAAAAGCTTTATTTTGCTTATGACCAAACAATAATATCTAGGGTAATGTTGAAATTTGAGAGAACCCCCCCCTCATCTTAATGTAGACTTACCGCTTTCAATACTTAGGAGTGTCGGATTCTACCGATAATGCACTCCAAATACATTTATTACAAAATATTTATTCAATACTCAATGCTTGTAGACTTCAATTCTTGACGTGTGTTTCTTCAAATGTCTTCAAGTGAAGCATGTGTTACCATGCATCCAATGCTGCTTGTTGAATTGAATGTTTGCTGATTTTTGTCTTGCATATGGCGGAATGAAAGTTCTATATGGCTTCCTTTGCTGCTTTCCCTTTCTTTCCAAGTTCTCCTTTTATCATAAGCTCTGTGATATGATAAATGGGATGTATATTTCGAATGCAATCTCTAGCAATTCTGTGTACTTGTTTTAATCCTTTGAATGATCCCATAGCTGCTACAATTTTTCCTTGAACTAAAATGTAGCAACCTGTCAATTGTTCTATGGTCTTTAGAGTTGAGCCATTAGACCCCAATAACTGTTGTCGCTGTCTAACAAATTCACCTTTATCACAAACTATGTTGTCAATCTTGATGATATCAATATGCATCTTATCATTTAGGATCTTGATTGCTTGTAGTGCTGGTACACTTCTTGACAATAGTCTTATGAGATCCTGGGCTTTGATGATGATGTATGGATCTCTTGTTTGAGTTGCAAGGATAAATAATCTTCTTTTAACAAGATCTAGTTTTCAAGCTATTCCATGCCTTTTTAAAGCTTTCTTCTAAATAGGCCATTCGTCTTGTAGATGTTTTTGTCTATATTTTGGAAAATGAGTAGAAAATAAATTGACTTTGAATTTACAATCTTCGTTCCATGATGTATTGAACCTCTTGGTCTTATAGGTGTCCCATAACTTATGCTTGTAATGTTTTTTTTGTATTTTGGTGGTGTTGCCTCTTGTTGGTTCTTTGGCTTGAAATTATCAACCGGTGGAACTCTTCTTGTATGATGATTTGGATGTTTCCAAGTTTCTCGACCTGTCATATGTTTGGGGTTATACCAAACATTGTTGTGTTGTCTCAAGTGTGCTTGAGCGATAAACACATGTTCTTCAATATCTTGATTCTTTTCCTCGTCTTCTTTAATTTAATTCTCTTCAGCTACATTACTTTGATGTGCCTTTTTCTAACTTTGATTTTGCTGATCTGAAGATGACCTATTTTGCTGCTGGTTCATGACAAAATGTGCCAACAATCCTTCATGGTGTGTCCATTTCTTCCACAATGATCACACATCTTTTGCATGTTGAAAGTACTTCTTTGAGAATCATTTCTTTGATTTTGAAATCTCTGAAAATTGTTTCTTTGTTGGAAGCGCTGTGGAGGTCTCATGCCTCTTCTGAATGGTTGCTTCCCTCTTTGACTTGTAACTAGTAATTGTTCTTCTTCTTTTGTAGTATGCGAGGCCTCTACTTTTTGAAGTAGGTTCACCAACTTCTCAAAGCTTGGTGTTTGCTTAGTAACATTTAGTGTAGTCACAAAAACATTGTACTTGGATGGGAGTGATCTCAAAATAATAGGAACTATAGTTTCATTGGATACTGTTTCTCCTAGTGCTTGCAAATATGCTCGCAACTCTACAATTCTCATGAGTGCTTCCAACTTTTCTCCACTTCTCATTTTCAGACAATGGAGTTGGCTTTGGAGGAATAGAATCTGATTTTGATTCTTGGCTTCAAATACTGTCTTCAACTTCTCCCATGCATCCTTGGTTGTGGTCGTATCTCTAATGTATGCTTGGACCTCATCTGCTACTCCGAACATGATGATGAGTCTCACCTTTCTATCTGCCTTGTCAAACTTTTCTCTATCTTCTCCTTCTTCAGTAGGATGGGTAATGCTTCCATCTACTACTTGCCAAACTTCCTCAAACTCAATTTGTGTCATGAGTTTGGTCTTCCAAGCAGCATAGTTGTTTTCCCTCAACAATTGGGAATTTGGCAACAAAAAATTTGGTGGTCCACTAGCCATAGTAAACTTTTACAAAATCTGAATTTTCTTCCTTTTCTGAATCCGCTTCGAAAAACTCTTTCCAATGAGTATATATGACTATACTCGGATTTCAAATAATTCTTCAAATGTTGTGAGAAAATAGTGTCTCACCGAATAGAGGGATTGTTTCCTCCTTTATGGAATATTCCTTGGAATACTTCCTTTTTATTTTTCAAATCTTAAAATAGATAATTTAATCTTCCTGTAATATGTTCCTCAAAGATACCTTTATATTTTTCAAAGATCTTTTATACCTTTGTTTTTCTTCTCACTATTAATGTGAGGTGGTATTCAACCTTTGATAATTACCACAAGCTCCTTCCTTCTTGAGTCTAATTCTGTATGCATTTCTTCTTTTGGAAATATGCACTCTTTGTGCCTTTTAAAACTTTCGATAGCAATATTTTGCTTCCTTTTAATTAACTTGTCTACTTTATGTTCGTCAACGAGGAATGCCTACCTTGTTTCTCTTCCGTTGGGTGTACGTAATCTACCTTCGAGTGCGCTTTCGTCATTCGGGTTTTTGGCTTCGAGTTCGTCTTCCAGATGTGCTTTTGTCTTCGGGGTTCGTCTTCGGGGTTCTTCTCTTGGTTTCTACTTTTTCCTTTCCGCTCGGCATTGTGTAGTAGATTACTTCCTAGTGTGCGTTCGTCTTCTGGATGCTTCACATGATTTTTGCTTGGCAATGTGCATAAACTTGACATTATTTGTGAAATTTTGGTACTTAGAATCTGGTGCAGGCATCTCAACTTCTTCTCTGCCTTTGTATCTGATCGTGCAAGCGTCTTCTTGTTCTTCTTCTGGATCTTTATGGTTAGTAGTCAATCTTTCCTTCTTTTACCAAGTGAGACGGTTTTCATTCCCACGTCTGCCTTTTTCTTTTGTTCCTACCATGATCACGTCTCGCCTCTCCTTTCTTGTGTATTCTTTCACGTTGTTCAGTCACCCCGGGTGAGGGTTTTCTATCTTTTGGGTGCTTCGCTTTTCACGGTTGTTAATGTGAGAGTACTCTTTTGAGCCTCTTCCTTTCTCCTGTGTTCAATGTGAGACTCTTCTCTCCTGCGTAAGACTCTGTGTTTCACTTGAGACTCCTGCGTTCAACGTGAGGCTTGTTTTGAACGTCCTCGTCTCGTTTCAGCCCTCTTTTTTGGAGTGCCCTCTCCATATTTGATTTCTTTTTGGATGATGCCCTACGTTGCCTTTCAACCTTGTGCCTATATATTTCTCTTGCTTGCTTTCACGGAATTCGTGTGGACGTTGAAATGGTTTGAAAATAGGTTTCTCTTTGTATTCACGGGTTCCTGAATGACACCAATATTACGTGCAATTTAATTTGTTTTCGTGCTTAAGAATATATCCTGAAACGGTTGATTGCTACACGGGCTTTCTCTTGGAATGTGTTTTACCAATTTATATTCACGGGCTGCTTGCACTTTTGATTGGACATTCTAGTCTTCTTTTTGATGCCAATGGTTTTACTAATCTTAGATGCTCCTTGGCCGTTTTCCTTCTCATGCAATTCTCGCTGATTTCACTTTGCCAATTGTTCCAATTTGGAATGCTCACAAACAAATTTGGAATAGCTGAGTCAAGACCCAGTGAGAGGGTTTGAAGCCAGGCAGCGACAACTTTGGAGGGTTTTTAATTCACAGTTGAGTCAGGCGGCGGTGGCTGTAGAGGGTTTGAAGCCAAGCAACGATGGTTTTGGAGGGTTTTTTAATCCACAACTGAGTCAGGCGGCGACGATTGTAGAGGGTTTGAATCAAAGCAACGACGACTGTAGAGGGTTTTTAATCCACAACTGAGTCAAGCGACGGTGGCTGTAGAGGGTTTGAATTCAAGCGACGATGGCTCTGGAGGGTTTTTAATCCACAACTGAGTCAGGTGGCGGTGACTGTAGAGGGTTTGAAGCCAAGCAACGACAACGAGGTAAGTTTCGGCATCTTTGATTTAGTGCTTGAAATTATTTAGGTTTTAGGAAAGTTTGACAGGGAGCAGGAAAGAACAGATCAGTAGTATAGGGGTGGTTCGATAATGGAAGAAGGGAAACAACAATTACAAGAACAAGTAGAAACCATAGGACAGTTGGTCTCCATGAATTCACATATTATTCCAATCATCAAAGATAACGAAACATGGGGATAGACATATCCACAAGCAAGGGCATACAACAATACTACCATTTGAGACTCCCGAAGAAGGAATGGAAAAACCTATATATGTCAATACAAAACAGTACTGGAGAATAATAAGGCGCCGACAAGCTCGAACAAGGGAAGCAACAATGAAGAGGACCAATCGAAAAATAACAATAAAGAATATTATTCAACATAAACATGTGGAGAATAAGGAACAATCAAAGGCACTAACCATCGTCGAATAGGGAGATCAGTCAGACCAACATAGGGGACAAAAGAAGGAAGAAAAAGAGACAGAGGCAAAGCGACAACACACAAGAACACAAAAGGAAAAACAAGGAAGGATAAAAAAATAAAAAATGAAAGCAAGAAAACATTTAGCGTGGAAAGTCCATGTAATGTCCCAAAATAATTCCAGCATTGTAAATATTGTCTATCGTGTCTTAAGTGTATTTGGGCATCATTGAGAGTATTTCGTCATAATTTGTGTTTAAAATAGGAGTTATAGGGTTTAATAAGTGTGTTTTGACAAGTTTGAATGTTGGTATATGGGTTAGTAGAGTAAATTATGGTATTAGGAGGGTTTTTGTGTAAAAAACAAAGCTATATTATAGGTATTTGACAAAGTGACGTTTCGAAAGTTATTATTATTATTATTTCTTTTATTTCTTTGTTGGGTGGGGTCCAATATAACTTAAGTGACTTTAAGTGATCTCAACATGAGATTATATCATAGCCATTGGATCTTATGAGATTGAGATCTAATCTCAGCCCTCCATGGTTAAATATAAGGCTGGGACTTAATCTCACTTTAGGGTTTGAGAATAAAATGGAATTTAGGGTTTCATTTGTGGCATTGTGAATTTGGAGAATTTGGACCTTGCTCGAGTGCTAGTGGCCTCATGATCTAGACGAAGACCTTGGACCTCTTCCCTTATGGAGAAAATTGCCAAGTTCAAATTCTCAATGGCTTTGGTTAAGGAGTCCATCTGTTCTAGCTCTTTTTGATGTCCACGGGTACCGTGGGCCATTTTGGAACCTTTTGTGACGAGTTACTAAAATTAGAATTGGGTTTCGGGACTTACTATTTTTAGTAAGTGTCCAAAAAAGTGCTTGGGTGCTATATATCAAAACGATCAGTTCGAAGAGGTGGTCACAATGAGCTATATCCCACAACACTACTTTTGGGCACCCTAGACCTTTTTTTATCTCTCGTTTTGCCGAGTCTAACGGTGTTTACAGTTTTTGATTTTGAGCTACAATGCAAAAGTTGGGTACTGGAGCACTATCTATAATTGGTCTTTGGTCACTCGCTCATTGTTTGGCTCGACTGGACAATCTCTCCGACACTTGCTTACCTCACTAGTCCGAAGATTCTCCGTATTTTGTAGGTTACTTGTTATGACAGCTTCGATTCAAAACTGCAGTCTCTGACCTGACTGTGCTGACCCGACTGACCTCACTGTACTTGCCACTGTAAATTTGACTGTTATTCTCCAGACTATCAACTTAACTGTCACCCTCATATTTTATCCCGAATCCATGCAATGTATGCTATTTTCTTGGGAGAGGATTCCTTTCTTATATGCTCACTTTTGGGAATTTGGAATGCAGGTTTACAAACAGGGAGTTTTGATTTGTGATTTTGTTGCAGGTTAAAGTTTTAACAGAACCAGGGTATGCTAAGTAAAGGAGTATGTAACACCCATAGGCCCTCTGTTATACCGCAGTGACGAACAATAGTGCTCGGACCAATATTTCGAGGCCGTACCCAAGGAGGATTCCACACATACCCTTGAGCACACTATCTGCCTCTCTGACAGTACGGGAGGGTAATCGTCCGGGATGCTGTGTCCCGTGGACTATGGATGATACAAGGCCGAGAAGCTTCCTACTGGATAAAATTTTGTTAACCCTAGAATGGTCTCCCGATACACCCGAAGATGCGTGGGAGCTCAAGTCCGTGCACGAGTTCTGTTTGAGGCCTGGGTATTGGAGCCTGATCGCCCCTCACTTCACTAGACGCTGTATGGGCTATCTAGCTTAGCCAATAACGACAGATCCTTCGTGATATTTTAAAACCCCCGGCACAGGGTTTCTACCTACTCAACTAAAAAGGACTATTTTTTTTTTTTTGATAATAAAAAAAAATTTACACGAAAATAACAGAGGATTATACCTAACAGGCAAGAATAGTTACTGTTGCAGCAGAACTTGGCCCCGGAAAGCGCTCTGATACCACTTGTTAGGATCCTGCTATAAAATAAACTCAAATAACACACTCTCACACAATTGCTTGGAAATAAACTCACATAAACATCATATTAATATTCAGAACAAATTACACATTATAACAGAAATTTGCATAAAGGAACAATCTCACAATAAGATAGAATCGCAGGCCTCTTCGAGGGGGCAACCTCATTCAACACTTCATTAATTTGCAAAAAGATGAATACATTGGTGCCTTCTCGGGTATTTAAAGAGTTCCCTTCCATGGTTGGCTTACATGCAAAATGCCACCTGGATTACATGCATAATGCCACTCGAATTACATGCACAATGCCACTCGAATTACATGCACAAGGCCACCTTACATAACCTATCTACCATGTGTTACATAAAAAGGGTGCCATTTGTCATAGGCACTATATAAGCTAAAACTTAGAATATTACAAAATATTAATCATGGGTACTACCCACGTTATTTAGGAATTATTACATCATAGAAGTTATTACATTAAGGGTTAGGATGGGATCCTAACATGAGCACCATCCAAAAAAGTTATTTGTTTTGTCCCAACCGTTTCAGTTGTTAAAATTCATCATCAATAACAAGTTTAAGTGGGTTGTTACAAACAAATCTTGCGGCACTTACAAAATTTGGAGAGGATGTTCACGAGCACCAAAGATTGTCCTACTAACAAAATCTAATTGGTGTGTAGGAAATGATTTTGCATGCATGATAGAAAAGATGCCTATGTAACCAATGATCTTGCTTGGGATGCCTTCATAGAACTCAAAAAGCAGCTTGAGGATTCAAATTCCATGCTTGTTGCCAGAAAACACACTATTGGATGTTATGAAGCTTGGTTAGGCTTGTTTGAAGCTCGTTACTGTTGAAAAGAAAGAAACTGACGGAAGCCCAACATTTGTCTTATAAACTTATATATCACCTTTAATATCTGAGTTTGGGAGTTGAAAGTAGCAGGGTCTTAATGGTAGATGCAAGGCCGTATCGTAGATGTACCTGCAAAGCACTAAATGATGATTGAATGCTGACATTAAAAGGATTAAAATGGATGACAAATGTTGCTAACTATGGCCATCTGTTGAACATGAAGCCAAATCAAATATCAGATGTGATGAAGATGCCTGTGCCCTTGTCAAGCTTGGATCTTGGGATGCTATATGCAACAATCTATATTGTGCAAGATGCAAGGATTACTGATTCTAGCAGGTACTATAACAACAAGGAGGAGCATCGAATGTGATGGCGTCTATAGTCGTAAACTTTTGGAAGAAAGGCATGGCGATGGCCTTAACCATCTGAGGCTTGTATTGGTTTGGATGAAGCTACAAAACAAATCCTTAATGTTTCTAGGCATCTTGTTTTACCTTGGGTGTTTCCAAAAGTTCCAAAGATCCTAATATAAGTATGCTGGTAGGAGCTGCTAACAGTATCAACGATGCCCTCCATCCCCACTGACCAGGATTTACTAAATTGGCCACGAGAATGCAAATTGTTGTTCACAACTGGAAGCCAGTGTTGAGTGCTCTTCTTAATCTAGTTGATGCCAATTCTGAACAGATAAATGGGAACTGTCTGATTGGAAAATTCCATACTGATGTTAAGCATAATTTGACCAAGAATGAGCCTCTTCACATTAGTGGCTGCATCATTTCGTGCATAGATGATAAAAAATTGGATGCCCCAACCAATATGGAAGCGTTCAGCCTGTACACAATCAAAGCAAAGAAGGGGCGAAAAAGAAATTCTACCCACAAAACTGCCACAGGAACTTGTCAGATTGCCACTTGAATCTTTCACTTGATAAAGAGAAATATTCACATGTATTTGTTTATGGTAAGGATGGAGATGATGGTGGCAAAAACATGAGGTGCATTTTCTTTGATGCCAATGGTCTTGACCAGAATGGGAGCATATGCTTTGCATGAACAAAGGGTAGAATAATGCCAAAAGATATCTATGAAGCAGCTGCGAGAAAAGCTCAAGTCGAACATTCTTTTTAGAAAATGTTCACAAGTTTTGTGATTATATCCATTATGGCAAACAATTAATCTTGAAAGAACTTGCAGCCTTATTAAGATTTGATTTGATTGTTTGCACAAAGTTTATGGTAGCCGAACATGGATGTTGGAAGAACTACAAATTTGTTTGTCATGAGTGCTGCTTCTGCCTTGACTCACGATTTTGCTGAGTGTTGGATGGCTAGAGGATGCATAGGATAATCAAAAATGACAATGAGGGGTTATATGGGCCCTTTCACAATTTTTATAATTTCATGTTTTTTGGGATAAATATAGTCGACTTCAAAAAATACAAGGGCAAAGAGACAGGGTTTACCAAATGAATCCAACATTTGCAAATAAACTCGGTGGCAAAATTGCCAATACTGAATCTGCTAGAAAGCTTCATGAGCAAAAGTAGGGTTGGTCCCTTGATGTTTTGAGACAAGGAAGTTGCAACGATTTCATGTATTCTAGGACTGAATCAACCTGTTGGCGATTGAATCGGCCTAGATGCAGAGTTTCTAAGTTTGCAGCGCCCTAGACTCGATGCCAAGCATTGAATGTCCGAAGGAAAGGAATGTCCTCCTTGACAATCTCCAGTAGGGCTGGTTTTGAAAATAAAAAGGGTCTTTTTGAGATAAGGGTTAGGAAGGTACTGAAAGGGATGAAATGACTGAAAGGAATGGGAAAAGGCTAAAAGCCAGAAATACGGGGTGATGGACAGGAAGCATGATAGACAGCCTAACACTTGAACCAACAACAATCAAAACAATAGACCTTTAATAGAAACCAACATTAAATCTTCGGAACCGCATAAACTCCAGGGGTATTCCAGGGATTAATCCTCTACTGACAACTAAATCCAGAAAACAGAATTCAAGCTGTATGGTAAAGAAACTAATTTAACAGAAATAACATGATAGAAGTCATACACAGAGATAAAAGATTCAAGGCCGGAGCCAGAAGTCTGTATTTCGAAAGCAGATTTCAAAGTACAAAGCTGCTTCTCGAGCAGAGATTGTCCATGAATTGTTACAGAGAAAAGAACAACTTTTATAGGGAATTCTACTTCCTAAAACATTAATGCCCAACCACTTCCCCAACGGTGACAGGTAGACTCGGTCCAGAACCGACTTACAGCATTTAATTCGGCCCTGCAGATAACTCAGCATTGAAGGTAGAAGGTTCCGGCCACCCACCACGATCAGACGGCTTGGAGCACAGCTTTGGGTCGGTTTAACCAGTCAATGCCGAAATCCGGGCAGTCCCTGACAATTTCGGGCACTCCATGGCGGTTCTGGGCAGCTTGCACTGTGATTGGGGTCCACCTGGAGTTTCACTCCATAATTGGAGCGATAGAGGCTTTCGCTCTAGTAGTGGAGCGACAACACCCTCTTTCATGCCTTAGAAACTTTTTCATCTTTGTTTTGGGTGTCGCTCCCTGGGTGGAGCGACAGAGCCTTTCGCTACACAAGTGGAGCGATTTGCCCTTTGACCAAGGTGTTGACTTTTCCTTGCACAGTCTCATTTTCGCTCTAGTGGTGGAGCGCTCGGGGGATTCGCTCCACTGGTGGAGCGCTTGCAAGTTTGATCGCCTTTGACTTCCTTTGTGCACTTTTAGCTATATTTGCTTATCTTTAAGCCCTTCTGGCCCTTTGCTCCATTGGCGGAGCTACAGGGCCTGTCGCTCCAGTGGTGCAGCGACAAGGCCTTTGACTGTTTGGACCTTTCTTTGAGCGCTTGGTGCTTTGAACAAACTCTAATCTTTCTTGCACCCTTTCTTTGGCAACGTTTTAGCTTTGTATTTTTCGGGACCTTCGCTCCATTGGTGGAGCGACAGGCCCTTTGACCCAAAAATTTGACTTTTTGGGACTTGCTTTTGCCAAACGTCAAACTGCGTGCCTTTTCGTAGTGTCTCTCCACTGGTGGAGTGGCAGGGAGTTTCGCTCCATTGGTGGAGCGACTGAGCCTTTGACCAATTTGACCTTATGCACTTAGTCATATTTGAATCTGCTTTTTTGCTTGGAGTGTTGCTCCATAGGTGGAGCGAATGGGGAATTCGCTCCAGTAATGGAGCGACTGCAGCTTTGACTCTTTTGACTTCCCTTTCCCATACTTAGCCATATTTGCCTATCTTTACTCTTTTCTGGCCTTTTGCTCCACTGGTGGAGCGACTAGGAGGTTCGCTCCACTGTGGAGCGACAACACCTTTTACAGAAAAACATGCTCTAAAAAAGCCTAAGTGCTGGAAATCATTACCATATGCACAGATATGAAAAGAAAAGAACTTGCAGAAAAAAAGTAAGGAAGAGAAACCACTCAGAGCATTGCCCATGCTAAAACGTATACAATTTTGCATGCGACATAACAGGAAAAAGTGCAGCCAAAATAGAGAAACCACAAAATGTAAAAGAATACAGTCCTAAGTCTAAAGAGACAGCTGGTGAAAACACAGCAACATAACAACATCTTGACCATTTTAAATGGAAAAAGAGAAGTTTTACAATGATTGTCTCAAAACTGCATATAACATGAAATTTGACAATATGTGGCTAGAATGGCAACACAACCTTGAATACTAGCCTATTTATTGCCATAACTTAAATGTAGAAGAGATTATTAAAATAAATCATTTGCTCTTTAATAGATGAAACAATATAAGCTCTGAGAGTACCTAGCCATAAACCTTCACTGTTTTTATACAGAAGGGATATTTCTAAGTTAAGTGTAACCACTTAGATGGTTAAAAACTAATTCTGTAAATAAATTTTCGTCCAAATATAAGGTGTACTATCCTCCAAAATAGGAGTCACATAAACTTCCAAGGTGGAAGTTGCACTACAAAACAAAGTTGTGTCCACAGTAGGAGAGAAGTACCTATCGTTAACCAAATTCATTTGATTTATTATACTCTACAAGCATATCAAATGGCATGAGCTCATCTGGTCAAATTCCTCAACTTTCAAGGAGGAGACCAAGGTTCGAATCTTACCAATCTATATATTCATATATGCATGATTGCCAAGCTGTTGTAACACCACTATGTGGTCATGATGCACTATGGGTGACCTGTTTCAATCCCATATAACCAATAAAAAAAAAAAAACTATACAATCATGTAAATAATCAACTATGCCACTAAAGGCATACAATAAACACTTATCAGATGTATTAATTATATTTAATCAAGAAAAGCTAAAGCATGCAATAGTTTTCTTTTAGTTCACAAAATGATTGCATGCATTGCTCGTGACCAAAGCTTTTCATGAAAGAAAGAGAAACCATCCTAATAAAATACTATGAAACCGCATGAGACATTCAATGCATTTTGAATTAAGGATTTGTATGCTTTGGCATGTGTTTTGGTTGCTATGAATTTAGCTTTTTCTTGGAATGAAGCAATCTATACAACTCGAGCAAGGTAATTACAGAGTGAGGGAAAACAAGATAGTTTGCCAAAGTATAGAATCTAAGATCACATTATTACGCTTTATCATCAAAGGGGCTTGACAATGCTCTTGTAAAGTCTTTTGTTGTTTTATGGACTTTACATGATAAGATAATTCTATTAATGTACACAAATGACCAAAGGAGGCAGGTGGGAATCGTTAAAAAGGAACTGTTACAATGTGTTATAATACAACAAACTAAACTAAAATAAAATAAAGTAAATTGGACTGGAGTAACTCTAACTAAACTGAAGCAAACTACTCAAATGTGAACAGAACAACATCCAATCACACGTTCAAGAGGCAGATTCATAAATGAGTTAAAACCCTAAACATGTAATAGCCAAAAGAAAGGACATAAATAAAGAGAAATAATGAGGAACTCAAGTGTATCTCAACATGGTATTTAGACACCTGCTGTTCCAAAAATATGCATGAGATAGGATCCCTGCGCTCCTTGTTAAGGCTATCATGAGGGTTTTTTAGACAGTTGTTTATTGATTCTAGCCTGCCCATGTGTTTCTCTGGTGAGGTCAGCATTATCATTTGCATTAACAGGGGTGTGTGCTCTTGTTGTCTCTCTTTGGCATATATGATAATGTGTTTGAACTTTGAAGACTTCATTCAGCAATATAATCATGCATTGGATGGGTGTATCTTAAACCATATCCTGATTTCTTTATTTCCTTTTGTTGATGAGGTGGTTTATCTTGCTCTCTCTCAAAGTTTTGCAAAGACAGTTGGATGCCTTTGATGAGCTTTGTCATCTTCAATAGCTTTAGGTCAATCTTAGTAAAACCAAGGTTAAGATCTTACAGTTTTCCTGCAAAGGTGAGCCTGTGCATATCATAACAAGGAATGGATTCTTGGTGGATCAATTTACGGGTTTGACCTTTAATTTGAAGTCTGCCTCTCAGTGGTGAATTTGTGAGGGATATACCTATCTTTCCTTAATGTACCTTCCGTGTTTCCAGAGACACTTTTAGGGTATCCCCTTGAAGATGTGACTCTTTTTTTTTTTTTTTTTCTTTAAGCGAAAAACCCCTTGCGGGGCCGCCTTGGCCTGAGAGACCACGAACAGGGGGTTCTACATCGTCAAAGTCACCCGGGAGTCGCACCCGACCTTGCTCGCACCAACATTATCAATTGGATTTTGGATACCCAATTCAGCTTTTTGGTAGGGTGGAGATTTGAACCTGGGACCTCTCTTGGAGGATTTCCCTCTCCTCTCCAACTCACCTACAACACCTGGGTGAAGATGTGACTCTTCAATGTTATTATTTAACTTGCAATTCTTTACGGGTTTGAGGGCCAAGCTTCAGGCTATTAATTGGGAACACATGTGTAGGCTATTTTGCTTCACTGTATGATGAATGATCTATTTTCAGCAAATGGTTCCTTGATACATTGTCTAGCCTGAGTTCACAACCCAGTCTCTGTCTTGAGAGCATCTTTAAACTCACCTTCCATCTCTATAGGCTTAGCTTCATGGAGATTATGCATTGGGTCAGGAGAGATATTTGTAGTAGCCATTTACTCTCCAAAGTGTGTTGCTTTCCATGAATCCTCTTTGTCAGAGGTAACGCTAAAATATGGAGACTAATTTTCGTCTCCAAGCTATTGACATCTCCAGAAACTGGCTTCTTTCCTCAGGTACCATCTTCCTAGGTGTGATAGGATTTAGTACTTTTGCTTGCTTAAGCAGGTGAGGTGAAGGGGCATTTCATTTTTACATGTTCTCTATGCTACAAGATCGGAGGTAAGTATTATTGTTGGTACAGAAACTTAGGGAGGTAATTTACCGGCTGATTTTGGAATCTCAATAAAGGTATTTGGCTTTCTACTACCTCCATAAAGCACTCTTAGACATCAGGCCTTTAAGGGAGCCTTGACACTACTAGCCTAGCTATCTCCTTTCAACTTCTTCCAGCAGTTTGAGGCACTAATTGCCCACTGGATGTTATGGAGGCCCTCGTAGATGGTGGTAGAAGTGTGGGATTGTTCTCTCCTTTATGAGCAACTATTGAGGAACCTTCCTCTTCTGCCACTTCAAACAATGAACATGCAAAATCTACTACCCTTCTGTTAGACAAACAGCTAAGCCTCCCCCCTGCTCATGATCTATGCAGTTAAGACAAGGTATGCTTTAGCCAATTCCTCTTTGCATCTAGAGGTTCATCAGGCTCATATGGTAGGAGAGTGTGGGGGAGACAACCCTCCCAAAATTGCTCAGATTGGTCTTATTACTGTTGGCCAGTCTTCCATGGATATCATCAGATCTTGCTTTGCCTCCTGCATGATGATGTCAATCATTCATCTAGTAATATTGGCTAGTGCTAGACTTGGCTTCCAGCTTTGGTCTCCGTAAAATTTATCATCCTCTTTGGCAACAATCATTTTCATGCATGCTACTTGTAATATATTTGTATTGCATGATCTCATACACTGTACTACATGATGTTATATGTGGTGACATGGTCTATCCACTGTTAGATTTTTGTTACTTTTAGTTTGTAGCTATGGATTTGGAGATATTTTTGGCGTCAACATGTTATTAAAACAGCATGTCTTTATTGAGTCCTGTTGACCTACTTTGCTGACTTGTGAACATTAGTATAGTTTTCTTTATTTCTCACCCAGTTTGGATGATATATTTTATTGTCTTCCCGAGTCACAATTATCTTGCCTTGTCAGGTCCATATCTAGTCAACGATTTCATTGATCGATATGGATAAAAATTTAAAAATATGTTCATGTATTGTGGCATTTTGGTTTTGCATTTTCATGCGGGGATTCAGGAATAACATTACAAAGATACTTTGAAGTTCTGTTTCTCACTTATGTTTGAAAGTAAAACAAACTTAATGTTAGTGGATTATTATGAAGTGCAATGCTGGAAGTATGGTGGCGACATAATAAATAAGGCATATTGAACTTGATCCACATATAACAAGTATGATCTTTCTTATACTTTATCATTTAATGGTCTGCAGATTAATCGTTTAGAAAATGAATTTAAAGCTTACAAGAATCGTGCACATGCGCTTCTACAAAAAAAGGAGGCTGAGCTGTCTGCAGTAAAGGATATGGAACTTGTTGCAGCTCAAGAAGCTGCACTAAGAGTAAGATTCCCCCATTTGATCAGGTGTATAATTATGGATTAGAGCAGGTCATGCAAGCTGTGACTACTTAGAGTAGCAATATGAAGTATGCAGGCATTTTATGAATGTCAGTCAGGAAGCTCCAAGAATGTTTAAAATTTTGGAGATCTCAAAATCAATGTTTCTTTGATGGTTAAGCTCTTGTTTAATTTATTCATTGCTATTCGTAAGACAGGAAGCTCAAAGAGAGGCAGCTTTAGCATCAGCTGAAAGAGATCGTGCTATAAGAGCTCTTCAGGATTCAGTTAGAAATCATGAAACTGAACTTGCAGCCAGGTGAGCAGAGCATTGTATTTGCAGAACTTATATCCTCAAATCATTATCATTCCTTGTTCAGGCTAATGGATGAATTCAAATTTTGCTCCTTCTATGGCATCTTCATACTAAGACACTTAGTATGCTCATAGCTTTTATATGAGTAGATTTACTCTGCTTATTTTATATTTATGTTTGTTCAGTTGATGGAGGTAACAATATTGTGACGTTTGAGTATGCGCACAATTATGGCCAGTTTGAAAATCTAATTTTTATTGTGCAACAAGCTATTTTGAAGCATTTGTTTCTATCTGCTATTCAACCTGGTCTGAATCTACTTGATCGTGTTAATGGTCCTAAACTAGTAAAGCCTTCAGTGATATATTTTATATTGCTTATAACTATATTCCCTTTCAGATCTGTGGCTCTAATGGATGCGGAGGAGAGGATTAAAGATATGGCAACTAAACTGGAGTCATTGAGAGCTCTTTTGGTTTCAGAGAAGGAAGCATGGCAGACCACTATCCTTAAAGTTGAAGAAAAATGGCGCTGTAAATATTTTACCCTCTTACTGTTGGTAATGCATTCGTGTGTTTGGGTTGTTTTATTTTCATCTAATCCATGAATGGTTGGACTTATGAAGTTAACTGGAATTTTATGAAGTAAAATGTGAAGAATTAGAGGCTCAAGTGAATAAAGCAGCTACAACTGGTTTAGATGAGGACCTAAAATCACTGCAAATGACTTATGAGAAACTTAAGGTAATTATTGTGCCATTCCATTTATATTCTCTTGATTTGAATCTTTGAGACCCTTATCTAGTTAATGACAACTTCATATCAAAGTTACATTAATTGAAGGGTGGAGCTTTCCCTCTATTGCTTGGGTGGAAAGGGGAACTGCTGTAACAGCCATTATTCATTCATCTTATTATTATTATTTATAATATAATTGTGAAAAAAAAATATCATTAAACAATGAATTTTGACTCTCAGGAAGAGCATGAGTCCTTTCAGGAGATGGCTAAAAACATGATTGAGGAGAAGGATAAGGAAATAACTCGCCTTTTAGATGATAATAGCAACCTCAGAAAGTCACTACGAGCAAAACATCAGGTAAGCTTTATTTTGTCATTTGCCATTTGTCATTGATTTTCATGTTTTGCAAAAATCAATGACAAATTTGATCATCCATTGTACTAAGCCTTTGTCATTGTACTAAGTCTGTAACAATTGTATGTACATGTATATTTCACGACAAGAAATGATATTATAGTTTATACTGGTGTACATGAGTGACCAAAGAAGATAAATGAGACTTAAAAGGTAAAATGTGTTATAATGGAAAGTACTTCTAGCAACATACACTAATGACATAAATGAGGAGGCTAAACTCTCAAAGATAAACCCTAATACGAAATATCCAGGAGCAAGTACAAGTGACAGTAAGAGAGGGAGATCTCTCAATAGACCAGGAGTTGAAGAAAACCAAAGCTGGATATGAAAGCTGTAAAGAGACAGTATCATGTATGTACACCTGAGATTGAAGCTGAAGCAAAGGAGGAAAAAAGAAAAAAGAAATTTTATTAATGTCCATGACTGACCAAAGTCAGTCAATGGGACTTAAATAGTACACTTGATTAGAATAGAATGAAAGGAGCTGCACAGTCACAAACAGAAATTTGCAAAAATACAAACTCTGACCCAGAATGGGTTGACATATTATGTGCAGGGGCATCTTGTGATACAAATACAGTACAAAGACGATGTGATTGGGGCTTAAATTGCCATGGGAAATCCATTCCCAGGGAGGGGCAGATAATGCAGGTTGAGAGCATGGATTATGACCTGTCTCTGGCAAACTGTGAGAAGTCATCATCAATCACTCTAATGATGTGCAAAAGAGAATGGTCTACACAAGGCAGGCTAGGCTGGATCCTAGATGCCCTCCTATCATCCAAAGCCTAGGGTCCTCTAGATAAAGAAAGAAATCTATAGATGCATCCCTATTTGGACCACTTGGGTTGTGCACGCAGGCAATGTTGAGAGCTGTCTTGTCCTATATGTGGAAATCCCCTAGTGGCCGTTCTTTGGAAAAGGCACTATCTCACTAGTGTAATGCTGTCTGACAACATAGTTGTACTTTTCGGAGGGTGTTTAGGACCATCAACTAGAAGAGGATGAGAGAAAGAGGCGATTAACATTGTGACTTGACAAACCAGAATTTACTATTTGTCTGGTGATAATTTGAGGTCTTTCATTACCACCGTCCATAGAAAGGATACATATGAAATGATAAGGCCTTGAAAATCTGAGGATAAAGCTATCTAAGAAGAATGTGCATGTGGCATTCTTAAAGAAATGTAGGGATAAAGTTGCGGTGCAAAACTTTGTGAGGATAATGCAGTGTCTGCAAAATAATAAAAATGGTGTTGCTTCCCTTTTGTTAATTTTGGTTTTTTCATATCCATATATTACTATCACAATTTTTTGAAAGTTGATGACTTTTACGTTTGTCTTTAATTGAGTTTTTTCAGTTTGTTTCTTAGTTTATGTTTGAAGGTAATTTTTGTATTTAGATGAGAATCCTAAGGTCCGTTATCTTCTCCCTCTTTTATATGATCTAATGAAGGCTTTAGAAGAAGAGACAAATTGTCATCATCAAAAAATGATATGGTAACTAAACAATCTTAGTTTTATTTATAATATGATATGGCTGATGATGATTTGAGGTCTTTAATTAGCATTGTAGCCTGTTGGGATTGTGATGACCACTTCAAGGCTTATCATTTGAGGGCAATTCCTTCATGGATGTATGGGCTAAACAACTCTACTCAAGATATTGAGAGAAAGCAGAGACTGACCTCCTCGAATCTTTGTATAGACAATCGTATCTCCTATTGATCACATAATACATAGGGTCCTTGAAGATAAGATGGTCGACTTCAATTCATAGTTGGTCTAGTGTACCATCATTTGACATAGTAAGATAAGATAATTTTATTAATGTCCATAGATGGCCAAAGTAGGCCAATGGGACTTGTTGAAAAGAACTGTTAAAATGCACTGTAGTAACCAAAAAGTGCTATAGAAATAAGCTAAACTAGAGTAAAGAATCTAGAGTAAACTACACTAAAGTGGAACAGTTGTGTGTCATAAAATTACAGATCTGAGGGTTACCCAAAATGAATAAAATTGACATTGTAAAAGGAATGATGAAAAGATAGCTAGAAGTCAAGGTACAATAGAGATAGAAACGAGCTCTAGTGGATCCAAGCGCAAACATTAATCTATGGTGGGATATAAAGTAGAAGCATAGTCGTCATCATCACCAACTATCCCAAAAGGGTTAGCACAGGATCTAATGATGCTTCGAGGAGAATGGCCAAGACTAAGGCCTTGGGACCAATGATGCTTGCTATAATTGGGGCAATTGATGATGCCAGCAACAATCTACAAGAAGTGCTCAACATAGAAGGTCGTTATGGGCCCAAGAATAAGAGAAGTGACCCAAGTAATCGTTGGTTTTTCAGCCAGATTATCATAGGTCCCAATGTTCAGGATCACAATATATTATTTAATATTTGAGCATTCAATATATGTGGCCAATATTAATAAACAAACATTCATATAAAATAACAATAATATGAAGTAAAATGGCCAATATCATTCATGCAATAACATGAAGAAAACTTACAATAGAATTGCTCAAACTGTATACAAGCTTCTTTGTATGATGCTTGAAATACATATATTCTTCAATTGATATCTTACATGGAGCTTTGTCTCCATAATATAGCCTTACAAAGATGACTCTTCAATACTTGACTATTGCTCTCCTCACATATCCGGGAGATGCATCTTTTCCTATTCCATGCATAAGACAAATCCTCTCATGTCTTTTGGCTTCTCATCTTGCCACTTGTATACATGACTCTTGACTCTCTATTTACTCTTGCACACTTTACTCTATGACATATTGCACACTCCTACATCTATACACATGCACACTCTATTACATGATACTTGTGCACATTCTCACTCTTCACACTTGCACACATAATTACATGACACTTGTGCACATCCTACACATGAACACATACATAAAGGGGAAATATAAATCACACTCCTAAACTATAGACTCACACCCTAATCTATTACATATTTACAATTGTACCATAAAGGTACCATGAGGATACATTAGCATGTACCAAATAATGTAATATTCTCCAACAGTAATTTGAGTGTACTAGTTTTAGATATCTTTCCTGATTGATCTATGAATCATCTCTTTTTCTCGAAGGAGATAAAGAGGGGCATCTCATGAAATACTGAAAGTGGTGTGTGATGTATGGAATTACAAAGAGATTGGAGAAGTAAGCTAGTCGTTAGATACTAACCTCTTATTTGATCCAAGAGATTCATATAAGTAGCTTTCTCCATTGAACAAAGGGCTAGTTATGGGTATCCCTTTGGGCCTAAAGCATGATTCTACATGCACTATAGCCAATGGAGATGGAAAGTGAGTCTAAAGATGCTATCAAGATGAAGTGGATGGGCTACAAACTTGGCTTCTATGATACATTGAAAAATTGTTAGTGTATAATGGATCATTTGCTGAACCAAAATAGTCTAAACTCTCTCAATGTGTGCCCATTTTGTAGCTCCTAGACTTGATTCCCAAACCCCAGACACAAAATATTGTAGGTTTAAGAATTCAATGTAAAAGTCACACCTTTAAGGGGATATCCTAAAAGTGTATCAAAAAACATTGGCATTCTAGAACAAAAAGTGTAGCATAATCGTTGCAAAGACTTGACTAACAAGCTGGTTTCAGATTAAGGATGGACCTCATAATTGAAGCTTGAAGTGTAGGTCTTGATCTCAATAGGTTTTCCATTGTAGGCAAGTTGCAATTTGGAGAGAACATATTTACAAATGTTAAAGATCATAGCTTTAGTCTTGCTAAGGTTGACATGAAACTACCCAAGGTCCTAGAATAGGGCAAGTGCATCCATTTGTCTCTACGAACCCTCAACAAAATGAGGAAGCAAAATCTCAACACAACAAAGAGTAAGATAGCAATCAAGACATGATGTAGACACCAATCCTTTACATGTGTATGCTATCGAATGAAGTCATCAAGCTTATCAATGTATATTGCAAAGATAGTTGGTGAAAGAGGGCATCCCTACTTAAAACCAATAGTAATCCTGACTTTTGAGAACCCATGGGCTGTCTTTAAGTAGCCAACCACTTAAAACCAATAGTAATCCTGACTTTTGAGAACCCATGGGCTGTCTTTAAGTAGCCAACCACTGTCTTGTCTAAGAACCAATCCTTCAAACAAAAAAAAAGTAAAGAGAAAAAAGTTTGGCTATTTCATCATATATGATGAAGAATGAATGTTACACATGATCTAATTGAGATGCCTGCAACAAATCAGGAAGAGTAAATATTTGAATTAGGAGAAGAAAGGAGCTTTATGCTTAAGCTGGTCTATGAACTTTTGTTGCTTGTCCTGGTGTGTTTGGTCTAATAGGCTTAATGTTACACCAATTTGAACTTGCTTGATTTGTACAATTGTGACCTTATAATGCAATTATGTTCTCTGTTCCAATTGTTGTTTTTGTTTTTGTGTTCTTGATCTATCCATTCCCCTAGTTTGATTGGTTTTTTACACCTGGTTATTGTGTAGCAGCTATTTTCCAATTTATCCTCCTTTTCCATGGTTTTCATAATTGGACCTTGAATCCATTTCATATGATGGGAGCTGTTGAAGTATTGGGTGTTGCTCTTCTATGTGATATTCACAATGCCATAGAGGAAAATATGTTGGTCGAAGACGATGAAGGTAGAAATACGTTTCGCGCTTTAAACCCAACTCAAGTTGAAGAGATTAATTCCATGGTTACTGCTACCTAGTTTTGGTCCCAAATATTTGGATTTGCATGTTCGCAATAAACTTGGTTACATTTCACGTTATTTGTGCCAATAACTAGTTTATGGACAGGTTCCATTGTAGTAGTTGTTCTAGCTTTATACTTAGGTGCTTGTGACCTTGTTCCTTAGGAGATCTATACAACAAAAGATCCTAAATTTGAGACTTTTTACATGAATATATTCTCTTGAACGAAGGTATTCGTGGTTAGATGGCAACTCAACACTTTGGGGTAGTGTTGTACACCATACTTTGGTATGGGCGGATAAACACTTGGATAACCACATCGTCCCATATGGCCTATGGCCTCGTGGACATTTAAATAAATAGTTTAACATTAGCCTCTTGAAAATATTATATTCCCTAAAGAGGTTCTACCCTATGGAAACACTTTTCAATGGAACTTTAGTTGTAGCTGGTTGTGACCAAGAAAGCACTAGTTTTGCTAGGTGGGTCGATTACGTGCGATTTATTAATTTATTGGGCAAATTACTTGGGGTTGACAATTTGGGTATTCATCTATTCTTTTTAGATGTTTGTGCTATTGTTATAGTGCTCAAGGCTTTGTATATGGGCATTGTATATGATACATGGGTTCTTAATGGTGGAGATGTAAGAAACATTCTGAAGCTAAATCTTTTGGTTTTTGATAAGTGTGGCTTCTATGGTGGGGCACTCCGATCAAAATAGCAAAACATTACATTTGTTGTTAAATCAATTAGACCATATCCAACTTGCCTTGTCATCAAACATATCTTCATTTGTCTTTCTATCAATGATATTCATCATCTTCCTGAAACTGCTATGTTTCTACAATCAACTCCTCATTATCATTTTCATTAAGAGGTAAAATCTCCCTCGATTAATTGCCTTCTAAAATTTGAATTCCACCAAGATGAAGATCAATGCCGCGATTGGCTAAATTATCTTCTACCTTATACCTTTCACTATAGATATGCTGACATTTCCAAGATATTGCCTCCAACAAAAAGTTGATGAACATAAAAAAATAATGTTGTTTTTTGTCCAATCCCCACATCCATTTTTATGGATAACATTAAAAATAAGTTGGGAATCCCTCTCAATTGAAATATATTTCCATCATTTTTCGATGGCATTCTTGATCCCTATAAGAAATGCCCTAGCCTTTGCATTGTTGTTTGTTGAAGTTCCATATGATTCTAAGTAAGTGAGAAGAATTTTGTCTTTAACACCACCTCTACCAACTTTTCCTAGATTTCCTTGGGAAGCACCATCAAAATTAATGTTGATGAGCCCAACTTTTAGACATTTCCATTTTACCATAGATCGATGTAGATCCTTTGTGTTAACTCCTTTGTCACAAATGACTTTTGCATGTATGTATCCTCTAACCAAGAAGCTAGCACCTCTTTTTCATCACTTGAGACTTGTCGTGATGAGCAACGTGGTGTAAATATTTTGCAAGAGAGGCAATAATATGATTTCAAACTTGGGCATGATTTTGAGTTTTTTTTATTTTAAATTCTATTATTCCTTTCAAATAATGGCAGGAACAATCCTCCACATAATGCATAATGCTTTATATTTGAAGCAATTGGTTTAACATTTCATTAACTCTTTTATTGATGATGGAGCTACTCAATATATTCTCACTCTTTCTTAGGGAGGTAACCCAGTTTCATCGACATAAAAGTTCTCCTCTAGATGGATCTCTCCCCCCTCAACATCGGCTAATCACAACATACTTCACCGGCTCTGACAGACTAGGGGACACTGGACAGAAACACCCCGCATCATCTAGTTTGGACGGGAGCAGGGTCATTAGATAGCGCACCCACAGTCTGTTAGGGTCTCGCTCTAGCGATGGACATAGATATATCATGGACTTCTTTAGCTTTGATACTTTGGCCTCGACTGCTAGGAGAGATTAGTTTTTGGGGGGTTCTTGGAGCTTGCCCCTTCTGGGCTACTCCCTCCCCCCCCTCCCTCTCTCTCCCTGTTCTTCTTGGTGCGCACTTCACTCTTATAGATTGCAGCCCTCCCTCCCCCCCCCTCTTCTCTCCCTTCTTTTTTTTCCCTTTCACTTTAGCCCCTCGCTCTAGAGATCCTCGCTCAAGGGAGCCTTGCTGATAGGGAGCCCCGTTGGGGGAGCCTTGCTGATAGGGAGCCCCGTTGGGGTAGCCTTACTCAAAGGGAGTCCAGTTCGGAGAGAGCCCCGTTTGGAGAGAGCTGCTCTCCTCAGGCGCCTTGCTCATTGAGTGCCCCGGTCCTATGTCTATTTTTAGCAAAGGGATAAAGATGATGTCACATTGTAGTTATCATTGGAATACATTGTATGTAGTCCATTGGAATACATTGTATGTAGTCCATTTTGCTGCTGCACTTTCAAGTATAAATAAGAGCTTGATGTTAATTGTAATGGTCTTTTGGGCATTCAAGCATACTAGAGTTACTCTTCGGAGTAATATTGTACGGAAACATCCAAAATTGCAAAATCAATAAAGAGTTGTATGTGGCATTCCAATTCAACTGTATCTTTGACCTTTTGTTTATGAATGTGAGGAATTAGTGGCTCTGCCCTCTTTCCTTTGTTAGTCCTTCTCTTTGGTTAATATTGCAGGTTATTCGAAGATCTTACATGCTGCAGTTATTTGATCACTGCTGAATTTGCCAATTGCACCAAAGCTAAACCTTTCTACGACTTTGGCCGTATTTTTACAGTTCTTTTCTTTTGCACCCTTCTCTCTTATACAAGTAGATCAGATTTGTTTTCTGCGATTTACATTAGTTTCTTTTCATTGTTTTTCATCTTAGTTAGAAGGGAATTGGCCTGAGATTCGAATGATGGTGAGAGTAAAAACCTCCCAATCCATTTGTTGAACTGCGGTCACGAGCACAAATTGCACTTGCCAATTTCCATGTTCAACAGTAAGCTCTTGCTTGACACTAAAATCTCGGAAGATCAAAGCATCAATGGGCCTAAATCCTTGCCTTTCAAAGCATAGGGTCCAAGGCATTACTTTTAGACATGCGCATGGTTATCTAGTCATGAGGCAGTGTTGTGCGAAGCTAGCCATGTTGTGAGGAGTTTTCATGACATTGATGACCATGGGAGATATCCATGGAAGGTTTGGTTACCCATGAAACATGTCCTATGCTTAACTATCACATTCTTTAATTGGAATAGGTTTGCATTGCATGATAACCCTATAGTGTTAGTTACCTGTTTTTATACGTTTCAGATACAAGAATTGTTCTGCAATAATTAGAAGCATATCTTATCTTTCACAATATTGTAAGAGGCATAATTCATGCTTTCAGAAATCTGTGATGGTGTGGATTTTTGTTTCCGAGTGTTCTGTATTCATTTTAGGTCCATAAATTGCACTGAAATTTTTGGGTCATATATTCTTTTATAATATTTTTTTTTCCTATTTTTTTCAATCAGTTGTTGCACCTCTTTCTTGGTGTTAAGTTTGCTAGTGGCAATAAGAAGATATAGTGTTGTGTATTTTGGCCAAGATTACAGCATCAGGTAGTTTACCTTTAGTTACTTGATTTGAATGAGAGATGCAAGCGACCTGAAAAATGGCTGATGCTTCAATTTCTAGCTTGATGTAATGGTTGCCTTTGTGTTGCATTTTTTATTTACAATAATGGAAACCATAAGATGGATCATATAATGAAAGGAAGTGTTTAAGAAGCAAACTTTGTTAATACACCTATATACTTGAAGCTGTGCATTGAAGTATATTGCCTGCCATTTCAAGCAAATATGTTGATCTACTCAATTGTTGTATTTTAGATTCCTGTTATTTGTGGAATGCCCATGTTGTTTTGTTTTGTTTTTCGCTTATACGTCTATGGGGACTTGATTTTCAAGTTGCTGCAATACAACCTTTACATAATAACTTTGGTTTGACACTTCGAAGTTCTTGATGATTAAATTTTTGGTTCTTCCAAGATGTTGATCTGTTGAATGGAGTTGAAATCTTTCTATTATAGGTAGAGATTCTCAGTATTAGTGACTATATTCCCTTACATTTTTGCAGGCGGAAAAGGATAGCAATCAAGGTAATAATGTGTTATCTTAGTTGATAATTTGTTTTGAACTTGGAAATTGTTTCTTGCTTGAGTGTCAACTTGCAGGGGCTATTATTCCTTCTCCATATTAAATAATTTCTTATTTATTTGATGCTCTTTCAGCTTCAAAAAAGCAAGATACAACCGTGCCTCTTGTTGCTGCTGCAGACCAACAAATTTTGGTAATTTCTATGTTTTTATTCGTTTGTCACATATCTTTGTTTATACCAATTTAGCACATTCAATGAATTACTTCTTGATCTAGAAAATCCTGCAACTATTTTGAGATAGCATCAACATTTGCATATCATAGATTGGGCTACATGAGTAAATTGGATTCTTAACAAATGATCTCTGTTGTATCCATCTTGATTTTCTAAATATAAAATGAGATTCTCCTTATTTCTTGAAACATTCAAATGGTTTATTTCCTTTTCCTTGTATCTTGATTCGATACACTATTTTTTGTTGTATCTATCTTGATTTTGAAAATGTAGAATGGGAATTTCCTTATTTCTTTTTCCTTTTCAAAATATTGTACACAGGGTTTTCCTTAATTTGTCTCTTATTTCATGTAGAAAATCTGTCCATCTAGAATTAAGACCTGAATTTGTATACCTAAAAAATACATATGCATGTTTGATTAAAATGTGCTGAATTAAAAGCATATAAGTCGTGGATTAATGAGATTGAGGCTAAACCCAATGGGTTTGGGGCAAGCGATGGGGAGCGAGGAGTTTCATACTATAAATCAAGGTTCCAGTCCCATGGGCAGGCACTTTGTTGAGCCATGAGGAAAGTTGGAGGTAAGGATTGAACTTATGACAATGGATGAATCTAGGGTCAAGTGGGCATAGACCTTAAGGTCAAGTATAACTATATTATAGATCCAATCTCACCCATGTTTTCTACAAGCTCTACTCCAACATTGACTTCAATATTTTTAGGTCCAAGGCATTATGGAGCAAGGACGAAATGGGATGCAATCGTATGATTGTGAGCCACCTTCAAATCCCTGCAGTGTGATGGACTCTCCCATGATAAAGCGGCCCATGATGATACAGTTTGATGTAATAGAACAATAATATTGTTTCTTGAAATACCCTGATAATGTTGTCATAATTTAATATGCATGGAGTTCGTTTCAACCCCACATAACTGTTTGTCTCGTAATTTTAGTTAGAAAGGAGATTGAATGCATTTTAGTACCCAAAAAGTACTACGAAAATAAGCTAAACTACAGTAAAGAATATATTTAAACTACACTGAAGTGGAGCAATTGTATGGCATAAAATTATAGCCTCGAGAGTTGCCCAAAATGGATAAACCCTAACATGCTAAACGTAATGAAGAGATCCAAAAGTCGAGGTAAAACAAAGATAGAAAAGAGTTCCAATGGATCCAAGCACCAACACTAATCTGCAGTGGGATGTAAAGTAGGAGCATAGTCGTTATCATCACCAAATATCCCAAAAGGGCCAACACGGGATCTAATGATGCTCTCAGAGAATGGCCAATACTAAGAGGGCATGGAGTTCAACCCCTCAAGGCTCTTCTAGCATCCATGGTTGTGGAACCAATAGAAAAGGATAGTAAATTGGTAAGTTGCATTGTGAGGGGTAGCCAAAACCAGATGTTGAAGACATACAGTCTTGTTCCATTGCATGGAAGAAGATGAAAAAATTGAATCCCTAGTAGCCACTCATATGCAAACATGGACACAGATCTGTCATTAACATTCTAGAGAGTTATAGTTTCAAATGAACTCTTATTGCTCTCGAATGCAGAGATAAAGTGAAAGAATGAGGTGATTAGTCAAGTAGTAGTCGATCTCCCTTGAAATAACTAATGTGGAAGAATTATAGCTTCCCTAAGGTACAGAGCCAAGCATCTATGGTCAGCATAGTTGAAAAATGTGGCAAGTAATCCACCTGAGTCTCACACAAGCAGTAGTACCTCCCTCGAATCTCATAATAAATAGGACACCTGAAGATGAAATGTTCTTTTCTGAACAGAGCAAAGGCAATATACCTGATCCTGTCAACGAATATGGTGGTTTATCTCCACTCACAACTAATGTGAGCACACTCTAAGCTGGCCAAGAGGAATCCTAAGGCTGTGTGCCCAATGTTGGACATAATCAAGACGAGTAATATTTTCATTCTCAATTCTCATGAAATGTTTAGTGTAGAAGTCCAACTTAGGACTAAGAGGCTGAGATGGAGCAACCTAAGTGATATGAACATATTGAAGATAAAAAACATTTTGATTGCTTGATTAATTAAAACATCATCTTTGACTGCTGGATTAATTACCCTCCTTATTAGGAAGAAGGCGGGGAGGAGCATTTAAAGAGTATTTCAATGGAGGTAATCAATCTATGGAGATTCCAACCAACGGAAGAAGAGAAATATAACTTCCACGATGATGACTAGAAGTGCTCGTGGAGTTAATCCATTTTGAGGAGCAGAGCAATTAGATGTGAGATACGTTTTAAAAAAACCATGAATGTCGCCTTATTTTACATACTATTAGTTTTGAGCCTTTGTCAATTTTCAAGCCGAGCCATTCAATCTAAGTCTCACTACTATGGGCTACATTAGTTACCTTTTTTATAGGCTAAAAAGGCAAAGGCAATTTCAAGCTGGGTATGTAAAATAGTAACCTGCATGTAGAAAGATTCTTAACATTTAACATGTAGATACCACTAAATTGAGAATACTCTTTTTGTTACTAGAGGAAAAAGCATATATCAAAAATGACTCATATACGCCTAACCTTGATTCTGTTTCACACGATTTCCTTCTATATGATGTACATATATCTTGTGCAAAAAGTAGAATGTCATCTAATACAAGGAATCGTATCATTGAAAGACATATACTCTACTGTAGAATGCAACCTCTAAAGAATGTAATTTTAATCGAATTTCCTTCCATATTAAGCTATATCATGTATAGAAATGCAACTGCCTTGGATGTTATCAAGAGCAACCTTCTTGTGCCTCTTTGCCCCGCCATCTTCTAACCGCTTTCCAACTCTCCTGAAATTTGCCCAAATGCCTCGTCTCTTTCTTCTCTTTCATTGGTTGCGAAAGGCATGAAGTGCAAAACCACCATGGAAGTGATGCACACAATATTGAAACAAAAATGAGCACAACCAGAAAGGAAGATCTCTTGCTTATAAAGAAAGTATTTTTGAATCATCACACTTGTGTTGAGCAGCCATTTTTCTTATACTCTTGAATGAATCCTCAGACATGATGTTTGATTAAAATGCCCATATTAATTCAGCATGAATATTGCCATGTGGAAAATCTGGTATTGATGTGTGCCATTGATGGATCTAAGCATCGTCTTCTCATGATCCTTTCATTGATACAAGGCATATTGGATAGGGTCGATCATTTGTCTCACTTGGCAAATTTTGCTAAAAGGTGAGTTTGATTCGTTATGCCATGCATACTACAATGACTCTGTTTCTGAACCTGTAGTAGCTCGCTACTACCATCACCATCAGAACAAAGGTCCGTCATACAAGCTGCGGCAGAAGACAGAGTAGGGCAGAAATAAGCAAGAATTGGCTGCGTGTTTGGAATTAGCAGCTCCTTGCTTTGAGGCCGCCCTGCTCAAACCACCTCGCTTTGTGACTTTTTTTAGCAAATGTTTCCAAACCTGTAGTAGCTCGCTACTACCATCATGCTTAGAACAAAGGTCCGTCATACAAGCTGAGGTAGAAGACAAAGTAGGGGGGCGATCAAAATATTTAGAACACTATTTTGACCATGTTTCTGCCGCAAAAAAAACTTTTGAAACCAACTGTGCAAGGATTTGAACCTCGGACTCTTCAATGCCTTAACAATCGTTTGCATAACCGACTCCCCACTGCTCCAATGTTGTTGAAAGCAATAGTAGTTCTCTTGAGAATGCTGCCAAACTGCACCAAAGTTCAAATATTCAGTTGCTTCATATGTGCAAATTTTAGAAGGCACCAAAAGATTTCAAATTCAAGTTTGATATTTTGCCTTTATTCTTCTTCAAACTTGTAGCCCATGAGAGGAAATAAAAATGGCAATTCAAAAGCGAATTTGATCTTTAGGATGGAGAATCAGAACGACTTTGATGTTAGCTTTTGAAGCTATAAACTTAAGGAAATGCAACCACAAGTATGGAGATAAGCATGCAATGTTATAACTATTATAATGGCTAACTAATATGCATGAAAATATGATAAGAAACTTCTGAAATAACTCAAGAAATAGCCATTAATGAAAGCTCACGAAAATATACAATGTTATTCAATGGAGGTCACAACCTCTCCACTTTACAAAAATGGATCTACATTGTATCTACTACTACTCTACCTATACACTCCAAAATACTCTTACTCTTCTACTCAATGAAGGTCTATTTATAATGAGATGCAATTCTTTGCCTTCAATATTCCTATGACACCTCACTATTCTATTCTAAGAACATGTGGACTACACACATTTACATCATTGCCTTTAATCAACTTACTTAAATCCTAATAAACTCCTAATCTAAATATGCACCCATGATGGTACATTAGAAAGAACCAAATAATGTAATATATTCCAACACCTCCTTGTATTACAATATTTGGGTTTTGAAGACTTTAGTCTTTAGTAAGGTCTTCGTCCTGGTTCTGAAATTTGAGCTCCCTCTTTTCTGCCTTATTTATTTCCTGCTTAAGTAGATAGTTAGTATCTGTTGTCACATTTTGCACGGGGTGCAATGTCTTCAATATTGTTCTTGTAACAGTGCTGCTCTTCTTTTCCTCCTTCCGTTTTTCTTCCTTCTCTCCCTTTCCTTTTCTTTCCCATTCTCTTTCTCTCCCCCTTTTTTCCTTGGAGTCCCCAGCTTGATTTTCCAGCTTTCCAAAGCAGTCTATCTGAAATTGGCTAAGTCTGGGTGCGAAGTTCGCACTTCGCCGTTTGGTGCGGTCGTATTCGCGCTTTGGTGCGAGTCGCACTTCGCCCAGTTTTGGTGCGAAGTCCGACTTCGCCCCACTTTCTGGGCGCACCTTGCACTGGCAGACTGGCAGGTCAATGCAGAAGAAAGATAAAATGCCGGAGCAGGTCCATATGGCGGCAGACACCAGTGTTCGCCTGTGCGCAGTTCGACTTCTCAACAGAGCCGGAATGCGCCCTTGACAGGTGTGCGTAGGGGAACAAACCCGGAATTTGACCAAGGCTTGAAGGCCTTCCCCGACTGCACCGATTTCTGCACGCATCCCAAGGAGCCCCGATCCCAAGCAAAGATGGATAGATCGCCCTCTAAGGCGTGCATGTGTCACACAAAGATAACCCATCATCGTACAAGTGTCCAGCCTTCGGGATTTGAACCAAGACCGCCGACCAAAAGGGATAAGCATGGGCTGCCCGCACCGCCCGCGTTAATAGCCTCATTCAAAGCTGATCCGAGGTTTCACCCGCTCCAGCCTACTAGCAAGCCTCGCCGACTTGAAGATTTACCCAAAGACTCCGCCACGTAGCCGTCCAGCCTTCCAGGAAGACCATGTCGCGGGTACAGCCCGATCCGACAAAAGGTCAGCATTTGCAGCTCTTTCGCCGCTTCCGTCACCTTATGTTTGATCGGGACTCGTGCCCATTAATGTAATCTGGTGGGACTCGGGCTATAAAAGCCCATCTGAAATTCATTGTAAAGGGTGGAAGGGGAATGTTTGTTAGGGAACTACCGTGCTTATCGTAACCGTGCTTCCGCTTATGAATACAATCTGTATGCCCGGTTCTGTTTCTACCGTCTTTATTCTTTTATGTCTGTCTTTCATTATATGCCTTAGGCCCACCCGTGTCGCGGCTCGTTGATTCACTTCGGCATTTGGCGATCGTGTTCCTCTAGCATTGCTTGTTTAAAGCACCTTCTCGTACTTCATTAATTTAAAGCATTCATGTAATAAATTTGGTAGCAGCTCCATCGCTTATGTGTGACGTTGCTGGCCCGTATCCGGTGATTGATGCGATCCCCTCGCCGTTAGTTCCTTGTAGGGAATGTTTGCTAGGGAGCCATTGAAGCCGTGCGGTTAAACTCTCTACCTAACACATATACCGGCTCGACATCTCTAGGTTTACTTTCTACCCCCGTCGCTGTACGTATCCGGTGATTGATACGATCCCTCGCCGTTAGTTCCTTGTAGGGAATGTTTGCTAGGGAGCTATTGAAGCCGTGCATACGCCGCCGGTGTATCGGAAGTACGCCTAGGTTTTGCGCTCCTTGTCATGCTCTCGTGTTTGTATGCAGTAGTAGCGGTGATTGGTGTGTTCCCGCATCGTTAGTTCCCCCCCACCAACCTTTGGACATATTTGTATCTCTTTCCGTACATTTGTCTCTTTCCGTTTATTTATTTCTTTCCTGCTCCCTTTAGCTTAAATCAAGCCCCCCAAAAGGAGCCGGCCTTCTCCGGAGATTGGCTCAGAAGGCATCTCTTCCTTCCGGCCTTTCATGCTGGTGGGCGAATCTGGGCGCATTAACCAAAAATCCTTTCCTCATGGCAGATTCGTAACCAACAGCTTCTGCACGACCGGTGGGACGCTTGTCCCACGATTTAAAGAAAGAGTACCCGTCCGCTTCCACCTAGCGCAACAGCTTCTTCCGACCCGCTCGGCGGAACACGGGTCCCACATCCGACGAGAGATTTTCCGATCGCCTCCACCCGGCGCCGACAGCTTCCCGAGCTCTTGGTGAGACAAGGAAGTTTCTCACCCCCGACGTAATCGAAGCACCGGTGTTCGCTTCATTGCTGTTCCAAATCGAACACCCGGCGACTCGCACGAACAAATCCTCTCGAGTCTAGAAGACCGGTCCCGTCACCTTCATGCACACGAGAAGGTGGCGAACAAGAAATCCGAGAAGCCCGCCCGAGTTCTACGAACTAGACATCCACGCCGAGGCGAGATACCCAGCCGGGCTGATCCGCGAGCTCGCTTCGACGAAGCCGAGGCCGAGATCCAAGAAGAGGCCGAAGCCGAGGCTCGGAAGAGCCGAGTACGAAGTAGAAGAGGCCGAGGAAGAGGAAAATCCCCGCATCCTCGGAAAGTACCGACACCGAGTACACAACCGACGGCGGAGAAGAAGAAGAAATGGCCGATCAACACCCGAATGACGATGATCTCTTCCCCGGCGGTGGACTCCCACAGTGGCCTTTGGCCCCGATCGGTCGCCAAGCCGTGCCCCCCGCCGCTTTAAAGTCTATTCCCACATACGACGGCTACGGTAAGACGGCGTACGAGCACATCCAGGACATCCTTGCCCTGGCCGCACCGCATACCATCACCGATGAAAGTGTGAAGACCCGTCCGCCGGCCCTTTCCCCGAGGGGAAAGCTTCTCTACCGGTGGAGATCGCCGCCGTAGGGATCCATCACCGGGTGGCCCCAGCCTTGCCAGGAGGCTCGTAAAAGGATGCAACGAGTCTGCTGATCCTACCTCTCTACTGCATCAGCTCCAAGCAATCCAGAGGCATCCTCAAGAGGAGGTGTCCGATTTTAACATTAGGTTTGCGAGATCCTGGAAACGGGTACCTCGCGAACTTCGGCCTTCAACCGGCATGGCTGCTCACTACTATCTGAGGTCTTTCAACTCGTACATATGCCTGCTGCCGAAGATCGCCCGAATTGACGAATTCCCTGCACTATACGAAGCTGCCCAGCAAGCTGAAGCTGACATTATCTCCATCGGCAGGCTTCCGTCCAGAGTGCAGGAGCCGATTCATCCCGACTTTCCCAGATCGCAGTATCCTTCTGCTTCTGGTGGTGTGCCGTCTACTTCAGGGCAGCAACCCCAACCGCAGTGGAATCCGGCGCCGGTCGTAACTCAATACGGCCCGCCTCAGTTGCATTACCCTCATCCGCCTCCTCCCGCTCCGCATTTTCCAGCGCTTCCTGCTCCCCGCAGATGCGTCTTATTCTAACCCTCCTCCATTGGCCGCTTTGCCTCCACCGGCACAGCTTGCCGCCTCCCGACAAGCAAGATCCGTAACACGATTCTACAAGAAGTGCGGGCTTTGGCCTCCGGATATCATGCCATGTCCAATGACATGACCGCTATGAAAAAGAAGCATGCCCAAATGGACTTTGCTCCTAGAAGGCCGTATGCGCCACCGGCGCCGACAAAAGATAAAGCCCCGTAGAACCAACCGCAGAGGCGTCCGCCTCCGAGAAATGCCGCTATAGATGACCCACCCGGTCCTCCCCGACCATGTCAACCGGTGCACTACGTGCAATGACCCGCATTCGGAGGAAGACCGCACTTTGCACCAAGGACTACATCCGGACCTTGGCCGGCAACGACTATAGAAGATGATGAGTCGTACATGATCTTGGACGGCGAGGCCAATTTTGCCCTGCCATAAGAGAATCCAGTGACGCCCGCCAAGGAAGAAAAGAAAGCTGCGGACGCGGCTAAACCTTTGCAGGTATACGCGAGAAGAGAAAAACCGCAGCCCGATGGGCTGCCACCGTACAAGCGGCTGTGGCCTTACACAGCCCAGGAGAAGGCGTCCAAAGATAAAGCTCCCGCTAAACCTTCTCCAAAGAAAGGCCGCTGCTGTTCCAGCTAAGCCTCCAGAGAAAGGCCCCAACTCCCGCTAAGCTTCCCGTACTTCAGCCCCCACCGAAACCAAAGAACAAGCCCAGGAGAAGTCGAAGTACCCGTCTCCGACCAAGAGACAACGAGTTGAGGCCACCCAACAGCACCGGACCAAGTATGAACCGGCTAAACCAGCAGAAGGAGCTAGTACCTCGGGCTACAACGATTGTAGACGAGTTAAAGAAGACTCCCGCGGAATCAGCATGTACGATGCTCTTCTCGCTCCGTGCCGGTAGATCTCGCCGCAAGAATCACTCGAAGAACATGAAGAACGGCAAGCAGATACAGCCTGTTGTCCCGGTTCAACCTTTGACAGCTCTCCGCCACCGGGAAGAACAGACCGCCACCCTTTTATCTCGTCTTTGCGGATGCAAGGGCACATAGTTCACAACCGCATGGTGGATTCTCGGTGCTTCCTCGACCGTGATGCCGAAGGCCGTCTCGCGATGAGATCGGGATGGAATACACACGGAGCAGCCAAGGTGTGCCGCAATTAGACGGCACCCCCGTCAAGACAAGCTTGGTGTCATAAAGGACATCCCTATCCGGCCGCACAAAGCTCTCGACATTGTGGTCATCCAAGAGGTCGTGATTGTTGAACTGGAGCCTTACTTCGGCATGTGTCTCTCTCGGGAGTTCACCGCGGGTTGGGCGGGTACTCGTCTCTAGACTACTCGCACATGGAAGTGCCCTTCAAAGGAAGGAGACCGAAAATTTTCAATGAGAAGCCTTCCCCTTTTCTAGTAGACAAGATACCCTGAGGAGAGATGGACTGCATGGTCCAGTTGTCAGAGGAAGAACTGGTGACAGTAGAACTGACCGAGCAAGCTCTCGAAGTGCTACAGCTTGAAGACGAGTTCTCGTTGCAAGACTTCAATGCCGTAATCGGGACAGAGCAGGGCTGTTACTCCATTAAGCAGCCCAAGGAGCTTGACGTGTCCGTTGCGAAGGAAGTAGGACCCGCACCCGAAGAGCCGTGGAAGCTTTTCTTTGACGGCGCGCGTTGCAAGAATGGCGCCGTGCAGGGGTCCTCCCGGTTTCCCCAACCGGAGTCCGGAGGGACTATGCCTACAGCCGGCCTCGGAGCCGTACTAACAACTCGGCGGAATACGAAGCCCCGTGCTTGGGTCTCGCGAAAGGCGGAAAGGCTCGGAATCAAGCATCTCCAAATTTTCGGAGATTCATAGTTAGTGTGTCATCAAGTTACGAATAAATGCGCGTCTAAGCATCACTATCTTAGAGCGTACCGCAATCGGGTCTGGGACCTGATGGAATCGTTTGACTCATTGAACGTTAAGGCAATATCGCGTGAGAGAAACAAGCACGCTGATATTCTGGCGTCTGTTGGAGCCATGCACGTTCCGCTCGAAGACGTCGTCCGTAAACCGAAGCCGGTCCGCACCATTTACAGTGCCTTCGTGCTCGATAGGGATACCTTCCGGCGTGTATTCAGCCGTGACGAGGAGATCGTCACATTCCCGGTTAACGAAGTGTGTGTAATCGAAGGTAGAGACCCTGATGACGAGCAATATGAGGGGTTGATACAGTTATGGAATAATCACGTCCCAAAAGGACTCGATTACATTAGAGAGTCTCTTTGATCGAAATGACAGAGCAATATCCCACAGATCAAAGTAGACCCGAGGCGAGATGCCGACTCGGAGCTCGAACCCGGTAAAACCATCAAGGTCGGAACAGATCGCACGTCTGAGGAGCCGGTGCAGATTAGATCACCGTGCCAGGAGTTCCCCGACATCGTGGCCCGGTGCTACGAGGATTTGAGGGGGTATGACAGATCCGTCATCCAAAGATACCATCGAGCTAGAGGATGGCGCCAAGCCGTTCCGACAAAAGCAAAGGGCCGTAAATCCAAAGATTGAGGCCATGATGAAGACCGAGCTCTTGAAGATGCCGGAGGCCAAGATCATCTACCCCATCAAACATTCATCCCGGGTCGCGAATCTGGTGCCCGTGAGGAAAAAGAATGGCGACATACGTCTCTGTGTCGACTTCATAAACCTAAATCAGGCTTCCCTCCGGGACCACTATCCGCTTCCCCAAATCGACCAAATTTTGCATATCGTTGTCGGAGCCCGCAGATTTTCACTTTTAGATGGATTTTCCGGCTACAACCAGATTTGGGTCAAAGACGAAGACCAAGGATAAGACGGCGTTTACCACGAAGTGGGGGACGTTCGCCTATCGCCGCATGCCGTTTGGCTTATCCAATGCCGGTGCCACGTTCCAAAGGGCCATGGACCCGGCCTTCCGAGAGCCGCTCAACAAGATTATTGTCATCTACCTTGATGACATGACCGTTTTCTCTCACCGACGAGAAGATCATGTTTCGCACCCGCGGCAGATATTTGAAAGTTGTCGAGAATTCGGCATCTCTATAAACCCGAAGAAGTCCGTCTTCGCGGTAAAGGAAGGAAAGTCGCCGGGACATGTCATCTCCGAGGAAGGCCTCGCCATTGACCCCGACAGAGCGTAAGCCCTCGTTCGCTTGCCGCCCCCACCGATAAAAAAGGGCTGCAGTACTTCTTCGGTCGATTAACTTCGTGCGGAAGTTCATCCCGGACTTCGCACAGGTGATCAAGCCCATGGCTGAACTGTTGAAGAAAGATACACCTTACGAATGGACCGATGAGAGAGAACAAGCTTTCGAGGAAATCAAGGCTCGAATTGCGTAAGCTCCGGTGTTGACAAACCCGGACTACTCCAAGGACTTCATCCCGTATGCAAGTGGGAGAACCCGAAAGTTACGCTGCAGTCCTGACTCATAAGGGAGACGACGGTGAGGAGCGCCCCATTGCGTTCCTAAGCCAAGTGATTTTGCCGCACGAAGAGAAGTACAATTTTATAGAGCGGCAGGTCCATGCGGTCATGAAGTCCCTTCGAAAGTTCGTGCACTTTGTCTCCCAAAGTAAGACCACTGTCTTTGTGATTCACCCCGATGTTCGCAGCTTCATCTTGCAAGGAGAACCGGGTCACAAGAGAGCGGGATGGATTGCCAAGATCCAGGAGTTTGACATCGAAGTACGGCCCACCAAGCTTATCGTAGGCCGAGCCTTGTGTCGTGAATTGGCCCGAAGCGCCGTAGCCGGCATCTCCGCCTCGTAAGTGGGAGGACACAGCGACACGCGTCTACCTAGCCAACTCCTTATCTGAGGGGAGTGATTGGACAGATGAACCGGTGAGATACTTCGCACCGGAAGATGTCCCGATCACCCGAACGCCTCACAACGAAGGAGATTTCGGCTAGGTGCACTAAGGTACACTCTTCGCCCCGAGGGGCTTTACTTCAAAAACATTGACGGCATCCTGTTGCGGTGCGTCATAAAATCCGACCAGCCTAGGATCCTCGGAGATTTTCATTCCGGGATGCCTGGGGGTCACCATTCTTCAAGGCCAACGGCCTTAAAAATAATAAGGGCTGGATACTATTGGCCCACTGCTGGTCGCAGACGCGTATGCGGTCTGCGCCAAATGTGATCAATGCCGTAGGTATGCCGGCCGAAACGTAAAAGCACCCCCGCCCCTTCAACCGATTCAAGCCGAAGCTCCGCTCCAAAGAATGGGGTCTAGACTTCATTGGGGTGATTTCTCCTAACTCCTCCGCCGGCCACAAGTTTATTCTCACAACTCATCGACTATTTCACACGGTGGACGGAGGCGATCCCGACCAAGAACGCCGACCAAGAAACGGTCATCGTGTTCATTGAGAGCCCGATTACCCGCTTCGGGGTTCCGTAGTCGATTGTGACAGATAACGGTCCGGGATTTGTAGGCGCCGTACTCACGGAGTACACCAAGCAGACTTGGCATCTATCACAAGATGTCTTCTAATTACTACCCGCAGGGGAATGGCCTTGCCGAGTCTACTAACAAGAACCTCCCGAAAATTCTCCGGAGGACCATTGAAAAGAATAAGCGGACTTGGCACTTGCTCCCGAACCGGGCGCTGTGGGCGGACAGAGTTGCGTTCAAGAAATCCCTCAAGACGTCCCCCTACGCGCTCGTCTATGGCAAGCAAGCTGTTATGCCATCACACATTGAAATCCCCGCCCCGTGGATGGTTGATGAAGACAGGAGCAGCGGAGACCCGGTAGACGACAGATTGTGCCAACTCCTGCAGTTGGAAGAAGACAGAGAAAGTGCATACCAGGCCTTCGCGGATCACATTGCACCCACTAAAGGCTGGTTTGCCAAAGGCACCACGGCCCGAGTTTTCGAAGTCGGGGACCTGGTGCTGAAGTGGGACTCATACAAGGCAAAACCGGGTAATCACGGAAAATTTGATGCTCTCTGGGAGGGCCCTTATCAGATTGCCCGGGTGAATCAGCTCAATGCCTACATACTTTCGGATATGGAGGGTCGCCTCCTCCCCATCCCCCGTCAACGGGTTCCACTTGAAGCTTTATCGCCGTTGAAGGCGCCCGAGTGGCCCTTCCTTGTAAAAATTTTGCCTTGTGTTTTTTATTTTTCCCCGCATGTATAGTTTCCAGTTTTAGCTTTCGCTTTATTTTTCCTTCTTTGAGCTTAAATGCGGCATGGGAGAGAAAGACAGACTTCGCAGCCGAAGTCCGTCGCTGCCCCGCAGGAGGGGCGAAGTTCGGCTATGCAGAGAAAGAAAGGAGAAAAAAGAGCAAAAAATCGACTAAGTGTTGGCCGAAGCCTGACTTCGGCCCAGCCGAATTGCGAAGTTTGTCCGAGAAAACACTGAAGCAGACCGAAGTCCGCACTGCGCAACCCTTCGTGCGAGTACGCACCGCGCGAAAGTTTGCGCGAGTGCGAACTCGCAGCAGTCCGACTTCGCCGCGCCGTGCGGTGCGCGCCGCGCCAACGCTTGTGCGAGTGCGAACTTCGCGCGAAGTTCGTATTTCGCCCAAGCTTCGGCCGAAGTCCGAACCCGCCTCACCTCGCACCGCAGCTTGTTCAAAGTCCAAAGGTCGCAGGGTATGTTAAGTGTGTTCGAAGGCCCCAAGGCGGCAAAGACCTGCACCGCGCCCAAACCTTGGGCGCAGCAAAAGCAGAAATGGAACGGTTCCAACGCGCGCTCGCTCGAGTTCGAACTTCGCCCAAATTCGGCGAAGTCCGACTTCGCCGGCGAGGTCGGGCCGCGCCCAACTTCGGGCGAAGCCCGGCCGCGCCTAGTTTTCCGGGCCAGCTTTGGGACAGCGTTCAAAAAAATGAATAAAAAATTCTAAAAAACCCAGACTGGGCCCAAGGCGCGTTTGCACTTGTTTTAACTGGGTTTCCGCGCCAAAGGTTTTGTCTTGAGCAAGCGTGCCCAAGTGGTGGCAGGAACGTCAGCCATGGTGCAGTCCCCAACGCTGAATTAATGATTGCGCGTTTTTCAAGGAAAAATGCAACTAAAGAAGCAAGGCACGTCTGCCGGGGCGCGTCTTTTCCTAAACGTTCTCCTGCGCGCCCACCAAGGGTTTTAACTCAGCCGACCTACCCCTCCCGCGTTGCATTAATGGCGCTGTTTTTATCTAGAAAAGGGGGTCGAATCATGCCAACATTCCGGATTGCGGAGATTATTCCTCGGACAAGTGCTAATTATTCCTCCGATAGCGAAATTTGTTGCAGACATGCTCGAACTCGTCATTATTGCCGACTCGGAGAGATGGACAAGGGAAAAAGGCCCGTGTCGGCGCAGCCCAACGGAAGCAGCGAACTAGGGGATTTGCCGCGGCCGAGAGTTTTCAAAGGCGATCCTCCGCCACAGAAAAAGTCAAAGGCCCGGACGAAGAAGGTACAGCGTGGGCAATCCCCACCACCTCCGGTGAATTACCTGGCAGGATATGTGGACGGCTTGTTTTCCATGAGCCTAACTCAGCTGCGAGCGAATGTGGAGAGCTGGGCCGACAAAGTTTCGCCCTCCCATCATTTTGGAGCGGCGTACAAATCAAATCTCTTCGTATTCATGTGCCCTCCCGTCCACCAATGCCCGGAGCCGATAGACTTAATTGTTAGACATTATAAACCAGCTTCCCGGCAAATCTGCAGCTCCGTTGGCAAACCCTTGTTCGCACCGCGCAGGAGACCGTGCAGCGCCTTTCGCCCCAGTGGTCGGAGTATGACTCCGGCACCATCCTCAGAAAAATCAGTTTGGGCGAACAAGCGGGACGTTTCACGCACACCAAGCGAATGAGGGATTTCCTCAATTCAGAGCTCAACGCCCCGCTTCCAGCCGGACAATGGCCGACTGGCCCCATGCCTTTGGCGAAATTTCAGAGCAAGTATCTATATACCATCTTGGCATGGATCCTCGGCCGCGACTCCGATGAGCCGGTGCACCCGTACCAGCCGGCGCCGCGCAATGCCTCCCGTGTGGAGAATCTTACGAACCAGCGGCGCAATGGAGCGGAAAGCGCCCCATCTCTTTCGATCGGGCAGACCGGTCGGCTTACGCCATTCATTCCAGCCGCTGAAGATTCGTAAGAGGCAGTCAACCGATTTTCGTTTCAGTTCCGTTCTGGTCTGGCTTTGTTTGTACCATCTGCACCCCCAAATGCCGATCCTGAACTCGAAGAAGGTTAACGAGAAGGGAGAGCCCCAGCCCGTCTATAATCGGACGGATGACTTATACCGGAAAGGGTCCTACTACAAGTTCAACTTCAACTTTCTGGGATTCGTCATGTCAGTCTTCACCGAAAGTGAAATCCCCCGTCCCCCGAGAGAAATGACGAGTGCTTTGATAAATCAGAAGCTCGGGGACGTTTTTAGACTGACGCAGGGATTGTGATCAGAATCTACGGATTCAAGGGCAAACCCTATTTGCTGCCCTATTGGTGCTCATAGCATCTGTTCGGGATGGAGGTTGCCCGACATATGGACTATGTGGAAGAAGAGTTTGGCCTAGGGAAGAAAAGAGGACAGATTTTCCAATACCCTCTTTCCTGGGCCAACGTTGAGATTACCGAGGTAGGACAACATGTCTACCTAGAGCAAGCGCCGTCCCGGATTGGCCTCGGTTTTGTGCCGCAGTCACTGGAAGTATGACCCTCATGGGATAAGGGGAAAGTTTGCACATTTGTGCCCCCGGGATATAACCGAAGATAGATGCGACGTGGTCCATGTGGACCTTGACTCGGGAGATTGAATTAATGGAAGCTTCTCCCCTTGGCAGGATTTCTACCGCGAGGAGGTGACATATGACCCCAAGAGAAACCCGGACCATCACTTCTCATCTCCAGTGGTTCAAAAATTTCTGTCCAAGATTGCATGCCTTAACTGGTCTAAAGAAAAGATTACTGAATGCTGGAAGATGAGATGCCGCACGCAAAGACGATAAATCCACAAGGAGAAACCCGGCCGTAGATGACGACTTCTCGCTTCTCTATGACCAAGGATCATGACAACTCGGCGGCCGTTCGCATATCAAGGTTACGTTCCCCGAGGCCCCTTTGAGGATTATAAAAGTGGGTCTCCTCCCAAACAATTGTACACTTCGGCAACTGCGCCGCCGGCCCAGCAAGTACCCAGGCCGATCCAATGCAGCTCGTGGCTCCTAAGGCGGCGCCTGAAAAGGCGGAAAAGTTAGTCAAGGCAGCGCCCGAGGCACTTCCTCAGGCAAGAAAAGCGCCGCCGCCGCCGTAAGCGCACCGGTCGCGCGGACCTTCCGCAAGTCAAACCCCGGTACAAGTTTACCGTGGGAGCATCGCTGCTCGCCGCACTCGCTTCTGCCTCCTTCCCCCGATCCGACAGCTTGTTCCGTAAGAGAAGAAGCGGAGGAGAGTTGAGAAAATCAGCGACCTAGCCTCGATAGTGCAGCAGCCGGCCGCAGAGCCGCAGCTCGCGTCCCGCCGCCGCAGAGGCAATTCCTTTGGGCAGTCCCAAGCCGCCCGCCGAGACAAGAAGCGAAGACATTCACCCAGCATCGGCTCGAGCGGAGCCCGCAGTACGTTTGCTGTCCCCGTCTCTCTAGTCTCACCCGCTCTACTTCCACTCGCTCCCCGCTCAACTGGGCGAGCCATGACCACATCCTCCCCCCCGTCTCCGCGTCCTTCTAGCGGTCCCCATTCTTTCGATCGCCTTGCTCGTAACCCTAACGTCTCTCTTTCTCCGAGCACAACTCCAAACCCTTCGCCCGAGGTCGCGTGCCGAGGCTGTCCGTTCACCATCACATCCTCCGCCTCAGCCGCTTCAAACCCTCACAGTGTCAGCCGCTCCCATTTCCATTTCCCGGTCGCCCCCACAAGCGACCGATTCTTCCAAGGTCTGTCCGGTTCCTCCTGATCCCATCCCCGCAGGAGAGACGTCTCAGCAGATCCCTAGGCTGGGGGAACCAGATTTTATGGACGACCTCCAAAACTCGTATGACTTGCCCCCGGCAACGAGAGCCGTAGAGTATTCTGTCTCTTTCCGCCAAGACCTGAAGCGGAGGAGACACGAAGAGATAGCCGCCCCGCAAAACGCGCAAAGTATGATTTCGGAAGGAGAGTGATTACAACGGAGAAAATAATCCCAATAGTGAAGAAGCCTCTCCGAGAAATGACTAAGGCGGACTACGTGCTCCATACAAAGGAGAAAAGCTTTGACGACATTGATAAACAGTATGAGATTCGTACGATCATGCGCAAAGTCGACAATCTCTTTGTCAAGAGTCTCGGAGGAGCAGGAAGAACTTTTCGCGCTGCAGACAAAGTAAGGCAACTTGAAGAGGACCTATCTAGGTCCACCGAGCAGCCGGAAGCGGCGCGGCGAGAAACAGATGAATTCAAAGCCCACCTGGCCGCTTCTCAAAGAACAGAGCCGCAACCGAAAAGAAAGCAGCCTCTGAGCAGATTTCTCAGCTCCAGGAGTCTTTGAAGCAGTGCAAGCCGCAGCCTTGCAGAGAAAACATCTCAAGCGGCCGTCTTTTCAAAGACAAAAGTTAAGGAAATGAGGGCTGGTTTGCCGAGGGAATGCAAGCCCCATACCTTTAAGGCGATGGCAGTCCCGGACTTCGCATCCAGGATTCAAGAAGTTTCCGCCTGTGGAAAGCCTGTGGTAGAGGAGGCCGAGCGCCAGGCAAAGCAATGGCTGGACCTGGCGATAAACCTTCAGGAGCGCGAGCGCGACGGCGTCCTTTTTTCCCCCGTGTCCTCATTCGCTGCAGAATGGGCAGGTGCAAGGGTGACCTTGCACAAATATTTCAGAAAAGTTGAAGAGGTGAGAGTGGCTGCACGAATGCTTGACGCATTCGGACATGAAAGAGATATCTGTCTGCCCCCTTTCACGCTCTTTCGTAACTTGGGTGTCCAGGTTTTGTTGAGAATGGCGAGCTCCTCACCCTAGATCGGGTAAAGAAGAATTGGCAGTCCTTTGAAGCAGATACAGCTGAAATTGATAGCTGGACTGAGCCAATTCAAGACAACAGGTCACTCAGATGGTGTCCGGATATTCCAGGATCCGCTCCTATTTTCAGGAGTTAGAGAAAAGATACCTCACCATCGACCTGCACGCGGTCGCTGCCTTTCACGGAGCATTAGAAGACATAGCCGACCGCAAGCCATTCGAAGCGGAAGCCCGGCGCTCAGCCCAAGAGGCGTACACTCGCATGTGCGAGGCGTAGCTGGAAATGGAGACCTTTCGGAAGGAGATACCGATGAGGCAACCGACAAAGATGAATCGAAGAACAGCTTGCCGCAAGGAGAACAGCTTAGAGCAAGCAAAAGGCAGGGGAGGCAAGTTCCTCTCGCACCCAAAGGATGAAGGCATGGATTCTTTGCGCCGAGGCGAGCTCGACACCCCGCGAGCCGCCGTAAATGTTGTCACATTTTGCACGGGGTGCAATGTCTTCAATATTGTTTTGTAACAAGTTGTCGCTCTTCTTTTCCTCCTTCCGTTTTTCTTCCTTCTCTCCCTTTCCTTTTCTTTCCCATTCTCTTTCTCTCCCCCCTTTTTTTCCTTGGAGTCCCCAGTTGATTTTCCAGCTTTCCAACAGGTCTATCTGAAATTGGCTAAGTCTGGGTGCGAAGTTCGCACTTCGCCCAGTTTTGGTGCGAAGTGCGCACTTCGCCCGCTTTGGTGCGAGCGATTCGCCAGTTTTGGTGCGAAGTCCGACTTCGCCCCACTTTCTGGGCGCACCTTGCACTGGCAGACTGGCAGGTCAATGCGTAAGAAAGATAAAATGCCGGAGCAGGTCCATATGGCGGCAGACACCAGTGTTCGCCTGTGCGCAGTTCGACTTCTCAACATAGCCGGAATGCGCCCTTGACAGGTGTGCGGTAGGGGAACAAACCCGGAATTTGACCAAGGCTTGAAGGCCTTCCCCGACTGCACCGATTTCTGCACGCATCCCAAGGAGCCCCGATCCCAAGCAAAGATGGATAGATCGCCCTCTAAGGGTGCATGTGTCACACAAAGATAACCCATCATCGACAAGTGTCCAGCCTTCGGGATTTGAACCAAGACCGCCGACCAAAAGGGATAAGCATGGGCTGCCCGCACCGCCCGCGTTAATAGCCTCATTCAAAGCTGATCCGAGGTTTCACCCGCTCCAGCCTACTAGCAAGCCTCGCCGACTTGAAGATTTACCCAAAGACTCCGCCACGTAGCCGTCCAGCCTTCCAGGAAGACCATGTCGCGGGTACAGCCCGACCCGACAAAAGGTCAGCATTTGCGCCTCTTTCGCCGCTTCGTCACCTTATGTTTGATCGGGACTCGTGCCCATTAATGTAACGGGTGGGACTCGGGCTATAAAAGCCCATCTGAAATTCATTGTAAAGGGTGGAAGGGGAATGTTTGTTAGGGAACTACCGTGCTTACTGTAACCGTGCTTCTGCTTATGAATACAATCTGTATGCCTGGTTCTGTTCTACTGTCTTTATTCTTTTATGCTGTCTTTCATTATATGCCTTAGGCCCACCTGTGTCGCGGCTCGTTGATTCACTTCGGCATTTGGCGATCAGTTTCCTCTAGCATTGCTTGTTTAAAGCACCTTCTGTACTTCATTAATTTAAAGCATTCATTAATAAATTTGGTAGCAGCTCCATCGCTATGTGTGACGTTGCTGGCCCGTATCCGGTGATTGATGCGATCCCCTCGCCGTTAGTTCCTTGTAGGGAATGTTTGCTAGGGAGCCATTGAAGCCGTGCGGTTAAACTCTCTACCTAACACATATACCCGGCTCGACATCTCTAGGTTTACTTTCTACCCCCGTCGCTGTACGTATCCGGTGATTGATACGATCCCTCGCCGTTAGTTCCTTGTAGGGAATGTTTGCTAGGGAGCTATTGAAGCCGTGCATACGCCGCCGGTGTATCGGAAGTACGCCTAGGTTTTGCAGCTCCTTGTCATGCTCTCGTGTTTGTATGCAGTAGTAGCGGTGATTGGTGTGTTCCCGCATCGTTAGTTCCCCCCCACCAACCTTTGGACATATTTGTATCTCTTTCCGTACATTTGTCTCTTTCCGTTCATTTATTTCTTTCCCTTGTTCCCTTTAGCTTAAATCAAGCCCCCCAAAAGGAGCCGGCCTTCTCCGGAGATTGGCTCGGAAGGCATCTCTTCCTTCCGGCCTTTCATGCTGGTGGGCGAATCTGGGCGCATTAACCAAAAATCCTTTCCTCATGGCAGATTCGTAACCAACAGTATCTTCATGAAATAATATCTTTGCTGATAAGGCTTTTACTTCATGTTCATTTGTGTGTTCTTCAATTTCCTGGATTTCTTGAATCTCTTGAACCAAATGCCCTTTTTGATTTCTTTCTCTATATTGTAGTTGTGGATAATTGGGTTGATTCTGAGAAGTATATGACTGCTGGAATTGTTGCTACTGAGAATTATACTGATTCTGATATTGCCTTGGTTGGAATGGCCTATTTGATTGGCTTCCAATATTCATTTGATTTCCTTGATACTGGTTTTTGGGATTGAATCTGCAGTAATGTGTACTATGTCCTTTCTTATTGCACACTGGACAGTATCTATTATTCCAAGGTCTTTGTCCTCTTGAGGATGACGCAATATTTCCCTGTGGGTTATCTTTTGAAACCAATGTATTGTTAGTCATTTCATCTTTAACTGTATTTCCTACCTCATATTCTTGAAGAATGTTGACTAACTCATCAAAAGATGTATCTTTACTTAGAAGTTGTAAAGATGTAACTAGATGCTTGTAGCTATCTGGAAGTGCTCTCAGAATTACTTGAACAAGAAATTTATCTTCAACCTTTTCTCCTAAGGTTAATAATTTTTCTTTAATATCTGCTACCTTCCTTATGAAAAATTTCTATATTTTCACAACTAAGATAGTGGCTTTGTTCTTCCCTTCAAATATCTTGGCTAAAGCTTTCCAAGCATCTGTAGAAGTTGTTGCTGAACTAATGTAAGGTTGTATTTCATCTATAATTGCAAAGGTTATTATCATGAGGGCCTTTGCATCATTTTCTTCATACTTCTGAATCTCTGACTCACTTGTAGGTTTAGTCATTGTTCCTTGGACAATGTCCCAAAGTTTTTCAACTGTTAAAATTGCCTTCACTTTGTTTTTCCATGAGGAGTAATTTGGTCCTTTAAGTAATTGGGATTCTGTAAGGATAAATTTATTTGTTGTCATGATGGTCCTTGTAGACTACCTTATAACTCCCTAGTGAGATGATTAAATATAATTTGTAGGATTAATATTGGAAAGATTTTTCCAATTTTGTAATGTCCTTTAATTTGCAACCAATTTGAGTGGACAATAAACTTGATAGTATACTTAGCTTTCTAGTTTTGCTTTAAGTTGAATTCCTTTTGTCTCCCTAGTTATGTGATAAAAAGCTTAGAATAATGTTCAACTTCTCTCACTTACAATCAACTATTTATCTCTTCTTGTAGAAAGATTATAAATGCAATTTCAAAAGATAAGATTCCAATTTCTTTGAGATATTTAAGTTGGATTTTCTATGTCTCTTCAATTCAAGTATGAGACTAATAAAATCAATCTTCCAACTTTTAAATAAATCTAGAGTTTGTCTTGCCTCTACCTTTGTATAATGAGGTTTCTAAATTTCTACAATTTCAACTTGAAGTAGGATTCCTTGTATCTCCCTAAGTTAGAAATTTAGAAAGACTATGTATTTGCAAATTAGATTTTACTAACCTTATGTCTCCTTGTTTAAGGTTTGCAAATGTTTGAAGCAATAATAATAAAGATTTTAATGCTTCTATTTTATACTTTCTTCTCAAGGCAATCAATATGCTTTCTAGGATTTCTTTTCACTCCTTATTACGCCTAATATTCAATATCTAAGAGTATATAACTTAGTTGATCAATCTTAATAGACTTGGAATATTTCTAAGAATAATTCTCACCTTTTCAATTGCTTAGTTTTGGCTTGCAAACTCCCTACAGTCAACTCGAATGTCTGCAAATTAGATGGTGGTTGACTCCTTGTCAACTTCGAGATGCCACGTAAATCTTTCGCTTCTTTTCTTCACCGAATTGCACGCTCTTCTCCAACGTTAGTATGTTGTCCTGTGACCTATTCAACTGGTGAACATGCTTCTTTTCAACGTCGATTTGTTGGTCTGCGCACTTCTCTTTACCTGGCGAACGTGCTCTTCTTCAACGTCGTTATGCTGGCCTGTGCACTTCTATTCAATTGGCAAGCTTATTGTGTTATTACTCCTCGATCTCTGCTCCGCTTTAACTCTTAAATGTTGTCTTAAATTCGCATCTCTTCCCTTCAAATTAGCTTCGTCTAAATGAGTGCTATACCAACGCTTCTATTAAGGGAGTCTCGCTTCTCAATGCTTGTTCACTGCACTTCTTGCTCTACTTCCAACGCTCTATGACAGATGAATGATAGCTATTCTCCAATGTTTCGATGGTAGAAATAGTTTATTCCTTTAACGCTTCAGTTGAGTGTCAACCAAGGCTATGTGTTGGCTTCAGGCAATGATTAAACCTTCTTCGAAATCGATTCAACCTTGCTAATCTGCGCTGTAGTTCGAAGTACCTCCTCCTTAGGCTTGCTGAGTTTGCCTTGCTACCTGTGATGACTTCCACGCTGGATATCCAAGTTGAATGAAACGCTTGCAATGGTGCAAGTTAGTGTAATTGCGTGGGCAAAAACAGAGGCTTGTCTAAGCACCAACAAAGCTACTTCCAACGCAGTTACGTGGGCTGAATGTGGATGTGTCCTATGAGCTGTTCGATTGCGTTGCTTGGAGGTAGATGTTGCTGAGTTTCCCTATGATGCCTTCACCAAAGACTATCGGATAGGTAAGATACCTCGCTTTGCTTTCAAAGACCTTTCGATGTACCTTATTTTGCCTTCACCAAAGGCTTCCTAGATGCTGAATGTACTTGACTTGACGTCCTTAGCGTAGCTATATCTCCTTCTTATGCTTTCACCTTCTTTGTTGTCTTCTACTTGAAAGCAATATCTGTTATTGCTTGGGTGATGAATGCAGGTTAATGCTATTTGAGTTATCCCTTTTCCTTGGAGATACTTCACTTTTAGAGCTCTATTGAGTGGCTCTAATGAGATGCTATGCAAACATAGAATAAGATGTGTAGACGTTTGCCCCCATGTACTCTTAAACTGACTCTCTTGGCTTCTCGAAATGTTGGCTCCAACTTCCTTTGTAGGCTGAGATAAAACCGAAGTCAATGTTGCCTTCTAACCCTTGGCAATACTTTCCTTGCTTGGCTACTTTTACTTTGTTAATTCCAAGCTTTTCAATAATATTTTTGCACTATAGTATATGCAAATCCGTAGAGTCTTCTTTTTCTTGAATAGACAATAGATAGTTGATATTTTTCTCCTTCAAAATATATCTAACTTCTATTTTTATGTGCAGGTTGAACCTTGAAGATTATAACTTCTGCACCACCTTGAAGACTTTAAATTGAAACTTATTTATGCAACCTTCAAACCTTGAAACTGGTGCTTGATAAACTTAATAAAGAACCAAATATAAAAGTTCAACTAATGAACCTTTTGCACCTTTGTTGCATACCTTTCTACCTTTGTAGATGATGATGATACTAGTGATTTGAATCACCTAAATGCTGCCTTTTAGTAGATGAAATTGCAGCTCTTCTAGGCTGTCCGAAACAGCTCTTTAGCTCACCTATTTGCAGCCTAGAGACTCCTCTAACTTGCTGCTCAATGCTGTAGTTTAGTGGCTTTAATTCTTCTTCAGAATGCACTTTATAAGTCTGAAGTTTTGCAGCTAGTAATGCTGTCCTAATTGCTGCCTTTTCGCAGTCAATCTCTTCACTGAAATGTTGTCCTTGAACCTCAAAAATTTGGTAGGGAACTCCAAATCGCAGCTGAGTTTTCCTTCAAGAACTCTTCAGTAATCTGCTGTAGAAACCAGAAAATCTCCCATCTCCGAAATAACCTTTAAGCCTTCAATGGCAATCCCCAAATCTCTTAGAATTGGTGGCTTCTCTATCTCCTTTCTCCTTCAACTTGTCGAATTCTGACTTCAATATTGGCCTATCTAATGACCTTCTTCTCAAGATTCTAACTATCTTGAGGTCTTCACTATTCTCCTCCAAAATTTGGCAAGCTTCTTGCCAAATCCTTCTCTCTTGGGCTTGTTGTCGGATGGCGACAATTGTCCCAAGTTCTTTATCAGAAACTTCTCCTTGAGTTCTCTTCAAATCTTCTCCAATGAGTTCTCCTAGGAACTCCTTCAATGAGGCTCTCCAAGCCTTCTCCTTGTTTCTTCTTGAGACCTCTTCTCTAGGGTCTTCACTCTTGTAGATTTTCTGGTCTTCCCAATGAGACCTTTTCTTCAACCTTCTACTGTGGAAGTTTGGCAATGAGATCTCCCTCTAGGATCTCTGAAATTTGCTGCTTCTAAAATCTGCAATGGGACTTTTGCTAGTCCTTCTCAATCTTCAATCTTCCAAATGTTGAATTTCTTCAATGGGCCCTCCTATGGGTCTCTCCTTCATTGTGAAGTTTTCAATCTTCAATGGAGATCACCAATCTCCGATCTTCACTATGACTCTTGTCCTAGAGTCTCTTCTTCCTTCAATGCGGTTTTCTTTCTGGGACCTCCTCCTTGATTTGCAATTTTCAATGTGGCTTCCCTGGCCACTAGATCTCTCCTCAGTCTCTAACTTGGAGTCTTCAATCAACATTTCTTGTAGTGGGACCCTTCTCCTTAGGCCTCCAAATCTTCAATCTTCAACTTTTTGTTTCAGGTACTTAATTGATTCCAAAAGAAGATATTCTTCCTAGCTCTTGTAGGAAGCTTCCCAACTTTCTTTGAATCTCTTTTTTCTGCAACAAAGTATTAGGAAATGATAATAGAAATTTCTATAAATCTATAGAAAATAATCTTCACTAGTTGATTTGACAATCTAGTGGATTCAATGCTGAGTTCTAGTCTTCACAAGTTTTTCTACAACTCTATGGAAAAACTCTAGCCAAAGATAATTTCAAAAATTCTGAAAATGAGATTTGCTATCTCCTCTCAATCTCTCTTGTGGCTCTCTCTATTTCCTATTGATCTGCCTATTGCTCTGATACCACTATTAGCTTTCGAAGCTATAAACTTAAGGAAATGCAACAAGTATGGAAATAAGCATGCAATGTTATAACTATGTTAATGGCTAACTAATATGCATGAAAATATGTTAAGAAACTTCTGAAATAGCTCAAGAAATAGCCATTAATGAAAGCTCACGAAAAAATACTATGTTATTCAATGGAGGTCACAACCTTTCCACTTCCCAAAAGTGGATCTACATTGTATCTACTACTACTCTACCTATACACTCCAAAATCCTCTTACTCTTCTACTCTATGAAGGCCTATTTATAATGAGATGCAACTCTTTGCCTTCAATATTCCTATGACACCTCACTATTCTATTCTAAGGACTTATGTACATGTGGACTACATGCACATTTACATCATTGCACATTCTAATACTTGTGCATTTATTACATTGCTTTAATCAACTTACTTAAATCCTAATAAACTACTAATCTAAATAGTCACCCATGATGGTACATTAGAAAGAACCAAATATTGTAATATATTCCAACATTTGATAAAGAATGAAGTAGGAAGAAACGTTGGTAAAAACATTTCAGAAATTTTGAAAAATAGGATAGTTAAAAATTCTTTTTTCAGATTTGCTCTAGAACTCAGATTTAAGGTTGGAGCCTCTGAAACAACTTTTTGTATGACCAAGCAATGTCACTCCATACCCACTCTGATACCATGTTGAAATTCACAATATTTTATGGAAATGAACAGAAACAATCCACCCACTCAAATTTTATACAAAAAGTGTAAAAGGACAAAATAAAGGAAAAGAGACAGAGATTGGGGCTGCTTGTAGCCACCATAAATAATCACTATATTATCCATAGATAAGAATCACAACACTCCGATAATAAATTGAGGAGTGGTGGGGGGTATATATACCAATACCAAAACCCCAAATACATAAATGAACTTAACCTTAAGCTAACATAACAATAAAGGCTTTAAAGTTAGTTTATAAGTATTTTAAGGTGTGTTTAAACAATAACAAGGTTAACCGCTTACAATAAATTCAATACATTGTACAATGAATGCCCTTACGCCTATCCAATATTACATCATACAATGTTGGTCTTGGCCATGAATTAGATTACACTTTCAACAACTTCTTGTTTCATGAATGTGCAAAATCAGTGGATTTGCCCTCCTTTTCCCTATTAGTCCTTTGTTTCATTATTGTTGCAGACTATTCGAGGATCACGCATTAAAGTTATTCGATTGCTGTTGAACTGTTGATTGCACCAAACGTAAACCTTGTTGTGGCTTCGACTGTATTTCCTACACTTCTAAATTAGTTTTATTTCCTTCTAAATTAGTTTTTCAGCTTATGAGCTTAGCTAGAAGGTATAAGGGAACCAGCCCAAGATCTAGAGGTTGGGAAGAGTAGAAACTTCACCATCCATTTGTTGAATTGTGGTCACGAGCGCAAATCACACTTGTCGATTTCCGTGCTCAACAGTTTTGGCATGCCTAGTGGCACATATTTGCTCCACAAAGAAACACCCAACACATATTAGGTCAACAGTTTTGGCATGCCCACTAGGACACAAGTGTGATTTTGATATGACATCTATCTTACCCCACCCACACATTATTTTGTAGATCTGGACAAGTATACTTCATATACTTTCAGATCTGTGAAAAGGTTTATGTTACACTTACACGCACGATACCCACAAATCGTTTTTGCATTGGAAATTTACGAGTTGCTTTTCAGTTTAGCTTTTATAACCTCATTTGTAATTTTTGTGCAAATGGCAACTCTTTTGTATTGATCCAGAATCCTGCCTAACTTGTGTTTGATGAATCTCTTTTTTTCAAGAAAGAACAAAAGTAGCAACGAGCGAAGACAACTGTGAGTGGAAACAAGACCGTACAAGAAAAACACTAAACGCTCTCGTAGAGCCTTGCTTGGCAGAACGCCTTGATCTCAGAGAGCTTCGCTCAGCAAAGCACCCCGCTTCCAGAGTGTCTCGCTCAATAGAGATTTGATGCACCCCTTTTTGTTTGCTTCTTGCTTTGACCTACATGCCTCTTTTATTGTTCCCCTTCTGTGGTGTGATTTTCGAAGTTTCTCCCCTTTCATTCATGAATACTGTAATGCCCAAATAATGTCAAGGTTGTTCTAGTTACCATATCATCAAAGCCTTTAGCAGCCTGCTTATGCCCCTATAGGACCACCTATATACCAAGTGTCACATGAGTAGGGATAGTATGGTCAACCTGTACAATACAAGTAGGTACTTCAACCGTACCCATTCATTCACCAACAAGAACTTTCGACATTAACCAACAAGGATACTGTAGCAATACGACCCAAACGCCCATCCCGCAGTTCCAACACTCTTCCCCACAACAATTACCCCAATATCCCCAGTGGCAACCAGTTCCTCAAGACCAACAAGAATTGCGGACGCAACTTAACAAATTCAAGTATATGGTTGCAGCCCTTCAGTCGCTCTATACATAGAAGTATGAACTTGGTGAATAAAACAAGTCGTTTCCTCAATAGGGATATTTTTAGATGGTTGATCAAGGGAACTGGTTGGTACCCCAACAGAAAAAAATTTTGATGGTTGATTAGGCACAAAAATCAACGGTGAATCAGCCCATCCTTATTTGGTCAATCAATGACTCGTTAACCCATGATGAACCAACCAATGATGAATCAAGTGTTTGTACCTCAAGCTGATGCAATGCAATACCATGTGATAATTGAAACATCCTTAGTGGGCGAAAATTGTTCATTTTCCCAAGGTGGTCACATATAATAAGCACTTTGATGGGTTGTTAAATATTGCAAGAGATTCTTCGTTTGAACATTGAGAGTCATGCCCCCCCTTTATAAAGCCAAAGTAAATGTACATTCTAAAGATGAAGGGTTAGAATTGATAGAGGAGTGTGAAGTATTTATCCTCTCAGATAGAAGAGGAGAATTTGTAGAAGTGATGGAGGCGAATCCACAACTAGAACATGAGACTGTTATACTGGGCCCTATTGAAATGATATAAAAGGAAGGAAAACCATAGAGGCTAGAAGCATCATTAGATAAGCCCCCATTGGTGGAAGCGTTTCTCTTGAAGCAAAAATCCCAGAAGAAGGCTATCAATTTTCCAAAACATCTTGTGAACCAAAAAGGGAACCTGAAGTGGAGAACAAAGATTTGGAGGATGAGGATTTGAATGTGGCATGCCTGTTTTTGCTAGAAGAGGAAGAGCGTATAGGAACAATGGAAGGAAGTTTTCCTCTAAAGGATGAAATAATCAGTTCTATCTTGGAGAAGAAAGAATCTTCAAGTCTCAAAGAGTTTACAAAATGACCTATTGTAGAAAAATTCTCTCCCTAAGGACGTTTGGAAATAGAATGGATTTTCTTGCAAGTCCCAAAAGTGTCTAGAAGAGTTCATATGAAGGAACCGTTCTAAGCAATAAAGAGATTGTGATTCGAAGAATGATTTGGTTTCCCACGATTTTGAGTCAGGATGAGCCAGGGCTCACATTCAAACAATTGAACACTATGGAGAACAATAGCAGGTTTGTTGGAGAACGACATCAAGAGGGATTGCTATTGCTGAACAACAATCAGTTATTTGATCACATGGGAACAAAGGCTTGGACTAGCTTCCGATACCAAAGCCCACTATGGGATGAGACAGGGAGTAAAGAAATAGTCATAATCACAAGAGTTCATGCATCCACCCTTGTTGCCAACCACTTCAGGGCTGAAAGGGAATATTCTTCTCTAGACATCTGGTATCAAGCTTCAGATCGAGGAGAGATCAAATGGGCAAATGCAGCCCTAGCTTCCAAGACTTTGTTTTTTGTTTTCAGATCTGCACACTCCTCTAATGGAGGGGTATATTGTTCGCTAGAGGGCATCCATGAAGTTCCGTCTTTGAGAAGACTTCTTGGCAATACGTTGTTAATGCCATTTGACATACTTTGTCTACATAAGTGGTGGAAGATTTTGAGTTGGAACATCGGCATCAAGAGGAAAGGTAGCTACTTGATGGATCCGGTCAATGGAAGCGACTTGCTCAATAAGAATAGCCACCAACGAATCCAAGATAAGAAATTCTTCCCAATTCAAAAAAATCTCTAAGTTTGGAAGCACCCAACTTAGCCCCACTCCCCCCCCTCCCCCCCCAACTCGCCAAAAAAAGGTTCCCGTTTGAGTAAAATTCCCAAACCGGGACATTCGATATCCCTTCTTCATTGATCAGTTTGTGATTTTTCCTTTTATTCTTGTTTTTCCTATTTCTAAAAAAAAAATGACAGTGCACAGCATCTAGAGCACTTTGCACCGTACCAAGCACAACCCAACTTAGCACAAAAAAAGAAAAGAGAGGCAACTACTATGAAAGGGGGGTAAAGTGAATTTTAGAATTCATTTTTACCTTTTACACTCCGAAACCCCCATTTTTTCTTAGAAGAGTTTACCATCAGTCAGCTGAATGGATTCTAGTTTTGCGAGAGACCCATTTGAGCACAAGGGAGAAAGCCATGATATGCAGTTTTGGATTTCAAGAACAACTTCCAGGATGAAATTTTCTCAATAGCGCGATGGTTTGCAGGCAATTTTTCGTTGCCAACAATCTGCTCCATGAATTCTGTTTTGCGAGACCAATTTGAGCACACATAGAAAGAATTCAGCCCATGGTTTTAGTTTTCAAAAAAAGACTCTCAGAAGACATTCTTAAGCAATGGTAGGTTTTCAACTTTCTAGAGCAACTGCTTGGTTTTGGGAATAAAAAATGTTCCAAGGGACAGTGAAACAGAAGGGAAGTTGCAACCATCTCGATTTGAAGCTATTGCATCTCAGAGCTGCATGGTCTAAAGAAGAAGAGTGTGTGGATTCGCTAAGTCCCAACAACGCGAATGCCAACTAACAACTCTAGAAGGATGCCTGCTATCCATTTCGGTGAACAGGAAACATTTGAGGCGCCTGTAGACCAGATTAACCAAAAGAAAGGAATTGTATGGCGTGAGTGAAAATCTTGCAAGAGACTCATGTTTTGACTTCTTCTTATCCCTTTTTTCCACCATCTACCTCACAATTACTTCACTTCCACCTCCTTTGTTTCTTCTATTGTTACTATTATCGCTTCCTCTCTTATTTCTTCTATTCATGCTTCCCAAATCCCCTTCATTTCATCTGTTGTGCCCATATCACCTCCAATAAGCACAAGCTTAGTCTGAAGGTCACCAACAAGCCTGCCTGCTCTAGTCTTAGGGCCATCCCATTCGCTTTTGTCACACCATCATTAATGTCACTATCATCAACTATTCCACCATCCTATATGCTTCTTTTAATCTTCCATATTGCAATTTGCAAGTATTGTTGCATCGCCTCATGGTCGTCATCTCAACCCTTCTCATCACCCATCATAAACTTATTTGTGCTATCGTCTATATCGTTTCATCAGGCTAGTATCCTTACCCTCATCGGCCCATAGGTTGTTGTAGGTGTTAGGAGTGAAGACAATATCCAGGCGTCAGAAAAAAAACAGGCCAGCAGCAGACTAGACGTTTGACCTGCTAGATGTCTAGGCAGCAGGCCAGACGTCTTACCTGCTAGACGTCTGGGTCAGACGTCTAGGCAGCAGGCCATACATCTGACTTGCTAGACGTCTCGGCCAGACGTCTAGGCAGCAGACTAGACGTCTGGGCTGCCAGACGTCTTGGTCAGACGTCCAAGCAAGTAGGCGTCCAGATAGATGTCTAAACGCGGAAGACGAACAGGTTTAGGCACTCTGTTGCCTAGACGTCTTGGTCAGACGTCCAAGCAAGTAGATGTCCAGATAGATGTCTAAATGCGGAAGACGACAGGTTCAGGCACCTTCCTTGGGAGCGGAAACGAACAGTTTTTGGAGGCTTCCGTCGGGAGAGGAGACGAACAATTTGAGTCTTCTTTCTGCTCTAGAAAAGGGGTGTGATCCCTTTCATTTGTCATGTTGTTGAAAATGTTGAAAAACGTGAATGTAAAGCTTGCTAAAAATAATAAAAGAAGTTTCCATTGCCCCGTGGTTTTTCCTACACATTGCAGGTTTCCACGTAAATCTTTGTGTACTTGTGTTACTATTTCTATTTTCTATTATTGTGTTTCCACTTGGAGGTATAAAATCTATAGACTTTCATAACATCTAGTATCAGAGCTTAAGGTTTCGTGCGAGTAGGAGCAGCAACAATGACAGGAGGTGTAACTGTTGGCAATTTTGCCACATTAAATCTTTTGATAAATTTTGGCCTAAGTATGGAGCTTTAAAGCGGTAAAGAGCATGTTGAGGTGTTCGGGTTTTCGCGGGCCATAAACGGGGGCGATAAAATGGACAAAATGAGCTCTGGATATTTTATCATTGCAGATCTTCTCGCCGGCTTTCCGACGATATATTATAATAGGCGATCGGGTTAGCGGATCAAAAGTTATGGCCCCGGGAAGCAGAACCAGGAAACCCAGTTTTTGTGCGAAGTCCGACTACGCCCAGTTTTTGTGCGAAGTCCGACTGCGCCCTTCTTCCTGAGCGCACTTGGAAACAGTCTGGTAGAGAAATTGACTAAGTGTTGGAGCGCAACCCGACTTCGCAGCGAAGTCGGACTGCGCTCCCTTGTCCGTGCGAAGTTCGAACAGCGGTGAGAATCAGCAAGTGCCGATGTGCAACCCGAATTCGCAGCGAAGTCGGACTGCGCCCTTTGACCGGTGCGCAGTAGGGAAATAGGCCAACCCGACTGCACTGTTTTTCACTGTGCTACCCGATTGCGCTCTAATCCCGGGCGAAGTTGGATAGACTGCCTTTCAAGGCAGACACGTGTCAAGCATTATCATCCGACAAGTGTCCAACTTTGGGATCCGAGCCAAGACATGCCGAGCAAAAGGACAAGCATGGGCTGCACTACTTATGCCAGCTGCCTCATTTAAGGCCGATGTGAGTTTCCACCTGCCTCAGCTACCCGCATTCCTGTCAATGTGAAGTTCTACCTAGCACGCTGCCACGTATCTGTACAGTCTTCAGGGAGACCATGCTGCGGGTACAGTCCAGCCCGACAGAAGTCAGCATCAGTAGTTTCGCGGCTGCTTTTGTCAGCTAATGTTTTACTGGGACTTTGTGCCCATAAATGTAATCGGGGGGTTCTCAGGCTATAAATAGCCACCACGTTTTCATTTTAAGGGGGTGGAAGGGGAATGTCTGTTAGGGAACCATTGTAGCTGTGCTTCTGCCTTTTAATATAAAACATACACTTGGTGCTGTCCTATTGTTTTTATTTTGTATGCTACCTCTCTTTGACATTTCTGCCTCATGTTTTCCTGTATCATTGCTTGTTGTTGTACTGAACTCTGGACTCCGGCATTTGGTGATCAGGTATTCCTAGGATGTATAAATTAAAGGATACATAGGGTAAACGTTAGTGGCAGTTTTCTGGTTATGTTTTGTGTTATAGTGTTGTTAGTAGTGGTGATTGATGCGTTCCCGTACTGTTAGTTCCTTGGAGGGAATGTCTGTTAGGGAACCATTGTAGCTGTGCTTCTGGCTCTTAATACAAAACATATACCTGACTCTGTTCTACTGGTTAGTGACAAGCATCCATAGTGGTGTGTTATGGTTATATTGGTGTTAGCGAGTGGTGATTGATGCGTTGCCGTCATCGTTAGTTCCCCCCCACCCAACTCCAATCTAATTTGGAATCCCTTTCTGCATTTCTATCTCTTTCCCTGCACATTTATCTTGAACCTCAAAACCCCACAGGAGCCGGCCTTCTCCGGAGATTGGCACGGAAGGCATTCCTTCCTTCCGGCCTTTCAATGTTGGTTTGCGGGTCTAGGGCGCAATAACAACAAATCCTTTCCTCATGGCGGATTCGTAACTGTTGGTTACGAATCTGCCATGAGGAAAGGATTTTGGGTTAATGCGCCCAGATTCGCCCACAAGCATGAAAGGCCGGAAGGAAGAGATGCCTTCCGAGCCAATCTCCGGAGAAGGCCGACTCCTTTGGGGGGGGGTTTCGATTTAAGCTAAAGGGAACAGGAAAGAAATAAATGTACAGAAAGAGACAAATGTACAGAAAGAAATTACAAATATATTCAGAGGTTGGTGGGGGGGAACTAACAGTACGGGAACACACCAATCATCGCTACTTACTGCATACAAACACAAAGCATGACAAAGAACTGCAAAACCTACGCGTACTTCCGATACACAAGCAGTGTATGCATAGCTTCAATGATCCCCTAGCAAACATTCCCTACAAGGAACTAACAGCACGGCAATGCATCAATCACCAGATACGTACACTGACAGGGGTAGAAAGTAAACCTAGAGATATCAGAGCCAGGTATATGTGTAAGGTAGAGAATTTAACCGCACAGCTTCAATGGCTCCCTAGAAAACATTCCCTACAAGGAACTAACAGCAGGGGATCGCATCAATCACCAGATACGGGCCAGCAACGTCACACATAACTGATGGAACTGCTACCACATCTATTATATGAAATTTAAAAGTACGTAAATAATGCTAAAGGCGCTCGATCATCAAATGCTGAAATGAATCAACAAGCCATGACACATAATCGCGTAAAGCATAAGCATAAAGAAATAAAAGCGGCGAGAACGTAACCAGGCATACGATTGTATTTATAGCGTAAGCACGGTTACAATGGGCACAGTGGTTCCCTAACAAACATTCCCCTTCCACACTTTACAATGAATTCATGGTGGGCTTTTATAGCCCGAGTCCCTCCCGTTACATTAATGGGCACAGAGTCCCAGTCAAACATAAGCTGACAGAAGCGGCGAAAGAGCTGCAAATGCTGACCTTTTGTCGGACCGGACTGTACCCACAGCATGGTCATCCTGGGAGCTGGACAACTACGTGACGGAGTGCTGGGTAGAATCTTCAAGTCGGCAGGTACGCTGGTAGCTGGAGCAGGTGGAACCTCAGATCAGCTTTGAATGAGGCTACTGGCACAGGCAGTGCAGCCCATGTTTATCCCTTTTTGTCGACACGTCTTGGTTCGAATCCCGAAGCTGGACACTTGTCGGATGAAGGAAGATGCTGTTTGACACATGTCTGCCTTAGAGGGCAGTCTATCCATCTTCGCTTGGGATCGGAGCTCCTTGGGATGCGCGCAGAAAACAGTGTAGTCGGGAAGGCCTTCACGCCTTGGTCAAATTCCGGGTTTGTTCCCCTACTGTACACCTGTCAAGGGCGCATTCCGACTCTGCTGAGAAGTCGGATTGCGCACAGGTGAACACTGGTGTCTGCCGCTGTACGGACTCGCTCCGGCACTTATCATTCTTCTTTGTCAGCCCGCCCGTCTGCCAGTTGCAAGGTGCGCCCAGAAAGTGGGGCGAAGTCAGACTTCGCACCAAAACTGGGCGAAGTGCGAACTTCGCACCCAGACTGGGCGAAGTGCGAACTTCGCACCCAGACTTAGCCAATTTTTTGGGTAACCTGCTGGAAAGTTGAAAAATCAACTGGGGGACTCCAAGAAAGGGGGGAAAGAAAGAGAATGCGGGAAAGAAAAGGAAAGGGAGAGAAGAAGGAAGGAAAATGGAGGAAAAGGGAAAAGAAGAGCAGCACTGTTACAATACTGAAGACATTGCACCCTGTGCAAAATGTGACAACAAGAACCAACAGTAACCAAGTTCGAGATTGAGAAATTTGATAGTAGGAACTTCGCTCTATGGAAGATGGTGGAGGATTTGCTGGTTCAGAATGACCAAGTTCAAGCCTTGAAAGGGGTCGCGAGTAAACCGAGCAGCATGAAAGATGAGGAGTGGGCAACGCTGGACAGGAAGGCGGTTTCAACAATCCGTCTCGCCTAGCAGATCGTCTTGTTCAATGTAGCTGAAGAGAAGACCGCGGAAGCCCTTTGGCAAAAGCTTGAAAAGTTGTATGAAACAAAATCAGCAACAAATAAGGTTTTTCTGAAAATGCAGCTTTATAGCTTGAGGATGAAGGAAAGTTCATCTGTGGTAGATCATTTCAATGAGTTTAATACTCTTATCGATGAACTGGTTTCAATTAATGTGAATATGGAGGATGAAGATAGAGCTATCACCCTACTTTGTTCCCTCTCGGACACTTGGGATCATATGGTGATGACAATTAGTAATTCATCATCAGGAACTCTTAAATTTGATGATGTGGTAGCCGCTTTGTTGGCAGAAGAGTTGAGGCGAAAAACGTCTCTGGAACTCTTAACCAATGAAGCCCTATCCGTGAGAGGTCGATCTTTCGAGGGGAGTAAACAAGGTAGAAAACAGTCCAGATCTAAGTCTAAAGGACGTAAGCAGAAAGGGAAGTGTTGGCATCGTGGGAAACTAGGACACTCCAATAAGGATTGTTGGTAATTAAAGAACGGTGAAAAGCAAAATCAGCCATCAGCTGAGGCCAGTGCAGTAGATTCAGGAGAGACGACAACATGGGAAGCCTTCTGTATCAGTAACAACATATCTGGTTTATATACCTGGGTTTTGGACTCAGGTGCATCTTTCCACGTCTTCCTACAGAGACTGGTTTGACAAATATCAGCCATATTGTGGTGAAAAGGTCTATTTGGGTGATGATCACCCTTTAGAAATTGTGGAAAGAGGGGATATAAGGATCAAGCTGGACGATGGTAGAGAAAGGATGTTATGTGATGTGCGACATGTGCCCGATTTGAGGAAGAATTTGCTCTCCATAAAAATGATGGATAAGTTAGGGTATTTTGTCACTTTCAGTAACAACTATTGCAATATTACCAGAGGAGCTCTTGTAGTAGCAAAGGGAGAATCTTATGGGACCTTATACCATTTATGCGGTGATACGGTGACAAACCATGCAACAACAACAACTTTTTTTCAGGATGCAGTAATGCTATGGCATCAACGCCTAGGCCATATGAGTGAAAAAGGCCTGAAAATTCTGCATGACAGAGGTATGCTTTCCGGGATTAAGTCTTGTAATTTAGACTTATGTGACCACTGTATATTTGGTAAACAGAAGAGGTTCGGTTTACTGCAAGTCTTGGTAAGAGTTTTGATTTTCTGCAACTTATACATTCGGATATATTTGGACCGGTCCCCACTCAGTCCTTGAATGGCACCATCTATTTTCTTACTTTTATAGATGATTATTCTAGGAGAGTGTGGGTTTATTTTCTGAAGAAGAAGTCGGAAGCTTTGCGGAAATTTAAAGAGTTCAAAGCACGGGTAGAGAAGAGTTTGGGCAAGTCGATTTTATGTCTCAGGTCTAGAAAATGGGGGTGAATATTGCTCCAAGGATTTGACAAATTTTGTATGCAGGAAGGTATTAAGCACCAGAAGACAGTTCCATATACTCCACAACAAAATGGTGTGGCTGAGCGGATGAATCGTACAATCATGGAACGTGCAAGAAGCATGCTCAGCGCAACCATGTTGGATAAAAAGTTCTGGGCAGAGGTTAATACAACTGTTTATCTTATTAACAGATCACCTACAACTGCGTTGGATGGACAAATTCCGGAGGAGGTTTGGTGTTGTAAGCCAGTTGATTACTCTCATTTGGGTACCTTTGACTGTGATTCGTTTGCCCATGTACCCAAAGAAAAAAGGTCCAAGGTTGACCCGAAGTCAAGCAAATGTGTTTTTCTCGGCTATGGAGATATAGTGAAGGGGTATAGACAATGGGATCCTACTGCCCACAAGGTAATTATTAGCCGGGACGTAATTGTTGATGAAAAATCCATGCAAAGGAAGGAGGTACAGCAAAATCCTAATGTTGTACCTTTTGAAGTAGAATTGAGTGAAGATGAACATGTTGAAGTTTTTGATCAGCATACAGAACAACAAGTAGAGTAGCCACAACGGTCACAAGACCAAGAGCCACAATCTACAGATCATTGGGTTAGAAGATCTACATGTCCACAAAAGTTTCTGGAAAGGTATTCTCATGTGTATCAGTCCTCTTTTGATGATGGTGAACCTAGTTCATTTCAGGAAGCTAGAGAGTCTGAAAATGCAGAAAAGTGGAGGAAATCCATGGAGGAGGAAATCGAGGCACTTCGCAAGAATAAAACGTGGGAACTTCTGGATCTCCCACTTGGAAGAAAGATAGTTGGAAACAAGTGGGTGTACAAAGTGAAGAAGAACATTGATGGGTTGTTGGAACGCTATAAAGCTCGCTTGGTGGCAAAAGGCTATGTGCAGAAGTCAGGTATTGAATTTAATGAAATTTTCTCTCCATTTGTGAAGATGACTACTATTAGAGTTCTACTTGCACTCGTAGTTGCACAGGATTTAGAACTGGAGCAGCTTGATGTAAAGACTGCTTTCTTACATGGTAATCTCGAGGAAGAGATTTATATGGATCAGCCTGAGGGCTATGAAGAAAGAGGCAAAGAGCATTTGGTTTGCAAACTGAAGAAATCATTGTACGGGTTGAAATAGGCGCCGAGGATGTGGTACAGGAAATTTGACACCTTCATGAAGAGCCAAGGTTTCAGAAGGAGTGAAGCTGACCATTGTGGTTACTATAAGAGGTTTGATGATGGCAGTTTTATTATTTTGCTGTTGTATGTTGTTGATATGCTGGTTGCAGGCCCCAGCATGAAGAAAATCATTGAACTTAAGGCTTAGTTGGCTAGGACATTTGAAATTAAGGATTTAGGAGCAGCAAACCAAATTTTAGGGATGAAGATACACAGGGATAGAAAAGGAAGAAATATCTGGTTAAGCCAAAAGTCATATGTGGAGAAGATTCTGCAGGGCTTCAATATGCAAAATGTAAAACCAGTTGGTACCCCACTTCTTTCACACTTAAAGTTGTCTTCCAACCAATGCCCTAGAACAGAAGCAAAGAAGACAAGCATGTCTCGTGTACCGTATTCATCAGCAGTAGGAAGCCTCATGTATGCCATGGTGAGCACCAGACCGGATATTGCCCAAGCAGTGGGAGCAGTCAGCCGGTACATGGCAAATCTTGGTAAGGAGCATTGGAATGCGGTGAAGTGGATATTCGGATATTTAAGAGCCACTTCAGATGTTGCCATTTACTTTGGATCTGCAGATTTGCAAGTTAAAGGTTTTGTGGATTCTGATTATGGTGGAGATAGAGATGGGAGAAAGTCCACTACAAGATATACCTTCACTCTTGTTGGTGGAGCGGTGAATTGGGCTTCTAAGTTGCAGTTTGTTGTGGCTTTATCAACCATTGAAGCAAAATGTATTGCAGCGACTCACGCCAGCAAAGGGGCAATTTTGCTAGAGCGATTTTTGGGTGACTTCAAGGTAATGCAGGAGAAAATTCCATTGCATTGTGATAGCCAAAGTGCTATTCAGCTAGTGAAGAATCCAACATTCCATGATCGCACGAAACACATTGATGTCAAGTACCACTTTATCAGAAATCTGGTGGAAGAAGGTAGGATCCTGTTGCAGAAAATCGACAATCGAAGTGAATCCTGCAGATATGCTTACAAAGCCGGTCAAGGTAGAGAAGTTTGAGTAGTGCAGAACTTCTCTGGGCTTTCTGAAAAAGTAACAAAGGCAGCATTGGGCAATTAGCATTGGACGAAAATCTTTGGCAGAATAATTCCTGAATACTGACTTCAAGTGGGAGAATGTTAGGAGTGAAGACAGTATCCAGGCATCAGAAAAAAATTAGGCCAGCAGCAGACGAGACGTTTGACCTGTTAGACGTCTAGGCAGCAGGCTAGACGTCTGATCTGCTAGACTTCTAGGGTAGACGTCTAGGCAGCAAGCCAGACGTCTGACCTGCTAGACGTCTGGGTCAGACGTCTAGGCAGCATGCCAGACGTCTGGACTGCTAGACGTCTTGGCTAGACGTCTAGGCAGCAGACCAGACGTCTGACCTGCTAGACGTCTGGGTCAGACGTCTAGATAGACATCTAAACGCAGAAGACGAACAGGTTCAGGCGCTTTCCTTGGGAGCAGAAACGAACAATTTTTGGAGGCTTTCATCGGGAGAGGAAACAAACAGTTTGAGTCTTCCTTCTGCTCTATAAAAGGGGTGTGATCCCTTTCATATGTCATGTTGTTGAAAACGTTGAAAAACGTGAATGTAAAGCTTGCTGAAAATAATAAAAGAAGTTGCCATTGCCCCATGGTTTTTCCTGCACATTACAGGTTTCCACGTAAATCTCTGTGTCACTTGTGTACTGTTTCTATTTTCTGTTATTGTGTTTCCAATTGCAGGTATAAAATCTATAGACTTTCATAACAGTAGGTATACTAACACTCTTCCCCGTAAAGGCACTAGTTTTGCTGCATGAATACCAAACTTTCTGAAATGGTGACTATGCTATAAACTAGCAATGATACCTTTATATGCCAACTGTTTGCTGATAGAATAAACTGTGAAGACATCTTATGCTGAAGTGTTGAGCATTAATGTGGTAATATTCTAGTTATGAATTTAAACAATGAATTGCATAGGGTAACTTGACCAAAAGCATTATTGTATTTAGTATGAATGAAATATAGTATAACTTATTTATTTGCCCTTTTTTGTCTAATTGTCTGCATCATTTTTATGGATGTGCTGCATGGTTAGACTGTTCGGCACAACCATCGTTTATCCAAGACATGTGAGATAAATAACAGGTGTAGAATATGATCAACTTTATGCTAATTTAACTGCAAGAAATTTTTAGCCACTTTAAAATTGTGAAGTTAACATCTAGAGCAAATGAACTTGAGAAGATCATAGCGCGTGCATGCGCACGCGCGCACACACATATGCCACAAAATATCCAGCATTATGACATTCCCCTTCGCAAATATAAATGTCTAACATCATTAGGGATACATGTGCTCTAAATTTGTAACTTTTTACATGAATGTAAAAAAAGATATTTTTTAATGTTAAATTAAATATTAAAATAATAATAATAATAATAATAATAATAATAATAATAAAGGTCCGGTTTGGTCATCCTGAAGAGTCTGAACAGGACTGAATGTGTCTGGTAACCATGGTTTTCAGACATCCCAGGGAGAATTAGTTGTTATCCTAGGCAGGACACCCCAAAGAAAACACCTAAATTAAAATCATGGGTGCAAGCCATGGATGTTACATGTCAGCTGCAAATGAAAATTATGTAGTCCAGCATCTTCCTTTAATGATGATTTGGGGAACATAACCATGGTAATCAAATAAATATTGCACCATCATGTTGCAGTTCAAAGTATAAGTGGCTATGTTTTCAATGCCATCATGAAATATGAAAAGGTTATAAGCTAAAATAAAGGTTATAAGCTAAAATTTTCAGAATTTTTCAAAAATGTTTTTCTTAACTTGCATGAACAAGTTAATTTGCTACAACAAGATGATAAATTGTTGCATGATGGAAAGGAAATGGAATTAAATGCAAGTATTTACTAGTAACGTATGCATCATAACTTGAAAACGGCAGAAGCCATATAACAACAGTATTGTTAGTCCTGGATTTATTTTCACCGTCAATTTTGTCCGACATATTTGTTTCCATGCATATTGAAGGTTTGATTTGAGATTTTCTCCTTGGGTTGATAACTAGCGTCAACATCTTCGCTGGCAAACTAAGATTCAGGGTGGAGCAAAAGAACAGTCTATTGGCACAACCACAAATCTGTAAATTCAACATCTTTTCCATGCGTGGATGGTAGTAGATAGTATGCTTCCAAAACATAAGATTTGAAAGAAGACAAATGTTTGAGGGTTGGTGCTGCTTCATGTATATAATCTAGAAGCATCATCCATCGTGGTCATATTATTAGGGGTGTTGGCCTCCACCTTTTGCCTGTTTCCCATCTTTAAGTATCTTTTGTGTTTTCTAAGGTGTAAGTTCAAGTGATTTGAATTCTGGCCAGGCATGTATTGTTGGTGACAATCGAGTTTTCTTAAGGGCTCTGGTCTTCATCTTGTAAATAATGTAAACATGATTGTGGGTACCAGTGCTTTTTGTATCGACAATGAAGCTTTTGACTGGCCAAATTAACTCACAACATTTACGGAGAACAGGGTCTCCTTTCTCCATAATCTTTTATTCCAAAAAACAGCAATAAAAAGCCCAAAGGTAAATCATTTGAGAGACGGAAAGAAAGGTTCAAAGTACATTAAATTAACTGTATGAAATCATCAAGCCTTATACAATATAAAATAATAAACCCTCAAAATACTTGGATTATATCTCTAGCAATTCCCCAGTGATTCTAAATTTTGTTACTGGCGTCCTAGAAATTATTTCATATTCTTAATGCTTAATAATTTAAATAACTAAGATGAAATGTAGAAGAGTGATCCAACCTGTGTGTTTAGCAAAACCAATCTAACTTCCTATGTGTTAGTGATCATCTCCTCGCCAGTAAACAATCTCTAATTCTGTAGATAATAATGTGAACCTGTAGTCCACAATTTTATCAACACATAAAACTTCATGTTGGGAGAAAATCTGTATTAATCAATCCAACCAAAAATGCCTCAACCTGTGATGAACCAGCTACCAAAGACTCTTTCCAAATACATAGACCTAGATTTAGGTTTACATAAACAAAGATACATTAAACAGGGGTAAAAATGCTAACAAGCTCGAAAAGCTCTTTGCAGTCTTTGGATGAAGATAAGAACTCCTACATATGAGGATAAGAGTGTAAAGGTAGATGAGCGTGGTCATTACACCCAATCTGTAGCAACCAAGGCCAAGAAGAATCTATTGACATGAATTTTTTCATCTCCCTGGCACAAGTCAACTAGGATGGAATTAATCATGAGGTCGCCTGAGGGTTACATTTCATTAAAGTTGAAAGAAAAAAGCAATGAGATAATTGTCAGGCGTGAATGGAAGAGAGCTCTACAGGTGAAGGTTCAGATACATCTTGACCAGGAAAAGAAGAAAAAGATGTAAGAAATATTCATTTGAATTAATATAGTTATCATTCTCCACTGGTGGCAAAAAATGCCTAATGGGAATGCAAAATAATACATGAACTGAACATACAATGGCAGTGCAGCGGTGCTCCTAATGTATCTCCAAAGAGTAATGCCTGGTAAGGATACATAATACAATAGATGTAATAGTACTACCCTTAGTTATTAAGTTCGACTTCGTATTCGAGTTCGACACTTTTAAAATTCGAAATAAATTCGACATGTTCAAAAATTCGAAATAAAATTCGACATAAAATTCGATATATTATATATATGCTACTTATTTTTTTGGGTAGTCGGATAAAAAGTAATGTGCCAAGAGGCCGGTATCAATTTATAGGCACACATGTAATTCCCGTCAGAGCATAAGCAATGTCTAATTAATATCATTTCTCTTAGTTACAGCACCCAATTAGTTTGGGTTGTTCCTCTATCAATCCATTTACCTGGAGTTATATTCATTTACTAAGAATCCTTAAAAATCTGCGATTCATATGTTTCTATACTTTATCACTTAAACTTTATTTTAGTTTTAAAAGATTATAACCATTCAATATTCAAACTACCAATACATTAATTTTTTAATTATTAAATATTATTTATATATAATCGTTAAGGTTGTATGCCTTTTTACGAGACTAAGGTGAAAAAATATTTATATGTATGGAGATTTGAGGTCCTGCGCATTCTCGATCATTTGCAGTTAATAAAGTCTACAGCGAGACCGGGTTGTTTAAACGAGGGATACACAATATACACTGTTTGACTCGCGTATGTAGAACCAGAAAAAGGAGAATTTATAAATATCAAACCTGTTTTTGTTAAAAAAAATTTCATGCCAAATTTAAGGTTAGTTTGGCGAATTTATTCGCCAGGGTTTTAAATTCGCCGAATTTCGAATTTTATCTCAAAAATTCTACGAATTTGATAACTAAGGTACTACCTATAGATAAAACGACAAGAAGCAAAAGGAAATACAAGTGGCTAACAATGTTGAGATCAAAATGAGGGCAGCAAAGAGCAGTTCAGTTGGATGTAAAGCTTATGGAATTAGAATCAGAATCCAATTCTTTTCTATAGTTTACTATGGAGTATCATCTCTCTTTTGATTCTGTATCAATTTGTCATAGAAGCAACTAATACAATCCATCATTCAGATAATCTTCTTTCTTCTGCTAACTTTAGAAATAGCTTATTGTGCAAAATAATTGTTTTTTTGTTGTGAAATGAATTATCGGTGCCATCCTCAAAAACAGTTTTAGCTTGCATATATCACTAAACTAATCAGGATTTGTGTGTACTTTGAATCCTAGCGTGGAATATTATAATGGTACTCTGAAGCGTAGAAAAATGCTTATGAATACTAAGATTGTAGAATCTTATTCAATTCATTTCAACATTTGCAGCTCTTAGCCAGGCAACAAGCTCAGCGGGAGGAAGAGCTTGCACGATGTCAGCGTCATATTCAAGCGCTCCAAGTAAATTTATGATCCCTCCTGCCTTGTAGATGCTTTTTCATGTGTACTTGTTTTTGAGATTTGTTTTATTTCTCATGAAATGTTTGATTGCCCATTCATAGGATGAGATTGATGAGCTTAAACGTGAGAATCAGCTCCACATGCAACAGGTGAGAATAAACAATACAGTCAATATTGCAGGACTTCAAATTGATGCTTGGAATAAGTTAAGGATGAGGTCATGCAAAGAAAAAGAATCCTAACATGTTTCTTCCAAAAAAATTGATTACAAGTTTAACTGCTTATTTCTAAGCTTAAAGCTCGTCTCAGAAGGATAAGACCTCCCTAATACACATAGTAATAATCTTTCTAATTTTTATATTAATTTTGTCTCGCTAATTGCTTGAAACATTGTTTACTTTTGTTGACAATGATATTGTTTCCTTGAATAACAATTGGCTAAAGGATATGGAACATGTCCAATAAGATGTAGGATTTATCATTCATTTATAAAATGTTCACAGCTAACATGAATCTGTCTGTCTTGCTGGCAAGCAACTTCTTTCATTTGACATCAGCTGAATGTAAATATCTCCAGTCATTTTTTTACAAGTCATTTCCATTTCTGATCAGCTGAATCTAAAACTTTCTAGTTATTAGTCAGCAAGCCCTTTCCATTTTTTAAACTGGGAAATTAATTTGACCCTCGAATATTCTCACTTGTTATTTTGAAGCTTTAAGTATTATGAGGTATAACATAGCCCTTGCCAGCAAATCAGGCGGTGCTAAGATACTGTGTCGGTCTGGTACACATTTCTGTTCACATTTTTTTTTTTTTCCCCTTTGCATATTCTTCCCAATGTTATATGTCCCAATATTAATGCATGATGTGATTCTTTTGGTTACATCGTCCTGCATGCACAATAGCTGCTGCACCAAACTCTGACAAGCAGATATATTGATTTTTAAATTTGACCAAGTTACATTTTTCTTTACCATAAGTGAGAGTCAGTTGAAAAGCAGACTGCTTTTCTGCATGTCTTGACTTTTTGACAAACATCTCCATGTTTGATTGTTTCCTCAAACATTTCCAAGTTAGGTTTGAATTTCTTCGCATAGTGTAGCCCCTAGAGTTTCCAAGAAAATTTTCATCTTCAGATTCAATGTCAGTCATTCAAGAAGATGGTATAGAAAGTTCTATTCCATAAGCACTTTTTCTAAGCAACATTATAGAAAATAATGAAGATTTTTAGGCATTGTAACTTTGACAAAATAGTCAGGAATTGGTAGAAATACTCATGTCTGGAGCAATAACTGAGGAACAATGCAGCAATCAAAGAGGTGCTCTAGAAGAGGAATAGAAGGAAAATAAAGTTTGCATAAAATCAATTTCTTCTCTTGGTATTCTGAGCACTTCACAATCCTAAAAGATGAGATGGCTGCAGGAAACAGCTCTTAAGGATGAATTTCGGAACATGGAGAGGGAGCGAAAGCGTGAAGGTGTGGATATGACATACGTAAAAAATGTTATTTTGAAATTGCTTGAAACAGGTAAAATCTTATGCACATGTGCATTTGGTTTCAATGTATAATACTTATTTAGAGGAAATTTACCATTCTGGATACATTGTTATATTTTGAAACTTACAGGTGAAGTCGAGGCTTTACTCCCTGTCATCGGGACATTGTTGCAGTTCAGCCCTGAAGAGGTCCATCGATTCACTTTTCTATAATCTCCATTGCAGATCTCTCTCTCTCTCTCTCTCTCTCTCTCAGACACACACACACATGCATGGTATCTCATATCAAATACTTTTAGCATGCAATTTTCTAATGCATTAATGTCTGCAGATCAGGAAATGCCAAGAAACCTATAATTCTGCACCAGATGTGCCTCTAAGTGGTGCTGCAGCTGTGGTCGATGCCGCAGCCTCTGCACCCCGCTCACTCTTTTCAAGATTTACATTTTCATAAGGGAGATAACTGGAGCTTAGTCTGTGTTATATGCTGGCAATTCCGATCCTTCTAGCAGAATGCACAAGTCCTTAAGCTAATAATTTGTTTTAAGTAATTTGTAAACCGGCATATGAAGATCAGAGTTATCAGAGTTCTGCATAGCACATTATGAGCATGGGACATCTGCCAACTAAATCAAGATACAGCCAGCTTGGAGTGTTGCCTTGTATGATTGTTGTCGTGATCAGTCTACCAGCAGTAGTTTTCAAAAAAGAATGGGTTAATATCAAAGAAGCTATCTAATCAGTGATATGGCATACAGTTACATTCTTTAATTAGACTCTTCCTTAATTGAAGGGGGAATATTGCACCCAAATAAACTTTATGAGCTATTCTTTCCCAATTGGCTTAATTTTTGCCCTTGCTTTGGAAAGGTAATTTTCCAGTTGGCAAGATTTTCTGAAAACATCAACCAATTTTTTATGTAAAATGTACTCATATTGACTAATATTCACCAATTCATAAATATTAATACTAATTTATATATTTTCTTGAATCTTAGCATTTAGGATTTGTATTTCTTGTTTACAAAAATGGAAAGATTCTTGCTACTTAAAATTTTTCCCTATTTGGGACAATGTATGTATAATCCCATGTCAACACTCTGGCACATAAAGGATGCGTTAATTAACCAAATTTTGGAGTATAGAACTCACCTCAGCAGTGTTCCGAGCTGTTATCGACATTTAATGGACAAATATCTTCAAAACTTGAATGGAGAGGCTCATTACTAACAAGTTAGGATTTTCAAATATCTCTAACATTTTATTCAGAGTTAGTGACATGGTATAATATGGTTTTGGACCTGGCTGACTTGAGCTTATGTGAACTATGCATTTTGTCAACCTGGTTAATGAGTGTTAGAATGACCTTGTTTCTATGTAGTTGATAAAGTTTGAATGAAGAGAGATCAGACGTAAATATAATCATCAATTAAATCAGCATTTGGAACTTTCAGTCCTAGAATACTAAGAACTGAGTTTTAATCCTTATTAACTTTTCCACCTCTCTACTAACAATCCATATGAAAACTCATGTAAGAGGAATTGATTTGAAATATTATCATTGGGACCAGGCTCCAATTTCAAGCATTAAACAGTTAGAAACATCAGCTGTTATTAGTTCCCCTATGCACTAAGGCTGTCTTGAGTTCCAATTGGAAGTGCACGGGTTTTATATCATTGAAAGTAGAACTTCTTTCTTGCAGTTTAATTAAAAATGTGCAGTAAATATGTAACTGATGCGAGAGTATGAGTTATGGTACAGATGGTAACAAATGTTTCTCTTCGACAGATCCAGAATTTTCATAAAACAGAAAACATCAAAATGTAAGTCTCTGTTTATTGAAGGAACTTATCCATGGGCTTTTTATTTTGCACCGTTAATCTCGACTTATCAATTTGGGATAACCTTTGAATTTCACTTTCTTGGTATCCACTATCGACTATCAGTCTCACTTAATAAATTGTTTGGCATGCTAACAGGGCTCAAATCTTCTGTTTTCCATTCTTCTTTCCTTACCCAATTAGTGTGAAAGCCAACACATTACATTCTTTTAGAATGTTTCTGTTCCAAAAACTACTAATCTCAATGCGTATCCTAACCACTACACACAAAGTTCTATTTAAAAATAGTAGTTCTGCATTTGTAAACATGTTTTTCTATAAATTATTGTTGATTTTGTCAAGTTTTTTACGTAATGGAGGGTAATCAGTAACTATGCCATTATCATCTCCGCTAGGTTGTGGGACTTGTTGGGTTCAATTCCAAAAGGTTGCCCCTGTAAACCCTAGCAACCTCAGTGATAAATTATTAAAATATTTTTGTCAACATTTTGTCAAGGCATTTAAAAGGAACATTTAAATAAAGAACGTAATCACTATCATTTAAATCTAATACACTTACCTCCATTCATCCTTGATAGTTTTATTTTTTCAACAATGCGTTACAGAGAAATAAAAAATATAATAAAGCAACGATCAGGTGCCCTTATCTCGTGTTTCCTAATAGCTAATTAAAATTAATTATAACTTTTTTTTTTTTTTGTTTGCTTGATAATAGGGGTTGTACTCGGGTTCTCCACCCTTAACAAATTACATATCTCTTCTTTAGATATTGAGAGTTTATAAATAGATACACTTCTCATGTCAATTGGGATGCTATAGCTAGAAACCGACATCATTTTACATAAAATGTCTGAATTTTTTATTTTCATTTTCTAGATCTTACATCTCTGTATGAATACAATTACTTTGGAATTTAGCATCTTTCTTGACATTTTTCTATAGCAACCTTCACAATGCCAAAACTTCACCTCTACTATCTATGCCTTGCATCTTAGTAGAATAATATTTCCAAAACATCGCACTATTATAGTCCGCTTTACCAAATATAAATTGCTAGTTTCCTTCTTGAAACACAAGTGCAACCACAAAAATTATAATAAATAGTCTAAATGAACACACATTATTGTTACAAAATAAAACATAAATTACCAATGGAAAACATTAAAGTAAATCTTAATCATTAATTGATTTAGGCAATCAACAATTTTTGTCAGCTTCAACTAAACTTTCTACTTCCTCTAACCATGGAAAGGAGATGTTAACTTCACAATCCTCAATCAAAACCCCTCTTTTGGCTAGCTTATCTGCACGTTTGTTTCCTTCAAACTCTTTAGCAAGATCTTGAATTTCCACAATTATCTCGTCTATTTCATGGAGCCTTTGCTTTCCTCAAAATTGCATTTATACTATGAGAGAATCACCTTCCATCCATACTCTATTCCATTTCATTTGTTCACATATTTTTAACCCTTCTAAAGCTGCCCAAGCTTCAACTTCATTATTTGTCTTAAATCCACAATTGAAAGCATAATGAGACAAAATCTCCTCTATTATATCTAATTGTTCCTCCTTCTGTTGGTCCTTGATTTCCTTTAGATGCTCCATCAAAATTCAGTTTAACCCACTCCACATCTGGTGGTTTCCACTTTATATTCTTTACCTTGTTTTTGCTTCTCTTGTACCCAACATCATAATTTCATTTAAAGAATTGCTCCATATATCAAGACTCTTTGCTTCTTGTTGGTCAAATGTCTGCCTAATTAACAAAACTGCGTTTGTGCGCCTTAGATACGACCAACCTTGAATGATCGGAGGAAAGGAATGTCCTCCGTGTTAATCTCCAAGGAGGGTTGGCTCCCTTACTAATTCTAAACTGGTTGAAGAATAGAGATACAGGAAAGAAACTAGAAAATGCGGAAAGAAATAGAAATATGGCCACAGGTTGACTGTGTAGGATGGGAATAGACTAATAGCAAGAATCCACACCAAGCAATGAATAGCATGCAATAGATAAAGAAATGGCAGAATTTACTTAAAACTTTGCACATATAATCCTTCAAATTGGTACTCCAACACTCACTCCTCTCATCAGCAATATTCAAATTCAACTTGCAGAATTTAAATTCAGCAACAAATAAAGAATCCGAGAGTAAAAAGAAATGCGTAAATCAAAAGACAATAATGCACCAAGTCATTTGCAAATCCAAGAGCTCGGTATTTCTATTACTACAGAGAACTTGAAGAGTTTTCTCGCAGGATATCTATTAAATACATGAAAGAACCCAATGTCCATAGATCAGAGACATAATGAGTCATCATTTCTTGGAAATCTTCTTCTGACAATCACAATTCGGAAATGATTCGGAGTGACGAGGCATTTTGATCACCACGACATTAAATTTTGTTCACTTTCATTTTCTTGAAAATCAAACATATGCCTCAATATTTTACTCATTAAATTTGCTTCGGAGAGGAAGTAAAACCTTCGAGAAGATGTTCTTGAAAATAACACCAATGCTTTCCACTTCGCCACCAACATTAAATTGCAGCAATAAGTAAAGACATCTTGGACCGAAAAATCAAACTTTAATATCACCCAAGATGATGGCAATTAAAGATCAAATCTTGCATCATTTAATTTGGCATATGTTTTCCATAATTTATTCTCAGGCGCCGCAAGCAGCTGAACTCATTTGCTTTCACCATGAAAATGCTTTTGCCAAGAAAAATCTTTAAAAATCCTTTTCGTCTGAACTTTGAGAATTTTAATAATGTTTGTCCCCCAACAAAGAGATGAACGCGATTGCCTTTTGAAACAACTTCGCCCCTTCCTTTTAAACTTCAACAACACTCACCCGAAACAAGGGGCGAAACACATCTCTGCCGAAGTGCGAAGGTAAAACAAATTTTAATTTTCTTTGTTGCCCAATTATACATTAATGTTGTTCACCCCCAAAAAGGGCGAACGGGATCATCGCCCATACTTTGGGGTGACTGCATCGACATACTTTAAAACCTGTTTGCCCAACCAAAGGGCGAACACGACGTTCGCCCTTTTTAAGGGGCGAACGCGATCGCGTTTCAACACTTCAGTCGAATCTCAACATTTTTGATTTGCTGCTGCTCTTTTACTGTGGCTTCAATTCTTTCGCTCTTTCAACTTCATCTATGGGCGATTCAATCAAATTAATTTGAAGTTGATTTCCCAGCTGTGATTGGGATTGGAATGTTTATTTTTCAAATGAAAAATTACATACATAAAAAAAAATTGAAATGACTGCAATGTTTTAAAATTAAGCAAGATGCTACATCATGAATTTATACACTACAGTCAAAAATTTATTTAAAACCAATGTGGCATAGTGTAAAACTGCCAACATTTTTGGCAGCTCTCGGGATATCTAGCTCACATGGATGTAAGCGATCCTAGGCCTTAATCCATTGGGTGATCACGAGTCTTCTTACCAGCCTCTGTGGCTGGTGCCTTCAATGTAGACGTTTTCTAACGCTCCTCCTCTTTAGCTTTCTTAGTGGCTTCGACTTCTACTGCAACTCAAAGTACTTCTGCTCGTTCTTGCTCTTCAACTGCTTTTGCAGCGGCTTATTTTTATGCCTCTACTTGTTCTTCTTGTTCTTTGAGGCTCTAAGAATTGACGTCATAAACTGCAACTGCAGCTTCCCATGCCTGTGTGGTAAACAAAGGAGTGCTCAGGGACTCATATACAAAGCAAAAATTTTGAATATCTTCCAAGCTTAGGCGCCTCGCTCATTGGGCTAACTCAAACAGCGAGAGCTCCATACGAGTGTACTTCTGCATGAATGGCAACACCTGAACATTCGTGATAGGTTCCTCCCAAGCGTCAATATCGAAAGTATCGTCAACAAACTACCTCCAAGCGGCCTCCAATTGCGCTTGTGGAAGAGGTTCACCCCACTCATCAACAAATTCTGGAAAACCCATGTCGTGTAGAGCATTAAGATGAGTCATCGAAACAGTATGTTCTTGCTTTATGGGATTTAGAATTTTTCGACCTTCCCGTATGAGATCCATTTGTTGAAAATAGCTACGCAATGTGACTTTTGCAGCTGATCATGAATGGTCCATCTCACTCAGGGGTTTCACATACATAGTGGAATTTGCCAAGGCCTGTATTTTGACTGCCATCTCCATATGGGGCGACAGTAACTCCTCCGTATTGTCAATTATGTGATGTCCCATTTGAATTTGAATGTGAGCCGCCCATAAGTAATGCAGAACTCGAAATGTTTCTAGAGCCAATTTTTCATAGTTCTGCGTAGAGCGAAGACGAGCTTCTTTGATATTATCTCGGGAAAACCCCGGAGCTTGAACAACTTTCTCAGCTAATTGAGTTTGGACATTCTCTAGCTTCAGGTGAAGGTTGTGCATCTCTATCTGGGCTGCATCTCTTTCTTTCAAATAGACTTCTACCTGGCGTCGTAAGTGCTCATTCTCTGTAGCAGTTTTTTCTTCCTGTGCTATGCTTTTAGCCAAGGCAGTCTCGAGTTCTATGATCCCGTTAGTTTTGATCAAAATATTTATGTTTATAGTGCTCACTGTGAAGGTAAACTGTACTCATGTCCACCTGAATATTGCCCATATTTTCTACAGGATCAATCCTTGTGAGGTCTTCAGTTATGGTCTCAGAAATAACATCACCTGACAACAATTATCCTTGAGGCTTCTGAACCAATGGAGTAATTTTGGTGATATGAGCCTCCATTGCAACAGGATCAAAAGCAACTCTCTTAAGAGGGCGTGCAGGTGCGAGAGCTTATTTGCATCATTTGCTTTTCAACCACTGCGATGAACTCAAGTGGGCCCGATTGATCTTTTCTACATCGGATTGCTTGAACGCCACCTAAACGTCGGGAAAAGCTTGTAATTCCAAAAATGGGGTGAAGGGAGCGAGGGCATCAAAGTGATTAGGCTGTGAAACGGATGTGGCAGTTAAAAATGAAGGAATGTAAATCGTGGAATGGATGGGTGGATCGATTTTAACTGCAGTTATGCTCACTATTGGAGGAGCTTGCGTACTTATAGCGTCGGTGGAAATGATAGTGATAATGGATTTGGCCCCGATGCATATGAACTAAAAGAAAGGGGGGATGAAGAAAAGGGAATGGAAGATGGAGCGGTAGTAACTTTGGGAAGAGAAGAAGCAAGAAGTGGAATGGATACTGAAGGCGTACCAAAAGGTGGGGAAATGGACAGAGAAACTGATCGTAGTGAATCGAAAGAAGTTACGACATGCTCCAATAAAGAAGGAGAGGGAAGGGGAGACGTACCTTCGGGTGTGATCACCATGTGATGCGAAGGTGGAGGCGACTATAAAATATTTGCTTCCCATTGCTCCTCCGCTACCTCTTCAACATTTACTTGGGTCTCCATGACCTCCTCTTGTGGTGGTTCTGACGGCTGATCTTCATCTTGTCCTTGAACCATCAAAAATATTTGTGCAACCATGGTTGGAGCCTCGATCGTCGTGAGATGAGAGACAACTGTAGCAGAGACAACCGAAGCTGTGGTAACCATAGTAACCGAAACATCGACGAAAGAAATGGTAATAGCACCAATCCTTGGTTTCTTCACCACCTTGGAAAATTGATGGAGACACGAAATTATCGAGAAGAAAAAAAAAAGTTGTATTTTATTCAAATGCGGAAGAGAATTACTGTTACAACAGAATATTACAGTAGTCGCAGAAGAGTTGCGCTTTACAGTCTCTCTTAATTCTAGAATTATAGAAGTATATTATCGTTCCCAAAGTTTTTAGCCCCCTGTGCATGCCTTTGCTCTCCGTTATAAAGGTTCTTAGGTGACGCTTCATTTCCAGCTGGCGGTCCTTCGTTTACTCTTCCAGAACCTTTCGTTTTGCCTCCCTATATCGCTTCATCGTCCAAATATTCGACACGTCTCCCTTTCCGACTCTTTGTCTTCGGCTCGTCTTTTGGTGCAAAAATACGACATGTCATGATATCGCGACATTTTGACTTCTCTGCGCTCCTTTTCCCTTTTGGTTGCGATATCACGACGTTGTGATTTCGCGACCCTCCGTCTGTTGCGTCGTCGGCCCTGCTTTTTGGTCGCGATATCGCGACGTCACGATTTCACGAAATGTCGCGATTTCGTGACCCTCCGTCTGCTGCGTCGTCGGCCCTGCATTTTGGTCATGATATCGCGACGTCGCGATTTCACGACATGTCGCAAAATCGTGACATGTCGCAATTTTGTGACCCTCCATCTGCTGCGTCGTCGGCCCTGCATTTTGGTCGCGATATCGTGACCCTCCGCCTGTTGCATCGCCTGCCCCGCTTTACATCGCGATATCGCGACCCTTCCGCCAATTGCATCGCTTGCCCTGCTTTTGGTCGCGATATCGCCATGTCATGATTTCACGACCCTTCCACCTATTGCATCGCTTGCCCTGCTTTTCGTCGCGATATCGTGACGTCGCGATATCGCGATGTCGCAATTTCGCGACCCTTCCGCCTTTTGCATCACTTGCCCCTCTTTTGGTCGTGATATCGCGACCCTTCGCCTACTGCAACTTTTACCCTGTTGTTGGTCTTTGCAAAACACTTAGAAAATTTTTTGTTGAAGCAAGATTGCGTTGCTGCCACCGGATGCTCCTGCATCAGACACCCGAGGTTGATGGAGAAGTGACCTTCACTTCTGTGTTGTTCGGTCACCGTCTTCTGCAACATCTCCAAATGTGCACCTGCCTCTGCAGCCTGCTTAAACCTCGTCTCCTGGTTAAAAGAATTTTTGCCTTCTACTAGACAGATTCTGGCACTGCTGCACACCTTCTCATCCACTACCTGCAAGGGCTTCAACTTGTGTCGCACTCCATCTTTGAGTACGTATTTGCACGACCATCATGCACTACACACCGATCAAACTACCATGGCCTTCCCAGCAACAAATGGCAAGCATCCATGGGGAAAACATCACACAGGACCTCGTCCTGGTACTTCCCAATATTGAACGTGACTAAGCACTGTTCATGAACCCATGCTCTATGGTCCTTCCGCAACCATGCAATCCGGTAGGGATGCGGGTGTCTCCTCCTCTCTAGCTACAACTTAGTAACCATCTCTTCAGAGACTAAGTTATCAGTACTACCATTGTCTATAATAACATTACAAACTTTGCCTAAACTTTTGCACCTCATGTAGAACAGGCTTCTCCTTTGTTCTGGTTTCTCCTCCTCATTCAACAAGGCTCTCCTTGCAACCATGACTTCCCCTCTCTCTGCCTCCTCAGAGTGCTCCGATGCAACACCGTCATCAATGACTGTAGCTCGGGCAGGGCCCTCAGGCCTCATGTTCGCCCTCTCTTGGCGTTCAGGACACTCATACATCATATGTCCTACTTCCCCACACTAGAAACAGGTTCCACGAAACCTTCTGTCTCCATTTCCTCGACCAGGTCTACCTCTTCCTCTTGGGTAGTTATTCTGATTACGGTGTCTATAATCATTATCTCCCTTCAGGTCCTGAAAGCTGCTAGCTTCAGCTTCCTTCTCATCTCGTCCTCTATCTATTTCTCCACTGGTTCTTCCACTAGTTCTTCCACCATGACCTCTTCCTCTCTGTTTGCCTTCAAATCTTCGGTTCAGTTTCTCTTCGACCTTCAAGGCCAACTGATATGCATCTTCTATGGTGGTTATTCTGATCAGACTGAGTTCTTCCTGGATGTTCATTCTCAATCCATTTATGTATCGGGCTACTTTCTCCTTATTAGCCCCTGAATGGCCAGTTCTGATGGAGATCTTATAAAACTCTTTCGTATATTCTTGGACAGACTTGCCTGACTGTCTCAAACTCTGCATCCTCCTCAACAGATCCAACTCGTAATCTACGAGAATAAATTGTCTCTTCAGTTTCTCCACCATTCGTTCCCATCTGGTTATTTTCTCCTTTCCATTTTTATTTCTTTCGAGTTGTACGCCTTTCCACCATAAACTAGCATGGCCTTTTAATTTTGTTTTTGCAAACTTGATTCAGTCTAGATCTACCACCTCCTCATACTCAAAGTATTCCTCCATATCGTTGATCCAATAAATCAACTCTTCTGGGTTGAGATTCCCAGAATACGTAGAGACATCAAACTTCGGCCTCTTCTCGGCTTGAGATAGGGCTATAAGCAATCTAGCTTCAGAAGGATCCAATGTTTCTTCATCATCTGATGGGTCATCAGTTACCCGGGCTTCATCATCACTATCATCTTCTCCTTTTGGTTTGACCCTTTTTCGCAACTCTTCCTGTAGGGCTTGCACTTGCCTCTGCAACGCTCTAAAATCTTCATCTTGTGCCACATTTCTTTTGCGACCATAATTTCTTTTTGGAGGCATTCTGCTCACTTCTCTCACAAATCTCAAACGGTCCTGGTGTAGCCGCCTCACTTTCGATAATTCGCTCACACACTCAGGGACCTTCACTCTCTCTTCTCAGAACCCTTCCACAGATCCTGGTGCAAACTGCCTCACGTTCGGCACTCTGTTTGCACACTCAGGAACTTCTAGCTCTGATACCACTTGATGGAGACACAAAATTATCGAGAAGAAAAAAATAGATGTATTTTATTCAAATGCGGTAGAGAATTACTGTTACAACAGAATATTACAGTAGTCGTAGAAGAGTTGCGCTTTATAGTCTCTCTTAATTCTGGAATTACAAAAGTATATTATCGTTCCCAAAGTTTTTAGCCCCCTGTGCATGCCTTTGCTCTCCGTTATAAAGGTTCTTAGGTGATGCTCCATTTTCAGCTGGCGGCCCTTCGTTTACTCTTCCATAACCTTTTGTTTCACCTCCCCGTGTCGCTTCGTCATCCAGATATTCGACACGTCTCCCTTTTCGACTCTTCGTCTTTAGACATGAAAATACGAAATGTCGCGATATCGTGACATTTTGGCTTCCCTGCGCTCCTTCTCCCTTTTGGTCGCGATATCGTGACATGTCGCGATTTCGCGACCCTCCGTCTGCTGCGTCGTCGGCCCTGCTTTTTGGTCGTGATATCGTGACATGTCGCGATTTCGTGACCCTCCGTCTGCTGCATCGTCGGCCCTGCATTTTGGTCGTGATATCGCGACGTCACGATTTCGTGACCCTCCGTCTGCTACGTCGTCGGCCCTGCATTTTGGTCACGATATCGTGACCCTCCGCCTGTTGCATCGCCTGCCCCGCTTTTGGTCGTGATATCGCGACGTCGTGATTTCATGACCCTTCCGCCAATTGCATCGCTTGCCCTACTTTTGGTCGCGATATCGCGACGTCGCGATATCGTGACCCTTCCGCCTATTGCATCGCTTGCCCTGCTTTTCGTCGCGATATCGCGACCCTTCTACCTTTTGCATCGCTTGCCCCTCTTTTGGTCGCGATATCGTGACATGTCGCAATATCGCAACCCTTTGCCTACTGCAACTTTTGCCCTGTTGTTGGTCTTTGCAAAACACTTAGAAATTTTTTTGTTGAAGCAAGATTGCGTTGCTGCCATCGGATGCTCCTGCATCAAAAATGGTGGCACTTTTTGCACATCTTGCTTCTTTGAGACAGGTGCTTCTTCAACTTTATATCGTGTTCGTTGTGATCTCCGCTTAAACACGTATTGCTGCTCTTCTTCCTCGGGGGTCTCTTCTTCAACCAAAGGACATTGTCCCTCAGACTTGCTTTCACCACTATCGGACTGTTGAAAACTATGCGGTAAAATGTGGACGAAAACTACTGGCTGATAAGAATCAACATATTCATCATAAACTTATGAAAAGGCGTCATCCAGTTTGAGCCCATAAGGACTCGTTGGCTTTAACCTGACTAAACAATCCTGGCGGAGGGACTTGAGATCTATACTCTACTTCTTGCTCATAGCAGTCATGCCAAGGGGGAAGTGTAGTCATTTTCTCAATATGCCAATTCATGTCAGGCCCATTGAAATTATTTATGTTTCGCTCAATATCGGGTTGACGACATGTTGGTCACAAATCTGCCACAGGAAAGGATTTTATATGTATATGCGCCCTAGACTTGGCCAACATTGAAAGGCCGAGAGAAAGAGATGTCTCCCGGGCCAATCTCCAGAGAGGGTTGGCTCCCAAACTAATCTAAACTTGTTTCAAGATAAGAGTGCGGGAAAGAAATGGGAAAATGCAGAAAGAAAGGGAAATAACGAAAAGAGATGAAATGCGAAAAGAAAGGGAAATAACGAAAAGGGATGTAAATATGGCCGAAGCCGATCGTTGATGGGGAGAACAACCTCGAACAACAGATAACTTCAACTAGATCCTGAAGCTAAACAACAACTGACTCTTAGAATACATATACAGAAATTAGATCACGTATTAGTCGTGAGTTCGCTTCCAATTAAACTTCAAACATTCAAATGCCAATACAACCAAATTCAACACAACAGAATTCAACTGATATTACACTGGACTACACAAAAGTAAATCACACAGAAAGCCAAACATACACAACAAATTAGATCACCAACTCCGGAAGACACTAAGAATGGAAGCAATTGCATCTAGGATTTCTATTTCAATTTTTGCAACAAGATCCTCCTCCTTTTGCTTGAGTTTTACATTGGTATTTATAGAGGTCCGTCCTCTTCCTTTCGTATTACAACATTTAATACATGAAACAGATTTTAAGAGGAGCGATCCACAAAATCTGTACTTGAAAAGAGAAATTATTGCCCTCAATCTGCCTCGAAGAAATGACATTATCAAGGCAAGCCGAAAGTTGTTAAGAGATCACGAACAGGAGCTTTTAATATTGGAGGCATCTTTGATTTTGGTGGCATTGAAAACTGCTTCATGTTCTTCCATCTTGCGCACATCGGTAATCAACAACATTTAATCTTGGAACCGCTTCTTTGACCACGATCTCAAAAATAGTTGGAGAGCTTTTACTTGATCCTTATCTCTTTCCGCACGTTCTCCTATGCAATCCTGAAGAAAAATGCAAACTGAACTGTATCGGGCCTTTGTTGTTGCTTCGGTCACGAAAATGAGACAGGTCACGAAAATGCGACATGTCGCGATATCGCGACACTTTTACCTTGTTGCCTTCTCTCTCCGCCACCAGTCACGAAAACATGACATGTCACGAAATCACGACATCTTTTTCTCTTTTGCTTTGTCTCTATGATATGTCACGAAATCGTGACATTCTCCTCTGCTTTGGCTTCTTCGCTGCTCCTTATCGCGAAAATGAAACATGTCACGAAATCGCGACATCTTTCTCTTGCGCTGTCTTTTCCTCCTTACCCGCGAAAACGCGACAGGTCACGAAAATGCGACATGTCGCGATATCGCGACGTTTTTTCATTTGGTTCTTTCATCTTCAATATGTCGCAAAATCGCGACAGGTTTCTATGTTCTCCTTATTTCCGCCTTTGCCTCACGAAAACGGAACATGTCACGAAATCGCGACATGTTTTTCCATTTGGCCTTTTCTCCACAATATGTCATGAAATCACGACACTTTTTGTCTTCTTGCACTTTGATGCTTTTAGGCCATGAAAATTTGACATGTCATGAAATCGTGACATTCCGTACAATCTGGCCACCTCCTTGCTTTCTCCTCGTGAAAATGCGACATGTCATGAAATCGTGACAATTCTCCGCACTTTGCCCTTCCTGTCCAATATGTCATGAAATCGTGACATTTTCTTGCTTTCTCTATTGTTGCCGCTTCCTGTCACGATATCGCGACAAGTTTCTCTTACTTAGCTTCATTTCTAAAAATGTCGTGAAATCGCGACATCTTTCATGCCTTATGTTTTTCTTTCAACCTTGCCGCGATAACGTGACATGTCGCGATATCGTGACAACTTCATTTTAGTGCTTCCGTTGACTACGTTGACCGCGAAACTCCAACACGTCGCGATATCGTGATAGTTTTACTGCTTTGCTTCCGTTGATTGCTTTGACCGTGATAACGTGATAGGTCATGAAAATGCGACATGTCGCGATATCGCGACACTTTTTAGCCTTTGGTGGGGTATGAATTTTGGACAAAGCGAGTCACGAAAGTGACATGTCGCGATATCGCGACAACTTTTGGGCTTAGCTTTTTATGGTACGGACGTTCCGAAAATGCGACAGGTCACGATTTCTGACATGTCGCGAAATCGTGACACCTTTGCTTTTTCACTTACAAATAGAGGAATGAGGATTTTGTTTACAATTTGAGCATTCTTTTGCTTGAACAACAATAACAAAAACAATGTGGCAAAAATGCCAACATTCTTGGCGGCTCACGGGGTATACAGTTCTGCTGTATGCATGAATCTCAGGCCTTAATCCATTGGGCAATAGAGTCAAGAAGCTGGAGGAGCAGAAAGTGAATGTTGGTTGATGTTGGACGCGTCTGAACTGCTGCAACAATCTCTTGCTGGTACTCGGCACTCAAAATAGGACCTTCAACAGAAATTTATGGGAGAGCAGAACTTCCTTTATTTTTGAACGACTACATTTTGCCTAGCTCGGTTGAGCTGGGTAATCACCAGGTGTTGTGCAAGGATCTCCATGGCAGTAGTGAAAAAGCACCTGTGTTACAAAATGGAAATGAATGGAGGGATGACCTGCGGATGCGCAGGCCGTGGAACGGGAATGAGGAATGATGGGATGGTGAAAGATGAAGGAGTGGAAACGGTAGATACAGCAACAGGGTGCTACTGTGCTACCAGCTGCGGGATTTTGCTGAAAATAGATAATGAAATAGAAGTGGATGGAATGGAGGATGTGGGGTAGGAACTGTGGAAAAGTGCTCAAAAACTTAGAAGAAAGGGAAGTGAAGAAAAGGGAACATCAGAAAGGGGAATAGAAACAACAGTAGTGGCTTGATTATTTGTAGAAGAAGAAGGAGAGGGAGAAGAAGGGAATGAAGTAAGGAAGTGGAAGAAAGAAATAGAAGAAAGCCACTATCTATTGGGAAGGAAAAGAAAAAGGAAAAGAAATAAGCGTACCTACGGGCTCGCATGCAAAAAGAGCCGGAGTTAACGAATTTTTTTTTTTTTTTTTTATAGATATGTACAAGGTAACCCCCGAGCTTAGTTGTGAACTCTCTCGAGAGGTACGCACCCAAACATGACTCTATGATCTCCTGGATCCCAGACCTTGGATAGACACTCAGTAGACTCCTGATTGATAATCAGCTCGGAGTCACCAAAGATTTGCAACTGTCGCGCTCCAAGTGTCTCAACCTTCGTGGGACCTAGGCATAAAGCCTCATCTTCTGTTGTATTGTCTGTGCAGCTCCAGGTTAACTGGTCTAAAGAAGAACGTTGAATTCCAGAAGGTAACATTAGAACAATCCCAATACCAGTGCCATTTCTGCATTGTGCCCCATCGAAATGGAGCTGATCTTGACTTCCATCATTCTGTTCTTGAGCCTTTTCAGTCTTGAGAATAGAATAACAACCAATCTCAGTTTCCATCATGGCATTAAAATCAAGCATTGAAAACTCATCCTCCAAGCAAAGCTCATCCAAGACTTCACCCATCAAATCAGGATCTTCCAACTCCATATTGACAGAATATTTGGATCTTTCTTCTTCTTCCATCTTCTCTACATGAAAAGTAGAAGGCTTCTGATTGTCAATACAGACTCTTCTTCCTTTGAACGGAATCTCCAAGTGAGAATAATCCAGAGAAAGGTAGCCTCCCAGCTTAGCAGTAAATTCTCTCGATAAACACATACTGAAATATGGTTCCAAATCAACCACAACTATCTCCTGAATTACTGTAATCTGAGGCAGATTATGTAGAGCAATAGGAACATCCTTGATTACACCCACTATTTTTATGGGGGTCCCGTCTAACTGCAAGACACCAGGGCTACTTCTTGTATACTCCATACCCATGACTTCACAAACTGCCTTTGGCATGACAGTTGTCGCAGCACCAGAATCAATTATGCAGTTATGCACAATCCAACCCTCCATTCTGAGTGACAAGTAAAATGGGGGTGGTCTATTCTTCCCAGTGGCTGAAGAAGTTAACGTTTGAGACATAACTATCTGGGCTGGAGCCTTTCCCTTACTCTGTATGGTCTTCAGGGATTCCTGTAAGAGATTTACCTGTCCAGGTATCTGCAAGGTGTCATACAGACTTACCTTAGCTGGTGTCCGTTTGAGTTCTTCAACTATGTTGTACTCCATTGAGATCTGCTCTTTCCCTCCACTGGCAGATTCAAATTTGTTTTTGTACTACTGGGTGGCCTCCACTCATTGTCGTTTAGTCAATGATGGATACCGCAGCGTCTCTCTAGCTTGTTCCTTTGTTTTCGCTTGCGACTGGGAAGTAGAAGCTTTTTCCTTCTCTTTTGCTTGTGGTGGAAGTGGATCCTTCGGCAAAACAGGTGGAGCATGAGCCTTTGCAGGTATTTGCTACTTTGTTGCTTGTACAGGAGGCACTTTCAATGGCTCCATCTTAGCCGGATCTACCAACATTGGTTTCTTGCCGCTGCGTGTCAGGACTGCTATGTGTTCCTCAAGAGACTTCACAGAATTAAGATCTACCTCTCGAATCATGTTTACACGGCTCCCTGCAAGAACTTGCAAATAATTTTGGTGGACCATGCAAGTGGACTCATCATGTGGGTCATTGCATGTAGAGCACCAATATGTTCCTTCTGCAAGGCCAGCTTCTTCATTCGTCAACACAGTCAGGTTCTTTTCTGGCACTTTGCTTGTTGAAGCCGCTTGTTCTCTAGTGATCGGCGGAGGTTGAAATCTCCTGGGTTGGAAATCTCTCTCAGCCTGCTTTCTTTCAAGAATTGTGATTTTATTTCCCATCGCTCTTATAGCTGAATTAGCAGATTGTACCTCTTGTAATAGGATTGTGAAGGGATCAGGATTTGAGGGCGCAGGAGGTGCCGGTAGAGGTAGAGGTGCTAGCGGTGCAGGTAATGCTGGGAATGAAGTGGGAGCTGGTAATTGCGGAATGATTGGTGCAGGCAACTGTGGAATAGTTGGAGCAGGGAGCTGGGGAACTGGAATGGGTGCGGTCTGAGGCGCACTTGAGCTCCATGATGGAATAGGATACATGGAAGGCATAGGCTGTGAAAATGAACCAGAGTACAAATGCTTAGGAAGATCAGGTAAGATGGGCATTGTTACCTTTGGTGGAAGCCTACCTATGGCAATCAAGTCAGCTTCCACCTTTTGTGCTTGTTCGAACAACTCTAGAAATGTAGTCACGTTGGACTGCTGGACAGCCCAACCGATGTCTGTGTTGAAAGCTCGAAGATAATAGAATGCAGCTAGCTCATGAGTGGGCCGAAGACCATCAGGAATTCTCTACCAGCTTCTGGTAAATCTGACATTGAAGTCAGCTATCTCCTCCTACGGGTGCCTTTGAATTACATTAAATTGATGCAACAAGGAGTATGGATCAGCTTGTTCATGAAATTTTTTGACTAATAGCTCTCCTAATTGATCCCATGATGTAATAGTGCCTGGTGGCAATGTTCGGTACCAATACAACAATTTACCTCTCAGTGACAACACCAACAACTTTACCATCACATCCTCATCCGTTATGTCATGGATAGCCGCCAAAGAGGCTACATCATTAATATGCTCATAGGCAGTTTTACCAGTACCATCATAGGTCGGCAAAGCTTTCAAAGCAGCTTGAGGAACTAGATTTTGTGCCAGTAAATTCAAAGCTCTCGAACCATTCCATGCCGAGAACTTCCTTGGTGGAGGATGCTGGGCCATTTGAACTACTGGATCTGGATGTAGCAAGCTCGTAGCAGTACTGGGAGGAGTCGGGGATGGCACAAACTGACCTGTAGCCTGCGATGAGATAACAAATGATGGGTTCACAGGACTTACCAATCTTGAGCGCTCCCTCCAGTTCTGAACATCAATCTCGAAGAATTCGACTGGATCTTCCGAATCTTTGGCACTTGATCTCATGATCATGAAGCAATGATGCAAAAATTTTCACCATCTTCACAATTAGAAATTTCTAGGTACAATCACCTTCAGCAGAGTCACCAGATGAACTTACAATCTCCGCTTTGAGGTCAAGACAGTTCATCAAAATCTTGATTCCTTCGGGTGTCAATTTGGAATAATACTTGTCCCACCGATTGTGGATCTTTCAGAGACAAAAATAGTCTGTCCCACCGGGCGTGCCAAAAATTGTTTTCAAAAATGCTTTCAAAACTGTTGGTATAGGTGGGTAAAGACAGTCAGTCCCACCGGGCGTGCCAAAAACTGTTGGTCACAAATCTGCCACAGGAAAGGATTTTATATGTATATGCGCCCTAGACTTGGCCAACATTGAAAGGCCGAGAGAAAGAGATGTCTCCCGGGCCAATCTCTAGAGAGGGTTGGCTCCCACACTAATCTAAACTTGTTTCAAGATTAGAGATGCGGGAAAGAAATGGGAAAATGCGAAAAGAAAGGGAAATAACGGAAAGAGATGAAATGCGAAAAGAAAGGGAAATAATGAAAAGGGATGTAAATATGGCCGAAGCCGATCGTTGATAGGGAGAACAACCTCGAACAATAGATAACTTCAACTAGATCCTGAAGCTAAACAGCAACTGACTCTTAGAATACATATACATAAATTGGATCACGCATTAGCCATGAGTTCACTTCCAAATAAACTTCAAACATTCAAATGCCAATACAGCCAAATTCAACATAGCAGAATTCAACTGATATTACACTGGACTACACATAAGTAAATCACACAGAAAGCCAAACATACACAACAAATTAGATCACCAACTCCAGAAGACACTAAGAATGGAAGCAATTGCATCTAGGATTTCTATTTCAATTTCTGCAACAAGATCCTCCTCCTTTTGCTTGAGTTTTACATTGGTATTTATAGAGGTCCGTCCTCTTCCTTTCGTATTACAACATTTAATACATGAAACAGATTTTAAGAGGAGCGATCCACAAAATCTGTACTTGAAAAGAGAAATTATTGCCCTCAATCTGCCTCGAAGAAATGACATTATCAGGGCAAGCCGAAAGTTGTTAAGAGATCACGAACAGGAGCTTTTAATATTGGAGGCATCTTTGATTTTGGTGGCGTTGAAAACTGCTTCGTGTTCTTCCATCTTGCGCACATCGGTAATCAGCAACATTTAATCTTGGAACCTCTTTGACCACGATCTCAAAATTAGTTGGAGAGCTTTTACTTGATCCTTATCTGCTCTACACGTTCTCCTATGCAATCTTGAAGAAAAATGCAAACTGAACTGTATCGGGCCTTTGTTGTTGCTTCGGTCATGAAAATGAGATAGGTCATGAAAATGCGACATGTCACGATATCGTGACACTTTTACCTTGTTGCCTTCTCTCTCTGCCACCAGTCATGAAAACATGACATGTCACGAAATCGTGACATCTTCTTTTCTTTTGGCTCTTCTCTATGATATGTCATGAAATCATGACATTCTCCTCTGCTTTGGCTTCTTCGCTGCTCCTTATCATGAAAATGAAACATGTCACGAAATCGCGACATCTTTCTCTTGCACTGTCTTTTCCTCCTTCTTACCCGCGAAAATGTGACAGGTCACGAAAATGAGACATGTCGCGATATCGCGACGTTTTTTCATTTGGTTCTTTCATCTTCAATATGTCGTGAAATCGCGACAGGTTTCTATGTTCTCCTTATTTCCGCATTTGCCTCATGAAAACGAAACATGTCATGAAATCGTGACATGTTTTTCCATTTGGCCTTTTCTCCACAATATGTCACGAAATCGCGACACTTTCTGTCTTCTTGCACTTTGATGCTTTTAGGCCGCGAAAATTCGACATGTCATGAAATCGTGACATTCCGTACAATCTGGCCGCCTCCTTGCTTTCGCCTCGTGAAAACGCGACATGTCACGAAATCATGACAATTCTTCGCACTTTGCCCTTCCTGTCCAATATGTCATGAAATCGTGACATTTTCTTGCCTTCTCTATTGTTGCCGCTTCCTGTCATGATATCACGACAAGTTTCTCTTACTTAGCTTCATTTCTAAAAATGTCATGAAATCGCGACATCTTTCATGCCTTATGTTTTTCTTTCAACCTTGCCGCGATAACGTGACATGTCGCGATATCGCGACATTCCGTACCATTTTCTCCTTGCTTGCTTTTCTGTCGTGATATCACGACATTTTCTATCACACTGCTCCATGGCCACCGCAAGTCACGATTTTGTGACATGTCGCGATATCACGACAACTTCATTTTAGTGCTTCCGTTGACTACGTTGACCGCAAAACTCCAACACGTCGCGATATCGTGACAGTTTTACTGCTTTGCTTCCATTGACTGCTTTGACCATGATAACGCGACAGGTCATGAAAATGCGACATGTCACGATATCATGACACTTTCTTGACTTAGCCCTTTTCTGCATTTGGCATCGTAAAACTATGACAGGTCGCGATATCGCGACAAATTTCCATGCTTGCACCTTTTTGGTTTTGGACCCCGCGAAAATGCGACAGGTCGCGAAAATGCGACATGTCGCGATATCGCGACATCTTTTGGGCTTAGCTTTTTTATGGTACGGACGTCGCGAAAACGCGACAGGTCACGATTTCGTGACATGTCGCGAAATCGTGACACCTTTGCTTTTTCACTTACAAACAAAGGAATGAGGATTTTGTTTACAATCTGAGCATTCTTTTACTTGAACAACAACAACAAAAACAATGTGGCAAAAATGCCAACACGACAACAATGAAATGATTTGAACTTGACAATTTCCTTAAACTTGCCCAAGGGGTCATACCTCCAACGTTGTGGCAGTTCTATCAATCCTAGATCTTGCAAGGCAATAATGAGAAGTCGATTTTGTCCGATTTGGCCCGCTACTATACCACCAAACTTGAATGGCATATTGCATGTTGTCTTTTTTCCACGCCCAGATCCATATATATCATTTACGTAATCTGACTGGCGCACTACCTCCATAGCAAAAACATGCCTCGTAGCGAAGTATGGCAACAAAAATGGCTTACCCGTGAACCCAAAAAATCGTACAACTACACCTTGGGTAAGTAGAAAAATATCACCCTTTTCCTGAGTGACCAATATATATCTCAACTCCCACGACACTCTTTCACATGTACCACATAACAGTTCTATTGTCGACCCCAAAAACCAATTGTTGAAACTATAGAAAGACTCTCTTCTTGACAAAACTGAAGTCCACTTATATACTGGCAAAGGTTGATCTTTTTCATCTGTTTGTGTAACTGCAATAAAAGGATAACGTTGCTGCAGTTGAAAGAAGAAAAACCATACCAAAAATAAACTGTGTTTGAATGATTTTGCTTTGAGTCTGCAATTTCTCCAATTGAGAATTCATCCTCCATGAGATGTAATCAACCCAATCGAAGAAGATTGGATTTGTATCCTCTATCATAACTGATGAGGAATAAAAATCTACCCGGCCAATACATTGTGCTAAAGCCGCCTGCCACTTGTGCACAATATCATCAGAGGGTAAAATTGTGACCCACACTAGCATTGAATAGACATCCAAGCTTTTAAAATCCTTAAGCGGTTTAGGCAGGTTGGGAGCTGCCCCATCGACGGTTCTTTGATGAGTTGAGTCTCCATGAATTTATGCATTGTTACAGTAGAGACATATCTATCTTCCTGTTCATCGGTGTGCAACTTCTTATGAACCCCATAGGCAGGTGGTTGCAATCCACATGCGAATGCTTCTCAGATCTCGTCCGAGGTAATAGTGAAGAGAATCTCCCTCTTCACATTCCTTACTGCCTTGGTGAATGGATCATAAAATTAGATAATAAGTTGTACCAGCTCAGGACAAGAGTGTACGGGCGGGCACAGGTACTAGAAAAGCTGCGAATGGTATGGCATTGTTAGCCAACTTTCTAATCTGACCCCCTGATTAACTGCAAGTTCAACGTCTTGCCGAATTCTCTCCACTCCTTTGTGGGTTATTATGCAATCACCAATCTCGGCCATCGTGTCGTCTTAGGGGTCCATGTCAACATAATCATTTTTTGGGATCTTTTTAGACCTCATACCCCCTTCTTTTCTCTTTGACTTCTTGGGCTCTGTACTATCTAAAGCATCTTGGGGCTCTTTACTATGTATTCCCATTTTCTCTTTAGCAAATTTACTGAGCACTTCCCGTACACTTCTGCACTAACAATTCAAGACAGACGACAGCAGAAAAAATTTAAATAAAATTTTAACTGCAAACTTTACCTTGCTTGTTTATTTAGAGCTTCTCTCCAATCACCGCAGTAAATGTTGAGTTACTTGGACGTCTTCGAAAAAATGTGACCCTTGATGCACTCGCTTGACACTATTCTCAATGTATCCCAACATATCTTCTAATTCGTTGTCAAATTCACCTTGGGGAAAGCATCTTTCTTTTCCACATAACTATGTCGTAAACCGTGCCCTGGTTGCAGAATATTGCTTTGGAAAAATAAATTGGCCACTTGAACCAATTAAATACTTCTTTTGATCCTTCGAGAAGAAAAACTTTCGCCAGCCTTCATGTTTTCCAATAATTGCCACGTCTTGGGAAGGGAAATATATCCGCAATGAATCTCCGAGATCAAAGGGGATATTTACTGAAATCCTCTTCTTCTTTCTCCTTCAAGGTATTTTTAATCTGCTTGATGATTTGGGGCAAAAGCTCTCCTTTTATAAATTTTGTTCCTTGCCTTTTTACCTTTTCCTTTAGAAAATCAAATTTTCTAAAAAAAACTCACCTCCCTTTTTTAAAAAAAAGCTTTCTCTTTTTTGGGTGCCTTTGAAAAATATTGAATGCATTCGAATGCACCATATGCAACCCTTTGTTTTTTAGTTTTCCTTTAAATATCGCTTTGTACATTTTTTAAAGTTGTATTGCTTTGCATATAGTATTTTTATTTATTTATCCTTTGTATATATATATATTTATTAGAAATATTTATTATTATTTATATTTAGTCGCCCAAGGGACGGGCGAACAAGACATTTGCCCGACCTTTGGGCGATTCTAATTTTTTTTCTTATATTTTAAAGTTTAATTAATTAATTTTTTTTTTTTAAGTTTTCTTTTAATTTTTTAAATTTTGGATCACCCTTCAAGGCGGGCGAACGTAATGTTCACCCAACCTTAGGGCGATCACATGTTTTTTTTTTTTTGTTTTTTTAAGTTTTGTTTTTAATTTTTTAAATGTTGGGTCGCCCCCAAAGGGGGGCGAACGTAATGTTCGCCCACCCCTTGGGCGAACCATTATTTATTTATATGGTCGCCCAAAGCTTGGGCGAACCATTATGTTTTTTTTTTTAAGTTAATTTTATTTTAATTTTGTTTTTTTTCTTTTATGTTTTATAGTTTGGTTGCCCTAGGAGGTGGGTGAATGTAACGTTCGCTCAACCTTAGGGCGATCATAATTTTTTTTGTTTTGTTTTTGTAAATATATATTTACAAACATGTTCTCCTAACAAGAGGACAAAAACAAGACAAACACAAGGACTCAATTTAAAAAAAAAAAAAAAATGTGAAAGTAATTAGGAAAACGAATATATACATATTTTACAAAAGTATCTTATCAAGATGTTGTTACTGAATATAAACCTTCAAATGAAGGCCTACCATTGGAATTGGAAGATCCCAACATTCCATGTATTGAAGATGATAGGCATTAATCGAGTTCACAACAGAGATTTGGAAAGAGCCTTCCCAAATGACGTCAAATTTGTGATGTTCTCTAGGCTTGGCCTTCTTTGCATTCCACTTGAGAATCAAATCTCCTACTTGAAAACTGTGTTCGGTTGTCTTCTTCTCGAAACACTTTTGCATTTCCTTATTATTTTCGGCAAATACCTGGTAAGACTTTTCTCTATCCTCTTCCAATTGTATTAACTATGCCAATCATGCGCTCATAGGATCAAACTCCTCATCTTCCTCCTGAAACAACTGCAATGTTTGAAGTATCGAAAGCTCAATCTAAGCAGGAAGAATTGATTCCTTACCATACACCAATGCATACAGAGAAGTTTTAATGGATTTTTTTCACAAAAATGTGATCTACCCAAAGCGCCTGGTTCAATAGCAAATGCCAACTTCTCTTGTTGTTTCCTAGTGTCATTTTTTGAATTCGTAGCAGATTCTTATTGGTAGATTCGGCCAAACCATTCCATTGCAAGTACTAAAAGGATGAAGCCTTGAGATAAATCCCGTATTTGCTAGCGAACTCCATGATCTTGGCCCCAATAAATGGAGTTCCATTATCGGTTATAATTGAATCTGAAACATCGAAGCAAGCGATGATTCCTTCTAGGAAAGAGATAACAGTTGCTTGGTCCGCTTTTTTAGTAGTAATGGCCTCCGCCCATTGGGTGAAATAATCAGTTGATGTCAAGATGTACTTATGCCCTATAGAATAATGTGGGTCAATAACTCCCACAAAGTCAAGACCCCACTGCTGAAAAGGTGCTTCTACTTGAATCAGACGAAGAGGCAATACCCCCTTCCTGATTCTGCGAATATGTCGCTGACAACTATCGCAGTGCATACTAACTTTGTGAGCATCAACAAACAAGGTAGGCCAAAAATAGCCTGCTCGAATGATTTTTAAGGCCATGGGCCTTCTTGCATAATGACCACCCAATAATCCTGAATGAAATTCTTCTAATATTTTTTCTTTTTTGGAGTCCCTTACACACCAGAGAAGAACTCCATCAATGTTCTTGTGAAATAACCCATTGGGCAACAAAGTATATCTGAGAGCTTGCAACCTGAATCTTCGACGTTGTAAAGCATCAATGTGAGATGGATATTTTCCTGAAGTAAAATAAATCAATTAGCTCTTCAGTCCAATCACGATCGTTAGCTATATGGTTCGTGCATATGCTTTCACCAATACTATCCTCATGCACTACATCCAATGATTCAGAGGTTGCACTTTTGGCTAGCTCCTGGCATAAAGCTCTCACACGAACTAGCTTCGTTGGTCGGATCTCCACATCATACACTTGAATTTTTGAGACCCAACCTGCTCTCTTGTCTCCTAATTCTCCTTGGAGAATAAAGTTTTGTACATTAGGGTGTATAACATATACAACCATTTTGATATGAGAAACAAAGTGTCTGAATTTCTTCAATGATTTCATCACCGTGTATACTTGTTTCTCAATAAAATTATATTTCTCTTGATGGGGAGCAATGACCTGACTCACAAAAGCAATTGGATTCTCATCTCCATCCCCTTGCCATTGTGTCAAAACTGCAGCATAACTCTCCTGTTCATCTACTACATAGAGAATGAAATCTTTAGAATAATCAGGATTAACCAATACTGAAGCCTGAGTAATCCTCTCCTTGATTTTATTGAAAGCTGATCTTCTTGTCTCAGTCTATTTAAACTCAACATCTTTCTTCAAAAGCTCAGTCACGGGTTTGACCACCTGAGCGAAATCAACAATGAACTTACGGGTGAAATTAATTTGGCAAAAGAAAGACTGTAAATCTTTTTTGTCAGCAAGCAATGGTAACTTCATTAGGGCTTCAACTCTTGCAGGATCGATTGTCAATCCTTCTTGTGAGATCACATGGTCCAACAACTTCCCTTCTTTGACAACAAAGATTGACTTCTTCAGATTAATAGAAATCCCGAACTCGCGACACTTCTCAAACACCTACCTCATATGAGCAATGTGGTCTTCTCTGCGATGTGAAAATACAGTCATATCATCAAGATATATTACAATAATCCTATTCAATAACTCATCGAAAGAAATTTCCATGGCCCTCTGAAAAGTGCCACCGACATTTGAAAGTCCAAATGGCATCCGCTGGTAGGCGAAGGTACCCCACTTGGTGGTGAATGCTATTTTGTGCTGATCTTCATCTTTCACCCATATTTGATTATATCCAGAGAAACCATCTAACAATGAGAATCTCTGGGCACCGACTACTACATGAAGGATTTGATCGATCTGCGAAAGAGGGTAATGATATTTTAATGATGCCTAGTTCAAATTGTGAAATTTAACACACAACCAAATGTTTTCGTTCTTCTTTTATACTGGGACTAGGTTCGCCATCCATGTTGAGTGGTTGATCGAATATATTATCTTTACCTCCAACATCTTCAACAACTCTATTTTCATGAGGACTTCAATCTTGGGATTGACAGGCTGCTATTTTTGACGAATTTGTTTTACCCCTTCCTGCAGTTCTATAGTATGCTAAATCACATTCTTATCATAACCCTTCAAATCGTGGTAGCTACAGGCAAAAATATCTGAATACTTGTAACACAATTTATTTATATCTTCCAGTTCTTCCAAGGTGTCATTTATTCCAACCTTGATGATTTTATCAGGCTCCAAATGTAGTTCTTTATAATCCTTCACATATATTTTGATCCTATGCTTTTTAGCCTGATCATTCTGGTCTAATAGAATTTCCAGTGTAATCAGTCCCCTGGGGATGTGATTATTTTTTAGCTGAATCATCCCTTCTCTCTCTTCTTCGGCAATAATTCTATCATCAGCGCTTGCAGATTATTTAAGTAAGAAGTTGACTATCTACTCATCATTGTCAAACACTTTCCAAAATATTTTTTTGTCAGGAACCAAGGGTCTATAAATCACCCTAACTATCTTAGGCTTTCTAACTACTTGCTCAACAGGAGAGTAGTTAGCACCAAGAGAGGCCAGAATATCTGCATGTTTATTTAGCTCTCTTGAAATCGCCTAAACATTTAAAGAAGTGAAATATTCAAACAAGTCCCACACTTTGTTGCGATAAGATTTTAGGTAATGCTGCTTTGATACACAATTATTAGTGATTTGATTAACAATAAGTTCAGAGTCACCAAAAATTTGTAGCTGTTTAATACCCAAATTCTCAACTTTCTTTAATCTAAGGCATAATGCCTCATATTCAACTACATTATTTGTGCAACCCCAAGTTAGCCTATAAGAATAGGTCTTTTGCAACCCTTCGAGAGAGATCAACACAATGCCAGCTCATGCATCATTCTTGCACCTAGTACCGTCAAAATACATTCTCCCTAACTGGTCTGCAACAGGCTCAAGAGAATTAAGAACCTTCTCTTCAATCTGCTTTGGCTTAGTTATAGTACAACAACCAATTTTCTTTCTAACCATTGCATCGAAATTCATGAGTGGAAACTCATCCTCGAGGTGAAGTTCACCCAACGCTTCTTCCATTAAATCAACCTCTCCTAACTCCTCAGTCATCATGTTAACTGCACCTGGAGATTCTTCTTCCTCTTCCAACTTTTCAATGTGAAAATGTGAGGGCTTTTCATTATGAATGTGAATCCTCTTTCCCTTTGAATGGTATCTCCAAATACGAGTAGTCTAAGGAAATATATCCTCCCAACTTAGTTGTGAACTCCCTTGAGAGGCACATGCTAAAGTATGGTTCTAGGTCAACTACTACCACTTCCTGGATGATCATGATTTGTGATATACTATGGAGGACAACGAGAATATCTTTTATCACTCCCACTATCTTGATCGGAGTCCCATCTAGCTATAACACTCATGGGATACTCTTTGTATATTCCATCCCCATCACTTCACATACTACCTTTGACATGACAGTAGTCGCAACTCTAGAGTCGATCATACAATTGTGTACAATCCACCCTTCCATTCTGAGTGATAAATAAAATGGGAGGACCTATTTTTTTCCCATGGTCGAAGTCGGTAATGCTTGCGCCAAGACTGTTTGAGAAGGATTTTCCTTTTGATATTTAGTAGTCTTCAAATATTCTTGCAATAAGTCAACTTGTCCAGGCAACTGTACTGCATCGTATAAACTTGCTTTTGCAGGTATCTTCTTCATCTCTTCCATAATATTGTAATTTGAAACAGTCAAAGTTTTCTCCTCTGTAACACACTCATACTTGTCTTGGTACTATTGGGTAGCTTCCACCCTTTATCGCTTTGTCAAATACGGGTATTTGAGATGCTCCTTGGCCTGTTCTCTTGTTTCATATTGTGGTTAAGCAACTGTTATAGGTTGTGAGGTTGATGCCTTTTTTTGTATATTTCCTCGAGTCTGCTTGGGCAATAAATATTTCAACAAAATGAAATCTTGCTGCTTAGCCATCCCACTAGACACTTTCGCTGGAGGGTGCCATTTTTCATCTTGCGTATTTGGTTCTGCAAACACCTTTAAAGGTTCAAGCTCAACAGGATCTATTGTTACTGGCTTCTTTTCGAATAGTGTGAGAAATAAAACTTGCTCTAAATATGACATCATAAAATTGTGATTGGCTTCCCTAATCACATTGACTTGTCTGTCAGCCAAACTCTCTACTAGCATTTGTACATAATTCATATGCACCATGCAAGTGTCTTCTCCATGAGGATCATTGCATGTTGAACACCAATATGTTTTTTCAATTGTGCTAGTTTCTTCATTTGTTGACACCGTTGTGTTATTATAAGGGCCTCTACTAGTATATGCTTGCTCTCGAGTGATTGGTGGAGTTTGGCATCTTCATGATTGAAATTCAGCCTTCGCTTGTTTCTTCCTTACTATTTTAAGTTCGTTTGATATCATTCTCAAGGTTGCATTATTATATTTTACCTCCTGTAACAATATAGTGAGAGGATCATGATTGGAAGGTGCGAGAGGCATAGACAAAGGTAGAGGTGTCGGAGGCCTAGGAAACAAAAATGGAACTAGTGGTGCTGGTAATGCAGGAAAGGGAATAGGTGTGGGTAGTTGTGGAACTGACTGATTAGTGGGTTGTGGGAAGCTTGGAGCTGAATGTTGTGGAACAGGAATAGGGGTAATCTAAGGTGAACCCAAGATCCATGAGGGAACTGGGTATATGGAAGTCATAGGCTGCAAAAAAAAACTAGAATATAAATACTACAAAATATCAGGAACCATGGACATAGTCATATTCAGGAAAAGTCTACTTAAAGCAATAAGATCAGATTCGGGCTTCTATGCCTATGTATACAGATCTGGAAATGTAGTCACATTGTCCTATGGCATGACCATGCCAATTTCAATGCTAAAAACCCTGAGATAGTAGAAAGCAGCTTGCTCATGTGTGGGTCGTAGACCATCAAGAACTCTTTGCCAACTCTGTGTAAACCTGACATTGAAATCAACTATCTCCTCTTGCGGATAACTTTGGATTGTTGTAAACTGGTGCAACAAAGAGTATGGGTCAGCTTGTTCATGAAATTTTTTAATCAACAACTTCGCTAATTGATCCCATGATGTAATAGTACTCGATTGCAATGATCAATACCAATACAATAATTTCCCTCTTAGTGATAATACCAACAATTTTACCATTACATCTTCATCTGTTATGTCATTGATGGTCACCAAAGAAGCTATATCTTAGATATGCTCATATGCAGTTTTACCTATACCATCATAGGTTGGTAAAGCCTTCAAAGTAGCTTGGGACACTGGATTTTGTGCTTGCAAGTTCAAAGCCCCTAAGCTATTCCACGCTGGTTCAATAGCTTAGGGGCTTTGAACCTGCAAGCACAAAATCCAGTGTCCCAAGCTACTTTGAAGGCTTTACCAACCTATGATGGTATAGGTAAAACCGCATATGAGCATATCTAAGATATATCTTCTTTGGTGACCATCAATGACATAACAGATGAAGATGTAATGGTAAAATTGTTGGTATTATCACTAAGAGGGAAATTATTGTATTGGTATTGATCATTGCAATCGGGTACTATTACATCATGGGATCAATTAGCGAAGTTGTTGATTAAAAAATTTCATGAACAAGCTGACCCATACTCTTTGTTGCACCAGTTTACAACAATCCAAAGTTATCCGCAAGAGGAGATAGTTGATTTCAATGTCAGGTTTACACAGAGTTGGCAAAGAGTTCTTGATGGTCTACGACCCACACATGAGCAAGCTGCTTTCTACTATCTCAGGGTGTTTAGCATTGAAATTGGCATGGTCGTGCCATAGGACAATGTGACTACATTTCCAGACCTGTATACATAGGCATAGAAGGCCGAATCTGATCTTATTGCTTTAAGTAGACTTTTCCTGAATATGACTATGTCCATGGTTCCTGATATTTTGTAGTATTTATATTCTAGTTTTTTTTTGCAGCCTATGACTTCCATATACCCAGTTCCCTCATGGATCTTGGGTTCACCTTAGATTACCCCTATTCCTGTTCCACAACATTCAGCTCCAAGCTGCGAATGGTTCAAAGCCCCTAAGCTATACCATCTTAGATATGTGGACTGATTTATCCTCAGGCACCATGAGTAGCTGAACTCATTTGCTTTCACCATGAAAATGCTTTCGCCAAGAAAAATATTTAAAAATCCTCTTCATCTGAACTTTGAGAATTTTAATAACGTTTGTCCCCCAAAAAAGAGACAAACACGATTGCATTTTGAAACAACTTCACCCTTCATTTTAAAATTCAAAAACTCTCACCTGAAACAAGGGGTGAAATACATCTCCGTCAAAGTGTGAAGGTAAAACCAATTTTAATTTTCTTTGTTGCCCAATTATACATTCCAATGTCGTTCGCCCCCAAAAAGGGTGAACGGGATCATCGCCCATACTTCGGGGTGACTGCGTCATCATACTTTAAAACTTGTTCACCCAACCAAAGGGTAAACATGATGTTCACCCTTTTTAAGGGGCAAACGCGATCATGTTTCAACACTTCAATCGAATCTCATAATTTTTTATTTTCTACTGCTATTTTACTGCGGCTTCAATTCTTTCGCTCTTTCAATTTCATCTATGGGCGATTCAATCAAATTAATTTGAAGCTAATTTCAAAGCTGTGATTGGGATTGGAATGTTTATTTTCAAATGAAAAATTACATACATAAAAAAACTGAAATGACTGCAATGTTTGTTTTAAAATTAAACAAGATGCTACATCATGAATTTTTACATTACAGTCAACAATTTATTTAAAACCAATGTGGCATAGTGCAAAACTACAAACACTTCCAAATTAGAGATTGGGTGAGTTGATAGGGTTGGTTTAGACTCCTCTATGGCTTTTTCATTACCTCTAAACTGCTTTCCTTTCCTTTAAATATTCTTTTATTCCTTTCTAGCCATATAGTCCAAAGTATTGTATCTTTTGATATATCCCATATTGTATGTAAAGCCTCACTTTTATTAGTGTTTTGCCATTGCTTTAACCAATCTTCAATTTTTCTATTCATCACCATCACCGTAGATTTACCAAACATATTAAGAATCCATTGCCATAGATTCCATACTATTGAGAAATGTCCCTAGAGATGATCAATACTCTCCTCCTTATTACAAAAAACACATTGAGAGGGGCCATGAAAACCCATTTTCATAAGGTTATCCCAAGATGAAATTCTTTTATGACCTACAATCCAAACAAACATTTGAACTTTAGGAATGCTTAGGCTATCCCAAATATCTCTCCATATTATAGTGACAATATTATTATGTTGTTGAAAATTATGTCCACTTCTTGTTGTGTATTCTCCTGAGCTATTCAACTCCCAAATAAATTTATCCTTGGCACCCCTTGGAATAATTACAGGTGTTATCTTTCTACTCAATTGCCTCCTAGCTTCAATGTCTTGTATACTTGTAAAAAACTTCTTTCCATTTGTATCTTCCTTGATCCTTGTAGAAAATGTTTGAAACCTTATCACCGTATTTTTCTTGAAGCAATCTCATCCAAGATTTCAAAACTAGATCTAAATTGAGTGATTTTTTATCACACCAAGTATCCATCCAAATAGAATTTTTTGCTCCAATTCCCACCACCCAACTTAAACCTTTAATAATAATATCAATAGATTTTTTAAACCATTCGAAAGAGCAGAACCATTTGGAAGAGAGAATGTATTAAATATTAAACTTTGGTCATTGGGATCAACATCCTTAGAAGAATTCTTGCCCATTGTATTTACCTCTCTTTATACAATCTCTAGATAACGTTTCCCTTAAGAGCTAAGTTTGCATCTGTAAGAGCTCTTAAACCAAGACCTCCCCTAATTTTGTCATCACACAACTTGCTCCATTTCACCAAAGGAAATTTCCTTTTATCATATAAACCTGACAATACAAATGATTGCATAATAAATATTAATATTTTTTCAACTAATTATAGCATAGAATACATAACATATAATATGTTGGAATGGCTTGTAAGACCGACTCAATTAACTACACTATTCTTGCTCATGATAACCATCTATCTTTCCAAGCTGGAAGTTTATTTTGAACTTTACTAATAACCGTATTCCATAAATCTATCCTCATTCTCCCCTCAAATAAAGGTATTTCTAGATAAGTTGTTGGTAAATTTACCCCCTCCATTTTAAGCAACCTAAAAATTCTTGCTTTGATATTAGCAGGAGTGTTAAGGAAGTATATTTTGGATTTAGTCCTATTAATTTTTTTCCCTAAATCTCTTTCTTACTCTGAAAAATTTATTCAAATATTTGGCTACATTTATCCTTGCCCTTCCAAAAAGGGTTGTATCATCTACAAACTGTTGATGGGTGATGTTATCAATGTTATTACTAACCTTAAGTCCACTTATAAACCCATATTTGTAAGCATTCTTTAAGTTCCTACTCAAAACTTCTACCATAATAATGAACAAATAAGAAGATAGAGGATCTCCTTGTCTAAGGCCTCTCTTGGCTTTAAAAGATTTTGTCACTAACCCATTGACCAACACTGAATAAGAAACTATGGACACAAGCTTTAATCCATCTAACCCATTTCTTCCCAAAACCAAACTTATCTAAAACTACAAAAAGAAAATCCCAATTAACCCTATCATAGGCTTTACTCATATCAAGTTTTAAGATCATAGCTTTCTATTTTCTTGAAGTTGTTGAATGTATAACTTCATGAGCTACTATGATCCCATCCAGAATTTGTCTTCCTTTCACAAATCCTCCTTGCTCTTCTGAAATAATTGTCTAAAAATGGCCTTAATATATTTGTCATCACTTTGGAAATAATATTATAAGCCATATTACATAGGCTTATGGGTCTAAAAGAATCAAACAAATCAGCATCCTTCTTTTTTGGAATTAGGGTAAGATAAGTTGCATTTATTTTATAAGGAATGTATTGTTTTACCCTTGGCCGTTCCACTGCCACCAATAAAGAATCCTTCACTATATCCCAATTATGTTGGTAAAAAGTTGTAGAGATACCATCTGGACCAGGGGATTTATCCTTATTAAAAGAGAAAAAACCTAAATAAACTTCTTCTAGAGTAATAGGCTCCATCAATTTCCTATTGTCTTCATTTGTTATAACTAAAGGAACATCTTGAAGAAGTTTATCATTAAGAACTTTGGTCTCCTTTGAACCTAGAATATTATGATAAAATGACTTTGCATATTTTCTAATTTCACTTTGATCTTCAATCCAAACCCCTTCTATTGATTTAATTCTACTAATTCTAGAAGATGATCTCTATACTATAGCCATCCTATGAATTATTTTTGTATTTTTATCTCCTTTTAACCAACTCTGTCTTGATTTTAATCTCCAAAATTTCTCTTCCTTACTCAAAATATTATGATATTCACTAAGCAACTCTCTTTCCTCCGAGCTTGTATTATTTTCATCACCTTTTTGGAATTTTGAAAGTTTATCTTTTAGTTCTTTCTTCTCAAAAATATTTCCAAAGGTGTTCTTGTTCCATTATTTTAATCTAGATGTCATAGCTTTAATTTTGTTTGGAAGAGCATAAAACCCACCATTACCTAAATAATTCCATGTTTGAGCTATCATATCAACAAATTGAGGATGGTCTTCCCACATCTGCTCATATTTAAAATATGATTTGTTTTTTAATTTATTTACCAACATTTTAAATCTTATTGGCCAGTAATATGAACCAATCCTTGTTAAGATATTAATTTTGGCACAAGTTCCTTCATCTAGCCAATGATCTAAGACAATGCATCTATCTAATTTTTTTACTATTAGGTTCTGGCCTCTCCTGTTGTTGGTCCAAGTATAGTTGTCTTCTTCAAACTCAACTTCCCATAGATTGTTGTTTTGAATAAAAGTTGAGAAATATTTCATACTTTGGGTCAATTTCCTAATTCCCCCAAATTTTTCATTCAAATTGGTTATGGCATTAAAATATCAAATGATCATGAAATGAGTTTATTGGTATTTACTTCTCATAAAGGCTTTAATCCCACTCCAAACTACTAATCTACCCGACTGAGTTGTAGGTCCATACACATTGATAAGGATGAAGCGAATATCTGCAAAGTAGCAAGTGACTAAAGAGGATATCCAATTCCTAGTTTTATGAATGGTTACACAAGAGGTTCTAGAAGGATTCCAACAAGTTAGAATTCCCCCTACTGCTCCTTCAAAATCATTAAATCCCATTCAGATATTGACCAAACTGCTTATAGTTTTTTAAACTTCTTTTGTCATTTTAGTTTCCTAGATACAAAGAATATCAGGTTTATTACTTAAACATAGGTCCCTAATACACCGATGCTTTGAGGGGGGCATTAGCACCCCTTATATTCCATGAGATGATAATCATGTCTCATTAGGGGCTTTTGGTCCCTCTTGCGTATTACCAATATCATTTTGTTGTTCGGTAAAGAGAAATTCAACCAACTTAGTTTGTGTTCTTTTATCTATGTTAGCTTTTGCTTCTCTAGATCTTGCTTGATAATTTAAGGGTTTTCCTCTTTTTGCCTTGCCTATATCAGGAGTAGGTCTTATTATTCTATTCCTCAATATTCTTCACAATTTTATTTTTCAACATATTTATCCTCTCCTGGCTCTATTATAGAAGCTTTTGACTTATCTTGCTCATTTTTTTGTATTTCCTTATTAATGGCAGAGGTATTAACTTCTAAAACTGCATTTTATTTACCAATTATTTTCTCTTGAATGGTGCATGGAACTTCAAGAGAGTCTTCAAAATCTGATGAGACACATTCCTCAGGTTCATCAAGAATTTTCTTCCTTAAATTAGGATCATATTGAATAGATGGTTCCTTGCTAATATGTTGAATTTGTTGTACTGTGTCCTCTAAGTTTTATCTACTTTTTCTTCATAGGTTAAAACCTCGAAAGAATTGGAATTTATTCCAATATCCTTCCTTATTGGCCTCCATTGTTCATTTTCTTATATTTTTCTAGATCTATTTTTTGGAAGTTGAAAACCATATTTATCAATAACCATTTGTAAAATTCTCTTGCGATTGTTTGCAAATGATTATGCTAGGCTCTTCTTAGGGCATGAAATCTCAATATGCCCCACTTCATGACATCTTCTACATCTAAAATACATGTTTTCATAATCTATAGTTTGGGTCCACATCTTATCCCCATACTTAAGAATGATTGATTCTGGTAAAGCTTTATTTATATCAATCATGACCAATATTTGAGCATAAATAGCCAAAAATCCATCTTTTGTTGTATCTAAAATCTCAAGGAATTATCCTAGAGTGTTGCCTATTGCCTTGAAGGTATCTATTTTCCAAAATTCAATGGGTAACCCAAACATCCTAACCTAGACTGGTACTAGGGATAGATTTACATTTTCAATTGAAAAACCTTCATATTAGCGGGTAAGGAAGAGCCCTGCTCTTCCCATAAACCAAAGAACCAATTTTAGGATTCTTTCTCTTTCTTCCCTAGAAAAAAAAATGGCTAGGAAGAAAACTTTGGGAAGAAATTATAGAATCACTCCTGGAGACTTCCAACTCCTATCAATCCATTTTCTCAAGGTTGAAACCCCTAGCCAATACCCATTAAATTTACCAAAAACTACCCTATCTTGGAGCAATTAGGATCTCTTTGAGGTGCACTCACTAACCTATACTAATAGGGATAATTCTAAGGATTTAACTATAAATTGATGCATGGAAAGGAAACTAAACTCAAAATATAATGAAATGTATCTGAAAGTTATATAGCAAATATAATATTTGATAAAAACTTTATAAATTTGTCATGCACAATTTCTAAGATAAAGAAAGGGAAAAAAACCTTAACCGAAAAATTCTTTATCCAGATAGAATGTCTTGCCTCGCTAAAGTTTAGCCCTTCATTGCTCTTCCCTACGTTCCAACCCTAGTTGGCAGGGTTGTATATCCCTTAATATTACTCAGATTTTTGCATATGACCACTTATTTTAAAGCTATTCAAATTATGACAAGTTGGTCCAAGAATTAGCTGAATCAAATAAATCTTCGTGAAGATATGGCTCCTAAAAGATGAGATATTTTTGAGGAAAAAACCCTAATCCTTTGCACTTTGCAATTTTATTTTTCGCAACTTGAAAAATCATCACTGCCCTTGTTTCGAATGGTTGACTTCATAGGGTCGTATCTCCATAAATATTGCTCGAATTTTTGCATATGACCAATCATTTTAAAGCTATTCAAAGTTTGCACAAGTTGGTCCAAGAATAAGCAGAATTGGATAACTCTTTACGAAGATATGGCTCCTAAAAGATGAGACATTTTCAGGAAAAAATCCTAATCCTTTGCACTTTCCAATTTCGTTTCTACAACTTGGCACGAAATATATATTTTTTTAATTTAAAAAGAATAGAATTTAATTATTTTTGTCTACAAGGCCAAAACAACCTATGGAACAAAAAATTATAATTATCAAATATAATATATTATCTTATTGTTCCTTTAAAAACAACGAGAAGTAAAATTTGTGACCACATTCTCTCTTTTTGAAGAATCGAACGTTTGTTATTTGTTCTTATTGCTTCTTTCTTCAAACAATCCAGATATAGAATCCATTATTAATGTATCACCATAACTATATTGGGGTCCAAGGTTCAATTTAAAATGGGGTTAGGGTATGCATGCCTTGCAACACAAGTGTTACCTCCCATGCATAGTGGACACAAAGGAGTATAGTATGGTTTGATATACGTAATGATCATGGAGCTTAAAAGTTACTTAGCTTTTCAACTTATTATAAGCTTCATATTTTGTGATAATTTTCTTCATTTTCATTACCTTGTCAAATAAGGCTAGTCTGCCCTATCTCACATCGAAATTGATGTGAGTTAATCCTCGTTCTATAAGGATATTTGCTTTCCATTTGATATTTGCATCCATACATTCTCTCTTCCCATTTATTTTAAAGCCACAATAAGTACATATTATCTCTTCCTATTTTTCTTTATATCTTCCATCAAATAGTAGGTCCCACTTGAATGTGAGTGTCAGATAAGGATAGACTGACTTGTCTCTTATCCTTGTCTCACATCAGAGTTGACGTGAGTTGTCCTATGTTGGGTTATAAGCATCTATATTATTAGTTTTATATTTGCATCTATTTATTCTCTCCCATTTCTCTTTAGGTTGCAATAGGTATATTCTTTTCTCTTACTTCTCTTTAGGTCTCTTTTACCTACTAGTTGATTAGGCTTAATCTTCACCTGCATTCCTGGGAGTCGAGTTGCATAGCAAAAATAAGAAAATAATTGTAAGTCAAAATGTGTTTGACTAGAGCCATCCAACATAGAGATTGACACTAGGACCTATTCTTTGCATGTAATACCTTTTACTCTACATGTGCATGTTTTTTTTTTATATCAAGGGAATCGCTCTACATGTGCATGTTTAATGAAAATAACAATTATAGATGATTTTGGTAAGTTTGGAATCAATTACAATTTTCAAGCTGCCAAAAATGGTACTCTCCACTTTAATGTGAATGTTGATAAGAATAGCTTAACATGTCGTAGTCTCACGTTAGAGCAGAGGTGAGTTAGTCTTCAATTGGACTATAAGCATATTTGCTCTCCATGCGATATTTACGTTTATATGTACATTTTCATCATACAATAAAATTGCTATATTATCTACAAATTAAATAAATTAAAAAATACTAGATCATTAATAATATTAAGTGTATAAATTGAAAATTATTATGAATTTAATATTATTTTAATTGGTTGAGTGTAGCCAGAAGCAAGTGTAGTCGAAAGCGAGTGCTAGCATGAGCTGAGAGTGAGGAGGAAGTGTGAGAAGTGAGTGCAAGCACGAGATGAGAGTAAGTGCAACTGGAAGCGAGTGTAAGTACAAGTTGGGAGTGAGTGTGAGTGTGAGTCGAGAGTGAATGTAGCTGGAAGTGAGTGTGAGTGCAAGCACGAGATAGGAGCAAGGAGGAAGTATGAGTAGGAGGAAGCAGGAAGTAGAAAGCAAATTGTGATCAAGGAACAAGTGTCACTTCTTGTTCCATATCTTAGAAGAATTTAAAGGATTTAGTTGAAGAAAATATAGGTAACATGGATTTTTGAAAGTCCTTACTGAAAGTAAGAATGACCTAGTTAGAAGTATGAATGTCATAGATAGCAATAAGAGGAAGAGTGAATCTATGAAAAACCATATCCAAGTAGAATATAGTACACAAAAAATGATTATCAAGGATGAGATGATCGAGCATGAATTAATGGTTCTTAAAACTAGAGGGTTAATATGTAAGTTCCTTGGATATTGGCCAAGTTTTTGTAAGATTCAAGATTGGATCAAGTGGAAGTGAGGATTGAATTCATATTACTCCATGAATTTTCTTCCAAAAGGACTTTTCTTTATTATTTTTTGCAGTTCAAAAGTAAGGGATAAAAAAATGGATGGAGTCCCATGGTTTAGGAGCAAAGATGCATTATATTTAAGACCTTGGAGTGAGAATGTTTGTATGGATTCAAAAACTATAAAAAGTCTTCCAATATGGATTAGGCTTTTTGGACTTCCTTATCAACTCATCAATGAGGTTTTAAAAAATATTGGTAATACTCTACGTAAATTCATCCAGGAGGGACCAACTACTAAGGAGAGAAGTCATGTAGTATACACTCAAATATGTGTTGCCATGAATTTTGGAAAACCTTTACTACAGTCGATTAAGATTAAATTCGAATCAAAAGAATGGGATCAACAAATGGACTATGAAAAAATTGCATTTCAATGTCTCAAATGTCATGAAACCGGGCATATGAAAAGAGACAATAAAGCAAAACTGGAGGAAGAGAAGGAAAAAATTGGGCATAAGGGTAGCTTCAATTTGAAATAAGGATACCATATAATTTGAGAAACTAGGTCAAATCAATGATTTTACACTCCTAAGAAAGTGGCAAGAAAAAACCCTCTACATCATCAGATGACAAAGACCATTATAGTTCACTTGAATCAACCATTAGAAGAAAAAAATGATATGAGGGATGAGGAAGTACAATGTGCAAGTTCAAATATAGGAGCTAAATGTGTGAAGGGAAAGGAGAAGGTATATTTTAAAGAAAAGGAAGTTGGGGAGGTGAATTTTAAAGCAAATGAGGTGGAGGTCAAGCTTAATCTAGGTAAATCACCTTTATTTTCCTCAAGTAGCATAAAATCTTCTTCTTATATTAAAAATGAAATAAGTACTACGTGTATTCCTTGCACTTTAGGGTTTCAAGAGTAGTACAATAAAGAAAATCTTATGGAGGATATCCAAGGAATTTAGGATTTTCAAGTCAACATAAGAAAGTAATGACTATGGAGGATCATCTATGCAGTTTAGAGTTTTCAAGGCAACATAAATAAGAAAATGCTAATGAGGTTATTCCTTGCACTTTCAATTATTATGTGAAAGAAAAACAATTACTTTTTAATTATCATAATGCATTGAAAAACGAGTCATATTGGTTCCAAAAATCTAGAGAGAAATGGCCCAAGGAGATAGAAATACAAAAAGTTTCATGCTACAACAATTTTTTTTTCTTTTCATCACATCAAAAAAATTTAACTCTAGATAGAAGAAATATTGAGGATGAAGAAGATATAAGGAAGGAAACAATTAAATATTTCAAGAATATTTTGTCAGATACAAGGCTGATAAGGAGGCACAAGACAAACTTCTATAAAATATTCAATCAATTATCACTTAGGGATAAAATGAAATCTTGATGAAGAAGATATCTATGGAGGAGCTCCATGAAGCAGTTTTCTCTTTCCATACTAACAAGGCACATGGTCCCGATGGATTTCCTACAATTTTCTTTCAAAAATTTTGGGATTTAATTGAAGAGTGATATCTTAGTTGCAGTTGAAGAGGCCCAAAAAGGAAGGCTATAATAAGTGATACCAATGCTACTTTTATTACCTTGGTTCCCAAGAAAGGCGACACAAATTTTGATAATTTTTGTCCAATAAGCCTTTGTAATATGATTTATAACATCGTTTTAAAAATTATGTCAAATAGGTTGAAGGGCATTCTAGGTTGTCTTATATCAGGAGAACAAGGTGGGTTTGTTCATGGTAAGAAAATTCTTGATAGTATAATTATTGCACAAGAGGCCATACATTCTTTTTGTTCCATGAAAAAACCAGGTATGCTTTTGAAATTAGATATGAACAAAGCATATGATAGGGTTTCTTGGAATTTTATACATGTTAATATCAAAAAGTTTACATTTGATTATAGTTGGTGTGAGTGGATTAAATGTTTTTATAAAACTACAAAATTTTATATTTTGATCAATGGTTCTTCTGGTGGTTACTTCGAGTCATCTTGTGGACTTTATCAAGGTGATCCAAGGTATTCAAGTTGCAAAAAAATATCCCTCTAAATCTCATCTCCAATTTGTTGATGATATTTATTTTTTGGGTTATCCCTTAGTTAATGAGGCCATGAAGTTTAAATCAATATTATCATGCTATGAGAAGGCTACTGGACAGTTGATAAATATTACAAAATCCAGTATTTTTTATTGATACGTTGGCAGAATAATAAAAGGAACTCTGCACGTACACCCAATTCAAGTGGAAGCGCCTTTCTAGCAGTGGGATCTTAACTTCATTGAAGTCATTGATCCACACTCTTCCGTAGAACACAAGTATATCTTAACAATGACTGACTATTTCACTAGATGGGCTGAGGCCATTCCTACCAAGAAGGTTGAACAAGCAATTTCTCTTTCCTGGAGGGGATCATTACTCATTTTGGCATCCCAGATTCAATTGTAACTAATAATGGAACTCCATTCATTGGGTCAAAAATCATAGAGTTTGCTAGCAGATATGGCATTTATCTAAAGACATCTTCCAATTATTATCTGTAAAGAAACAGGTTGGCCGAATCTACCAATAAAAATTTTCTACAAATTTTAAAGAGGACGATGGGTAGTAATAAAAGAAGCTGGTACTTGTTGTTGAACCAGGCACTTTGGGTGGATCTTATCTCTAGGCGCTTTGGGTGGATCGTATCTCTGTGAAGAAATCCATTAAAACTTCTTTGTACACCTTGGTTTATGGGAAAGAGGTAGTTCTTCCCACTCATATTGAGCTTCTAGTACTCCAAATGTTGCAGTTATTCCAAGATGAAGATGAAGAATATGACCCTATGAGTGTAAGGTTGGCACAATTGTTGTATTTAGAGGAGGATATAGAGAAATCTTATCAAGCATTTGCCCAACACACAAAAGAAATGCAGAAGTGGTTCAGGAAGAAAATAACTGAACACAGTTTCCAGGTGGGAGATTTAGTTTTAAAATGGAACAAGAAGAAGGCTAAGCCAGGAAAACACCATAAGTTTGATGCTATTTGGGAAGACCCTTTTTAAAATTCTACAATAAATTTGGTAAACACTTACCACCTTCATGATATGGAGGGTTGTGACCTTCCTATTCTAGTAAATGGTCTTCATCTGAAGGCCTATATTCAATGATGATGTTAATGAGGTACCACCTTGTAAATATGTAAATATTCTTTCCAGTATGTTATTTGTTTTTAATTGTTGATGTTATTTTAACATATATATAAAAAAAAACATGAAAAAGAAAATATGGTGTGGTATGATTCCTGGGAAGTGCCTTTTAGGGATTAAAAGTAGGTTGCGTTATGTCTCAAAGAGACACTCCCAAGCGTTTTCGCCCAAAAGAAAAATGCAAAAATATAGGTTCCTTCCTTGGGGTGAATGAAAATAAGCAAAACATATTTCTAAGAGACGCGTTCGCCCAAGTGATGGGTGCATTGACTAAGGCAATGTTGTTAGTAGTGTAATGCCTTTTTCGGGTGAAAGAACAAAAACAAAGCAATACATCATGTGCAAGTCGCGTTCACCCAAAGTGTGGGCGATGCAACCATTCATCCTAAGGATGGGGTGAAAAAATATTTTGATATCTTATTTGGGATAAGGGAAACACAAATTTATTAGTACATTCACCTCAGGAAATGGGCACAAGGGCTGTTCACCCTTGTTTTGGGTGAACACGTCAGGTGCAACAACAAGGAGTTGTTCATTTTTAAGAAGCTTTATTATCTGAGCTCTTTTGGAAAAATCAAAAATAAAAAATAAAAAAAGGGGTAGTAAAAGAAAAGAAAAAGAAGAAAAAAGAAAAGACGTTTTTAGAAAAGCAATTTTGTTTTTTTTCTAAATATGGGTGAAAGCATTGAAGAGGAAGATTTATTAAAGAGACTATTCGCCATGAACTTCCAGATAAAATCGAAGTCGCCCTGAGGTGAAGAAAGAGAAAAAAAAAGCTACTTTAATTTTGAAGGCGCCCTCTAAAGAAGAAAGTTAATGTGCAGCCACAAAGTGATTTCATCAAAAATAAGGAAATAGACGCATTTCCTTTCGAAAGCACATTGCAAAACAAATCATGCCCATGGATACGTGGCAGTGATCGAAAAGCTGGAGTGCAGGTAAAAGGGTGTTCCAAAAGCATTTAATTTAAAACGTGCACTATACCAAATATTTATTGCCCCAAGGAGTAACAAATATTTATCATTGGTTGTTAAGCGGCTGATTTAGTTTTCCAAGCAAGTTTCAGGTGCTAGGGCATGATTTACAATAAAATTACGTAGAGAAAAGGGCACTCTTCCCTAGGAATATCTAGCAACGAATCAAAGGAGAAACCGTTGGAATATTGGGAATGGTGCTGAGCTAGCGGATCAATACCCACATTCTCCCTAAAGCGTTCGAGATTAATCCAACATTTATTGCGGTAGGTTCATAAATGCTCTATATAAAAGGTGAGGTAAAAATTCGTAGTTTATTTCTCTTTTAAATTTTTTACTACTATACATTTCGAACTGTAGCTATAGAAGGGTCCATAGAGTATTAAGAGTATTTATTAGAAAAAGAGATAATGGGAAATGAATTAAGGAGCCCAAGGATGTTGTAGAGACTACAGAACCCAAGAAGTCAAAAAAGAAGGAAGGAGACTCTACATCAAAAAGGGCTAAAAAAAATGACTGTTAATTTGGACCCATATGAGGACACTATGGAATAAATTGGTGACTACCTCATTACTCACAAAGGCATGGAGAGGTTAAGGCAGGATGTTGAAACGACGATAAACCAAGAAGTAACGTTGCATAGCTGGCTGATAGTGCCCTATCATTCATAGTTGTTCTGGTATTTATGTTCACCAGTTCATCCTTACCCCAAGCTGGTACGACTCATTGCCCAGTTCTATGACCCATTTACTAGAGCTGTTAGAAATGACATAAGAGATATTTTGTTCACCATAACCCTAGACAAGGTTTGGGAAGCCTTTGCTTGTGGATTGAAGCCCCCTTATTATGCATTTAATAAAAAATTGCATACTGATGAACAAGAATATAAATGTCTCCAAGATGACAATGCACCAATTTATGGAGACTCAGCTAATTAAAGATCACCGATGGAGCAACTTCCCAATTTGTTGAAGCTACTTTCAGATTTTAAGAGCTTGGACATATACTCGATGTTGGCATGCGTCGTTGGTTTACCTTCAAACGAAACTATGCATAAATGGCAGGCAGCCTTAGCAAAATGTATTTGCAAAGTCAAATTTTATTCTCTTGTAGCCATGAGGTAAGGCAAAAACCCTATTTTCTTTGATTGGGCCAAATTTATTTCCTGAAGGTTAAAATTTCAACTAGAGAAGATGCAGATTGGGGAGTTAAGATCGTTCAAGCACATGTTATTTTTGGTATGGTTTTTCTTCTTTCAACTACAGTGGCACTTCCCTTTTATTGTAGTAATGCAGGTGGGCGAGAAAAATGAACCCCTACCAGTTTATATGTGGACTCCCATTTTGTCAAGAAGAGAGTCATTTTACGACTTTAATAGTTGGTTTTTGGGACCGAGAATAGAGTTGCTTTGTGATACATGTGAAATAGTGTTGCAAAATTTAAGAGACACAGTAGTTATGCAAAAAAATGGCAATATTTTTCTACTTACCCAGGGTGTATTTGTGAGAATTTTTGGTTTCACGGGTAAGCCATTTTTGTTGCCTTATTTTGCTATGGAGAATGTTTTTGCCATGGAAGTAGTGCACCAGTCAGATTATGTAAATGATGTATATGGAGCTAGGTGCGAAAAGAAGATAATATGCAACATGCTATTCAAATTTGGCAGTATAGAGAGTCAAGTCAGACAAAATCGGCTCCTGATGGTGGCACTGCAAGATTTGGGTTTGATAGAACTACCATAGTACTAAAGGTATGACCCTTTGGTAAAATTCTTAGCTATTACAAAGGCTAAGTAATTTCATTGTTGCCCTCGGCCAGATATCTAGAGGAATAGAAATAATTTTTATGGGCCGAACATGAACTGGCACATTGAGAAGATGACAATGCTCCCGCCTTGGCACAATTATTATGAGCAGGAGGCAAAATATAATCCGGCCAAGTATAAAATCCAAATTCCTCCACTAGGTTTATTTAGTCAAGTTCAAGAAAGTGAGCCCACCTGGACTGAAGAGAAGATAATGAATTGGTGGATAATGCGGATTCACCGTGGGAAGCCAACTACCCCTTACGGGATGAAATTGGATGAGAAATTTTTTAGAAAATTATGATGAGTACATCGATTCATATCAGCTCGTCGCCTTTGCAAATATTTTGCCACAAAGCTTCCAGCACTCTGACAGTGGCAAAGGCAAAAATAAACAAGAGCATCCAACTATTGAAGAGGAGACTCCAGAGGAAGAAGAACAACAATATGTGTTTAAGCGGAGATCTCAACGAACAAAGCGAAAGGTGGAATAGGCACCTGCACCAAAAAAACAAAATATGCCAAAGGCACCCCCATTTCCAAAGGTGGCCAAAAGACCAAGGACTAGTGTTATTGTTACTTCTACCACTAAGATTTTAGTTGCCATAGTTTATACGATTCCAGTTGTACCGGTTCCTACAGTTACTACTATTTCAGCGATAGTTGTAAATTATTCGCCACTAAAAGTGCTCCCAACTAAGGTTGAACAAGGAACATCAGTTGGAGAGCTCTCATGTGGAAGTCATGGATGGCAAAGGGAATGTGAACTTCGATAAGAGGATGTAAGCACAACAAGAAGAAGTAATTTTGTAGTCACCCCCATCACCACATCACATGGTGCTCGTGCCCAAAGGTACGTCTTTTATTCTCTCTTCTTATCTAGAGCATGCAGTGATTTCTATTTTATTTCCTTCTATTTCGCTTCCATCATAATTTGTCTCTGTTTCTCTGTAATTCGGTATGCCTTCCACATATGTTTCACTTCCATCTTATTCCACCCTGAAGTCAATGCTGCTCCTTCTATTCCCATTTCTTTTTCTTCCATTTCTTTTAGTTCGTATGCATCAAAGCCGAATCTCTTTTTGCACCCTTCCCCTTTCGTTGTTGCCACCACCATCATTGAGGCTGTGAGCACACAAGCTCCTCCCAGAGTAAGCGTAACTGTAGCTGAACCCGATTCATATATCCAAACCATCATTTCATTTTCCCCTCTTCTCATTGTCACTTCCACCCCCATTGAACCTAGTCACTCAGATGCACTAGTTCCATTCACCCCATTTTTAGAGTTGCAGTATTTATCTGATGTGCAGGTGGCCCACAAGTAGCCTGATGTACAGAAGATTAATCAGGCACACTTGAGCTCTTCGCAGTGGTTGAAGAGTATGAGGCATAAGGAGACCTTGGCTATGGCTCGGTCGATTAAGAAAGTCATCTTTGATCCTGTTGCTATGGAAGCCCACACGACTAAGCTCACTCCCTTGGTCCAAAAATTGCAAGAAAAAATTTTGCTAAGCGATTACATCAGTGAGACTATCATAGAAGATCTTACCAAGATAAATCCAGTAGAAAATATGGGCAAAATTTAGGAAAATATGAGCTTAGTGTACTTGCACAACAAGCATTTTAAGGAGAAGTATTTTGAAAATAAAAATAAAATTATTAAGCTCAAAACTACCTTGGAGAAAAGCAGAGTGCAGGAGGAGAAGACTACCACTGAAAATGAATATTTGCACCGATAGGTTGGAGTGCACCTGAAAGAATGAGATACCGCTAGGATAGAAATACATAGGCTTCAACAACAACTTAAAGATATGATAAATTAGTTAGCAGAGAAGGCTGTATAGGCTGCTAGTTTTTCATCGCAAAGCATCAAGGAGGCCCATATTTGCTCAGCTCAGAATTGTGAGAAGTTAGCCACACAAGCAATCTAGGTGCTACACTATTTGTGGGAGGTAAATATATAGATTCAGCTAGGGCAACCGTTTATTAATAATATCGAGGAATAGTTTAAGCCGTATATGGAGATGGTTGTGAAGATCCAGGCCCTAGCTAATGCCAACTTGCGTATTCACCCTCTAAGTGAAATGGATCATGCTTGGTCCAAGGCCAAGGTCACACTGCATAATTATTTCCAAATAATGGACCTGGTAAGGGAGGGGCAAAAAATTCTCAACACTATCGAGCGTGAGCATACCATTTCCATGTCTCACTTTGACACTATTGCTGAGTTGGGATTTATGAAATTTATAGATGAGTGGGGTGAACCCTTTCCAATGGCACAACTTGAGGTGCTTTGGAGGAAGTTTGTGGAATATACCTTCAAGATTGATGCATGGGACGAGCCTCTCATAGAAGCACAAGTGTTGCCACTGATACAAAAATATACGTGCTTAGAGCTATCATTGTATGAGTTGGCTCAATAAGTGAAGCACCTCAGCTTAACAAATGTTCAAAATTTTCATTTTGTTTGAGTCACTTAGTATCCCATGTCTATTCACCACTCATGCTTGGAAGGAGGTAGTCAAATCTTATGAATTAATTTCTAAAACTATCAAGGATAAGGAGGAGCAGGCAACAACAAAGCGCACAGCGGTCAAGAAAGCAACAAAAGAAGCTTAGCGAGCCGAAGTGCTCAAAGTAGTAGCTGAAGTGAAAGAACCGTAGAAGGTTGAAGAGGAGGCACACCAGAAGGCTTCTATAGTAAAGGCACTAGTGAAGGCAGTTTGAAAGAAGACTCCATAATTTCCCAATGGATAAAGGCCCGGTATCGCTTGCATCCATTCGATCTAGATACCCTGTGAGTATCCAGAAATATTGGCAGTTTTGCACCTAGCCACATTGGAAATTTTGTTGGGGTATTTTTGGTTGTAGTATTTTTGTAATCGACAATATTTTCAAACAATTTTATATGTTGTTGTTCTGTTTACATATCTATTATTTTAAGCATCGACCTTATACATGTTTATAAAACAAATGTAAAACTCCATTTGTGATTCAAGTTTGCTATACTATAACTGCCATTGAAAAATGAAGGCATCTTTAGGCTTATAAAACAAAAGAAGAAATATCAAGCTAAAAAGACTTAAGAGACTAAATATTTTGAAAGCATCGCAAAGAGATAAAAACGTGGAAGGACGTTCACCCCAAATATGGGGTAAACACCCCATTTGCCCCGCCTTGGGGTGAACGAAATGTCAAAAAGTGATAGAAGGGAAGTTTGGAAGTTTAAAAGGTGGTATGACAAGTCAAAGTCGCATTTGTCCCAGTTGAGGGGTAGACATCCTATTTGCCCTTCCCATGGATGAACGCACCCCAACATTGAACACAATCACATTCATCCCTCCCATGGACGAACATACACGGAATTTTAAGCGAGATTGCGTTCGCCCTGGTTGAGGGGTGAACATCCTGTTTGCTCCTCCCATGGGTGAACGTACCTCAGGGATATAATACTATCGAGTTTGCCCCTCCCATGGGTAAACAGGTTCTCAAAGGAGAATCATGCAAGTGTGTTGGACAATAGAAGTCGGGGTGAACATAATTCTTGCTAAAGGGTGAACGTAGTTTTGAACAAAAAGGGCGAAAAGAAATATAGTCAAAATTTCAAAAGTGCCAGATTTTGTAGGTATTAAATAATGGTGGCAATGAGTAACTCGAATTGTGGATCCCAAGTGAAGAAGAAAGTCGTATAGATGCACAGGGAGGATTTTTCATGATTTCCAAGGTGGGACTGCGTTTCTAAGATATTGAATGTTTCCTAATTCTCTATGCACCGACGCCCAAGATGCTGATTTCCTAGGAATGTTTCCCTGAAAGGTGGATCGTCATCCCAAAATGATGGATTTTTAATGATTCCAAGCAGGAATTTCCTCACTCTTGTTCCTGATCTACTATCATTTGTTATCATGTATATTTAATGAAAGAGGTGAAAACCTCTATAAATACTAATCAATTTTCTATTGTAAAAAAAGGTTAGGCATTTTGCAAGAAAACTCTCCAAGTTCTCTACATCAATAGAAGACACTAGGATTATGAATTTATGAGTGATATTGTGTGATTTCATTCTTCTTTATACACTTCTATTTTAAGCTTATGCTCTTTATTTGTTGTTAAATTTAAATTTTGCATTTGGATTTACATATTGCTGGTGAGAGAGTGAGTGCTGGAGTATTAATCTAAAGGTTGTTTTTACAAGTTTACAAGTAAATTCTACTGCTTTTCTTCTATTACATGCTATTTTATGCTTGGGTGAATTTCCTACTGTTAGTCTATCCCAAATCCTATGCTTTCGGCCTGTGGCCATATTTCCCATATCTTTCTGCATTTTCTATTTTTTTTTCTTGTATCTCTAGTCTTCAACCAATGTTGGATTTAGTTTGGGATCCAACCTTCTCTAGAGATTGACACGAAGGAAATTTATTTCCTTTCATCATTAAATGTTGGTCGTATCTAGGGTGTACAAATGCAGTTTTGTCGATTAGGCATATATTTGACCAACACATCCCTTAGTCAATGAGGCCATGAAGTTTAAATCAATATTATCATGCTATGAGAAGGCTACTGGACAGTTGATAAATATTACAAAATCTAGTATTTTTTTAATGATACTGTCCTAGATTTACAATAAATTATTGTGAATATTTTAGGGTTTGAAATTGAAAAATTTCTATCAACCTACTTGGGTATTCCTTTGTGTCTGTTAAAGGAAATAAAAAGGAGCTTTAGATCTCTTTTTTGGATAGAATGAAAGCTTTCTTGACAAGTTGGAAGGTAAGCTCTTAACCATGGTAGGAAGGCTACACCTCATAAAGACTACTTTACAATCCATATTTATTTATGTGATGTCACTTTTAAGATTGCCAATAGGTTTAGCATAAAAATTTGATAAAATTCAAAAAAGACTTTCTATGGAAAGGTTGTAGGGAAAAAATTAGGTTTCCACTATTAGAATATCATAATGTGCACTATGCCTTCTTGACACTTGTCAGTTCTTCTTGACACTTGTCATGCTCGTCATATAGGCTTATGCCTATATATTGTAACTCATTTGTTGTATAATATATCTCATTAGTTTTTCTCCTAACATTTGGTATCAGAGCTCCAAGATTTCCTTGCCTTGTGAGCTTGAGGGGGATTTTCCTCATGGAAATCCCCCCCCCCCCATTTTACCCCATTTTTTCCATTATTTTTCTTCAGCTAGGGAGTATGCTCTCCATCCCTTGCTGGATAGATCAGAAACTAGAAGTTGAAGAAAAACTCGTGAAGCCAATTTTATATGATGAGAATTTTTTTTTTGTGTATCTATCCTTAGAAGTAGTTCCTCCACAGAGGAACAAAAAATGGGATACACTGGTTTGCTATTATTTTTTATTTTATTTTGCAGGTTTATGTTGCTGTTATGTTGCTTTGAAAATGCTGGAAAATTGCAGAGCTTCTGCGAACCACCCAATGGAGGGGCTTGCAGCAGTATAGTTGAGAGGAATGGGACGTGTTGTAGTTTCATAGTAGCCAGATAGAAGAAAATCTTGGTTGCCCATCCAATTTCAAGCCTACTACCTGACGTGCATAACAGATAGCCTGTTGGCTCTCTCAGTAGTCTCGTAGATCTATTTAATTTCTGTGTAACATTAATGTAAAGATGATGCTGAATGAGGTGGATCGAATGCATTTTGTTGGTGGACTATGGCAGTTGTAAGCTACGTGTCCAGAATATCCTTGTCTCCCCAGATTTTCCCCACCCATCAAAAAATCTACAATACTATTATAGTTTCCAAGATCAAAGACCAAGAGGAAAGACCCAGTTGGGGGCATGTTAATCTATCCGTTGGCATCCAAGATCAAGAAGTTCATCAGATTCCACATATGGTAGACTATTTTTCTTATAGTCATTGCTCATGTCGCCAAGAGTGGAAAAATCAATAAGTTTCAACATTTGTCTATTTTTTTTTGGAGTGGAGAGACCGTTGTTTAGTTCTACCGTATTGCAATTGTTCACATCCCATTGGCCGAGGATTTTTTTGCAACAAATGAAGTTATCCCGGTTAGATTCGGTCTAATGTCTCTAAATTCTGCAGACTCCAGTTTTACTCCGTGGACCCACCATGGTAGTGATTCGTGCCACAGATTTATAATTTAAAAAAGGCAGTGCGATCTCTGGATTTTGAGAAGTTCGTACAATCTGATGTGATTTGACATCTAGATTAGTGATTCGATCTAAAGTTTTTTTATACAAATAAAGAGGCCACCGAGTTCAGTGTTTGGAACCTGTGTTTTTTCCTCATCCCGTAGTGGGAGAACTATTGAAAAATCTTGGAGAAATTTGAATTTTGGTTTATTTCACCGAGCTGCTGTTGTTAAAATTCCAAACACAATTATCGAGTAATCAGTGTAGACGTTGACGCAGTAAACAGGCTGTAGTGCCCAACAAGGATGCTACGAAGAAGAGTCCTTCGTCTCGATGTCGCATGGCATAGCCGTGCAAATAAATTTATTATGCATATCCATTGCAAGTGGTGAAGTGGTGTGTTTGAGCCACGATGCATTGTTGATCATGCCTGAACATTGTTCATTTTTGTGGTGTGGAGCGTGTAAAGAGGAGGTGAAAAACAAACAGAACCTCCATCAAACGAGCTGTGATGATATGTGAAAGAAATTATTTTATTTTTTTCTGAGTGCGCATGACTTCTGTGATTGGCACCTTCAACGAATTCATCAAGAGTTCTGGGATAGCATGACAACCAATCCTTGGTGGGTGTTCGTCGGACCTGTAGCAGCCAACCGCTCAAGTTTTGATTGTCTATCTTCTTCCCCGTGCTGGAGAGCCCATTTGGCCAATGTTTTTTTTGAAATGATGTTTCATAATTCAATAAGAGGCGTTACCAGTGGTGACGTCCATCAAATTTTTGGACATGATGAGTGTGTAGGTTGTGGTCATCAACATCGATTTGATGACGGTGAGACTCCACTCCGAGTGTGCACCCTTCAGTAATGTCGCGATGATCTTTTATGTTTTCCTTGTGATTTGTGGATGTGTTGATTACAAGCCTATCAGTGATGCAAGAGTTGACTGCGCTGTTCAATTAAGAGAAATGCCCATTAAGGAAAATGTAATTTTGTTCCCACATGGGTCTGTGTCGTGGGAAGGACTGTTACATTTTTTAATATGCAAAATTTGCGATGGAAGTGAAGTTATGAAGGTTGATACGAGAAGCAGTTTGATTAAATAATGGCCTTTCTGTTAGCTGATGAAGTGGCGATTGAGTAGATCATGTTGTTTTTTTTATACTCATAAGATAGCCATTGTTTACTATAGATATTATGGGGTCTTTTTTCTTTGAAGGGTGGGTCGCGCTACTGATTTATGAGAACATAATAATGTTAATGGTGTAGATCAGTTGATGGTGCTTGAACTCGGTGCTATACAAATGTTTACGACATTCCTGTACACCATAACTGTCCTATTTTTTGATGTAAATCATGGTGGTCATGGAAGCGTGAACATGGAGTGCATCGTCTCTTGAAGTTTGATCATAGCTGTGTGGAATATGATATTATATGGATAAATTTTTTTGGGGAGATCCGGAGACAGGTAGCTGTGTTTTACTGTGTTATCTCTAGCCAGTCGCGAAGCTCGTGACGTCTCTATATTTTTTTTAATCTACCATTGTGCAGATACTTCCTCACTGTCTTGTGATATTCTTACCATTTGATTTCAAGCTATAGTCAATTGCTTCTATTTTAGTTTACGGATGTCTATTTAAAATTTGAGTGGACGAATGTCTATTTTACCTTGAATTTTGTGTTTCATTAATTTGTTAAGGTTGAGCAGCATACTACCACCGCTATGGAAGGTAGCGTGCTTTAACTGATGTAGAAGATGCTAAAATATTGTGCAGATGGCCGAATGTTATTTCCTGAAAAACCCCCTGTGTAGCTTGACTTCACTGTCAGCATTGGTTTTGGTGCTGCACTTGCGGCTTGCTATACTCAATGTTAAATATGGAGGACAGCCATAGGAACCTGTTGTCTACAGCTATGGATGTTAACAAAACACCGAAGTAATGTGTTAAGCGACCAATGCAGGGCTCATAATGGCTCCCGTGATGAGCATTGATAATTTTGGGTGAAAGGAGTGGCTTCAAAGCCATGAGTGGGGACTCAGTTTTTTTATTATCTTAAGCCATGTAACATTGCCTTTTATTTCATAAGAAGAATACTATTCATTTCAAAGTATATGCAGGCCAAATATTTTTTTGTTTTGTAATGGGCAAGTAAAGTAGATTTTTATAAAAAGGAATAAATCCACTTTGATTTTTATTGTAAGGGAAACTTGACATATTTGATCTTATTGCCATTATTTTTCCACAGTGGAAATAGAAAATTTATGTGGTACATTATGATGATGTTTTTAATCCGCTAGAGTGCGATGCCAAAAAAAAAATTATTCCTCAGGTTTTGATATTCCTGATGCTTTGTTGCCTAGAGAGATATGTTGTTTTTCACATGATGTAGACCCCATTGAGAAAGAAACATAGGGGTATTTATAGTCGTCGAAAAGGTTTTTCTATGATGGACACAATGGTGGTGTCCTTTTTTTATTTTGAGGCTAGTCAATATGTCTTTTTTGGCCTTGAAATATTTTGTACCTTGGAGTGCACTCTTGGTGGAACCCGACACTCCCAAGGAATTTGTAAGTGATCCTTGTACCCAGTCACCTTCTCTATAGACTTGGCGGATGTAGCGGTTGGTTACCCATGCACTCCGATGGGATGAGTGATCACCATAAGGATACTTACTATAGGGACTACTAACAAAGACACCCTAGACTCTATATGAGGATTTTTTTGGATCAACTTATGAAGACTACAGACGAAGACACTTCAGAAGATTCTCTTCTATTTTCTTCTTTCTTATTTCTTCTATTCCTCTATATTTGGATTCTATGGCTCAATTTTATTGTATTTTATGGATCATATTTCATTTGTATTAAGGTGCATTTTCAGTAGATATCGACACCTTCTAGATTGAGTTCACCATGAGGGAGGATGATATTCATGGTGAATCTAGTCAGTAACCTACAATAGGCAACATTAACTGATGATGACCTGCAAAGGCAACAGACCCAGAAGTGGCTAACCCTGAGGCACCCATGATGACCCTGAGGCACTTAGACGACTGACCTAGTGGAAACAAACCCATGGAAGTGGCTGACCCTGAGGTAATAGATCGAGATGTATACACCGTTGATCTAGAATTATTCATAGTTGGAGAGCCAAGCGCAAAGAGCACGAGCCTAGACCAAATTATGTAATAAAGGAGGATGTTAGGGTTATTTTAATGAAGTCAACATTAAGGGGGAATGTTACCTAATATTCACTTGGTTTTTTTAGTTAGGATAGTGCACATTAAAGGGGAATGTTAGAATATCATAATGTGCACTATGCCTTCTTGACACTTGTCAGTTCCTCTTGACACTTGTCATGCTTGTCATATTAGCTTATGCCTATATATTGTAACTCATTTGTTGTATAATATATCTAATTAGTTTTTCTCCTAACATCCTCTTTGTAAGTGGGATAGGGTTTGCAAAGGAAAGAATATTGGAGTAGACTTGTGGAATTACATACTTATAAATTTGGGATTAGGAGCAAATCTTGGTTGGAGATTATTTAGAGATCAAAGAAAGAATTGGGTGAAAATATAACTTCAAAAATATATAGGTTCTCTTGATGCAATAAAATTATTTAGGAAAAGAACTCTATCCAAAATATTTTCAATGTGAAACTTCATATCAGAGAGTTTGCAATTGATAAAGAAACATATTAGATGGTCTATCAATGAGGGGAGTTATGCAAATTTTTGGTTTGATGCTTAGTTGAAGCCTTATCCTCTTATCTCTATCTCAAAATGGAAACCATTGGCTCAAGCATGCCTAGCATGTAAAGGTCCAAAGATCAAAGACTATTATTATGAGTAATAACTCCAGATCATGGGTTCCTTTTAGTAACTTTGTTGAAGAAGGAACTCAAACAATTTGAAAATGAACTTCAAACAGGGTTATGCATAACAGTGAATCACCATTAATTTGTGAATATTATGAATTTTTAAATTTGAAATTAGCAAATATGGGGATCCTGGAAGTTGGACCATTTGTCCAAAATTTTTGGGAACAATTTTTTTTTCAAGTCGGTTCACCCCGCTTTGATAATAATTTCACAATTTTTATTTTAAATCTCCAACACTCCCACCTAAAATGTGGACCTTTCACTTTCAAATTATAATTTTTTTATTTATCTCACCGAATTTACCTATTATACCACTAGTATATATACTTAACACGATAGTGATACTCATTCATGTAAAACATTCAAACTCTTCAAAAAATGATCTATAGCAACAAAAACCTTGTAATAGACAAACAAGACCTGAAGCAACCAAAAATGACATGATAACCTAATTATCGATAGGTTGCAGAGAACTATTGATAGCTTATAGGTTGCAAATACTTCTAAAAAGTCAATAGGTTGTAGAGGAGTGTCGCTAACTGATAGGTGCAGAGGAGTGTCAATAGTTGATAGGTTTTAGAGGAAAAAATGATAGATTATAAAGATCTGTTGATAGTCGATAGGTTGCAAAATGAAAGAAAATAGGTTGCAAAGAAGTGTCACTACCTGATAGGTACAAAGGAGTTAGTCAATAGGGTGCATAGAAATAATTGATAGGTTGCAAAAAATAATTGATAGGTTGTAGAGATCTATTGATAGCCAATAGGTTGGAAAGACATGTCGATAGCTGATAGGTTGTAGAGATTTGTCAAAAATAGATAGGTTGTAGAGAGAAAGCTGATAGGGTGCAGACAAGTATCACTAGCTGACAAGTATAAAGTGAACCAATAGGTTGCATAGATATAACCTATAGGTTACAAAATAAAAATTGATAGGTTTTAGAATAATAGTCGATAGGTTATAGAGACTTATCGATAGCCAATCGATTGTAGAGACTTTTCAATAGTTCATAGATTGTAGAGACTTGTTGATAGGGTGCATAGGAGTCTCACTAGATGACATGTATAGAGAAGTGAGTCGATAGGTTGCATACAAATAATCAATAGGTTATAAAATAATAGTCAATAGGTTGTAGAGACTTACTGACAGCCGATAGGTTGTAGAGACCCATCGATAGCCGATAGGTTGCAAATACCTATTGATAGCCAATAGGTTACAAAGTGATAGTTGATAGATTGCAAAGACCTATAAATAGCTGAAAAGTTGTAGAGGAATGGAAATTAGTATGTTGTAGATTTTATAGTTGATAGGTTGAAAAAATTTGAAATTTTGAGTGCAAAAGTTTCTATACTTCCATACTGTTCATATTTTGGTTCTGTATCTTCATTTTGTATCTCTATAGAGAATTATCTATCATAAAAAATAAGGGAAGTGAGCAAAGACAAAGATATTTGATCTATAAAAATCATGATAACGATTGAGTGGAAATTGGTATGTTGTAGGTTTTGCCATAGTGCTTATCAATCCTCTATTTATTCTAGTTAGACTATGACTATGAGGCCTTATAGTAGTAAGATATGGCATTTGCTCAAGGTTTTTTTTTGTAAAATTGTAGAAGTTTATGTACTTTCATTCTGTTCATCTTCTGATTCTCTACTTTCTTTACAGTTACAATGGCACCTACTGGTGATGGAAAGAAGGGAGGTCAATCTTTTGTTAACAAGAGTATCCTCAAATATTTTAGCCATATATCAAAATCTAGTGAGCCATCAACATCTGCAAAAATTCAAGGTTTAAACACATTTTACCTACTAAATGTTAGACACATTAAAAAATCATCACAATAATACCTTTGTAAAAAAATCATCACAATAATTTTCGTCCAATAAGCCTTTGTAATATGATTTATAAGATCATTTTAAAAATTATGTCAAACAGGTTGAAGGGCATTCTAGGTTGTGTTATATCAGGAGAACAAGGTGGCTTTGTTCATGGTAAGCAAATTCTTGATGGTATAATTATTTTACAAGAGGCCATACATTATTTTCGTTCCATGAAAAAGTAGTTATGCTTTTGAAATTAAATATGAACAAAGCATATGATAGGGTTTCTTGGAATTTTCTACATGTTAATCTCAGAAAGTTTGGCTTTGATTATAGTTGGTGTGAATGGATTAAATGTTGTTATAAAACTGTAAAATTTTATATTTTGATCAATGGTTCTTCTGGTGGTTACTTCGAGTCATCTTGTGGAATTCGTCAAGGTGATCCAAGGTATTCAACTAGAAAAAATGATCTCTCTAAATATCATCTCCAATTTGTTGATATTTTTTTTGGGTCATCCTATTGGTAGTTTTGCACCTAGCCACATTGGGAATTTTGTTCAAATTGTTTTGGGGTATTTTTGATTGTAGTACTTTTTGTAATCAGAAATATTTTCAAATAATTTAATATGTTGTTGTTCTATTTACATATCTATTCTTTTAAGCATCAACCTTATACATGTTTATAAAACAAATGTAAAACTCCATTTGTGATTCAAGTTTGATGTACTATAACTGCCACTAAAAAATTAAGGTGTCTTTAGGATTATAAAACAAAAGAAAAAAGATCAAGCTGAAAAGACTTAAGAGACTGAACGTTTTGAAAGTGCCTCAAAGAGATAAAATCATGGAAGGATGTTCACCCCAAAGATGGGGCGAACAAAATGTCAAAAAACAACGAAAGGGAAGTTTGGAAGTTTAAAAGGTGGCATGACAAGTCAAAGTTGCATTCGCCCTGGTTGATGGGTGAACATCCTATTTGCCCCTCCTATGGGAAAATGTGCACCAACATTGTATGAAATCACGTTCACCCCTCCCATGGGTGAATGTACCTGGAAGTTGAAGTGCGATCGCGTTCGCCCTGGTTGAGGGGTGAACATCCTATTTGCCCCTCCCATGGGTGAACATACCTTAGGGATAGAATGCTATCACGTTCGCCCCTCCCATGGATGAACACGTTCTCAAAGGAGAATCACGCAAGTGTGCTAGAAAATAGAAGTCAAGGTGAACATAATTCTTGCTAAATGGTGAACGTAGTTTTGAACAAAAAGGGCAAAAAGGAATATAGTCAAAATTTCAAAAGCACCAGATTTTGCAGGTATTAAATAATGGTGGCAATGAGTAACTTGAATTGTGGATCCCAAGTGAAGAAGAAAGTCGTATAGATGCAAAGGGAGGATTTTTCATGATTTCCAAGGCGAGAGTGCATTTCCAAGATATTGAATGTTTCTTAATTCTCTGTGCATCGACACCCAAGATGTTGATTTCTTGGGAATGTTTCCCTGAAAGGTGGATCGTCGCCCCAAAAGGATGGGTTTTTAATGATTCCAAGCAGGAATTTCCTCACTCTTGTTCCTGATCTTCCATCATTTTGTTCTCATGTACATTTAATGAAAGAGGTGAAAACCTCTATAAATACTAATCAAATTTCTATTACAAGACACCAGGATTCTGAATTTGTGATTGATATTGTGTGATTTCCTTCTACTTTATACACTTCTATTTTATGCTTATGATCTTTATTTTCTATTAAATTTAAATTTTGCATTTGGATTTAAATATTGCTGGTGATAGAGTGAGTGCTAGAGTATTATTCTGAAGGTTGTTTCTACAAGTTTACAAGTAAATTCTGCTACTTTTCTTCTATTACATGTTATTTCATGCTTGGGTGAATTTCCTATTGTTAGTCTGCCCCAAATCCTATGCTTTCAGCCTGTGGCCATATTTCCCATTTCTTTTTGCATTTTCTAATTTCTTTCCTGCATCTCTAGTCTTCAACCAGTGTAGGATTTAGTTTGGGATCCAACCCTCTCTGGATATTGATACGGAGGACATTTATTTCCCCTGATAATTCAATGTTGGTCTTATCTAGGGTGCACAAATGTAGTTTTATCGATTAGGTAGATATTTGACCAAAAGTTTTTGGCATGCCCAGTGGGACTTCAAAAGTTCCACTTCCAATGGATTTAAGGTTTTATTTTCACCTTCGTGCTATAGAATTAGAACATCTGGTGACTCGAATACACCCAAAAATATCCAAACGTGAGTACAACAAAAGTTGTCTCATGAATACAAGATCGAAGGTGAAAAATATAGATCATCGAATTGAGTTCTACAAACTTGATATTCAAAGGCTAGGGGAACATCCTTAATTAGCTACCTTACGTCGTACATCTTCATTACCTCATACTGAAGAACATGGACTTATACTGAGAGGGGGGTGAACAGTATAAGACTTAACCAATTAATAATTTTAACTTTAGATAGCAGTGACATCAACACAACATTAATCAAGACAGAAAGCATCACACATTGAAGACCCATTTTTAACGTGGTTCACCCAAAATGGTTGGGCTACGTCCACAAAACTTTTCTCTAAAAATTTCCTCAAAGTTCTTTGGGAATCCTTCCCAATTACAATGTTTATGAGCCTCTGCTCAAAGGAGATACCTTCCCCTCTACTCTAGAAATGATCCCTCAGAAGATCAACTGCCTCTACCTCTTGCCAGCACGTGGAACTCCTTTCCACCGAAGACCTCCTGTCCTCAATGCTTAGCCTAAGAGACCTCTGCCTTCTATGATCACGTCCACAGCAGCTCAGACAACCTGTACCAAACACAGTCAGTCGGTCTAGTACAAGTCTTCCTCTGTCTGTCAGATCTGTCCAACACTTGAACAAATCAATCCTCTGCATACAAGCCTTCTCAAAGACTTGCCAAATCTGTCCTCAGGTTCTTCTCAAAGAACCAATGCTCCTCTGTCCTCAAGTTCTCTGATAGAACTAACAAACTCAGCTCACAAGTCCTCTGCTAGGACCTGTCCAAATCTGCTCACAAGTCCCCATCGGAACTGTCCAAAATGCTCACAAGTCCCAAGTCAGAAGTCCAAAACCTAAATCAAGTCCCCAAAAACTGTCCAAAACCTCAGCAAGCTCACCAAGAAAAACTTTCTTAGTAGGAAATCACAAGGTGAATTGTTAGAGACCCAATGTGATTTGTCAAACTCATAGAAGCATAAAGAGAATTGTTAGAGACTCAATATGTTCTATACTCAACTCCCAATCTCAAAATTCAACTCAAATCAACTCAACTCAAACTCAATCTCAAATCTGAAAACTCAACTCAATATCTGAAATGGATAGGATAGAATGCTTTCTTTCAAGAACATGAAACCCCAACAATTGCCAACTATGCAAAGAATCACATAACAATGATACTCATGTTCTTTTCACCATCAAATAGGGCTTCAACAACAATGCTCATCAAACAAGGTTCAATCAACACCATTCAGCTCAAAACACAACCTTGAAGCATTTCACAATCAACATCAGAAAAGGAAACAAGTAGAACTCCTTTTCTCTCCAATATTGTTTGAACAAAAGCATCCACCAACTCAACTCACAATAGCATAAAACAACTTTTCAATTCATCAACAAAGGAGTAAGCCCAACACTTTAACCAAGTAAAGAATAGCTTGATTATAACCAACTTAATGAAAGCAAATGTCAATCTCAAAGCTGTCCACTTAAGGTTTCATACTTTCACACAAGAAGCAATTAACCTTAACACATCATGCTTTCATTTCCATAATCAACCAAAAGCACTCTCAACATTACAAGAAAAATTTATCCATTATACACCTTATTTCTCCCTTATAGTCTTATCAAAAAATAAACTTTATCTCTCATAAGAATGCAATAAGATATTTCAACAACACTTTCAAAATAATATTTTATCAAAATAACAACAAGCTTTGAAACTCCTTATAACTCCTAAGTTGTTTTTCTTTTAACAAACTTCCTCCATCCGCAACATACACTTAGCAAAAGATTAATTTCGAAAATACCTTAGCCAACATCAAAAATCGCTTTGGAGAAATTTGTGCCCGAAATCTAACACCACCCGCTGCGTCCATGATGAAAAACCCTTCTACGTGATTCGAACGTGGAACCTCCCGTTCGGGTAGCGCGCCAACAGCCTAGCCGCTACCGGTGCGCCAAAGGCACCCGATGAGGTTAAAACCTCACGCTGTTACACTTGTCCCTTCTGCGTCAGGAAAAATAAAACATAGTCCTCCCTTCCTTCTGATGTGAACTCGTAGATGACAAGCTATACGACGGATTCGATAAATGGTGAGACAAACGAATGAACAATGGATTACAAAAACTGACGAAGACACAGAAACGATCAACGAGCAACTCTTCAAAAATCGGATGGGATTTATCTTTGTTTTCACCGAGGGGTATTAATATGAATCCTTGCCATGAGCTCTTCGACGTCGGCGGGGAGTTTACCACGTCGACGGAGGTCTTGGGCTAGCGCCCACCGAGTTTAAAACATAGTGCCCACCTAGACATTTGTGCCATGGATTAGGAGAACCCATTGCAAACCATAAATTAATATTTATTTAAAAATAATTAAAGGGAACCTTAGCAAGGTTTTAATTATTTAAATAAATATTTCCTCCTGGACCCAATTGCATTAAATTAATGCATCCACCTGAAATCTTTAAACTTGCCAACTTGGGGTTAACAAAAGACCTTTGAAACTGTCATGCCGAACCTTCATCAAAACAAATTATTTGACATCAAACCAAATTCCTTCAAGAGCTTCTTGACATCAATGACAACTTATACACTTGAGCAAGGGCAATGTACCCAAAGTACCCAAAATTGCCAACAATCTCCCCCTTTGTCATTGATGGCAAACCTTTACTGAAAACACTTCTCAAGAGCCAAAATTGAAACCAACTGTGCTAACAATGACTAAGTGCCCCCAACGAGAATCTTCCTTTGAAGTTTTGCTCCCCCCGACTTGAAGCTTTCCTCTTCACTTTGAAGCTCTCCCCCTTACTCATATCTCTCCCCCTTTGTCATCAATGGCAAAGGGCCACCTTTGGGGCTCGGGACTAAGAATGAGCCTCTTAGCTTAGTCCCTCCCCCACCTCCCGATGAGGTAATTAATTCTGGGGTGGGAGTACAACTCCCAATTTCTCCCTTAGATACTCAAACGTATCTCTTGGAAGAGGTTTGGTGAAGATATCTGCAATCTGCTCTTTAGTAGACACATACTCTACCTTGACTTGCTTGTCTTGCACTTTCTCCCTTAGAAAGTGATACTTGATGGAAATATGCTTTGTCCTTGAGTGCATTACTGGATTTTTGGAAATACTTATGGCACTTGTATTATCACAAAGTATGGAGATGGGTTGTTCATGCTTGACTTTGAAATCCTCCAAGGTGGTTTTCATCCATAAAACCTGTGTACACCCAACCACTACCGCTATGTATTCAGCCTCTGCTGTAGATAAGGAAACTGAAGGTTGTTTCTTACTTAGCCAAGAAACCAAACTCTTTCCCAGAAAGAATGCTCCACCACTAGTGCTTTTCCTGTCATCAATACTGCCTGCCTAGTCTGCATCTGTATAAGCTATGAGAATGAAATCATCACCTTTGGGATACCAAAGCCCAAAGTCCATAGTGCCCTTCAGATATCTGAATATCCTCTTAACTGCTATAACATGAGAATCTTTAGGAGCTGCCTGAAATCTTGCTACTAACCCAACTGCCTGCATGATATCTGGTCTGGTAGTTGTAACATATAATAAACTGCCAATCATTGATCTGTACAACTTTTGATCTGCCGTTGGAGATTCATCATCTTTACTCATCTTGCACCCTCGTAATCATTGGAGTACATACTGGTTTGTTGTCCATCATCCCAAATTTCTTCAACATTTCTTTGATATACTTCCCTTGAGAGAGAAATACACCATCTTTTGATTGAGCAATCTGAAGACCTAAAAAGAATGACAGCTCTCCAATCATAGACATCTCAAATTCCTTCTGCATGGTGTTAGCAAAATCTTTGCACATCTGAGTATTATTTCCCCCAAAAATAATATCATCAACATAGACAACCATAATCAACATATCATCACCTTCATCCTTAATATACAAATTGCTATCTGCCACACCTTTCCTGAAACCTTGCTCATGAAGATACCTGTCAAGTCTTGAGTACCAAGCCCTAGGTGCTTGCTTTAACCCATACAAGGCCTTTTTCAGTTTACACACATAGTCTAACTGTTCTGAGAGAGACACTCCTTCTGGCTGTTCTATGTAGACTTCTTCTACCAACACCCCATTTAGAAAAGCTGACTTTACATCCATTTGATATACCTTGAATGATTTGAAGCTGGAAAGGGCCAAAAACATTCTGATAGCTTCAAGACGAGCAACAGGAGCAAACGTCTCTTCGAAATCAACACCTTCTACTTGAGCATAACCTTTGCAGACTAACCTAGCTTTGTTTTCGACAATCTTTCCATCCTCATTGAGTTTATTTCTGAATATCCATTTTGTGCCAATGACATTCTTGTCCTTAGGTCTTGGAACCAATTCCCAAGTTTCACTTTTCTCTATTTGATTTAGCTCTTCATCCATTGCTTTTACCCAAAACTTATCTGCACAAGCTTCACTGAAATCTTTTGGCTCAATCTGAGATAATAATGAAACATTTGTAGAATCATGTGAAGGAATGACTCTTCTTCTTGTTTGCCTGCTATTTGGATCACCAATGATCAAATATTTGGGATGATGTTTCTGAACATATCGTGAAGGAGTTTTGGGAAGCAGTTGTTGTCTTTCCTCTTCTTCATCTGAAACCTCTCTGAATTCTTCTTGACAAATTTCATCACTGAGTTCCTTGACTGGTTCTCTTATCCCTGTCTTTTCATCAACTGTTACATTTATGCTCTCTACAACTGTATGAGTTCTTTTGTTGAAGCATCTGTAGGCCTTGCTTCTGTTGGAATATCCAAGAAAGATTCCCTCATCACACCTAGGATCAAACTTACCCAAATTCTGATCTTCCCTTCTGATGAAGCACTTACTCCCAAACACTTTGAAGTATTTTACTGTAGCTGGTCTTCCTTTCCACAACTCATAAGGAGTTTTATGATGATTGACTCTAAGTTGGGCCCTGGTGATAATGTAGACTGTTGTACTGACTGCCTCTTTCCAAAAGCCATCTGAAAGTTTTGACTCATTTAACATAGCTCTAGCCATATTTTCAATAGTTCTATTTTTCCTTTCAACTACTCCATTTTGTTGAGGAGTTCTTGCTTGCTGAATATTCTCTTTTGATTCCTTGTTGCTCACAGTATTCCACAAATTCATTTGAAGTGAACTCTCCTCCTCTATCTGATCTTAAGCATTTGATTCTCTTGTCGGTCTCATTTTCAATCATTTCTTTGAAAGCTTTAAATTTTTCAAAAGCTTCGATTTTTCTTTGAGAAAAGTAACCCAAGTCATTCTAGAATAATCATCTATAAACAACATGAAGTAGCTTTCTCCCTAAATGCTCTAAGTTCTAGTAGGGCCACATAAATCAGTATGAATAAGATCCAATGGTTTTGAAGAAGTATACCCTTTTGATTTGAAACTGGTTCCGGTCTGTTTTCCATGTTGACAAGGACCGCAAATGATGTTATGGGGCCTTTTTATTTTGGGCAAGTCTCTAACTGCTTCCTTGTTACTAATATTGACAAGATTATCAAAGCTCAAATGCCCCAATATTTTATGCCATAGCCAACTCTCATCTTCTTGAGTTAGAAAACACTTTTCCTTTTTTATCTCACTTAGCATGTAAAGATTGTTTGGAGTCCTTGTAGCACTAGCAATGAGTTTTCCATTTTTTTCTTTACTTATCTCACATCTATCCGAAAAGAAAGATACTATGTGCCCTTGATCACAAAGTTGACTCACACTTAGAAGATTATGTCTTAGGCCTTCTACATAAAGCACATTTTCTGTTTTGGATTTCCCATCCAAACTAAGAGTCCCTTTACCACAGATTTTAGCTGACTTGTTATCTCCAAAACTGACTGTTCCTCTGTTTGTTTCTTTTAAGACCAAAAACTTTTCCTTTTCACCAGTCATATGTTTTGAACAACCACTATCAAGATACCATTTCTCTACTTTGTCTTGAGCATGAAGAGCAGTTTGAGCTATCATTGACTTAGATTTGATCTCATTTCTCTTTTTAGTGAACTCAAGGCTAGATCTATCCAAACTGCACATTCTTGCTATATGCCCAAAATTCTTGCACTTGTAACACATGACATTTTTATTCATAAGAGGTGCAAAAGAGTTAACATTTTCCTTACTATGGCTATTCAAAGACTTATTGCAATGCATAGCTTTGTGACCAAATTTCTTGCAGGAAAAACAATAGCCATGGAAAGTATTATGTAACCTGTTTTGATGCCTTGGATGATTGTTCTTCTTGTGACCAACTGGAATCCACCGCTCTTCAGGATGAAGATTGATCTTGCTCGAAGACCCTGTTTCATGAATGGTGATACCATCCTTCTTTTGCTTTTCACACGGAGTATTCTGTCTGAGAGCCAACTGTTCCAACTTCACTCTAAGAGACATAACCTCTTCTTCTAGTTTCTCGCAATCAACTTCCTTTCCTTTGAGAGCCTCTGTCAGAACCTGTTCAACCTTCTTCCCTTCTTCGGCTAGAATTTTGAAGTCTATAACACTTTGAGACAATTCTGATCTTGCTATCTCTTCTTCCTGACATTGATGCTTGAGAACAGAATTCTCTTCCCTGAATTTCTCAAGCTTTCTTAAAGCCAAGAAGAATTCACCTTTGAGATCGAACTCAACCTCTTCATCTCTTTCTGAATCTGTATGTTCCTCTAATAGATCCTTCTCCAAGCTGTTAGGCTCTTTCTGGAGAGACCGGCTCTGATACCAATTGAAGAACATGGACTTATACTGAGAGGGGGGGTGAACAGTATAAGACTTAACCAATTAATAATTTTAACTTTAGATAGCAGTGACATCAACACAACATTAATCAAGACAGAAAGCATCACACATTGAAGACCCATTTTTAACGTGGTTCACCCAAAATGGTTGGGCTACGTCCACAAAACTTTTCTCTAAAAATTTCCTCAAAGTTCTTTGGGAATCCTTCCCAATTACAATGTTTATGAGCCTCTGCTCAAAGGAGATACCTTCCCCTCTGCTCTGGAAATGATCCCTCAGAAGATCAACTGCCTCTACCTCTTGCCAGCACGTGGAACTCCTTTCCACCGAAGACCTCCTGTCCTCAATGCTTAGCCTAAGAGACCTCTACCTTCTATGATCACGTCCACAGCAGCTCAACAACCTATACCAAACATAGTCAGTCGGTCTAGTACAAGTCTTCCTCTATCTGTCAGATCTGTCCAACACTTGAACAAATCAATCCTCTACATACAAGCCTTCTCAAAGACTTGCCAAATCTGTCCTTAGGTTCTTCTCAAAGAACCAATGCTCCTCTGTCCTCAAGTTCTCTGATAGAACTAACAAACTCAGCTCACAAGTCCTCTGCTAGGACCTGTCCAAATCTGCTCACAAGTCCCCACCGAAACCTGTCCAAAACTGCTCACAAGTCCCCACCGAAACCTCGTCCAAACTGCTCACAAGTCCCCCAAACCCAAAAACAGTCCCCAAACCCAAAACCACAAGTCCCCACCGGAACTGTCCAAAACCTCAGCAAGCTCACCAAGAAAAACTTTCTTAGTAGGAAATCACAAGGTGAATTGTTAGAGACCCAATGTGATTTTTCAAACTCATAGAAGCATAAAGAGAATTGTTAGAGACTCAATATGTTCTATACTCAACTCCCAATCTCAAAATTCAACTCAAATCAACTCAGCTCAAACTCAATCTCAAATCTGAAAACTCAACTCAATATCTGAAATGGATAGGATAGAATGCTTTCTTTCAAGAACATGAAACCCCAACAATTGCCAACTATGCAAAGAATCACATAACAATGATACTCATGTTCTTTTCACCATCAAATAGGGCTTCAACAACAATGCTCATCAAACAAGGTTCAATCAACACCATTCAGCTCAAAACACAACCTTGAAGCATTTCACAATCAACATCGGGAAAAGGAAACAAGTAGAACTCCTTTTCTCTCCAATATTGTTTGAACAAAAGCATCCACCAACTCAACTCACAATAGCATAAAACAACTTTTCAATTCATCAACAAAGGAGTAAGCCCAACACTTTAACCAAGTAAAGAATAGCTTGATTATAACCAACTTAATGAAAGCAAATGTCAATCTCAAAGCTGTCCACTTAAGGTTTCATACTTTCACACAAGAAGCAATTAACCTTAACACATCATGCTTTCATTTCCATAATCAACCAAAAGCACTCTCAACATTACAAGAAAAATTTATCCATTATACACCTTATTTCTCCCTTATAGTCTTATCAAAAAATAAACTTTATCTCTCATAAGAATGCAATAGGATATTTCAACAACACTTTCAAAATAATCTTTTATCAAAATAACAACAAGCTTTGAAACTCCTTATAACTCCTAAGCTGTTTTTCTTTTAACAAACTTCCTCCATCCGCAACATACACTTAGCAAAAGATTAATTTCGAAAATACCTTAGCCAACATCAAAAATCGCTTTGGAGAAATTTGCGCCCGAAATCTAACACCACCCACTGCGTCCACGATGAAAAACCCTTCTGCGTGATTCGAACGCGGAACCTCCCGTTCGGGTAGCGCGCCAACAGCCTAGCCGCTACCGGTGCGCCAAAGGCACCCGGTGAGGTTAAAACCTCACGCTGTTACACTTGTCCCTTCTACGTCAGGAAAAATAAAACACAGTCCTCCCTTCCTTCTGACGCGAACTCCCAGACGACAAGCTATACGGCGGATTCGATAAACGACGAGACAAACGAACGAACAACGGATTACGAAAATCGGCGAAGACACACAAATGATCAACGAGCAACTCTTCAAAAATCGGATGGGATTTATCTTTGTTTTCATCGAGGGGTATTAATATGAATCCTTGCCATGAGCTCTTCGACGTCGACGGGGAGTTTACCACGTCGACGGAGGTCTTGGGCTAGCGCCCACCGAGTTTAAAACATAGTGCCCACCTAGACATTTGCGCCATGGATTAGGAGAACCCATTGCAAACCATAAATTAATATTTATTTAAAAATAATTAAAGGGAACCTTAGCAAGGTTTTTAATTATTTAAATAAATATTTCCTCCTGGACCCAATTGCATTAAATTAATGCATCCACCTGAAATCTTTAAACCTGCCAACTTGGGGTTAACAAAAGACCTTTGAAACTGTCATGCCGAACCTTCATCAAAACAAATTATTTGACATCAAACCAAATTCCTTCAAGAGCTTCTTGACATCAATGACAACTTATACACTTGAGCAAGGGCAATGTACCCAAAGTACCCAAAATTGCCAACACATACATCCCATATATCATCTACCACATCATCATGACTAGCCGGTGTATTCTCTACTCCTACAAGCCCAGTTAGCACTGCTACTAGTGTTCCTCAAGCTCCACCCCATACACCACCCCACATGGCTCAGAATCCTCCACCAAGGCAGTTCCCAGCATGGAATAGCTCAGGGGCCTTGAACTTACAAGCACAAAATCTGGTCCCCAAGCTGCTTTGAAGGCTTTGCCAACCTATGATGGTACTGGTAAAATGACCTATGAGCATATTCAAGATGTAGCTTCTTTGGCTAAGATCCATGACATAATAGATGAAGACGTGATGATAAAGTTGTTGGTATTGTCGCTGAGAGGGAAATTGTTGTATTGGTACCGATCATTGCAACCTGGTACTATTACCTCATGGGATCAGTTGGCGGAGTTGTTGATTAAAAATTTTCATGAACAAGCTGATCCATACTCCTTGCTGCACCAGTTTACAATAATTCAAAGACATCCGCAAGAGGAGATAGTTGACTTCAACGTCAGGTTCACACGAAGCTGGCAGAGAGTTCCTGATGGTTTATGGCCTACACATGAACAAGCTACATTCTACTACCTCAGGGTATTTAGCACTGAGATCGGTATGGCTATGTGACAAGCCAATGTGACTACATTCCCAGATCTGTACACACAAGCCCAGAAAGCTGAATCTAATTTGATTGCGATAGGTAGGCTCCCCCCAAAAATGACTATGCCCATTCTTCCTGACCTCCCACAGTATTTGTATTCAAGTGCATTTTTGCAACCCATGCCTTCCATGTATCCAGTTCCCTCATGGAGTTCTAGCCCGCCTCATATGGCTCCGATCCCTATCCCACAATGTTTGGCTCCAAGTTTTCCATAATTGCCCACTCAATCAGTACCCCAACTACCATCACCTATTCCTTTTCCAACATTGCCAGCACCTCCGACCCCATTACCGTTGCCCGCACCGCAAGCACCTCTACCTTTGCCAACATCGACCACATCTTCTAATCCTGATCCTCTTACGACATTATTGCAAGAAGTAAAATCTAATAACTCAGCCTTAAGGACGATATCAAATGAGCTTACGATGGTGAGGAAGAAGCAAGTTGAGGCCGAATTTTGGTCAAGAAGATTTCAAACTCCACCGATTACTCGAGAGCAAGCATCCACCAGTAGAGGCCCTGAGAAGAGCACCATAATGCTAGCAAATGAGGAGACTAGCGCGACATAAAAGGCATACTGGTGTTCAACATGCAATGATCCTCATGGAGAAGAAACCTGCATGGTGCATATGAATTATGTGCAAACGCTAGCAGAGAGTTTGGCTGGTGGACAAGTCAATATGATCAGGGAGGCTGATCACAATTTTATGATGCCATATTTGGAGCAAGTTTTGGTTCTTACGAGATCCAGGAAAAAGCTAGTAATTGTAGATCCAGCTGAGCTCGAACCTTTGAAGGTGCCTACAGAGCCAAAGGTGCAAGATGAAAAATGACAACCTCTAACGAAAGCGCCTGGTGTAAGGACTAAGGAGCAGGATTCTATCAAGTTAAGAGATTTATTGCCTAAGAAAGCTCAAGAAAAGGTGTAAACTAAGGCATCAACTTCGCAACCCATAGCAGTTGCTCAAACACAGAATGAAACAAAAGAGCAGGCCAAGGAGCGACTCAAGTACCCATCATTGACAAAGAGACAAAGAGTAGAAGCTACTCAGTAGTATCGAGAAAAGTATGAATGGGTTACAGAGGAGAAGGCTTCGACCATCTCAAGTTACAATATTATGGAAGAAATGAAGAAGATACCTACAAAAGTTAGCTTGTATGATGCACTACAAGCTGTCGAGGCAAATTGACTTGTTGCAAGAGTCCTTGAAGACTGCTAAAGATCAAAAGAAATATCCTTCTCAAATAGTCCTAGTGCAAGCACTACCAACTTTAGCGATAGGAAAGAATAGACCGCCCCCATTTTATTTGTCACTCAGAATGGAGGGGTGGATTGTACATAATTGTATGATTGACTCTAGAGCTGCGACTACTGTCATGCCAAAGGCAGTATGTGAAGTGATGGGGATGGAATATACAAGGAGTAGCCCAGGAGTGTTGTAGTTATATGGGACTCTAGTCAAGATAGTGGGAGTAATCAAAGATATTCCTATTGTCCTTCATAGTATGCCACAAATCATGATCATCCAAGAAGTGGTAGTAGTTGACCTGGAGCCATACTTTAGCATGTGCCTCTCAAGGGAGTTCATGGCTAAGCTGGGAGGATATATTTCCTTAGACTACTCGCATTTGGAGATACCATTCAAAGGAAAGAGGATTCACATTCATAATGAAAAGCCCTCACCTTTTCACATTGAAAAGTTGGAAGAGGAAGAAGAATCTCCAGGTGTAGTTAACATGATGACTGAAGAGCTAGAAGAGGTTGACTTGATGGAAGAAGCATTGGGTGAGCTTCACCTTGAAGATGAGTTTTTGCTCACAGATTTTAATGCAATTATCGGAATAGACATTGGTTGTTATACAATAACTAAGCCCGAGCAAACTGAAGAAGAAGTCCCGGATTCCCTGGATTTTGACACAGATCAGTTATGGAAGCTATATTTTGATGGTGCCAGATGTAAGAATGTTGTAAGAGCTGGTGTCGTATTGATCTCATCTAAGGGAATGCAAAAGACTTATTCTTATAGGTTGACTTGGAGTTGCACAAATAATGCAGCTGAATATGAGGCATTATGCCTTGGGTTGAAGAAAGCTAAAAATTTGGGCATTAAACAATTATAAATTTTTGGTGACTCCGAGCTTATTGTCAATCAGACCACTAATAGGTGTGTGTCAAAGCAACATTACCTAAAATCCTATCACAATAGAGTCTAGGATTTGTTTGAATCCTTCACCACTTTGAACATTCAAGCGATTTCTCAGGAGTAGAACAAACATGCAGATATTCTAGCCTCTCTTGGCATGAATTATTCTCCCACGGAGCAAGTAGTCAGAAAGCCCAAGACTGTTAGAGTGATCTATAGACCTTCAGTTCCGGATAAGAATATTTATTGGCAAGTATTTGATAATGATGAACAAATAGTCAATTTTCTGCTTAGAGAAGTTGCTAGCGTAGATGATAGAGTGCTTGTTGAGGAAGAAAGAGAAGGAATGATCCAATTGAAGAACAATCATATTCCTAGAGGTCTGATTTCATTGGAGAGTTTATTTGATCAAAATGATAGGTTTGAAAAGCATAGGATTAAAGTGGATGCAAAGGAATATAAGGAATTATAGCTAGAACCTAAAAAGATCATTAAAATTAGAATTGATTGTGTCCTTGAGGAGTTGGAAGATATTAAGAATTTGTGCTATGAGTACCCTGACATTGTGGCATGGAGCTATCAAGATTTAAAGGGATATGACAAGAATGTGATCCAACATACCATTGAGCTGCAGGAGGGTGTAAAACCTTTTCGACAAAAGCAACACCCTATCAATCCCAAGATAGAAGTACTCATGAAGGCAAAATTGTTGAAGATGTTGGAGGTAAAGATAATTTATCCAATCAAGCACTCAACATGGGTGGCGAACCTGGTCCTAGTGCGAAAGAAGAATGGAGACATTCGATTGTGCGTTGACTTTCGCAACCTGAACCAAGCATCATTAAAATATCATTACCCTCTCCCATAGATTGATCAAATCCTTCATGTGGTAGCCGGTGCACAGAGATTCTCATTGCTAGATGGTTTCTCTGGATATAATCAGATATGGGTGAAGGATGAAGACCAGCATAAAACAACCTTCACCACCAAGTGGGGCACCTTCGCCTACCAACGGATGCCATTTGGACTCTCAAATGCTAGCGCTACTTTTCAGAGGGCCATGGACATCACTTTCGGTGAGTTATTGAATAGAATTATTGTAATATATCTTGATGATATGACTATGTTTTCACATCGTAGAGAAGACCACATTGCTCATTTGAGGTAGGTGTTCGAGAAGTGTCATGAGTTCAGGATCTCTATTAATCCGAAGAAGTCAATATTTGTTGTTAAAGAAGGGAAGTTGTTGGGCCATGTGATCTCGCAAGAAGGATTGGCAATTGACCCTGCAAGAGCTGAAGCACTTATGAAGTTGTCATTACCTACTAACAAAAAGGACCTGCAATATTTCTTCGATCAAATAAATTTCATCCACAAGTTCATTGCTGATTTCGCTCAGGTTGTGAAACCTATGATAGAGCTTTTAAAGAAGAATACGGAGTTTAAGTGGACGAAAGCCAGAAGATGAGCTTTTCAAGAGATTAAAGAAAGGATCACACAAGCTCCAGTTTTAATTAATCCCGACTATTCAAAAGATTTCATTCTCTATGCAGTGGGTGAGCAAGAAAGCTATGCTACAGTATTGACATAGAAGCAAGAGGATGGAGAAGAGAAGCCAATTGCCTTCTTGAGTCAAGTTATTGCACCACATCAGGAGAAGTATAATTTTATTGAGAAATAAGTCTATGTAGTAATGAAATCATTGAAGAAGTTTCGACACTTTGTTTCTCAAAGCAAGACTGTTGTTTATGTTATACATCTTGATGTTTGAAATTTCATACTCCAAGGAGAACTAGGTGATAAAAGAGTAGGTTGGGTCTCAAAAATTCAAGAATATGATATGGATATTCGACCAACAAAACTAGTTTATGGGTGAGCTTTATGCTAGGAGTTAGCTAAAAGTGCTCCCTCTGAGTTATTGGATGTGGTGCATGAAGAGGACATTGGTGAAAGCATCTACGCAAATCATACTGTGAGCGACCATGATTGGATAGAAGAGTTGGTTGACTATTTTACTTCTGGGAGATGTCCAACTCATCTTGATGCTTCATAGCATCGAAGGTTCAGGTTGCAAGCGCTCAAGTACGTTCTATCGCCAAACGGACTGTATCACAAGAACATTGATGGAGTTCTTCTCAGATGTGTGAAGGAGTCCGAGAAGGAGAAGATATTGGAGGAATTTCACTCTGGACTATCTGGTGGTCATTATGCAGGCAGGCCTATGGCTTTAAATATTATTCGAGCAGGCTACTACTGGCCCACTCTGTTCACCGATGCTCATAAAGTGAGTCAACATTGTGATAGTTGTCAGTGATACGTTGGTAGAATAAGAAAAGGAGCTCTGCCCCTACGCCCAATTCAAGTGGAAGCACCTTTCCAATAGTGGGGTCTTGACTTCATCGAAGTCATTGATCCACACTCTTTCATAGAACACAAGTATATCTTAATGGTGACTGACTATTTCACTAGATGGGCGGAGGCCATTCCTACCAAGAAGGCTGATCAAGCAACTGTTATCTCTTTCTTGGAAGGGATCATTACTCATTTTGGCATCCCAAATTCAATTGTAACTGATAATGGAACTCCATTCATTGGGGCCAAAATCATAGAGTTCACTAGCAAATATGGCATTTATCTGAAGACATCGTCCAATTATTATCCACAAGGGAATGGGTTGGCCGAATCTACCAATAAAAATTTGTTACGAATTTTAAAGAGGATGATGGGCAGTAATAAAAGAAGCTGGCACTTGTTGTTGAACCAAGCGCTTTGGGCAGATCATATCTCTATGAAGAAATCCATTAAAACTTCTCCGTATGCCTTGGTTTATGGGAAAGAGGTAATTCTCCCCACTCATATTGAGCTTCGGTACTCCAAACATTGCAGTTATTTCAAGATGAAGATGAAGAATATGATCCTATGAGTGCAAGGTTGGCACAATTGTTGTAGTTAGAGGAGGATAGAGAGCAATCTTATCAAGCATTTTCCCAACACACAAAAGAAATGCAGAAGTGGTTCGGGAAGAAAACAATTGAACGTAATTTCTAGGTGGGAGATTTAGTTTTAAAATGGAATGAGAAGAAGGCTAAGCCAGGAAAACACCATAAGTTTGATGCTATCTGGGAAGGCCCTTTTCAAATTTTTGTAGTAAATTCGGTAAATGCTTATCATCTTCATGATATGGAGGGTTGTGATCTTCCTATTCCAGTGAATGGTCTTCATCTGAAGGCCTATATTCAATGATGATGTTCTGATGAGGTACCACCTTGTACATATGTAAATATTCTTTTTAATATGTTATTTCTTTTTAATTATTGATGTTATTGTTAATATATAAAAAAAAAGAAGAAAACATGAAAAAGAAAATATGGTGTGGTATGATTCCTAGGAAGCACCTTTTAGGGATTAAAAGAAGGTTGCATTCTCTCTCAAAGAGACACTCCCAGGTGTTTTCACCCAAAATAAAAATGCAAAAATATAGGTTCCTTCCTCAGGGCGAATAAAAATAAGCAAAACATATTTCTAAGAGACGCATTTTCCCAAGTGATGGGTGCGTTGACTAAGGCAATGTTGTTAGTAGTGTAATGACTTTTTCGGGTGAAAGAAAAAAACAAAGCAATACATCATGTGCAAGTCACATTCGTCCAAAGTGGGGGCGACGCGATCGTTCACCCTTTGGATGGGGTGAACTTAAAGATTTTGATATCATATTTGGGAGAAGTGAATGATCGATGTATTAGCGCGTTCACCTCGAGTGATGGGTGAAAGGGTCGTTCGCCCTTGGTTTGGGTGAATGCATCGGGCGAAGCAATGAGGAGTTGTTTATTTTTAAGAAGCTTTATTACTTGAGCTCTTTTGGAAAAATAAAAAATAAAAAAGGGAGTAAACGAAAAGAAAAGGAAAAGAAAAGAAAAGACGTTTTTAGAAAAGCAATTTTGTTTTTTTTCTAAATATGGGCGAAAGCATTGAAGAGGAAGATTTATTAAAGAGACTATTCACCATGAAATTCCAGAGAAATTCGAAGTCGCCCTGAGATGAAGAAAGAGAAAAAACTACTTTAATTTTTGAAGGCGCCCTCTAAAGAAGAAAGTTAATGTGCGCCCATAAAGTAATTTCATCAAAAATAAGGAAACAAGCACATTTCTTTCGGAAGCACGTTGCAAAACAAATCGTGCCCTTGGATACGTGGCAGTGATTGGAAAGCTGGAGTGCAGGTAAAAGGGTGTTTCAGAAGCATTTAATTTAAAATGTGCATTGTGCCAAATATTTATTTTCCCAAGGAGCAACAAATATTTATCATTGGTTGTTAAGCGATCGATTTAGTTTTCCAAGCAAGCTTCGGGTGCCAAGGCATGATTTACAATAAAATTATGTGGAGAAAAGGGCACTCTTTCCTAGGAAGATCTGGCAGCGAATCAAAGGAGAAATCATTGGAACATTGGGAATGGTGTTGGGCTAGCGGATCAATACCCACATTCTCCCGAAAGCATTCAAGATTAATTCAACATTTATTGTGGTGGTTGTGGAAATGCTCTATATAAAGGATGAGGTAAAAGTTCATAGTTTATTTCTCTTTTAAAATTTTTACTACTGTACATTTCGAACTGTAGCTACAGAAGTGTCCATAGAGTATTCAGAGTATTTATCAAAGAAAAGAGATAATGGGGAAATGGAGTAAGGAGCCCAAGGATGTTGCAGAGGCTACAGAGCCCAAGAAGTCAAAAAATAAGGAAGGAGGCTCTAGATCAAAAAGGGCTCAAAAAATGACTATGTCGATTTGGACCCGTATGAGGACACTATGGAAGAAATTGGTGACTACCTCATTACTCACAAAGGTGTGGAGAGGTTAAGGCAGGATGTTGAAATGGTGGTAAGCCAAGGAGTAACATCGCACAACTGGCTGACAGTGCCCTATCATTCATAGTTATTCTGGTATTTATGTCCGCTAGTTCATCCTTACCCCGAGCTGGTACGACTCATTGCCTAGTTCTATGACCCATTTACTAGAGCTATCAGAAATGCCAGAAGAGAGATTTTGTTCACCATCACCCTAGATGAGGTTCGGGAAGCCTTTGCTTGTGGATTGAAGCCCCCTTCTTATGCAGTTAATAAAAAATTACATACTGATGAACAAGAAGATAGATATGTCTCCACGGTGACAATGCACCAATTTATGGAGACTCAGCTAATTAAAGAGCCATCGATGGGGCAGCTTCCCAATTTGTCAAAGCCGCTTTCAGATTTTAAGAGCTTGGATATATATTCGATGTTGGCATGGGTCGCTGGTTTACCTTCAGATGAAACTGTGCATAAATGGTAGGCGGCCTTAGCACAATGTATTTGCAAAGTCGAATTTTATTCTCCTGTAGCCATGAGGTAAGGCAACAACCCCATTTTCTTTGATTGGGCTGACTTTATTTCTCAAAGGTTAAACTTTCAATTGGAGAAGATGCAGATTGGGGAGTTAAGATCATTCAAGCACACATCATTTTTGGTATGGTTTTTCTTCTTTGAACTATAGTGGTGCTTCCCTTTTATTGCAGTAATGCAGGTGGTGAGAAAAATGAACCTTTGCCGGTTTATATGTGGACTTCCATTTTGTCAAGAAGGGAGTCATTTTACAGCTTTAATAGTTGGTTTTTGGGACCGACAATAGAGTTGCTTTGCGGTACGTGTGAAAGAGTGCCATAGAATTTAAGAGATGTAGTTGTTGCACAGGAAAAGGGTGATATTTTTTTGCTTACCCAGGGTGTAGTTGTGAGAATTTTTGGCTTCATGGGTAAGCCATTTTTGTTGCCCTATTTTGCTATAGAGCATGTGTTTGCCATGGAAGTAGTGCACCAGTCAGATTATGTAAATGATGTATATGGAGTTGGGCATGGAAAGAAGACAACATGCAACATGCCATTCAAATTTGGTAGTATAGAGGTGAGCCAAGTTGGATAGAATCGGCTCTTGATAGTGGCACTACAAGATTTGGGTTTGATAGAACTACCACAGTGCTGGAGGTATGACCCTTTGGGTAAATTTTTGGCTATTATAAAGGCTAAGTCATTTCATTGTTGCCCTCGACCAGATATCTAGAGGAATAGAAATAATTTTGATGGGCTTGATATGAATTGGCACATTGAGAAGATGATAATGCTCCCACCTTGGCATGATTATTATGAGCAAGAGGTAGAATATAATCCGACCAAGTATAAAACCCAAATTCCTCCACCAGGTTTATTTAGTCAAGTTCAAGAAAGTGAGCCCACTTGGACTGAAGAGAAGATAATGAATTGGTGGATAATGCGGATTCATCATGGGAAGCCAACTACTCCTTACGGGCTGAAATTGGATGAGCAATTTTCAGAAAATTATGATGAGTATGTCGATTCATATCAACCTATCACCTTCACCAATATTTTTCCATAAAGCTTCCAACATTCTGATAGTGGTGAAGGTGAAACTAAAGAAGAGCATCCAATGGTTGAAGAGGAGATTCTAGAGGAAGAGGAACAACAATATGTGTTTAAGTGGAGATCTCAACGAACAAAGTGAAAGGTGGAAGAGGCACCTGCACTAGAAAAGCAAAATATCCCAAAGGCACCCCCACTTCCCAAGGTGGCAAAAAGACCAAGGACCAGTGTTGTTGTTACTTCTACCATTGAGGTTTTGGTTGCCATAGTTTCTACAATTCCAGTTGTAGCGGTTCCTACAGTTACTAATGTTCCAACGGTAGTTGTAAATCCTTCACCAATGGAAGAGCTCCCGACTAAGGTTGCACAAGTATTTTTGATGGTCCAAGAACAAGAGGAGGATCATCAGTTAGAGAGCTCTCACATAGAAGTCATGGATGGTGAAGGGAATGTGAACTTTGAGGAGAGGGTGGAAGCACAACAAGAAGTAATTTCACAGCCACCCCCATCACCACATCACATGGTGCCCACACCCAAAGGTACATCTTCTCTTCCCTCTTCTTCTTCTCTAGAGCATGTAGTGATTTCTATTTTATTTCCTTCTGTTTCACTTCCATCATCATCTGTCTCCATTTCTCCACCATTCGGTATGCCTTCCACATCTATTTCTCTTCCATCTTCTTCCACCCCTAAAGTCACTACTCCTTCTTCTATTCCCATTCCTTCATCCTCCATTTCTTTTAGTTCGTATGCATCAAAGTCAAATCCCTTTTTGCACCCTTCCCCTTCCATTGCCACCACCACCACCATTGAGGTTGTGAGTACGCAAGCTCCTCCTAGAGTAAGCGTAACTATAGCCAAACCTGGTTCATCTATCCAAACCACCATTTTAGTTCCCCCTCTTCTCACTATCACTTCCACCCCCATTGAACCTAGTCACTCAGATGTACTAGTTCCATTCACCCTATTTTTGGAGTTGCAGTATTTGCTTGATGTGCAGGTGGCCTACAAGCAGCCCGATGTGGAGAAGATTAATCGAGCACACTTGAGCTCTTCGTAGTGGTTGAAGAGCATGAGGCACAAGGAGGCCTTGGCTCTAGCTCAACCGATTAAGAAAGTCACCTTTGATCCTATTGCTATGGAAGCTCACACGACAAAGCTCACTCCCTTGGTCCAGAAGCTATAAGGAGAAATGTTGCCAAGTGATTACATCAGTGAGACTATCATAGAAGATCTCACCAAGATAAATCTAGTAGAAAATATGGGCAATATTCAGGTTGATATGAGCTTAGTGTACTTGCACGATGAGCATTTTAAGGAGAAGTATTTTGAAAATGAAAATAAAATTATTGAGCTCGAAACTACCTTGGCAAAAAGTAGAGCGTAGGAGGAGAAGACTGCCATTGAAAATGAATATTTGCATCGATAGGTTGGAGTGCACCTGAAGGAATGAGATACCGCCAGGATAGAAATGCATAAGCTTCAACAACATCTTGAGGATATGAAGAATCAGTTAGCAGAGAAGGTTGCACAAGCTGCTAGTTTTTCATCGAAAAGCGTCAAGGAGGCCCATCTTCGCTCAGCTCAGAACTATGAGAAGTTGGCCGCACAAGCAGTCCAGGTGTTGCACTATTTGTGGGAGGCACATATACAAATTCAGCTAGGGCAGCAGTTGATTGATAATATCGAGGAATGGTTCGAGCCGTATATGGAGATGGTCGTGAAGATCCAGGCCCTAGCTAATGCCAACTTGCGTATTCACCCTCTAAGTGAAATGGATCATGCCTGGTCCAAGGCCAAGGTCATGCTGCATAGTTATTTCCAAAGAATGGACCTGGTAAGGGAAGGGCGGACAATTCTCAACACTATCGAGCGTGAGCATACCATTTCCATGTCTCACTTTGAGACTATTGTTGAGTTGGGATTTCTAAACTTTATGGATGAGTGGGGTGAACCCTTGCCAATGGAACAACTGGAGGCACTCTGGAAGAAGTTTGTGGAAGATACCTCTGAGATTGATGCATGGGAAGAGCCTCTCATAGAAGTGCAGGTGTTGCCCCTGATGCAGAAATATACGTGCTTAGAGCTATCATTGTATGAGTTGGCTCAATGAGCGAAGCACCTCAGCTTGATAGATGTTCAAAATATTTGTTTTGTTTATGAGTCTCTCAGTGTCCCATGTCTATTCACCACTCATGCTTGGGAGGAGGTAGTCATAGCTTATGAAGTAATTTTTGAAACTATCAAGGAGTAGGAGGAGCAGGTAGCAGCAGAGCGCACAATGGTAGAGAAAGCAATGGAAGAAGTTGAGCGAGCCGAAGTGCTCAAAGTGGCAGCTGAAGTGGAAGAATAGGAGAAGGCTGAAGAGGAGGCACGATGGAAGGCTTCTATAGCAAAGGCACCAGTGAAGGCAGCTGGAAAGAAGACCCCATAATTTCCCAATGGATAAAGGCCTAGGATCGCTTGCATCCATGCGAGCTGGATACCCCGTGAGTCGCCAAAAATATTGGCAGTTTTGCACCTAGCCACATTGGGAATTTTGTTCAAATTTTGTTGGGGTATTTTTTATTGTAGTATTTTTTGTAATCGATAATATTTTCAAACAATTTCATATGTTGTTTTATTTACATATCTATTATTTTAAGCATCGACCTTATACATGTTTATAAAACAAATGTAAAACTCCATTTGTGATTCAAGTTTGCTATACTATAACTACCACTAAAAAATGAAGGTGTCTTTAGGCTTATAAAATAAAAGAAGAAATATCAAGCTGAAAAGACTTAAGAGACTAAAAATTTTGAAAGTACCACAAAGAGATAAAAATATGGAAGGATGTTCACCCCAAATATGGGGTGAATGCCTCGTTTGCCCCGCCTTGGGGCGAACAAAATGTCAAAAAGCGACAGAAGGGAAGTTTGGAAGTTTAAAAGGTGGTGCGACAAGTCAAAGTCGCGTTCACCCCGGTTGAGGGGTGAACATCCTGTTTGCCCCTCCCATGGGCGAATGCACCCCAACATTGAACACAATCACGTTCACCCCTCCCATGGGCGAACATACCCAAAAGTCGAAGCGTGATCGCGTTCACCCTAGTTGAGGGGTGAACATCCTGTTCACCCCTCCCATGGGTGAACGTACCTCAAGGATAGAATGCTATCGTGTTCGCCCCTCCCATGGGTAAACATGTTCTCAAAGGAGAATCATGCAAGTGTGTTGGACAATAGAAGTTGGGGTGAACATAATTCTTGCTAAAGGGCGAACGTAGTTTTGAACAAAAAGGGCAAAAAGGAATATAGTCAAAATTTCAAAAGCACCAGATTTTGCAGGTATTAAATAATGGTGGCAATGAGTAACTTGAATTGTGGATCCCAAGTGAAGAAGAAAGTCGTATAGATGCACAGGGAGGATTTTTCATGATTTCCAAGGTGGGAGTGCGTTTCCAAGATATTGAATGTTTCCTAATTCTCTGTGCACCGACGCCCAAGATGCTGATTTCCTGGGAATGTTTCCCTGAAAGGTGGATCGTCGCCCCAAAAGGATGGATTTTTAATGATTCCAAGGAGGAATTTCCTCACTCTTGTTCCTGATCTGCCATCATTTTGTTCTCATGTACATTTAATGAAAGAGGCGAAAACCTCTATAAATACTAATCAAATTTCTATTGTAAAGGAGGTTAGGCATTTTGCGAGAAAACTCTCCAAGTTCTCTGCATCAATAGAAGACACCAGGCTTCTGAATTTGTGAGTGATATTGTGTGATTTCCTTCTACTTTATACACTTCTATTTTATGCTTATGCTCTTTATTTGTTGTTAAATTTAAATTTTGCATTTGGATTTAAATATTGTTGGTGAGAGAGTGAGTGTTGGAGTGTTGTTCTGAAGGTTGTTCCTACAAGTTTACAAGTAAATTCTACTGCTTTTCTTCTATTACATGCTATTTCATGCTTGGGTGAATTTCCTATTGTTAGTCTACCCCAAATCCTACGCTTTCGGCCTGTGGCCATATTTCCCATCTCTTTCCGCATTTTCTAATTTCTTTCCTGCATCTCTAGTCTTCAACCAGTGTAGGATTTAGTTTGGGAGCCAACCCTCTCTAGAGATTGACACGGAGGACATTCATTTCCTCCGGTCATTCAATGTTGGTCGTATCTAGGGTGCACAAACGTAGTTTTGTTGATTAGGCAGATATTTGACCAACACATCCCTTAGTCAATGAGGCCATGAAGTTTAAATCAATATTATCATGCTATGAGAAGGCTATTGGACAGTTGATAAATATTATAAAATCTAGTATTTTTTTATTGATACTGTCCTAGATTTTCAATAAATTATTGTGAATATTTTAGGGTTTGAAATTGAAAAATTTCTATCAACCTACTTGGATATTCCTTTGTGTCTGTTAAAGGAAATAAAAAGGAGCTTTGGATCCCTTTTTTGGATAGAATGAAAGCTTGCTTGACAAGTTGAAAGGTAAGTTCTTAACCATGGTAGGAAGGCTACAACTCATAAAGACTACTTTACAATCCATATTTATTTATGTGATGTCACTTTTAAGATTGCCAATAGGTTTAGCATAAAAATTTGATAAAATTCAAAAAGACTTTCTATGGAAAGGTTGTAAGAAAAAAATTAGGTTTGCTCTATTAGAATATCATAATGTGCACTATGCCTTCTTGACACTTGTCATGCTTGTCATATAGGCTTATGTCTATATATTGTAACTCATTTGTTGTATAATATATCTCATTAGTTTTTCTCCTAACATTTGGTATCGGAGCTCCATGATTTCCCTGCCTTATGAGCTTGAGGGGGATTTTCCTCATGGAAATCCCCCCATTTTCATCAATTTTCTCCATTTTTTCTTTAGCTAGGGAGTATGCTCTCCATCCCTTGCTGGATAGATAAGAAACCAGAAGTTGAAGAAAAACCCGTTAAGCCAATTTTAAGTGATGGAAAAAGTTTTATTGTGTATCTATCCGTAGAAGTAGTTCCTCCACAGAGGAAAAAAAAAATGGGATACACTGGTTTGCTATTATTTTTTATTTTATTTTGCAGGTTTATGTTGTTGTTATATTGCTTTGAAGATGCTGGAAAATTGTACAACTTCTATGAACCACCCAATGAATGGGGCTTGCAGCAGTACAGTTGAGAGGAATGGGGCTTGCAGCAGTACAGTTGAGAGGAATAGGACGTGTTGTAGTTTCATAGTAGCCAGATAGAAGAAAATCCCGGTTGCCCATCCAATTTCAAGCCTGCTACCTGACGTGCATAACAGATAGCCTGCTGGCTCTCTCAGTAGTCTCGTAGATCTATTTAATTTCTGTGTAACATTAACGTGAAGATGATGCTGAATGAGGTGGATTGAATGCATTTTGTTGGTGGACTATGGCAGTTGTAAGCTACGTGTCCAGAAGATCCTCGTCTCCCCAGATTTTCCCCACCCACCGAAAAATCTACAATACTGTTATAGTTTCCAAGATCAAAGACCAAGAGGAAAGGCCCAGTTGGGGGCATGTTAATCTATCCGTTGGCATCCAAGATCAAGAAGTAGATGATGGCGAACATCTCTTTCATCGTCTGTCTATTTTTTTGAGTGGAGAGACTGTTGTTTAGTTCTCCCATATTGCAGTTGTTCACATACCATTGGCCGAGGATTTTTTTGCAACAAATGAAGTTATCCCGATCAGATTCGGTCTAATGTCTCTAAATTCTGCAGACTCCAGTTTTACTCTGTGGACCCACCATGACAGTGATTCGTGCCATAGAATTATAATTTAAAAATGGCAGTGCGATTTCTGGATTTTGAGAAGTCTGTACAATCTGATGTGATTTGACATTTAGGTTGTTGATTCGATCCGGAGACTTTTTATACAAATAAAGAGGCCACCGAGTTCAGCGTTTTGCGCCTGTGTTTTTTTCCTCATCGCGTAGTGGGAGAACTATTGAAAGATCTCGGAGAACTTTGAATTTTGGTTTATTTCATCGAGCTGCTGTTGTTAAAATGCCAAACACAATTATGGAGTAATTAGTGTGGACGTCGACGCAGTAAATAGGCTGTAGCACCCAATAAGGATGCTACGAAGAAGAGTCGTTCGTATCGATGTCGCATGGCATAGCCGTGCAAAGCAATTAATTATACATATCCGTTGCAAGTGGTGAAGTGGTGTGTTTGAGCCACGATGCATTGTTGATCATGACTGAACATTGTTCATTTTGGTGGTGCGGAGCGTGTAAAGAGGAGTTGAAAAACAACCAGACCCTCCATCAAACGAGTTGTGAAAGAAATTATTTCTTTTTTTCTGAGTGCGCATGACTTCTGTGATTGGCACCATCAATGGATTCATCAAGAGTTCTGGGATAGCATGACAACCAATCCTTGGTGGGTGTTCGTTGGACCTGTAGCAGCCAACCGCTCATGTTTTGATTATCTTTATTCTTCCCCGTGCCGGAGAGCCCATTTGGCCAACATTTTTTTTTTAATTGATGTTTCATAATTCAATAAGAGGCGTTATCGGTGGCGACGTCCATAGGATTTTTGGACGTGTTGATGAGTGCGTGGGTTGTGGTCATCAACACCAATTTGATGGCGGTGAGACTTCACTCCAAGTGCTTACCCTTCAGTAATGCCGTAATGATCTTTTATGTTTTCCTTGTGATTTGTGGATGTGCTGATTACAAACCTAGTAGTGATGCAGGATTTGAATGCGCTGTTCAATTAAGGGAAATGCCCATTCAGCAAAATGCAATTTTGTTCCCACGTGGGTCTGTGTCGTGGAAGGACTGTTACATTTTTTAATATGCAATATCTGCGATGGAAGTGAAGTTCTGAAGGTTGATATGAGAAGCAATTTGATTAAATAATGGCCTTTCTGTTAGCTGATGAAGTGGCGATTGAGCAGATCATGTTGTTTTTTTGTACTCAGAAGATAGCCGTTGTTTATAGCAGACATGATGGGGTATTTTTCTCTGGAGGGTGGGTCGGGCTACTGATTTATGAGAACAAAAGAATGTTAATGGTGTAGATCAGTTGATGGTGCTTGAACTCGGTGCTATACAAATGTTTACGATATTATTGGACACCATAACTATCCTATTTTTTGATGTAAATCATGGTGGTCATGGAAGCGTGCACATGGAGTGCGTCGTCCCTTGAAGTTCGGTCATAGCTGTGTGGAATATGATATTATATGGATAAATTTTGTTGGGGAGATCCGGAGACAAGTAGCTGTGTTTTACTGTGTTATCTCTAGCCAGTCGCGAAGCTTGTGACATCTCCATATTTTTTTTAATCTACCATTGTGCAGAGATTTCTCACTGTCTTGTGATATTCTTACCATTTGATTTCAAACTATAGTCAATTACCATTTGATTTCAAACTATAGTCAATTGTTGTTGTTTTAGTCTGCGGATGTCTATTTAAAATTTGATTGGATGAATGTCTATTTTACCTTGAATTTTGTGTTCCATTAATTTGTTAAGGCTGAGCAGTGCACTACCACCACCATGGAAGGTAGTGTGCTTTGAATGATGTAAAAGACGCTAAAATGTTGTGCAGATGGCCGAATGTTATTTCCTGAAAAACCCCCTGTGCAGCTTGACTTCACTGCTGACATTGGTTTTGACGCTGCGCTTGCGGCTTGCTGCACTCACTATTAAATATGGAGGACAGCCATAGGAACCTATTGTCTATGGCTGTGGATGTTAACAAAACATCGAAGTGATGTGTTAAGCGCCCAATGCAGGGCTCATAATGGCTCCCGTGATGAGCATTGATGATTTTGGGTGAAAGGAGTGGCTTCAAAGCCATGAGTGGGGACTCAAAGTTTTTTTATTATCTTAAGCCATGTAACATTGCCTTTTATTTCATAAGAAGGATACTATTCATTTCAAAGTATATGCAGGCCAAATATATTTTTTGTTTTGTAATGGGTAAGTAAAGTAGATTTTTATAAAAAGGAAGAAATCTACTTTGATTTTTTTGTTTTGTTTTCTATGATGGACACAATGGTGGTGTCTTTTTATTTTGAGGCTAGTCAATATGGCTTTTTTGGCTTTGAAATATTTTGTACGTTGGAGTGCACTCTCGGTGGAACCCAACACTCCCAAGGAATTTGTAAGTGATCATTGTACCCAATCACCTTCTCTATAGACCTAGCGGATGCAGCGGCTGGTTACCCATACAATCCAGTGGGATGAGTGGTCACCATAAGGACACTTACTCTAGGAACTACTGACAAAGATACCCTAGACTCTATCTGAGGATTTTTTTGGATAAACTTCTAAAGACTACAAACGAAGATACTTCAAAATATTGTCTTCTATTTTCTTCTTTCTTATTTCTTCTATTCCTTCATATTTGGATTCTATGGCTCAATTTTATTGTATTTTATGGCTCATATTTCATTTAAATTAAGGTGCATTTTCAGTAGATGAGGGAGGATGATATTCATGGTGAATCTAGTCAGTGACCTACAAGAGACAACATTATATGAGGATGACCTGTAAAGGCAACAGACCCAGAAGTGGCTGACCCTGAGGCGCCGATGATGACCCTAAGGCACTTAGACGGCTAACCTAGTGGAAACAAACCCATGGAAGTGGCTGACACTGAGGTAATAGATCGAGATGTATACACTGTTGATCTAGCATTATTCATAGTTGGAGAGCCAAGCGCCAAGAGCATGAGCCTAGACCAAATTAAGTAATAAAGGAGGATGTTAATGTTATTTTAGTGAAGTCAACATTAAGGGGAAATGCTACCTAATGTTGACTTGTTTTTTTTAGTTAGGATAGTGCACATTAAGGAGGAATGTTAGAATATCATAATGTGCACTATGCCTTCTTGACACTTGTCAGTTTCTCTTGACACTTGTCATGCTTGTCATATAGGCTTATGCCTATATATTGTAACTCATTTGTTGTATAATATATCTCATTAGTTTTTCTCCTAACATCCTCTTTGTAAGTGGGATAGGGTTTGCAAAGGAAAGAATATTGGAGTAGACTTGTGGAATTACAGACTTATGAATTTGGGATTAGGAGCAAATCTTGGTTGGAGATTATTTAGAGATCAAAGAAAGAATTGGGTGAAAATATAATTTCAAAAATATATAGGTTCTCTTGATGCAATAAAATTATTTAGGAAAAGAACTCTATCCAAAATATTTTCAATGTGAAACTTCATATCAAAGAGTTTGCAATTGATAAAGAAACATATTAGATGGTCTATCAATGAGGGGAGTTATGCAAATTTTTGGTTTGATGCTTGGTTGAAGCCTTATCCTCTTATCTCTATCTCAAAATGGCAACCATTGGCTCAAGCATGCCTAGAATGTAAAGGTCCAAAGGTCAAAGACTATTATTATGAGTAATAACTCCAGATCATGGGTTCCTTTTAGTAACTTTGTTGAAGAAGGAACTCAAACAATTTGAAAATGAACTTCAAATAGGGTTATGCATAATAGTGAATCACCATTAATTTGTGAATATTATGAATTTTGAAATTTGAAATTAGCAAATATGGGGACCCTGGAAGTTGGCCCATTTGCCCAAAATTTTTGGGAACAATTTTTTTTTCAGGTCGGTTCACCCCGCTTTGATAATAATTTTAGCATTTTTATTTTAAATTGCCAACACTCCCACCTAAAATGTGGACCTTTCACTTTCAAATTATAATTTTTTTATAAATCTCACCAAATTTATCTCTTATACCACTAGTATATATAATTAACACAATAATGATACTCATTCATGTAAAACATTCAAACTCCTCAAAAAATGATCTAGAGCAACAAAAACCTTGTAATAGACAAACAAGACCTGAAGCAGCAAAAAACGACATGATAACCTAATTATCGATAGGTTGCAGAGAACTATTTATAGCTTATAGGTTGCAAATACTTGTCAAAAGTCAATGGGTTGCAGAGGAGTGTCGTTAACCGATAGGTGCAGAGGAGTGTCGATAGGTTGTAGAGAAAAAATTGATAGATTATAGAGACCTATCGATAGTCGATAGGTTGCAAAATGAAAGCAAATAGGCTGTAAAGAAGTGTCATACCTGACAGGTACAAAGGAGTTAGTCAATAAGGTGCATAGAAATAATTGATAGGTTGTAGAGATCTATTGATAGCCAATAGGTTGGAAAGACATGTCGATAGTCGATAGGTTGCAGAGACCTGTCAACAATAGATAGGTTGCAGAGAGAAAGCTGATAGGGTGCAAACAAGTATCGCTAGCTGACAAGTATAAAGTGAACCAATAGGTTGCATAGATATAACCTATAGGTTACAAAATAAAAACTGATAGGTTTTAGAATAATAGTCGATAGGTTGTAGAGACTTATCGATAGCCGATCAATTGTAGAGACTTTTCAATAGTTGATAGATTGTAGAGACTTGTTGATAGGGTGCATAGGAGTCTCACTAGCTGATAGGTATAGAGAATACATTGCATACAAATAATCAATAGGTTATAAAATAATAGTCGATAGGTTGTAGATACTTGCTAATAGCTGATAGGTTGTAGAGACCTATCGATAGCCGATAGGTTGCAAAGACCTATTGATAGCCAATGGGTTACAGAGCGATAGTTGATAGATTGCAAAGACCTATCAATAGCTGACATGTTGTAGAGGAATGGAAATTAGTATGTTGTAGATTTTATAGTTGATAGGTTGAAAAAAATTGAAATTTTGAGTGCAAAAGTTTCTATACTTCCATACTGTTCATATTTTGGTTCTGTATCTTCATTTTGTATTTCTATAGAGAATTATCTATCATAAAAAATAAGGGAAGTGAGCAAAGACAAAGAGATTTGATCTGTAAAAATCATGATTACGATTGAGTGGAAATTGGTATGTTGAAAGTTTCACCATAGTGCTTATCAATCCCCTATTTATTCTAGTTAGACTATGACTATGAGGCCTTGTAGAAGTAAGATCTGGCATTTGCTCAAGGATTTTTTTTTGTAAAATTGTAGAAGTTTCTGTACATTCATTCTGTTCATCTTATGATTATCTACTTTCTTTACAGTTACAATGGCACCTACTGGTGATGGAAATAAGGAAGGCCAATATTTTGTTAACAAGAGTATCCTCAAATATTTTAGCCATATATCAAAATCCAGTGAGCCATCAACATCTGCATAAATTCAAGGTGCAAACATATTTTACCTACTAAATGTTGGACATATTGAGTTGTTATTGATGTCAAAGGAAGCTATAGTGAGCTTTCAATATTATCAAAAGGAGTTTGAGCAAATAAAATGGTGATGATGATGTATACTTTAATATTTAAATTAATATTTAAATATTAGAGTAATGATTTAAAAAGTGGGATATATTTAAATCAAAGGATTTAAATATATGTTTAAAAGGTGGGATGTATTTAAGTCAAAGGATTTAAATTAATATTTTAAGAGTGGGATGTATTTAAATAAAAGGATTTAAATATATTGAAATATTTAAAGGGTCGACCCTAATATTGAGATTAAATATTATTCTTCATATATATATGGTTCTAACATTATGGTTGAGGTGATTTTAAGGTGTGCCTTCATGTTGCTTCGGAGAAAGTGTGAGAACAAATGTTCGCATTCGAAGTGTGTGCCTTCAGTTGAGAGAGAGCTTTCGTTTATCTTCGTTTGCATTTGGAGAATGAGAGAATTTGAAGAATGTGCCTTCGCTTGAGAGAGCTTTCATTCATCTTTGTCTACATTTGGAGAATGAGAGAATTTAGAGAATGTGCCTTCACTTGAGAGAGCTTTCGTTCATCTTCATCTACATTTGGAGAATGAGAGAATTTAGAGAATGTGCCTTCACTTGAGAGATATTTCATTCATCTTTGTCTACGTTTGGAGAATGAGAGAATTTAGAGAATGTACCTTCGATTGAGAGAGACTTCATTCATCTTCATATATATTTGGAGAATAAGAGAGTTTGAAGAAGTGTGATTTCATTTGAGAGAGAACTTTCATTCACAGTGAGCACCTTCGCTTTCGTTTGAGAGAGAGAGCTTTTGTTCACAGTGAGCATCTTCACTTGCATTTATGTTCAAATAAGAAACCATGTCCAATAGAGGTGATTGAAGATATACCAAATTAAATCAAACAAGAGCATCAGAATACATGACATTGAAGTGGGAGTGTACGTTTTTCATGGTAGAGTGTTGTCACAAAATTCAAAAAGATGAGTTTAGTTGGTACTATGTGACTAAGGCAGGAAGACATCAAGCTTGAGAATAAAGAACCACAACAATATTTTGATCGCAGAAAGGAGGGAGAGCCACCCAGGAAGTAAAGAATTGAAATGTTTCATGTAGTGTGATTGAGCTTCCCTATGAAAGCGTAAGAGTGCAGTGTGCTAGGGTTTCCACATAGATGGTGCAAAGAGTGCAGTGTGTTTGGGCTTCCACATGGAAAGCGTAAGAGTGCAGTGTGCTAGGGTTTCCACACAGATGGTGCAAAGAGTGCAGTGTGTTTGGGCTTCCACACATAAAGCGTAAGAGTGTAGTGTGCTAGGGTTTCACAAAGATGGTGCAAAGAGTGCAGTGTGCTCGGGATTGCATATGGACAACATAAGAGAGTAGTGTGGTATCCTCATGGAAAGTGCATAAGTGGACTCAGATTTTTTGTGTGTGCTACCCCAGCAAGACAGGAGTACATGTGGCAAAGAGTTAGCACCAGGGAAAAAAGCAAGTGATCTATAGTTGCATGGAGTTGGAAAGCCTTCAACTTCAACAGGAAGACAGTCAAACAAAGAGCAAATGAATAAAAACCTTAAGTAATCATTTTTGCCTTCATAAGTATTATTACGTTTGTCTCAAAAGGAGAAATAAGGGTTTGAAATGTTTTGATTTAATATTTAAATCAAAAAGGAAAATATAGAGTTGAGATGCATTATCTTTGTTGAGATAAATTTGAAATGCATTATCTTGTTTGAGATAGATTGGGAATACATTGAGGCACATCATTATCATTGAAGATAGATTTTGAGATGCATTATTATTGAAGATATATTTTGAGATGCATGAATATTGTTGAAGATAGAGATGCATCATCATTGTTGAAAATAGATTTGGAGTGCATTATATTGAGGTATATTTGGAAGTTTTATTTAATAAAGGGATTAATGCACGTAAAATAAAAAGGGGGAAAAGTGCATTGGATAGTAAAAGAATAGCAAGGTATTAATGTCTCAAATTCTATATGCAAGTGAGTGCTAGACTTGGGCTACCTTTAAAATGTAATAAGTGTGATATATGTGGAAGGAACCAATGTATTGAATGTAAAAGGTAGCATGTTTATTTGAAGTTTTCAACACAAATATATCATCATCTAGATGTGCAAGAGTTGAATGAATTTTGGGTAGAATATGTCTGAATTGTTTTAGTTGAAGAAAGCACATTGAAAAATTGGTAAAGAATTTGATGACATCATTATGCAAGATTTGGGAAAGGTATGAGCATTGATTTGTGAGAAAATTTGAGTAGATTTGTAAGCAATTTTGAGCAAATTTGTAAGCAGGTTTGAGTTGAGTTGTGAGCAGGTTTGAGTAGAATTGTGAGCAGGTTTGAGCAAAGTTGTGAGTAGGTTTGAGTAGAATTATGAGCAGGTTTGAGTAGAGTTGTGAGAAGGTTTGAGTAGTGGTTGTTAACAGGATTGAGCAGACTATGGATAGAGGTCCACAGTGAACTAGAGTAGAGGGGATTGGTGTCTCCTATGGATAGAGGTCCATGAACTAAAGTAGAGGGGATTGGTGTCTCCTATGGATAGAGGTCCACAAACTAGAGCAAAGGGGATTGGTGTCTCCTATGGATAGAGGTCCATGAACCAGAGTAGAGGGGATTGGTGTCTCCTATGGATAGAGGTCCACGAAATAGAGCAAAGGGGATTGGTGTCTCCTATGGATAGAGGTCCATGAACCAGAGAAAAGGAAATTGGTGTCTCCTATGGATAGAGGTCCACAAACCAGAGCAGAGGGGATTGGTGTCTCCTATGGATAGAGATCCACAAACTAGCAAAGGGGATTGGTGTCTCCTGTGGATTGGGGTCCACGAACTTGAGAGGGGATTGGTATCTCATGTGGGTTGGTTCCCACGATTTTTTTTGAGAAAATTTATAAGAAATATTTCTTTGTGGATGTAGCCCACATTGGGTGAACCATGTTAAATCTGTGTCTCTCATGTGTGTGATGATTTATGCATTGTTTCATTATTGCAATTGATAATATTGGATGATATTGCTTTGGAAAGAAAAGTAAAAGTTTTATCTTATACTATTCACCCCCCTCTCAGTATAAGCTTGTGTTCTTCAATTGGTATTAGAGCGGGTTCCTTCGTGAAAGCCTAACATCTTGAAGGAAGATCTTACAGGAACACACATGGCTCATAAGGAAGGGTTTTCATCAAATAAGACTCCATTATTTGATGGGACTAACTATGCTTTATGGAGTGTGAGGATGAAGACTTATTTGATGGCACATGGATATGATACATGACAATCCATTGAGAATGGATTCACACCATCTACAAATCCTCCTACATATGCAAGTGGTAAGAAACCATATGAAGATAATTCCAAGGCAATGAATGCAATTTTGAGTGGGTTATGTGAATCAAATTTTGTGAAAGTCATGCAATGCACTTGAGCAAAAGAAATGTGGGATAAGTTACAGAGAACATATGAAGGAGACAACAAGGTCAAAATGGCAAAACTTCAAACACACAGAAGGAAGTTTGAAGACTTGAAGATGAAATATGATGAAGATATTGCTATGTATCTACTTCATGTTGATGAGGTTGTCAACACTATTCGTGGACTTGGAGAAAATATTGAGGAATCTACTATTGTTCAAAAAATATTGAGGTCACTCCCTATGAGGTATGATGCAAAGGTTTCAACAATAGAAGAGATGAAGGATATCAAAACTTTAAGCATGGATGAGCTACATGGAATTCTCACAACCTATGAGATGAGGACAAAAAAAGAACAAACATCAAAAAGAGAGGCAACATTCAAAGCTTCAAAGAAGGAAAATAATAAATAACAAGAATCAAGTGATGAATCAAGTAGTGAATAAGAGGCTAACTTTGTGAGAAGAAATAAGAAGGGTCCAAGAAAACACAAAAATATGCATATTGTAAAATATTTTAGCTATGGTAACATTGGTCACTATGCAACTAATTGTCCATAAAATGGAGGTAGTAGCAGTGAAGAAGAAAAGGATTACAAGAAAAAGAAGGAAAGAAAGTTTTATTATGAAAATAAAAATAGGCATGGTCAAGGCAAGAATGAGAAGAAGATCTTTCAAAGACACAAGAAGAGTTTTTATGTTGAAGAAGCAAGCAGTGATGAAAGCCTCTCTAATAGTGAAAAATAAGAAATCATATTTTTGGCCATAGAAGAGAAAGAATATGATCCTTTTGTTGAAGACCAAGAAGAAGAAAAATATTCAAAATATGAAGAGGAAGCCACATGTGATATAGAAGAGGAAATTATTGTTGCTCTTTAAGAGTTGAAAAGGGTTAGAAATAAGAACTTAATATTGAAGGCTCAAGTACAAGAGGATGAGAAAACAAAGGCAAAACTTCTACAAGATCTCACTAAATTAAAAGTAAAGGTTGAAGAGGCAAGGATAATTGAAGAAGGTATGGCTAAACAATTAAATGCAAAAGAACTAGAATGTGAAAGACTAGAACATGAAGTTGTCATTCTAAATAAAGGACTTGAAAAATTTAATGATAAGATATATCAGTTTAGGAAAAGCTCAAAAAATTTGGATGATATTATCAAAACACATAGATCTCCATTTATGAAGACTAGACTTGGTTTTGAAGAAGGTCAAGAGAAACAAAAGGGGAGTCAAGATCAAAAGAAATGGAAGCATCAAAGGAAGTATTTGAAGAAGAACCTAAGACCTATATTGATATGTTGAGAAGTGGAAGCATCAAAGAGGAAGAAAACAATGCACCATCAAGGAATAGGGACCATCACAGAAAAAGCAAAGAAAGAACCATGCGATCATATCCTCCAAGGCAAGATGAATATCTCTTCCAAGGTTATTGCTACTCATGTAATATTTTTGGTCATAAAGCTATACATTGCAGGGTTCATGGTAAGAATGATTATGGCTTCACCAAGAGAAATTTCAAGTCATTTGCACTTTCCAAGGACTACAATATCATGTGTTTCAATTGCAATAATTTTGGGCATAAAGAAAAATGGTGTAGAACAGTGTTTCCTAAATTTTCGAAGACAAGCAAGAAGAAGGAAAGTCAAAATGTTCAAAGAGGTATGACTTCAAAAGTGTGGAGAAAGAAAATTGAAACAAGAATATGAGCATAGTAACTTTGGAGTTTCACTCCCATCCCAAAATTAATCACCTCAAGAAAATGAGGTGGTGAGGGAGTTGTGCTAAGTGTCTTATCTTTATCCCCAAGGAGCCCTTTGCCATTGATGTCAAAGGGGGAGAATTCAGTGAGGGGGAGCAACTTGTCAGGGGGAGCAGATTGGGAATCCAACTGTAGTAAAAGAATTTTTTTTAGTAGGGTTGCCATCAATGACAAAGGGGGATATTGTTAGACATATTGAGTTGTCATTGATGTCAAAGGAAGATATTGTGAGTTGTCAATATTATCAAAAGGAGTTTGAGCAAATAAAATGGTGATGATGATGTATACTTTAATATTTAAATTAATATTTAAATATTAGAGTAATGATTTAAAAAGTGGGATATATTTAAATCAAAGGATTTAAATATATGTTTAAAATGTGGGATGTATTTAAGTCAAAGGATTTAAATTAATATTTTAAGAGTGGGATGTATTTAAATCAAAGGATTTAAATATATTGAAATATTGAAAGGGCCAACCCTAATGTTGAGATTAAATATTATTCTTCATATATATATGGTTCTAACATTATGGTTGAGGTGATTTTAAGGTGTGCCTTTGTGTTGCTTCGGAGAAAGTGTGAGAACAGATGTTCGCATTCGAAGTGTGTGCCTTCGGTTGAGAGAGAGATTTTGTTCATCTTCGTCTGTGTTTGGAGAATGAGATAATTTAGAGAATGTACCTTTGCTTGAGATCTTCTCATTTCTCTGCCAATTCCATTTGGATAATGAGAGAATTCAAATAATGTACCTTCGCTTGAGAGAGCTTTCGTTCATCTTCATATGCGTTTGGAGAATGAGAGAATTTAGAGAATGTGCCTTCGCTTGAGAGAGTCTTTGTTCATATTCATCTACATTTGGAGAATAAGAGAGTTCAAAGAAGTGTGATTTCTTTTAGAGAGAGAACTTTTGTTCACAGTGAGCGCCTTCACTTTCATTTGAGAGAGAGCTTTCGTTCACAGTGAGCATCTTCACTTGCATTGAAAGGATAAGAGTATTCATTTACGTTTGAAGGAGAAACCATGTCCAACAGAGGTGATTGAAGATCTACCAAATTAAATCAAACAAGAGCATCATAATACATGGTATTGAAGTGGTAGTGTACATTTTTCATGGTAGAGTGTTGTCATCAAAATCAAAAATATGAGTTCAGCTGGTACTATGTGACTAAGGTAGGAAGATGTCAAGCTTGAGAATAAAGAACCACAATAATGTTTTGATCGTAGAAAGGAGGGAGAGCCACCTAGGAAGTAAATAATTGAAACATTTCATGTAGTGTGATTGAGCTTCCCTACGAAAGCATAAGGTGTGCTAGGGTTTCCACACAGACGGTGCAAAGAGTGCAGTGTGTTTGGGCTTCCACATAGAAAGTATAAGAGTGTAGTGTGCTAGGGTTTCCACATAGATGATGCAAAGAGTACAACGTGTTTGGGCTTCCATACAGAAAGCGTAAGAGTGCAGTGTGCTAGGGTTTCACATAGATGATGCAAAGAGTGTAGTGTGCTCAGGATTGCATATCGATAGAATAATAAATAGTGTGGTCTCCTCATAGAAAGCACAAAAGTGGACTCAAATATTTTTGTGTGTGCTACCCCAGCAAGATAGGAGTACATGTGGCAAAGAGTTAGCGCCAGGGCAACAAGCGAGTGATCTATAGCTACGTGGAGTTGGAAAGCCTTCAAATTCAATAGGAAGACAGTCAAACAAAGAGCAAATGAATAAAAATGTAAGAAATTATTTTTGCCTTCATAAGTATTATTACGTTTGTCTCAAAAGGAGAAATAAGGGTTTGAAATGTTTTGATTTAATATTTAAATCAAAAAGGAAAATATAGAGTTGAGATGCATTATCTTTGTTGAGATAAATTTGAAATGCATTATCTTGTTTGAGATAGATTGGGAATACATTGAGGCACATCATTATCATTGAAGATAGATTTTGAGATGCATTATTATTGAAGATAGATTTTGAGATGCATGAATATTGTTGAAGATAGAGATGCATCATCATTGTTGAAAATAGATTTGGAGTGCATTATATTGAGGCAGATTTGGAAGTTTTATTTAATAAAGGGATTAATGCACACAAAATAAAAATGGGGAAAAGTGCATTGGATAGTAAAATAATAGCAAGGTATTAATGTCTCAAATTCTATATGCAAGTGAGTGCTAGACCTGGGCTACCTTTAAAATGTAATAAGTGTGATATATGTGGAAGGAACCAATGTATTAAATGTAAAAGGTAGCATGTTTATTTAAAGTTTTCAACACAAATATATCATCATCTAGATGTGCAAGAGTTGAATGAATTTTGGGTAGAATATGTCTGAATTGTTTTAGTTGAAGAAAGCACATTGAAAAATTGGTAAAGAATTTGATGACATCATTATACAATATTTGGGAAAGGTTTGAGCAAAGGTTGTGAGCATATTTGAGTAGAGTTGTGAGCAAGTTTGAGCAAAGTTGTGAGCATGTTTGAGCAGAGTTGTGAGAAGGTTTGAGCAAAATTATGAGCATGTTTAAGTAGAGTTTTGAGCAAGTTTGAGATGAATTATGAGTAGGTTTGAGCATATTAATGAGAAGGTTTGAGTAGTGGTTGTGAACAAGATTGAGAAGGTTGTGGATAGAGGTCCACAAACTAGAGAAAAGGGGATTGGTGTCTCCTATGGATAGAGGTCCATGAACCAGAGAAAAGAGGATTGGTGTCTCCTATGGATAGAGGTCCATGAACCAAAGCAAAGGGGATTGGTGTCTCTTGTGGATAGAGGTCCACAAACCAAAGCAAAGGGGATTGGTGTCTCCTATGGATAGAGGTCCACGAACCAGAGCAAAGGGGATTGGTGTCTCCTATGGATAGAGGTCCATAAACCAGAGCAAAGGGGATTGGTGTCTCCTATGGATAGAGGTCCATGAACTAGTAGAGGGGATTGGTGTCTCCTGTGGATTGGGGTCCATGAACTTGAGAGGGAATTGGTGTCTCCTATGGATTGGTGTCTCCTGTGGATTGGTGTCCATGAACATTGTAATAGGGGATTGGTGTCTCCTATGGGTTGGTGCCCACAAAATTTGTTGAGAAATTTATAAGCAATATTTCTCTGTGGATGTAGCCCATATTGGGTGAACCACGTTAAATCTATGTATCTTATATGTGTGATGATTTGTGCATTGTTTCATTATTGCAATTGATAATATTAGATGATATTGCTTTGGAAAGAAAAATAATTTTTTATATTATACTATTTGTAGTCAACTCAATAATCAAATATGAGCATTAGAAATATTATTAATCATCAAAGGTTAAATAGAAATAGTAAACGTAATCAAATTGATTACGACAACTAACCTACTGACTAACTTGTTGTCCATAACATCTGCCATCCATAGGGAAATGATGGTAAGGTAAGTCACTAACCTAGGTAACTAGTAAAAGTAACTACTAGTGGTAAAAAGTAACAAGCTACTTTTTACCATGCTATAAATAAAATCTACCTAATGTAGGGAAAGGGTAAAATATCCAAATGATGGAATATTTACTCTAACATCCCCCCTTATTACATTATTTGGGTAATACATACATATCCTCTAATACAACAATATTTGGGTAAAGAATATAACTGCCCCAATACAGTGAAGAATATGTTGATCTGCTGGTTCTTTGCTTTGTCACAGTACTCTGGCTGCTCCTAAGAAAAAAGTGGGTCATTCCTCACTTTGTCTTCACATCAACGAATGTCCTTATGGTAATCACACCATCCAACTGAATTGCATGGGTAACCAGCCGCTGCAATCGCTAGGTGTAGTAGAATAGATCACTTCATATAAGGTTCATTCATTTACAATATGAATTTGCAAATGATAAGGTAGCTAAGGTGTTGGTCGCTACCGAAAATGCACCCTTATAAGTTCCCCCCTTCTCGTTGCAAAACATAGTGTATTCAATTTTTGAAGGAAGTGTGACTAAGGTGTCGGTCGAAGCCAAAAATGCACCCTTATAAGCCTTCTTCCCTATTTACAAAAATTGTGAAGAAAAGAAATTTATATCCCCCCTCAATTGCAAAAAGTGTGCAATGCAAGAGTGTTGTGAAGGATTTGACAAATATTGCCTCCTAGACAATTTTACATCACAAAAAGTCGCTCCTCTTGTTACAAGTACTTCAAACACCTATAATTTGCTATTTATGAAGCCTAAAAGAGGTACAAGCACCCCTTATTACAAGGTCTTCAAACAAAATACTTATGCTATTTATGAAGCCAAAAAGAGGAGAGAGAGAGAGAAAATGGTGCTTTTGCCCAAGGGACACATGTGTTTTCCCTCTACAAAACTATTCTAGCAATTAGCACTTTGTGTGCTTTCTCTGAACCAGAATCAGAATCCGAATGAGACACTTCACTAGAAAGATGGCTTCTGTGATGTGCCTTTGCCATTTTAGTTTTGCTTGTTTTGAAACCAACACTGAATGGTGTCTTGGTTTTCATTTTTACAAGTTTTGCAAAACTATGGTTTCTAGGCAATTTGATCAAAAAGTTCACCAAATCATCCTTCCTTATTGTAAGAACTTCAAGCATGATTGCTATTATGAAGTCTAAAAGAAAAGGTATAAATTTTATGACTTCTACTTTTATGATTGCCTTTACAAGTTTTATTTCCCTCTTGTCAAAAATCTGTGTTTTGAAGGAAGAAAGGAATTATCCCCCCTTAGTGCAAAGGATTGCAACTTTTTAAGGTTCCTTATTTTCAAAAACTTGTTCTTTCTTTTTGATTACCCTAAAAGAGTACCAAAAGATAATTCACTCAAACATATATTTAATGGCACCTGCCTTAACACCCTTCAAGAAGGATGAGAAGTTGGAGGAAATTAAGCCAAACAAATAAGAGTGAATTAGGGGTTTTGTTTATTTAGGAGAGAATATCAAGTAATTTTGGCTATAAATATGTGCAAGGATTTACACAAATTTGTGAAATTTTGGGGTTTAGTGTGTTCTTGATTCTATGACTTATAATTGTAAAAATAAATAATGCAATAATCAAACAAGAATGCCCACAAAATTCTTATCACCTAGGTGTTGGATGCAACCGAAAATGCACCTAATTTGCCAATAAAGGTGTCGAGTAAAATCGAAAATGCACCTTTTAATTTTTGCAACAAAATGTGGATTTGTGTTGTGCAAAAATTGATATTTTTATGTCTCCTACTTTGTTTTACAATTTTGCAAAAGAAGTACAATATTGTCTTCCCCCATTTATTTTGCAAAATTAACAAATCGAGCACTCCTTCCAAGACAAGTCGACACACGACCCACATTTGAAAGGCTTCTAGAACCAGTCGACAAACGACTTGGTTTTTATGGACCCAAGGCTTCAAATTCTTCTCAATTTTGCAAAAAAGAATGTGCAATTTTATGTCTTATACCCCCCTTGGAGAAAACAAATGCACACTTTGCATTTGAATATTACAAAATTTTTAAGTCTCCTTGTGTTCAAATTTGCAATAAAGAATCAATTGTTTTGATTTTATCGTTCTTTGAAATGTGCAAAATAAACAAGGTGTTGAGAAGAGAGTAAGGGTTTTCTAATTTGCAAAGAAAATATAGGTGCTATTCCTTGTCTTATATCTCCCTTTTGTGGAGAAAACAAAAGCCCTAATGTTTGGATATCACAAATAAAATAGATCCCCTTATTTTTAATTTAATTTGCAAAATTAAAAAAAAAAGTTCAATTATAAGGGTTAAATTTAATACTAAAAATCAAATTATGTTTCTTTTAAAAAAAAAAAAAATCAATGTAATTTTTTTTTTAGAAACATAAGTTTAGATTTTTATTATTAAAAATAAACTTTATAATAAAATAAAACTTTTAATTTAAATAAAAGCAAAATTAAAAAAAAAATTACCTTTGTTTTGGGCCGCGATGGGATTTGAAACTCTGACCACCCCCGCCGCCTAGGGCCTTAGCCCGTCCCGATCAACCGGTCGGGCTAGAGGGCCCGACGTGAAGGGAAGGGAATTCTATTCCCTTTCCCTTCTTTCCTCACGTGGGCGGGGAAAAATTTGGGAATAATCCCACATCGCTCGTGCGAGGGATTTGATGGGGAATAAAAGGATTTTCAAGCCCTTAGAAAATCGACTGCCTTCGGGCAGTCACCCCCGCCCTCCTTTTAGTTGCTGCCACATGGCACGAATGTCAGGTCCTATGACACATGGCTAGTCTACCACGTGTCTCATCCGTCTGTCTGGTCGTCGTCCAGTGGCTGTCTTCCACTTGTCTAGTCTTGGTTTAGTCTATTCAGCACCTTGGGGTGCTGTCCACGTGTCAGTCTAGTCAACACCTCGAGATGCATGCGAGGGTCAGTCCACATGTCCATGTAGTCAACATCATGATACAAGCAGGTTAGGCACTGACATGTGCCACGTGTCGGTCAAGGATTAGAGGGCCGCCTACCCTCTCAGATCTCGATCGTCAATCAAGATCTGTGTCCTCCCATGGAGGGCACACCTGCCCTCACGTGGTGGTCGACCACCGCACGGAGGGTGCTCCTACCCTCACGTGGTGGTCGGCCACCTGGGAGGGCATGCCTGCCCTCCTATCGGCATCACCAACCTAGATCCAGGTGCCAGGTCAGCAGGTCTCAGGCTACAGGCTGCCATGTCAGCAGGTCCCACTCCTCAGGATCTGTGCACCTACGGGCTGCTTAAGCTTGGGTCTCGGGCTGTGGACCGCTATGTCAGTAGGTCCAACTCCTTGGGATCTATGCAGCATGGTGTGAAGAATACACCGAGGGAGGAGGATTCATAGGTACTAGGTGGAACGAGCGATGCTCGTGTTATCCACCCCAGCTCGGATGCCAATGTAGTCAACTCAATAATCAAATATGAGCATTAGAAATATTATTAATCAAAGGTTAAATAGAAATAGTAAACGTAATCAAATTGATTACGACAACTAACCTACCGACTAACCTGCCGTCCATAATATCTGCCATCCATAGGGAAATGACGGTAAGGTAAGTCACTAACCTAGGTAACTAGTTAAAGTAACTACTAGTGGTAAAAATTAACAAGCTAATTTTTACCATGCAATAAATAAAATCTACCTAATGTAGGGAAAGGGTAAAATATCCAAATGATGGAATATTTACTCTAACACTGTTAACCCCCCCTCTCAGTATAAGCTTGTGTTCTTCACTAAATAGTTAATTTTTGTATTTTGTTAATTATTTTACATAATTCCTTCATCAAAAAATGTTGTTTTTTGGTTTATGCCTTTGGTTGAGTGGCGTATTTATCTACCTCTTTTTTTGTTTGTAAAAATATATTTTGTTAATTCTTTAATATAATATATTTTTACATCAAAAAATGATATAGAACACCATTGTACGTAGAAAACACTATTGACCCTGATATGCCTCCACTTGAAGATATTCCCATGGATGAGATGCCTCCACATGAAAATTTTCCTAACAATGATATGCAACAAAAAATTGAAGAGATTCCTCAAACTGACATGCCAATAAAAAAAGAAAATGATCTTTCAAATAAAATGCAGACTTTTAGAGAATCTTCTAGTCAAAAACCTAAACGTAGAAATTTAACCAGGTGGACTATTGGAAGGACATTTCAACTTGAATGGTCATCAACATATCCCTTTATTGAGCCAATACATCCAAAGAACAACAATGACATACCAACAGAATGTAGATGCATAATTTGTAGTTGAAAACTAGGAAAGGATCATAAGATGCAACTTAAGTTAGATACAATAGAAAAATATTGTGAGAAAGTTTATTCAAAAATAAAAGAAAGCGATGGAACAAACAAGATAATAATTAGGTGAAAGGATGCAATGGAATGCATGCATGTTAGATATGTAGAAGAATATGATAAAGAAATGAAACTGTAACAAACTTTTATTGAGAAAGGTGGAACGGTTCAAGCCTAATTTAAAAAAATTCATAACACTTTAGCTTCAAAAAGTTTGCAGTTTGCTATGGTATATAGTATTCTTAAAAAGGGTAGACCCATGTTTGATTTTACTGATTATAAGCACTTGTTTCAACTAGTTGATGTGCAGAACCTTCCTAGTTCCCATTGGTCAGATCGAAGTGGTTGGGAAATGGTAAAATGTCTATCATTGGTTGAGAAAGAGGACTTGAGAGAGAAAGTAAAACATGCCAAATTAATTTCACTTTCAATTGATGAGGTTACGATTGTTGATAACACATCTTGGATTTGTATGCATGTGTATACATTGCAAAACCATTTAAGGCAACCTCATTTATTAGCACTACATAAGATGGTGGAAAATTGTAATGCGAAAAACCTTTATAATGTTTTTGTAACCAATTTAAAGGGTATTATTGGAATGGATGATACAAAAATAGCCACAAAGTTAATGTGTTGTTTGCAATTTTCCACTTTGCCACATTGGGGTTTTTTTGGAGCATTTTTTGTAATACGGTAGTATTTATTTTGAATCAATTTCATATGTTACTTTTTGTTTATGTATTTAGTATTCAGTATTGAGTGTTTTAAGGGAAAATAAATGTAAAACTTTATTTGGGATTCAAACTACTATTTTTGAAGTGCACTTCTCTCATTTTACATAAATTGCTATATTCAATCTGAATTGACGTCTTTGAACCTATACACTTTGCAAAAATGAAGAAAGGAATATCAAACTAAAATATGCAAGAGATTGAAGAATTCAAAAGCACCCAAGAAAATGGAATGTAGAGGCACATTCACCCCCAAGGAAGGGCGAAAGAGTCGTTCACCTCTTCATGGGGCGAACGTCCTATGAAAGGAGTGTAAAATTACATGCTCTGTCTTCTCAAAACAATTTCGGTGATAAGGAGCATTCAACCCAAGGATGGGGTGAAAGGTTCATTCATCCCTCCTTGGGGTGAACGTAATAGGCAGAGGAGGTTATGACTAAATGCAATCGTGTTCACCCTGGTCGAGGGGTGAAAATAAATTTGCCCCTCCCATGGGCGAATGCACTCCAAAGGCAAAATGAAATTGTGTTCACCTCTCCCAAGGGCGAATGCACCCCAAAGGATAAGATGAAAATGTGTTCACTCTCCCATGCATGAACGCACCTCAAAAGGAAACATTATCGTGTTCACCCTGGTTGAGGGGAGAACATCTCGATCGTCTCTCCCATGGGTGAACGCACTCTTAGATAAGAATAACACAAGCATGCTGAACAATAGAATATTGGGTAAACACAATTTTGAGCAGAAAGGGTGAATGCAATTACGAAGATAAAGCCATCCAATTGTGAAGTTTCACCATAGTCCATAGTCAATATTTCAAGGACCCCTGGAGTAGGTTTTTGCAAGCATTAAATGATGGTGGCAATGAGTAACTTAAATTGTGAATCCTAAGTGAAGAAAGAAGCCATATAAGAAGCACAAGAAGATTTTAATGATTTCCAATGTGTGAGTACATTTTTAAGGTATTGGACGTATCTTAATTTTCTGTGCACTGATGCTTGAAATGCTTATTTTATGGGAATGTTCCATTGAAAGATGGATTGTTGTTCCAGAAGGATTGATTTTCAATATTTCCAAGGAGTAATTTCCTCACTTTTATTCTTCATATGTGATTATTTTGTTCTCATGTACATTTAATGAAAGAGGTGAAATCCTCTATAAATACTAATCAAATTTCCATTGTAAAGGAGGTTGGACATTCTGCAAGAAAAAATATTAAGTTCTCTGCATCAATAGAAGAGACTTGGCTTCTAAAATTTGCAAACATTCTTATGTGTGTGATTTCCTTCTTTATTTAAGAATTTTTGTTTATGCTCATGTTCCTGCTATTAAGTTTAAAATTCTATTTTTGGATTTAAAACATTGTCGATGAATAAGTTTTGGAATACAATTTGGAGGTTGTCTCTACAAAGGTGTGAGTGAAATTCTGTTGCCTTCCTCCTGTTACATGCTATTATAAAAACTTGGTGGAATTCTTGTTGCTAGTCTACCCCAAATCCTACACTCCGGCCTGTGGCCATATTTCCCTTTCTTTCTATTATTTCCAATTTATTTCCTGCAACTCTAGTCTTAAACCAGTGTAGGAGTTAGTTTGGGAGCCAACCCTCTCTAGAGATTGGCACGGGGGACATTTATTTCCTCCGGCCTTTCAATATTGGTCGTATCTAGGATGCACAAACAAATTTTTGTTGATTAGGTAGATATTTGACCAAAAGTTTTTGACACACCCAGTGGGACATCAAAAGTTCCACTTTTGATAGTATTAAGGTCTGATGTTTTCCTTTGTGTTGTATAGTTAGAATATTTGGTGACTCGATTACACCCAAAAATATTCAAACATGAGTACAATGAATACAAGATCAAAGGCCAAAAATCTAGATCATCGAATTGAGTTCTACGAACTTGATATTCAAAGGCTAGGGGAACATCCTTAATTATCCACTTTACATCGTACATCTTCGTTACCTTATACATCTCATATATCATCTGCCACATCATCACAACTAGCTGGTATATTCTCTGCTCCTAAAAGCCCAGTTAGCACTGCTACTAGTTGATGAGTGTCATTGAATCTCATCATTTAATCTCAATGATTTATCAATCATTTTCCAGGCTTCTACGTAGAAGGCTAGGGGGTACATTGTATTGTTTCAAGCTTTATTGGTGAAGTGATTTTGTTTAGCCATTTGTGTCACACTAACCTATATGAAGAATGAATATTGGTTGAAAACTATTTTGCAAATTGAATTAACTTAATTTCATGATTGATTCTAAATTGAATCTAATCTACTTTTTAGTTGAATTCTGAATATCCTAATTACTTTTTTGAATTGAAATGAAACCCTAAGTTACATTTAATTGAATCTGTTACTTTTGCATAATTGAAATGATGCTTGTAAATGAAACTTATTCTAAAAATCTCAATGCCCACAAAAGGTCGTCAAGTCTACGAATGAAATATCTGAAATGGAAAGTTGCTAAAATAGGGGGAAAACATGGAAAGCAAAGGAAAAATGCTTAATATAATTTGTCGGTGACATACACACAAATGCTGTACACAAAAATAATAGAAAACATAAATCACATAATACAAAATAAAAACAAGAAAATGAAATCGCGCATCTATTAATTTTAATTAGTTAAAACTTGCCATAAAATCCCTCCTTCTAGATCTGAAAGTGGGCCCATACTTCCTGATATAGAATGAGGTGAAAAGCACTCAACTAATTAACACTCAGAATAGAAAATGATAAAATAGCTGCCCCTTTATTGATGAAAAACTTGAAACTATTACAAATTTGTCCTAATTCAATTGAAAACTCTCCTCTATTCTAATTCCTAACTGCTCAACCAAGAAGGGATTTGTGTTATTTATATAAATATTTACAACTTGCCATGCTCAAATCAGCCTATGTGCTTCTTTCTGATTTTCCAATAATTTTGATCGAATAAATGCAAATCTAGATAGTTTGTGTTGCGGTATTGCCTTAGAAAGCATCTTGGTGGACGTACATGAGAGGAGTCTATAAATATCTCACACATATTTCTCCACTTTAGAATATGCCACTCTATCTTGCAAACAACTTTCTATTATGCTGTAGTTTTTTTGGGTTTATCCTAGAAGAGGATCAAAATTGATCTTTTCCATGAATGGTGGCTTTGGACGACAAGGATGGCAAAATTAGATGGGAGATATTTTCTCTTAACTTTATCAACCTTCTTATGCCCTTTTCCATCACCAAAATTCAGTCAACAAGTCAAAAAGTATATTCTGTTTTCATTCCGAAGATAAGTGGCTCATTCTGAAGATACTGCAATTCTCATTCGAGACATTGTGTTCATTCCAAAGATCTTTAGAATGACCAACTGTGTTGACTCCAAATTTTTTTGGCTGCATTTCTAAGGTGGATTAGCCCTCAGGATTATATTGCAATAGTCTTCATTCTTCCTTAGATGTGAATTTCATGCCTTGCCATTCATTGGTAGCTTGCTAGAATTTACATGGTAAATTACTTCATTTTCCAGTTCTGCTGCACAGTTATAAAATATTGGCATTTCTTGAAAATTCAAACAAATTAGAACATGAAAAAATTATTCAAATATCAACATGAAGGAGTACATCAAGTTGCTACTAATTTATACACTTCATTCACCAAGTAACCATGTTGAAATAGTGCAATAATTCACAATTGTCCCCTCTCTGTTATACCCTATTGCTGCCTATTTAGACCATGTGGGAATGCTTCTAAATAGGTCAGATGTCTTCTTAGTCATTCTGAACTCATTCCATCCATATCCTCATGCTTTGCTTGACAAATTCAAGGTATTCCTATAAAGTGACGCTTCTGATTTTTATGTGCTTTTTTCAGTTTTCAGATTTATGACAGTCCTAAAATTTTGGCTTCAATGTGGATTTGAAACAAGTTGAAGGGCAAGAAAACATTCAAAAACCATTGAGAAGTTAATGGATATCAGCATACCACATTTGGTTAATTGAAATGCATGTTTTTACTTGCTACTTATCAAGCAAAATCAGTCACAAAATGTTGAAAATAGTCAAAAATAGAGATATAGTATTCCTAACATAAAATCATGGAAACACTTAACAAATAGTATATTTTAGTCAACTATTTGGCAATTAACTTATCATATGGTAGTCAAACATTGTGCAATAATGAGGCATTTTTGGGCCTCATAACTAGTGTTCCTCAAGCTCCACCCCACACACCACCCCACATGGCTCAGAATCCTCCACCACAATAGCCACAACCACCTAGATAGTTCCCAGCATGGAACAGCTCAGGGGCCTTGAACTTACAAGCACAAAATCTAGTGCCTCAAGCAGCTTTGAAGGCTTTGTCGACCTATGATGGTACTGGTAAAATGGCCTATGAGCATATTCAAGATGTAGCTTCTTTGGCTACGATCCATGGAATTATAGATGAAGACGTGATGGTAAAGTTGTTGGTATTGTCGTTGAGAGGGAAATTGTTGTACTGGTACCGATCATTGCAACTTGGTACTATTACCTCATGGGATCAGTTGGTAGAGTTGTTGATTAAAAATTTTCATGAACAAGTTGACCCATATTCCTTGCTGCACCAGTTTACAATGATTCAAAGGCATCCATAGGAGGAAATAGTTGATTTCAATGTCAGGTTCACTCGAAGCTGGCAAAGAGTTCCTGATGGTTTGTGGCCCACGCATGAGCAAGCTGCATTCTACTACCTCAGGGTATTTAGCACTAAAATTGGTATGGTCATGCGACAAGCCAATGTGACTACGTTCCCAGACCTGTACACTCAGGCATAGAAGGCTGAATCTGACTTAATTGTTGTAGGTAGGCTTCCCTCAAAAATGACTATGCCCATCCTCCTTGACCTCCCATAGTATTTGTATTCCAACATGTTTTTGTAGCCCATGCCTTCCATGTACCCAGTTCCCTCATGGAGTTCAAGCCCACCTCATATGGCTCCGATCCCTATCCCACAATGTTCGACTCCAAGTTTTCCATAGTTGCCCACTCAATCAGTACCCTAGCTATCATCACCCATTCCTTTTCCAGCATTATCGGTACCACTGGTTCCATTACCATTGCCCACACCACCAGCACCTCTACCTTTTCCAGCACCCCCTCATCATCCAATCCTGATCCTTTCACAACATTGTTGCAAGAGGTGAAATCTAACAATTCAGCCTTAAGGACGATATCAAATGAGCTTACGATGGTGAGAAAGAAGCAAGTTGAGGCTGAATTTCGGTCGAGGAGATTTCAAACACCACCAATTACTCGAGAGCAAGCGTCTGCCAGTAGAGGTCCTGAGAAGAGCACAATAGTGTTAGCAAATGAGGAGACCAATGCAACAAAAAAGGCATACTGGTGTTCAACATGCAATGATCCTCATGGAGAAGAAACTTGCATGGTGCACATGAATTATGTGCAAATGCTAGCGAAGAGTTCGACTGGTGGACAAGTCAATATGATCAGGGAAGTTGATCACAATTTTATGATGCCATATTTGGAGCAAGTTTTGGTTCTTACGAGATCCAAGAAAAAGCCAGTAACTGTAGATCCAGTTGAGCTCGAACCTCTGAAGGTACCTATAGAGCCAAAGGTGCAAGATGGAAAAGGGCAACCTCTAGTGAAAGCACCTGGTGTAAGGACTAAGGAGCAGGATTCTATCAAGTTAAAATATTTACTACCTAAGCAAGCTCAAGAAAAGGCACAAACTAAGGCATCAACTTCGCAACCTATAGTAGCTGCTCAAACACAAAATGAAACAAAAGAGCAGGCCAAGGAGTGACTCAAGTACCCATCATTGACAAAGAGACAAAGAGTAGAAGCTACTCAATAGTATCGGGACAAGTACGAATGGGCTATGGAAGAGAAGGCTCTGACCACCTCAAATTATAATATTGTGGAAGAAATGAAGAAGATACCTACAAAAGTAAGCTTGTATGATGCACTACAGTTACCGGGGCAAGTTGACCTATTGCAAGAATCTTTGAAGACTGCTAAAGATCAAAAGAAAACTCCTTCCCAAATAGTCTTGGCACAAGCACTACCAACTTCGATGATAGGAAAGAATAGACCACCCCCATTTTATTTGTCACTGAGAATGGAGGGGTGGATCGTACACAATTGTATGATTGATTTCGATGCTGTGACTACTATCATGCCAAAGGTAGTATGTGAAGTGATGGGGATGGAATATACAAGGAGTAGCCCAGGAGTGTTGCAGTTAGATGGAACCCTGGTCAAGATAGTGGGAGTGATCAAAGACATTCCCATTGTCCTTCATAGTATGCCACAAATCATGGTCATCCAGGAAGTGGTAGTGGTTGACCTGGAGCCATACTTTAGCATGTGCCTCTCAAGGGAGTTCACAGCTAAGCTAGGGAGATATCTTTCCTTAGACTACTCACACTTGGAGATACCATTCAAAGGAAAGAGGATTCACATTCACAATGAAAAGCCATCACCTTTTCACATTGAAAAGTTGGAAGAGGAAGAAGAAGCTCCAGGTGCAGTTAATATGATGACTGAAGAGCTAGAAGAAGTTGACTTAATGGAAGAAGCGCTTGGAGAGCTTCACCTTGAAGATGAGTTTTCCCTCATATATTTTAATGCCATGATTGGAATAGACATTGGTTGTTATACAATAACCAAGCTAGAGCAAATTGAAGAAGTCCCTGATTCCCTGGAACCTGACATGGATCAGTTATGGAAGTTGTATTTTGATGGTGCTAGATGTAAGAATGGCGTAGGAGCTGGTGTCATGTTGATCTCCCCCATAGGGTTACAAAAGACTTATTCTTATAGGTTGACATGGAGTTGCACAAATAATGCAGCTGAATATGAAGCATTATGCCTTGGGTTGAAGAAGGCTGAAAAATTGGGCATCAAGCAGTTGCAAATTTTTGGTGACTCCAAACTTATTGTTAATCAGACTACTAATAAGTGTGTATCAAAGCAACATTACCTAAAATCTTATCACAATAGAGTGTGGGATCTATTTGAATCCTTCACAGCTTTGAACATTCAGGCGATTTCTCGAGAGTAGAACAAACATGCAGATATTCTAGCATCTCTCGGTGCGAATTATTCTCCCATGGAGCAAGTAGTCAGAAATCCCAAGACTGTCAGGGTGATCTATAGACCTTCAGTTCTGGATAAGAATATTCATTGGCAAGTATTCGACAATGATGAACAAATAGTCAATTTTCTGCTTAGAGAAGCTGCTAGCGCAGATGATAGAATGCTTGCTGAGGAAGAGAAAGAAGGTATGATCCAATTGAAGAACAATCATATTCCCAGAGGTTTGATTTTTTTGGAGAGTTTGTTTGATCAGAATGATAGGTTTGAAAAGCATAGGATCAAAGTGGATGTAAAGGAGTATAAAGAATTATAGTTAGAACCTGAGAAGATCATTAAAATTGGAACTGATTGCTTGCCTGAGGAATTGGAAGATATTAAGAACTTGTGCTATGAGTACCCCGACATCATGGCATGGAGCTATCAAGATTTAAAGGGATATGACAAGAATATGATCCAACATACCATTGAGCTGTAGGAGGGGGTGAGACCTTTTCAGAAAAAGCAGTGCCCTATCAATCCCAAGATCGAAGTGCTTATGAAGGTAGAATTGTTGAAGATGTTGGAGGTAAAGATAATCTATCCAATCAAGCACTCAACATGGGTGGCAAACCTGGTCCTAGTGCGGAAGAAGAACGGAGACATTCGGTTGTGTGTTGACTTTCACAACCTGAACCAGGCATCGTTAAAGGATCATTACCCTCTACCACAGATTGATCAAATCCTTCATGTGGTATCCGATGCGTAGAGATTCTCATTGCTAGATGGTTTCTCTGGATATAATCAAATCTGGGTGAAATATGAAGACCAACATAAAACAACCTTCACCACCAAATGGGGCACATTCGCCTACCAACGGATGCCATTTGGACTCTCAAATGTCGGTGCTACTTTTCAGAGGGCCATGGACATTGCTTTCGGTGAGTTATTGAATAGAATTATTGTGATATATCTTGATGATATGATGGTGTTTTTGCATCACAGAGAAGACCACGTAGCTCATTTGAGGTAGGTGTTTGAGAAGTGTCATGAATTCAGGATTTCTATTAATCCAAAGAAGTCAATATTTGTTGTTAAAGAAGGGAAGTTGTTGGGCCATGTGATCTCTCAAGAAGGATTGGCAATTGACCCTGCAAGAGCTGAAGCCCTAATGAAGTTACCATTGCCTGCTAACAAAAAGGACCTGCAATCCTTCTTTGGTCAAATAAATTTCATTCGCAAATTTATTGCTGACTTTGCTCAGGTTGTGAAGCCCATGACGGAGCTCTTGAAGAAAGATACCGAGTTTAAATGGATAGAGGTCAGAAGATAAGCTTTTCAAGAAATTAAAGAAAGGATCACACAAGCTCCGATTTTAATTAATCCTGACTATTCAAAATATTTCATTCTCTATGCGGTGGGTGAGCAAGAGAGTTATGTTGCAGTGTTAACACAGAAGCAAGAGGATGGAGAAGAGAAGCCAATTGCCTTCTTGAGCCAAGTTATTGCACCACATCAAGAGAAGTATAACTTTATTGAGAAATAGGTCTATGCAGTAATGAAATCATTGAAGAAGTTTCGACACTTTGTTTCCCAAAGCAAAACTATGGTTTATGTGATACATCTCGATGTTCAAAATTTTATACTCCAAGGAGAACTAGGTGATAAAAGGGCAGGCTGGGTCTCAAAAATTCAAGAATATGATGTAGAGATCCGACCAACAAAGCTAGTTCATGGGTGAGCTTTATGCCAGGAGTTAGCTAAAAGTGTTGCTTCTGAATCATTGGATGCGGTGCATGAAGGAGACATTGGTGAAACCATTTGCGCAAATCATACTGCGAGTAATCGAGATTGGATAGAAGAGTTGATTGACTATTTTACTTCTAGGAAATGTCCATCTCGCCTTGATGCTTCACAACATCGGAGATTCAGGCTGCAAGCACTCAAATACGTTCTATTGCCAAATGGACTATTTCACAAGAACATTGATGGAGTTCTTCTTAGATGTGTGAAGGAGTCTAAAAAAGAGAAGATATTGGAGGAATTTCATTCTGGGTTATCAGGTGGTCACTATGCAGGTAGGCCTATGGCCTTAAAAATTATCCGAGCAGGTTATTTCTGGCCTACTCTATTCGTGGATGCCCATAAAGTGAGTCAACATTGTGATAGTTGTCAATGATACGTTGGCAGAATTAGAAAAGGAGCTTTGCCTCTGCACCCAATTCAAGTGGAAGCACCTTTTCAGTAGTGGGGTCTTGACTTCATTGGAGTTATTGATCCACATTCTTCTATAGAGCACAAGTATATCTTAATGGTAACTGATTATTTCACTAGATGGGCGGAAGCTATTCCTACCAAGAAGGCAGATCAAGCAACTGTTATCTCTTTTCTAGAAGGGATTATTACTCATTTTGGCATCCCAGACTCAATTGTAACTGATAATGGAACTCCATTCATTGGGGCCAAAATCATAGAGTTCGCAAGAAAATATGGCATTTATCTCAAGACATCATCTAATTATTACCCGCAAGGGAATGGGTTGGCCGAATCTACCAATAAAAATTTGTTGTGAATTTTAAAAAGGATGATGGGCAGTAATAAAAGAAGTTGGCACTTGTTGTTGAACCAGGCGCTTTGGGCGGATCGTATCTCAGTGAAGAAATCTATTAAAACTTCTCCGTATGCCTTGGTTTATGGGAAAGAAGCTACTCTCCCCACTCATATTGAGCTTTCGGTACTCCAAACATTGCAGTTGTTTCAAGATGAAAATGAAGAATATGATCCTATGAGTGCAAGGTTGGCACAATTATTGTAGTTAGAGGAGGATAGAGAGCAGTCTTATCAAGTGTTTGCTGAGCACGCCAAAGAAATGCAGAAGTGGTTCGGGAAGAAAATGACTGAACGCAGTTTTCAGGTGGGAGACTTGGTTCTAAAATGGAATGAGAAGAAGGCTAAGCCAGGAAAACACCATAAGTTTGATGCTATCTGGGAAGGCCCTTTTCAAATTTTTGTAGTAAATTCAGCAAATGCTTATCACCTTCGTGATCTGGAGGGTTGTGACCTTCCTATTCCAGTAAATGGTCTTCATCTGAAGGCCTATATTCAATGATGATGTTCTGATGAGGTACCATCTTGTACATATGTAAATATTCTTTTCAATATGTCATTTGTTTTTAATTGTTGATGCTATTATATATATATAAAAAAAAAAAAAAAAAAAATGGAGAAGCAAAGATAGTGTTGTATGATTCCTGGGAAGCGCCCTCTTTTGAAGATTAAATTGGGCATTAAAAAGCAAAGTTGCATTCTCTCTCAAAGCTAAAACAAGAGACACTCCCAGGCGTTTTCACCCGAAAGCAAAATTCAGAATCACAGGTCCTTTCCTTGGGGTGAATGAAAATAAAACAAACCATATTCTTAAGATGCGTTCACCCAGGTGATGGGCGCATTGATCTCTTGCTCTTTCACGAGTGATGTTGTTAGTGACATCAGGCCCCTTTTAGAGCAAAATAATGAACACAAGGCAACATGACATGTGCAAGTCATGTTCGCCCCAAAGTGGGGGTGATGCGACAGTTCGCCCTAAGGATGGGGTGACCACATTGATGATTTGGATATCCCATTCAGGAAAAGATAAACATAGGTTTGATAGCGCATTCACCCCAGGTGATGGGCGCAATGGTCGTTCACCCTTGTTTTGGGTGAACACATCGATGGAGCGATAAGGTTTAATTTTTATATAAAAAAAAGAGGGGAAGAAAGTTGCTTTAATGGCGATTTTATTTTTAGAAAATCTGATTTTCTAATAAAAGAAAAGAGGGGCAGAAGAAGAAAAGGACGTTGTTTTATAAAAGCAATTTTGGTTTTTTTCTAAATATGGGCAAAAGCATTGAAGAAGAAAATTTATTAAAGGGGTTTGTCACCATAGAACTTCCAAACAGAATTGAAGTCACCTTGAGATGAAGAAAGAGGAAACTGATTGCTCTGATTTTTGAAGACGTCATCAAAAGAGAAAAATTAGTGTGTGTCCACAAAGCGATTTTGCCGAAGGAAAGGGGGCAAGCACATTTCTTTTCGGGAGCACGTTGCAAAGACAATCACGCCCTTGGCTACGTGGCAGCTATCAGAGAACATGAACGCGGGTAAAGAGGTAATGTGAATGCATTTAATTTAAAACGTGCACTCTGCAAAATATTTATGTTCCCAAGGAGCAGAATATATTTATCATTGGCTGTTAAGCGGTCAATTTATTTTTTCAAGCAAGCTTTGGGCGCTAGGGCATGATTTACAACAAATTTACATGGTGAGAAGGGCACTCTTTCCCAGGAAGATCTGGCAGCGAATCAAAGGAAAAACCGTTGGGACATAGGGAATGGTGCCAGACGAGCAAATCCATGATTATTGTCTCTTGAAAGTGCTCAGATTAATCTGGCATTTATTGCGGTAGTTGAGGAAGCACTCTATATAAATGATGAGGTAAAAGGGCTTACAGTTTATTTTTCTTTCAAATTTTTATTATCGTGTATTTTTGAACTGTAGCTGCAGAAGTGTCCAGAGAGTGTTCAGAATATTTTTTAGAAATAAGAGGCAATGGGGAAGTGAAGCAAAGAGCCTAAGGAAGCTATAGAAGCTGTAGAATCCAAGAATTCAAAGTCTAGATCTAAGAAGGCTAAAAAAAATGACTATGTCGACTTGGACCCGTACGAAGATACCATGGCAAAAATTGGTGACTGCCTCATTACCCACAAAGGTGTGGAAAGATTGTGGTAGGATGTTGAATCGATAGTAAGCCAAGGAGTGACATCAAATAGCTGGTTGATAGTGCCCTATCATTCGTAGCTATTCTGGTACCTGTGTTTGTCGATGCATCCATACCCTGAGCTTGTACGACTCATTGCTCAATTTTATGACCCATTCACCAGAGTTGTATGGAATACCCAAAGGAAAATTCTTTTCACCATCACCCTAGATGAGGTTCGGGAGGTGTTTTCTTATGGATTGAAGCCCCCTTCTTATGCTGTGAATAAAAAATTGCATACTGATGAGCAAGAAGATAGATACGTCTCCATAGTGACAATGCACCAATTTATGGAGACTCAACTGATTAAAGAGCCATAGATGGGGCAACTTCCCAATTTGTCAAAGTCGCTTTCAGATTTCAAGAGCTTGGACATATATTCTATGTTGGCATGGGTCATCGGTTTGCCTTCAGATGATACTATGCATAAATGGCAAGCGACGTTAGCACAATGTATTTTTTGGGTGGAGTTCTATTCCCCTGCAACTATGAGGTAGGGAACCAACCCGATATTTTTTGATTGGGCTGATTTTGTTTCTCGAAGGGTGAATTTTCAATTGGAGAAGTTGCAGATTGGAGAGGTGAAGTCATTCAGGCACTCTTCATTTTTAATTTGGTTTTTATTTTTTCAGCTTCAATGACGCTTTCCTTTTATTACAATGATGCAGGTAGATGAGAACAATGAACCCCTACCAGTTTATATGTGGACTCCCATTTTGACAAGAAGGGAGTCATTTTATAGTTTCAATAGTTGGTTTTTGGGCCCAACAATAGAATTGCTTTGTGGCACATGTGAAAGAGTGTCGCGGGAGTTAAGAGACGTAGTTGTTGCACAAGAAAAGGGAGATATTTTTTTGCTTACCCAGGGTGTAGTTGTGAGAATTTTTGGTTTCACGGGTAAGCCATTTTTGTTGCCCTATTTTGCTACAGAGCATGTGTTCGCCATGGAGGTAGTGCACCAGTCGGATTACGTCAATGATGTGTATGGGGTTGGGCATGGAAAGAAGACAATGTGTAATATGCCATTTAAATTTGGTAGTATAGAAGTGAGCCAAGTTGGACAGAATCGGCTCTTGACAATAGCATTGCAAGATTTGGGCTTGATAGAGCTACCACAATGCTGGAGGTATGACCCTTTGGGTAAGTTTTTAGCTATTGTAAAGGCCAAATATTTTCATTGTTGCCCTCGACCGGATATTCAAAAGAATAGAAATAACTTTGATGGGTCAGATATGAATTGGCATATTGAGAAAATGACAACGCTTCCACCTTGGCATGACTATTATGAGCAAGAAGCAGAGTATAATCCAGCCCGATATAAGTCTCAAATCCCTCCATCGGGTTTATTTAGTCAAGTAAAAGAAAGTGCACCTGAATGGACTAAGGATAAAATCATGAATTGGTGGATAATACGGATTCATCGAGGGAAGCCGACTACTCCTTATGGGCTGAAGTTGGATGAATATTTTTTAGATAATTATGATGAGTATGTCGACTCATATCAGCCTGTCACCTTCACCAATATTTTACCATAAAGTTTCCAACATTCCGATAGTGGTGAAGGCGAAACTAAAGGAGAACGTCCAATGGCCGAGGAGGAGATTCCAGAGGAAGAGGAATAGCAATATGTGTTTAAACGGTGATCTCAATGGACAAAACAAAAAGTGGAAGAAGTGCCTGCATCAGAAAAGCAAGATGTGTCGAAAGCACCATCTCTTCCTAAGGTGGCAAAAAGGCCAAGGACTAGCACCATAACTACTTCTATCATCGAGGTTTTGATTGTGATAGTTTCTACAATTCCATCTATTTTGGCCGTAGTTATTAACCCTTCACCAGAGCTCCCAATGAAGGTTGCACAAATATTTCAGATGGCCCCAGAATAAGAGGAGGATCATCAATCGAAGAGCTCTCGAGTAGAAGTCTTAGATGGTGAAGAGAATGTAGATATTGAAGCGAGGGTGGAAGCACAACAATAAGAAGAAGTCATTTCATAGCCACCCCCATCACCACGTCACACGGTGCCCATGCCTAAAGGTACATCTTCTATCCCTCCTTCTTCTCCGAAGCATGTAGTGACTTCTGTTTCACTTCCACCATCTTCTATCTCTGTTTCTCCACCATTTGGTATGCCTTCCATCTCTATTTCGATTCCATATTCTTCCATTCTCGAAGTCACTATTGCTCCTTCTTCTATTCCCATTTCTTTGGCCTCCATTTCTTTTAGTTCATATGCGTCGGGACTGAATCCCTTTTCGTGCCCTTCCCCTTCCATTGCCGCCACCACTACCATTGAGGTTGTAAGTATGCAAGCTCCTCCCAGAGTAAGTGTAACTGCAGTCGAACCCGGTTCATCTATCCAAACCACCATTTCCATTCCCCCTCTTCTCACCATCTCATCCACTTCCCTTGAGCCTAGTCGCTCAGATGTTTTGGTCCCATTCACCCCATTTTTGGAGTTGTAGATATTGCTCAAAGTTCAGGTGGCCCGAAAGCAACCCGACGTGGAGAAAATTAATCGGGCACACTTGAGTTCCTCATAGTGGTTAAAAAGCAAGAGGCGCAAGGAAGCATTGACAACAACTCAACCAACCAAGAAAGTTGCTTTCGACCCAGTTGCTATGGAAGCTCACATGATGAAACTCACTCCCTTGGTTCAAAAGTTGCAAGGAGAAATGTTGTCGAGTGATTACGTCAGTGAGACTATCATGGAAGATCTTACCAGGATAAATCCAACAGAGAAGATGGGCAATATATAGGTTGACATGAGCTCAGTATACTTGCACGACGAGTATTATAAGGAGAAATATTTTGAAAATGAAAATAAAATAATTGAGCTTGAAACTGCCTTGGCGAAAAGTAGAGCGCAAGAGGAAAAGACTACCACTAAAAATGAATACTTGCATCGATAGGTTGGAGTGCACCTAAAAGAATGAGATACCACCAGGATAGAGATGCATAAGCTTCAACAGCAGCTTGAGGATATGAAGAATCAGTTAGCAGAGAAGGCTGCGTAGGCTATTGGTTTTTCACCAAAAAGTGTTAAGGAGGCCCATCTTCGCTCTGCTCGAAACTGTGAGAAGTTGGCTACTTAGGAAGTTCAGGTGTTGCACTATTTTTGGGAAGCTCAGATACAGATCCAGTTAGGGCAGTAACTAATTAACACTACAGAGCAGATGCTAGAGCCATATATGGAGATGGTAGTAAAAATTTAGGCCCTAGCTAATGCTAACCTACGTATTCACCCTCTAAGAGAAATGGATCATGCCTGGTCAACTGCTAAGGTCATGCTACGTAGTTATTTCCAAAGAATGGACCTGGTAAGAGAAGGTCAGACAATCCTCAACACCATCGAGTGAGAGCATACCATCTCCATGACCCACTTTGATACCAATGTAGGTCCGAAGGTAAGTTCACAAAATAAAATTGAACATTAGCTTAGGCAATAGATTGCCCAAAATATATATAACAATAATAATCAACTAATCTAGTCTATCTCGCTAACCAACATGGTAGGAGAGACGTGTAGCTAACTACTAACCTAGGTAGAGAGTTCTAACCATAACACTAACCTAAATATCTAACATAGGATATTTAGGTACTTACCTAGTTTAACCATGAGGAAAATATCTCATGGTAATTACATAATTACATAGAAAAGTAAATGTAATAACCCCACGTAGTGTAATGCAATACACTACCTTATTTTACCCTAACATACCCCCTTTATTACATTACTTTGATATACAAAGTTTGCTCCGAAACAATTGAAATTTGACACGTCCAAGTGCCTTTGTAAAAATGTCTGCAACCTGTTCATCGGTGGGAATGTGTTGGAGCTTGATTCTATGCTTAGGAACTTCATCACGAATGAAATGACAATCTGTATCAATATGCTTAGTTCGTTCATGATGCACTGGATTCTTGACCAAGTTCAAAACACCTGAGTTGTCACAAAACATGTGAATGGGAAGTTTCTTTGGTAGGCCCATGGTAGCCAAGATGCGACTTAGCCATATCGCTTCACACACAGCTCCACGTGCAGCGCGATATTCTGCCTCAGTTGAAGATAAAGCAACCACCTGTTGCTTTTTACTATGCCATGAGACAGGACCGGATCCAAGATGAAAAACATAGCCTGAGGTTGATTTTTTGTCATCTATGGATCCAGCATAATCAGAGTCAGTGTAACTCTATAAGAAGAATGAGTTATTCTTCTTATACTCTAGACCATAATCGACACTACCCTGAATGTAGTGTAAGACTCTCTTAGCTGCTTTCCAATGGGAGACCTTTGGTTCTTGCATGAACCGTGAGAGATAGTTTACAACATAAGTAATATCTGGTCTAGTATTAGTCAGATAGATGAGGCTTCCAATCATCTATCTATAAAGTGTTCCATCTACCTGTGGTGAGTCTTCATATCGTGATAATTGTAGCCCTGATTCCATCGGTGTTGCTTTGGGTTTACAATCAGTCATACGATATTTTTCTACTAAAGTCTTAGCATACTTTGTCTGAGTCACCCTTAGATGATTCTTTTTTTGTTCTATCTCAAGGCCAAGACAGTAGTGGAGAAGTCCTAGATCTGTCATATCAAATGACTCTTTCAAGTCATATTTCATGGCTTTAATCAAGTTCTCTGAATTGCCAGTGATGATCAGATCATCTACATATAACACAAGAATCACTATCTCAGAACCTGTGTTCTTGATATAGAGATTTGCGTCAGATGGACTTCTCTTAAATCCATGTTGCTAGTAGGTGACTATCCATTTTTATGTACCATGCTCTTGGGGCTTGTTTTAGCCCGTATAATGATTTGACCAATTTGCAAACATGTTGCTCATGGCCTACCTCTGCAAATCTAGGAGGTTGAGTCATGTATACTTCTTCTTTTAAGTCACCATTAAGAAAGGCGCTTTTTACATCCATCTGATGTAATTTCCATCCGAACTGTGCTGCCATAGCACAAAGTACTCGAATGGTGGTCATCCTTGTTTGTAGGAGCAAAGGTTTCCTCATAGTCAAGTCCTTCCTTTTGAGCATAGCCCTTTGCCACAAGACGGGATTTATGCTTATCTATAGTGCCATCTACCTTATATTTTATTTTGTAAACCCATTTGCAACCTATGGGTTTCTTTCCTTTAGGCAAATCCACTAGCTTCCATGTTTTATTCTTTATGAGGGAGTTATATTATGCATCCATAGCTGCCTTCCACTAAGGCAGTCTAAGTGCTTCATCAATTGTAGAAGGTTCATTCTCATCACATGCTGATAAGTAAACCCTCTCCTCATCTATTTCCATCTCATCTTCCCTTGGTAACTCTCTATCAACAGAAAGATCTTGAAAATCTGCACAAAGATCATCAATTGAAGTGGATGCTTCATTCTTTTCTTTATGTGTCATGCTTCTTGTCTTTGGACGATTGAGAGTAAGATCAGGTGGGGAAGTGAGTTTAGAGTCTTTCACTATGCTTGTATACCATTTGGGTGGCTTTTTCTGTTGTGAAGAAGGAAGTTGATGTTCCTCCTCATCATCTAGGTATACTGATGTAGTGTTGGATGTGAAAGCTTCATCAAACACTACATCTCTACTTACATGTATCTTCTTGGTAAATGGGTCTATCAACCGATAGCCTTTTGAAAATTCATCATATCCAAGAAATATACAAGGTAGGGATTTCTCATCTAATTTCTTTCTTTTCTCCTTAGGTATATGCATAAATGCCTTACACCCAAATACCCTTAGATGAGTTATGGAGGGTTTCCTACCACTCCATGATTCTTGAGGAGTCATACCTTCAAGAGCCCTTGTGGGAGCCCTATTCAGAAGATATACTATAGTTTGAACAGCTTCAGCCCGAGTAAGTTTGCTCAAGGTTGGCCCCCTTAAGCATACATCGAACCATTTCCATTATGGACCGATTTCTTCTCTCGGCAACCCCATTGGATTGAGGAGTGTAGGCTGTTGTTAAATGTCTCTTTATCCCATGTGTATAAAAATGAGGAAAATTCTTTTGATGTGTATTCCCCCCTTGATCTGAATGGAGGGTCTTAATAAAGCATCCTGATTCCTTCTCAACAAGAGTTTTAAACTGTTGAAAATAGGAAAATGCTTCAGACTTCAACTACAAGAAGAAGACCCACATTTTTCGTGAGTGATCATCGACAAACAATTGAAAATACCATTTTCCTCCACAACTTGTAGACATGGGACCACACAAATATGTGTGAACCAACTCCAAAGGTACCTTAGCTCGAAAAGAGCTAGGTTCAAAAGGTACTCTATGTTGCTTTCCTGACAAGCAATCAGAGCACACTAGAAAAGTAGATGAAAGAGTAGGCAGTCCTTTCACCATTTGATATTTACTCAACTCTAGTAAATATCCTGAACTCAAATGCCCAAATCTCTTATGCCAAAGAGAAGTGGCCTCTTTTGTGGATACTACCATTGCAGTATGGGTAGAGGTAATTGCATCTAAGACAAACAAACCATGTTTGTATGAACCTGTTGCTATCTGTTTTCCCTTTTTAGTGATAAAGCAACGTTTCTTTTCTTTGTCCACTATAAAATTGACATTCATGTTATTGTCCAAGATTTGTGGAACTGACAAGAGATTATTTTTCAATCCTGGTACATAAAGAACTTTTTGAATATTACATTCTCCATCTGGAAGGGAGACAGAAACACTTCCTTCTCCCTGAACTCGATAGGTCTGATCATCAGCAATGGTGACCGGTCTACCTTCTCGAGCCTCAAATGTTGCAAACCAAGATTTATCGCTAGTCATATGTTTACTAGCGCTTGAATCTATGTACCACATAGAGTCCTTGTGGGAGGAATCTATATGTGTCATGAGCACTTTGTGTGCTCTCTCAGAATCTGAACTAGAATCTTCAGTTGCAATGTGTCCCTTTTGTTGTTTGTTCTTGTTCTTAGGTTTGCCTTGGCCCTTTTTGTTTCCTTGTTCATTGGGCGATTTGTTCTTAAACCAACATCTTTTGGTTTCATGAGTGTCTTTGTCACAAATCTTACAATACTTCTTCTTCTTCGGAATCTCTTTGGCTTTACCCTTTTCTTGATTAGAAGAAGAACCTTTCTGTTGATTCCACTTTTTCTTACCACCTTGTCTTTTTGAGAAAAGAGCATTGTTTGATGCCTCATCTCTTTGGAGTTGATTAGCTTCTTCTGTTTGAAGCATGTTTACCAACTCGACAAAAGTTACTGTTCTGCCAGAAACTTGTAGTGAAGTGATCAACGTTCGGTAGGAGTCAGGAAGAGCTCTCAAAATGATAGAGTTCAAGACTTGGTCTTCCACTTTCTCTCCTAAGGATTGCAGTTTTGTTTTCAATTCTGCGACTCTGCAGAGGAATAGCTCTATTGTTTCTCCTGATTTCATATGTAGAGTATGAAGTTGTGTTTGAAGGTTAAGAATCGTTGATTGATTCTTCCCCTCAAAGATGGTATTTAAGGCATCCCATGCTGCCTTACCGGTCGTAGCTTCATTGATATGAGGTTGGATATCATCAGTAATAGCAAGCAAGATCATTAAGGATAGTTTTTTATCCTTTTTATCAAAGTCTCTTTGATCTGCTCCAGGTGATTGAGGTCTAGTGACACTTCCATCCACTATTGACCACAATTCCTCTACGAGTTAAGATAGCTTTCATCTTAGTCTTCCAAGCTGAATAATTTGAACCTTTGAGCGAGTTGGCTCTCAGTGAGATACTTGTGTATCATGGCCATGGTGTAGGTTTCAAATTTGATAGGACTAAGATGGTGATATCTTGCACTATACCCTCAAAAGAGTATATGGAAGTTGTTTTCAATTTGCCTCTATAAGATATTTAATGGCACCTGCCTTAACACCCTTACCAAGGGATGAAAAGTTGGAGGAATTTTAAGCCAAACAAAATAGAGCAAATGAAACAGGGGTAGGTTTGTTTAAAAACTTTTGATTTTGCCCTCTAGGATATTTAATGGCACCTGCTTTAACACCCTTAAAGAAGGATGAAAAATTTGAGGTTATTAAGCCAAACAAAGAGAGTGAATCAAGGTGATTTGAATTTTTGACCTTTTGATGGGGAGTAAAAAATGACTTGTTTTAACCTATGCAAAGTTTAGCATGGTTTTTGAGTGAAGTTTGGGTTTTGTGAAATGCTTCTTTTAATGTTGTATTTGACTTTTTAATTGCACACAAAAACATGAGTGTTAGTGCAATAATAAAAACATGAGAGCAACCCAAATTTGTATCACTCTAGGTGTCGGATGCAACCGAAAATGCACCTAGTACAAGCAATTTTTAAGAGAAGGTGTCGAGTAAAATCGAGAATGCACCTTTCTTACTCTAAAATATCCCCCCTTTTTCGTTACAATTTTGCAAACTATAGAATAAAAAAAAATGAATTCTATCCCCCCTTAATGTTTACAAAATGTAGAATTTAGAGCACTCCTTTCAAGACAAGTCGACACACGACCCGCGTTTGAAAGGCTTCCAGAACTAGTCGACACACGACTTAGTTTTTATGGACCCAAGGTTACAAAGTCTTCTCAATTTTGCAGAAAAAAAATAGATGTGCAATTTTATGTATTATGTCTCCTTGGAGAAAACAAATGCACTCTTTGTACTTTTGATCTTTACAAAAAATTTCAGGCTCCTTGTTGTCTAATTTGCAAAAAAAAATCAAGTGTGATCCTTTCTTGTATGCTAAATGAACAAGGTTTGAGAAGAGTTGTCTAATTTGCAACAAAAAAAATGTGCTCTTGCTATGTCTTATATCTCCATTTTGTGAGAAAACACTAGCACCTTTAAATATCAAAGTTGCAAAAATATTTCTTTAATTTTTAATTTGCAATAGTTTAAGAAAAGTTTTAATAAATCATTTTAATTAATAATGAAAAACTAAAAAATATATCTTTTAAATAAATCAACTTAAATTTTTAAATAAAAATTGATTTAATAAAAAAATATGTTCAAGTTTAAATTATTAAAAAAAATAAAAAAGAAAAAACTTTAATTAAAAAAATGCAAAATTAAAAAAAAAATTAAAAAATACCTTGGAAAACGTGAAGGCAAAAAAAATTGCCTTTTGTTCCCGATGGGAGTCGAACCCTGGACTCCCCGCCTGGGGCCTTAGCTCGACCCGATCAACCGGTCGGGCTAAAGCACCCGATGGGAACAAGGGCGCACCATATCCCTCTTAAGCACTGCGGACGACGAATTTTTTTTTTTAAATTTTGCTGGTTCTTTATCCCACATGCATCCCGTAGTGGGATGCTATGGGGTTGATAAGGCGGAGGGCTCCCCTTATCCATAGATTGCCTTCGGGAAATCGACTAGCGTCGCCTGCCCTTTTGGTCGTCGCCACGTGGTGCCAGGGGTAGGCAAGTCTGTCCGGGTCAGTCCTGTGGCGATGTGCCATGTGTCGAGTCATGTCCAGTGGTTGTCCGCCACTTGTTCGGTCTCGGTCTAGTGGTTGTCCGCCATGTGTCCGCCAGTGGTTGTCCGCCACGTGTCCGGTTACGGTCCTGTCTAGTCAGCACCTCGGGGTGCATGCCAAGGTCCAGTCAACGTCGATCTAGTCCACGTGTCCCTCGAGGTGCATGCCAGGGCCAGTCTGCATCTATCCAATCTATGTGTCCCTTGGGTGCATGCCAGGGCCAGTCTGTGTCAGTCCAGTCCACGTGTTGGTCAGGGATTAGAGAGTCGCCTGCCCTCTCAGATCCCAAATTTTGGGTCTGTGTTCGCGGGGAGGGGGCACTCCTGTCCTCACTGCTCTCCTGTGAGTGGGCCACGTGGCCTGTTGGGCCTATGTGGCTCTGCTGAACCTTGGGTCAATGCGAGAGCTAAGGATGAATGTCCTTGAGATGTTTATTGCGTTCGGTCTATGGGATCATGGGTCCTTGGCCTACGTTGGCCAGGTTGGCATATGAATCCGCAGGCCCTCTGGCTGCGTCGACTGCGACGGCCAGGTTTGTGGGCCAACACGTGGTCCCTTGGCCTATGTCGACTGTGACAGCCAGGTCTATGGGCCTTCTGGCTACGTCGACTGTGATGACCAAATATGCAGGCCTTCTCCATGAGGAAGAGACCACGTCGAGCACCTCAGCTGCTCCGTGGGAGTCCGCAGTGATGGGGAACGAGCGAGAGCTCGTATTCTCCTCGTTGGCGAATGATACCAATGTAGGTCCGAAGGTAAGTTCACAATATGAAATTGAACATTAGCTTAGGCAATAGATTGCCCAAAATATATATAACAAATAATAATCAACTAATCTAGTCTATCTCGCTAACCAACATGGTAGGAGAGACGTGTAGCTAACTACTAACCTAGGTAGAGAGTTCTAACCATAACACTAACCTAAATATCTAACATAGGATATTTAGGTACTTACCTAGTTTAACCATGAGGAAAATATCTCATGGTAATTACATAATTACATAGAAAAGTAAATGTAATAACCCCACGTAGTGTAATGCAATACACTACCTTATTTTACCCTAACAAGACAATCGTCAATACCATCGAGTGAGAGCATAACATCTCCATGAACCATTTTAATACTCTTTTCGAGTTGGGATTTTTGGACTTCATGGATGAGTGGGGAGAACCCTTACCGTTGGAGCAATTGGAGGCGCTCTAGAAAAAGTTTGTAGAATATATCTCCGAGATCAATGCCTAGGAGGAGCCTCTCACAGAAGTGCAGGTGTTACTCCTAATGCAGAAATATATGCGCTTGGAGATATCATTGTATGAGTTGGCTCAATGAGTGAAGTGCCTCAGTTTGATAGATGTTAAAAATATTTGCTTTGTTTATGAGTCACTCAGTGTCTGATGCCTATTCACTACTCATGCTTAGAAAGAGGCAGTCACAGCCTATGAAGTAATTTTTAAAACTATCAAGGAGCAAGAGGATCAAGCAGTAGTAGAGCACATAGTGGTAGAGAAAGCATTAGAAGAAGCATAGCGATCCAAAGTGCTCAGAGTGGTGGTCAAAGAAGAACAACAGGAGAAGCATAGAGAGGAAGTGCGTCAAAAGGCATCCGTAGTGAAGGCACCAGCTAAGGCAGCTGGAAAGAAGACTCCTTGATAGCCCAATGGATAAAGGCCTAGGATCGCTTGCATCCATGCGATCTGGATACCCAGTGAGTCACCAAAAATATTGGCAATTTTGGATTGCCACATTGGGGTTTTGTTGGAACATTTTTCTTGTAATATAGTAGTATTTATTTTGAATCAATTTCATATGATACTTTTTGTTTATGTATTCAAATTCAGTATTGAGTGTTTTAAGGGAAAACAAATATAAATTTTTTTTTGAGATTCAAACTTTATTTGGTAAAGTAAAATTGGGCGCTATACTGTTCACCACCCTCTCAGTATAAGCTTGTGTTCTTCAATTGGTATCAGAGCGAGTTCCTTCGAAAAGGCTAACAAATTGAGGATAGATTCTACAAGAACACAGATGGCTTCACAGAATGGATCATATACAAATAAAGCTCCACTATTTGACGGTCACAATTATGCTTTCTAGAGCATGAGAATGAAAAACTACTTGATATCACAAGGATATGAGGTATGCCATATGGTTGAAAAAGAGTATAAGGTTGAAGGTGATCCTGAGGCAGATAAGACTATCAAAAAATTGGTTGAGATCAATGCAAGGGCAATGAATTGTATTTTGAGTGGGCTATGTGAGATAAATTTTGTAAAGGTAATGGTATGTAATTCAGCTAATGAAATGTGGACCAAGTTGTGGAATACATATGAAGGAGATTCCAAGGTAAAGTTGGCAAAACTAGAAACTCATGGAAAAAGATTTGAGGAATTGAAAATGGAAGATTCTGAAGATATAGCAAAGTTTTTACTTCAAGTTGATGAGATTACTAACACCATGAGAGGTCTAGGATTTGAGATGAAAGAATTAGAAGTTACTCAAAAGGTTTTGAGATCACTTCCCATGAAGTATGATGCAAAGGTTTTAGCAATAGAAGAAACAATGGATATCAACAAGCTAACAATGGAAGAACTACAAGGAACTCTCACAACTTATGAGATGAGGATAAGTAAGCATCAGGCTCTAATTAAAGAAATTGCATTCAAGGCTTCAGAGAAAAAGAAAGGGAAAATTATAGAGACAGATAGAGATTCAGATAATGATGAGGAAGCTAACTTCATCAAAAGGAAAAAGGACTCAACGAATTACAAAGATATGAACAAAGTCAAACGGTACAAGTGTGGTGATTTTGGTCACTATGCAAACAGGTGAGCACATGAAGAAAATAGTGATGATGAAAAATAGTGTCACAGGAGAAAATAATATGGAAAGCATAAGCATGAAAAAGATCACAGATACAAGCAAAGAAGGTATGAGAAGAAGAAAAATTTTCGTAGGATAAAGAAAACTTTCTACATTGAAGAAGCGAGTGATAGCTCAGATCATAGTGATAGAGACAAGTTAGATGATGAAAAGGAAGAACATCTATTCCTAGGAATAGAAGGTGAAAGAGAACAGTGCTTTGTGTGTGGTCAAAGAGATCACAGATCAGGATATTACAATGGATTCAGTGATAGTCAATATGAGATGACACATCAAGGAAACAGGCATGGTCAAAGAAATCACGAAAGTTTATTTGCTATAGAAGATTATAATGATATTAGTGATAGTGAAGATGAAGAAGGGTTTTTCTATGGGATAAAATAAGTAGAAGAAGAACATTCACTCCAAATAGAAGAAGTTAAACAAGAGAATATTGTAAGAAAGACAAATGTCTCAGTTGATCTAAATGAAGACTTCAATGATATCCATGAGCAACTACAAGAGGTTAAGGAGAATCTAAAATAATTGAGATGTTCCATACTTGAGAATTTTGATCCATCACATGACTCAAAAGGTCAAGATATTTTCACTAAGAAGGAAACATGTATTTTAGAGACAATAAATATGGATGCCAATTTGCTATTTGACACAAATGAAGAGAAAGAAGAGGAAGGTTCCAAAGCACCAAAGGTCTCATATTTCAGGTTTGGGGAATCACACTCAAAATAAAAGGAAGTTCTAAAATATGAAAGCAAGGAAGCACCTAAGTGTTATGAAGAAATTTCCAAAGTTCCTATGGCTCCAAACATTCAGTTTGGATCTTGTTTTGAGATAGGTGAATCAAGTTCAAAAGGAAAATAAATTCTTGAAAAGGAAAGCAAGGAAGAAATTAAGGAAGAGGATTTAGATACTACAAAGAAGGTTCAAGGATACAATGCACAAATAAAAAATGATCACAAGGTTAATGGTCAAGAAAGGTATGAGTAACCAAGGCATGAATAAAGGGCTTTTCAAGGATATTATTTTTCTTGTAATGGATTTGGACACATGACCATACATTGCAGGGTTTATAGATCAAAGAAGTTTGATTTTGCTAGAAGGAACTTCAAAGGAAGAAGGTATGGTTTTCAGGGACATTGCTTCTCATGCAACAGGATTGGTCATAAAGCATCTCAGTGCAAAGAAAATGAGAAACATGGTTTTGGATTTAGAGCTACACAATTTAGAAGTCATTGTCATAATGACTATGAAAATAGAATTTCACAATACAGGGTTCAGGAAAGGAATGGATATGGGAATTATTTCAAGAAAGAATTCAGGATATGGGCACCATCCAAAGGCTACAATATCAAGAGTTTTAATTGCAATAACATTGGAAATATTGCAAAATAGTGTATGACTCAATTCCAAACAAGTTTAAGACAAGAAGGTCAAGTAGTTTCAAGGCAAGAAGGTCAAACAGGTTCAAGACAAGAAGATCAAGTAATTCATCAAGAAAAGGATATCAAAAAAATATGGAAGGAATTTGACAAAGGAAAGAAACAATGTAATATGGGAGTAAAAGTACTCCCACCCCAAAATTAATCACCTCAAGATAGAATGTGGTGAGGGGGCTATGCTTAAGAGTCATAAATGTTAGCCCCATAGGTGTCCCTTTTGCCATTGATGTCAAAGGGGGAGAGATTTGAGTTAGGGGGAGCAGCCTCCAAAGAGAGAATTGAGTTAGGGGGAGAAGCCTCCAAAGAGAGCATTGAGTTACGGGTAACAGCATTCAAACAGAGTATTGAGTTAGGGGAAGCAACCTCCATAGAGAGTATTGAGTCAGGGGGAGCAGCTGTGATTCTCGGAGGTGGTTTTTGTAGTGATTGTGGTGATTTGGATTACAGGTGTTGCCATAAATGACAAATGGGGAGATTGTTGGCAATTTGAGTTATTTTATGTTGTCATTGATGTATCATGGATCACATTTGAGTTTTGGTGGCAAAAGCACTTCATAAAATATCATTTATGATATTTTGGAGAGCATGGATATATACAGAGTTTTTATGAAAACCAAGGCAGACAAAAATAAAAGGTTTTATTTAAAACCATGGATGGCAGATTTGAAATGGGTTTTTCTTAAAACCCAGGTTGGATTTTTGTTTCATCGAAAAAGGTGCCCCGGTGATGGAGATATTTAATTTTAAATATTTAGTTTAAATTTTAAATTATTTAAAATTAAAATTAAAATTTTAAAAATAAAAATAAAATTATAGCGCCGATGGCTAAAGAAAGGAGGAAAGATATATATTAAAAATAATAGCGCCGATGTCCAAAGAAATGAGGAAAAACATATATTAAAAATAATAGCGCTGACATCTAAAGAAAGGAGGAAATGCATATATATATATATATACCACCAAAAGCTTCAATAAATTCTTGTCCTTGATTTTTGAATGCATTCGAATTGATAATGTAATGCAAAAATAGCCTGTGTGTTGAAGCGTGTGTAAAGAGGTGTGTGAAGGGTTTATGAAATTCGGGTCCGTTGAAGAATAATTCGTGGAGGATAACCAAATGCATAGGCACCTTTGGCCTAGTGGTTCATGCACTATGTAAGAAGTAGGAGGTCCTACGATCGAGTCATGTCGGGGATGCTTGCTGTGTTGAAACGCTCGAAACGTTTTTGAGTTTTTGAAGGGCATAGAATATTGAGGTATTTGTTTTGGTTCGTGTCCCTTTGAACACGTGAGGGCGTGTGGCCCAACAATGGCTTGGCCGTGCTTAAGGCGCTGAGCAAGGAGGAGTCAAGAGATCGAATCCCGTCAAGGACAGAGGCAAGTTAATATTTTTTTTAATATTTTATTTTTCTAAAGTTGCCCTAGGAGAAATAAGGGTTGTGATGCACTTTAGGAAAAAGAGATATTTTTGGTGATTTTCCTTTCAAAAGCATATCATATTATATATCGTTGGAAATATTATTTTGAGGGCTATTTTATTAACTTGCTTAGAGGGATAAATAAGGTGTGTGTAAAGAGATATTTTTGATTTTGTAAAGAGGTTCAAAAGTGAAGGTTGCTTTGTTCTTTTTCAAAGAAGATTAATTCTTTCATGAGGGGACATGATGTATTTTATTTATTTATTTATATTTTTTTATTTTTTAATTTACATGGTGGAATCGGTAGCCGTCACGAATCTGGGCAGGCTGTCCAGATTTTATGGTAGCCACAATATTTCGTGCTGTCTACACCAGAAGCCGCCACACATATTTGCACAGTCCGCCCCTATAACCACCATGTCAATCATTTTAAACCTTTTACGCTACTGAAAGCACCAAGAAAGGGACAAGCGTTCAGTCCGACGAACATGATGTAGGAGTAATAAGGTGTTATTTGGATATTATTGTTGTGTTATTAATCATGATACCTAACCCTTATTGAAAGTTGAAAAATAAAGTTTGTTGAGTGTGGCAGATTTAGTGGACAACTAATAAGGCATCAAAAGGTATGAGTAATATTCTCCATTGAATTTTTTTTATGGTGGTTGATTTCTGAAATATCATTGGAGAGAAAAGGATTGATTGTGGTTTCATTTTCAAAAGGGGTTGGTTGAATGCTTCAAGGTTTTCTGGTTTGAGAGTTCTGATTAAACCTTGTTTTATAGCATTATTGTTGAAACCCATTGGTTGTACAAAGAACTTGAACTTGAGTTAGAGGACAACATGAGTATCATTTTTATGTGAGATTTGTGGTTAAGCATTGTTGGAAACATTTTGAGTTGGTTGATACATGCTTGGACTAGGGATTGTGAGAAAGAGTTGTTCCTTGTGATTTGTTGAGTAGATTTTTTTGAGCCTAGTAAAATTATTGTGTGAAGTGGTTGTTCAAGTTCCATGAAACAAACTATTATATATTCTGATTTGAGTTGAGATCATTGTGGATAATTGTTGTCATCCATTGTAGAGTGCATTGCCATTCATTGTTGAGTTCATCATTGAGCCTTGCCTTCATAGATTTGTGGATGATATTTGAGTGCTACTTGAGCATGATTGATTGAGCCTTTGAGAAGGCTTTTGGGATAGATTTGTGGTAGTTTTTGTGCATGATTGATTGAGCCTTTGAGAAGGCTTTTGGATAGATTTTTGGACATATTTTGAGCATGTTCTTAGTGAGCTTGTTGAGCATATTTGAGCAGGTTCTTGATGAGCTTGCTAGAGCATATTTTGAGCAAGTTCTTGGTGAGATTTTTGGAGCAAATTTGAGCAAGTTCTTGGTGAGCTTGCTAGAGTAGATTTGAGCAAGTTATTGGTGAGATTGCTAGAGAAAATTTTGAGTAAGTTCTTGGTGAGCTTGCTAAAGCAGATTTGAGCAAGTTCTTGGTGAGCTTTCTAGAGCATATTTTGAGTAAGTTCTTGGTGAGCTTGCTAAAACATATTTGAGCAAGTTCTTGGTGAGCTTGCTAGAGCAAATTTTGAGTAAGTTCTTGGTGACCTTGCTGAAGCATATTTTGAGCAAGTTCTTAACGAAGCTTGCTAGAGTAGATTCTGAGTAAGTTCTTGGTGAGCTTGTTGAAGTAGATCAGTGGATTGCTTACCTGAGTTGATCAGGATTGCCTTGCTGAGCATATCAGTGGATTGCCTAGTTGAGCAGATCAGTGGATTGCCTACCTAAGCAGATCAAGATTACCTTGTTGAGCAGATCAGTGGATTGCCTAGCTAAGCAGATTAGTGGATTGCCTATCTGAGTAGATCAATGGATTTCCTACCTCAATAGATTAGGATTGCCTTACTGAGCAGATCAGTAGATTGCCTAGCTAAGTAGATCAGTGGATTGCCTTGCTGAGTAGATCAGTGGATTTCCTACCTAAGCATATTAGGATTAACTTTCTGATCAGATCAGTGGATTGCCTAGCTGAGTAGATTAGTGGATTGCCTTGCTGAGTAGATCTTTGGATTGCCTACCTGAGCATATCAATATTGCCTACCTGAGCAGATCAATGGATTGGCTAGTTGAGTATATCAGTGAATTGCCTTGCTGAGCAGATGAGTGGATTGCCTACCTGAGTAGATCAAGATTGCCTACTGTTGTGGTTCATCCACAACACACCCCAGAAGTGGGGACCCACCTTTGTTTTTGTAGGTTTTAGGGAAGATCTCAAAGACCCGGATGCTAAAAATGAAGAAAAGAAGAAAAATGTCTAAGTGTTGAAAGGGTCGCGAAATCGCGACATGTCGCGAAATCGTGACCTGTCTCTCCATCACTGCAAAAAAAAAAAAAAAATTGAAATCTGTCGCGAAATCGCGACGTGTCGGCAGCAGGACATAAAAGATGTTGCGAAATCGCGACGTGTCGACAGCAGGCCAGAAAATCTGTCGCGAAATCGTGACGTGTCGGCAGCAGGACAGAAAAGATGTTGCAAAATCATGACGTGTCGGCAGCAGGCCAAAAAATCTGTCGCGAAATCACGACGTGTCGACGGAAAAGAAAAAAAGGATGTCGCGAAATCACGACGCGTTTTTTGGAAGCGTACGAAAAGTTGAAAGGGTCACGAAATCGTGACATGTCGCGAAATCGCGACCTGTCTCTCCATCGCTACGAGTTGCCGAGAGGAAGCACAAGGTTGAAGGTGGTAGCGAATCGCTACCACTTCGTGAAGCGGAGGCCCGAAGGAAAAGTGGTAGCGAATCGCTACCACTTCGTGAAGCGGAGGCCCGAAGGAAAAGTGGTAGCGAATCGCTACCACTTCGTGAAGCGGAGACCCGAAGGAAAAGTGGTAGCGAATCGCTACCACTTCGTGACGACAAAGGCTCGGAACCAAAGTGGTAGCGATATCGCTACCACTTCATCGAAGGAAGGCTCGGAACCAAAGTGGTAGCGATATCGCTACCACTTTTTGAAAGGAAGGCTCGGAACCAAAGTGGTAGCGATATCGCTACCACTTTTTTGAAAAGAAGGCAAAGCAAAGTCGGTAGCGATATCGCTACAACGAGCTACGACAGGCGTATGGACCAAGAACACGTCGCGATATCATGACATGTCGCGTTATCGCGGCTAGGAAACAGAAGAGGCCAAATGCAAATTCTGTCGAGATTTCCACGGGAAAGCATTACGAAAGGTGCAGGAGACACAGGACACGTGGCAAAAATGACAGAACCAGAGTAATGTTTCATAACAACAGTTACTGGCCGCAGAGATCGAGCGTTACGATTGCATGCAAGGGTTAGAATACCAAAAGGCGGGAATTGAAGCGAAGGGTCCGGGAGTCGAAACGAAGCGTCATGGAGCAGCCGAGAATGCGCGACAGAAAGGTTAAATAGCAGAAGTGTAGATGGATACAGGGGCTGGAGATTGTAACAAAAAAGCATTACTTATTGAAATAAAAGGATTTTTCTTTGGTAACACGACTTTTGTGTGTAAAATCAAAAGGAGATCGAAGCCAAAACTATTGTTTTACTGTCAATCTTTCCGTTGCATCATTTTGTCTTGTATCTATTTCGTTTACGCCATGGGATGGGTTATGATAGGTGAATGGTAGAATGATGCAATTATATTCTTTTCCTTAGAGTCTTGCATCTGATCTGATTAGATTGTGTGTTAGTATAGATCTGATCGGTTGGGTTGTTTTGGGGATTTCATCTCTTAACTTGGGATTTTGCAGGGAGGAGATCGTGAACCATTTTAATATCTTTCATTATTTTCCAGCTGATTCAAAATAACAGTTTCTGTTTTATTCCTTGATATGCTTAATTTCATGTCAGAGACTAACACTGAAATAACAGAACTATTGAATATAGATAAAACGAACAAATTAACCTTAGAATAAATTGTGAATATTAGAACATCAAAAGGATTTTTGTTTATTTTTTTTTGATTAATCAAACAAGTCAAGATTACAAATTTCATTAAGAATCAACAAAGGCCCCTTGTTAACAGCTATCTACAGGATTTTGAGTTATTCGGGATATATCAGTTGCATGTATTAAATTGAATTCATTTTTTATATATGTAAAAGCTGTTTCACAAAGAGACTTGGAGAAATAATAAAAGAAAGGAAAATAAAATAAATTATTTCTTTGCAAGAAAGAGTCTTTTGTTCGAGACTCTAAGTTGTGTGTTATTATTTGTAACATGAAAAATTAACGCTCAACACCTACCTGAGAAGATCAGTGGATTGCCTTGCTGAGCATATCAGTAGATAGCCTAGCTTTGAGCAGATAAAAGTAATTATTTGTATTGGGATAAGGATCCCTATTTCTTTGTGAAATATTATAAGGATATTATCTTGTGGAGTACCCCACATTTGGGGAACCACGTTAAATCTTGTATCTCAATTTTGTGTGGTGATTTGTGCTCTTGCTTACTATTGCTATCTATGTCATTAATACACATTGCTATATTTGGATATTGCAATTAAGGACACTAATTGATATTGGTTTGAAAAGAAAGTAAAAGTGGGCGCTATACTGTTAACCCCCCTCTTAGTATAAGCTTGTGTTCTTCAATTGGTATCAGAGCGGGTTCCTTCATAAAGGCTAACAACTTGAGGGAAGATTCTACAAGAACACAGATGGCTTCATAGAATGGATCATCTACAAATAAGGCTTCACTATTTGATGGTAACGATTATGCTTTCTAGAGCATGAGAATGAAGAACTACTTGATATCACAAGGATATGAGGTATGACATATGGTTGAAAAAGAGTATAAGGTTGAAGGTGATCCCGAGGTAGATAAGACTATCAAAAAATTGGTTGAGATCAATGCAAGGACAATGAATTGTATTTTGAGTGGGCTACATGAGACAAATTTTGAAAAGGTAATAGTATGTAATTTAGGTAATGAAATGTGGACCAAGTTGCATAATACCTATGAAGGATATTCCAAGGTAAAGTTGGCAAAACTACAAACTCATAGAAAAATATTTGAGGAATTGAAAATGGAAGATTCTGAAGATATAGCAAAGTTTTTACTTCGAGTTGATGATATTACTAACACCATGAGAGGTCTAGGATTTGAGATGAAATAATCAAAAGTTACTCAAAAGGTTTTGAGATCACTTCCCATGAAGTATGATGCAAAGGTTTCAGCAATAGAATAAATTATGGATATCAACAAGCTAACAATGGAAGAACTACAAGGAACTCTCACAGCTTATGACATGAGGATAAGTAATCATTAGGTTGCAATAAAAGAAATTGCATTCAATGCTTCAGAGAAAAATAAAGAGAAAATTCTAGATACAGATAGATATTCAGCTAATGATGAGGAATATAACTTCATCAAAATGAAAAAGGACTCAAGGAATTACAGAGATATGAAGAAAGTAAAATGCTACAAGTGTGGTGATTTTGGTCACTATGAAAACAAGTGTCCACATGAAGAAAACAATGATGATGAAAAATAGGGTCACAGAAGAAAAGAATATGGAAAGCATAAGCATGACAAAGATCACAGATGCAAGCAAAGCAGGTATGAGAAGAAGAAAATTTTTTGTAGGACAAAAAAAACTTTCTACATTGAAGAAGCGAGTGATAGCTCAGATCACAGTGATAGAGACAAGTCAAATGATGAAAAGGAAGAACATCTATTCCTAGGAATAGAAGGTGAAAGAGAACATTTATTTGTGTGTGGTCAAAGAGATCACATATCAGGATATTGCAATGGATTCAGTGATATTGAAGATGAGATGACACATCAAGGAAAAAGTCATGGTCAAAGAAATCATGAAAGTTTGTTTGCTATAGAAGATTATAATGATCTTAGTGAAAGTGAAGATGAAGAAGGGTTTTTCTATGGGATAAAATAAGTAGAAGAAGAAAATTCACTCCAAACATAAGAAGTTAAACAAGAGATTATTGTAAGAAAGACATATGTATCAGTTGATCTAAAGTAAGACTTCAATGATATCCATGAGCAACTATAAGAAGTTAAAGAGAATCTAAAAGAATTGATATGTTCCATACTTGAGAAGTTTGATCAATCACATGACTCAAAAGGTCAAGATATTTTCACTAAGAAGGAAACATGTATTTTAGAGACAATAAATATGGATGCCAATTTGCTATTTGACAGAAATGGAGAGAAAGAAGAGGAAGGTTCCAAAGCACCAAAGGTCTCATATTTTAGGTTTGGGGAATCACACTCAAAAGAAAAGGAAGTTCTAAAATATGAAAGCAAGGAAGCACCTAAGTGTTATGAAGAAATTTCCAAATTTCCTATGGATCCAAACATTTAGTTTGGATCTTGTTTTGAGATAGGTGAATCAAGTTCAAAAGGAAAAGAAATTCTTGAAAAGGAAAGCAAGGAAGAAATTAAGGAAGAGGATTTAGATACTACAAAGAAGTTTCAAGGATAAAATGCACAAATAACAAATTATCACAATGTTAATGGTCAATAAAGGTATGAGGAACCAATGCATAAATAAAGGGTTTTTCAAGGACATTTTTTTTCTTGTAATTGATTTGGACACATGGCCATACACTGGAGGGTTTATAGATCAAAGAAGTTTGATTTTGCTAGAAGGAACTTCAAAGGAAGAAGGTATGGTTTTCAGGGACATTGCTTCTCATGCAACATGATTGGTCATAAAGCATATCAGTGCAAAGAAAATGAGAAATATGGTTTTGGATTTAGAGCTACACAATTTAGAAGTAATGGTCATAATGACTATGAAAACATAATTTCACAATACAGGGTTCAGGAAAGGAATGGATATGGAAATTATTTCAAGAAAGAATTCAAGATATGGGCACCATCCAAAGGCTACAATATCAAGAGTTTTAATTGCAATGACATTGGAAATATTGCAAAATGGTGTAGGACTCAATTCCAAACAAGTTTAAGACAAGAAGGTCAAGCAATTTCAAGGCAAGAAGGTCAAACAGGTTCAAGACAAGAAGATCAAGTAATTCATCAAGAAAATGATATCAAAAAAATATGGAAGGAAGTTGACAAAGGAAAGAAACAATGTAATATGGGAGTAAAAGTACTCCCACACCAAAATTAATCACCTCAAGAGAGAAGGTGGTGAGGGGGCTATGCTTAAGAGTCATATCTTTTAGACCCATAGGTGTCCCTTTTGCCATTGATGTCAAAGGGGGAGAGATTTGAGTTAGGGGGAGTAGCCTCCAAAGAGAGCATTGAGTTAGGGGGAGCAGCCTCCAAAGAGAGCATTGAGTTAGGGGGAGCAGCCTCCATAGAGAGTATTGAGTCAGGGGGAGTAGATTTGATTCTCAGAGATAGCTTTTGCAGTAATTGTGGTGATTTGGATTAGAGGTGTTGCCATAAATGAAAAATGGGGATATTGTTGGTAATTTGAGTTATTTTATGTTGTCATTGATGTAACATGGATCATTTATGTCACATGGATCACATTTGAGTTTTGGTGGCAAAATAACTTCATAAAATATCATTTATGATATTTTGGAGAGCATTCATATATATAGGATTTTTGTGAAATCCAAAGCAAGAAAAATAAAAGATTTTATTTAAAACCATGCATGACAGATTTGAAATGGGTTTTTCTTAAAAACTAGGTTGGCTTTTCGTTTCATCGAAAAAGGTGCCCCGATGATGGAGATATTTAATTTTAAATATTGAATTTAAATTTTAAATTATTTAAAATTTAAATTTAAATTTTAAAATTAAAAATAAAATTATAGCCCCGACATCTAAAGAACGAAGGAAAGGCATTTATTAAAAATAATAGCGTCAATGTCTAAATAAAGGAGGAAGGGCATATATATATATATATATGTCACCAAAAGCTTCGATAAATTCTTGTCCTCGATTTTCAAATGCATTCGAATTGATAATGTAATGCGAAAAGAGCCTCTATGTTAAAGAGTTTGTAAAGAGGCGTGTGAATGGTTTACGAAATTCGGGTCCGTTGAAGAATCGTTCATGAAGGATAACAAAATGCATAGGTACCTTTGGCCTAGTGGTTCATGCACTGTGTAAGAAGCAGGACGTCCTGCGATCGAGTCGTGTCAGGGATGCTTGTTGTGTTGAAACGCTCGAAGCATTGTTGAGTTTTCTAAGGGCGTGGAATATTGAGGTATTTGTTTTGGTTCACGCTCCTTTGAACATGTGAGGGTATGTGGTCTAACGGTGGCTTGGTCGTGGTTAATACACTAAGCAATGAGGAGTCAAGAGATCGAATCTCATCAAGGACAGAGGCAAGTTAATATATTTTTTTAATATTTTATTTTTCTAAAGTTGCCCTAGGAGAAATAAGGGATGTGATGCACTTTAGTAAAAAGAGAGATTTCTGGTGATTTTCCTTTTAGAAGTATATCATATTATATATCGTTGGAAAGCTTATTTCAAGGGATATTTTATTAACTTGCTTAGAGAGATAAATAAGGTGTGTGTAAAGAGATATTTATAATTTTATAAAGAAGTTCAAAAGTGAAGGTTGCTTTGATCTTTTTCAAAGAAGATTAATTCTTTCATGAGGGGACATGATGCATTTTATTGAGTAGGAGTAATAAGGTGTTATTTGGATATTATTGTTGTGTTATTAATCATGATACCTAACCCTTATTGAAAGTTGAAAAAGAAAGTTTGTTGAGTGTGGCAGATTTAGTGGACAACTAATAAGGCATCAAAAGGTATGAGCAATATTCTCCATTGACTTTGTTTATGGTGGTTGATTTCTGAAATATCATTGGAGAGAAAAGGATTGATTGTGGTTTCCTTTTTGAAAGTGGTTGGTTGAATGCTTCAAGGTTTTCTGGTTTGAGAGTTGTGATTAAACCTTGTTTTATAAGCATTATTGTTGAAACCCATTGGTTGTACAAAGAACTTGAACTTGAGTTAGAGGAGAACATGAGTATCATTATTATGTGAGATTTGTGGTTAAGCATTGTTGGAAACATTTTGAGTTGGTTGATACATGCTTGGACTAGGGATTGTGAGAAAGAGTTTTTCCTCCTTGTGATTGGTTGAGTAGAGTTGTTTGAGCCTAGTCAAATGATTATGTGAAGTGGTTGTTCAAGTTCCATGAAACAAACTATTTTATATTCTGATTTGAGTTGAGATCATTGTGGATCATTGTTGTCATCCATTGTAGAGTGCATTGCTATTCATTGTTGAGTTCATCATTGAGCCTTGCCTTCATAGATTTGTGGATGATATTTGAATGCTACTTGAGCATGATTGATTGAGCCTTTGAGAATGCTTTTGGGATAGATTTTTGGATAGATTTGTGGCAGCTTTTGTGCATGATTGATTGAGCCTTTGAGAAGGCTTTTGGATAGATTTATGGATAGATTTGTGGACATATTTTGAGCAAGTTCTTGGTGAGCTTGTTGAGAAGATTTGAGAAGGTTCTTGGTGAGCTTGCTAGAGTATATTTTGAGCAAGTTCTTGGTGAGCTTGCTAGACCAGATTTGAGCAAGTTCTTAGTGAGCTTGCTAGAGCAGATTTGAGCAAGTTTTTGGTGAGCTTGCTAGAGCATATTTTGAGTAAGTTCTTAGTGAGCTTGCTGAAATAGATTTGAGCAAGTTCTTGGTGAGCTTGCTAGAGCAGATTTTGAGTAAGTTCTTGGTGAGCTTGCTAAAGCAGATTTGAGCAAGTTCTTGGTGAGCTTGCTAGAGCAAATTTTGAGTAAGTTCTTGGTGAGCTTACTGAAGTAGATTTTGAGCAAGTTCTTGGTGAAGCTTGCTAAAGCATATTTTGAGTATGTTCTTGTTGAGCTTGCTAAAATAGATCAGTGGATTGCTTACCTGAGTAGATCAAGATTTTCTTATTGAGTAGATCAGTGGATTGTCTAGCTAAGTAGATCAGTGGATTACCTACCTGAGTAGATTAGTGGATTGCATACCTGAGAAGATCATGATTGCATTATTGAGTAGATCAGTGGATTGCATATATAAGTAGATCAGGATTGCCTTGCTGAGCAAATCAATAGATTACCTAGCTGAGCAGATTAGTGGATTATCTTGCTGAGTAGATCAATGGATTGCCTACCTAAGCAGATCAGGATTACCTTTTTGAGCAGATCAGTGGATTGCCTAGCTGAGCAGATTAGTGGATTACCTTGCTAAGAAGATTAGTGGATTGCCTAGCTTAGTATATTAGTGGATTGCCTTGCTAAGTAGATTAGTGGATTGCCTAGCTGAACAGATTAGTGAATTTCCTTATTGAGAAGATGAGTGGATTTCCTACCTGAGCAGATCAGGATTACCTACCTAAGAAGATCAATGGATTGCCTTGCTGAGCAGATCAGTAGATAGTCTATATTTGAGAAGATCAAAGTAATCATTTGTATTGGGATAAGGATCCCTATTTATTTATGAAATATTATAAGGATATTATCTTGTGGAGTACCCCACATTGGGAAACCATGTTAAATCTTGTGTCTCAATTATGTGTGGTGATTTGTGCTCTTGCTTACTATTGTTATCTATGTCATTAATGCACATTGCTATATTTTGATATTGCAATTAAGGACACTAATTGATATTGGTTTGGAAAGAAAGTAAAAGTGGGGGCTATACTATTCACCCCCCCTCTTAGTATAAGCTTGTGTTCTTCAATTGGTATCAGAGCGAGTTCCTTCGAAAAGGCTAACAACTTGAGGGCAGATTCTACAAGAACACAGATGGCTTCACAAAATGGATCATCTACAAATAAGTCTCCACTATTTGATGGTAACAATTATGCTTTCTAGAGCATGATAATGAAGAACTACTTGATATCACAAGGATATGAGGTATGGCATATGGTTGAAAAATAGTATAAGGTTGAAGGAGATCTCGAGGCAGATAAGACTATCAAAAAATTAGTTGAGATCAATGCAAGGGCAATGAATTGTATTTTGAGTGGGCTATGTGAGAAATTTTTTCCAAAGGTAATGGTATGTAATTCAGCTAATTAAATGTGGACCAAGTTGTGGAATAGCTATGAAGGAGATTCCAAGGTAAAGTTGGCAAAACTAGAAACTCGTAGAAAAATATTTGAGGAATTGAAAATGGAAGATTCTTAAGATATAGCAAATTTTTTACTTCGAGTTGATGAGATTACTAAAACCATGAGAGGTCTAGGATTTGAGATGAAAGAATCAGAAGTTAATAAAAAGGTTTTGAGATCACTTCCCATGAAGTATGATGCAAAGGTTTTAGCAATAGAAGAAATAATGGATATCAACAAGCTAACAATGGAATAACTATAAGGAACTCTCACAACTTATGAGATGAGGATAAGTAAGCATCAGGTTCCAATAAAAGAAATTGCATTCAAGGCTTCAAAGAAAAATAAAGGGAAAATTCCAAAGATATAGAGACTCAGATAATGATCAGGAAGCTAACTTCATCAAAAGGAAAAAGGACTTAAGGAATTACAAAGATATGAAGAAATTCAAATGGTACAAGTGTGGTGATTTTGGTCACTATGCAAACAAGTGTCCACATGAAGAAAACAATGATGATGAAAAATAGGGTCACATAAGAAAAGAAGATGGAAAGCATAAGCATGACAAAGATGACAGATACAAGCAAAGCAGGTATGAGAAGATGAAAATTTTTTGTAGGACAAAGAAAACTTTCTACATTGAAGAAGCGAGTGATAGCTCATATCACAGTGATAGAGACAAGTCAAATGATGAAAAGGAAGAACATCTATTCCTAGGAATAGAAGGTGAAAGAGAATAGTTCTTTTTGTGTGGTCAAAGAGATCATAGATCATGATATTGCAATGGATTCAGTGATAGTGAATATGAGATGACACATCAAGGAAACAGGCATGGTAAAAGAAATGAAATCATGAAATTTTGTTTGCTATAGAATATTATAATGATCTTAGTGACAGTGAAGATGAAGAAGGGTTTTTCTATGGGATAAAAGAAGTAAAATAAGAACATTCACTCCAAACAGAAGAAGTTAAACAAGAGAATATTGTAAGAAATATAGATATATTTGTTGATCTAAAGGAAGACTTCAATGATATCCATGACCAACTACAAGAGGTTAAGGAGAATCTAAAAGAATTGAGATGTTCCATACTTGAGAAGTTTGATCCATCACATGACTCAAAAGATCAAGATATTTTTACTAAGAAGGAAACATGTATTTCAGAGACAATAAATATGGATGCCAATCTGCTATTTGACAGAAATGAAGAGAAAGAAGAGGAAGGTTCCAAAGCACCAAAGGTCTCATATTTTAGGTTTGGGGAATCACACTCAAAAGGAAAGGAAGTTATAAAAGATGAAAGCAAGGAAGCACCTAAGTGTTATGAAGAAATTTCCAAAGTTCCTATGGCTCCAAAAATTCAGTTTGGATCTTGTTTTGAGATAGGTGAATCAATTCAAAAGGAAAATAAATTATTGAAAAGGAAAGCAAGAAAGAAATTAAGGAAGAGGAATTAGATACTACAAAGAAGGTTCAAGGATACAATGCACAAATACAAAATTATCACAAGGTTAATGATCAATAAAGGTATGAGGAACCAAGGCATGAACAAAGGGCATTTCAAGGACATTGTTTTTCTTGTAATGGATTTGGACACAGGGCAATACACAGATCAAAGAAGTTTGATTTTGCTAGAAGGAACTTCAAAGGAAGAAGGTATGGTTTTTAGGGACATTGCTTCTCATGCAATACGATTGGTCATAAAGCATCTCAGTGCAAAGAAAATGAGCAACATGGTTTTGGATTTAGAGCTACACAATTTAGAAGTCATGGTCATAATGACTATGAAGACAAAATTTCACAATACAGGGTTCAAGAAAGGAATGGATATGGAAATTATTTCAAGAAAGAATTTAGGATATGGGCACCATCCAAAGGCTACAATATCAAGTGTTATAATTACAATAACGTTGGAAATATTGTAAAATGGTGTATGAATCAATTCCAAAAAAGTTTAAGATAAGAAGGTCAAGTAGTTTCAAGGCAAGAAGGTCAAACAGGTTCAAGACAAGAAGATCAAGTAATTCATCAAGAAAAGGATATCAAAAAAATATGGAAGGAAGTTGAAAAAGGAAAGAAACAATGTAAGATGGGAGTAAAAGTACTCCCACCCCAAAATTAATCACCTCAAGAGAGAAGGTGGTGAGGGGGCTATGCTTAAGAGTCATATCTTTTAGCCCCATAGGTGTCTCTTTTGCCATTGATGTCAAAGGGAGAGAGATTTGAGTTATGGGAGTAGCCTCCAAAGAGAGCATTGAGTTAGGGGGAGCAGCCTCCAAAGAGAGCATTGACTTAAGGGGAGCAACCTCCAAAGAGAGTATTGAGTTAGGGGGAGCAACCTCCATAGAGAGTATTGAGTCAAGGGTATTGTGACTCCTTCACAACGACCCCAAAATTTGGGGACCCACTTGAAATTTAGAAATTAATGTCAAAATATTACCTACATTTGTGATTTATTTTGTCACCTTTGGAGCATCCAAAATATGCATTAATTTATGTGATGTCTTATAACAAAACCATATGGTCAAATTCCAACTTGGTGGCCGAGAGGTTTGTATAATGCTTATAAGGTTGCTTTGTCTTTACATGAAAATGATATTTGTTGTTATTATGGTATTAAAAGTTGTATTTCATAGTGTTCATTATTTTGTTATGTAAAATGGGTTATTCCGTATTGTTGTGTTATTATAATGGTTATGTTTATTGTTGTGTTATTATAATAGTTATGTTTGTTTTCGTTCATGGTCAAATCTGATGTAGTCGGAAGTTTATTTTTATTTTATCAAAGTGCATGTGTTGTGTTCTTTTATACCTTTGTTATGTAAAAATGTTTTGTTATTTTATGTAGACATTACATTAATTTTGTAGTACACTTTACTATGTTAGAATTATGTATTGTTTATTTTTTCACATGTTTTGGAGTGTTAAAAATTGTTTCGTTTTACTTTATGTTAGTATGTGTTAGCCTTTGTTTAGGGTAGGTTAATTTTGATTTAATTTGTTATATTTTTTGTGGTGTGTTCTATTAGTCTTGGGTGTTCTGAGACTAACATCTCACTTCATTAATTTATATTGTAGGTTTTAGAGCATGCAAGTCTTAAAGCCATAAACGAGGTGGGTCTCACCATTGTAAGCTGGTTAAAAGTTCCAAACACATTGTTCAAAGTAGGTCCTACAGATTCTAGGCTGGACGTAGGACGAGCCCCACAACTGTCAGATTTGACGTACGACATGAATGGGTCCTCATAGTTGCTAGATTGGACACACAACGGGGTGCATGATCCCAGACAGAGGCATAATAGTTTAAGAGGGTCCTGATATCGGGTTGTTAGATTTACAGCCATCTCCTATCGAGAAATAATTGATGCACAGAGGAAATAATTGGGGCATACTTGTTATACAATCGCCAAATGCAAATATGTAAATTTTTGAAGAACTATGCAGTCAAATTATCACAGAGATTTCCATTCTCGAGAAATTGGCATCAGGCGTATCATTGGCAAACGTTAGCGCTTAAGATTACAATTGCTGGAAAATACAGTAAATTCACCCCACTGGGAAAATTAAAGCAGGCCCCATAGCATTATCTTCGAAGCAGACACCACCTATGTAGAATTATATGCAAAGTTTGAGCAATAAAAATTAAAATCCTCGAAATTCGTGGTCAGGGGGTGTTGTAGCTGGATAATGCTATCACCAGAATATGTGGTAGCTAGCTAACGACATCACCGGAGAAAGTTAAATGGCATTAAGAAAAAAATTATTGGAACATGTTTGTTGGTTACCAAAAGCAGCCAATATGATACCAGATAAAGTGGGACCTAATTCAGTTTTTCACAATAAAGCAGATAGCTCATTCATAGTAACATAGTGATTTTTTAATTTTGTTGATTATAGTGCAAGGCTTAATTTTGTTGATTATACCTGTGTAGGAAAATTCAACATGAACAAACTTAACTTTGTTGATTATAGTGCAAGGCTTATAAGGAAGGTGACGCCTCATGCGTTGGATTGGAGAGTCGGTAGAAACAAGTGTATGATCAAGATGCCTCAAATATTTATTATAATGCATGGTTTGTTAATTTGTTGGATCGTAGAAAGGAATAAACAAATAAGATATTAGAGTCAAAGAACACTATAACATGTTGTCTAAAAGTTTGTTGTTTCTGCCTAATAAAAATATCATCGCCACCTATTATTGAACAGTGCTGGATGCTTTAGAGAGGGTGGTTAAGGATGCAATATTGGAATTATACATGGAGGTTGCCTTGAATTGATATTAGAAATCAGTGATATGAAATGGCCTGCAGCAAAAGAAATTTTGTTGCTTTGGGAGCTTAATAGAATGAGCATGTTGCAACTTGTAGCAAGCCTCGTAAAGACAGGAATACATGGTTGCAACTATGAAGTGACTACCAGATTACCAGGTTATTCTTCCAGGATGACTCATATCATGTTATTAAAGGAGAAAGCTACATATGTTGATTTCATTTTAGACTCATTAGTTCTTACAATGGAATCAAAATTAGAATTCAGGTATTCAATCCTAATAACTGTAATTGCAATTCTTAGTTTAAGTATCTGATTGGAAAAGTATTTTACAAAGAAAATATCTTAAATACAAGGGTGATGGGTTCATCATCAATTGCACCATGGTCGTTACAAGACCAGCTGTCACAGAGATACAAATTCGACTGAAGGTAACCAGTGTTGTAATCACGTGATAGGGAAGACTTAGTATGTTTTGAGGTGAAACATAATTTAATATTATATGTTTCTTTATGTATTATCATAGCATACGAGGCATAGTATTATTGGATTATGCAAATTATAAGTATGGGTTCATAGCAGCAGTGATGATAAATTCGGGCGATCTTTATAAAGTTCATGTTAGGGGAAGTCTGCATAATTTGAAAGATGAAATTAAAAAAGGTAGTTATGGAGATAAATACAAATTCGGTTTGAGAAAGAAAACGAAACGTTATTGAAATAGTTGGTAACCGAAAGAGCGAACCAAGGATGTAAGATTATAAATAAGGCATTGAAAAATAGACAAAAGGGGTCGAACGTTTTTGCAGAGGGAAGCGAGGAAAAAGAAGCAAACAAAGGAGCAAAGGACATAGAAGGCTAATGCAAAGTTGTTTTCACAGAGAAGCAGAATTCATTGTAAGATCCAAAAGTTATTTTAAAGTTTTCTAAATTTGAATATGTGTGCAGATTGTATTTAAATAGAAATGATATACTTTAATATAGTTGTCTTTAAATATTGAAATCCCAGAAGATTGCATCGTATTCCTATTGTACTATGTAGAAACAGGTGGGCAAGGGTGTGGTTTCATAGTATTTGTGTTTTTAAATAATTATGCAGTAAATAGGTCTGAAGTTTTATTTCATTTCTCACCACTTTACAGCCTTTTATATTTTATTTTTGTTATAATCATATTAAGGTATATTGCCTAGATTAATGTGGAGATGTTGAACTTAAATAGCTAGGCTATTGAGGGAATTATTTATTCAGACATTTAATTCAATAAATGTCTGTGATAAAGGAATTCAACAGAGATACGTAAGTTTTAATTCCATATTTTATATGATAAGGTCTGTGGATTAAGATTGATGTTTTAGATAAGATCAGTATGCCTGTTATTTCAAATAAAATTATCTAGAGGCAAAGGTCCATATTTGATTTTGGAAGCAGAGTTATGTCATCTAATATTTTATGTTATAAATATTTAGATGCATAAATAAATAAATTTACTTTGATTGGACTTGTTTGTTTCTGCATGAAATTCATAGTCCAAAAATATAAAGTATAATATTAAGGCATGAAAAACCTTTTACATTGGAGTGTAATACATTTAAATTCTATTCATATACTTAGATATTGTGGGATTCAATATCGTGTAGAATAGGATAAAATAAACCTCGGATTGGTTTAAAATAATTATTCATAAATCCAGGCTTATAGGGGAATTTAACTTCAGAAAGTTCTTTAGTTTGAATTCTCTAAGGTCAAGTGAAATTTAAATTAAAATACTAGATATGTTATGTCACATTTTCATTCAAAGTATTTTAGTTTAAATATGGAGTTGATAGGATAGAGTAAATTTGATAATGAAGATAATATTTTAAAGAAAATAACATATTTATTCTGTCATTTGAAATAATTAAGTTGATGTGAAGAGATATAGCATAAATGATAAAATTAATCAACTACTAGATATTTATTTCTTTGCAAGAGAGGATATTCTAAATCCTGAGTTTTTGGGTGGTTTTGTGATTGGACAAAATCACACCTCAACAAATTGGCGCTAGAAGGAGGGCCTGATAAAACTGGTACTTGATTTCATTTTTATACAATTTATTGTTTCTCAAAATTATATACTTGAATTTGCCTAATCATATTGATTTATTCTAAACATTTCAAGTATTACATTTTGCTAGTGAGACTTAGACATAAACTGGAGTCTAAGGAAATTATCACTAGGTCTAAGTCAACTGGGTCTACTATATTTTAGAGCCTATCACCCACTAAAAGACATAGACGAAGTAAAACACAAACTGTGATTCTACCTAATATCCCTAACGCTAGTCCTAGTGCACTTGTTAACTCCCCACAGATCAATATGGTTGTTGCACCTGTAGGAAACCTGGCATGGCTGGGTAATCAACGAAGTCCGTTGAATATAGCAGGTGTTGCTCATGACTTGCCAAAAAGTGTGGAGAAGCACTTGCCAAGGTATAAACATGATGGTACTCGCATGGCGGAAGAACATGTACAAGCATACATTGATGCCATATCTAGACTGCAAATCGAACATGAAGACATCGCTTGTAGGTTATTTCCTCTAACATTAGATGAAATAGCCTATGATTGGTATGTTTCTTTACCTGCTAATTCAATAACATCATGGGATATGCTCAAAAATGCTTTTATTGCTCAGTTTAAACTTGTGATTGATCCTGCTACTGTTTATTTACAGTTTGCTTCTACTCGTAGGGAACCTAACGAACCTTTGCGGTTATTTAATACTAGGTTCCATAAAATGTATTCATGACTAACTGCTCCTTACAATGTTGCAGAAGATGCCGCAATCCAAGTTTATTTTGGATCATTGGATCCATTAACGACGTTGTTCGTCAGAAGAACAGGACAAATAATGACACTCATAGGAGCATACACGGAAGCTCTTTTGGTGGAACAACAAATGATGCCTTCGAGTTGCGGGCTTGGTCAACTACCTTCGATCGGATATCCAGGTATGCAAAATCAAATACCCATGATTAATAATGCTTTGATGAATCAAACTCCAATGTTAAACATGATACCTCAAATACCAAATCAAATGACTTATGCACCACAAAATAATCAAATGTTGCTAGAAAGTCATTATGCTGCACAGAAAACTAGAAATGATGCATCACAATTTAATGCATTTGGAAATGTCATCCCAAATCAAAACTTGAATCAATTTCAGAATTTGCAAACACAAAACAATCCCATGTTCGCTCAAAATTTACAAAATTTGCAAATGCAAGGGGAATCCGATGTTTATGCAAAACATGCAAAATCAAACAAATTCTATGAATTCTAACCCATGGGTAAATCAAAGCATGTTACATAACCAAAATTTACCCCATGTTATGCCTCAAATAAATACGGTACTTCATCAAAATGTTCCTAATCAGAATTGGTTGAATCCTCAGCCAAACATGTCAAATCAAAACACTTCTAGTTGGTTGAATCCAACTATTCAAAATGTTCCACCAAACCCAAATGTTGCAACTCAAAACCAAAATCAATCTGCTAATGATACTCCTGATCTCAAAAAAGTAGCAGATTTAGAAAGAATGTGCCTTAAGTTGAGTAATGATGTGGTACAAATGCAGAAGCAAAATAATCAAAATGTTCAACCTAATCGAAGATATACCATGCAAAGACCTAAACATTTTAACACGAGACCAAATAATGGAGGTGTACCAACCCCTGTGGCTAACAATAATGGAGCTTCTAGCTCAAATTCAAAAGCCAATATTGTTAATCTCACAGAAGTAGTGTTCGATAATTGGTGTAGACTGCATGGTACAAATGAACATAATGAATTAGAATGCAATGAATTTAGTTGTGTTGCAAATTACATTCAACAGGATTTGAATAAAATGGAATTAGTTCCAGATAATGATGTGGATGAGGCTAGCACAAGCAAAGGTAAGAGTTCAGCTTTTGTAGTAGACATTTGTGAACCGGATGAAATTGAAGAACAAGAAGAAAGTGAACAAGAGGATGAGTTGGTGGAAGAAGTACACACTCTAAAACAATACAAGAAGCCAACTCATGGCTATCATTTGCGGAGTAGAGGTAAAGTTTATAACACATATTCTACCCCTCCTAAGAATTTGAACGTGCCACCTGATGTCAAATCTAATAACAACCCTGTTCCACCACCTTTGCCTGAAAAGGAAAAGGTGATTCCAAAAAACATGTCAAAGACCCAAAATGAGGAATCTACAAGTTATAACATTATTGACGATTTGAAGAAAACAAAGGCTAGCATTAACCTGTATGATGCTTGTCAGTTACCTGAACAAAGACAATTGTTAATGCAAAATCTAGGATTTCAAGAAGCAAAAGAAAACAATGATGTTACTGAGGTTAAATATTTTTCTAAAAAATAAAAAGAAGAAGCTTTACCTTTTCTGCTAATAGTTCGAATTGTAGGAAAGAATGTACACAATTGCATGGTGGATTCAGGAGCATCAGGTAACGTAATGCCATACTCTGTTTACCAAAAATTAGGACTCACTCCTACGAAGACTAACAAAATAGTTGTCCAATTAGACAAAACAGAGGTGAATGTGGTAGGTATGTTGAAAAATATTTTCATTCAAATTGCCTCAAAGCCCAGAATTCAGCAATACATTGATATTCAAGTTGTTGACATTTATGCTAAATATGGGTTATTGTTGAGCAGGGATTGGAGCAGGAACTTGAACGGTTACTTCTCGATAGATTTCTCACACATGTGGCTACCTTGGAAAGGAGTGGCAAATCAAATTCGAGTAGATCGAGAGCCTCGACTCAAAGAACTTATCACAGATTACAATAAAGGAACAAATGAAATTCTGTATACTAAAACAGAATTAGGTACATTCACCTTGGACGTAATCGAAAGAGCAAGGGATTCAGAAGTGCAAGATATATCTAATGAATCACTTGTAGAGAATAATCTTGTCTGGATATTAAAATTCGATGGATCCAGATCCAGGCAAGGTAGTGGTGCTGGGGTGGAACTCATAAGCCCCAAAGGTAAGACCTCATTTCATGCTTATCATTTACAATTCCCTTGTACTTGCAATTCAGCAGAATATGAGGCATTGGTTTGTGGATTACAACTAGCTTTGAGTAAGGGTATCAAATGCTTAAAAGTTTTAGGAGACTCACAGCTAGTAGTTAAACAGGTTAAGGGTCAATATTCTTGCAATGATAAAAGATTAATCCATTATAGGAATAGAGTTAGAAGCTTAATTGATGAATTTTTGGCCTTTAATATTGCTTTGATTTCTCGTAAGGGAAACCGTGTTGCAGATGCATTAGCCATTGCCACAGGTACGCTCAATCCAATTGACAATAAAAAGCTTAAAAAATTTACGATTGAGCTCATGCCTTGTCCCTCAGTTCCAGATAATGTAAATAATTTTCTAGTTTTTGAGAGTGACAGACATATTTTTAATTTTGTAACTAACTCTGGTATTTTTGAAAACCAGGTTATTGATGAGGATGAAATATTGCATGAGGACATCAACGAAAGTGAAGAAATGACTAAGGTCAATAATATCCCTCAAGGTATGCTTTCTTTAGAAAAACTCTTCGATATAGGTTACAAAACTAAACAATGTAGCAAGATTTCTTTACCTCAAGATGCTTATGATGCTTATAATATTGGTGAGTCAAATGAAGCACAAAATATTCTCATAAGTAAAGCTACTACATCTAAATAAAAGGAAGGTATCATGCATGCTTTAAAATATTACAAATATGTGATAGCGTGGAGTTATAAAGATCTCAAAACATATAATCAAAACATTATAACTCACACAATTCCCCTAAAGCCAGATGCAAAACCATTTAGGCAGAAACAGAGGCCGGTTAACCCACTTCTAGAACCTCTCATTGAAAAAGAAGTTAAAAAGTTATTAGATGCCAAGATCATTTTTCCAATTAGGCATTCTACATGGGTTGCTAACATTGTGCCTGTCAGAAAGAAAACTGGTGAAATTAGGTTATGCATTGACTTTAGGAATCTGAACAAAGCTTCACAAAAAGACAACTATCCATTACCATCCATAGATAGCATATTACAAATGGTAAATGGATCTGAAATGATGTCATTCCTAGATGGATATTCAGGATACAACCAGATACTAATTGATCCTAGAGATCGAATGAAAACAACTTTCACAACCAAATGGGGAACATTTGCTTATCGGAGAATGCCATTTGGGTTATTAAATGTAGGTGCCACATTTCAAAGAGCAATGGATTTCGCATTTCAAGATTTGATAGGTAAATGCATTGTTGTTTATGTTGATGATATTCCTGTATTTTCCAAAAATAGAAATGACCATGTTAGGGATTTGAGGAAAGTCTTACAAAAATGTAGAGAACATGGTATTTCTCTGAATCCTAAAAAATGCATATTTGGCCTAACATAAGGGAAATTATTGGGTCACGTGATTTCTAAAGATGGCATATCCATAGATCCTGAAAGAATAAGTGCCATACAAAAGATTCAGCTACCAGGAAGCAAAAAAGAATTAAGATCTTTCTTTGGGAAGATTAATTTTTTACGTAAATTTATTTCTGGTTTTGCTGAAATTGTCAATCCATTGAATAACATGATGAAGAAGGATGCTAACATGTCTTGGAGCAATGAAGCAAAGAATGCATTTCAAAATGTGAAAGATGCAATTTCAAAAGCACCTGTGTTGGTAAGCCCAGACTATAAGAAGCCCTTTTACATTTACTCATTTGCTTCAGAACATTCATTTGCCAGTGTGCTCACTCAAAAGAGTGAAGGTAATGTTGAAAATCCAATTGCATTTGTAAGAAAACCTTTCAAATATGTAGAGGTGAGATTCTCAATTCTTGACAAACAAATGTATGCCTTATTCAAAACTATCAAGAAATTTAGACATTATCTTTTGCATAGTCAAGTATTTGCAATAGTACCTGACCCTGCAATTAAAATGATGTATTTGCAGAATGAGTTGGGTGAAAGGCGAGGAAAATGGATCTCTACATTGCAGGAATATGACTTGGAAATCCAGCCAATGAAGATAGTTCAAGGTCAGGGATTATCCAAAACCCTGGCTCAAATCGATCCCCAAATCAGCTGTCATCAGTACACGGTGGAAGAAATCACAAATGATGATTGGTACAAAGACATCGTGTACTTTCTTCTCAATGGTAAAACCCCTCCAAATTTAAATGCCACTCAAAGAAGATCTCTGAGGTTAAAATGTGCTAACTTCATGATTAAAATAGGGGTCTTGTATAGAAAGAATCACGAAGGTATTTATCTTCGATGTCTTAATAAGAATGAGGCCTCACAGGTATTAGATGATTTTCATGGTAAATTTGGTATTGGTCATGGTTCCACAAACGCAACTACACATCAAATTTTGAGAGTGGGCTATTATTGGCCTCATTTGTTTAAAGATGTACATTCTCATGTTCATCATTGTCATGTTTTCCAGGTTGCTACAAATCGTGAGAGAAATGCGCCAATGTCGTTGCAGCCTATGATTGAATCAAGACCATTCGCTCAATGGGGGCTCGATTTTGTGGGAGAAATTAGTCTAAATTCTTCTGCGCAACACAAGTACATTATGACTACCACCGATTATTGCACTAGATGGTCAGAAGTGATTCCAACAAAGAACTGCACTGCAGAGGTCGTGGTCCGATTCTTGGAAGAAAACATTATCACTCGGTTTGGTATGCCTAATGCTATTGTTAGTGATAATGGTTCTGCCTTTGCATCCATTCATTTAGCAGAATGGGCCTACGACAACAAGGTAAGTCTAAAGTTTACCTCGAATTACTACCCACAAGGTAATGGTCTCACCGAATCTACCAATAAGAACTTGTTGTCAGTCATTAAAAGGTTGCTTGAACATAATCCACGGGAATGGCATACGAAACTTAAATTTGCATTATGGGCAGATAGGATCAGAATCAAAGAATCCATAGGAACATCTCCTTATCATTTAGTATATGGACAGGATCCATTATTTCCCACTAATCTTAAGCTCCAAACTTTGCAGTTTATGAAATATTACCTTGAAACTGATGATAAAGTTGAATCCCGTTTAGTGAATCTTCTTAAACTTGATGAAAAATGTGAGGAAGCCTTACTTCACTTTAGTAAGCATCAGGATGTGGTAAAACGTTGGTTTGATAAATGGGAAACTGTAAAAGCTTTTTGAATATCTGACTTGGTGTTGTTGTGGGATAAAGCACATGAAAAAAGGGGGGATCACCAGAAGTTTGATAATTTATGGATAGGCCCATATCAAATTTTGGAAATTTTAGGAGAAAATGCATTTAGATTGAAAACTTTAAGTGGAGAGAACTTGTCGCTTCCTATGAATGGGCGTCATCTAAAGCATTATTTTCAAGCTTAAACACAGGAGAATGAATCTTATTTGTACATTATTGTATATACCATTTTTGTTGTGTGATGTGTTGGTGTCTTGTGTTATTTGTTGTATTGTTGTGTTGGTTGTTGTGTTTGTTTTTGTAATGATCATTGTTGTATTTGTTGTTGTAATGTTTTGTTGTTGAGCTTAATGACAAATGAACCTCGCCAGATCGTGTTGGCATTTCTTAAATAAATGTGTTTCAAGTTGGCAAAATTTTAGGTGAGTCTTTCAAGAATAGGGTAAAGTTTCCGGGTTTGGGGGACTGCGAGAAGAAAAGAAAAAAGAAAAGGGTTTGTTTGTAGAGGAAGAAAAAAAAGATGAGAGATAGATTTGGAAATTTTATCGCAAAAAATTCATATCCTTACATGCACTCGCATTTCATAACACATTTCATAATATTGCATACATCACCCTCGCATTCCATATTTCACATCCCATAGAAATATCATTTATAAAATTCAAAAGTTTTAATTGGTTTTATCAAAAGTCATGTTGCTTTAATCAGGGGCACTTTCACAAAGGCATTTTGAACAAAATTGTAAAAGACAAAAGATTCATGTTTACACACCATAGTTTCAGGATTCCTAAATGTTTTAGTCACTCAGCCATTTCTAGTATGGTAGGCAACCACCGAAAAGCATGTCAGATTCTCTTAGGATCATTGCACAATATACACTAAATAGGTCTTGAGATCGGGGACTGATGTTGAAATTATCTGGAACCAAACACATTTCATGCATATTAAAACCATTTCGGGTAAAATGGTCAAAACCATCCTTGGAAGAAAGTGTAAGGTGAAAAGGGCCATCCTTGTCAGTCCTATCACGCAACATAGTCCATAAAATTCATTGTTTTTACAATAAATTTGTGAAAATCCAAACAAAGTCAGAGTAGTAAGGATAGGGTTAAATTCTCATCACACTTCGGTTGAGAATCCAATTCCCCAAAGCTCTAAGTCTATTCGCATCATTCATCAATGGATCATAAGGATTCGTACTACTCGTCTGTCAGAAGGAAGGGTAGTCGTCCCCAAGGTTCAAGAAATCAAAAGTTAAAGCTAAACACATCATTTATCAATGGATCGTAAGGATTCGTACTACTCATCTGTCAAAAGGAAGGGTAGTCATCCCCAAGGTTCAAGAAATCAAAGTTAAACCTCATTTACCATATCTAATTTACTACTCATTTAAAAGTATCTCCCCTTCAATCAAAAGTCAAAATATGGACTATGGGGTTAACCTCCATCGGGGCTATAGACGCTTGACTGGCAGTGGAGTACGCTCATGCGTGGTGATATGTCTCATTGAAAAGCGAGACCTATGATCGTTTCAAATGGGTGGGCTAGCCTTGTGTTTCTTTCATAACAAGTTTAATCATTTTGGTCAAAATGAGGTAATGAACTCACTTGCGCACACACTGGTTCTGGATGATAGTAAGGTCATAACCGAGCTCTTGATCTGGTAAGGAACTCACAACACACACTTTTGGTCCTAAGAGGATTAGATAAGTTTTAGTGTGTTTGTTTATTGTACTAGAGTGTTTGAGTCTTTGTAAAACATGTCATTCATATTATTACATCCTGTTAATATATGTTTCAGTTTACGTCATATCATTTTCATATCATCTTATTTTCACGAATGTTCATTTTAGGGCCCCTGATTAAAGTATGATGACAAGCATGGCCAAAGCAAATATTTATATTGAAAATGATCATTAATACATATCACATGATCCCAACCAGTAATACATCACATTTTGCATAAATCATCTATGATTCCGGTAATTCATATTTGTATTGGTCTATTCTCATTCTCTGGATGCTTATCAATGCTTGTGATTCTAATGTTCGTGTTTTGTGTGTTTTCAGAGTTTGGTTTTTAGTCAGAAATGTCCAGGGACATTTACCAGTAGAGTCGCCAATGTTGTGACGTCCTTCACAACGACCCCAAAATTTGGGGACCCACTTGAAATTTAGAAATTAATGCCAAAGTTTTGCTTATTATTGAAGTTTGAGAATTCATGTCAAAATATTACCTGTGATTTATTTTGTCACCTTTGGAGCATCCAAAATATGCATTAATTTATGTGATATGTCTTATAACAAAACCATATGGTCAAATTCCACCTTGGTGGTCGAGAGGTTTGTATAATGCTTATAAGGTTGCTTTGTCTTTACATGAAAATGATATTTGTTGTTATTATGGTATTAAAAGTTGTATTTCATAGTGTTCATTATTTTGTTATGTAAAATGGGTTATTCCGTATTGTTGTGTTATTATAATGGTTATGTTTATTGTTGTGTTATTATAATAGTTATGTTTGTTTTCGTTCATGGTCAAATCTGATGTAGTCGGAAGTTTATTTTTATTTTATCAAAGTGCATGTGTTGTGTTCTTTTATACTTTGTTATGTAAAAATGTTTTGTTATTTTATGTAGACATTACATTAATTTTGTAGTACACTTTACTATGTTAGAATTATGTATTGTTTATTTTTTCACATGTTTTGAAGTGTTAAAAATTGTTTCGTTTTACTTTATGTTAGTATGTGTTAGCTTTTGTTTAGGGTAGGTTAATTTTGATTTAATTTGTTATATTTTTTGTGGTGTGTTCTATTAGTCTTGGGTGTTCTGAGAGTAAAATCTCACTTCATTAATTTATATTGTAGGTTTCAGAGCGTGCAAGTCTTAAAGCCATAGACGAGGTGGGTCTCACCATTGTAAGCTGGTTAAAATTTCCAAACACTTTGTTCAAAGTAGGTCTTACAGATTCTGGACTGGACGCAGAATGGGCCCCACAACTGTCAGATTTGACGTAAGATATGAATTGGGTCCTCATAGTTGCCAGGTTGGACACATAGTGGGGTCCATGATCCCAGACAGAGGCATAATAGTTTAAGAGGGTCCTGATATCGGGTTGTTAGATTTACAGCCACCGCCTATCGAGAAATAATTGACGCACATAGGAAATAATCAGGGCATACTTGTCATACAATCGCCAAATGCAAATATGTAAATTTTTAAAGAACCATGTCGTCGAATTATCACAGATATGTCTATTCTCGAGAAATTGGCATCAATCTGATCATTGGAAAATGTTAGCGCTTAAGATTATAATTGCTGGAAAATACAGTAAATTCACCCCACTGGAAAAATTAAAACAGGCCCCATAGCATTGTTTTTGAAGCAGACACCACCTATGTAGAATTATACGCAAAGTTTAAGCAATGAAAATTAAAATCCTCAAAATTCGTTGTCAGGGGGTGCTGCAGCTAGATAATTCTATCACCGGAACGTGTGGTAGCTAGCTAACGGAATCACCGGAGGAAGTTAAATGGCGTTAAAAAAAAATTATTGGAACATGTTTGTTAGTTACCAAAAGCAGCCAATACGATACCAGATAAAGTGGGACCTGATTTAGTTTTTCACAATAAAGCAGATAGCTCATTCATAGTAACATAGTGATTTTTTTAGAATTGTATAGGCGATATTTCCGAAAAGTGATGGTTGTTATCATTTTGAGACATGATTATTGGGAAATCACCATGTTCTATTTGGGTGTAGGAAAATTCAACATGAACAAACTGAACTTCGTTGATTATAGTGTAAGGCTTATAAGGAAGGTGACGCCCCATGCGTTGGATTGGAGAGTCGGTAGAAACAAGTGTATGATAAAGATGCCTCAAATATTGATTATAATGCATGGTTTGTTAATTTGTTGGATCATATAAAGGAATTAATGAACAAGATATTAGAGCCAAAGAACACTGTAACATGTTGTATAAAAGTTTGTTGTTTCTGCCTAATAAAAACATCATCATCACCCATTATAGAACAGTGCTGGACACTTTAGAGAGGGTGGTTAAGGATGAAATATTGGAATTATATACATGGAGGTTTCCTTGAATTGATATTAGAAATCAGTGATATGAAATGGCCTACAGCAAAAGAGATTTTGTTGCTTTGGGAGCATAATAGAATGAGCATGTTGTAGCTTGTAGCAAGCCTCGTAAAGACAGGAATACATGGTTGCAACTATGAAGTGACTGCCATATTACCAGGTTATTCTTCTAGGATGACTCATATCATGTTATTAAAGGAGAAAGCTACATATATTGATTTTATTTTAGACTCATTAGGTCTTACAATGGAATCAAAATTAGAATTCAGGTATTCAATCCTAATAACTGTAATTGCAGTTCTCATATTGAAGCATCTGATTAGGGAAGTATTTTACAAAGAAAATATCTTAAATACAAGGGCGATGGGTTCATCACCAATTGCACCATGGTCGTTACAAGACCAACAATCACAGAGATACAAATTCGACTGAAGGTAACTAGTGCTGTAATCACGTGACAGGGAGGACTTGGTATGTTTTGAGATGAAACATAATTTAATATTATATGTTTCTTTATGTATTATCATAGCATACGAGATATAGTATTATTGGATTATGCAAATTATAAGTATGGGTTCATAGCAGCAATGATGATAAATTTGGGCGATCTTCATAAATTTCACGTTAGGGGAAATTCTGCATAATTTGAAAGATGAAATTAAAAAAGCTAGTTATGGAGATAAAGATGAATTCGGTTTGAGAAAGAAAATGAAACGTTATCGAACTAGTTGGGAACCGAAAGAGCGAACCAAGGATGTAAGATTATAAATAAGGCATTGAAAAATAGACAAAAGGGGTTGGACGTTTTTGCAGAGGGAAGCGAGGAAAAGAAGCAAACAAAGGAGCAAAGGACAGAGAAGGCTAATGCAAAGTTGTTTTCACAGAGAAGCAAAATTCATTGTAAGATCCAAAAGTTATTTTAAATTTTTCTAAATTTGAATATGTGTGCAGACTGTATTTAAATGGAAACGATATACTTTAATGTAGCTATCTTTAAAGATTGAAATCCCAAAAGATTGCATCATACTCTTGTTGTACTGTGTAGAAACTAGTGGGCCAGGGTGTGGTTTCATAGTATCTGTGTTTTTAAATAATTCTACAGTAAATAGGTCCAAAGTTTTATTTCATTTCTCACCACTTTAAAACCTTTTATATTTTATTTTTGTTATATTCATATTAAGGTATATAGCCTAGATTAATGTGGAGATGTTGAACTTAAATAGCTAGGCTATTGAGGGAATTATTTATTCAGACATTTAATTCAATAAATGTCTGTGATAAAGGAATTCAACAGAGATACGTAGGTTTTAATTCCAGATTTTATATGATAAGGTCTGTGGATTAAGATTGATGTTTTAGATAAGATCAATATGCCTGTTATTTCAAATAAAATTATCTGGAGGCAAAGGTCCATATTTGATTTTGGAAGTAGAGTTATGTCATCTAATATTTTATGTTATAAATATTTAGATGCATAAATAAATAAATTTACTTTCATTGGACTTGTTTGTTTCTGCATGAAATTCATAGTCCAGAAATATAAAGTATAATATTAAGACCCTGTAAGTTACATTTATGAAGGTTGAAAAGCCTTTTACATTGGAGTGTAATACATTTAAATTCTATTCATATACTTAGATATTGTGGGATTCAATATCGGGTAGAATAGGATAAAATAAACCTTGGATTGGTTTAAAATAATTATTCATAAATCCAGGTTTATAGGGAAATTTAACTTCATAAAGTTTTTTAGTTTGAAATCTCCAAGTTCAAGTGAAATTTGAATTAAAATACTAGATATGTTATGTCATATGTTCATTCAAAGTATTTTAGTTTAAATATGGTGTTGACGGGATAGAGTAAATTTGATAATGAAGATAAGATTTTAAGGAGAATAACAAATTTATTCTATCATTTGAAATAATTAAGTTGATGTGAAGAGATATAACATACATGATAAAATTAATCAACTACTAGCTACCCAGGCCCCTTGTTAACAACAATCTGCAAACCACAGAGTTTCTTTCAAAGAACTTATTGACATATATACATGATATATGATACATTGAGAACCTTGAAGAAATATTTATTCTTTGCAAGAGAGGATATTCTAAATCTTAGTTGTTGGGTAATTTTGTGATGGATAAAATTATACATCAACAAGGGAGAGCAACTTTGATTCTCAGAGATGGTTTTTGTAGTGATTGTGGTGATTTGGATTAGAGGTGTTGCCATCAATGACAAAGGGGGAGATTGTTGACAATTTGAGTTATTTTATGTTGTAATTGATGTCACATGGATCACATTTGAGTTTTGGTGGCAAAAGCACTTCATAAAATATCATTTATGATATTTTGGAGAGCATGGATATATACAAGGTTTTTGTGAAAACCAAGGTAGGAAAAATAAAAGGTTTTATTTAAAACCATGGATGGCAGATTTGAAATGGGTTTTTCTTAAAACCCAGGTTGGATTTTTGTTTCATAGAAAAAGGTTCCCCGGTGATGGAGATATTTAATTTTAAATATTTAGTTTAAATTTTAAATTATTTAAAATTTAAATTTAAATTTTAAAATTAAAAATAAAATTATAGCACCGACGTCTAAAGAAAGGAGGAAAGGCATATATTAAAAATAATAGCACCGACGTCTAAATAAATGAGGAAAGGAATATATATATATATATATATATATGGCACCAAAATCTTTGATAAATTCTTGTCCTCGATTTTCGAATGCATTCGAATTGATAATGTAATGCGAAAAGAGCGTATGTGTTGAAGCGTGTGTAAAGAGGCGTATGAAGGGTTTACAAAATTCGGGTCCATTGAAGAATTTTTCACAGAGGATAACCAAACACATAGGCACCTTTGTCCTAGTGGTTCGTGCACTGTGTAAGAAGTAGGAGGTCCTATGATCAAGTCGTGTCGGGGATGCTTGCTGTGTTGAAATGCTCGAAGCATTTTTGAGTTTTTGAAGGGCGCAGAATATTGAGGTATTTGTTTTGGTTGGTGCCCCTTTGAACACGTGAGGGAGTGTGGCCCAATGATGGCTTGGCCATGGTTAAGGCGTTGAGCAAGGAGGAGTCAAGATATCGAATCCCATCAAGGACAGAGGCAAGTTAATATATTTTTTTAATATTTTATTTTTCTAAAGTTGCCCTAGGAGAAATAAGGGTTGTGATGCACTTTAGGAAAAAGAGAGATTTCTGGTGATTTTACTTTTAGAAGTATATCATATTATATATCATTAGAAAGCTTATTTCAAGGGATATTTTATTAACTTTCTTAGAGGGAGAAATAAGGTGTGTGTAAAGAGATATTTCTGATTTTATAAAGAGGTTCAAAAGTGAAGGTTGCTTTGTTCTTTTTCAAAGAATATTAATTCTTTCATGAGGGGACATGATGTATTTTATTGAGTAGGAGTAATAAGGTGTTATTTGGATATTATTGTTGTGTTATTAATCATGATCCCTAACCCTTATTGAAAGTTGAAAAATAAAGTTTGTTGAGTGTGGCAAATTTAGTGGACAACTAATAAGGCATCAAAAGGTATGAGCAATATTCTCCATTGAATTTGTTTATGGTGGTTGATTTCTGAAATATCATTGGAGAGAAAAGGATTGATTGTGGTTTCCTTTTCAAAAGTGGTTGGTTAAATGCTTCAATGTTTTCTAGTTTGAGAGTTGTGATTAAACCTTATTTTATAAGCATTATTGTTGAAACCCATTGGTTGTACAAAGAACTTGAACTTGAGTTAGAGGAGAACATGAATATCATTGTTATGTGAGATTTGTGGTTAAGCATTGTTGAAAACATTTTGAGTTGGTTGATACATGCTTGGACTAGGGGTTGTGAGAAAGAGTTGTTCCTTGTTGTGATTGGTTGAGTAGAGTTGTTTGGGCCTAGTCAAATTATTGTGTGAAGTGGTTGTTCAAGTTCCATAAAATAAACTATTCTATATTCTGATTTGAGTTGAGATTATTGTGGATCATTGTTGTCATCCATTGTAGAGTGCATTGCCATTCATGGTTGAGTTCATCATTAAGCCTTGCCTTCATATATTTGTGGATGATATTTGCTACTTGAGCATGATTGATTGAGTCTTTGAGAAGGCTTTTGGGATATATTTTTGGATAGATTTGTGGTAGTTTTTATGCATGATTCATTGAGCCTTTGAGAAGGCTGTTGGATATATTTGTGGACATATTTTGAGCATGTTATTAGTGAGCTTGTTGAGTAGATTTGAGCAGGTTATTGATGAGCTTGCTAGAGAATATTTTGAGTAAGTTCTTGGTGAGATTGCTGGAGCAGATTTGAGCAAGTTCTTGGTGAGCTTGCTAGAGCATATTTGAGCAAGTTCTTGGTGAGCTTGCTAGAGAAGATTTTGAGTAAGTTCTTGGTGAGCTTGTTGAAGTAGATTTGAGCAAGTTCTTGGTGAGCTTTCTAGAGTATATTTTGAGTAAGTTCTTGGTGAGCTTGTTGAAGTAGATTTTGAGCAAGTTCTTGGTGAAGCTTGCTAGAGCATATTTTGAGTAAGTTCTTGGTGAGCTTGTTGAAGCATATCAGTGGATTACTTACCTGAGCAGATTAGGATTGCCTTGTTGAGCAGATCAGTGGATTGCCTAGCTGAGCAAATCAATGGATTACCTAATTGAGCAGATCAGTGGATTACCTACCTAAGCAGATCAAGATTGCCTTGTTGAGTAGATCAATGGATTGCCTAGCTGAGTAGATCAGTGGATTGCCTAGTTGAGCAGATCAGTGGATTGCCTACTTGAGAAAATTAGGATTGCCTTGCTAATAAGATCAGTGGATTGCCTAGCTGAGTAGATTAGTGGATTACCTTGTTGAGAAGATCAGTGGATTTCTTACCTAAGTAGATAAGGATTGCCTTGTTGAGCAGATCAATGGATTGCCTAGCTGAGTAGATCAGTGGATTGCCTTGCTAAGCAGATCAATGGATTGCCTACCTGAGTAGATCAGGATTGCCTACCTGAGCATATCAATGGATTTCCTACCTAAGTAGATCAGTGAATTGCCTTGCTGAGTAGATCAGTAGATTGCCTACTTGAGTAGATCAGGATTGCCTACCTAAGCAAATCAGTGGATTGCCTTTTTGCGTAGATCAGTAGATAGCCTAGCTTTAAGTAGATCAAAGTAATAATTTGTATTTAGATAAGGATCTCTATTTATTTATGAATTTTTATAAGGATATTATCTTATGGAGTACCCCACATTGGGGGAACCACATTAAATATTATGTCTCAATTGTATGTGGTGATTTGTGCTCTTGCTTAACATTGTTATATTTATCATTAATGCACATTGCTATATTTGGATATTGCAATTAAGGACACTAATTGATATTGGTTTGGAAAGAAAGTAAAATTGGGTGCTATATTGTTTAGCCCACCCCCTCTTAGTATAAGCTTGTGTTCTTCAAAACACACCCCAAAGCTAAAATGGAATCACATTTGCCCCTCCTAGGGGTGAACGTGTCCCAAAGGATAAGATGAAAACATGTTCGCTCTCCCATGCATGAACGTGCCTTAAAATGAAACATGGTTGCATTTACCCTAGTCGAGGGGTGAACATCTTGATCGCCCCTCCCATGGGTGAACGCTCTCTCAGAGAAGAATCATGCAAGCATGCTAAAAAATTGAAGATTAAAAAAATGTAGTTTTGAGCAAAAAGGACGAATGCAATTACAAAGATAAAGTCGTCCAGTTGTGAAGTTTCACCACAGTCTATAGTCAAGATTTCAAGGACCCCTGGTGCAGGTTTTTGCAAGCATTAACTGACTGTGGCAGCAAGTAACTTAAATTGTGAATCCCAAGTGAAGAAAGAAGCCATATAAGAAGCACATGAATATTTTCATGATTTCCAAGGTGTGAGTACATTTTCAAGGTATTGGACGTCTCTTAATTTTCTATGCACCAACGCTTGAAATGTTGATTTCATGGAAATGTTCCCTTGAAAGATGGATCGTTGTTCCAAAAGGATGGATTTTCAATATTTCCAAGGAGTAATTTCCTCACTCTTGTTCCTGATCTGTGATCATTTTGTTCTCATGTACATTTAATGAAAGAGGTGAAATCCTCTATAAATACTAATCAAATTTCCATTGTAAAGGAGGTTGGACATTCTCCAAGAAAACTTCTTAAGTTATCTGCATCAATAGAAGAGACTTGGATTCTAAAATATACAAGTATTCTTATGTGTGTGATTTCCTTCTATTTTTAAGCATTTCTATTTATGCTCATGTTTCTGCTATTAAGTTTAAAATTCTATTTCTAGATTTAAAACATTTTCAATGAATGAGTAAGTTTTGGAATGCAATCTGGAGGTTGTATCTGCAAAGGTGTGAGTGAAATTATGTTGCCTTTCTCCTGTTACATGCTATTATAAAAACTTGGTGGAATTCTTACTGCTAGTCTGCTCCAAATCCTACACTCCGGCCTGTGTCCATATTTCCATTTCTTTATGTTATTTCCAATTTATTTCCTACAACTCTAGTCTTAAACCAATGTAGGAGTTAGTTTGGGAGCTAGCCCTCTCTGAATATTGGCACGGGAGACATTTATTTCCTCCGGCCTTTCAATGTTGGTCGTATCTAGGGTGCACAAATGAAGTTTTGTTGATTAGGCAGATATTTTACCAACATGTGTTAGAGTTGATGGTGTTGTTACAATGCAAGGACACATGAATGGTATGTGTTAGATTTTAGACATAAATTAACCGATATTTGATACACATTCATTGAATAGCTCATAGAATAAATCTTGCATACAAAATTGTGAACACATTTTAGTGAAAGGACTTGTATATGAAGTACATGCTTATTTTTTATGCAATCCAAAAAGGTTTGCAGAGTTTCAACAATTTGCACTAGGAGTTATTGAAGGTAGAAAATTGTTAAAAGATGTAGATACTAGGTGGATTTCATTGTTTTAGCTTGCATATAGAGTTTTTAAAGAATATCAATTCTTAGTAGGGTTTATGTATGCAAATCGTAGGGTAGTTGATAAGGCAAAAAATTTGCTATACTGTATGAATGACTTGGAAACACTTCTCATATTATGTGGTATTCTTCCATTGTTGCAATAATTGAATACTTTGATTACACTTGCACAATAAATATTTATTTATATTATTGATTTGATCAGGATGAGAAAGCAAATACATATCCATATTGATAGGATATACTTGTTCGGTGAAAATTTTATAGATCCTTTGTTTGATAGTTGAAAAAATATAACTAACACCAATGATCCAAAAATATTTTTGAAGTTCAACACCAATGATCATATTTGTATTAAAGTTCATGAAAAGATGATACCTTTATATTATTTTGAAACTTGATCACATATAATTACAGAGGATATTGAACAAATGCCCATAATACACAACGAATTTGATGTAGTTTTACACAATACTAAGATTAAATTGATAAAAATAGAAAAATCATTGACAAGAGAAATAAGAGACCCTTTTCAAAGAGATGAGTTTTTTGAGGTGATGAGTGTGGTTAACCCCATGTTTTGGGATCCTTGTATTGAGTACAATATTACAAGTGAGTTTTTAATAAAACATATGCACACTCTTGTTAAACATTTCACTATAAGTGTGGAAGTCAATGGTATTAAAATCAATGGTATTCTCAACAAAGAACTTTTGACACAACATTTAAGCCATTTTGGATCGACAATGGATGGTCAAATGACATGTTTGAGTAACCCTCATAAGCTTGGTTCCAATACACATTTATAGAAAAATGTATCCAAGTAATGTCTTACAAGATACAATCAATGAATAGTTTTGTTTATATGAATTATGTCAAACAATGATTTTGGGATCTATTGAAGATGAAAGGGTTTTTAGTGCACTTTCTTTTGTGAAATCAAAAGTTCCTAATAGGTTGGAAAAAAATTTGGAAATTTTTTTGAGAATATATGTTTCATCGTATGAGTTGGACAAGTATGATAGAGCTTTGACATACTGAAAATCCATAGCAGATAGAAGAGTTATCACTAATACTCATGATAATGAGAATAATGATACTTGCAGTGATCAGGTTGTGGAGATAGATATTTTATATGCGTACAAGTGATTGTGGACAATCCAAGAAGTATTTGTTTTAGCTTCCTCCATTGTAATATTATCAAGATTTATTAAAATTGATATATTTGACAATATTTGTTATCATTTATTTTCCACTAGGATATTAAAATTGGTCTTCAGGTTTTCTAAAAGTTGAAAAAAATATTTTGTTCATAAATTCTTATTTTTTAAATAATAATATTGTTAATAAAATTTTATGTTTTATATCATAGCCTTATTATTGTATTAATTTTTCCTGTTAATCTTATGTTTTATATCATAGTATTGTTATTGTATTAATATTATTGTATTGACACAATTGAGCTCCTATTTTTGTCTAATAAATATTTAATGTGCAGTCATTTTTAAACCGATAGTAAATATCTCTTTTGTAAATTGAAAGTACAATAGTAAATATAATTGAATTGTCATAAATTTCAAAGCAACACAAGAATATACATGGAAACAATAATTGAATAATAGAAAACACAAATTTTGGAAATGTCTTTTCATTATATGGGAAATAAATATATTACATTATACAAAATTGTTGACTACAATACAACAAAATTTGCAGTCAACTAGTGAACTGTGTTCAATTTTTTAATCTTGAGAATGGGAGCTTGAGGCAGTTTCTGGTTATTTTTTTAAGTTACAAGTTATTTTCCCTTATCTCCTTGTTCAATAGTCTTTTCTGACAGTTCTCTAGTTATGATAAGGCCTTCCTCTGCTATCTCTAAGTTGTAATATACTGTAGAAAGCATTTTAGAAATATCCTTTTCCTTAAGTAAAATAGCAGGATCTAAGTTATATAACTTTATGACTTTTTTGAAAGTATTTTTCTCTCTAATTGTGGCTTGTAGTCATGTTTTCATATTTATTGCACTTTGAATGTAATCCTTTGCCATTGTTAGATGAACATGTAGTATTTTTACTTATTTTTGTAAGTTATCAAAATTTGACTACAAAATAGAAATGAAAAAATAAGTTAGTTTATATTTATATGGAAAAAATAAAACAAAGAATATTAAAAATTTAGGATGACTCACTTCAACCACATCCTTTGTAGCTTCAAAAACTGCAAGTTTTTTCTTATTAGAATCCCATCAATTAAAATATGCTTAGGCTTCAACATTGATGTTCTCCAACCTATTCAACATAATATCTAAAATTTCATCATTATATACAATGGGGGCCTTGACTGTGTTGGATTGAGCTTGATGTAGTAGACCATCAAGATTTTCTAGTTCATTTTCAACTAAAGAAAAATTGTCTCCTCTTTTAGAATTTTTTTTTTATCGAGCATTTAAGTGCTTGATAAGCACTTTCACCTGAAACTCCCAATCACAAAATTATTCTAAATCTAGAAGCAATGAATATTTTATCATTGCTTCGATATTATATACCATAAAAATATCTTCAAAAAAATTAACTTTATCATCCTCACTTACAAGACAAGGGTCATTGGTTTGAGGAGGCATTGATGGGGTCTAGGGAGATGCATGTCCTTTTTTTGTTGTGCTTATTTATGAGGATCTTGAAGCACATTTTTCACTCTAAAAGCACCTGAAATGTTACCTTGTAAAAGATAATACTCATCAAGTCGAGGATTATCTAACCCTAAGGCTAAAATTGCCTACATACTTGAAATATTACCAATAGAAAAAGTAGGAAAATCAGAGAGAGTTTGGGTTGGTGCTTCTCAAGAATTGGCTGGATAAAATTGTTTTCCAACCCTGTATTGACCTCTCATTAAAGGTTATTGTGGTGGAGGCAGTGGAGGTAACATTATCTATTGTCTTATTGAAAATTATGGGGAGGCACCTAAAAATATTACAATAATATTTTGTTAAAATTATTGAGAGAATAAAATTTAATAAAGTGAATATATTAATTTAAATGAAATACAATTACCTAATAAATATGAGATCTGTTGTGTAGCGATAACCTATAAAGGCATGTTGGTACAACTTACATATGAAAATATTTAAAATAAATAAATAGAAGTTATATAATTTGAACTAAACGAATACATGAATAGAACCTCAAAACAATAAGTTTACATGTCATAGGTGTTTCCTCGCTATATTGAACATCACATTCCACATGAATTCTAGTTAGAGGTGGATGATAAATAGGAGAATAAGAATCCCTTAAACATTTTGTAGCTCTTTTCTACAATGATGTTGACTCTAACGATGTGTTAGAATCACCAGTGACTTCTGGCATATAACCCCTTACTACAAGATCCCATTTTATATTGCATGTGGATGTCCTTCTCTACATTTAGGTAAAAATAAAAAATAAATAAAAAATGAAAAATCACTATAATATAAAAATTTATCACTTTGATCAAAGATACAAATTTACCTACACCTCTTCGATTGTCATGCCAATATTTACAAGGGTTGGGTGTAGTGTGGTCGGTACTTCAAAATTTTGGAGATTATGAAAAGATTCATAATAAAAAATAAGAATGTTATTGCATGTTGACACAGTTGTAGAAGTGTTTGTTTGGATGTTGTAATGATCTACTATGATGTGATATGCAATATAGGTACACTAGTCAAATTTTTGGTAGCCAAGACACTGAATAAGATAGGCCAATTCCTTGAATGAAATGTTTGTTGGTCTTCCTTATAGAACAAGTCTTGATTGAAAGAATTCTATATATGCTTTTAGAAACTTGTGTTCAATAGATGTAATATTCAAGCCTCTTCAAGAATTAGATGCATAAATTGAAAATAAAATTATTAGTTGAAAAACTGGAAACAAAATTGATCTTTAAACAACACAAAAAATGTGGAGAGTTATACCTAACAAATTGTTTGAAGAGAGGTTGTAGTGGGACTCCAAGTATGCTTTTTCATCGGTAGTTAACATGAATTTTGGAGTGATGGTCTTAGCATCCTTGTGAGACAAACCTATCAATATCTCTACATCTAAGGGTTTGATTGTAAATGAGACATTCATGTTACACATTGTCAAATTGATGGTTGTTGTATCATCATCGTATTCATTTATAATGTTCTACAATAAATGGTTATCTATTTTATAGTGCAGCATTAAAATTAAACTGTGAAAACTCATTGTTGACCCATGACAACTTGTATGCAGGTGTGGTTAAGATTTTAGAAATGAGGGGCACCCAAGGTTTTTGAAGAAATTTTGGAAGAAACAGGGGTGAAAGAAGTCATCATTACTATTTTTTGTAGAAAATAGGTAGGGTTGGAGGGATCATGGTATACTATGCAAGGTAAAATTTAGAAAGCATAGAATGAAAGGTATGGTGTGACTAGGGTTCTTTTATGTGCTTTGGATGAGAAAATATGAAAATTGACTATTGATGCCTTTCTATAGGTATATTTTATATTGAAATTTAATAGGGGATTGACACATGGAAGGATTTTATTAGACGTAAGTAGGCTATAACCTATCATCAGTTTTTTTCTTCATTGCAACCTATCATTAATTGTTTCCTCCACTGCAACCTATCATCAATTATTTCCTTAACTACAACCTATCATCAGTAGTTTCCTCTGCTACAACCTACCAATGGTCAATGCCTCCTATGCAACTGATCGAACATCAAAGTCCCTACTATAACCTACCAATAATAAAATTCTCATATGCAATCTACCAACAACTAAATCTTCCTCTACAATAGATCGATTATCGTAGCCCCTACTGCAACCTACCAATAGTCAGGTCTTCCTCTATAATTGATCATATATTATAGCCTTTGTTGCAACCTATCAACAAACGAGTCTTCCTATGCAATCGATCGACTATCGTAGCCCTTGCTACAACCTATCGATAATTGATTTCTTATATGCAATCTATCGATAGCTTAGTCTTCTTCTATGATCGATCAGTTATCATAACCCCTATTAAAACCTACCAACAACTAGGTCTTCTTTTGTAATCAATCGATTATTGTATCCCCTGATGCAACCTATCGATAGTCGGGTCTTTCTCTACAACCAATCGACTTTTGTATCCCCTACTATAACCTACCGATAGATGGGTATTCTTATGTAACTAATCGATTGTCATAGTTCATAATTGCAACCTATCAATAGTCATATCCTCATATGCAACCTATCAATAATCAATTCTTTCTTTACAACTGATTTATTGTCATAGTCCCTATCGCAACCTACCAACAGTCGGGTCTTTCTTTGCAACTGATTGGTTATTGTAGCCCTTGCTGCAACCTACCGATAGATGGGTCTCTCTATACAACCAATCAATTGTCATAGGCCCTATTGTAACCTACCAACAAAGTATTCTCATATGCAATTAATAGATAGTCGATGCCTTGTTTTCAACCGCGCATCAAGATGTTGTCCTTACAATGTGTTACAATCTATATTGAGTGTTTTAAATATTGTATGGCGTCGATCGTTAAAACTATAAAATTTATCACATTTTTATAATTTTTGATGAAAAATAAAGGCAAGTCACCATATCTCCTACATGATTTTCAACATTATTTGTCTCAATTTCAAAATTAATTCACCTTATTTTTATAAAAATATTCTGGGTCTGATTCCTTATGCATAACCCTAACTTCAAAATATGCTTAAGAGTTATATTTACAAATTTTCACATGAAAGGATGAGTTGGTTTGGAATTTTTCAAAGGATTATGGATACTGGATCAAGTTGGGATATGAGAATTTAGAACAATCAAAATTTCTTTCTCCCAAATATTTTTCTTGGAAGAATATTTGGTCATTAGAGGCTCTCCCTAAGGCAACAACATTCCTTTTGTTAGTAGTTCAAAGGAATATTATTACAAAAGAGAGTATACAAAGAAGAGGATATTTTATACCCTTTAGATGTTCCTTGTGTGAGGAGGATTTAAAAATATACGTCTATTTAATTCTTCATTGTTTGTTTGCTCACACCATTTGGAATTATTATTTTTTAAATTAAAATTATATTGGGTAGCTCCATCAACATTGAAAGAGTTGATGAAATGTTGGACTAAATATTTCAAAGCTAAAGAATTATGTATTCTTTGGAGGATTGACCTTAATATTATTTGTTAGAATTTATGGCTTGAAAGGAATAACAAATTTTTTAAAAATAAATCTCAAAATCATGCTCAAGTTTGGAACCGTATTATTGCCTCTTGTAGAATGTCTACAAATATGGTTCTCATCATGGAAAGTCTCAATTATAGAAAAATATGTGCTAATAACTTGGCTACAAGATTTGAACATACATGGAAGAGTCATATATGATAATGAAATTAAAACAAAATATCTTCTTCGATCTATGATAAAATGGAAATATCTAGAAATTGGGTTTATCAAAATTAATTTTGATGGTGCTTCTAAAGGAAATCTAGGAAAATCTAGTGGAGGTGGTGTTTTTAGAAATAGTGAAGGAAAAATTCTCCTCACTTATTCAAAATCATATGGAAATTCAACTAACAACTATGCAAAAGCTAGGGCACTTCTTACAAGATTAAAATTGCAATAGAAAAATGATTGAAATATATTTCAATTGATGCTATTAACAAAAATGGATGTGGAGACTGGATAAAAAATAATATAATTGTTGATTTTCATCATCTATTACTAGAGGCAATCTTTTGGAAGTGTGAGCATATTTATAGAGAAGGAAATAAAGTGGTAGATAAATTAGCAAATTATGATGTTGATCTTCATCTCTATGAAATTCAAATTTTAGAAGACAACTGGCCAAGTGAGATTTAATCAAAATGAGCTGATTGTGGAAACATAGCACTTTGAGGAAGTTGAAGAATATATTTAAGAGGAAAAGAAATAAAAATTTTATGATAAAAAAATATGCTTCAGCAAATATAATATTTTGGTATTTTGGTGGGAGTGGCCTCAAAAGAAGCCACATATAACTTATTAAAACTATATATTATTCTAATTGGTTATATAACTTATTAAAGTATACCCTAGTCATATTGCATCATGATCACATAGTGGTATTTTTTAGCTTTTGATGCTAAAATACTTAATGAAATGGAACCACAAGGCATAAAATGAGCATGCAATATTAAATATATGATAATGGAAATATAATAAGAATGTAAAACTCATAAGAAACTTCTCTAATAACTTATAAAATTACCATTAATAAAATCTCACAAAAATGGGATCTTCATACAAAATATGGAGATCTCAAATGCTCCATTATTCATACACGCTCTACATTGTATCTAGCTTGAACATGTACTCTACTATAATGTGCTCTTGCACTCTCTCCCTTTCACTCTCTACTAAAAAGGCCAATATATAATAGAATATGACTCTTGGCATTCATATTCCTATGAAACTTCATATTCCTATTTATAGACTCATGTACACATGGACAACATACACATTTACATCATCAAGTACCTTGCACATTCTAACAACACTTGTGCATTTATTATATTGCATAAAGTAAATACTTAAATCCTAATCTAAGTACACTCCTAATCTAAATATGTACCCAAGACGGTACATTAGCATGTACCAAATAATGTAATATATTCCAACGCCGTCATGTATTACATTATTTGGTTTTAGTAATCAATATAGATCTTCGTCTTTCATATGTTCTTCAACTCGACTTGGTTTTGGTTCAGTCTTCATATTTTCTTTTCTGTCATGCTTCCTCTTCCTTCTTCTTCTTCTTCTTCATTTTTGCATCTTTACTAGTGATATATCTTCTTCATGGTGAATTAGTACATCATCACAATAGTATTGATGAGGATTCAATATCTCATTGCTAATATGTTCATTTTGTTTCATGTCTTGAAAGTATTCAAAAACAATTAATGATAGATATATCATTAAACATTCTTCTGAAGTAAGCATAACTATATTTTGAGAATTCCACCAATATTTGAAAATTACTTCATGAAGATAACCAATTAATGTTAGAAAATTCCTTCTTTTGCTTCCTTGAGAAACAAAGAAAATCTTTCTTTTAAACTAGTAAACAAATATTTGTATCCATTAAAAGTATCTATTAAGTTTTGTGAATAAAACTTCAGTTCATGAAATAGTTCTTCATTATTAAATGCATTCCTCACTATTTCATCCATGCTTATTTTAATCCTTGAAGTAGAATTCCTTATAGCTCCTTAGTATTATATATTGAGAATAGTTTTGATAGAATCTTTTAACTTTCAAAAAATTGTTGATGTTGACTACCTTATGACTCCCTAGTTTTTGAGTATATAATCAAATACTAACTTTTTATTCTTCAACTTTGTAATATACTTTGTAATTTCTAATGATAAAACAATGATTTTATCAAGAATTTAATTTTTCAAATTTCTAGGTAGTATTCCTTTTAGCTCCCTAGTATAAGATCAAATTTGATAATATTTTTTCAATTCTCAAGTTTTGTAGAATACCATGTATCTCCCAAATGTTTTGAATATAATATGGTATTGATAAATGCTTAGCTTTCTAGATTATATTTGAGTTGAAAACCTTTTTACTCCCTAATGTTCAACTTTTACTTTTCAAGATAATCACATTATTTCTCCCTATTTATGAATAGAAAGCTAAATATATTTTGATGCAATTTTAATTTTGATGAGGTTCTCTATTTTCAAGACCTTTAAGTTGGATTTCTTATATCTCTTTAATTTGAGCAAGAGACTAATATCAAAAGTAATTTTTCCAACTTTCTAGCAACTCTATGTTTTGCTTCTTTCAAGTTCCAATAATATAGTTTCTAAATTTGGAGTTGAATTCTTTATAAATCTCTAGTTGAAAATTTAGAAAAAAAAGGTATTTGCAAATTTAATATTTCTATTTCAATGTAGAAATCCTTATTCCTCCAAGTTAAACTATTTGCAAAATATTTCTATGTAATTTGAATGAGGTAATTTTAAAACCTTTATTAAAAAAAATTTCTTCAAAAAACTTCTAGGGCATTCAATAGTTCTTCTAAGGTTGTAAATCTATACCTTATTTCTCCTTTTATTAAAAAAACCTTGAGTATAATGACTTAATTAACCTTGACTTCAATATTATGTCTTGTATCTCCTTAATATTTTGCAAAGGTTTAAATTAGACTAAATATTTCTTACTTCCTTTAATATGGTGCTCCAAAGCTTTGTCTTGCTTATTTTATTTTGCAATCTATGCTCTTAAGATGCTCTTCATTCACTGTGATGCATTCAATATACTTTGACGCTCAATATCTAATGCTTAAACTCTCCAAATTGTATATTTCTCTTCCCTTCATTGTAGCACATATGTACTATTCTTTCATGCTTCACTATCTCCTCTTCTCTATTCTTTGTAGATGTTCAAGTGGCACTCTGATCCATGCCTTTATTTCATGTAGAATGTATTACTTAAGTGATGATTGGTGCTTCTCTTCTATATTAACACTTGGCATTCAAGTTGATGCTTCTTCTAGGGTGCCTGAATACTCCTTGGCAGTTGGCACATCGTATCATGGGTTAAAAGTGTCTTTTACACCTAAAACACTTGTCGATGAATGTTACAACTTTCTACCTCCTTGGTAACATTCAATTTTTCACTACGCTTGACTTGTTTATCCCCTCTACAATGATGGTTTCACTTCCTTGGTTCTCAGACTATGATTTAGCTCTCCTCGTGGTGGTTGGAACTCTGTGTTTGATGTGCCAAATGGAAAACAAAAACCTTATCTCATACCATATGATTGTTTGATTCTTCAATACATTTCCTTTAAATGTAACGCTCATTAATGAGCAATCTTCAACCAATTCTAGAATTCTTCCTTCTGTTTCAATAGGTGTATGTTACGTTGATCATTGCTCAAGTGTCTTACCTTTTGTATTATGTAGCAAGCGTTACATAAAATGATGAAAATTATGATTAGCTCTCTATTGTACTCCTTTCAATGGTCTTGTATTGATTTTATGCAACCCTAATGGTGGTTCACTTAACTTCACTAAAGCTCCTTTGATGGTGATTCTCTTCCTCAGCTATGCTCTCAACTAAATGGTGGTGGCTCCTCTATATTGGCCTGGTGGTTCTTCCACTTCTTTGGTGGTTACTGAACTTGGCATTGGTTGGTTTATTTCTATTGGTGGTGCTCTTACCTCTTTTTTCGATAGTTAGGTTGCTTAGCACTTTTCTACATAAATGGCACTACTTTTGGGTGCTTAACATAAATAGAGCTTTGTGCTCCTTTGTTGTAATGTATTGTTGACTATTATACGTAGATTTAGAGAGATACTCTCTCATGCCTTTCTATTAATTTCCCCATATACTTTTAGTCCTTAAAATGTTACACTAGATTTCTTGAAACAATGACTTTCTTATCCAATATGGTGGCACCTCTTCTCTTTGCAAAGAATTGTTGAGCAAAGTGCAGGAACAGTATTGTCATTGTTGTCAACACAGTCAGACAGATCGGTTGATGCAGTGGACAGGAGTTAAGAGGTTCTTCAGAGCAAGAGTTAAGAGGTTCTGGATAGGAGTTAAGAGGTTCTTCAGAGCAGGAGTTAAGAGGTTCTTCAGAGTATGTACAGTGATTCTCCAAAAGATAAGGAACAATATTGTCATTGTTGTCAACACAGTCAGACAGATCGGTTGATGCAGTGGACAGGAAGTTAAGAGGTTCTTCAGAGCAGGAGTTAAGAGGTTCTTCAGAGTATGTACAGTGATTCTCCAAAAGATAGAAGTGGCCCATATGCTAAAAATCAAAAGAAATTCACAAGGAAGAAAACTGTCGCGATATCGCGACATGTTGAGCTAGAAAGAAAAACTGTCGTGATATCGCGACATGTTGAGAAGAAAGCAAAACTGTCATGATTTCATGACATGTTCGGAGAGAAAGCACAAGCAAGGAAAACTGTCACGATTTCACATGTTCGGAGAGAAAGCGCAAGCAAGTAAAACTGTCATGATTTCGTGACATGTTCGGAGAGAAAACGCAAGCAAGCAAAACTATCACGATTTCATGACATGTTCGGAGAGAAAGCGCAAGCAAGCAAAACTGTCATGATTTCGTGACATGTTCGGAGAGAAAGCGCAAGCAAGCAAAAATATCGTGATTTCATGACATGTTCGGAGAGAAAGCGCAAGCAAGCAAAACTATCACGATTTCGTGACATGTTTGGAGAGAAAGCGCAAGCAAGCAAAACTATCATGATTTCGCGACATGTTCGGAGAGAAAGCGCAAGCAAGAAAAAGTGTCGCGATTTCGTGACATATTGCAAGAGAGATTGTATGGACGAAAAAGTGTCACGATTTCATGACATATTGCAAGGAAGTTTGTACAGACAAAAAAGTGTCACGATTTCATGACATATTGCAAGAGAGAGTGTACGAAAGAAAAAGTGTCACGATTTCACGACATATTGCAAGAAAGAGAGTCCAAAAGAAAAAGTGTCACGATTTCGTGACATATTGCAGGAGAGAGAGTCAAAAAGAAAAAGTGTCGCGATTTCGTGACATGTTGCAGGAGAGAGAGTGCTAAGAGAAAAAGTGTCACGATTTCGTGACATATGACAAGAGAAAGAGCAAAGGAGAAAAAGTGTCACGATATCGCGACATGTCGGGTTTTCGCGACCTGAAGGCAAGAGAAAGAGCTAAGGAGAAAAAGTGTCGCGATATCGTGACATGTCGGGTTTTCGCAAACCGAAGGCAAGAGAAAGAGCAAAGGAGAGAAAGTGTCGCGATTTCGTGACATGTCACATTTTCGTGACTTAAGGAGGAGAGAGAAAGTAAGAAGGTAGAAGTGTCACGATATCACGACAAAAGTAAATAGGAAGAGTAAGGAGGTGAAAGTGTCACGATATCGTGACATGTGTTTTTTTGGGTACAAGCCAAGAAGAGTAGCAAGGAGGCGAAAGTGTCACGATATCGCGACATGTTGTGTTTTCGTGGTACAAGCCAAGAAGAGTAGCAAGGAGGCAAAAGTGTCACGATATCATGACATGTTTGGTTGAACCAAGTAAAGTAGCAAGGAGGCGAAAGTGTCACGATATCGTGACATGTGTTTTCGTGGGCAAAAGTCGAGAAGAGGACAAAGAGGTAGAAGTGTCACGATTTCGTGACAGGTCGCTTTGGTGCGAGCTAAGAAGAGAACCTAGCCAAAATAAGATATGTGATAGTTAACTGAAGTTAGTACGATAGTTATAGGTGTAGTTACAGAAGAAGATCATGTAGCTAAAATAAGAAGAGTTAACTGAAGTCGGTACGATAGTTACAGGTGCAGTTACAAAAGAAAATCATGTAGCTAAAATAAGAAGAGTTAACTGAAGTCGGTACGATAGTTATAGGTGCAGTTATAGAAGAAGATCATGTAGCTAAAATAAGAAGAGTTAACTAAAGTCGGTATGATAGTTACAGATGCAGTTATAGAGAAAAGTCAAAACTTTGTTATAAAAGGAGGTCTACGTGGAGAATTAGTGTGCTGTGAAAAGTAGAAAAAGAGCTACGAAAAGAGGGTTGGAAGAGGGTCATAAGAGAGCGCTAAGCAGAGTCGAGAGAGCCATAAGAGTGCAGTAAGAAGCATAGCAAGAGGGCTATAAGAGGGCCGTAAAAGTGTAGCAAGCAGAGCCATGAGTGTGCATGGTGTTTTGGTGAATAGCGAGAGAGGTTGGGTTAGCAATAGACCAGTCAGGGTCTTGTATAAGCGAAGGCATTTTTATGTCAATCTTATAGTTTCAAAATTACAGTCCAAGTTGGTGCTTGGAATTAGGGGTTGGTGCTCCTTTCTGTTGGTGCAGATAAATTAGGGGTTGGTGCTCCTTTCGTTGGTGCAGATAAATCATGGGTTGGTGCTCCTTCTAGTTGGTGTTGGTGGTGTTTTGGGGTAATTAGGGGTTGGTGCTCCTTCCAGTGGGTACTGGTAAATTGATTGTAAAATTGGTATTTTGCAAAGGCTGGATTTGGATGGGAGTCCAAACAGTCAATTTTTGAGGAGTAGCCAAATTGGTGAACCTCGGTACATCTTGTGTTGTGTGATGCTCTCTTGTTATATTTGCTTTATGTGGTTTTAAGTTTTCATTGTTTTGGCTTTAAGAGTTGAAGTTTTAAGTTATAAAGAGCCACACTGATTCACCCCCCCTCTCAGTGTCATTGTGAGACTAACAATTGGTATCAGAGCCAGTTTCCCTTGTCAGGCTAAATCAGCTAGGGTTGATCTTGGATTAGTACGCAATGGGTAAGAAGAATAGATCCTCCTCAAATAAGGCATCTCAGTCAGTTTCAGTTCCTGTGGAAGAGAAAATTGAACTAGAAAAGGTTGAAGAAGTGAATTCTAAAGTATGTGATGAAAACCTTGAGGCTGAAGTATATCTAGAAGGTGAGATGATCACTGCACTTGAAGAGTTGAATAAAGAAAGGAAAAAGAATAGAAGACTGTCCAAGAAGTTGGAAGAATATGGGGATAAGATCGAAGATCTCTTCTTACAAATTCATAAAGCCAAGAAAATAGAAGAAGCCTTGAAGTCACACCGGGATGATAAAGTCGATGTATGTAGCAAACGTGAAGAGGAATCTAACAAAGTTTTTAGTGATCTAAAGCTGCAAGTAGAAGAGTCCAAAAGGATTGAAGAAACTCTCAGGTCACAGATCAATGAGAAAAGGATTGTTTGCTGCAAACAAGAAGAGGAGATTGTTGTATTGAAGAAACAACTAGAAGAGGCCAATACAAATCTCAAATTTGAGAAGAGCACAGAGATGCTAGATAAAATGTTAAGGCAACAAAGAAGCCCCATGTGTAAGCTTGGTCTTGGATGTGAAGTTGAACAACCTTCATCTTCTAAATCTGCAGAGAAGAAGAAATCCACTACTGAAGGATCAAAGCAAGAAAAGCTTGAAGTTGAATCCTCAAAAGGAAGAAAATCTCAAAGGAGATCTACAGCAAAACAACCACAACAAAAGAGGTTCTATCACTCTCACTTTATTCATAATAATGCTTTTAATGGCTATTGTTTTAGATGCAACCATTATGGTCACAAGGCAATTTATTGTGGATTGAATAATAGATCAAAGAATTATGCTGGTAGAAATACATCTGTTATTCTGATTGAACACCATGTGCAATGTTTTAAATGTAATGGTCATGGGCACATAGCAAGGTTTTGTCCAAGAACTTTTGTATCTAATCTAAGGCAAGACAGTAGATTTCATCAGACACAAAGAATGCAACATAGAAGAAATCATATGCATCAAAGAAAGGAAAATAATCATCCATCAAGGATGCACAAGAGACAACCACCCAAGAGAAATGTTCAAGTTCATGAAAAGGTTCAAAATAGGGATGCAGTTGAAAAACTCAAGCCCAAGTTCAAGAAATCTTGGAGAAAGAAAGAAGAGAGGAAATCGTGTCTCCTTGGACTGAAGGAGATTACTCCTCTATTGCACTAAGCGGCTCCAGGTAGCACATCCTCAGGGGGAGCAATGTTAAAGTTTTATTTTAATGCTCCTATGTATTTGTGTGGTTATCTGAGGATGAAAGGAAAGTAGTCGAGGAGTTGTCGTATAGTTGTCAAAATGTGTTTCAGTTCATGTAGATATTTGTGGAGGTAATAACGGGCGAGCATGAGACTTGGCTTGAGCCTCTTTCAATTAGTGTGAAGTCTCTTTGGGGGGTTACAAGTAGATAGTGTCAAACCGATGTGCTTCGACAGAACAACATGGTAAACAGCTAGGTTTTTGATGCAGCAGCTGATAGGCATTATCTGAGATAGAACATGCAGACACGAGTCGACGTGTCATGGAAGCATAAGCTGGCAGGTGCTGGTTTTGAAGACTATAACATTCCCAATCTGCAGATAAAATAGAATCCGTGTTGTGAGTACGTCTCAATTCATCTACCAATATCGATGGAGGACTATGGTAAAGCTCTTCATGATCGTGATGAAAATTACTGCCAACGTGTAGGTGGAAAGCGTGAGGTTCTTAACCAAAAATACATCACATCGTTTGGTATAAGAGAGCATCAATTTTCTCTAAAGAAGTAGCCGTTATCAAAGAGATGCCAGAGTCAAAGCAAACAGTGGTACTAGCACCCAGTTGGTCAAGAGTGCCAAGTGGCACATGCAAGGCAGAGACGTTGAGAGAATAGCACCCAGGTGGTGAAGCGTCAAGGAGGACAAGATGCCTATGCAACTAAGAAAGTCTTGCATTATTTGAGAAATGCGAGATATTGCCCGAGGAATCCCTTGATCGCAGTGAGGAGAAATGCTCCCTAGAATCGCGTGAAGATCATTCGTCTAAGACATTGAGTAGCCCTGACATATGCCCTAGCAAGAAGCAGAATACCGAGAGTTGATGACTGCGCGCAGATTGAGGTTCCAACGCTAGATATAACGGTCCACTGTCAATACCTGCGTAGACGATGAAAACATTCATGGCAGCCGTTAGAAACCAGAGACATTGAGCTGCACAACGGATGCGAGGCAAAGTCGTTAGTCACGAAGGAGGTGGCAGTTAAGAGGCTAAAGAAAATTGTGGAGAGTGTCGATGTTAAAGTTGATGAAGGTAGGGAACGAGTTATAAGCATAGTGGTTGAAGCCCATTGGTTGTGAAAGAACTTGAGTTAGAAAAGAACATGAGTATCATTGTTATGTGATATTTGTGGTTGAGCATTGTTGGAAATGTTTGAGTTGGTTGATACATACTTGGACTAGGGTTGTGTGAGAGAGAGTTGTCCCTTGTGATGATTGGTTGAGTTGATTTGATTTGAGATTGCCATTCATTGTTGAGTTCATTTTGAGTACTACTTGAGCATGATTGATTGAGCCTTTGAGAAGGCCTTTGGGAAATATTTGAGGACAGTGTTGGGACAGATTTCTAGAGCAGATTTGGACAGGTTTTGTATGAGCTTGTTATTCAACATTGGACAAGTTCTGTGTGAGCTTGTTATTCAGCATTGGACAAGTTCTATGTGAGCTTGTTAAGCAGGTTCTGTGTGAGCCTATTGATAGAGTACAGAGGACAGAGTCCCAATGGATAGAGATCCAGCAGCCAACACAGTTGAAGATAGATCTGAGTGAGGATTCTTCAAGTGGAGAGAGGTCCACCAGTCAGTGCAGCAGAGAGACAAAGTCTTCTATAATATAACAATTGGAGAGAGGTCCACCAGTTAGTAGCGGATACCTTAGCAATAAATTGGGAGTGGTCATGCTTCCCAAGAACTGACTAGCTATCGGGACCACATTCTCAGGGGGAGCATTTATATATTTGCTTATATTTTTTTGAAAGTTTTGCTAACTATCATAACGTGTGCCTGAGAATGTTGTGCATGGACTCAAGGGGAGTCTTCAGCAGCCCTTTGGTATTATTGTCAAAGGGGGAGAAGAATTACAGGAAATTGCACGTGTGTTGCCAACAATTCCAAAGGGGGAGATTGTTGAGCAAGGTGCAGGAACAATATTGTCATTGTTGTCAACACGATCGAGATCGGTTGATGCAGTGGACGAGTAGAGGGGAGGGGAGTTAAGAGGTTCTTCAGAGTAGGAGTTAAGAGGTTCTTTAGAGTATGTACAGTGATTCTCCAAAAGATAAGGAACGGTATTGTCATTGTTGTCAACAGAAGATCGGTTGATGAAGGGAGAGAAGTTAAGAGGTTCTTCAGAGTATGTACAGTGATTCTCCAAAATATAGAAGTGGCCCATATGCTAAAAATCAAAAGAAATTCACAAGGAAGAAAACTGTCACGATATCGCGACATGTTGAGCCAGAAAGAAAAACTATCGCGATATCGCGACATGTTGAGAAGAAAGCAAAACTGTCACGATTTCGTGACATGTTCGGAGAGAAAGCACAAGCAAGCAAAACTGTCATGATTTTGCGACATGTTCGGAGAGAAAGCGCAAGCAAGAAAAACTATCACGATTTCATGACATGTTCGGAGAGAAAGTGCAAGCAAGCAAAATTATCACGATTTCGTGACATGTTCGGAGAGAAAGCGCAAGCAAGCAAAACTATCATGATTTCATGACATGTTCGGAGAGAAAGCGCAAGCAAGCAAAATTGTCATGATTTCGTGACATGTTCGGAGAGAAAGCGCAAGCAAGCAAAACTGTCACGATTTCATGACATGTTTGGAGAGAAAGCGCAAGCAAGCAAAATATCACGATTTCGTGACATGTTGGAGAGAAAGGCAAGCAAGAAAATATCACGATTTCACATGTTGGAGAGAAAGGCAAGTAGAAAAAGTGTCGCGATTTCGTGACATATTGCAAGAGAGATTGTACGAACGAAAAAGTGTCACGATTTCGTGACATATTGCAAGGAAGTTTGTACGGATGAAAAAGTGTCACGATTTCGTGACATATTGCAAGAGAGAGAGTCCGAAAGAAAAAGTGTCACGATTTCGCGACATGTTGCAGGAGAGAGAGTCCAAAAGAAAAAGTGTCACGATTTCGTGACATGTTGCAGGAGAGAGAGTCCAAAAGAAAAAGTGTCACGATTTCGTGACATATTGTAGGAGAGAGAGTCCAAAAGAAAAAGTGTCACGATTTCGTGACATGTTGCAAGAGAGAGAGTCCAAGAAAAAGTGTCACGATTTCGTGACATATGACAAGAGAAAGAGCTAAGGAGAAAAAGTGTCACGATATCGCGACATGTCGGGTTTTCACGACCCGAAGGCAAGAGAAAGAGCTAAGGAGAAAAAGTGTCGCGATATCGCGACATGTCGAGTTTTCACGAACCGAAGGCAAGAGAAAGAGCAAAGGAGAGAAAGTGTCACGATTTCGCGACATGTCGCATTTTCGCGACTTAAGGAGGAGAGAGAAAGTAAGAAGGCAGAAGTGTCACGATATCACGACAAAAGTAAAGAAGAAGAGTACGAAGGCGAAAGTGTCACGATATCGTGACATGTTGTGTTTTCATGGTACAAGCCAAGAAGAGTAGCAAGGAGGCGAAAGTGTCGTGATATCGCGACATGTTGAGTTTTCACTGGTACAATCCAAGAAGAGTAGCAAGGAGGTGAAAGTGTCATGATATCGTGACATGTGTTTTCGCGGGTTCAAACCAAGTAAAGTAGCAAGGAGGCGAAAGTGTCACGATATCGTGACATGTGTTTTCATGGGCAAAAGCCGAGAAGAGGACAAAGAGGCAAAAGTGTCACGATTTCATGACAGGTCACTTTGGTGCGAGCTAAGAAGAGAACCTAGCCAAAATAAGATATGTGATAGTTAACTGAAGTTATACGATAGTTACAGGTGCAGTTATAGAAGAAAATCATGTAGCTAAAATAAGAAGAGTTAACTAAAGTCGGTACGATAGTTACAGGTGCAGTTATAGAAGAAAATCATGTAGCTAAAATAAGAAGAGTTAATTGAAGTCGGTACGATAGTTACAGGTGCAGTTACAGAAGAAGATCACGTAGCTAAAATAAGAAGAGTTAACTGAAGTCGATACGACAGTTACAGATGCAGTTATAGAGAAAAGTCAGAACTTTGTTATAAAAGGAGGTCTACGTGGAGAATTAGTATGTGGTGAAAAGTAGAAAAAGAGCTACAAAAAGAGGGTTGGAAGAGGGTCGTAAGAGAGCGCTAAGCAGAGCCGAGAGAGCCGTAAGAGTGCAGTAAGAAGCGCAGCAAGAGGGCTGTAAGAGGGCCGTAAAAGTGCAGCAAGCAGAGCCGTGAGTGTGCATGGTGTTTTGGTGAATAGCGAGAGAGGTTGGGTTAGCAATAGACCAGTCAGGGTCTTGTATAAGCGAAGGCATTTTTATGTCAATCTTATAGTTGCAAAATTGTAGTCCAAGTTGGTGCTTGGAATCAGGGGTTGGTGCTCCTTTCTGTTGGTGCAGATAAATCAGGGGTTGGTGCTCCTTTCTTGGTGCAGGAGTAAATCAGGGGTTGGTGCTCCTTCCCGGTTGGTGCTGGTAAATTAGGGTTGGTGCTCCTCCTCTCGTGGGGGGTGGAACGATTGTAAAATTGGTATTTTGCAAAGGCTAGATTTGGATGGGAGTCCAAGCAATCAATTTTTGAGGAGTAGCCAAATTGGTGAACCTCGGTACATCTTGTGTTGTGTGATGCTCTCTTGTTATATTTGCTTTATGTGGTTTTAAGTTTTCATTGTTTTGGCTTTAAGAGTTGAAGTTTTAAGTTTTAAAGAGCCACACCGATTCACCCCCCCTCTCAGTTTCATTGTGAGACTAACAAGAATTGATAATAGTAGTTTTTCTTCCATGGTAGCTTCTCCTTGTTGGCTACTCTTCCATAATGACTCCTCCTCATCTCTATGCTTGGTGGTTTTTTATTTGGTGACTCCAAGCTTCTAATTTGTGCCAAAACCTGTGCCTTTCAAATAGAATAATAATTCTATTCTCTATTGTAAATTGTTGACTTATTTACTTTCCAAGAGATAGTAAGGATTTGATATTTTTCATTTCCTTATATTATTTCTAACTTCTCCTTTCTTTGTTGCAGGTTTATATCCCTTGGGAATGTTATCTTATCCAAATTTGAAGTTATAAACTTGAGATATTTCATTTGGCTACTTTAAAAACTCAAATGTGGTGCTTTTAAAGACTTAATAATAAGATAATGGTAACGTTCAAATAATGAACTTATATAGAACTAATATTGCATACATTTTGGTCACCTTTGTAGCTAGGTTTCTTGGTGATTTGATTCACCAATTTTATACCACGAATTTGTAAAAAATTATAGTTCCAATTCTTATTGCTTTATTACCCTAAACTTGTTAATCTTGTAGCTCTTCTTGTTATCCAAATCAGCTCAAAAACTCCTCCAATTCATAGCTCTATGAATCTTCAATTTATTGCCCAATATTGCTTTCTAAAAGCTTTAACTATCTGAATCCTTCTCCTTTAGATTTTTGTCCAAAAATCATTTATTTTGTAGCTTCTAATGCAGCTATAATATCTTCTCTTAATGCTGGTCAATTTTGTAGCTAAATACTTCTTCAAAATGGTACTTCAAGAACTGATTTCATTACATTTATCTTGTTGTCCAAAAAAATCAATCAATTCCTTCAAATCACTATCTTATTTTACTGCCAATTCCTCCTTCAATTCATTGTTCAAGGACCTTTAAAAATCTGCCCAACTCTTCTCCAAAATGCAGCTTTATGTCACCTCCAATTTGTTGTCCTATGACTCTTCAACTTCTACTGTGAAAATCAGTGATCTTATCCTTCACAAATCAGCCTTCAAGCCTTTAATGGCAGTATTCAAATTTCTCAAATTGGTGGCCTCTTCTACCTTATTTCTCCTCCTAAAATTTGACTTTAAACCTATCCTATTAAGTTGGCCTTTTTCTCAAGAATTTGAATATCTTGAGATCTTCAAGGATCCTTTTTAAAATTTGGCAACCTTCTTGCCAAATCCTTTTTATTTTTGGGCTTGTTGTAAGATGGTGACAATTGTCTCAAATTATTATTTTCAGGAGCTACTCCTTCTTGCAATATTCTACCTTGAGCCTTCTTCAAATATCCTCCAATGACCACTTCTTCAACTTTCTTCAATAGGGTTTTTTCTAGCCTTTTTCTTTCTCCTTTCAAGTTTTTCTTGAGATCTCTTATTTTGGGTCTTCAAAAATTTCAGCTTCTCAAATATTCAATAGGACTTTTCTTAGCCCTCTTCTATCTTCAATATTCAATATTGTAACTTCCAAATCTGAAATTTCTTCAATGGGACCTTTTCTTGGATCTCTTCCTTAATCTACAATCTTCAATATTTTATAGGGACCTCCTTCTTGGGTTTCATTAATCTTCAATATCCAATATTCTATGGGGACCTCCTTCTTGGGTCTCCTCAATCTTCAATGTTTATTTTTCTTCAACAAAGAACGAATCCCTGCACGAGGAAAGCACATCTAATTTTAGGCAATCAAAGATGAAATTATTATCTATCTATTGTAGGAAGCTTCTCAACTTCTGAGAACAATTTTTTTGTAGCAAAAAACTTATATAGTAGCAAAGAACTTCATGAAAATATCTAGATCTCTATAAATAAATAAACATCACTAGTTATCCTTCAATCTAGTGGAAAGAGATCTATGTTGAGTCCTAGTCTTCACGAGTTTTCCTGCAACCCTATGGAAAGACTCTTAGCCAAAAAGCAATTATGAAAATACTAAAAATGAAATCTCCGTATCTCCTTTCAATCTTCTTGTGGCTCTCCCTATCTCCTATCAATCTACCTTATTCTCTAATACCACTATTAGCTTTTGATGCTAAAATATGTAATGAAATGCAACCACAAGGCATAAAATGAGTATGCAATATTAAATATATGGTAATGGCAATATAAGCATGTAAAACTCATAAGAAACTTCTATAATAAATCATAAAACTACCATTAATGAAGCTCAAAAAAATAGGATCTTCACACAAAATGTGGAGATCTCAATTGCTTCATTCTTCATACATGCTCTGCATTGTATCTAACTTGAGCATGCACTCTACTCTAATATGCTCTTGCACTCTCTCTCTTTCACTCTCTACTACAAAGGTCAATTTACAATAGAATATGACTCTTGCCCTTCTATATTCCTATAACACTTCATCTTCATGATTATAGACTCATGTACACATGAAAAACATGCATATTTACATCATCAAGTACCTTGCACATTCTAACAACACTTGAGCATTTATTATATTGCATAAAGTAACTGCTCAAATCCTAATCTAAGACACACTCCTAATCTAAATATGTAACCAATATGGTACATTAAGATTTACCAAATAATGTAATATATTCCAACAATATTATAACAACTTGACAATTATGTATGTATATTTTACCAAAAATTGACAATTATGTATATATATCTTGCCAAGTTTCAAACCTGGGCCTCCTTGAAAGTTGAGGAATTTAATTGGTTGAGCGAATGTGATTTGATATTAAGAATGTAATATTACAATATTAATATTTTTGTATTTATTCATAGCATCTAAAATTATTAATTGATAAAAAGTTTTTGTAATATGTTAAATTTACATAGCAAAATAATATTTTTTATTAATTAAATTAAAATCTAAAATTAATAATTACTTAAAATTTAGATATACATTAAACATTAAAAAATATTGATTTTATATATATATATATATATATATATGATAACAAGGATAATAAATAAACACTTAAAATAACATTTATGGATGCTAAATTATATATAAAGACAATAAATAATTTTCATCACAAGAAATGAAATGTTTGCAAATCAAAAGGGTATATCTTTTTACAATGTTAAAATTAAAAAAAAATAATAATAGTAAAATATAATTATAAATACTAATTCAAAATTGAGTAAACCATGTAATTCTATATATATATATATATATATATATATATATATATATATATATATATATATATGATTGATAGTAGAAGGGATTTTAAAAGGGTCCCCAAACCTATTACAAGTAGGGTTTTGAAAGGCACCCCCAAACCTTAGATCTAGCAATAAGACATCAAGAAAGACTGAGTTGAATTCCACAAATCAAACCCAAAAATCCAATGAAACAACCTCCTAGCAAATAAATCGCATATTTTTATCAAGCAAATACAAGTTATTGTCCCATGGTCAAACCACCGTGTGCTCTGAATCTAAAGCAATAGAATAATGAAAATGCTACCGGTTAAAAATAAATTTACAAATGAAAACTACCCAAACCGAAGCATTTATTGCCTAACATGAAAGGAGAACAAAGTAATCTTGTCATCACAATCAACAAATATATCCAAAAAATCACATAACAAGAGAACTCCTCATGAGAATAGCCAGTTTAAGAAAAAAACACTAGAAATACCAACCAAAAAAATCCACAACATAAAAACCATCTAGGAGATCTACACAAGAAATTCCATGAAACCCGTAAATCCCATTGGAGCCAACCAAAAAAGTTTCAAGAACAACTACTCTCAGGTACAAGAAAAAGGAGATAGCAACATTCCACACCGCACCTGAGAGGGAGAAGGGTAAGATCCTAAAAAATAATCCTTAGAACCCTAGGATCAAACACACCACCACTATTGGAACTAAAGAAAGAGATCTCTGCAGATCGTCGAAGCTAGGAAACCCACCAGAGACATGGGACCAAAAGCTAAAAACCACCATAGCATAACAACCCACTTTCACCCTAACTGGTTTGGGTCGGTATTTGGCCTTGTCTCCCAAGAATATCCAAATACAACAATAAATTATCAAACCTAGAAGAAAGTGGCACAAACCAACCATGAACCCACTACTGGTAGAGAACCCTAGCAATAGAGCCATCCAAGCACCATCCAACCAAAGCAGCCAAACCATCAGATCTAAATCCAGCCAAGGGAACACTATCATAGTTTTACAACCAAACACCATACCAAGATCACCCCAATGGGTTTGGGTCAGTATATAGCCCTTTCCTCTCCTTGGAAAGCCAAAAAAAAACATGAAACTATCAAACCCAGAATAAATGTTGCACAATCCAACCAAGTCCTTGAAACTAGCAAACAACCCAAGAAACGCAACCACCCAACACACCCACCAACCAGAGTGAGAGCTAGCCAAGGGGTCAACAACCAAAATTTTCCACTATATTATAATAGCCCAGGATCACCCCTACAGGTTTGGGTTAGCATTCGACCCTCTGCTCCAGATAAGAGTGATAATACCAAACCCATAAGAGAGTAGAACATACTAGCAAGACCCCCAAAAAGCAAAACACCCTGGTCACAAACCACAACAAAGAAACTAAGCATGACTAGCAGCCAGATCCAAAATAGGAGAAAGGAGGCCTCCCACTCAAAGGGTTTCAGAGCATCAAAGTCAGAGTGGGAGTGAAACCCTCATGGAGGAAGCCCTCACAAAGGAAACCCTCACGGGCCCTCTCTACCACTATATATATATATATATATATATATATATATATATATATATATATATATATATATATATATATATATATATATATATATATATATATATATATATATATATATAATAGGCTATGCATGGCTTATGTTGGAGGCCACTCCCATTATAAAAATAAAACATTACATTGCTCTCATTACATTTCTAACAAGTTACATATCCAACCTTACCTTTCTATCAAAGATATTCCTCATTTGTCTTTCTATCATTCTTCATCTTCCTCAAACTGCTAAGTTTCCACAATCAATACATTTTATATCATATGCTTTCTAAATTTTAAATTCTGTCAAGATGAAATTCAACACTTTGAATGACTAGAATATTTTTTGCCCAACTTCTATATCTATAAAAAAAAATTCTATAACAACCTCACAATTTCTTAATACCTTTTTAGGAATTTATTCGTTCCCTAATATTCTAAGATATTTTCATTGTTATTTTTTATTTTTATTTTTGGGTTTAGCCCCACTTCTTCTAGACACTTGTGATATTTGTTTTTATTTTCCCATATCAATATCCCTCTAGGTTTTCTTTTCTTTTTGTTTTTTCTTCTTGGGTCTTCCTCTCTTTTTTTTTTCAACAATATTTTCATCTTCATCAATCTCTTCAATCTTCTCACACTAGTCATAGTAAGACTTATCATATTTAGGTATGTCTTGTTCTAAAGGATCTAAAGTGCAAGGAATAACCTCAAAAGTACAATATTTTTGTCTCCCTAGAAAACCTAAAATGTAAGGATGCTCTTATGTAGAGATTACCTTCTTATTTTACCCTAAAAACCTAAATTGTTATGGGTTTCCTCTATTCTCATTTCTTTATTATGCTGCTCTTGAAACCTTAAAGTGCAAGGGAAAACATCTTCACCACTTTTATTTTTATTACCCGAAGAAGATTCTATACTACTTGAGGAAAATTAAGATGATTTACTTGGAATAAATTTGATCTATTTTATCGTCTTTGTTTTAGGATTTATCTCCACATCGTATTTTATACCTTTATTTCCTTTTGAACTTGCCAAATGATATTGTAGACAAACTTTATTTACCTCTTCTTTCCAAGTGGAATATCATTGATCTGATCTAGCTTCTATTACTGTATGATTTCCTTACTTTATCTTGAAGTTTATCTCAAGGTTGGAATTTTTTATCTCTTTATTCATAGTTTTCACTTTGCAAACTCTTACCATGTGTCCAATCTCATAAAAATTATGGCAATGATATGCGATATTTTCATAATATACTTGTTGATCTAATTCTATTGATTTAGATTTAATATTAATGGATTGTTGCAAAGGTTTTGAGATGTCTGTAGAAACACAAATTCAAGTATATATAGCATGCTTTTCTTCTTGGCAGTTAGTCCTTCCTTGATATATTCCCTTAGGGTATTTCCAATATTCTTCAAAATTGTCTTATTTATAATCAAATATGGAAGTCCAAAAATCCTAACCGACATTGGAAGTTTCTTAATAGTTTGTCTCAACAGAAAAAATTCCATTCCATCGTCTCAAATAGAGTGCATATCCTCCCTTAAACCATGGGCGACCAACCATTATTTTATTCCTAATTTTTGAACTAAAAAATATGATGAGAAAAAAATATTTAGGGAGAAAATTCATAGAGTAATGTGAATTCAATACCACTTCCACTTGATCCAATTTTGAATCTCCATAAACCTTGGCCATGATCTATGGAACTTACATATTAACCCTCTACTTTTAAGAACTATTATATCATTCTCAATCATCTCATCCTTGATACTTACTTCTGGTGAAATATCTGCTACTTGGATCGAACTTGCCATATATTTGCTCTTTTGTGTATCTCCAACTTAGGTGTCCATACTTCCAACTAGGTCATATTGAATTACCATTAGGGCTTTCAAATATGACTTTTCTTCAATAATAGCTAATGGGTCTTGCTTTTGGCTTGCACTCCCTCTTGGCTCACACTCCCTCTCCACTTGCACTCACTCTTGGCTTGCACTCTCTCCTTCCTTGCACTCACTCTCGGCTTGTACTCCCTCTTGGCTCACAATCGCCCCTATATCTTATTTTTCCTAGCATTCCTTCACTTCAACAACTTTTTGTAAATAATTTTCCATGCATTCATGATAAGGGTTTGAAGCAGTGATGCACTTTGGATGAACTTGTCGCTCTTCCACCATGATTGAATTCCAAATCACACTCCCTCTTCATTCGATCTAAGTACTAACCATGTAATTATTTTAATATATATTTTTGATGAGCTTTTTTATCACTCAATATTATTAAATTGAGATTATCTTCTTATTATAGAATTTTATTCATGTCATATATTTTTATTGTTGCTTAAATTGTAACCACTACTTAATGGGAGAATTGTGGATTATTGAATCTTATTACTAAATGAGCATTACCTATACACTTTTTTTGTTAGCATGTCAAAAAATATGACACATTAGCGTTGATAGAACCATAAGAAGGTCCTTATTTAACTTGTAAAGAAATCAAGAAGAAAGTTTTTAAAATATCATTGCTCAACAAGCTCCCTTTAAACAACATTTTTTCCTTTGAAAAAATCTACAATTTTTTTTCCTAAGTTTGAAAAAAATTATAATGCTATAGGTATGAAGTACCTTCAATAATTTTAGTTACATCCTACCTAGGAGTTGGTGTAAATTGAACTGAGAGGAGTCTTAGCCTCCCTGCTATAATATGTGATAGTCAGCTTACAATCTATAAATAAAATCCTAATAACAAGACTGATAGGTGGAAAGCAAGAATAACTTCCTAATAAATTACATTTCTTGAATGACTCCTACTTGAGTACCAAAACTAAGGAGGTCTCAAGTTTCAATTCTAAAGAAAAACAATATCCTAAATATTATATTTCCATAAAATAAAGGTAAAGGTCCCTTTAAGGGTCTTTTTTTATGCTAATAATAGATCTCGAATATGATCCTTAATAAGAGTATGTGAGTAAACCCCAAGTTCTCTAACACTTCTTTCCTCTGCCAAGTGTATGCTAGAAGGTTCAAATCATCTTTTGAAATACCATTTGCTTCTACATTTAGTTTCCTATAGATGTGCTTGTATGAAATTTTTGTTATAGAAGATTCTAATAATTTCACTTGCTCATAGAAAGGACTAAGGAGCAAGTTTTTCATCTCAACATGATCTACAACCCAACTTATCATTAATTTTGAATCTCCATAAATATATAAAGTTGTAATTCCTTGCTCCACTACTATTCTCATCAAGAGGATCAATGCTTTCCATTCTATCATATTATTTGTTCCTTTACCTAAACTTGCCTTGAAAGTGATCTTATGATTTTTATTTAAGTAAAGTGCTCCTCTGCCCCACACCCACCTGGGATTCCATGGAAAGCTCCATCGCAAAAGGCTCATGGGTTCATATAATTCAATATTAATGTTCTTATATGTTTTCTTAGTTTTTGTTTTGGGAAGATTTTTAAACTTTCAAAAATGGATTAATCTACAATTGTATCTGAATCATTGAAATTTCTTTGCCTTCAAACAGCCTAACATTTCTAGCCATTCATAATCCCCATACAATTTTCAAATAGATACATCTATACTCCTTTAATACTATTTATTTGAACCATTTTTGTATGTTATCTAAAATATTCCTAGAAGATCATTTTCCTTTCCCTTGAGTCAAAGTTAAAATTGAATTCCTCACTTATCTTGCAAAAGGGCAATGAACCAAAATATGGTTCATTGTTTTTTCTTCCTTTCTGCACATGACACACTGACTGGGTCCTTGCCAATACCTCCTCTGAATAACATCCCATGTTAGTATTTTTTTAGCTAGAGCTAATTAGGCAAAGATTCTATATTTTAGGGAGCTTTTAACTTCCATATTCTACTCCACAACCAAATCTTTTCCTCATTGTTGTTGTCAAAGCTTGCCTTATACCCTTCTCTAACCATATACTATCCACTTTTTGGATTCTTGGACCATATTAGACATATTCTTTGTTGATTTAGTAGCATATTTGCTATTTATAGTTTCTTTGTGTAGTCATGACAAATATGTGCATCATTTCCTCCTAGTTTCAGCTCTTTTGCTATGAGCCATTCTTGTTTTCATAAATTAGTACTCTTTATTGATACCACTTATGCCAATAACATATTTTCTTATCTATGGAGATGATCTATTATATTTTAAGGAAGATAACAATCTCCTTTGCTTCCTAGACAAGGATCTTTGCCTATCCTTACTTCCTTTCCATTCCCTATTTTCCAAGCCTAGAAATTCCCAACTAATGTAAAATCTCTCACTAGTGTTTTCCAAATAATTATGGTTTTTGAAACTAATTTATTCTACAGTCTAATAAAATTTACAAAGGATAAGGTGCCTAAATATTTCTCTTGAATTACTTCATGCTATAATCCTTTTCTAGTTATCAATCTCCATAAACTTTTTGTTGCTAAAGCTTTTTCATAATTATGTATATTCTTGAGACTCCATCCTCTATTTGATTTTGGTTTATCTATGAGGTTCCATTTAACTTGTGTCATTGCATCCTTCTATTTGTTCCCTAACCAAATAAATTAGAAATACTTTTTTATTTTCTCTACTATTGTGATGGGAATGTAATCCAAAGAGTACCAGTAGACTGGGGTGGCTTCTAAAATTGAATTCACCAACGTAAGGCGACCCCCAATGATAGCCATATAGTGCACCAAGAGCTAATCCTTTTCTCTATTTTAGTGTATAACGAGAATCAATCATGGTACCCATAGTTATTATGTTTTAGATGGAAGTCTAAATATTTTATCCTTTTATCAAAGTCTACTTGCTTGAAACCAAAAAAATTCATTACTATTTGTATCTAAACTTATCAATGTAGCTAAATTTATATCCATAAGATTGTTATTTATGGAAATCACTTTACTTACCCCTTAGCTAGCATTTTAGATTACAATATATTATAATATTATCAAGGAATCTTCATGGAAATAAAATATTTTGTCCTCAAAATAGTAATAAATAAATAAATTAGTTTAATGTTTAAAATAGAGCTAGGAATGTGAGAAAAATGGGTAGAAGGTCATTGTCAAAGTCTTGACAATAATTTGAAAAATAAATATAAATTCCAACTTAATTCAAGGAAAACATTCATCAATAAAAACCATAAGAGAACTTAAAACTATGCTCTATCAATTTCACAAGTTTATATGTATAAGGGTTGACATTATATGCATAAAATATTATACACTAGTTAACATATTTTTCATATGTTTAACAAAGTTGATGCTTAGAAAATCTATTCATTGATACATAGAAGAGATATGAAGACAAATGGGAAGAGAGTATGTACCTATTACACTTCAGGGTAGTGGAAATAAAGAAACACTTTATCTTGGAATGCAAAGCTTATAATAATATCTAGGATAGGTACTTGATACATTTGCAATGGATTTTTTATTTAAATTGTTTGATGAAACAAGAATAGATAAGCTAGGAGAATTCATATACAAGATCAGTAGCAAAAGATCAATTATTCATAAGAGAGAATGATTATTAAACTTTGATTTTGTGTGATGTAGCGATATTCTAAAATAGAGATTAACACAACTTAGAAAGAAGAAAATAAAATTTCACAAAAACCCTCCAATAAGCACTTCACCAATCAACAAATTTATACATATTACTTAAAGAATTCCCTACACTTAAATATATACAATAGTATGTCTCTTAGTTGTATCAAAAGTCTCTTGATGCTTCACATTCTCTCTAAATTTGTGTGAGAATATTTATTTTTCCCTTTTTTTAATTTTTTTTTTTACAATTTTAATTTTGTCCTATTCTAATTTTTTGTTTTATTTTTGATCTATTCTATATTTTCCTAATTCAATATCACAATTTCCAACTTTCTCCCCTTTAATACTGAATGGGAAAAAATTCATTCTATTTCTAAGTGAAAAAAGTTTATTCTTTGCCACTATCTTTGTAAAAATGTTTGCATATTGGTTTTTTGAATTGTAGTATTTCAATTCAACTTCCTTTTCTAAAACTAAATCTCTAATAAAATGATGGTTCAAGTCAATGCACTTTGACTTTGTATGAAAAACAAGATTTTTAGTCACTTGAATTGCATTTGTGCTATCCCATAAAATGGTAGTTGGTCTTTCTTGCTTTTCACCAAGGTTTTTTAGGATCTACCTCAACCATACTACTTGTATGCTTTTTGATGTAGCTACTATGTACTCTACCTCTATTTTTGAGAGTGCAACTATTGCTTATTTATTAGAAGTCTGAACTACCAATCCATTTACCAATAAAAAACAATATCCTAATATAGATTTCCTATCATTAATTAAGCCTCCCTAATCTAAATAAATATATCTAGCCAACTCAATCTTATTAGTTGAAGTATAATGGATTCCATAATTTAAAGTCCCTTTCACATACCTCAAAATCCTCTTAATTTCTCTCATATGATTATCTAATGGCTTACTCATGAATATAGAAACCAAGATTGTGTAGACAATATCCGGTCTTGTTATTATCAAGTACATAAGGGTACCAATCAAACTTCTATAGTTCCTCTCATCCACTTTTCCACTTCCATCATCCTTGCACATTCTTTCACCTTATGTAAATAGAGTAGCAATAGTTTTGCTACTTTCCATATAAAATTTCAGCATATTATATGCATTTTTAGATTAGCAAATGAATATTCATCATGTGTTTGATATACCTCCATGCCAAGAAAATAGTGCATCAAACAAAATTTGCTCATTTTAAATTCTTGCATCATAGCTTGTTTAAAATCTATCTTCATTCTTGATGAAATTCCTATAAAAATTATATCATCAACATACAAGTAAATAATCAAAATAGTCTTACCTTACCTTTTGTGGTACAATATGGGATTATTCATACTTCTCACAAATCCGCACTTCAAGAAGTATGCATCAATTCTTGAATACCATACCCTTGATGCTTGTTTTAGTCCATATAATATTTTTTTAACTTGTATATGTGTCCTTCAACTTTGAATCCAAATCCTTGTGGTTGTTCCATATACACTTCTTCAATATTATAGTTCAATAATACACTCTTTACATCAAGTTGAGGTATAGTCCATTTTTTTTAGGCTATCAAAGGTAAGACCATTTTTATTGTGTCTTGCCTTATAACAGGTGCATGTCTCATTATAATTAATGTGAAATTGTTGTGCATTACCCTTTGCCACTAGCTTTGCTTTGTGCCTTTCATTTGATTAATCACTATTGTACTTGGTATTTAACACCCACTTTACTACAGTTACATATTTGTTCTTAGAAGTTCATACAACTCCCAACTATCATTGTTTTCAATTGTATTCAATTCTTCTTTCATGGGTTTGTTCCATTCTTTGCTTTGGGTTGCTTCAAAACTTAAGGGATCCACTTCAATCTTGGATAATAGTGCATAGTTCATCATATTATTTTCTTATTACTTTTTCCTTTGTTCTTGGTCTTGTGCTTAGCTTATTTTGAATCTCCTATCAAAATTATCATCCAAAATTTGGGAGGTTGGATGTGCGTGTAATGTGCTTTTCCCTTTTGTACTTATTTTTGTAGAAATTCTTGTATCCACTTGATGTTTGTGACACACCAAAACCTTCAATTATGATTTTCTTCATAGTTGTTTATGTTTGTTGTTCATGTTCTCCCCCTTCATCAAAACTAATATCTCTAAACACATTGTTGTTGGAATTCATGATAATTTCTAGAAATAAACTAAAGCAATACATTTAGTCAAATCTTAAGTAGAAAACAAAAAGGGACAAAAGAGATTTGGAAAACTTGTAGGAAACATAAATAATCACTATATGTAGATAATATTTCACAAAATTCCAATAAAACATGAGTGTGAGGGGGGAATTTATAGCAATACCAAAACCCCAATTATTACATCAATAAGTTGTTGAGCAAGGTGCAACGACAATATTGTCATTGTTGTCAACACACTCAGATGGACAGGTTGATGCAGTGGACAATTATTCTAAGGTTTTTCAGAGTATGTACAATGATGTTTAATGCTTATGAGGATGTTTTTGATGTTCGGGTGAAGTTGTTATAGGTTTTTCGTGCAAATTTGCAAAAGTTGAAAAAATCGTCTAGAAGTTGTCAAAAATTTGTAAAAGTCATCGCGAGCGCAGTTGGACAGGATGGATCATTTTGAAACATGATAGTATGTTATGAAATAGTCTATAACAATATTGGAGGTGTCAACATATTTTTTGGATTTATCGGTGACGTTTTCAGTATCTTGGTAGATGATTTTGCAAGTGGTTGTACAGGTTGAAAAATGGCAGTTTTGTCAAAAGCACTGCAAGAAAACCAAGAAGAATTTGATAGAAAAATTTGAATTGGATGTTGTTGTTATCTTAAATAACATGAATTCCAAATTTCCACCAAAACTAAGAAATTATACGAATGTTACAAGCGTTGCAATATTGTCACAAAAACGCTCTTTTTGGAAAAAGTGTGTGAGCAGCAGTTTTCATGGAGGTGGTACAGGCAAACCATAAGGATTTATGTAGCGATATTTAGAATGGATGTATTCAGAATTGCAAATATTCTACATTTCAAATTTTAGAGAAAACAGAGTTATGAGGTGAGAGTTATGATTGTTGCAAAAACGGTACAGGTCACTTTTATGTCAATTTGTTCCACTTGTGCAAAATCCTTCAGTTGGCCGTTTCGACCTTGCAGAGTTGCCAAAGTTTTGTTTTCAGAGTTTTTACACTTTCAAGGCATCAAATAGAGCATCTTTAATTTTTGGTTTGAGGTGTCACGTGGCTCCAAAGTAAGAGAACAAGGTGTCAATTCTTTGCATGTGACGTGTTTGACGAAATGCCTTCTCAAAATAAAAAAATGAAGTTATATTGTTTTAAGAAGCTTCATTAAAGAAAATATTTTTAAAATTGAAAAGGTAAAAATAATGCAAGTGTGTGCATTTTAAGTGACAAGGGATTTTATTGAAAAGTGGGGACTTTATTTTGTGAAGATAGAAGTGTGTGTGGAGAAAAATAAAGAGTGAAAATCTATGATTTTTGGAGAGTGGTGAAAAAAATCACTTCAGTATTTTGGGCATAACTTTCTCATATGATATTCATTTTTGCTAAAATTGTGAGATGAGTTCATAGACAAAGTGTTGCACAATACCCAGAAATCTTTTAGCAATTTACAAAATGAGCTAAGAGGACAATAAGTTTGTTTTTTGTGAGAAGAGAAGATTCAAATTCTGAGTAATGCAGAGAGAGGGATGTTATACTGGGTGAAATAGAAAGTTTTATATTTTGAGCTTACAGACCATAGAGCATTATGGTTTCATTGAAGACATTCATATATGTCATTTTATTATCAATATCAAAATCAATTTGGTGCTTGGTAGAGGGTTTGGTGCTCCTTTCTATTCGTGTAGATAAATCAGGGTTTGGTGCTCCTTTCTGTTGGTGCAGATAAATCAAGGGTTGGTGATCCTTCTAGTGGGTGCTGGTAAATTGATTGTAAATTTGGTGCTTTGCAAAGGCTGGATTTATATGGGAGTCCAAACAATCATTTTCGAAGATGTATCCAAATCGGTGAACCTTGGTACATCTTGTGTTGTGTGATGTTCTCTTGTTATACTTGCTTTATTTGGTTTTATGTTTTCATTGTTTTGGCTTTGAATGTTGAAGATTTAAGTTTTAAAGAGCTACAATAATTCACCCCCCCCTCTCAGTGTCATTTTCAGACTAACAATTGATAGGAGGTTCCTGAACAAGCTGAACCGGCTAGGGTGATCTTGGAAGTGACACAATGGTAGGTGGTGAAGGCTTCTCATCAAAAAAAGCACCATTGTTTGATGAAACTAATTACGTATTTTGGAGACTCAAGATGTAGACATATCTTTGTGCTTTGGGATACGAAATTTGAGATTCAATAGATAGTGGATACACAATACCCATCACTTCTCCAACCTATGATGTCGGTAAGAAACTATTTGAGAATGACTCAAAACCAAAAAATGCTATCATGTGTGGATTAGTAGACATCGAACTGGTAAATATTATGGGTTGTAAAACGGTAAAGGAAATATGGGACAAATTGAAGAGCATTCATGAAGGAGATGTTAAGATCAAGGAGGCCAAGTTACAAACACATCGAGCTTAGTTTGAAGTATTAAAGATTAATGATGATGAGAATATAGAGGCATATATGATGAGAGTTAATGAAGTCATTAATGCGATTAGAGGACTCGACGATGAAATAAAATATTTTGTCATCGTGAAAAAGGTATTAAGATCTCTTCCCCAAAGATTTGATTCTAAAGTTTCAGCTATAGAATAAGCTAAAGATCTAAATTCTTTTAGTATGGATGAGATGCATGGTTCTTTGACTGCATATGAGATGAGAATAGGAAAATCTAAACCCACAGACATAGAAGCTGCTTTTAAAGCACATAAAAATATGAAAGCAAAACAAGAATTCAAGGAAGAAGAGACATCAGATGAAATGGAAGCAAACTTTGTTCGAAAACTAAAAAGGGGAAAAGAAAAATACAGAGGAAAGTTATCGTTTAAATGTTTCAACTGTGGAGGCATTAGGAATTTTGCAGCTAAATGTCCACTTAATGAGAAGAACAAAAGTTATGAAGGATCACATGAAGACAGAAGTGACTAGAAGAAAAAAACAAATTTTAGAAAAGGCAACTTCAAGAAGAAAAGTTTCATCTCCAAGAATGTAAGTTCATGAGAAGTTAGCTCCAGTGAGTATTCTAAAAAGGAAACAGGTGAAGCTCTTTTCATGGCACTCAAATAAGAAAAACCAGAAAAAGAACAGGAATGTGATGAAGAAGAAATTGACGCATAAGTGAATTTGGAAGAGGAACTAATTGTAGCTCTAGATGAATTGAAGATAGAAAGAAAAAAGAATAAGAAAATTTCAAGAAATCTTGAGGATGCAAATGAAATCATAACAAATTTGAAAGTACAGATAGAAGAATCCAAGAAAATCTCCGAAGATCTCGAAGTGCAAATAACCATGAAAATAGATTATTACAACAAGCTAGAAGAAGAGATTGTTGGTTTAAGAATGCATCTAGAAGAGATGAATCAGAAAATTAGTTGTTATCACAAACGTGAAGAAAGTTCTATGAAGCTAGATAAGATCATAAATAACCAAAAGACTACAGGCATCAAATTTGGTTTGGGTTTTTATGAAGGAGAATCGTCAAATGGATCAAAGGCCATAAATAAAGAATCCATAAAAAATGAAGAGAAGAAATAGGCTGATCAAGCAAAAATGAATCATGCAAAGGAAAGCAATAATGCAAGGCACGAAAGAAGAATTGACAATTATGGCTTCACCAATGTCACGCATCAAAGAAGAAGAAGATTTATGGCTCCTACGACAACATTGCAAAGACCACCACCCAGGTTCAATCATCTCTTTTCTGGTTACTGTTTTAAATGCAATAGTTATGGACATAAGATCTCATATTGCAAGTATAATGTAGGACCAAGGAATTTTACCAATAGAAATGCTTTTTCATATTTGATGGATTACGTAGTAGAATTTTATAACTATCATAATTTTGGGCATATTGCAAGAAATTTTTGAAGTACATTTGCATAAAATCAATTTCAGGGAAGAAAATTTCAGCCAAATGGAATAAGACAAAATAGAAAATTTCTCGAAAAACATGCACAAGCTACTGAAAAAGAAAAGCCAAAACAAGAGCCCAAAATTGTAATCAAACCTGAGTGGAAAGAAAAAGAGTGACCTAAGGAATAAAAGGAATCCTTGATTGTACAAATGACATTTAAAGCGCAAAATAAATCCGCACCATGGATACTTGATAGTGGATGCTCCAATCATATGATAGGTGACAAATAAAAATTTGAGAAGTTGCAGCAATATGAAGGTGGTTCAATAAAGTTTGGAAACAATGATGGAGCTAAGATAGTTGGAAGAGGTTCAGTTAAGATTAGTGATGAAAAAATAAGGTCAAAAGAATTATTTTTTGTGGTTGGTCTGAAGCATAACTTGTTGAGCATAAGTCAGATTTATAATAGAGGTCATGAAGTGATATTTAAGAAGTAAGGTTGTGAAGTCAGAAATGCAAACAATGGGAAGTTGATAGCAACTGGATCAAGGACATATGGCAACCTGTACACTCTCTCAGAGACTTCAAAATGAGCTTGCTTGATTGGACAAGAAGAAGAGAATTGGTTGTGGCACAAGAGGCTCGATCATATCAATTTTGAAAATCTAGTAAAAATTAGCTCAAAGAAAGCAATGAGAGATATTCCCACCATTGGCAAACCATCAAATATCATTTGTGCTTCATTTCAAAAGGGGAAGCAAACTAGAGTCTCATTTAAAACAAAAGAGTACTACACAAGCAAACCTTTGGAACTAGTACATATTGATTTATGTGGACCCATGAGAACGCAAAGCATAAATGGTGATAAATATTTCATGTTGTGTATAGATGACTATTCTAGGATGACATGGGTACTATTTTTGAAGCATAAATCAGAAGCTTTTGAGATGTTCAAGGTTTTCAAAAACCAAGTTGAGAATCAAACAGGAAAAAGGATTAAATTTTTAAGGTCAAACAGAGGAGGAGAGTTTATTTTAGAGGATTTCACAGAGTATTGTGAAAAATATGGGATTAGGAGATAGTTTTCAGCAGCCAGGACACCTCAGCAGAATGGTGTGGTAGAAAGAAAGAACAGGACAGTGCAGGAAATGACACGGACTATGTTGACTAAGAGCAAAGTAGTAGACAAATTTTGGAAAGAGGCAGTCCATACTGCGGTATACATACAAAATAGGTGCATTTTGAGGACGCATGAAAGTAAAACTCCTTATGAGTTATGGTTTGGTAAAAAGGCAACAACAAGATACTTTAAAGTTTTTGGCAACAAGTGTTACATCAAAAGAACTAAAGAAAACCTTGGTAAGTTTGAAGATAGAGTGGATGAAGGTATTTTTCTTGGCTATTCATCAAAAATTAAAGCTTACAAATGCTACAACAAGAGGCTAAGGAAAATTGTGGATAGTTTCGATGTTAAAGTTGATGAAGGAAGGGAACGAGTAATTAGATATGAAGAGAACTACCCAATTTATGAAGAGGTCATTGAAGGAGATGAGGAAAAGGAAACCAAAAAGAAACCAAAAATTGACTCAGAGGATTCAAACAGTGATTCAGAAGTGGAAGAAAACAAGAAATTCAAAACAGGTAGCTGGCAAAAAGATCATCCTAGAGAGCAAATAATTGGAGACCCCACAGTTGGTGTTCAGACAAGATTAATATTAGTAAGTAACTACTCTTTATTATCTAGCATTGAGCCCAAAAATGTTGTTGACGCAAGCAAAGATGAAATTTGGGTAAAGGCAATAAATGAATAATTAGATCAGATCAATAAAAACAAGACTTGGGAGTTAGTACCAAGACCCGCAAATAAAAATGTAATCGGTACTAAATGGGTCTTTCAAAACAAATTGAATGAAGATGGATAGGTAGTCAGGAACAAAGCAAGATTGGTATGCAAATGCTATGCACAAGTTGAAGGTATTGACTTTGAGGAAACCTTTGCACCTATGGCCAGACTAGAGGCAATTAGAATGTTTCTGGCTTTAGCAGTTTACGAGAATTTCAAATTTTATCAAATGGATTTGAAATCAGCATTTTTGGATGGGAAACTTGAAGAAGAGGTTTATATTGAACAGCCAGATGGTTTCCAACTTGGTGATGATCCCAACTTCATTTGCAAGTTGAAGAAAGCATTATATGGCTTAAAATAGGTACCCCGAGCATGGTATGCAAGGCTAGACAATTATCTTACTCAGCAAGGGTTCAAGAAAGGTATGGTGGATAGTAATTTGTATGTCAAAATAGAAAATGGTCATCATATTGTTCTTTTTGTATACATAGATGATATCATATTTGGCAACAACAAATATGAGTTGTGTAAATATTTAGCAAATAAGATGCAGAAAGAATTTGAAATGTCAATGATTGGTGAACTTTTGTATTTCCTCGAATTGCAAGTTAATCAAAAGGAGAATGGCATATTTATTTCTCAAATTAAATATGTGAAAGATATGCTAAAAAAGTTCACAATGGAGGATTGTAAGCAGTTAGCACTACCATGACAACAGGTTGCAAGTTTAGCAAGGATGAAAAATCTCCACATGTTGATCAAACTATGTATAGATCTATGATTTGGAGCTTACTATACTTGACAGCTACCAAACTAGATATTTTGTAGGTAGTATACATGGTAGCACGATTTTAGGCTAGTCCCAAGGAGACTCATGTGACAGTAGTGAAGAGGATTCTTCGATACCTCAAGGGTACTATGGAGTATGGGTTATGGTATCCAAAAGGTAAGGACTTCACCCTTATTATGTATTTAGATGCATATTTGGTAGGATGTGTAGATGACAGGAAGAGTACCAGTGGAGGTGCATTCTATCTTGGATACAGGTTGGTCACATGGCACAGTAAGAAATAGGAGTCAGTCTCCTTATCCACAGTAGAGGCAGAATACATTACAGCGACAACATGTTGTACGCAGGTGTTATGGATGAAATAAACTTTGAAAGATATTGGCATTAATTTTAGTGAGCCGATTTCAATTAAGTGTGATAACACTGGTGCCATTAACATCTCAAAGAATCCGGTTATGCATTATCGTACAAAACATATTGCTATTCGATATCATTTTTTAAAGGATAAGGTTGCGGAAGGTGAGGTTAACTTGGATTTTGTTCCAAAAATAGAGCAAGTAGAAGTTATCTTCACCAAACCATTGCCCAAGGAAGTCTTTGAGTACCTTCACAAGAAATTGGGAGTGGTCACAGTTCCCAATAATTGACTAGCTATTGGGGCCACATTCTCAAGGGGAGCATTTGCGTATTTGTTTATCTTTTTGCTCATGTTTGTGATTTTTGCTAAGTGTAATATTTTTTGCCTGAGAATGTTGTGCATGGAATCGGAGGGAGTTTGCAGTAGCCCTTTGGTCTTCTTTTCAAATGGGGAGAAGAGTTACAGGAAATTGTGCGTGTGTTGCCAATAATTCCAAAGGGGGAGATTGTTGAGCAAGGTGCAGTGACAGTATTGTCATTGTTGTCAACACACTCATATGGACAGGTTGATGAAGTGGACAACCATTCAGAGGTTTTTTAGAGTATGTACAGTGATTTTCAATTCTTATGAGTATGTTTTGATGTTCAAGTGAAGTTGTTACAGGTCGTTCATGAAAATTTGCAAAAGTTAAAAAAATCGTCAAGAAGTTGTCAAAAAATTGCAAAAGTCATCACGGGTGCAATTGGATAGGATGGATCAGTTTGGAACATTCCAGCATGTCATGAAATATTCCATAACAACGTTGTAGGTGTCAGCATGGTGTTTTTATTGATCGGTGACATTTTTGGTATCTTAGCGGATGATTTGGCAAGTGGTTGTACAGGCCGAAAAAGGGCAATTTTTTCAGAAGCACTATGAGAAAACCGAGAATAATTTGATATCAAAATTTTAAGTGGAGGTGGTCATTATATTCAATAACATGTTCCAAATTTCCACCGACACATAGAAACGAGTCGAATGTTACAAGCGTTGCAATACTGTCACAAAAATGCTCTTTTTGAAAAAAGTGTGTCAACAACAGTTTTCATGGAGGTGGTATAGGTGAACCGTAACGATTTATACAGCGATATTCATACTGGATCTATTTAGCATTGCATATATTCTAAGTTTTAAATTTAAGAGAAAACAGAGTTACGATGTGAGAGTTATGATTGTTGCAAAAAAGGTACAGGTCACTTTTATGTCAATTTGTTCCACTTGTGCGAAATCCTTCAGTTGGTCGTTTCGACCTTACAGAGTCGCCAGAGTTTTGGTTTCAGTGTTGTTACACTTTCAAGGCATAAAATAGAGCATCTTTCATTTTTTTTTTGAGGTCTCACGTGGCTCCGAAGTAAGAGAACAAGTAAGGTGTCAATTCTTTGCATGTGACGTGTTTGACGAAATGCCTTCTCAAAATAAAAAAAGGAAGTTATATTGTTTTAAGAAGCTTCATTAAAGAAAATATTTTTAAAATTGAAAAGGTAAAAAGAATGCAAGTGTGTGCTTTTTAAGTGACAAGGGATTTTATTGAAAAGTGGGGACTTTATTTTTTGAAGAGAGAAGTGTGTGTGGAGAAAAATAAAGAGTGAAAATCCATGATTTTTGGAGAGTGGTGAAAAACGTCACTTTAGTATTTTGGGCATAACTTTCTCATATGATATTCATTTTGGCTGAAATTTTGATAGGAGTTCACAGACAAAGTGCTACACAATACCCAGAAATTTTTTAGCAATTGGCAAAACGAGCTAAGAGAAAAATCAGTTTTTTTTTTGAGAAGAGAAGATTCAAATTCTGAGTAATGTAGAGAGAGGGATGTTATACTGGGTGAAATATAAAGTTTTAGATTTTGAGCTTATAGACCATAGAGGGTTCTGGTTTCAGTGAAGACATTCATATATGTCATTTTATTATCAATATCAAAATCAAGTGGGTGCTTGGTAGAGGGGTTGGTGCTCCTTTCTGTTGGTGCAGATAAATCAGGGGTTGGTGCTCCTTCCAGTGGGTGCTGGTAAATTGATTGTAAAGTTGGTGCTTTGCAAAGGTTGGATTTGGATGGGATTCCAAACAGTCATTTTTGAGGATGTAGCCAAATCGGTGAACCTTGGTACATCTTGTGTTGTGTGATGTTCTCTTGTTATACTTGCTTTATTTGGTTTTATGTTTTCATTGTTTTTGCTTTGAGTTTTGAAGATTTAAGTTTTAAAGAGCTACACTGATTCACCGCCCCTATCAGTGTCATTGTGAGACTAACATAAGTTTAAATATGCCAACATAACAAGAGGGATTTATGTTAATTACAAGTTATAAGACGAGTTTAACCATAATAAGGTTAAACAAGGCCTATTTGGATTATATAATAAAATATTACAAAATATTAAATATACTATACAATAAAATACCCTCAAGCCTATCCAAAACATCACATTATGTTGGCTTTTTCCCAAGAAGAATATTATAATTTCAACACCCCTCATAATCTAAATTGAGTATCCAAGGAGAGAATACACTTAAATAATAATATCTTCCCCCCTCATAATGGATGCTCTAACGAGCCTCTATAGTTGAGGTAGATCCATCTAAATCTCCCTCATCATCTAGAATATATCCACCTAACTTTGAGAACTCAACTTTAATCCTTTTCAACTTAAGAAAGCAACTTTTCGTTGGATGTCCCTTCCTTTTATAGTATATGCAAGTGGTCTCTTATTCTTTTAATACTTAACATGGTCCTTAGCCCCCTAGGTCTTAGCCTCCTTAGATTTGAATTTCTTTGCATGAGTTTGTATTTGTGTTGTTCCACCATAATTCTGCATTGCCACCTAAAAGTGAACTAGGAGAGAAAATAACTAATTAAAAAGTAAGTCTTATGAGATTCCAAAAATATAGGAATCATATGAACCATGATATTAAACATCTAAAATGAAGGAGAGATATTTAGCAAGGAAAATCTTTATACATTTTGCATCATTTTGTTTTTTCCTCTAGAAGATGTAATATCTTCCCTCAAAGCCTTGAATCTCACAATACAGTTCTCGATGTTATCATACTTAGCTAATTTAAAAGAAGAAATATCTAATTCCAAGTGACTCACTTTAGTAGTATTAACCTTTCCAAAAAAATTATGCAATGTTGACCATACCTTGATAAGGTCTCTCTTCTCTTGATATGGAAAAACAAATTTGGTTCAATTATCAAGGAAAATAAACCTAAATCCTTTTTTGTCTTTTGATGCCAAATTTCATCATCAAGAACAATTGCTTTATCCTCTTGAAATATGTACCATATGTTTAATTTGTAGTAGGATGATCATTTAAATTCACCAAAAGTTGTAGTTTTGCCCATTAATATGAGTAACAAGAGTTGTGTGGTCCATATTACACAATTTAACCCCTAACACCACATCAAGTCTGTAAACAAATGCCACAAGTGCATAGAGCTCATAAAATTATATGATTTGAAATAAAGAGATTAAATGCTTTCCTATGAAAAAGTTATGGCCTTTGAAATATTTTCCTTAATATACCCTAAAAATGTAAAAATTAAAAGCTCAAACCTTGATGATTCAAAGGATCAATCCTAAGCTACCACTTGGCAAAATCTAATTTCCAATTACTTTTTGCCATTTCAGCTCCTTTGGTTTTCCTAGTCATTGTTACTATATAATTCTAATTGGCTAAGCACACACACACACACACATACATATATAAAAATATGATTGGCTTGATGTTATAGAGGTCCATATCGACCGCCACACCAAGCAAGGGTCCATAATGTTGAATAAGCCAAAAATTACCTTCATGGGGTTCAAAATTGAGCCCTCTCAAAGATAAGCACCTCGATACAACCAAGACAACAAGATTTACATTGAGGAGGGGAAGCAAAGGCTCCTCACTTATCCTTGACCTTCACACAATCATCAACATAAATATTATATATTGAGACTCAATCCTAGATCCAAATGCACTACAAGAGGTAGTCTTGCTAGTAGACCATAGGCTTATGCTATGAACAACCCACCAATGAAGCCATAGTAAACACTAATTGGATCATAATTTAAGATAAAAAGGTGATGATGGGGGATCAAAACTAGAGCCTCTACCTTTTAACTCTCTTATAAATGACTTGTTGGTTGTTGTGGCATACTACCAACTAGGAATCAAGGGTCCTATGGAGTGATTTGTGTAATCAATAAAAAATAATCCTTTCATGAAACAAACAAATAAAATATGATATTATTGAATATTTTTTTTGTTACAAAGAATCCTCTTCTGGATTTACAATAGAGCCTCCAAAGTGGAGGACTCTCTTATTAGAAATCTCACATAATGAACTCTAGTATGCATTCATGATGTTTTCCTTGATTACAATCAAGTGTTGGATGGGTTTTCTGGAGTCTCCTTGATCACCCAAATCCTTGGACAACTACAAATGCCTACACATAAGCAACACAAAAATAGTAAGTAGCACCTGCTAATACATTAAACAAATTAAGAAAATAAACAAATCAAAATACATACTTGGGTCTAGAATAATTTTGGCAGCATTTGCGTATGATCAATCTTGTGTTCATAAATTGAGGAAAGGAGAGGGAGGATTTATAGAATTTTGGTGAGGGGAGGGGGTGACATGGAGGTGAGGTGGAATCTAGGTGGAACCCATGTGGCAAAGGGGAGAGGACATGGAAAATATAGAAAGTTCTCCTTGGAAGAATGTGCACCATCCCCATTAATGGCCTTGGGTGAGGAGAATCCTCACCCACCCAAGTGCCATAAATGGGCATGGGGATGTGGGAGGCTTGGGGGTATGTGTAGGATTTTTAAATTCCTAAAGGGGTGCATAGGGGGATGTGGCTGAATTAAAAATTCATAGAAAGTGCAAGGGAGGATGTAGAATTAATGTGGGATTGGATGGGGGCTTTGAATTTGGGATTAGAGGAATTTTTAATTCCTAGGGAAGTGCATGGGAGAGTGTAGGAGAATTTAGGAATTAAATGGGGGAATTCTCTAGAAGATTTTGGTGGGTATTTGGGAAGAGGGTAGGACATGTTGAGGATTTGTTAGGATTTATTTAGAATTTAAAATTCATTGTGCATTCCCCTTGGGATTTAGTTAGGGATGAGAAAGGGGTTAGGTCTTAATGAAGGGCTTAATTAGGGATATGGGAGGCTAAACGAGATTAGGGGAATTCAAAAGGGGATTAGGGGAGGACATAGGAATGTCTAGGGATTTGCTTAGGATTTTTAAATTAATAATGCAAATCTCCTAGGGATTGGCTATGGCTTAAGATGGGATTAAGGATTGATGAGGGGCTAGATTAGGGGGATTAGAGGGGTAAGCTAGATTATGGGAATTTTGAGGAAATTGGGTGGAATAAATGAGGGATTAGATGGAAATTAGAGGATTAGGGAGGCTAAGAGGGGATTAGAAGAATTAAATAGGAGTAGGGGGAAATTAGGGAGATTAGATAAATTTGAGGAATTAGAGGAAATAAAAGAAATTAAAGGAGAATTAGAAGGCTTAAGGAGATTTTAGAAGAAATTAGAAAAGAATTAGGGAGAATTAGAGCCAATTGGAGGAAAATTAGAAGGAATTAGAAGTATTGGGGAGGAATTTAGAGGAATTATGGAGACATTATTAGAAATTAGAGGAATTAGAAAGAAATTGAAGAAATTAGAATAATTTGGAGAAACTGAAGGGAAATTGGAAGAAATTAGAGAGAATTAGGTATTTTGAGGGTTTTGGGAGAAAATTAGAAGAAATTGGGAATTTGCATAATTAATCAAAATTTGGATTTTTAGGAGATACAAAATGACATATTTTTGGTGTCCAAAATTTGCTCCCTACTAACATGAATGTGTAAATCTAGATCACATGGGGAATTGATCCCTTGACCACCCAAAGCTAATAAATCATGCCATTGCAAAACCAATGCGTCACTTTGTCAAATATAATAAGGCTAGCACAACCCCTTATGAAGGGCCTACTGTATGTGTCAAAGATAAATGGTGCTAATTGCTAGGCATGTGCAAGTGAACATATGCATAAAACACGGATGGTACCAATTTTGAAGTCAAATACAAAATAATTTTTTTTCTTTATTTTGCATTGAGATGAGAGCAAATCACAACATTGAATCTAGATCAAAAATTGGATGGAGAGCCAACAAAAATTTGATCACAACAAATGAAATATCTAGAGAATAAAACTTAGAATTACCCAAAAAGTAGATAATAAATTTATCTTATAGATTGAAAGAAATACTAAAGGCTCCAAAGGTGCTTCCTGTGTTACCAAGCAATGCCACTCCACACCTACTCTAATAATATGTTAGAATGCATAGTATTTTCTAGAAATTAACAGAAGCAATACATTTACTTAAATCTTAAATAGAAAAAAGAAAGGACAAAAGAGATTTGGGGCACCCATAAGCACCATAAATAATTACTATACATAGATAATATTACAAAACACTATGATAAAAAATGAGGAGTATGAGGGGGTATTTATAGCAATACCAAAATCCCAATCATTATATTAATAAATTTAATCTAAGTTGATATAATAAGAGGTATTTACGTTAATTACAAGTTATAAGGTGGGTTTAACCATAACAAGGTTAACCAAGGCCCATTAGGCTTACATAATAAAATATTATAAAATATTAAATACATTGTACAATTAAATACCCTTAGGCCTATCCAATAAATTGCACAATATTAGCTCTTGACCAAGAAGTAGATAATAATTTTAATAAATGCATTGTCTAGATATGGAATCATAACATTTATACACCTTGGTTTCTTGAGAATAACCGACAAAAATGAATGCTTGACTATTTGGATCTAACTTCTTCCTTTTATTATCTTAAACATAAGCATAAGCCAAACAACTAAAATTTCTCAAGTGAATTAGCAAAAGCTAATTTCCATACCATGCCTCATGAGGAGTCATATTATTTACTGCACTTATGGGAATTCTATTGAGGATATACACTATTGTTGCAATTGCTTTAATCCATAAATAATTTCCCAAACCTTTTCCTACTACCATGCTTCTTGTCATCTCCATGATTGTGCTATTCTTTATTTATACTCCATTTTGCTAAGGTGTATAGGTTGATATCAATTATTTTCTTATTCCATGCTCATCACAAAATTGATAAAATATCTTAGAATAATACTCATCCTCATGATCAATCCTTAATGTTTTGATTCTATATTTGCTTTCATTCTCAGCTATGGATTTGAAGCTCATGAATACTTCAAAAGTATTGCTCTTATTTTTTTAAATATACCCAAGTTTTCCTAGTATGATCATCAATAAAAGTGATAAAATAGAAATATTTATTGACACTTGATGTGTGCGTTAGACCATAAATATCTAAATAAATCAATTGCAATGGATAAAATGCTCTCCATGCTCTTTATTTTGGAAATCTCTTTGTATGATGTTTTTCCATTTGGAAAACATTAACACACTTCACTTATTGCTTCTACACAAGGCAATCCACAAACCATTCCTTTTTTATTCAACATATACAAGCTTTAAAAATTCTAGTAACCATACCTTTGGTGCCATGACTAGATGTTGGTATCAATGGTTGTATGCCATAAATTTTTGTCTTCTCCTCCAAGTCTCAAAGGAAACATTTTGTTCTTTACAATGGGTAGAACAACCACTACTTGGGTCCCATTTGATTTGTCGTAAATGATGTATCCTTATTCTCAAACACCACTTTGTAGTTTTTCTTTACAATTTTCCCCACACTCAACAAATTGTGCTTCAAGCTTGGTATGAAGTAAATATTTTAGATTTTTTTCATCTTTTTGTCAATCTGTAAGGTTCCTTTTCCTTTAACCTCCAATTTTTTTATCTTCAAATTTCACCTTACTCTTGTATGACTCATAAAACTCCATAAAAAAATCCTTATTATCGATCATAGATTTGAACAACTAGAATCAAAGTATTAAGAATCTTTAGTTGAAACTTTTACCACATTACATGACAAGAACATATTTTTTGAAATTTCACCTTCTTTAGATGAAAAGTTTACCTTTTTTCCTCCTTCATTGCTTTTATTTATTCTACATTCTCTTTCATGGTGGCTTTGAACCTTCCTCTTATTCACAAATTTACCTCTATATTTTCCACTATAGCCTCTTCTTCCATGGCCTCTTCCTCTTGTAGAATGTTGACTTGTTATTCCCCTCTTTGATCTTAGAAATTGAAGCTTGAGCTAGCCCCATTATTTTTTTATTTACCTTGGAAGGAAAAGCTTGCTCCAAGATTTCTTCTTCAGTATTATTATTCTTTCTTCATGGGATATAAGTGATCCCACCAATTCATCAAACCCCAACTTCTTCAAAAATTTTATTCAATAATCACTACACAGTTGTTCCACTTTGGTGCTAATGTTCTCAACACCTTTTGAGCAATGTTCTTCACTCTGTGCACAATGTCATATACAGTTACATATTAATCTCCCACATTCTCATTGTCCTTCATTCTCATATTTTCATATTATTTCTTCAATGTTTATAACTTCACTAATTTCGCTTGAGCAAAGCCTTGATAGGTTGTACATATAATAGGTCATTACAATAAGAAGAAATATTTTGATGTTCCAAAATAACCTATGGGGCAACAAAAATTTATTATCAAACAAATTTTAGCTATTCCTTTATATATATGTATATATGAAAATTATATTATAAATTGTGATATTGAATGACACAAAAAATAGAAAAGTATAAGAATAAGATAAAAAAATCATAATAAATAGAATTTAAACTGCAAATTATGATTTTAAAAGGGAAGAATAAATATTCTCACCAAGATTTGGATTGAATGTGAAGCACCAAGGGAATCTTAAGACAACCAGGAGACATCTTAATAAAAAAGTGTGTGTGTGTAGGGCATTGTATTGAAGTAGTATGTATAGAATTGAATATTGGTGAAGTGTTTATTGGAGGGTTTTTGTGCAATTATTTTTTGTTATTTTCTTAATTATATGTTTTTTAATCTCTATTTTACAATACCGCCACATCTCACATATTGGTACCAGAGCTTAGAAATTGGAGACTTGAGAAGTGGAGATCTTGAGGATTTGATTCTCTTTAACTAGAGAATTCAAAAATCACATTTTTAGAGGAAAACTTCATTCATTATTATTGCATTTGTCATAGCACATGGTAATGCTTCACTACCCATCCTAGAATTTAAAGAAAAAATTTATGATTATTGGTGCATAAAGGTGAGGATTTTGTTGATAGCCAAGAAAGTGTGGAGTGTTGTGGATAGTGGATATGAATAAACATGTAGATTGGAGTACTTTATCAACCACACAAAAATGAAAATTAAGGAAGCACAAAGAAAATATGTATGATATTTAAATCACATAAAAGCAGCTCTTGATACAAGCCCTTTTCCAAGAATTGCAAGTGTCATTAATCTTACACCTTAAAGATAAGAAAATTATAACATGTCTTGATGTTGTATATAGTGTCTCATTATTGGCTAGTAATATGATGGCGGAATGGGAAATCACACGTTCACACTCATGCAATTTTCCAAATTTTTCTTCTATTAAATCTGGAAAATACATACAAACAGCTCGCAAGCTTTACAATGACCAGCGCTCGGCTTGGTCTTCTCACTTCCACACTCTGTGTGCAATATTCGATCCACCACCCCCCGGATCTATTACAAACATCGAGTTTTTATCGAGGTCTCGACCCTCTAGGCCATTAATGACCCACCTGCATGAAAACATTAAACAAAACCTGCAAAATCAGCTTCCCCCATCGAGTCTTCAATTTTCCTTCCGTAATTGGCCAACTCCCTGATCCGCCATGAAAGCACGCATTTAATAGGCCCTTGACCTACAACCGCTATTTTGTCAGACTGTCCACCTGTGACTATTGCCTCTTTTCCCATGCGCATGGCCGTCCACGTGTCCATTTCTGATTTGCTTTCTTTCGGTCGCAATATCGTGACAAAACTACCGCCTCGCCTTAGTTCCGCTTTTACGTCATGACATCGCGACGTCACGATATTGCGACAAGACCTCCACCTCACCCTTGTTTTGCTTTTACATCGTGACATCGTGACGTCGCGATATCGCGACGTCGCGATATCGTGACAAAACCTTCTCCTCGCCCTTGTTCAGCTTTTACGTCACGATATCGTGACAAAACCTCTGCCTCACCCTTGTTCAGCTTTTACGTCGTGACATCGCGACGTCGCGATATCACGACAAAACCTTCGCCTCGCCCTTGTTCAGTTTTTACGTCATGACATCGTGATGTCACGATATCGTGACCCTTCCGACCATCACCCACATGCCTTGCCTTTGGTCGCAATTTCGCAACCCCTATGCCTATTGCAACTTTTGTCCTATTTTCCATATTTGCAAAACACTTAGAAAAGTTTCAGTTGATGCGAGGTTGCTTTGTTGCCGTCGGATGCTCCTGCATCAGACACCCGAGGTAAATGGAGAAGTGACCTTCACTTCTGTGTTGTTCGGTCCGCATCTTTTGTAACATCTCCAAATGTACACCCGCTTTTGCAACCCGATTAAACCTCGTATTTTGGCAAAAAAATTCTTGCCTTCTACCAGACAAATTATGGCACTGTTGCACACCTTCTCGTCCACTGCCTGTAATGGCTTTAACTTGTGGTGCACTCCATATTTCATCAAGGAGTACGTATTTGCATGACCATCATGCACTGCACTCCGATCAAACTGACATGGTCTTCCTAATAGCAAATGGCAAGCATCCATGGGAAAAACATCACACAGGACCTCGTCCTGGTAGTTCCCAATATTGAACGTGACTAAGCACTGTTCACGGACCCATGCTCTATGGTCCTTCTGCAACCACACAATCCGGTATGGATGCGGGTGTCTCCTCCTTTCCAGCTGTAACTTAGCAACCATCTCTTCGGAGACTAAGTTATCTGTACTCCCATTGTCTATAATAACATTACAGACTTTGCCTAAACTTTTGCACCGTGTGCAAAACAGGCTTCTCCTCTGCTCTGGTTTGTCTTCATCAATCAGCATGGCTCTCCTTGCGACCAAGACTTCTCCTCTCTTTGCCTCCTCAGAATGTTTTGATTCAGCATCTTCCTCTGCTACAGCAGCTCTGGCAGGACCCACATGTCTCTTGTTCACCCTCTCGAGGTGCTGGGGACACTCATATGCCCGATGTACCTCTTCTCCACAGTGGAAACAGGTTCCCCGAAACACTCCTCTTCCATACCCACGTCCAGATCTACCTCTTCCTCTTGGGTAGCCATTGTTCTGAACTTGGGGTTTGTAATCATCACCTACCTTCTGCTCTTGGCTGCTGCTAGCTTCTTCTTTCTTCTCCTCTTTTCCTTCATCTTTTCTTCCACCAGTCTTTCCTCCATGCCCTTTTCCTCTTTGCTTGCTCTCAAACCTTCTGTTCAGTTTTTCTTCAACCTTCAGAGCAAACTGATAAGCATCTTCAATGGTGCTCACCCGAACTAAGCTCAACTCTTCCTGGATACTGGGTCTCAACCCATTGATATAACGGGCCACCTTCTCCTTGCTTGCTTCTAAATGGCCAGTTCTGATGGAGATCTTATAAAACTCCTCCGTGTATTCTTGGATAGTTTTGTTCATCTGTCTCAAACTCTACATTTTTCTTAGCAGATCCAACTCGTAATCTGTCGGAATAAACTATATTTTTAATTTTTCTACCATCCGTTCCCATTTTGTTATTCTCTCTTTTCCTCTTCTGTTTCACTCCAGCTGTACTCCCTTCCACCATATGCTGGCATGACCCTTCAGCTTGGTCTTGGAAAATCTGACCCTCTTAGGATCTTCAACTTCTTCATACTCAAAGTACTCTTCCAGATCATTGATCCAGTCGATCAATTCCTTTGGATCTAGGTTCCTGAAATACATGGAAACTTCCATATTCAACCTCTTCCCAATCTAGGATATGGCTTTGTACAGTCTGGCTTGTGTCGGATCTATAGCCTCTTCTTCTTCTTCAGACTGGTTTTCTTCTTCATCCACTTCGTCCTCACTACCGTCATCTCTTCTTGGTTCCGATCCTCTACGCATCTCTTCTTGTAGGGCTTGTATTTGCCTCTACAAAACTCGGACATCTACTGCTATCACCATGCCTCTCCCACCAATGGGGTTTCTTCTCGGAGGCATTCTACTCACTTTCTCATGAGCCTTTCCACAGATCCTGGTGTAACTGCCTCACGTCCGATGATCTGTTACACACTCAAGAACTTCGGGCTCTGATACCACTTGATGGCAAAATGAGAAATCACACGTTCACACTCATGCAATTTTCCAAATTTTTCTTCTATTAAATCTGGAAAATACATACAAACAGCCCGCAGGCTTTACAATGACCAGCGCTCGGCTTGGTCTTCTCACTTCCACACTCTACGTGCAATCTCCGATCCACCACCCCTTGGATCTATTACAAACATCGAGTTTTTATCGAGGTCTCGACCCTCTAGGCCATTAATGACCCACCTGCATGAAAACATTAAACAAAACCTGCAAAATCGGCTTCCCCCACCGAGTCTTCAATTTTCCTTTCGTAATTGGCCAACTCCCTGATCCGCCATGAAAGCATGCATTTAATAGGCCCTTGACCTGCAACCGCTATTTTGTCAGACTGTCCACCTGTGACTGTTGCCTCTTTTTTTGTGCGCGTGCATGGCCATCCACGTGTCCATTTCTGATTTGCTTTCTTTTGGGCCGCGATATCACGACATGTCACGATATCGCGACAAAAACTTCTCCTTGTCTTAATCTCCAACTGTTGTTGCGATATCGCGACAAAACTTCCACTTCGCCTTAGTTTCGCTTTTACGTCGTAACATCGCGACATCGCGATATCACGACAAGACCTCCACCTCACCCTTGTTTCGCTTTTACATCGCGACGTCACGATATCGCGATGTCGTGATATTGCAACAAAACCTCCTCCTCGCCCTTGTTCAGCTTTTACATCACGACATCGCGATGTCGCGACAAAACCTCCGCCTCGCCCTTGTTCAACTTTTACATCGCGACATCGCGACGTCGCGATATCGTGACCCTTCCGACCATCGCCCGCTTGCCTTGCCTTTGGTCGCGATTTCGCGACCCCTACGCCTACTGCAACTTCTGTCATGTTTTCCATATTTGCAAAACACTTAGAAAAGTTCTGGTTGATGCAAGGTTGCTCTGTTGCCGCCGGATGCTCCTGCATCATAATAACATTCGAAATGTGTAATATAAGAAAGTTATAATGTTTGATATTACTCATTCTTGTTTTTCATAAGATATTATGTCTAAAATTTGCCATAAAATAAATTGTTTTTTAAAGACGAGGGCTTTATATTTGTTGCAAGTATTTTTTAATAGAAATTGGTATGTTTAGAAAACCATGATACAAAGCTTATTATGAACATTAGAAATTATGTAATTTAAATTAGTGTGATTTATCTCTAGAGGAATATGAAATAGAAAAAACTCAAGAAAAACAACTTTCAGTTTCAATGGACTCAAGTGATTCTAGAAAGGTTTTAAAATAATGGTGATTACTATATTATATTAGTATTTAATGTATTTTGTGATAAACATGTACTCTTTATTAATACTTAGGGTTTAATATGATAGTTTTATACTACCATTTTTCCAAATCGAATGATTATGTGTTAAATTCCAATTTGCATTCTAGGAATAAGGAAAGTGAAGTGTGAAATGGCTACTAAAATTATTTTTAGAAACTCTTCAAAGTATTAGTATATTCAAAAAATGAAAAGACTCAATCCTTGTAACATATCAATGTATACTCAAATTATATATCAAATGCATTAGTCAAGTGGTTAAAAATGTGGGCTCCTAATGAGAAGACCTAAGTTCAAATCTTATCAAACAATAAATGTCATTACATGGTTCGTTGAGTTACCATAGTGACATGTGATGATGTAATACATGTGAGGCTTATTTCAATATTATATAACCAATTAAAAAATTATACTAAAATGATACATTCTTACAAATAATAAAAATGTCCATCAAAGGACTCAAGTAAAAATGTAAAAGGTGCAACACAAGCATGGTCAAAGCATTACAACCTAAAGATATGTAAATATCGAGAAATGTAATGTAAGGTAAAGAGAATATTTTTGTCATAAATAATAAGGAATTTTCATCCATTAACTAGATGTAACATCTAAGTTATAATTTAAAATTTATATTTTTTTTTTGAAAAAAAAGCAATATTTCAAATTGAGAAGACACTAATACAACTAAGGAAATAATAAAAATGAAGGGTCTAAACCTAAGGATATTTACATTTTGAACAATATATTATAACGTAAAAGGAATATCTTCATGTGAACAAATATATTGAAATGTATGACCTTTCATTTTTGGCCACGATCGACATTGTTTTTGAACTATTATATAAACCATGGGCCATTTTCACCTTGCAAGGTGATTTATGTATTATATAATACCATTTAAATACCAATTTTGATAGTAGTTAGCATCTATGAAATTATATAATCAATAGTATTTATAATATTATTCAATCATCATTTAAAGAGTAGTTGGATATCTTTTTCCTATTAGTGAATTTTTTTGACATGCAAGGGTACTATATCAAATATTTTATGTTTCTTTCATTTTCTTGTATTCTCTTTATTTTCCTTTTGATAATATGAATGATATGTTGATTTTTTTTATTGTATCTTAGTTATTGTGAATTTTTACATGGTTAGAGTAGGTGTAAATTTCCATCACTCAAATAAGAATTTTGATTTGTGGCTTTTTTTGTAGTGTTGCTTCGTTCAAAAATCTATTTCAAAGATTATAATATAGAGTATAAGGTAAATATTGTTGGAATTCATAATATTTTCTAGAAACAAAAGTAATTTATCTACTCAAATCCTATATAGAAAGCATAAAAGGATGAAATAAAGAAAAATAAACACAAAAATTATGAGGTGCTCATAGGAACCATAAATGATAATTATATTATTCATTGGTAAGAATCACAAAAGTATGATACAATAATTGGAGTGGTTGGGGGTATTTATACCAATGCCTAATCCTTAAATTACATAAATAATTTTAACCAAAGATGACATAACAAGATGGATTTAAGGTTAATTACAATTTATAATATGGGTTTAACCATAATAAGGTCAATTGTAAGTTGTAGGATTTATTAAATACATTGGACAATGATTACCCTTATCCCTATACAAGATACATCATACAATGTCAACCTTGGTGTTAAGTTAAACTACACTTTCAATGATCCTTATTAATCTAAATTGAAGGGCCAAGGAGAGAATCCATTAGTAAAAATAATATCTCCCCCCTGTTATGGACCTCCTTGGTAGGACTTATTATTGATATTTGATTATGTGTTGATGAGTGGACATCTAATACTTAATATTGTTTTTTTATGGTTAATTGTATTTTATACTTTGTTTATATTATGCTAGAATATGGTACTGTTGATGGACTCTATTGTTGCAAGACTAGATACTCTCATGGGCGGATTGGTATGGGACAACCATCAAAATCAAGAGACAAAAAATGGAAATGATGGATGATGATATAATCATAGATGACTCTAGGGTAATATGGTACCTTCATGTAGATGCATTTGTGTAATTATGTGCTTCGTTAAGTTACACCACCAACCAAGAGATTGCTTAGGTAAAGGAGTCATCTTTAGCAGTTAGGTGATGATGTGGTAGTTTATATGAGTATTAATAATTATTTATATGCACACACAGGAATAGAAGGGATATGAGCAAAGAACATGGTTGGCTAGTGTAGAGGAATCAAGAAGTGAAACAAAGAGACTTACCTTTGAAAATTGATTGTGAGGTAACCTTCTATTACTGGCATGTTCGGTTTCCATACTTTTATTTTCATTTGTGAATGCATGGTATGTTGTTTTCTTGGAATGAACATTCTCTTATTTGCTTAAGTGGATTGGTGTGTGAAAGCACCATTTTATTTTGAAAAAAAAAGCACCTATACCTTATTTTTGTTAGAATATATTTCAATATTTCCTTTATTAATTAATTCAATCGTAACAATCTTATATTGTTAGATTGATTAATTTAGGCTAGTTGTTATTTGTTACAACTCCGCCTATATTGGTCTCGGGTGGTTCCACAACCTCCGGACTAATCCTGGCCCTAATGTATTATTTATACTTCGTCAAATTAATCAAATGTTGTTCCGCTTATCACATGGTATCAGAGCTCTTCCTCCGCCACTCTCATTTCTCTCGAAGTGATCTCGTAGTAGCGGAGCAAACGAGTGGAGATTTTTTTTTAAATCTCAATTGGAAATAGTTTTTCGGAATTTGAGAAAAAAAATTTCTCAATGTTTGAGAATTTTTTTTTTAATTTCTCAAAAAAATTGGTTTTTCTTAAAGGCGATCGACCATACGGTCGAAAGGAGCAATTCGAAGCAATCGACGACACGATCGAAAGAGGAAATTCGAGGCAATCGACCGCACGGTCGAAAGGGCAAGGCATAGAGTGCATATGTCGTGGGAGCCAACACCGAGGCTTCCCCACGACCCTCTCGGGTGAGAGCCTCTCCCCGAGAGGCTATACTCCATTGTGGAGTAAAGAACCTTTTATTACCCTTACCTGCTGACGATCCCATCCATGTGGGATATACCTGCAATCTGCCTCGGACGAGGAAATTCAACCACGCGCGTCACCTGGAGAATATTCACCGTCACCTGCAAATTCTGGCGTCAAACCTGTTAATCACTTCCTATTTTTCCTTATCACTGGTTGCAGTGCTTTGGATTTCTGAGTGATTTTTTGGAAGAAAGAAGCCAATCGGAGCAGATTGGCTGGATTAGAAATTGATCTAATTTTTTCAAAACCCTCCAAAACTGGTTTTTTCCTCACGCAGGGCATCAATGGCTGACATCTATCAGGTGATTCTCCTTCATTTCTGTAGTTTTTAAGGTGCATTTTGGTCTTGTATCTCACTGCAGCAGAGAAACGATCCGAAAGGATCAAGGTTTGGCATGATTTGAGCAAAGTTTGGCTCTCTGTGAGCCAACCACCTCGTCGCCACCTGCGCGCCGCCTCTGCGCCACCCACGAGCCGCCGGTGTATCCGCCACAGCAGCGCCACCTGCGCTCCGCCCGAGTGGTGGACGAGGAGGGAGCACCGCCGTGGGGGCTATTACGCCTTCGGGGGCTCCTTAAGACTGCGTGGAGCCTGATCTATGGTAGATCAGCCCACTGGCTCACCTGGCGGTGAGTCGAGTGGTTAAGGCTCCGGGAGCCTCAGGTCGCGGGTTCGAGTCCCGTCGACCCCCCCTCAAAGGTATAAATTTTTTTCATTTTTTTAAAGTTTTTTTTTAATATTCTTTAATTAAAGTTAAAATTAAATATCATTTTAATTTATTTTATAATAGTTTAAGGTTATTTTTTTTTTAAATAATTTTTTACTATGTAAGATAAAGTTATTTTTTTTAACTTTAGTTATAAAAGAATGTTTTAAAATGCTTTATAAAGAGAAATTTTAACGGGGGGAGTAATTTTTTTTCGAAAAATCAAGGGGGGATTGAGAGTAATTTTTTGAAAAAGCAAATTTTGGCATTATTGTAAAGGTGCATTTTCGGCTGCGCCCGACACCTAGTGGGTTATTTATGTGGGCACTTTTATGTTGTATGTTGCATTTTTTCCTTCTTTTGCACTACATCATTTAAGTTAAAATCAAATTCACTCCCTAAGTCCCTGGAATAATTAAAACCCATCCATGCAATTTATTGCACTACAACGTTCGGTATTTGTGATACCTCTGGCCAACACTTACAGGTAAAGCTGTCGTGATTGCGCTATTGTATCCACCACCTAATATAGCTGCCACAATGACGTCTGAGCTTGTTCTCTATTAATCGTCGAGGAGAGATAAGTTTACCATTTTGCTATTTTTTTACTCCATCCACTACCCCAATCACTCTCGTGTTTAGGCTTAAATCCAGACGAAAGTTCGGATATCCAAAGTGTTTAGGGGAGGTTACGCCCCACGCATGAGGATTGAAGGCTTTCTAAGGTCGGTGCCATCAACGAGGTGATTCCCTTTCAGTACCGCCTAAGTACCACGTATCGTATAATCATTAAAATTACCTATAGTCTCCCTCACGTAAGGGCGGGTAATTTTTTTGGTTTTTCAAAATACCTATAGTCTCCCTCACGTAAGGGCGGGTATTTTGTATGGTATAATGGCCTGGCATTAAGGTATATCGAAGGGGCGACCATTTGGTGTTATAAGGAACCTTCACAATGTCTGCAAAACTAATGACTGATGCTCATCAGTTATTGAAAGGTCCAAACTATACACCATGGAAAAACAAAATGAAGGCAATCCTAGAGATGGATGATCTTTGGGAAATTGTGTCTGGAACAACAGTAAGACCTTCATCTTCAGCTGGAGCCACAACTCTATCTGCTGATCAGAAAGACTTTGACAAGAAAGATAGCAAAGCAAAAGTGCTCATTTTGCTTGTTGTTTCTGATGAAGTTCAACCTCATATTGCTGACTGTCCAAATAGTAAAGCGGCATGGGATGCCCTTAAAACTATATATGAAGGGAAGAATGACTCCACCATTCTATTTCTTCAGTCTCAATTACACAGTCTAAGCATGAAACAAGGAGAGACAGTTGAAAACTTTCTTTGCAGAGTGTCTGAGTTGAAAGGAAAATTAAATTCCTTAGCAGCACCAGTTGATGATAAGCTCCTTACCTCAGTGGTAATGAGAGCTCTTCCAGATTCTTTTAGAGTGTTGATTACCTCACTTCATGTATCACAGAGACAAGTTACCTATGTTGAGTTGGTAAATATGCTTCAAGAAGAGGAGGCACGCCAACTACAGCGAGATGATTCTTCTAACACTGCCCTATACACCAACAGGAAGGGGCAAAACAAGAAGAAGGGTAATTTTTAGAAGGGAGGTAGTTCTCAAAAGGATTCAAAAGGAAAACAAACTCAACCTCAACAGAAAAAGAGATATTGCAAGATCTGTGACAAAGAAGGTCATGATACAAACAGATGTTGGCATAAGAATAAACAATCAAAATAGAAAGGCCAGAACAAACCACAAAAGAACAAACAACAGCAAGTGAATGTTGTTGTTGAGGAATCTGACACGGATTCTGAGAGAGCACACAAAGTGCTCATGACTACCACAGTATCCAAGCAGATGGATCCTATTTGGTATGTCGATTCTGGAGCCAGTAAGCACATGACTGGTGACAAATCATGGTTTGAGTCTTTTGAGGCCAAAGAGGGCAAACCTGTCACTATTGTCGATGATAAAACCTACAAGGTTCAGGGAGAAGGAACAGTTTCTGTTTCTCTTCCTGATGGCAAGTGTCAGATTGAGAAGGTTCTCTATGTTCCAGGATTGGCGAACAACTTGTTGTCAATCACACAAATTCTGGACAAAAATATGGTTGTAAACTTTAGTGTTGAGGGGGGCAAGAAGTGTTGTTCTATCACCAGGAGGGGTAAGAACATTGCAACCACTTCATATAAGCATGGCTTATTTGCCCTAGATACTATCTCTTCTCCAGATGTAGCCATGATTGTCTCTACAAAGGAGGCAACTTCCCTATGGCACAAGAGATATGGACATATGAGTTCTGGTTACTTACTTGAGTTAAGTAAGTATGAAATGGTAAAGGGTCTTCCTTCCCTTTCTACCACATTGCCAGTTTGCTCTAACTGCTTGGCAGGAAAGCAACATAGAGTACCTTTTGAAAGGAGCTCTACAAGAGCAAAGAAACCTCTGGAGTTGGTTCACACCGATCTGTGCGGTCCTTTAACACCCAAAAGTTGTGGGGGAAAGAGGTATTTTTAGTTATTCATGGATGATTACTCACGAAAGGTGTGGGTATTCTTTCTTCAACTGAAATCTGAAGCATTTGGCTTCTTTCAGCAATTCAAGAAATCTGTTGAAAAGGAGTCAGGGACTTCTATAAAGACCCTCCGCTCAGATCGAGGGGGGAGTTCACCTCTAAAGAATTTTTTGAGTTCTTGACTAAAAATGGGATCACACGACAGTTGACTACTGCTTATACTCCTCAACAAAATGGAGTTGCTGAAAGGAGGAACCGTTCCATCATGGAAATGGTTCGTTGCATGCTCACAGGAGCTAGAATTGGGCAACAATATTGGGCAGAAGCTGTCACCACAATAGTATATCTATTGAATAGGGCACCCACTAAGGCCCTACAAGGAATGACTCCATAGGAAGCATGGAGTGGCAGGAAACCCTCCATCTCTCATCTACGCATTTTTGGTTGTAAAGCATTCATGCACATACCGAAAGAAAAGAGGAAGAAGCTAGATGAGAAGACATTGAAGTGCATTCTTCTTGGGTATGATGAGCACTCTAAGGGTTATCGATTGATTGATCCCTTAACCAAGAAGATACACATCAGTAGAGATGTAGTTTTTGATGAGGCTTTCACATCAGAAAACACATCAGATGTATACCTAGACCTTGTGGAAACTAAGGTTGAGAAGTCTCCTTCATCCAAGGTTGGAGGTCCTTCTTCATCTTCTTCATCACCATAGAAGAAGAATCCAAAGTGGTATACAAGTACAATTAGAGACTCTAAGCTATCCACTCCACCATATTTGACATTGGATAGGCCTCGTACTCGCAACATGGCTCGATAGGAGAAAGTTGCAACAGAGATTACTGGGGTTGATGATCTGTGTCAATATTTTGAGGAACTTTCTATAGATCCAGAGAGAGATACAGAAGATATGGATATTGATGATGACAGGGTGTTTATGTCCTCAATAGATGAACTTGAACCTGCATCAGTGCAAGATGCTCTTGGTGAGCCTCAGTGGAAGGCCGCTATGGATGCAGAGTATAAGTCTCTGATGAAAAACAAAACTTGGAAGCTTGTCGATCTGCCATACGAAAAGAAGCCCATAGGCTGCAAATGGGTGTACAAAGTCAAGTACAAGGTATATGGGACAATAGATAAGCATAAGGCCCGACTTGTTGCAAAGGGCTATGCTCAAAGAGAAGGCATTGACTACGAGGAAACTTTTGCACCTACTACTCGGATGACAACCATTCGAGTTCTTTGTGCTATGGCAGCACAGTATGGGTGGAAAGTGCACCAAATGGATGTCAAGAGTGCCTTTCTAAATGGTGATCTCCAAGAGGAAGTCTACATGACTCAACCAAAAGGATTTGAAGTGGAAGGCCAACAACAAAAAGTTTGCAAATTGGTCAAATCCTTATATGGTTTGAAACAGGCCCCTCGGGCTTGGTACATAAAAATGGATAATCACCTACTACAGCATGGATTTAAGAGATGTCCATCGGATGCAAACCTCTATTTCAAGAAGCAAGGCTCTGAAATAGTGTTGCTTGTACTCTATGTTGATGATCTGCTCATAACAGGGAGTTCAAAAACAATGATCTCTTCTGTCAAACAGGATTTGAGAAAATATTTTGAAATGATAGATCTCGGACTTCTCCATTACTGTCTTGGCCTAGAAGTGAACCAGAAGGAGCACTACATCAAAGTGTCCCAAAAAAAATATGCCAAGACACTACTAGAAAAATATCGCATGACTGACTGCAAGCCGATGGCAACACCAATGGAAACAGGTCTTCAGTTATCATGATATGACAAATCACCTCAGGTAGATGCTACTCTCTATCGTCAACTGATTGGGAGTCTCATATATCTGACCAACACTAGGCCAGATATCGTATTTGCTATCAATTATCTTTCGAGGTTCATGCAAGAACCTAAGACTACACATTGGAAAGCAGCAAAGCGAGTTCTTCACTATGTCCATGGCACAATGGAATATGGCCTAGAATACAAGAAGAACAACAAATTCTTCTTACAGGGATACATGGACTCCGACTATGTCGGATCATTTGATGATCGTAAATCAACTTCAGGATATTTGTTTCATCTTGGATCTGGTCCTGTCTCTTGGCACAACAAGAAGCAACAGGTGGTTGCTATCTCATCAACAGAGGCAGAGTATCGCGCCGCACGTGAAGCTGTGTGCGAAGTGATATGGTTGCGTCGCATCTTGACAAGTATGGGTCTTCCATCAAAATCTCCAATACACTTGTTCTGCGACAACATGGGTGTTTTGAACCTTGTTAAGAATCCAGTGCATCATGAAAAAACCAAACACATTGATACACAATGCCACTTTATTCGAGACGAAGTACCAAGGCACCACATTCAGCTTCAGTACATCTCCACCCATGATCAGGTTGCAGACATATTCACTAAGGCACTTGCACGTGTCAAATTTGAATTGTTTCGCAATTCTCTATGTATTTCAAAATAATGGGGGGATGCTAGTATAGCTAATAGTTATATGTTTCCTAAAATATTGTAATAAGGGGGGATGTTAGAATATATTTCAATATTTCCTTTATTAATTAATTCAATCGTAACAATCTTATATTGTTAGATTGATTAATTTAGGCTAGTTGTTATTTGTTACAACTCCGCCTATATTGGTCTCGGGTGGTTCCACAACCTCCGGACTAATCCTGGCCCTAATGTATTATTTATACTTCATCAAATTAATCAAATGTTGTTCCACTTATCACAATTTTTGATGTGAGTGAATAGCAGTCTTAAGATATGTGAGCTTTCTGATATATGGAAAGGAATATGAATACTCAAAAAAACTACTATGATTATTTATTTCTATAAGTTTATTATGAATAGAGGAATTCATATTTACTTTTAAAAAGAAAATTTAATTATTGTGTTTACGATATTCTATTCCATGAGTGCCCTAAGATGCCTTGTATATTAGTGTGTCTACCCGATTGTTTAAATTATTGTAGCACTATCACAATATGCATTTTGGAAGGACCAAACAATACATTCATTTGTTACCAATCCTATTTTTAAAAAAATGTTGCTTGTTAATTACAGCTATGTGTGTCGCCACTCAGCTGAAAACTAGTTTTTGTTGGAAGTTAAATGGTAAAAATGGTAAAAAGGTGGTCAAATTTAGTTTTGACCTTACCCATTTTACTCCCTTGGATGACATCCTAGTCAGCTCAGTGGTCGACATAGTGGATGGCAGGATTGAGCGATAGGATATTTAGTTTAGGTTGTTTAATTATATTTTGCTTCCTCCTACTTGATTCTCGCTAACCTTATGTTAGCAGACTATTTAAACCTTGTAATTTTTTTGATTAAATCTAATGAGCATGAGCTATTCACATCTGGTATCAGAGCTGAGGCAAGACAGGTGAGGCACCGAGCCCTAGGAGATCGATAGGTGAGGCAATAATCTCGAGAAGTTTAAGGAGGCCCATAAGAGCGAGATCACTAGTGAGGTATGATTCTCAAGGAGGTCAAGAGGCCCTATAGAGCACGAATCGAGGCAAGGTCGAGAGGGCCTGCAGAGCACGAACAAAGGTGAGGTCGAGAGGAGGCCCATAGGAAGTATGCAGTTCGACGCATAGACCAACAAAGGACATGTGGCATGCTATGGAGACCTGCAAGCTCAAATCCTGAGGACAAACTAGACTGATAGGCTGATGTGGCAGGCGACTGACAAGATAACATGGTAGGCGACTGATAGGCAAACACTTGGCAAGAGGAGATTTGCAAGTGACGTGGTGAGAGGAGCTTCGTAGGTGACACTTGGTGAGAGGAGATTCATAGGAGGTAAGGGGAAAAATGGGTAAAGTCCAATTTCCTGAAGGCAATCGAACATTCATCCATGTGCCTCCCCTTTTTAAACTCCAAATATCCCCATGCACAGTGCATGTGGGATATTTCATTTGATGTTTTAAAAAAAATCGCGATGGGTATGCTTCATATAGAAGCAAGGTAGTTGAAAGCCAAAGCTTGGCTTGTAGCACATTTGGTAAAGGCCAAAACTTGGATATAGGTGTTCGTGTGTTCGAAACGTGACACATTCATTTTGCTTAGTTAAAAATTCGGCATTCGAAGCCGCTTCAAAGTTTTTTTTTTATTTTTTTTTTATTTTTTATTTTTTTATATTTTTTATTTATTTCATTATAATTTTTAAAAGCTATATAGTAAAGTTATTTTGTATCGCTCCAAATTTTTCGCATCCCTACCTTCAAGCTATAGGATCCGCGCCCGGAAGGAGGATGGGAAAAGGATGTCGCGATACCTCGGACTGAGAGGACTTTGCGAAGGTCCCGCCTCTCAAGGGAGGTGTATTTTGGTGATTTTTCGACGGATGGTGGGTTCACCAGGAAACATTTAGCGGCAGTTTCCACGCCTAGGTTTTGGAATGTGTTTGATGAGTTCGTTTTAACCTTAAGCATTCATATCCTAGGTTTGGCCGAATGAATCTAAATTAAAACTACATGAAAATGCAACTTTCATGAATACAACAAACAGATTTGAAAGCAAAAAATAGAGAATTTTACAGAATGACAATGAAAAATACCTGATCCGGATGTCTGAAGAAGATTCTGACGTTTGAAGCAGTCTGGATCGCCTGTAATCTGACAAAATCGTCTGTAATCTGACAGAATCGTCTGAAACTGACAGAATCGTCTGAGATCTGACGAATTCGTCAGACGAATTCGCCAGAGACCTACAAGACAGAAAATAGATGCAAAATACAAGAAATTCTATTGTGCTAACAGAGGCAAATTACACCAAATAGCAATATGAATACTGAACAATATTTAAGAACAGAATTTAAAGCCAATTACTGTACTTTAATAGCAGATCATGAACTTAGCATGCAATCTAAGCTAAATGGGTGAACTCCAAATGCAAAATAACATAAAAACTGAATAAATAATCTAATTTACAGAATAAAATGACAGAAACAGAGTTGAGAAAAGCAAACTCCAGGCACTGATTGCCTCGATGTGGACTGCAGTCGAGATCGTCTCGCATCAGTACGAAATCGTCTCGCATTTGACGGGATCGCCTCCGATCTGAACAGGTTCGTCGACGACGATGGATGCTGGCTCCGGCTGAAAAACAATGATGTACCTGCAATAAAATCGATGTGGAACTAGTGCAAATGCAAGATTAGGATGTTCTAATGTAGAGGGAATCACTTTGCAGAAAATTTCAGCCAGGGGTTGGGGAGGGAAAATCTTAGAGATTAAATAGGCTTAGGGGGAGTAGGTAGGAGGTTGGAGATCATCCCAATTTGGGAGATCTCCAACGGGGGAGGGTCCCAACGGCGCAGACACGCTTCTGCCCAGATTGGAGACCCGTTGGAACAGATTCCAACTATGCAAATTCAGTTTTGCGACAAGATCGTCCGGACGTCCTAGTCCGGACGAAATCGTCAAATGCGGGCGATATCGTCTGATCGGCGACGATATCGTCAAACGGTCAAAACAACCTCTAAAATTGGCACGAAAAAGGGGGAAACGGAATACCCGACGGTTAACGGGCGGTTTGGGAGGTTAAATTTGATTTTAAAATTATTTACTAAGGTGAATGTAAATTTTATAATTTTACTGCGCCAATTTTAGGGTGCTACATTTTGCCCCCTCTTTAGCGAATTTTCCGAAGAAAATGCGTTAAAGATGAGTTCTTCTCGATCTACGAGAAAGCAAAAAATTATACCCATTTTTAGGCGACGATTCTTGGTCGAATCGTACGACAACTTACTATGGTGCCCCCTCCGTGTTTTTACCCAAATCGAACGTTTGAGGTAAAAACGCGAAAAAGCAAAAAATTATTGGTTTTTAATTGTTTTTGATATGATGTATATATATTTTTGATATATATATATATGATATATTTTTGATCATATGACTTGTATTGTGTTATGTATTTTTATGATGCTTTTATGTTTTGATTGATTGATTTGATAATTGGATGTAATTATGTCGTTGGAAATATTATAATTTGAATGTCATGCTATAACATTGTAAATGAAATAATCTGATGTAACAAAGTGGTTGTTTGTGATGCAATAATTTGATAAAAATAAAAGGGGACTTTTAACAATAATTTCAAAGGACATTGTCGCTATTATAGACCATTTCATGGAGTCGCCGCTCACTCGGTCGTCAAGCTAATCCCAGTATAGAAATATTGTGAAAAGTAAAAGAGTGCTTAAGAGACTGTCTTAAGACTTTGGTGCAATAGTGCAAATGATGATGATGATGATGATGGTTTGTTTTCAGATTTTCATGAAAAATATTATGCATGAAATATTTTTAAAATGATTTTTGCTAGGCATAAATTCCTAAGTGTGATAAAATTTGTGAATAATTCCTTAGGAATTATACCATCATTGCAAAGTTGAAGGTTGACATAATGACATAAAAATAGTGAAAAAATGGGTTTGCTTTTGAAAAGCATAATTTGTGTAAAATGAAGTCATATGGTTTTTATGATTTTTGATAAAATGGGGAATAAAAATTGTTACAATGGTTTGCGCTAGGCATAGAATATGTAGGTATAGACTTATACCATCATCGCGAAAATCCAAAAAAATAGTTTTATTGCATGGTTGATTTTTTGATGAACAGAAAAGATGAAAATGAGGACTTGCGCTAGGCATAAAATTCCAATTTTGGTTTTGAAACTATACCATCGTCGCGAAAGTCAACCAGATATATATGATTTGATTTGTGTAATTTGGAAGAAATTTTTGATTTTTCTAATTCTATAGTTGTCTTTGTGAAAAATAATTGTACTTGATTATTCCAAACAAGTTGCAAAAATAATATTTCAAAGTATTTTGAAGACAAAAGTTAGATTTATAAGGAATCCCATGTGCATATGTGCATTCATTTCCGATCTTGATTTATCATAATGATAGACAAAATCTCTCAAATACAAATGTGTGTGCAATTGCATTGTTCATTTACCAGCTTTTGAGCAAGATACTATGATACAAGTGATTTGAAGAAACCAAATAAATGTTCATTAACCATGATGTAGATGCATATAACCATATTAGACTACTATGTAGGTCGGATTATCAAGAGCTAGCTAATCCATAAGCAGACATAGGTCTGTACAAAAGAAGGTCGCTAATGTGACAGACATATCGCCACGCTAGGAGTTACCCAAGGCCAAGCAGGTTGGGCACAAACCACCTGTTATGGGGCTTACCTCACAGTTTTCGAATAATTGAGAATTCCAGGGATTCAAGCTCATCAACCCTTCTTTTCTTTTCAAAGGGTAGGGAAAGGGATTTTATTGCTTTCTTGCTTTCTTTTGAACTTTGCTTATTTTTCTTTTTGTATTTCTTTTGCTTGATAATACTTGGAACATTGCTGAAATAACATTTTTCTTTTCTCTTCTTTCTTGAATTTTTCTTCTCTTTTTCTTTGCTAGGGATACTTGCTCGGATTAGCTGTAGAGCAAGGGATTTTTATTCCGGGTAGGGGTGAGCTTGTCCTTTTGCCAATTCTCAAAGATTCTAGACCATGTGCATGATAGGATAGCAGGGGAAACTTTTCACTCAAGAAATCAGTTCTACTATGTAGCAAAACATGGAAATTACAAATATAATCATTTTATTGTGAAAAGATGTGCTTGGTTTAAGTAAATAACAAGATCAATTCTCTATGCTCAAACTTTATTTAATTGAATTTTGTGAACTTTGATATAAGAGAGATTAGTAATCATGCCAGATAAAATCAAGATATTTATTTTTTGTGAGTGTGCAAGTGAGGGATTCAAAATAAATGCTAATTTATCCAAAATAAGTTGAAACATATAACTGCAATAATTGTAAGAAAATATATATAAACAATTTTGAGAAGTTTTGAGAATGTTGACTCTCTCTTTCTTCTGTATATTGTTTTGGTTTCGAAAGAGTCAAGCATATAGTTGTTTTTATATTTTTGAGCAAAAAATTTAACAACTGCCTTAAATAAATGCAATAGATAGTTTTTGAAGATTTTTGGAGATTTATGAATGTTTTTGGTGTTTTTGGATTTTTATAAATTGAAAGAAATACAAGATAGTGATTTTGAACAAATATATACATGGATGAAATGACCAAGTTTATGCATAGTAACGTTTAAGATGCAAAATATTCATGGGTTCTTTAAGTTCTTTACCATCTAAGGTAGATAATTTATATGCTCCTGATTCAAATTTTGCAGTAATAATGTATGGTCCAAGCCAGTTGGGCTCAAATTTACCTTTAAGGTCCTTAGTTGCATTTGTATTTTTTTTGAAGATTTTGAGGATTTTGATTTTTTTTGTATTTTGATTTTAATTTATGAATTGAAATTGGTGGTATATACAAGATGATCTATATACACTATACAAGGTTATTTGAGTATAGCATGTCTAAGGTTGCTTCAAAATCAAAGGAGGTTTTGAAGGATAATCTGGTTGAGGTGAAGGTAAGAATAGAAGGTGATGAATAAAAGGTAGTGATAACAAAAGCTTTGTTATAATGTAGAATAATGTAGCAAAAGATTTGACTTTTATATGTGTAAAATTGATCATGTTACAAAATAAAATGTAAGAAGGATAAGAAAGTTCTTCATTCTTATCACTATATTCCAAGTCTTGATAAGATGGAGAAAGTATATGTGAAAGATATGCATGGATGTTATTTGGTAAACAAGGATGATCATATATGGATGAAGAAAAGTGATGGATAGAAGATAATTGTGATAATAGAGAATGTATAGAACTTGATGTTTCAACCGTTAAATATTCTTCAAATGGTGTTGGGTCACCATGTATGGTAACAATTTTATTTGCAAGTTCAAACTTCAAACATTGGTGAAGAGTGGAAGGGAAAACCCTCATCGTATGAATCCAAGGGCTCCGGAGAAGTAGGTTGTAAGGTGAAGGACAATATCCTACATAGAATAAAGTATCCAGGATCTTGGATCCAATATTAAGGGGAAGAATTATAGTACCTTGAGCTTCTTGAATTTCATTGTTAAAAGATTTTATAAGAACATTTGATTCATTAAGATCTTCTTCCTTTGATTTGAGTTTTTGGAATAATTGATAAGTGCATAAATTAAGAGAGGAGTCATTATCTACCATGATAGTTCTAACAAGTGTTTCTTTACTAGATCCGATAATGTAAAGATAGGAGTCTTCTTGTGGAGTAGAGGAAGGAATATCCTCATCATAGAATGAAATATGGTTAACCTCAAGAGGGTTTACACCATTAATTATGTTCTTAGAGAAAATATGATGAGGAACAAATTGTTGGCTAGGTATTTTGAACAAAATTTCCTTATGATGAAATTTGTAATACTTCTAAAAGGGATATCTTTGCTTGAGGATTAATCACTTGTTGTTGGTTATCAAAGTGGATTTCAGATTGAGATTTTGATTCTAAAGATGAGCTTTCTATGCTTACATTCCATTTTGGATCATTCTCTAGAGCCAAAGATAGTTTTGAAGGTTGGTCAAATGAGGAATCCATATCTTGAATATCGGATTGAGTTGATTGAACTTGAGGTTGCTCATTTGTAGTTTTTGTTACAATATTAATAATATCATCATGATGGGACACATTAACATGCAATATTTGATTGGTTTCTTGTTGTTGATAATTGAATAGGGGTTCTTGGGAGATCCCCATGTCTTGATTGATTATTGGTATTTGTTGTGTAGGAGTTTGATTGTTTACTGGAGATTTATAATCAGTTGTAGATTGTAATTCCTTTATATTAAAAAGACCCTTATCAATCAAATCTTGAATTGCACATCTTAAATCTTTACAATTTTGTGTCATATGTCCATCTACTCTATGATATTCACAATGTAGCTCGGGTTTAAACCAATCTGTTGTGGTATCAGGTTGTCTTATGGAAGGGAGTTCAATCCTATTTGTGTCAAGTAAATACTTGAGAATTATATCCATTGGTTGATTGAGCTTAGTAAATTTACGTGATGAAGGTTTTTGAGAGGTTTTTGATAAATGCCTTAGGAATTTTGTCATAAAAGGACCTAATGGTTTCTCACCTCTACTTTCTTTATTATGGGTAGAATGATGACAGGAAGATTGCGAAGTAGGAGGTGAGTGCATGGTAGAATTGGAAGAATAAGTATTTTCTTGTTGAAATGGATGTGTTGTATTGAAAGAAGAGTATTGAAAAGGTGGAGGAGGATTATATGTGGGTTGATAGACATAATATGGATATATGGGAGAATAGATAATATCGTTATGAAGAGGATTGGCAAAGGGATTGTTTTGTTGGGTTATGGATGAAAAATAAGAAGAGTGTGATGGAGGTGATGTTGAATAGGGATGAGGTTGGTCATAATCAACAAATGTATTTGGCTGAATTCTTCCAACATTACTAATGGGCTCATATTGATTTGAGTAAAAACTCATGGTTTCTTTAGTACTTCTAAAAGTAATATTTAGCATCTACTATTTAGAATTGAATCTAAAACATATAAACTTGAAATGATGATTTTGTTTTTGTTTTTCTTGTATACATATATATTTTTTTGTTTTTGTTTTCAAAAGGTTTATAATGCATTCACGTCGGGTTCACCAAAATGTATCGCTCCAAATTTTTCGCATCCCTACCTTCAGGCTATAGGATCCGCGCCCGAAGGAGGATGGGAAAAGGATGTCGCGATACCTCGGACTGAGAGGACTTTGCGAAGGTCCCGCCTCTCAAGGGAGGTGTATTTTGGTGATTTTTCGACGGATGGTGGGTTCACCAGGAAACATTTAGCGGCAATTTCCACGCCTAGGTTTTGGAATGTGTTTGATGAGTTCATTTTAACCTTAAGCATTCATATCCTAGGTTTGGCCGAATGAATCTAAATTAAAACTACATGAAAATGCAACTTTCATGAATACAACAAACAGATTTGAAAGCAAAAAATAGAGAATTTTATAGAATGACAATGAAAAATACCTGATCCGGATGTCTGAAGAAGATTCTGACGTTTGAAGCAGTCTGGATCGCCTGTAATCTGACATAATCATCTGTAATCTGACAGAATCGTCTGAGACTGACAGAATCATCCGAGATCTGACGAATTCGTCAGACGAATTCGCCAAAGACCTGCAAGACAGAAAATAGATGCAAAATACAAGAAATTCTATTGTGCTAACAGAGGCAAATTACACCAAATAGCAATATGAATACTGAACAATATTTAAGAACAGAATTTAAAGCCAATTACTGTACTTTAATAACAGATCATGAACTTAGCATGCAATCTAAGCTAAATGGGTGAACTCCAAATGCAAAATAACATAAAAACTGAATAAATAATCTAATTTACAGAATAAAATGACAAGAAACAGAGTTGAGAAAAGCAAACTCCAAGCACTGATTGCCTCGATGTGGGCTGCAGTCGAGATCGTCTCGCATCAGTACGAAATCGTCTCGCATTTGACGGGATCGCCTCCGATCTGAACAGGTTCATCGACGACGATGGATGCTGGCTCCGACTGAAAAACAATGATGTACCTACAATAAAATCGATGTGGAACTAGTGCAAATGCAAGATTAGGATGTTCTAATGTAGAGGGAATCACTTTGCAGAAAATTTCAGCCAGGGGTTGGGGAGGGAAAATCTTAGAGATTAAATAGGCTTAGGGGGAGTAGGTAGGAGGTTGGAGATCATCCCAATTTGGGAGATCTCCAACGGGGAGGGTCCCAACGGCGCGGACACGCTTCTGCCCGTATTGGAGACCCGTTGGAACAGATTCCAACTATGCAAATTCAGTTTTGCGACAAGATCGTCCGGACGTCCTAGTCCGGACGAAATCGTCAAATGCGGGGCGATATCGTCTGATCGGCGACGATATCGTCAAACGGTCAAAACAACCTCTAAAATTGGCACGAAAAAGGGGGAAACGGAATACCCGACGGTTAACGGGCGGTTTGGGAGGTTAAATTTGATTTTAAAATTATTTACTAAGGTGAATGTAAATTTTATAATTTTACTGCGCCAATTTTAGGGTGCTACATATTTAATGAATCAAAATTATATTGTTTTTTTTTTTAAATGCCAATATATATATTTTATTAAATAACATATTATTATAGTAATTTTTTAAAATTATTATTGAAAGAAAATTATATAATTTTTTATTTCTAAGAACATTGCCTATGAGGCAATTTATTGTAAAAGAAGGAGCTTTACACCTTATTCAAGGAATCAAAATTGTAGTGTAAAAGCATATTGTGATAGTCTAGGAGGACTATACAAACTGGAAATTTTGTGTAACAAGCCTGAGAGGCTTAGTATTGTTTTCTTCTAAGAGAGACAAAGGATCAAACTAAAATTTGTAAAGAGGCATTGATGATAAGACCAAGTGGTTGTTATCATGCTCTATGTGCATTTTTGGTGAGAGAAAACACCAAAATTTTTGATGAAAAAGTGAGAGCTTATGGGCTACATATTGTGTTTAATCAGTTACAAAACGCAGTAATTGCACACCAGAGGCATCCGAACTCAGGGTACGAGGCAGCATCTAAAGATAACTCCTTTTGGAGTCAATTTGAGAAATCCAAATCCATAGAAGTTGCACCACAAGAATCATAATATACTCATTACAATAATTCAGTGGAGATTCAATAAACTAGAATCACCAAAGATAATGTTGATTAGTGACGATGAAGAACAAGTAGCAGACAACTTCGTGAATCAAGAAATAACAACGCCACAACAAGAGGAACAAGCAATTAGTGAAAGAGTGAATCAAGTCAGATGTGACTTAAATTTGTAATCTCTTATTTCTTATTTTTTATTCCTTCTTCCTTCTTTGAAAAATCAGAATGATTTATTGTAACCCACATAACAATCTACCAATTCCATAGTTCAATGGGTATGACTATGAGTATTGGTCTATCAAAATGAAGACCTTGCTCATACGAAAAGGTTTGTGGGATATAATAGAAGAGGGTTTCACAGAACCCATAGATTGGGCTACATTGAGTGCCACAAATAAGAAAACAAAGAAAGAAGCACAAAAGAGAAACTCTTTTGCTCTTTATCATCTCCAAGCAACATTGGAGAAAAGTATATTCCCTAGAATAGTCGCTTGTATAACTGCACAAGATGCATGGAAACCTTTGAAATATGGATTCCAGGGAAGTGATCAAATGAAGAAAGTGAGGCTTCAAACACTGAAACGATATATTGAAAATCTCAAAATGAAATAAGACAAAAAAGTTGGTGACTACTGTGTCAGAGTCAAGGCAGTAGTTGATAAAATTGTTACTCTTGGAGAAGAAAATAAGCCTGAAATAATTGTAAATAAAGTGTTACAAACACTTATTCAAATATGGAATCACATAGCCATAATCATATAAGAGTCAAAAGATCTTTCCACTTTAACATTTGATGCATTAATTGGGTCGTTAATGTCTCATGAAGAGAGATTACAGGAATCTCCTTCAACCAGCTATGGAGGCGATGATAAAGCCTTCACATCCAATGAAAATGTTGGAAGAGGACATGGAAGAGGTCAAGGCAGAGGCCAACAAAGAGGTAGAGGTAGAGGCAACTACAGAGGAGGCAATCAAAATAGAGGAGGCAACTCCAACAGAGGAGGCAATCAAAACAGAGGTGGAAACCAAAATTGAGGAGGAAATCTAGGACAAAGTGGAAATCAAGGATGAGGAAGTGACAAGTCCAAAATAGCTTGTTTTAACTGTGGCAAGCTAGGTCACTTTGCTCATGACTGTTGGTCAAAATCTTCTCAAGGCAGCAGTAGTCAATATGGAAATTATGGAGAAGAAGATGATACCTCTAATATTTTTCTATCATATGGACAATCAGAACAAAATCTAAATGACACATGGATTCTAGATACTGGTTTCTCAAACCATATGAGTGGCAAAGAAAATCTATTTGATACTCTAGATTCCACTTACAAATCCCAAATCAAATTATGGGATGATAAAGCTTTGCAAGTCGAAGGCATTGGAGCCATGAAGGTTCCAACAAAAGAAGGACTAAAGAAAGTGAATGACATCTACTACACTCTAAAGCTCCAACACAATCTGCTAAGCGTTGGGCAAATGATGGAGAATAATTACAAACTTGTTTTTGATGAAGAAAAATGTATCATTCTTGATAAAAACAATTGTAATCGAGTCATCACACAGGTCTCAATGATCAAGAATCAGTTGTTCCCTCTCAAATTTGGTGAGATAGGGGGAGCTCAACTTGCAAATGTAGCTATAGCAAATCCAAGTGTGCTTTGGCACTTGTGATATGGTCACCTTAATTATGCTAGCTTGAAATTGTTAACTTCTCAAGCTATGGTGACAGGAATTCCAAAAATCAACAAACAAAAGGATTTCTGTGAAGGATGTGCTTTGGGAAAGCACTCAAGGTCTAAGTTTCCAAAAGGGCAAGCATGGAGATCCAGCTATCCACTTCAGTTAGTGCATTTGGACATCTGTGGTCCAATGCATACAAAGAGTATCAGAAACAATTCCTATTTTCTCACTTTCATAGATGATTTCTCTAGAATGTGCTAGATTTATTTCCTGAAATATAAAGATGAAGCTTTTGATTGCTTCATAGATTTTAGAAACAATGTAGAGAAACAAAGTGAGTATTTTGTAAAATATCTTAGAACAGATCGAGGAGGTGAGTACTCCTCAAAAGAATTCTTGAAATATTGTAAAGCAAGTGGGATCAAAAGGCAATTCACTACTGCCTATACCCCACAATAGAATGGTGTGGCAAAGAGAAATAATTGCACCATAGTTGATATGGCAAGAACTATGCTTCAGACTAAGCATCTAACCAATATGTACTAGGTCGATGTTGTAAGAACTAGTGTATATATTCTAAATAGAAGTCCAAATTCTAGTTTATATGGAATCACTCCTTATGAGGGATGGTATGGAAAGAAACCCAATGTAAAAGATTTCAAATTTTTTGGTTCTTTAGCATATGCGCACATTCTTGATGAGAAAAGTAAGAAGCTTGATCCCAAAAGTCAAACTTGTATATTTCTAGGGTATTGTAAGTCTACCAAATCATATAGACTCTACAATCCCAAGACTCATAAAATTGTACTCTCCAAGGATGTAATTTTTGATGAAGGGGAATAATGAGGTCATCAAAGAATTTTTGTTGATGATGGATCCCAAGATGTAAATTCTTCATAGGTACAATAGGTACAGAAGGTGTCTCCCAAGAAAAGCAAAGGTACACCACCCCTTCCAATCCCAGGCAGGAGTACTTCGAGTACATCTGACACCAAACCAAGTCCTTCTCTACAGATATCAATAAGTTCTTCACCGATGGACATTGACAGTGACTCTCCATCAAGAGGCAAAAGAAATTTACAACATCATCCATCCTTTCAAATGCTGGATCAAAATTTCCAAAGAATATTCACTAGAAGCCAAGCTAGTGAAATGAATACAGTTTTGCAGAAACTTGAAAATTTGCAATTGCATGGTGATGATGACTCCCAAGATCCTAAGGGATATGTAGTAAATTATGCTTTATTGTCTAGTGCACATCTAGAACCAGCTAGCTATGAGAAGGCTTGTACTCAGAATGTACGGCAAGAAGCCATGAAAGAGGAAATAACCTTTATAAAAAATAATGATACATAGGATCTTGTATAGCTTCCAAAAGGAAAAAAGTGTGTTGGATGTAAATGGGTATACAAGACCAAGTACAATGCTGATGGAAGCATTGAGAGGCACAAAGCGATATTAGTAGCAACAGGATTTACTTAGAAATTTGGCATTGACTATGAAGAAACCTTTACTCCTATTGCACGACAAGAGACAATCATATCAGTTATTTCCTTAGCTGCCCATAAAGGATAGAACATTCAACACATGGATGTGAAAAGTGCTTTCTTGAATGGATACTTGAAAGAGGAGGTTTATGTTCAACAACCTCAAGGATTTCAATAACAAGGAAAGGAGAACCTTGTTTATAAATTGAAAAAAGCACTTTATGGCCTCAAGCAAGCACCAAGAGCTTGGTACTCACGCATTGACGGCTATTTCAAAGAGTATGGATTCACTAGAAGCAAAAGTGAACCAACTTTGTACCACCTAAAGCATGGTGTATACATTCTCATAGTTTGTTTGTATGTGGATGATCTAATATTAATGGGTAGTAACACTAAAATGAATATGGAGTTCAAAAACTCCATGATGAAGCAGTTTGAGATGAAATATCTTGGTTTAATGTGATACTTCCTAGGCATGGAAGTGTATCAATAAAATAAGGGGATCTTCATATGTCAACACAAGTATGCTCAAGACATGGTCAATAAATTTTCCATGGAGCAGTGCAAATCAGTTGCAACTCCAACTAGACATAGAATCCAATTGAGCAAGGATGACGGAGCACAAAATGTTAACATGACCAATAACAGGAGCATGGTTGGGAGTCTGATGTTTCTCACCAACATAAGGCTTGATATTCAATATGTTGTTTCTCTAGTTTCAAGGTTTATGGCAAGTCCATATGAGCTGCATCTACAAGCAACTAAAATAATCTTAAGATATGTAAAAGGTACATTGGATTTTGGAATCCACTACCACAAATGTAATTCTATGAAATTAGTTGGCTTTAGTGAAAGTGATTGGGGAAGCAATATAGATGATATGAAATCTACATCAGGTAACTATTTTAGTCTAGTATTAGGACTAATTACATGGATTTCCAAGAAGCAAATTGTTGTAGCATTGTCATCTACTAAGGTTGAGTATATAGCTATCACACATGCTAGTACTCAAGCCCTATGGTTGAGAAAAGTCCTTGAAGAGATTGGAGAAATTCAAAGTGGTCCAACTCGATTGTATTGTGATAACATAAGTGTCATTAAATTTTCATACAATCCAATCCACCATAGTAGATCAAAGCATTTTGATATGAAGTATCACTTCATCTGATACATGGTGGAGCAACAGATAGTTGATCTTAAATATTGTAGCACTTTGGACAACATTGCAGATATCTTCACCAAAGGCATAGCTAAAGTTCAATATATAAAGCTGAGAGACTGTATAGTCAGTCCTCTCAACTTTAAGGGGGAGAATGTTGGAAGTTAAATGGTAAAAATGGTAAAAAGGTGGTCAACTTTAGTTTTGACCTTACCCATTTTACTCCCTTGGACGACATCCTAGTTAGCTCAGTGGTCAGCACAGTGGACGGTAGGATTGGGCGGCAGGATATTTAGTTTAGGTTGTTTAATTAAATTTTGCTTCCTCCTACTTAATTCTTGCTAACCATATGTTAGCAGACTATTTAAACCTTGTAATTTTTCCAATTAAATCTAATGAGCATGAGCTATTCACAGTTTTAGGTATCTTCAGGGCCTGTGAACTTAAGAACTAAATGTCCTATTTTTGGTACTATGTAACTGGTATAGCTAAATATGTAAAATGGTATTTGTAATTTTCATTAAAAATAATTACCTTTCTTAGATTTCCAAGATCATTATTCTCATAGTGGTTATCTGAGCCTCTCAAAAATAGTGATGTCTCTTTAAAAACAACCTATTTGTTGGTTTATGGAGATTGACTACTTATTTGAGCAAGTTTCTACCATGCACCTATGTAATTAGAAGTGAAATTAATTCTTTGATATGGTTGAACTCTAATCATACTATCATGTGTGGTCATGTTTTCAATGCTGACATAGATTAAGGGATAAATTATTATGCATGTATGTAGGTAATTTTACTTATGTTAATGAAGTACAAATATTCCATGTTTTATTAATAAAGTGAAGAAGTTATTAATAGTTTTTTATATTATTATGCTTGATGTTTGGAATGAATAACACAAGCTTCTACTAAGATGGGGGGCTGAATAGTATAAGACCACTTTTTACTTTTTCTTCCAATTCAATATTATGTTGTGTATAGATAGCAGTATCAATAGAAGTAATCAAAGTAATGCACAAAATACCATACATAATAGAGACACCACAATTTACGTGGTTCACCCAATATGGGCTACTCCACGAAGAAAATATTTTACTAAAACTTTCTCAATCAATCTCTTTGGGAATCACTCCCAATTACAATGTTTATGGATCTCTGTCCAAAGGAGATGTTGATCCCCTAATCTCAAGTTTGTTTATCTCTTCCATAGGAGAACTTTTTCACCTTCTGATTTGGCTATGTGATCTTCTAAAAGACTCTATCTCTCTACTGCACTAACTGGTAGACCTCTCTCCACTTGAAGAATCCTAACTAAGATCTGTATTCAACTATGCTGGTTGTTGGATCTCTATCCACTGAGACTCTATCCTCTGTACTCTATCACCTCCAAAGCTCTATCAATAGGCTCACAAAGAACCTGCTCAATAGCCTCACATATAAACTGCTTAACAAGCTCACACATAACATGTCCAATGCTGAATAACAAGCTCACACAGAACTTGTCCAATGCTTAATAACAAGCTCACACAGAACCTATCCAATGTTGAATAACAAGCTCACACAAAACCTGTCCAATGCTGAATAACAAGCTCACACAAAACTTGTCCAAATCTGCTCCAAAAAGCTCACTAAGAACTTGTCCAAATATGCTCTAGCAAGCTCATCAAGAACTTGCCCAAATATGCTCTAGTAAGCTCACCAAGAACTTGCCCAAATCTGCTCTAGCAAGCTCACCAAGAACTTGCCCAAATCTGCTCTAGCAAGCTCACCAAGAACTTGTCCAAATCTGCTCTAGCAAGCTCACCAAGAACTTACCCAAAAATGTCCATAAATCTTACCCAACACTGTCCTCAAATTTATCCCAAAGGCCTTCTCAAAGGCTCAATCAATCATGCTCAAGTAGTACTCAAAATGAACTCAATAATGAATGGAAATCTCAACTCAAATCAACTTCATAGAAGCATAAAGATAATTGTTAGAGACTCAATATGTTCTAATCTCACTCTCAACCCAAATCAATCTAAACTCAACTCAAATCAACTCATAGAAGCATAAAGAGAATTGTTAGTGACTCAATATGTTCTAATCTCACTCTCAACTCAAATCAACCTCAACTCAATTCAAGTCAATCTCAACTCAACTTAAGTCTTATAGAACCATAAAGAGAATTGTTAGAGACTCAATATGTTCTAACCTCAATCTCAACTCAACATATAATGATGGAATAGTTTGTTTCATGGAACTTGAACAATCACTTCACACATCACTTGACTAGGCTCAATCAACTCAACTCAACTAATCATCACAAGGGACAACTCTCTCTCACACAACCCTAGTCCAAGTATGTATCAACCAACTCAAATGTTTCCAAAAATGCTCAACCACAAATATCACATAACAATGATACTCATGTTCTTTTCTAACTCAAGTTATTTTACAACCAATGGGCTTCAACCACTATGCTTATAACACAAGGTTTAAACACAACTCTCAATTCAAAAAACCTTGATGCATTCAACCAACCACTTTCGAAAAGGAAACCACAAACAATCATTTTCCCTCCAATGATATTTCAGAAATCAACCACCATAAACAATCAATAGGAGAATGTGCCCATACCTTTTTAATACCAAGAAGTTGTCCACAAAATCTACCACACTAAATACAACTTTCCTTTGCCAATCTTCACAAGGGTTAGTAGATCATAAAACAATCAACATTACTTCACTTCTCAATAATAATCACCAAGGCTTTTAATTTCACAACTTCCTTATCTCTTGTAAAACCACTTGTACCATAAAATAAAATAAATCAAAATATTGCATAAACCTTATCACTCCCAAAACCACTTATACCTTAAAATAAAATAAATCACAATATTGCATACCTTGTCACCTCATGGAAGAATTAGTCCTCTTGAAAAAGAACAAGGCAAACTTCACTTTTGAAACCTTTTACAAAAACATAAATATCTCTCTACATACACCTTATTTCTCCTTCTAAATTAGTTAGTCAAATAGCCCTCGAAATAAGCTTTCCAATGATATATAATATGATATACTTTTATAAAAGAAAAATACCAGAAATATCTTCTTTTCCAAAAGTGCTTTTAAACTTGCCTTCCAATAAAACATTAAATCAACCCTCATCACCTTATTCCTCCAACATTAGGCAATAATAAAAAATTTATTAATAAAAATGTTACTTGCCTCTTAGAGGGAATCAAACCCTCGTCTCTGCCCAAACAATCCTCAAACTAATTTATATATCATTACTCGGGGAGGATATCTAGAAGCTCTAGACGTTCAAAATATTTGTGGTATTCTTAGTTGATTTTTAGCCTTGTTGTTTCCTTGTAAATTCTAGTAACAGGTTGCTTTCCCAATGTTTTTAATTTGTGATCGTGCTTTGCATGCTAGGAGTTGAAGTTTGTTGTTGTGTTGTTGCCTTGCAGGTGTTGAGCACTGGATAGTTTCATGATTCAGAGCGTTTGGTATAAGGTATGGATAGCATGGTGATGAGTTGCATAGCTTGTGATGTGTTGGTGGTTATAGAATAATTTAACTTAATCTTGCTCTTGTCCAATGTTTTTATGAGCCTTTAGCATTTTACATTCATTGTGCTTATCAAATATTGGATGTATTGGAGGAAGTTAATTTTCTTTAAAAGGATTGTTGGATTAATCAACGTAAGCTTAGAAAACTTATTTTAAAGGAAATTAGGTAAGATTATAGCTTTTATATGGTGTGTTTACTAATTGCTCATTCGATGGAATGATTTAAAGGTTTTAGAAAAACTATTTAGACTTTTATCTATAATATTTAGGGAAGATAAAAGTTATGGAAATATGTTAAGGGATTGTAAATGGTTTAATATGTGATGAACTTCTTTAAATTAGAAGATAATGGTTTATGGAGTTCTTTTAATTAGAAGATAATATTTTTATTTATAAAGAAAAGGATAGTACTTTATCATGCTATAATGTGCTTCATAAATAAAATTAGTGATCATCTATTTTAGTTGTTTGATTTGATATTTGGGATGGGTTTTTCTTGTAAAGGAAGAGAAAAGAGTTTTGGTATGGATAAATAATTATAATGGTTTCCTAAGACTTGAGTAGGTAGGAAAACCATTATAGAGAGAAGTATGGGATTCTCTCCTTGATTTTTTGAAATGTATTTTGCATGGTTGCTTGCATTTATACATAGAGCATGTTAAGTTGCATTGCATAAAGATTTATCCTGATCCCTAAGTTTTCTCAAAGCCCATGGGATATTTCTTTCATGAAGAGTATTTTCAAAAATAATGTGGTGTAGAGACCATACAGGTGGGCTTGCTCTAATGTATTTGGGAATGAAAATATTTTATGTAATTGGAACTTTTGTTATATCACACTTGGCTATTTTAATTCCTGAATTAATAAGGCTTGGAAGTTTTTATGTAAATGTATGGAATGCTTGGTTTTTGAGCAAAGGAAAGAATGAGTTGGTTATGAACTCTTTTAAAGATGTTTTTCATTGTGGAAAGAAAAAATGGAAATGTTAGCATTATGATCTACTTAAGCTTGTTTTACTAGATTTAATTGAAGAGATGTTTTATGTTAGCATTATGATTAATTTAGTCATATTTTAATCTAAAGAGATGTTTCTTTCGTGCTAGAATTATGTTGAAATTTATATTTTATTTAAGTATGGGTTGAAAATGTTCTATTTAAATCCAAGATCTAGCATTGTGTTATAATTAAGCATGTTATTTCTGATATAGCACTTCATTTATTTTCAAGGGAGAGATGTTATATTATTTTTATGTAACTTATTGGTTTTTGGTGGGGGTTCTTGGGTATGGATATAGAACCTTATTAGGACCCTTGAATCGAAGAGACAATCCAATCCTGGGATGAATTGTGGTGATGCAATAACCAGGTAGATGTAATTCCTAGAAGGAGTTGTGATAATGCAATAGCAATGTACTCATAAATTTGGAAGGAGTCATCATGATGCAATAACCATATATTCATGATTGATTCACCTTGAATGGTGAGGATCGGGTGTTCCATAACTATGAAATTAATGGAATCATTCATGAGACAACAATGGTGGTACCTTGAATGGTGATGTTTAGGTGACCATGCTCATTAATAGGTGAGTGATAATGACCTTAGTTAGCCCGTAGAGGTGTGGTAACTAAGCACCAAGGCTTTACATCAGAATAACCTACATAGATAGACTTATGGAAGGGTTAGGGAATAGGAGTTACCCTTTAATTTTTATGGGCCTTAAAGGATAATCCTTACATTGTGGTCAAATTGTCCTATATCGATGAGGCTATGGGAAAGTTGGGGGACCACTTGAGATTTAGTAATCTGAACCCCAAAAAATAGGGGATGTTGACCACTCCTATCCACTTGAGTGTTATTTGCAACGAAATTGAACTCAAATGTGGTGATGCCTTGAGAATTCTAAATATAATATTGGGACACCTTTGTGAACCTTACAACAAAAAAAAATCTCTTTCTTGGGTTGGTTTTGGTGGTTGTTACACATTGATCAAGGGTACATGTTTATCCATGGAATCCCTACCAAAGAAAATTCACTTGCATTTATTTATGATAAAACAAAATATTACCAATGTGAAGAGCTCAAAAAATCATGCAATTCAATAAAAAATGATCTAAAAATATTGTCATGTTTAAAATTTATGGTTACTAGAAGTTTGGCCCAAAAATCACAAAAAATGCCACCTTAACCTTTCAACAAAGAAAAAACTTAAAATCATATTCAATGAATGAGTTGATGTCATGTGTTGTTGATTAGATGGTCAAAAGGATGTCAATTATGTACTAATTGGTCTATCAACTAAACAATACTTTAGCAAACCAACTATTGTTGAGTATCATTAAAGCGAATAAGGGGTGCTATTAAGACATTGACTATGTAGGCCACTAGATAATGTATGAGTGAACCATAGGCTACCACAACTCATATTTTATTATGCCAAGTCTACTATTGACTATGGTTACTATTAGGTGAATAAAAAATAGATCATGCAATGTGGATTTGATTGATTGGTAGATGCTCCATACTTAGTAAAAAAGGTGTATCATATTTCTCCACAAGGATTTGGAATTCATAATAGTTTCTAGAAACATCTAAAAACATTTATTCACCATAGTCATATGCTAAAAAAGGAATAAGAACAAAATAGAAGAGCATATAGATAAAAAATAAGGAAAGAGAAATGATACGATTTGAGAGAAATGATATATCACACTATATTACAAATGATCAATCATTGGGGGTATTTATAGTGATACCATAAAAAACCCAATAAGTATTTAACCTCAAGCTAACATTAACTTGACTTTGAGGTTAACTTACAATAATAAATTAATAATAAATTACACCCCTTAATCAAGGTTATCCATAAAGGTGGATTAACCAATATCACTAAGAGTGAATACATGAGGGTGCCCTTAGGCTTACATGAAGATGCTCATAGGCTTACATATATATGCTCGTATGCTTACATAGAAGAATTCCCATAGGCTTACATCAAGATGACTAAAGTCTCACATAGTACTTGCCTTTAGGCTACATGAAGGGCACTTGTAGGTACTTCATCATTGTTGGCCTTGGCCTGTTAAAATTAGATTGTAAATAATTCAACCATATTGGCCATAGAGTCTACATCAATTACCAAGTAGACCTCCAAGGTAATAAAGGCAAGAATCGCTAGCAGGGCTTGGACCTATGTTGTTGGGTGCACAATGACTTTATGCATTCTCTAATAGCCAACCAAGTGACTGGTCATTTCATCCAAAAATAAAAGGCATCATAATATGACCAAATGATAATGGATATATGATGATAAACCACCCACATAACTCTTCTTGTCTACCTTTGGTGCATTCTATAGGTCCTTTATAGAGAATTAGACCAAATTTATCAACTCCATGGTGCGGTACATTAGTTTCATAACAAAGTGCATTCTTATCTTTGGATATTCAAAGGATTTATTCCCATGTGACCTTGATTTTGTGTTTAAGATAGTTGATACGATTAGGTTGCTCCATGGGGATCTTGTTACTCAATTGATAATATTTAATAATAGTCAATCAGGTGTTTTTAGGAGAACTAAGAGGTAGAGGCTTTGGGTTTAAGTCCCCACCATCACTCTTTTTCTTTAGTTGATAACCCAATCTATGGTTGCTACAACTTTGTTGGTGGATCATTATAGTACAAACCCATGGATTGCTAGTAAGGTAGCCCCCTATAGTGTGCTCGATACCACGAGGTCATAGGGTTGAATCTCGATGTAATAGTCTTTTGTTGAGGCTTGTGCAAAAGGCAGCTATAAATGTGATGTCTTTGTTTTTCCTCCTCAACATAAAGCTAGCCGCCTTGGTTATACCAAGGTGCTTAGGATTGAGAGGGCTCAAGTTTGAACCCTATGGAGGAAATTTTTAGGTTACTCAAGGTAGTTTGGACTATTGGTTGACACGATGACCAATGTAGACCTCTATAGCACCATGTCAAATATATATATATGCTCGATCAACCAGAATGAAGCAAGTATCAATGATTAAGTAGATCATAGTAGTGGAGGTGTTGAAAAGTGATTGGATGGCTCCAATAAATCAGATTTTACCAAGTGGTAGGTTGATATTAGTGCTTGGATCCATAAGATTAGAGCCTTTATTTTTTTATTTTTTGGGTTCCACTAGGGCAAATCTTTCAAAGGCCATAACTTTTACATGCATTAGCATTTTAAGCCTATTTTTTTTTAGCTCTACACACTAGTGACATCAATCTATGGATCTACAATGGTGTTAGGGATTGGATTGCGTGATATGGACCACAATGCCCTAGTTGCCTTAATGGGAAAATTTATAGTATTTGGTCAAATAAAAATATTTTACCTTATTGTTTGAAGATATAGATGGATTTATGATGGTTACAATAGACTTTGAGTTTTTTGGAGGCTTGCAAGAAAAAAATTTAGGATGTGCTTTAGTCAATCCCTATTCCTCCTTTGGGTGATTGATTCAACTTATTCATGAAGATATAATATTTCATGATATTTTTCTTCTTCTATTTCTTATCCAGGTTCTCTTGGAAGTTTATTACAACTCTTATTTTAAATAGGTTCATGCAAAGCCTCTTTGGATGACTAAAATAAAGTGGCCTAAGGACAAGAGGAAGTCTTAAAAAAGGATGATGCATGTTGTAAGAGAAAAATTTATTCCTTCAAAATATACCTTATGCGACAACGGAATACTTAAGGAACTTATATTTAAAGGAGGTGGTGATCTTGACTTCTCTTCTTCATTTGAAGTCCGAGCAAAAGTGTTTATTGGATATGTGTGGGACTGTCTAAAAGTGGCAATGGTGACTATGGTCTTGCCTAAGGGGACTTTTTGTAGGAAATTTTTTTATAGTAGTAGATTTTAAATTATGGGGGGGATCCATATGAGTCTATCTCAAGATATGGAGGCTCACTCAAGAATTCATTATGGGGGTGTTATTATTGCTACTAATGTCTCATCTCCTTGGTCCCTCAGTTTCGATTATGGGGGTGTTAAAATTATAATTTGATTCATGGATAAAGGTCGACATTGTGCGATGTTATTGGATATGCCTAAGGGTATTTCATTACGTAATGTATTTATTATTTTGTGATATTTTATTATGTAAACCCAATGGGCCTTGGCTTACCTTTTTATGGTTAAACCCTTTTTACTATTTGTAATTAACTTAAATCTCACTTATGATGTCAACTTAGGTTAAACTCTATGATGTAATTTGGAATTTTTTGTATTGCTATAAATCCCCCTCATAGTCCTTATTTCTTATCAGAGTGTTGTGTAATATTATCCATTGATAAATATTATTTTGGTGCCTACGAGCGCCTCAATGTTTTGTTGTCCTTTTTACTTTTTGTATGAGATTTGGGTAAATGTGTTATTGTTATTTATTTTTGGCAAGCATTGTAAATTCCTTCATAATACAAGTGTGAAAATAAAGTACTCAAATATTAAATCTTATTACTAAAGGACAAGATACATATGAGTAAAAAATGCTCAAATTTATAAATAGACCTTCATATTTTAAAAATGTAATAAACCTTTAAATGCAACTCAAAATTTCATGAGCATTATATGGTTTAGCGATTGAATGAACTATTATTAAATGAAGATAAAACCTCTAGTATTAGTAAAATTTATCTTTAAAGTAGATGTATTTTATTATTGAAACATTAATATTATTCTTAGAAAAATCCCTTTAAATGTATGCATATGAAACTCAATATTTTCAAGATAATCTAAAAAAGTATAGGGTATGAAAGAAACAAGACTTGAGAGGTTTTAATTTATTTAAAAAAAATGAAGTAGCTTTTATTTAATTAGTTGTATGGGATTAAAATGAATCCTATTTGTATTACATCATAACCATGTGATTATGGTATTTTAACAAACTATAGTAATGATCATGTTATTGTTGTATTTTAATAAACTACATAATGGTATATTTTAAATTTTAAATGCTATAACATTTTATAATAACGTAACTATTACATACACATTAGCATTGTAAAACCAATATCTTAAAGTATTACTACAAAAATAGTATCAAATGGTTATAGTATAGTCTCAAAACCATCAAAGGGAAAAATAATCTACTTGTTTCCATCGAAGGGGACGTAAAAATGTGGTGTCTCATAAAAAATGTTTTCACATGTTACCCAAGCTCAACCATGTTTGTGCATAGTAGATTTTTACACACCATCATATCCATCATAAAGGTATTATTAGACTTAGTATGTGTGTATTAGAATTATTCACTATTGAGTTGTCATTGATATCAAATGTTGACTTGGTTGCTAGCAAACTATGGTGTGCTTGTGATGTGTATATTATGGGCCGACTTGCCATAATATTTAAATATAAGATTTAAATATTATAAGGTGAAGGGGCCGACCCCATTAATAAATAAATAAAGGTAAGGTTTCAAATTTAAAATAAATTGATGGAAGGATCCGAATTCTTTTATAAGTGAACAAAGGTGCATATAAATACACGGTCAGAATTCATTTTAAAAAAAGGTCCTTGATATAAAAAATGAGCATCAGAGCAATGGCGGATACATTTGAAATTAAACTGAGCAAATTGCAGGATGAAGCACTATAGAAGAAATGAAGAGGAGTTGAGCACCAATAAAATCCAAGAATTAACAGCGATAAGTCATTTTTCTTGAAGATAAAGAAGTGTTAGATAAAACAACAGTTTGATTCATGTCCGGGATGGTTTAAATAATACAATTGCAGGACTATAATAGCCCGGAGGTTATGAAACCATCCGAGGCTGAAATAGAACCTGTTATAACAAATAACAAGTTCTGCCTAATTAACAATATAATGTAATAACAAATATACTAACAAATATATACGCTAACATCCCCCCTTATTACATTATTTTGGTAATGATATAACTATTAGCTATACTAACATCCCCCCTGATTACATAATTTTGCAATACAAAGAGAGCTACGAAACAATTCAAATTTGACACGTGCAAGTGCCTTTTTGAAAATGTCTGCAACTTGAGCATCGGTGGGAATGTGCTGAAGCTGAATTCGGTGCCTCTTAACTTCATCTCGGATGAAATGACATTGTGTGTCAATGTGTTTTGTTCTTTCATGATGGACTGGATTCTTGACTAGATTCAGAACACCCTGATTGTCGCAAAACAAGTGTATTGGAGATTTGGATGGATGACCCATACTTGTGAGAATGCGACGCAACCATATCACTTCGCACACAGCTTCACGTGCGACGTGATACTCTGCCTTTGTTGATGAAATAGCAACCACCTGTTGCTTCTTGTTGTGCCAAGAGATAGGACCGGATCCAAGATGAAAAATATATCTTGAATTTGACTTGCGATCATCAAATGATCTGGCATAGTCGGAGTCCGTGTATCCCTGTAAGAAGAATTTGTTGTTCCTCTTATATTCTAGGCCATATTCCATTTTGCCATAGACATAGTGAAGAACACATTTTCCTGCTTTCCAATGAGTGGTCTTAGGCTCCTACATGAACCTCGAAAGATAGTTGACAACAAATACGAGATCTGGCCTAGTATTGGTCAGATATATGAGACTCCCAATCAACTTTCGATAGAGAGTACCATCTACCTGAGGTGAATCATCATATCGTGATAACTGAAGTCCAGTCTCCATCGGAGTTGCCATTGGCTTGCAATCAGTCATGCGATATTTTTCTAGCAATGTCTTGGCATATTTTTTTTGAGACACTTTGATGGAGTGCTCCTTCTGGCTAAATTCCAGACCAAGACAGTAATGGAGAAGTTCGAGATCTGACATCTCAAAATATTGACACTAGTCTCTTTTGACAGTAGAGATCATAGTTTCGAACTCCCTATAATGAGCGAGATCATCAACATAGAGTACAAGCAACACTATCTCGAAACCCTGTTTCTTGAAATAGAGGTTTGCATCTGACGGACATCTCTTAAAACCATGTTGCAGGAGGTGATTGTCCATTTTTATATACCAAGCTCGAGGAGCTTGTTTCAAGCCATATAAGGATTTGACCAATTTGCAAACTTTCTGCTGTTGGCATTCCACTACAAATCCTTCTGGCTGAGTCATATAGACTTCTTATTGGAGATCACCATTTATAAAGGTACTTTTGACATCCATCTGATGAACTTTCCACCCAAACTATGCTTCCATAGCACAAATAACTCGAATTGTTGTCATTCGAGCAGTAGGTGCAAAAGTTTCCTCATAGTCAATGCCTTCCTTTTGAGCATAGCCCTTTGCAACTAGACGGGCCTTATGCTTATCAATTGTCCCATCTGCTTTGTACTTGACTTTATACACCCATTTGCAGCCTATGGGTTTCTTTCCGTGCGACAGATCGACAAGCTTCCATGTTTTGTTTTTCATCAAAGACTTATATTCTGCATCCATAGCAGCCTTCCACTGAGGCTCATCGAGAGCAACTTGTACTGATGCAGGTTCAAGATCGTCTATGGAAGACATAAACACCTTATCACTATCAATATCCATATATTATGTATCTCTCTCTAGATCTATAGAAAGTTCTTCAAAAGATTGACACAGATCATCAACCCCAGTATTCTCTGTTGCAGTTTTCTCCTGTCGATCCATGCTGCAAGTACAAGGCCTATCCAAAGTCAAATCTGGTGGAGTAGATAGCTTAGAGTCTTTGATTGTATTTGTATACCACTTTGGATTCTTCTTCTTAGGTGTTGAAGAAGATCCAGAAGAACCTCCAACCTTTGATGAAGTAGATTTAATGACCTGAGTTTCCACAAGGTCTAGGTATACATCTGATGTGTTTGCTGATGTGAAAGCCTCATCAAAAACAACATCTCTACTTATGTGAATATTATTGGTTAAGGGATCAATCAAACGATAACACTTAGAGTGCTCATCATACCCAAGAAGAATACACTTCAATGACTTCTCATCTAGCTTCTTCCTTTTCTCTTTTAGTATGTGCATGAAAGCTTTACACCCAAAAATGCGTAGATGAGAAATGGAGGGTTTCCTACCACTCCATGCTTCCTGTGGAGTCATTCCTTGTAGGGCCTTTTTGGGTGCCCTATTCAACAGATATACTACTATGGTGATAGCTTCTGCCCAATATAGTTGCTCAAGTATAGCTCTTGTGAGCATGCAACGAACCATTTCCATGATGGAACGATTCCTCCTTTCAGCAACTCCATTTTTATGAGGAGTATAAGCAATAGTTAACTATCTTGTGATCCCATTTTCTTTCAAGAATGCAAAAAATTCTTTAGAGGTGAACTCCCCCCCTCGATCTGAGCAAAGGGTCTTTATAGAAGTCCCTGACTCCTTCTCAACAAATTTCTTGAATTGTTGAAAGAAGCCAAATGCTTCAGATTTTAGTTGAAGAAAGAATACCCACATCTTTCATGAGTAATCATACATAAATAACTAAAAATACCTCTTACCCCCACAACTTTTGGGAGTGAAGGGACCGCACAAATTAGTATGAACCAACTCTAGAGGTTTCTTTGCTCTAGTAGAGCTCTTTTCAAAAGGCACTCTATGCTGCTTTCCCCTTAGCGATCGGAGCAAAGCTGGTAAAGTGGTAGAAAGGGAAGGAAGACCCTTAACAATCTCATACTTACTTATCTCAAGTAACCAGAACTCAAATGTCCATATCTCTTGTGCCATAGGGAAGTTGCCTCCTTTGTAGAGACTGTCATGACAACATGTGGAGTAGAGATAGTATCTAAGGCAAATAAGCCATGCTTATATGAAGCGGTTGCAATGTTCTTACCCTTCCTGGTAATAGAACAACACTTCTTGCCTCCCTCAACACTAAAGTTCACAACCATATCTTTGTCCAAAATTTGTGTGACTGACAACAAATTGTTTGCCAATCCTGGAACATAGAGAACTTTATCAATCGACACTTGCCATCGGGAAGAGTGGCTGAAACAGTGCCTTCTCCCCTGAACCTTGTAGGTTTTATCATCAGCAATAGTGACAGGTTTGCCCTCTTTGGCCTCAAAAGACTCAAACCATGATTTGTCACCAGTCATGTGCTTACTTACTCCAGAATCAACATACCATATAGGATCCGTCTGCTTGGACACTATGGTAGTCATGAGAACTTTGTGAGCTCTCTCAAAATCTGTGTCAGATTCTTCAATAGCAACATTCACTTGTTGTTTGTTCTTTTGTGGTTTGTTTCGGCCTTTCTGTTTTGATTGCTTATTCTTATGCCAACATCTGTTTGTATCATGACCTTCTTTGTCATAGATCTTGCAATATCTCTTTTTCTGTTGAGTTTGTTGAGTTTGTTTCCCTTTTGAATCCTTTTGTGAATTCCCTCCCTTCTAAAAATTACCCTTCTTTTGGTTCTGCCCTTTCCTATTGATGTAGAGAGTAGTGTTAGAAGAATCATCTCTCTGTAGTTGGCGTGCTTCCTCCTCTTGAAGCATATTAACCAATTCTACAAAAGTAACTTTTCGTTGTGATACATGAAGGGAAGTAATCAACACCCGATAAGAATCAGGTAAAGCTCTCAATACAACTGAAGTAAGGAGCTTGTCTTCAACTGGTTCTCCCTAAGAATTCAACTTTGCTTTCAATTCAAAAACTCTGCAAAGAAAGAATTCAACTGTCTCACCCTACTTCATGCTCAGACTGTGTAATTGAGATTGAAGAAATAGAATGGTGGAATCATTCTTTCCCTCATATATAGTATTAAGGGCATCCCATGCCGCTTTACTAGTTGCACAGTCAGCAATATGGGGTTGGACTTCATCAGATCACGACAAGCAAGATGAGCACTTTTGATTTCTTGTCTAGCTTATCAAAGTCTCTTTGAGCGATAGATGGAGCTGTAGCACCGACAACGGTGAAGGTCTGGTTGTTGCTCCAGATACAACATCCCATAAATTATCCATTGCTAGGATGGCCTTCATCTTATTTTTCCATGGTGTGTAATTAGGACCTTTCAACAACTGATGAGAATTAGTCATTATTTTTGCAGACATGATGAAGGTTCCTTATAACACCAATTGGTCCCCCTTTCGATATACCTTTTTCTAGGCCATTATACTGTACAAAATACCCGCCCTTACATGAGGGAAACTATAGGTATTTAGAAATATCAATAAAAATCACCCGCCCTTACGTGAGGGAAACTATAGGTAAGTCTTAGAGATCATACGATACGTGGAACATAAGCAGTACTGAAAGGGAATCGCCTTGTTGATGGCACCTACCATAGAATATTCTTCTCATGCGTGGGGCGTAACTTCCCCTAAACACTATGAAGAATACTTCATCAGGATTTACGCCTAAACACAAGAACGATTAAGGGTAGTGGATGGAGTAAAAAAAATGCAAAATGGCAAACTTATCTCTCCTCGACGATTTATAGAGAACAAGCTCAAACGTCGTTGTAGCAGCTATATTAGGCAGCGGATACAGTAGCACAATCACAATAGCTTTACCTGTAAGTGCTGGCCAGAGGTATCACAAATACCGAAGGCTGCAGTGCAATAAATTGCACGGATGGGTTTTAATTATTACGGGGACTTAGGGAGTGAATTTGATTTTAACTTTTAATGTTATAGTGCAAGAAATCAAATATGCAACATACAACAAAAAAAAGTGCCCACTGGAATAACCCACTAGGTGTCGAGCGCAGCCAAAAATGCACCTTTTACAATTCGCCAAATTGCTATTTTAAAAAAAAAATTACTCTCTCTATCCCCCCCTTTTTATGGTATTTTAACAATTTATAAATTTTGAAAAAAGTAAAATTTAATCTTTTAATAAAAAATATTTCATATTTAATTAAATAAGTTTCTAATTAAATTAAAAATAATAATTAAGAAACAATTTAATTAATATAAAATATTAATTATTAAAAAATTAAAACTTTAATCAAAAAATAAAAAATTTATACCTGATTTTGGGGTCGACAGGATTGGAACCTGCGACCTCAGGGCTCCCCGAGCCCTACCGCATAGCTCACTGCCAGGTGAGCTAGCGGGCTGATCCGCTTGGATCAGGGGGCGCCCTCCTCTTTCAACACGAGCCCACAGCTCGTCCTGGCCGTGCCTCCTCTTCTTTCAGGCTCTGTCCTCCTCCGCTGGTTGCGACCGCAACGCACGGCTGCTATGTAGCAAGCAGCCTGCGGCTGGACAGCCTACGGTGGCTGCTGCTGCAGTTAGCCACGGCTGTTGTTGTGGCCGTGGCTGCAGCGCATTACACAGTGGGGCAACGATGAGCCGCGGTGCTGTGCACCTGCTGCGCGGTGCATGCGGGGCGACACGGGAGGGGAAGGGGGGGAGGGATGGGGGGGCATGTGGGTGGCCACGTCGAGGCAGCGGGAGGGGGGGTTTCACCGCACGTGATGAAATATCACGTCGCAGTGGAGGGGGGGAGGGGGGTGCCGTCACGGTGCAAAAAGATTTTTTTTTTAATTCAACACACGGGGGGGGCGGTCGCGGCCGCAAATTTTTTTTTTTTCAATGCAATCACACGGCGTGGGGGGAATTCCTGCGTCCACAAAAAAAAAAAAAAATTAATTCAATCGCGATCACGTCGCGAAAAATTAAATCTCGCGGTGCTTGGGAAAGAAAAACAGACCAGCGCTGGGAAAAACAGCGCACAGGAGGTCTGTGTTTTTTTTTTTTTTAAACTATGCATTCAGGGAAAAAAAAATGCACAGTCCAATGTCCGCAAAAAAAAACACACAGTCCAGTCCAAGCAAACAGCATCCGCCTCCTCTCCTCTTCTCACGTTACTGGCTCTGATGCCATGTTAGATAAAACAGCAGTTTGATTCATGTCCATGATGGTTTAAATAATACAATTGCAGGACTATAAGAAGTTGGCAGTGGATGATAGAATTAAAATATTAAACTTGCAGTCTAAAGGAGCAACGTCTGGAAGGGTATCTTCCTCTATCCCATATGTATACCCATTTACCACATAGAGGGAGTTGGTTGTGCTTGACACATATTTGGAGGGTTGACCAAAGGATGCATCAGGTCAAAAGTTGTAATGTAAACCAAAGTGAAAATATATTATTCATAAGGGCTCACTGAGATATTTTTGAAACCTCGATACAACAATACGAAGGTCTCCGGTACGCTAAACTCTACATAATAGTTGAATACAAATGAGAAGCTATACAAGGCACTATGAAATTCCTGAGGTATACATGATCCAGACACACTTCAAACAAGTGAAATGCTCTAGCAGGTGGTTTTCCCACATGGTAGGGTCATCTCTATGTAGCCAATAGTGTCAGGAAGGAAGTAAAATCATCAGGTAAAATGGTCACCCTGGAGCAGTGATAGAGGACAATTGCATGAATTGGACATATCGCGTGGTGGAGAATATAGCATATCAATCACCTGTTCTAAAATTGAAATTCATGAGAGTCAAACAGAAATTAGGTTTTACGATCTACTCAGGAAAATAGTGTTGTTTGTGCTGACTGATATTTATTCACCACAACAGCAGTCATGGACAAACACACTTTGATATGTCAAGAGAAATATAAACAAATGTAGTAAGCCAATATCGATATAAGAAGTGTCATAAGTTAATAAGGCATTCAGAATCTTCCACATTATTTTTATCTGGTGTAATAGGAGTTGTGAGCAGTTGATATGGTGCGAAGAGGAATGGAGGACTGTAAATATGTGAATCAATTAGAACAATAGTTGTTGTTGGAATGAGAGGTGGTCGACCATAGTCAAATGGCACAGGATGCACAGTGAGTGGTGAATAAGAGTCATGGCAATAAGCAATAGTGGAAGGTGGTGGCCATGAAGATGTCAAATTATCGAGTGCATAAGAGAATTGCACTATCATAGTGTGCGTAGAAGCGAAACTTAATATTATTGCAGCAGCATATTTAAAACATGAAGTAGCAAAACCACTTGTTACATGAAGAGGATGAGCTCCTAGATATTGTTAATATTTGGACTGGTATAGCTCTAAGGGTAGTGATTTTTGGTGGCTTCTCAAATTTGTGAATAGAATTTGATGTCATTAATGATCATATTTTGGAGCAGACTTGTGTAAGTTTGTTGATCAGTTTTGTATTCGAAGGTTGGTGCCTTCAAATTTGAGGTTGGTGCCTCAAGGATATTGGTGTCTCTCATAGGTTGGTGCCTACATTATTGTAACAAGGATATTGGTGTCTCTTGTAGGTTGGTGCCTACATTATTATAATAAGGATATTGGTGTCTCTCGTAGGTTGGTGCCTACGTATTTGTATAAGGGGATTGGTGTCTCCTGTGGGTTGGTGCCTATAAATATTTTGAATAAATAAAAGCAATATTTTGTCGTGGGTTTCTCCCAAAAGGGTATATCCACATAAAATCATTTTCTCTCGTGTGTATGGAGTTTTGTGCATTGATTCATTATTGTATTCATATTATTGCAGTTATTATTTTGGAAAGAAAAGTTTTATCTTATACTGTTCACCCCCCTCTCAGTATAAGTGTGTATTTATTCAATTGGTATCACAGCGGGTTCCTTTGTGAAAGCCTAACCACTTGAAGGAAGATATTACAAGAACACACATGGCTTACCAAGAATTTTTTTCATCAAGTAGGGTTCCATTATTCAATGGGACCAACTATACCTTCTGGAGCATGAGGATGTAAACCTATTTGATGGAACATGGCTACGATATATAGCAATCTATTGTGGATGGGTTTAACCCACCTACAACCCCTCCCACGGATCGAGTAGTAGAGAAGAGACCAACTTTGTGCAAAAGAATGAGAAGGGATCAAGTAAAAACAAAGGTAAGTATACTATGAAATGTTTTAATTGTGGTAACATTACTATGCAGCTAAGTGCCCACAAGCTAGAAGTAGTAGCAGTGAAGAAGAAGAGGAATACAAGAAAATAAAGGAAATAAAATATCATCATGAAAATAAAAAGAGGCACGGTCAAAGCAAGCATGATAAGATATTTCAAAGGCATAAGAAGAGTCTTTATATTGAAGAAGCAAGCAGTTCTTCCAACAATAGTGATGAAAACCTCTCCGATAACGAAAGAGAAGAAATCCTATTTATGTCTATGGAGGTGAAAGAAGATGCCCATGTTGTCGAAAACCAAGAAAATGAGAAAGATCCAAAAAATAAAGAGGAAGCCATAGCTGACATAGAAGAGGAACTTGTTTTTTCTCTTAAAGAGGTGAAGAGGCATAGAAAGAAGAAATCAATATTGAAGACTTAAGTACAAGAGGATGAGAAGACAAAGGTAAAGTTTTCACAATATTTCATTGACTTAAAAGTTAAAATTGAAGAGGCAAAGTGAATTGAAGAAGTTATGATTGAGCAGTTAAAGGCAAAAGAGTTGGAATGTGAAAAACTGGAACATGAGATTGTCTCTCTGAGGAAGGAAGTGGAAAAATATAATGATAAGCTACATTAAAATATTAGGGTTGAGAAAAGCACAAAAATATTGGATGATATTATCAAAGCACAAAGATCTTTGGTTATAAATACTGGACTTGGTTTTGAAGAAGGTCAAAAGAAACAAAAGGAGGAGTCAAGCTCAAAAGGAACAGAGGCATCAAAGAAAATAATTAAAGAAGAGCCTAAGACCTATGTTGATATGTTGAGAAGTGAAAGCATCAAGAAGGAAGAAAACAAAGCATCATCATGGACCAATCTCCATCACAGAAACAACAATGATAGAACCATGTGGTCATATCCTCCAAGGCAATCATATAGGTTTCAATATTTATTTCAAGGTTATTGCTTTTCATATCACCAATTTGGTCATAAAGCTATAACTTGTAGGGTCCATGCTAAAAATAATTTTGGCTTCACCAAGAGAATTTTCAATTCATTTGCACATCTCATGGACTACAATATCATTTGTTACAAATGTAATAATTTTGGACATAGAACTAAATGATGTAGAACAGTGTTCCCTGAACTTTCGAAATCAAGTAAGAAGGAGGATGGTCAAACTGTTCAAAAGGACATGTCCTCCAAAGTTTGGAAAAGGAAAATGGAACAAGAAAAGAAGACATTTGAGTTGGGAGTAGTTTTACTCTCATCTCATCATTGAACATCTCATTTAGTGCAGTTAGTAAGGGGGAGTTGTTTAGTGCCTTATCATTTAGCCCCGAGAAGCCTTTGCCATTGATGTCAAAGGGGGAGCAGCTTGTGATCTTGTTGCAATAAAGGATAGTTTCTTTGCAGGGTTGCCATCAATGACAAAGGGGGAGATTAAAAATTTTAGTAAGGGAAAGCAGCTTGTAATTTCAGTAAGGGGGAGCAACTTGAAATTTTAGTAAGGGGGAGCAGCTTGTGATATTATTGCAATAAAGGATAGTTTCTTTGCAGGGTTGTCATCAATGAAAAAGGGTAAGATTGTTAGAATTATTCACTATTGAGTTGTCATTTATGTCAAAGGTTGACTTTGTTGCTATCAAATGGTGGTGGGCTTGTGATGTGTATTATGGGCCAACCTGCCATAATATTTAAATATAAGATTTAAATATTATAAGGTGAAGGGGCCGACCCCCTTAATAAATAAATAAATAAAGGTAAGATTTCAAATTTAAAATGAAGTGATGGAAGGATCTGACCTCTTTTATAAGTGAATAAAGGTGCAAACAAATACATGACCGAAATTCATTTTAAAAAATGTCCTTGATATAAAAAATGAGCATCCAAGAAATGGCATCTACATTTGAAATTAAACTAAGCAAATTGCAGGACGAAGCACTATAGAAGAAACAAAGAGGATTTGAGCACTAATAAAATCTAAGCATTAACAATGAGAAGTCATTTTGCTTGAAGATAAATAAGTTGGCAGTGGATGATAGAATCAAAACGTTAATGTTAGGATCCTATATCCTAACCTTCACTAATAATAATAATAATAATAATAATAATTTAATAATTTAATAATTTAATATCCTAATATGAGTATAGTTGATAATATAAAATTAATTATTAATTAATTATTATATTATATTATTAGGGTTAAGGCTTAGCATAGTCATAATAATTAATTATATTAATTATTATGAATCGTCATGATGAAGAGACATAGGGTTAGGATTAGGGTAGGTATAAAGCATTGTACAATCGGATCATTTGATCATCCATCATTGAATAATATAAAACATATATTTGTTTAAACCCATTGGAGGGATCCCCCATTCTAGTGCAACAATGATTCAAACCCTAAAAGTGATTCTTTTTAATGTTATTTTATTTATTATTTATTAAATACTAAGCTAGAACCTTCAGGGTTCTACCATTTGGTATCAGAGCCATGTGGGACCCAACCATGTGGGAATTGCTCAGGGTTCTTCGTCAAGACACTTTCGTGCATGAGTATGCAACTTGGTTTGATGATATCACCAAACACAACACAGGGTTGGATGAAGCATTTCTCATATATTTCTTCATCAATGGATTGAAAGAGGAAATTAAAATGGAGGTGACAAAGTTCAAACCCTATACCATGAGGCAGACCATTGGATTGGTCCAATCGACGAAAATCAAATTAAACCCTCAACATCGATTAGGATGGCATGAATATTATATTAGAAAAATCAAATTAAATGCTCAACATGAAATTGTGAATGAACCATATTATAATAAGAGTAAGGAAAAAGAAATTTTTGACAGTATTTATAGTAAATTTGAGTATCTAATAAAAATCCAAGAGGAAGCAGATGCAAGTGAAAAAATTGCCCATGAATAAGAGGAAGAAATAGGGAAGGAAAATGCAAATAAAGAATTGCTCCTAACCCTAGAAATATTTTTCCTTTGGAAGAGCCCGAAGCCATATATTTTTAAATGGTACATAATGCACTTCCAAAAAAAGAATAATATTACTCCTATGAAAACCCTAAAACTATATATGTGCAAAAAAGGACCTTCCTGAATAATGTTGTGAAACACAGGAGCTCTCAAGGAAAACAAAGGAAAAATAAAGTGCTCACACAAATTTCAATAAAAATGAAGAAAACCATTTTAGAACAAAACAAAATTATAAGTCAGAACTACCAAAAACAATCTATCATTTTATATATCACATTCAAAAAAATGAAGCGGTCCTTGCCTGCATTCAAACTATAAATAGAGGGATTTCTACTTTAATTAATGCACATTACTCTAATAGGACAAAAATAAAAATGGATAGAAAATGTGAACATCCACTAAGGGCAAGACTCAAAAAATAGGCAGCATCCACGTCCTCTCTATTCCATTCAAAACTCACAAAAAGGAGGGGAGGAAAATCTGTTTGGAGGAAAAAATTTCAACAATCTAGGAAGGGATTAGGTTTTAGCTATTTTGCATATTTTATCTTCAAAAAAATCCCCAAACCTGACTGTGAGGAGACTCTTGTAGAAGATATCGTTGGCATCATAACATTGCTTGGTCTATAATGATTGGGTATCATTCATTGAAAATAAATTTAAAGGCACTGGGTCAGCTATAAAGTAACAACAAAAAATTCAAATCAACCGGTCCAAAGCACCATTTACAAGTCTGTTCACATATTGTAGACACCTAAAACATGTCATGTCGATGGTGACTACTCATATGGGACATGCTAGAAGACCATATGGAAGACCTTTGGACAAATCCAAGGTATAGCAATGGTTTTTACCACTCAATTGGGCATCTTTGCCTAGTCAGTTCTAGCCATGGCTGACACCCATGGTTAGAAGTGTTGACCATGGCTGACACCCGTGGTCCCCAATCTGCCAATTGGGGACCGCAGCTGACACCTACGGTTAGCAAAATCTTGCATGCTAGCCGCAACTGAGACCTACGATTAGCACTGTAACAAACTCGGGTGACCAGAGCCGAGTAAAACTAGTTGCAACGACCATTTGCGATGGTTTTCAAAGCGGTTCGGGCTCGAAAGCATCCAGAAGCTTCCTCCCAACTGCCAAATCTTGTTCTTGGCTTCTCCATGAAGCTAGAGCAAGGATTTTGGGAGTCTACTTAAGACCCCAATTTTAGAGAGCAAAAAAGAATGAAGAACAACTCAATTGCATAGCGGAGCCCTATCGGATTGGAGAGCAATTTCACATCCCCTTGAGGAGTAACGAAGTGTTGTCCAATTAACCAAAGACAACTGTGCATGCATCAATGGAGATCTCAAGAGCTTGAGGAGCAAGCTTGACAATTGACATACTTCCATTGCCAATTCCACCTAATGCACCACCAATTCAGTGTTCCAAGACACAGGCGACCCTTGATCATCAATTCCTTGGAGGATTTGAGAGTTGCTGGCCCTGGTTTCGAGAGAAAGGATACTTTCATCTTAACCATGGCTATCAGCCATGGTTAATAGTGCTCACCACACCTCAGACCTATGGCTAGGGTTTGATGCTCTCTTTCCTCCATTTTAGCATTAGATTTCTATTTCTAGTCATGCATTTAGCTTAATCTAGCATAAATCCACATTTTAGCAGACATTTGACCATTTAATTTAGGAATTAGAGGTAGATTTGCTTCATATTTCCTTGCATTTGTTAATCTAGACTAGTTTCATGCTTTTCAAGTTACTAATTCTTAATTAGAGTGCTTCATAGATAGATCTATGCTTCTTTTACATGCTTTATTACAATTTCCTCATTTCTTGCATAGATTGATAGTTTTACATGCTTTCTTGATTTTATGTCATTCATTATGCAAGATTCCTCCAAAAGCCTCATCAAGAGAGGCCTCCTTTGTTACTAATTGCTTCTTGTTGTTTCTTGATCACAGGGAACAGGATTTGAAGGAGAGATAAAGCATCCAATTCCTTCCTCAACGTGAAGAAGAGGGTCATCGACACCCTAGAGCAGTTCGTGTCACCCTGAGGGGCATTTTGATCACACCTACCCTTGATAGGGATTAGACACTATTGTAATTGATGTATCAAATGGGTATCCCTAAGAGGGATGAATCTGTAATTTGACTCCATTGAAATTAATAAAGGATTCCTTGTATTCATGTTATTTCTTGTTATCAATTTATGCATGCCTATTTGTGTATCTTTCTTCAATTGCAATAGTTAGATCGGGTGTGAGCCTTTTTGGTGGTTACAGAAGGCGATCACGATGGAAACCCCAAAAATTTCATGATCACTGATGTTTTTCTCTATTTTTTTGTTGCAGGTGCTAACCGCGATTCACACCCATGGTTCATAGTGCTAACCACGGTTTACACCTACGGTTCATAGTGCTAACCACGGTTGACACCTGCGGTTCACAATCGCAGCCACGCCTGATAGACGCGATCAACAGAGAACAAAAAAATAACAAAATCAGACATCACCAGCAGACTTGGACCTGAGGTAGGGTCATTTTCTCCTCTCTATATTTTTTTGTCTGTGTTTTTACAAAAGCAGAATGCAATAGATGGATGCTAATTAGGAAAACATAGCAAAAAGTAAAATGGGAAAATCCTAGATGCTTTTTTAGTTTTCCACTAGTCACTGCTAGGAATAGCGGATCTCTGATTGTAGTCCACCCTAGTCTCCAGCGGTCTAGGATATTGATTGTTTAGAGTTTGCATGTATGAGGCCCAATCAGTGGCCATTTTCATCATAGATAGTTGCATTCTCTGAATATCATCTAGCATAGTCGTGCATTCTCTGAAAAGCAAATGTTCTTTTGAAAAGCATGTAGGAGAATCATGTGAATGTTGTTTTATGCATTTTATTTTCATGCAAAGTAAAAAGAACCCCACACACCACGTTTCATTTAAACATCAGTGGAGTTGGGCTCTCACATCCAACCCATTTGATTGAGACCAACAGTGGATGTCATTACCACTTGGTTGGCTCATTTGAAATTGTATTATCGGGACCCGCTCATGGCCAAGGCCGACCCAAGAACTATCCTATCCATGCAAAATAGCACGCACTCATCTTCGAAAGAGTGTATCACTGTGCACGGTGTGTTGGGTGAGGGTTGGTAGTACCTATGCTACCTCGTTGAGTATGGACTTCACTCCCATATTCGGCTTGTGCGAGTATATAGGTGAAAACCTTTGAACAAATTGAGTATAACATCAACTTTTGAAAAACACGATAAGAGTTCAGAGTATATTCACAACAAATCAAATACACTAAACCAGTTTTAGGACACACATTTAATCCTTAAAAGAGATAATCATATTGTCTACTTTGTGTGTTGCATTATTGTTAGGGTAATTAACATAAGATCCTTGATCTAGGGCCAAACCCTAACCCTAATAATAATAATCTACTTTTTGATTCTGCATCCAACGGATCGAGAATCATGCAAATCGGAGCTATAACGAAGATTTTATTTTGGTTTTATGATTACTCTATTTTCGACCCTGAAAACTGAGAAAAACTGCACTAAAATGGTCATAAAATGGTCTAGACAACTCCAAAACTTGCCAAATTTGTTTTGTTGTCTTAGTTTTACCATTGTGCACCTCTCATAAAAATTTTGGGTCCTAACTCTTCATGGTTCAAAATATCCCAAAAATTCCTAAAAGTGAGAATTTCTCCATGAGCCTCGGTTGGCCAATTATTTCAAAAATACAAAATTTTGACCCGAAAATCATATTTTTGAGTTATAGCTCATTGTGATCAGCTCATCACACTGATAATTTTGATATATAACACTTTTAACCTTTTTTTGGAAGCCAAAAAATTTTTATATGGTCGGGGGACCTCCCATGGTGAGCAAGACCTCCAATCTAGAGAGGGAATCAGGTTCCATGACCACTGAACATATTCAAATCAGTCCAGAGGACATGGCCATCCCTGAATGGCATCCCAGGTCTTATCATAGCATCAATACCATCCATAGGGGGTCAAACCTTCGTGATATCCCCATTAGGGAAGCACCCATAGGTCCTACAGGAAACCTTCCTGACTGGAATACCTTGCTAGAATTCTATATAAGGAATAATCCACCCACTGAGGAGCCTAGTAGTTCAATCCCACATGTTCCCATACTAGCTTGCTCTATACATCAATCAGAAAGTGATCATGAACATACACCATGGCCTAGCTTGGGTGAGCAAACCACCCCATCGGGTCGAGCAAGCCTTCCCCCTACTCCTCGTAGGGAGCATTCTGGGCAACCTGAATATACAGGGATTAATTCTGAGCCTGAGTATGCATCATTTCTCATTGATGAGGGAGAGGACCCAAGTCATCCTCCTACTCCTCGAGAAGAGTACGTGGGGCACCCACATTGCGGCTCTACATCATCAAATTATACAGAGCCCACTCATAACTCAAAATATCAGGTCAATGAAACCTTTAAGGAGCATGGAAAACAAGTACTAGATCCTACTAGGGGGAAAAGACATGATAAACCCATACGTAATTCAAATACGAGGGTACATAGCCCCCATACAACTGAACAATGGGATCATACACATCAAGCACTGAAGCCACAACTTGACCAACAACATACGGATCAACTCGAGTTGGATCAACAACAATTAAATCAACAATGGGTGGACTCACCATGAGCACACCTACGAAGGTTGTATCAATGAAAGATACAAGAACGACAAAGGATACAACAAGAGCAAGTGCAAAATGCATTGCATAAAGTGGTGCTTACACCTAGCACCCAGAGGATGCAACAACGCATAAGACGCCCAGTGCAATCTCAAAATATTTCACCATGGCCATGCAAAAATCATGTTCAACATCATAGGCCATTATCTGGGTATCATCATGAGCCGCATATTCCTCAATAGTACCAAGATAAATACGATGAGGAATCATATGCAGAGTCCCAGTGGGAACCTCAAGAAGAAGTAGATGACTACCCTGAATCTAATTATGATGAGGTACCTAATGATTATACTTATCATCCACCTCAACATCAAAAGTGACCTCCTCTACCTAATCGAGGGCAATGAGATGAAGATCATATCATTTCATCAAGGGCATACAAAATGCTAGTTGATCAGATAAATGCATGCAAAAAGCAAAATCAAAGATTGGTTTATCAAAAACCCATGCTAAAATAGCTTAGAAATCAACCTTTGCATCCCTCAGTGTCATCACCGATGTACCCAATGAATTTCAAGATGCCTACACTTGAAAAGTTCAAAGATGATGAAGATGCAGAAGAGCACATGACAAGCTTCATCCATATGTGCTTTTATTTTCAAGACAATGACCCCTTGATGTTGAGAACCTTCATGACAACATTAGTTAGGGATGCTTTAGAATGGTATAATCATTTACCACATCATAGCATATACACCTTTGAGCAATTGGCTGATGCATTCTTGCAATATTTTGCCTTTAGTGCTAAGGAAATGATAAACTTGATTGACTTGGTTAGCTTGCATCAACTTGATGATGAGCCAGTCATTGAGTATGGCAATAAATGGAGGAAGGTGATGTCAAAGTTACCTTTCACTTTACCCACAATAGAGCTCATTCGAATGTTTACGAGAAGTTGTTCAAAACATATCTCACTTCTCTTGCAATTACAATAGTATCAAACATTCGAGGAGGCCTTAGCATAGGCCCAGGTCATTGAAGACATCAAGATACAGGAGGGTGATATTCAACTCCATAAAGAGGAATGGCCAAACAAGAACATTATAGGTGGCAACACACAATATAAGGTGACCCCAGTCAATCAAGTTGTTTTGAGTATCCCTGAATCCTCAAACCAGGGTGCACCACCTCTACTAGTGCAGCATAATTACCAAGCTCAACCTCCTCTGGCCCAAAATCATATGCAAAAGAATCAGATACAAGGCCAACAACGTCGGCCACAATGACAATATATTGATTTTCCAGAGACATTAGCATCGCTCTTTGATCGATTATATGAGGCACGAAGAATCAATCTTCCAGAGATACGTCCGTTGAAACCTAATAAGCGTAGATCAAAGGCGCACAGAGAAAATATGTATTGTGTTTACCATCGACAAAGGGGTCATGACATCCAGACATGTCATCCCTTTAGAGATTTAGTGCAAGATATGATCGAGAGGCAAGAACTTTCGATAGGAGTCTTCCAGGACCCCGTACACAAAGTAAACACAACGCTTGCCAATCAAGTTGAGCAACCTAATCAGGTGCACATTAATCAACCTCCCCAAGAGTTTGTGGGAATGATCAGTGTTGTAACAGAGAAACAGGAATGTCTGAATCGATCTATGCAACCTGTGGTATCATCTAATGTTTCACCTATGCTTGTCTCATCTCAGTGGGATATTGGCATTACGCATAATTGCACATCACAATAGGGGGAATCAGTTTCTACTACTCTTCCTAGCCAAGCCAATCATGGTGCATCACACACAATGCACATTGGGGGTCTTCAAGGTGTCACACCTTCCCCATCATCCACATCACGATCAATGATGCAAAGTGAGGGTTCTAAAGGTATCACACCTTCCTCACTTTTATTGAGTGGCACACACACTGGGGGTGCTTAGGTTGCATACTTTCCCCTTTTAAAAACATAAAAATAAGAAAAAAATATAAAACACCAAAATTAAAAAAAAACATTCAAAACATTTAAATTTCAAAAACGATTGAAAATTTTAAAATTTCAAAAACATTCAAAATATTTAAATTTCAAAAACAATTGAAAAATCATAAATTCAAATATCAAAACATCAAAAAAATATGGCAAACTTCAAAATCCATACACATGCACAAAAAGCTCCAAAGGCATCATAAGCCCTTTGGTCAACTCACAAAAGGCACCAAGGATTTCTGACAAATTGCTTGGTCAACCCAAAGGTCCCGAGGGTTTGCTTAAAACCACTCGGTCATCCTAAAATGCTCCAAGCTCTCTTCTGAGTAGTTTGGTCAATAAAAAGGCTCCAAAGGCATTTGTAAGCCCTTTGGTCAATCCAAAAAGGCCTCGAGGGTTGCGTAAAACCGCTCGGTCATCCCAAAAGGCTCCAAGGGTTCTTAAGAATTGCTTGGTCATCCCTAAAAGCTCCAAAGGTGCTCATAATCTCTTTGGTCAACCCAAAAGCTCCAAGGGTTTCTAAAAAATTTGGGTCAATTTAAAGGCTCCAAGGGTTCTCAAAACTGCTTGGTCAATATTAAAAGGCTCCAAGGTTTCTCAAAACTGCTCGGTCAATCCTAAAAGGCTCCAAAGGCATCTGTAAGCCCTTTGGTCGAACCAAAATGTTAAAATCCATAAAAATCAAAATGCAATAAAATCTAAAAATATTGTAAAATATCAAAAATCCAAAAACATTTGCATTTTGTATTATGCATTTTCATTCGCATTCACACATGCATTCACTGCATCACATTGCATGTAGGCATATCTCATCCGTTGCATTCCGTAGTAGAATAGATTGTGTTCATCAGTCTTACGAATGACACCACGTTTGTGTTCCAATCATGCACCACTGCATTTATCATAATCCATATTTCATGTGAGTAATTGTGTTTTTCAACACAACCAAATTGTTGCTATGAAGCGTATACTAGGGTTTTTCGGTCATTCAACCATACCTAGTGGTCTGCTCAAGAGTTGATAGAAAGCTTACTTTGCTTTTGTAGTTGAGGTCCAGTTAGTATAGCCCTTAGCATATCAGAATTCTATCACTAATCAACAAATTAAACAATCCTAATAAGGACTAGGGGAAGATGAAAGCCATGAAGCAGGACCAGGTATCCTGAGGTGAAAGGAATTATTCTTGCTTATCCCCCTGTGCAGACGGTTCAGGAAATGTTGGCAATTGGCAAAAGGACAGGTTAGTTCCCTATTCAGAATCCCTTGCTTACGATAAAATGAGCAATATCCCAAAGTGATATCCCACATCAATCCTCATGATTGATACCCTAGATCGATATCATAGATCGACATCCCAGATTGATATCCCATATTGATATCATAGATCGATATCCTAGATCGATATTCCAGAAATGGTTCCCACCAAAGCAAATCCCCGAGGGAAGTTTCTGAAGAAAATTATCAAATGTAAATGCCAAAAAGTGAAGATCAAATGAAGATCAAAAAATAGGCTCAAGTGAAGATCAAATGAAGATCAGAAAACAGGCTCAAGTGAAGATCAAATGAAGATCACAAATCAAGTTAAATCAAGATCAAATGAAGATAAAAAAAATCAAAGTTCGAGTGGAGATCAAATGAAGATCAGAAATCCAGTTCGAAGAGAAATTGAATGAAGATCCAGAGATAGTTCAGAGCCAAAAAGGAATCTACTCCCTTGCTTCACTACATATATGAGCAAGTATCCCAAAATTGAAGGATAGAAAGGAATGAGCCTGAATCCCTGGAATTTTCGGCACTACTATACCTTACGCATGATGATATGTCTGATATACTTACATTTTGCTTGTATGCAGACCAATGTTTGAATGTGGAAGAGCTAGCTTCAGGTGTCCTGCATTGCTTAGTGGCTTAGTCCAACTAAAATCTAAACCTGGGATTGGATAAGACATTTGTGGAGCCCCTATCTTAGCAATGGGCTGAAAGAATCCTGCCTGACATCGGGGAACACTCGTGTCTTATCTTAATATATTCATTTGCACACACAAGGATAATGAACAGTTAGGGCCTATCCTAGCAAAAGCCTTGTATCTCAGAAGTCTAGTATGGTCAGTATACAACTTTTGAGCAGTTCACTAGGGTGCTTGAGTCTCATGGAAAACCCTCAAAAATTCCCAAATAGCAACAAAATACCAAATATCACAAGCCATCAAAAATAAAGTCATTCAATCATCAAATTGCAAAGTATCGAATTCGTGATACATCATTACACTGAGCACAAAGTTTTCAAGATATAGGATAGATACCGGATGGATATCAAAAATGATATTTAGACGACCACTGACTATATTGTGCATCTCTTTCAAATTGCAAAAAGGAATATAGAATGACATATAATATCATTCGCCTCATACCGTTCCATATCATTGCATCTCATACATGGGTGATTAATTGATTAAATTCTTGTAGTGAGGATTTTCAATTACATTCATGATTTTTATACATTCTGTGGTGTCGTCCATTAGATTGTTAAACCCATATTGCATTCATTCCTTATGATTTAAGTGATTAAAGCATACAGGTTCATTTACATTAGATCATCATCATGTAAATAATGCATTACATGCATTGCATTCACCATGTCATAACATCATAAATTAGATGCATACAATTAAATCAAATTGAACATGCATTTAACATCAAAGTTTGCATTCATATGCATACATCATAGTAGTCCATCTACATATATAGATCACAATATCTAGTCATACACCCATCATCTAGCTAGTGCATGTCATCCATACATCACATCATATAGCATCAAATCAACATAACAAATAAGCATTGCATCCACGTGCATCTCATAAACATAAAATCAAAACAAAAACATTTGCAAGCATCAACTAGGGTATTATCAGTATCAATCCCCAAAAGCTCCAAAGAAATCCAAATATTTGGTCTTTTTATTCAATTCATCAATGCACACATTTGCTCACCATAAGGATTTTCAAAATGGACAATTAAAGCATATCTACAGGTCCAAAATTTCAAAAATTTCAAAATTAACAAAAAAAAATTAAATAATTAAAAAGCCAAATGTGCCTCGTATTCAGTCATTTACCCTATACACTTGGCGGTTGCAGCGACTTGCACTCCATGCAATCCGACAAGATGAGTAAATTACCATAAGGATATTTGGGGTAAATTCATCATCGTGGAAGTGCTATGCTTCATTTCAATCCCTAAGAAGGCCCAGATGGTCGGACTGCTCCAAGGGAATGAGATATTCATCGTAATTCCCCTTTGACATTTTCAGCGAATCATCGACAATATGATTCAACACAAGCATAATTGACATTGTTATCATTTTGATTCCTTAAGAAGGCCTTCATGGCTGGACCGCTCCATGGGATAGAAATATACAATTACTATTAACAGTTGCAATCATAGCTGATTAGGCCTTGCCAAAAATTCAAGTGCTAAAGTCTTCAATTGTTCAAATTATTCATGTTGGTCAAGCGACCTCGTCGCTTCATTTAATTGTCATTACCCTCATCGACTCGTCGCTTGAGGGGGTAGTCATAACAACATTCATAATCAAAATCAACATTTAAATGCTCAATCATTGCTAAGTGCATTCATTCAAGAATCATTGTCAAAGACAATCATGCACCATCCTTGCTTGGGGCAAATAAGCAAAATATCAAGATCAAATTCAAGCAAACTGGGCAGCTAGTCTCCTAATTTAGGATTAGACTTAAGCTTGTCTCCTAATTGCCGCTAAGGCTAGGATTAGACTTAAGCTTATCTCCTAATTGCCGCTAAGGCTAGGATTTGACTTAAGCTTGTCTCCTAATTGCCGCTAAGGCTAGGATTTGACTTAAGCTTGTCTCCTAATTGCCACCAAGGCTAGGATTTTGACTTAAGCTTTCCAGAATCAAGTCCTTCAACTCATCGAAGGCAATGATTCAATGATGCATGCTCTTTTCATGATTGGGGCAGTTAATGTTGATCAGACTAATGATCATCATGCAACCTTCGACATCATTTTAGGAGGTCTATTTTTGCTCACGCGTTGTTCGATCTCACAACACATCGCAAAAGGGGCATCTGTAGACACCTAAAATGCGTCATGTCGATGGCGACTACTCATATGGGACATGCTAGAAGACCATATGGAAGACCTTTGGACAAATCCAAGGTATAGCAGTGGTTTTTACCACTCAATTGGGCATCTTTGCCTAGTCAGTTCTAGCCATGGCTGACACCCATGGTTAGAAGTGCTGACCGTGGCTGACACCCACGGTCCCCAATATGCCAATTGGGGACCATAGCTGACACCTACGGTTAGCAAAATCTTGCATGCTAGCCACAACTGAGACCTATGGTTAGCACTGTAACAAACTCGGGTGACCAAAGCCGAGTAAAACTAGTTGCAATGGCCATTTGCGATGGTTTTCAAAGCGGTTCGGGCTCGAAAGCATCCAGAAGCTTCCTCCCAACTGCCAAATCTTGTTCTTGGCTTCTCCATGAAGCTAGAGCAAGGATTTTGGGAGTCTACTTAAGACCCCAATTTTAGAGAGCAAAAATTAATGAAGAATAGCTCAATTGCATAGCGGAGCCCTATCGGATTGGAGAGCAATTTCACATCCCCTTGAGGAGTAACGAAGTGTTGTCCAATTAACCAAAGACAATTGTGCATGCATCAATGGAGATCTCAAGAGCTTGAGGAGCAAGCTTGACAATTGACATACTTCCATTGCCAATTCCACCTAATGCACCACCAATTCAGTGTTCCAAGACACAGGCGACCCTTGATCATCAATTCCTTGGAGGATTTGAGAGTTGTTGGCCCTGGTTTCGAGAGAAAGGATACTTTCATCTTAACCATGGCTGTCAGCCATGGTTAATAGTGCTCACCGCACCTCAGACCTATGGCTAGGGTTTGATGCTCTCTTTCCTCCATTTTAGCATTAGATTTCTATTTCTAGTCATGCATTTAGCTTAATCTAGCATAAATCCACATTTTAGCAGACATTTGACCATTTAATTTAGGAATTAGAGGTAGATTTGCTTCATATTTCCTTGCATTTGTTAATCTAGACTAGTTTCATGCTTTTCAAGTTACTAATTCTTAATTAGAGTGCTTCATAGATAGATCTATGCTTCTTTTACATGCTTTATTACAATTTCCTCATTTCTTGCATAGATTGATAGTTTTACATGCTTTCTTGATTTTATGTCATTCATTATGCAAGATTCCTCCAAAAGCCTCATCAAGAGAGGCCTCCTTTGTTACTAATTGCTTCTTGTTGTTTCTTGATCGCAGGGAACAAGATTTGAAGGAGAGATAAAGCATCCAATTCCTTCCTCAACATGAAGAAGAGGGTCATCGACACCCTAGAGCAGTTCGTGTCACCCTGAGGGGCATTTTGATCACACCTACCCTTGATAGGGATTAGACACTATTGTAATTGATGTATCAAATGGGTATCCCTAAGAGGGATGAATCTGTAATTTGACTCCATTGAAATTAATAAAGGATTCCTTGTATTCATGTTATTTCTTGTTATCAATTTATGCATGCCTATTTGTGTATCTTTCTTCAATTGCAATAGTTAGATCGGGTGTGAGCCTTTTTGGTGGTTACACATATAGTGTGCAACAATGACATCACAATTCCCAACAACATTACCCGTTGTTCATCAACACTGACCAGGTGGAATCAAGCACCTCATCAAAATTTGAGCAACATCCAACAGAGATAGTTTTCTCAAATAACGTATACTAGACATGTTCTACAAGTTGCAGCATCTCTAAAGATTCAGATAAATAAGGCTTTGTGAAAGAGAAGGTAGTTCCTCAAGCTTCTCACACCAATCTAGTTTGAGGTCTCAAACAATGCATGCGGTCAAATTTTGGAATTTTAATAAGACTGCTATACTCAGAGCATCAAAGGTCTCCAACTATGTATTTTTTATCTAAAACTTACTAGACAATGTGTGCAACACGTAGGTGATGTGTTGTCGTTAAGCACATCATTAAATCTCAAAGATATTATCAATTTGGGGTGGTGTCCAAGGTTGTCTACGATAGAAGGCTAGGGCAAAGTACAATTCAGGAATTCAAATTTCAAACATTTATTGGGTGAGACAAATTTGGTTTAGCCTTTTGGTGTCACACTAAACCTAATCTACAGAATGGAAACTTATAAGAAATAAAAACTAATTCTAATTTCAAAAAATTAAAGCTAACTACAATTGCATGAATTGAAATTACTGAATTGAAATCTAATCTACTTTTGCAGAATTGAAATAACAGAATTGAAATTGCTAAATTGAAATGTTCTTTGAAATGAAATCCCAAATTACACTTGCAAAATTGAAACCTATTTTACTCTTACAAAATGGAAGTGATGCTTGGAAATAAAACACTTGTCAATGCCACCTCACAAAAGGTCGTCAAGCTTACGCTATAGGAATTGTGACAAAATGAAATATGCTAAAAATTGAAAGTTGCTGAAACATAAAAATAACAGAACATGGAAAGCAAAAGAAACAATAAATAAATGTTTAATCTAATTTGTCAGCTGACACACACATAAATATTGTACACAAACATAATAGAAAACATTAATCATATAATACAAAATAAAAACAAGAAAATGAAATCTGGCAAGCAATCTATTAATTCTGCTGTAGCAAAATTACAGATTAAAACTTACCATAAAATCCCTCCTTCTAGATCTGAAAGTGGGCCTATACTTTCTGATCTAGAAGGAAGGTGAAAACACTCCTTAACTAATTAACACTGAGAATAGAAAATGATAAAATAAGCGCACTTTTATTGATGACAAAACATGCTTGAAAACTATTACAAAAAATTGTTGTACAGTCCTAATTGCTGCTATTGAAAACTCTCCTCTATTCTAATTCCTAACTGCTCAACCAAGGAGGGAGCTATGTTATTTATATAATTATTTACAACATATCCCATACTCAAATCAGCCTATGTGCTACTTTACAATTATTTGCCAATAATTCTAGATCTGAAATAAATGCAAAGCTGGACAATTTGTGTTGCAGTAGTAGTCATTGGCCCTTAGAAAGCATCTTCAGTGGTGGGAGTACGTGGGAGGAGTCTAGAAATATCTCACACATCTTTCTCCACTTCAGAATATGTCATTTCTATCTTGCAAACAGCTTTCGATTATGCTACAGTTATTTCCTGGTTTATCCTATAAGAGGATCAAAATTGATATTTTCCATGAATGGTGGCTTTGGATGGCAAGGACGGAAAAGTCAGATGGGAGATATTTTCCTTTAACCTTTTCAACCTTCTTTCCTTTTTTCCATTGTCAAAAATCAGTCAAGTCAAAAAGCACTTTTTGTTCTCATTCAAAGATAAGTGGCTCATTTCGAAGAGATTGTATTTCTCATTTTGAAGATGTTCGCTCATTCCGAAGAGATTGTATTTCTCATTCTGAAGATGTCTGTTTATTTCAAAGATCTTCGGAATGAACAACTGTGTGCTCTTCAAGTGATTTTAGCTGCATTTCTCAGGTGGATTAGCTCTTAGGATCATATTGCAATAGCCTTCATCTGTCTCCATGTGTGAATTCTATGCCTTGCCATTCATTGGTAGCTTGTTGGAATTTACATGGTAAATTACTATATTTTCCAACTCTGCTGCACAGTTGTAAAATATTGATATTTCTTGCAAATTCAAACAAATTAGAACATGAAAAAATTATTCAAATATCAACATGAAGGAGTACATCAAGTTGCTACTGAATTTATACACTTCATTCACCAAGTAACCATGCTAAAATAGTGCAATAGTGTTGCACAATTGTCCTTGCTCTGTTATACCCTGTTGTTGCCTATTTAGACCATGTGGGAATGCTTCTAAATAGGTCATATGTCTTCTATAGTCCTTCTGAATTCATTCCATCCATATCTTCATGCTTCGCTTGACAACTTCAAGGTGTTCCTATAAAGTGACAGCTTGCTGATTTTTATATGGCTATTTTTTTCAGATTTTCAGATTTATGACAGTCCTAATAACTTGGCTTCAATGTGGAATTCAAACAAGTTGAAGGGCAAGAAAACATTCATAAACCATTGTGAATTTAATGGATATTAGCATACCACATTTGGTTGTTTGAAATGCATATTTTTATTTGCTACTTAATCAAGCAAAAGCAGTCACAAAATGCTGAAAATAGTCAAAAACAGAGATATAATGATCCTAACATAAAATCATGCAAACACATAACAAATATATATTCTAATCAACTATTTGGCATTTAATTTAATAATATGACAATTTTTATATGTCAAACATAGTGTAAAAATGAGGCATTTTCAGGCCTCATCAGTAGGACTCTTGCAACTTTCAAAAATTCAAATTAAATATGACATTGTCTTTATTTCATGCATTCTCATCAATCAATGTCAATATAAATAATGCAGATAAATCAGATCTATAATAAATGTCTGGAACTTTGCTGCATATGAAAGGTGTGCTACAAATTGGTCTGATCACTTGTTTGCAATTTTGGTAGTTCATCTCGTGTTGTCCAGCCTCCTCTACTGCAAAGTAGGTAACTCATGCTCATAAGTAAAATATGAATTTACAATTGTGGAAAATGCATATTATATTCTGCTAAATAAAAGCATGAATTTACAATATGAACTTACCACGTTCATACAACAAGGAGTAGCCATTTCTTGGATTTAAATTCGAAACAATTAGAAGTGCAAGTTATGCAAGCTAAATCTTTTTATAATCTAAAATAACTAGACAAAGGACACCATGTTATTTCCATAGAAGCATCTTGTTACCAGAAAAGAGAAAGAAAAAAACAGAATACACTATGTTATGAATATATTTCATTCCTCTAGTTTTCCCATTCACAACTTCTAAGATGCTTCAAATGAAACTTGAATGTACCCTGTACTGTGAAACCAAGCTAAATATTCACCCATATCCAGACAAAGACTGAATACTAAATGAAATAAAGTTATATCTTATCACTTATTCCATCCAAGGAAAGCAGTGATCAAGGAATCAACAGCAGGGAGAATAAAGCCTCAGAGACTAATTCTCAGTGCAATGGTTGTGTTAATATAGAAGTACTGAAGCCTTCTAACCAGTCATGATTAAATAGCAATAATGATAACAATAATAATGTTCGAGAGTATTGGGTCTCTAATGCATCTCAAACAGCCCACTGGAAGTCAGTCGGTGTTGGATGAAAATCATGTGACTAGACTTCTGCGCTATTATGAAACACCTCAACAAATGGGGGCTCTTTTCGGTACAAATTTTGTATTTTACGACAGCCAAGATTTGGATGATCTAGCAACTGAACTTGGTTTGACACTCGACAAGCAGCATCAACGCAACCAGACTAATATCCACAATAATGGAGTAGTTATGCATAAAATCAATTCACTAGAATACATCTTCATATATACTCCTACTAACACAAGAGAGGAACCTTTGTCATCCAGCTAGGAAGCAGATTGGCTGAGGTACTCATTCTGGCCAGATTTCGACCATACTGGTCCATTGATAGGAGATTAATATAGCAGGTGGTGTACAAATATTTCTTTCATTCGAATCAGTTATAACAAAAAAGAATACTTAGCAAAGGACCACACATTTTTTTATGGCCGCCATAGTATTTTGCATTGTCTACCTCACAAGCTACCACACAGATCTCTGCACAGTCCACCTCTATAACCACCATGCCACAATCATTTTAAACCTTTTACGTCATTAAAAACATCAGGAAAGGGAACAAACGTTTGGTCCAGTGAGGCTTGAGATTTGAACCTTGGACCTCTAGAGTACCACACATTGTTAACAGATAAGGAAGACAAATTTACTAGGCAGTTAGAATAGTATTATTGTTAAGGACTCCAATAAAATATATTGGCAGATATCGTCGTTGTCTTCCTAAATTCCTTGGCCCATATAAAAGGATATCTATGTGAGGTGGGCCAATGAACAATGGTATTTCCTAATTTTCACCTTTGAAATTAAATATAATTACTATCTGTTAGTCAACGCAAGGACAATCAAAGACCAATCTCATATAGGAAAATATACAAAACACTCAGAATTGAATAATATTAGAGAAATAAGTGACGTCAAACCTGTAGAAAATAAGTATAAGGAAAACCAGGCTATTATTATTATGAGCAGACAAATCTACGAATGTCTATGGTTGAATAACTACGAATGTCCCGATTTTTAAAACGAATCAGGATGTTGCTTAAATTATCCAAACCTAGTTGGTATCAAGCACCGATTTTTAAAATGAATCAGGATGTTGCTTAAATATCCAAACCTAGTTGGTATCAAGCACATTACTTGCTTCAGTGAACACAGTGCACACATCAAAGAGGTAAAATAGCATGAAGTTGTCCAACCAATGCAGTAGTCACACGCCAAATTATCATTAAGAATCGTTGATTGGATATTGTGAAGGAAGGAGGTCACCAATATTCTTTGACCTCATATATCTCACCCAGAAGCTATTAGTTGGATCTATAAGACTACCATAATCCGTATAGGAGGAACATAAATTTCATTAGCTGATAGCCCCACGAGTCGTTGGGAGTTTAAGCACAGGAAAACTAGCCATTGGAAAGCTAGTCAGTGGAGAGAAGACATTTGCGATCGTCGAGCAGAGAGCCACTTTATAAAGAACAAATTCAATCAAGCATCGATCAAAAGGGAGGAGACCAAACTCCATTTAAAAGTAATTTAATATTTTTCAAATCTATGCTCTGCTAAGGTGAAGTTTTGGTACAGTTGCTACAGCAATAGAAACCACCAGCGCTTGGGATGAATTCAACTCAATATCAAGCGTTTGATAAATCCTTGCAAGGCTCATCAAAGGCATTCAATCACACAGCCATGTGAAATGGATAACATCTATAAAAATTTCTCATCAACGTAGCTGTTACACAGTAGTTACTATTCCTTGCAATGGTATGGCCACTACTTTACTACCGGTATACTAACCGATCAAAACAACACGTCAAAACCAAACAAGAAAATTATTTTTTGTCAACGGGTTGCTCGCTTACTCTGATGATGTTAAAGAAAACACCTAATTTAAAATTTTATATTCTTAACCATACATGTGAGGTCTCCAATTGCTAAGATTTCAATTGGATATTGTGATGCTACCAAGACATATAAATTACATCAAATTAAACATGCTATTGTTACAGCATATGCCAAGGTGCTTACATGAGACTATAAATACATCCTTAGAACCAGTTAGGGATATAGGGTTACTCCATATCGTTAACATTGTGCCAAATGATTAAAAATAATAAAAAATCTTAAAATACACGTCTTGGGTGAAACTTCCATTGCATCTATAATTTCTTTTATAAACAAAGACATTGTATACATTGGCTCTAGCTATGAGGATTCTCAGCTCATTAAATTGATAAATTGAAATGAAATGAAAGATTTTAGTTACGTTCGCGAGACCCAAATATGGTTTATGGGACCTCAAATATGGAAGTACAACTGCTCAAATCATATCATATGATCTTTAATATCTTTGAGAAGGTTGTTCCTTCTCCTGCTGATTTGGGTTAGCAATTCCCCAACTTTTTTTATTTTATTGTCTTCAAATAACTCTGTCATAGACCCGTTTCCAAGTGTTTCTTTGTATTTGCCACGGATGTCCGAAAAACTCGGGCACTTATAGATGAAGTGTTCCTTTGTCTCTATTGCCTCTGTGCTGCATAAAGTACATATCATTTCTTCCCATTGTTCTTTGGGTGTTGTCCATCTCCTATTTCACATATAAGCCTATGAGAGCTAGTCCTTATCTGAGCAATGAGGATTTTTTCCTTCCACTTGATTTCAATGCCTATATATGTTTTTTCCTTGTGATCATATGTTGGGTTAAACTTTGCAATATAATATTGTCTTTTCCTGCTTGCATTTTCCACATTCCACTTCTAAACTTTTCATTCACATAGCTTTTGATGTCTTTGTTGAAATTTGGGCATTCATTTATGTTGATTTCCCAACGTTTCATCCATTTTTTATTTTGTTTCATCCATGTGTTCTTCCGCCTATGCAACTCTTCATCCTTAGCTGCCCTTGGCCATCTGTCATTTTTCATATTTTTTGTTTTTTTCAAGTAACATAACAACTTGGTCATAGCAATTGCTTCTAAAGAAAACATTCCAGTTTTAGCTAGAATAATTTCATAAGGGGTTGTGGCCTTTATTTTGAGAGAATTTGTGATTAGATATTTTTGAATCCTTTCTATTTGCCTCCATTTTGCCTTTGTTGTTCCACTAGCCCACACCTCGCAACCATAAAATAAAATCGCTATAACAAGTAGGCCAAATAAAACCCTGGTGGTCTTCCAGTCCCATAGCTTGGCATTCCTACACCTATTTTGAAGTGCATACAGTGCTCTCCAACCTCTTTGAGTTCTTTTCATCCTACATGTATTCCAATTGAGTTTGTCATGAAATTCTATGTCCAGGTATTTGTATTCTACTACTACCTCAAGTGGTTCTCCTACAAATTGAAATTTGAGCTGTTGTTTCTTCTTTTTTGCTGAAAAAATCATGATTTTTGTTTTGCTTGTGTTTACCTGCATCCCAACTTCCTTACAAAAGAGTTCTAGAGCTCAAAGGTGATCTCCTAGATCTTTGGCTATTTTGGCCACAAGAATTACATCGCCTACATACATGAGGAGTTTTACCACATATTTGGCTAAGTGCACACCCTCTCCCCCAAATTTGTTTATTCATTCTTCTAACTTGTCAATGTACAACCCAAATAAGGTAGGAGATAGAGGGCAACCTTGTTTGACACCTATGTCACTACCAAAACATTCAGATAACCCTTCATGTGTTCTAATTATAGCTTTTAGATAACATTCAGATAATTTGTGAATTGTTGCCCTGTAGTGAATTGGAACCTCTAGCTCTTTCATTCTGCTCCATAATTTTTTCCTTGGCACTGTGTCAAATGCCTTTTTGAAGTCTACAAAACAACAGAAAGCCTCCTCTTTTTTGTCCCATATTTTTTCCACTATGTGTTTGAGTGTGATACAATGATCAATAGTTGAGTGCTTGGGCCTAAAACCTGCTTGTCCCTTTGCTCTCTTTCCCTTTTCTTCTACCCATATATTGATCCTACGCTCTATCATACTCCCAAATAGCTTTGCAAAGAGAGGGTTGATCATGATAGTTCGATAGTTTGAGGGATTATTTACATCTCCACTTTTAAACAAAGGAATGGTCAAGCTAGTTGTCCACTTGGTAGGGAAACCATTTTGTATGACCTCATTAAAAATTTCTTTGATCTGCGATGCCAGAATATCTACCCCCATTTTATATGCTCTACTTGAAGATTGTCTAAGTCACGGGATTTACCAATTGCTAACTTTTTTATCCCTTGAATAATGTCTTCATTTGTGAAAAGTTCTTTCTTGACAGCGATAATAGGGGGTGTCTACTTCTGGTTACTATGTTGATACAATTGTTTTGAATACTCTAACCACTGATTAACTGTTATGTTATTTTCAGCTTACATCCTTTTTATGCTTAGCTCCTTCCAAAATTTCTTTGATTCATGCTTCCCTAAGTAAATCAGTTCTTTCCTCCTTGTTCTAGTGTATTCTTCTTTTTTTGCCCTTACTAGTTTCTCATATGCTTTTTTGTTTTCTCTTGTTTTACCCATTGGTTCCTTTAGTAATCTTCGCGCTTCTTTGCAATCTTCATCGAACCATGGGTTGGTTGGGAAGCTATTTCTTTCTTTATTTTGAGGTTTAGCTCTCTTGCATTTGTTTAGAGCTTCTTGGATAATGTGCATTAACCATTCACTCTTACTATAATCTCTGCTACTATGAGGTAGTTTCTCCCTTTCCTATAACTTGTTATTTAATACTGCCCTAAAATTCTATCGATTTTCATCTGTTAAGAGAATGTTTCCCTTGTGAGGATATTTATTTTGATTGCTTTGCAAGTGTTTTTCCCTTGGTTTATCTCCTTGCATTCGAAGTTTCATAACAATTGGGTTGTGATCTGACTCAAGTTCCATAGGAGAATCTTCCACTTCTAGCTCCTCTATTTTTGGTATGTAATTTTATGAGCATATTACATAGTCTATTACACTTTGTCCCTTATATGTTTTGCATGTATACCTTCCTAAATTTTTCCATTTGTTCATCCCATTGCAAATAATCAAGTTGTGTATGCTGTAGAGGCCTAACAACTCTTCGCCATATTGCGTGATAGCCCCATGCTCATCTTTTAAGTCCTAGCATCTCAGCAACCTCATCACCCAAGATGCTTCACGTGTGGATATTCTTAAGTATTTTATAAATTTTGGTCCTATTATAGACCTATGTGTGGTTGACAGTAGTGGTGATCCAAATGACAATCAATTAGCTACTTGCTTCGGTGCTTACAAGGACAGACGCTTTGAGAATTACAAATTGAAGTTCCAAGCTTTGAGGACAAAGCTTGTTTTCGGGAGGGGTGGCATGTTAGGATCCTATATCCTAACCTTCATTATTAATAATAATAATATAATAATTTAATATCCTAAGGTTAGTATAGTTGATAATATAATAATTAATTATTAATTAATTATTATATTATATTATTAGGGTTAAGGTTTAGCATAGTCATAATTATTAATTATTATGAATCGTCATGATGAAGAGATGTAGAGTTAGGGTTAGGGTAGGTATAAATCATTATACAATCAGATCATTTGATCATCCATCATTGAATTATATAAAACATATATTTTTTTAAACCCATTGGAGGGATCCCCCATTCCAATGCAACAATGATTTAAACCCTAAAAGTAATTCTTTTTAATGTTATTTTATTTATTATTATTAAATACTAAGCTAGAACCTTCAGGGTTCTACCATTTAAACTTACAATACGAAGGAGCAATGTCTGAAAGGGTATCTTCCTCTATCTCATCTGTATGCCCATTTACCATGTAGAGGGAGTTGGTTGTGCTTGATGTCGATTTGGAGAGCTATCAGCACCAAAGGAGGCATCAAGTCGAGAGTTATGATGTAAACCAAATTGAAAACATATCATTCATAAGGGTTCACTGAGATATTTTTGAAACCTTGATACAACAATACGAAGGTCTCCGGTACGCTAAACTCTACACGATGGTTGAATACAAAAGAGAAGCTATACAAGGCACTATAAAATTCTTGAGGTATACATGATCCAGACACACTTCAAACAAGTGAAATGCTCTAGTGGGTGGTTTTTCCATGTGGTAGGGTCATCTCTGTGTAGACGGTAGCGTTAGGAAGGAATTAGAATCATCAGGTAAAATCGTCACCTTGGAACAGCGACAGAGGATAATTGCATGAATTAGATGCATCGTGTGGTGGATAATATAGTGTATCAATCACCTATTCTAAAATTGGAATTCACATGAGTCAAACAAAAATTAGGGTTTGTGATCCGCTCGAGAAAATATTGTTATTTATGATTATTGATATTTATCCGCCACAACAGTAGTCGTGGACAAACTCGCTTCGGTGTGTCAGAAGAAATATAAATAAATGTAGCAATCCAATCTTGATATAAGAAGTTTCATAACTCAATAAGACATCTAGAATATTCCATGTTAATTTTATTTGGTGTAGTAGGAGTTGTGAGCAGCTGATATGGTGTGAAGACCAGTGGAGGATTGCAAATACGTGAATCAATTGGAATAATAGTTGTTGGAATGAGAGGCAGTAGACCACGGTCAAATGGTACAGGATGCGCAGCGAGTGGTGAATAAGATTCAAGGCAATAAGCAATAGTGGAAGGTGGTGGACATGAAGATGTTAAATTATCGCATACATAAGATAACTGCACTATCATAGTGTGCGTAGAAGCAAAACTTAATATCATTGCAGCAGCATGTTTAAAACATGAAGTAGCAAAACCACTTGTTGCATGAAAAGGATGAGCTCCTAGACATTGTTGATAGTTGGATTGGTATAGCTCTAAGGGCAGTGAGGTTTGGTGGCTTCTCAGATTTTAGAGCAAACCTATGTAAGTTTGTTGATCAGTTTTGTATTCGAAGGTTGGTACCTTCAGATCTGAGGTTGGTGCCTCAAGGAGATTGGTGTCTCCTGTAGGTTGGTGCCTACGTTATTGTAACAAGGATATTGGTGTCTCTCGTAGGTTGGTGCCTATGTTATTGTAATAAGGATATTGGTGTCTCTCGTAGGTTGGTGCCTATATATTTGTATAAGGGTATTGGTGTCTCCTGTAGGTTGGTGCCTACAAATATTTTGAAGAAATAAAAGCAATATTTTGTTGTGGTTTTCTCCCGAAAGGGTGTTTCCACATAAAATATTTGTCTCTCGTTTGTATGGAATTTTATGCATTGATTCATTATTGTATTCATATTATTGCAGTTGTTGTTTTGGAAAGAAAATTTTTATCTTATATTGTTCACTCCCCACTCTCAATATAAGCATGTGTTTCTTCAGTGTGGAAAGACCTTTAAGTATGGATGCAAACACTTTGACCTTAGTGACTAGATACCATAAAATATTGTTCTTTGATCAATAGTTTGACTTGCACCTGAAGCTCTCAAGCCTAATGTGTCATTTTCACATTCTTTGCTCCTAGAGAAATTTGACCAAATAAAAGAGACAACTATAAAAATATATTAAATTTTCTTACCTTCAACTGTTAATTCTAGGAAATAATTGAAGCATTTTTTACAATGTGATGATGAAAATGGTATCATGGAATGTTAGGGATAGGAATAAGACCCCCAAAAAGAGATATTTCACAATTAATAGGATTATATATTCCTATGTTTATTTGAATACAAGAAATAAAATTAAGTAGTGAGGACTACAAGGATGTATTAAAAGATATATGAAATATGAGATATTGTCTAGCAGTTTCTTCTATCACAACTTTTTAATATATTACAATAATATGGAATAAATGCAAATGGGATGGATAATTACTAGCAGCAAAAAATAATCAAGTTATCGGTCTCTTTTATAGGAAATATGAATATATCAAAGTTGGGGATATAAATGTATATGCTCCAACTATAGTTAATCCTCATGAATATGTTGGGAGGACCTTAGCATATTTTTATCAAATAGAATGACGATTCATAATTGTGATCAATGGATTCTTGGAGAAGATTCAAAATAGTTCAATTTCCTTTGAAAAAGAAGGGTGATATTCTTGGATGATCTAAATTAAATTAAGGTTTTACTTCAATTGCAAATTTAAACGGCCTTTGGAATATTTTTCCTTCAAGCTTTCAATATACATGGGATAATAGATGCATTGGGTAAACTTATATAGTAGAAAGATTGAATATTTTTTTGTTATTGAATACACTGTTACAAATAGAGTATACAATGCCTTTACACATATTATTACAAGAAATATCATATCACAAACACATTCTCTTGAGATGTAACTTATTGATTATTGGCCATCCAAATCCATTTTAATTTTAGTCTATGTGGCTATAAGACTATTTTTTTATATAGTTATGTTATGGTGGTATGAAGCAAATTTTGAATGATCATATATGTAGAGGTTTGTTCAAAATATGAAATATCTAAAGATGTAAATAAATATTTTGAATGCTAAGTATTTTGGTAACACGTTTAAATTAAACAATAAAATTGAACACAAGCTAAACAAATTACAAGAGAGGACAAATTAATGGAATGGACCAAGATACTTATGTGCAAGAAAAATAATTACTTTATGAGTACCATAATGCATTGAAAAAGGAGTCAAATTCTTTCATGGTAAAACCAAAAAAAATATCTTTAGTCACATCAAAAGTATTTCAACTCTAGATGGAAAAAGTATTGAGGAAGAATAAGAAATCAAGAAGGAAGTAATTAAAGTTGCAAACTTACTGTAGTGGTAAGGGCTTTGGCCTCTCTTTGAGAGGTCCAAGGTTCAAACCCCACTTACTGTGAGGGGACCAAGACCCCTCATAAACACCTGTGTAAACTCATTTAAAAAAGAAGGAAGTAATTAATTATTTCAAAGATATTTTGTTAAATGTTGGGAAAGTTAATGAGGCTTAAGGTAAACTTTTACAAAATATCAAAGCATATATTTCATGGACAAAATAAAATAGTGACAAGGAAGACATCTATGGAGGAGCTATAGAAGTTAATTTTCTCTTTCAACCCTTATAAGGCACCTTGCCTTGATGATTTTTGTATAATTTCTTGTAAAACTTTTAGGATTTATTAAAGCAGGATATGTCGGTTGTGGTTGAAGAGACTAAGAAAAAGAAGGATATAATAAGTGAAATAAATTCCACATTTATTGGATTTGTTCCCAAGATGGTAAAGATAAAATATTTTGATAAATTTTATTCAAAATTCCTTTGAAATATAAATTATAAGGTCATTTCAAATATTATGGCAAATAAATTGAAAAGCATTCTACATTGTGTTAACTCATAGGAACAAGGTTTTATTCATGGTAATTAAATTTTTGATGGTCTAATAATTAAATATAAGTTCATATATTATCTTCATTTCATGAAAATATAGTTATGCTAATAAAATTAAATACAAACAAAGCATATGATAGGGTTTGCTAGAGTTTTCCACATGTTATTCTCAAAAATTTTGGTTTTTATCAAGGTTGATGTGAATAGATTAGATATCATTATAGCACTCCAAAATATTCTATTTTGATCAATTAGTCCCTTATTGGATACTTTGAATCACTTGTGGACTCTTCTAGGTGGCTGAATATGTTCTTATCTATTTATTATTCTTGCAAAGGCATTGGAGAGAGTTTTCTCAGAGACAAAAATAGAAACAAAAATTAAAGGTATCAGGTTGCAACAAACAGTCCCTTTGAACATATGGCATTAGCACAACTGGGTTAAATTCCTTGGATTTCAATGAGGAGATAAAGGCTTGAATCCTTCCAAGCGATACATGCATAATTACCAAGTTGTTGTGATACTACTATATAGTCAAGATATAATATATGTGGGACTCGTTTTAATCTCATATAAACCATTAAAAAACAAATGGTTCCTTTGAATCTTATCTCTAATTTATTTATGATAATTTTATTTTGGGTCATTAATCATTCATTGAATCCATGGAGTTTAAATCAATATTATCATGCTACAAGAAGGTTGTTGGATAGTCGATTAATACTAACAAAACTCGATATCCCTTTCATTAGCATTGCCCTAGATTTACAATACATTATTATGATAATATATTTTTAAATATTATCATAGTGTACCTACATCCAACATAGGGAGAAGAATGAATACCTTGTATTGACCTTACATGAGACAGGGGTTTATATGCTCTCATTATATCTATTTTGATATTCCAACAAATAACCTTCATTACACTGTTTAGGTGATCAACGTTATTATCCCATGAGAATACGCCACCTATTACAGTTTGTTCTAATTGTTTCCTTGTAAATAGATCCCATGCTTTGGTGGATGTGAGCAATGGATTTGTTAGGATAATTAGGTCAAATCCACTTTTGTGTTTAAGATATTTTAGCAATAGAATGGTCCTATCTATATGAAATTTTTAACCTCCTTCATATTTTTAGGAGTTCTCATGAAAATTAATCACTACAAAAGCTTTAGGAGATGCCTTTTAACTATAGTTAAAAATTATAACTTTGAGAAACAACTTTAACAATCAAACTCCATAACAACCATAACATGTTAAATCTAATTCTAAATACAAATGGATTACAGTGGTTATGAAGATGAGATCAATAGGTTTATTTTGAAAGGTCAGGGTAAGGCCTTGATTTTATCTTAAAATAGTGTTGATTTTAGAAGGGATTTATAAAATAATATGATACACAACAACATCCCATAGATATTAGAGCAATATGTTTCCTATTGTTATCTAAAATAATAGATTTTCAAGTACATTGCTTGATAGTTAATCAATAAAATTTAACGAATAGACAACTTAACCTATTTGGCTATAAAATTGCTATGATTTTTTATGTCAGGTATAGATATTTGGAGGTATTTATAACCAACATGACATGTGTTATCTCTTGTATATGTTCTATTACATCAATAAATAAAGGTGTAAAGCTAATATCTATAACATTTGGTATTATAATATAGTATTTCTATGAATGAGAAGAAGACACATAAGAATGCTCTATACAGATTATTCTATTAGATCACTTTAATGATAACGTATGTGCTTTGTAATTGTACCTTGAGGAGACTATGTTGATTCAATTGGAAAATAATTATCTTCTTGTTCTAGTTTGTGTTTGTAGGTTTTAAAATAATCTAGTTTGATCTCGAAGAAGATCCACTAATGTTTGGATTTGGAGTCATCTTATAATTTTATGTCATCTAAAGTTATGTATGAGAAGGTTTAAACGAGACTCAAATCTATTCATGGTGTGTTGTCATTTTTTGTACTAGATTTGCATTTACAAGAAGTTTGACTACACAAGAAGGATAGTCTTAAGGTTGTTGATTGGACTATCTAAATGAAGCTTATTTGAAGATGCATAAAGGTCATCTAATTTGAAGTTGTCATCTACCTAAAGATACATATTTTTTCCCATCCAAAGGAGAAGGCACAAGATTCATGTTTATATTTTTATTTTTGCATTAGAAAGTTACATATTGAAGTCATCGTCGACTAAAGCAAAAGGAAACCATTATTCAAAGGTAAATTAAATTTGGAGATATTCTTACCTACTTTTCATGGATGCTCTATGCTTTGATAAAGATGTGTCATGGATGCTCTATTCTTTGATAGTCTTAAGATTGTTGATTGGACTATCTAAATGAAGCTTATTTGAAGATGCATAAAGGTCGTATAACGTGAAATTATCATCTACCTAAAGATACACATTTTTTTTTCCATACAAAGGAGAAGGCACAAGATTCATGTTTATATTTTTATTTTTGCATCAAAAAGTTACATATTGAAGTCATCATCGACTAAAGCAAAAGGAAACCATTGTTCAAAGGTAAATTAAAGTTGGAGATATTCTTACCTACTTGTCATGGATGCTCTATGCTTTGAGTCATGAGTATACATCATTTTGAATGTTGGACATAACACAAAACCATTGAATATGATACATTGTAGAAACATGAGACACAAGTTTCAAAAAAGGAAACATGAAATGAGATTAATTGACTATGTGAGAAGGATCACAATTTTAAGATATATTTGATACATTGTCACCGAGAGGAAAGGAGATGAAGTATGTTTGTTTTGCACGCAAAATATGTTTTTGAATACATGGAGAGACACCGAAGCAATCTCAAGAAACCCTAACAAAGGAAATAAATGTCATTGTAAGGCATGAAGATTACATGAGGGAGCAATTCAAAACAAATATTTTACACTATTTGATTTTGACATGAAGAGCAAAAACATATGTTTAAAACTCTAGAAACTATATGCTATTTGATTTGATATTAACATTAGATATTTTGTCCACTTTGTATATAAATCTTGTTCATCAAATTTAAGATTGATGATGTAGATCTCAAGTTTGACCAGATATCCTCGTATCATCTTTCAACTGTCTACATACATGTGTTTTTGGAGGGAAATGCATTTGAAGTTATCCCACATTCATTGTGCAATTGCCTTTATGATTACTTAAATAGACATACAAATGTAAAGGTTGGTGAAGAACAAAATAGAAATATTCCCACCATCTCATGCATAAGATTTTTAAGAGGGTGATTAAGTGACATTTGCCATGTTTAATTTAGATTTGGTGATTGTTGACCATTTGATTGGAAGAATTCATGTGTTTTTTAATTAAGATAGAAAACAATATGTTGATGGTATTACATAATTTGGTACCTTTGTAAATATTTAAAACAGGGTGTTATTAATATTTAGGGAGTGAGTTTAATATTTGAGTTTATAAGTATGTGTCAAGTGTGAGAGTGTGTGGTGTCAAGTAGGTAAGTGTGAGTTATGTAGATTGGGTGTCATGTTTAGAAGTAGGGAGTTATGTACTTATGAAAATCTTTGTCGTTATGTAAAGATGGAAATATGAAAGGTCAATAGTCATGTGTATGAAGAATCTCCTACGAATATATATTGAAGACAAATTTGTATTATGTATCAAAGTATAAATGCATTTATGCATGTTATAGTATATTTAATTAATAATATATTAGTGTTTATGTGTGCATTATTATGAGATCCTATGGAAATTATCCTATGAGTTGAGTGGTGATATGCTAACATTGGTATCAGAGCTACGATGGAGAGATTCCAAAGTTTGAAAGAGATACGATGAGAAGATAATTTTTTTGAAGGAGCCAAGCCTTGTAGAAGGAAGGATCATATTTGTAGAATACAATCAATGAGAATATCATATTTTTAAGAAGGTTCATAATTGCACTAAAGTTATCTATGATAATCCAAATATGCATCTATGAATATTGGATATTGAAGAAGAAGAGAAAGTAAAGAAGTAGAAGAAAAAAATTGAATTGAGGTCACCCAAAGATTAAAGAAAATAAGGGTTGAGATTGCCCAAAGCTAATGATAGCAAGATGAAAATATTTCTAGAATTTGCAGAAGATTGAAGTGAAATTACCAAGGTAAGACAGAATTAAATTTATTTTAAGGAAGTTATTTTGGAAGAAGATTGAATTAAAGTTGTTTGGAGGAAGGATGAATTAATATTGTTGCTAGGAGATATAACAAGAACTAATATTTTTGTAGAAGAAGAAAATTATGGGAGTTATAAAAAAAGGAAATTCATATATTTGAAAAAGAAAATTGAATTTATTTGAAGAAGGAAACTAATATTTTGGAGTGTAAGAAGAAATTGAAGGATAAAGAATTAAAGGAAAATATAACGAATATGTAGAAGAAATAAAATAAATTTGAATAATATTGGAAAGAAAAAAACTAAAAGCTCTAGATATTAACTGGAGAAAATTTGTAGAGAGCAGATGCAAAGGAAAAATTTACAATCCAAGTTGCTAGAGAAAATTTATTTTTGAAGTTGAACAAGAATGTGCATGGTTACATGCCTTCAAAGAATGTAGATCTCAAGCACACGTCTAGAGGAAAGAAGATTAAATGTTTGTGAGGAGCTAAATATTGAAGCAGTGAAGGGACACAGTCAACCGAAGATTAAATGTGCATGGTTACATGCCTTCAAAGAACGTAGACCTAAAGCACATGTCTTGAGGAAAGAAGATTAAATGTCTGCGAGGAGCAAAAGTTTGAAGATGTAATGTATGAAACATAGTAGAAAAATTAAACGACACGTTATAAAGTTAGGATAGTTGGAAAATTACAAGTGAGCATGTTACAATATACTGAGAATTTTTATTTTGGAGAGAAACAAAAAATATTTAGAGTCAAATTTCAAATATGAATATAATATTTAAAAGCAAAAACAAGGTTTGTGGTAAAATATTCACCAAGAAATCAGGTAGCACCAACACAAATATTATAACACCATATGGCTCATGGAAGTCTCCAATGATGATAAATATTATCTTAGGTAGCAACAAAAATTTAGGAGACATTACCATTGATGAGGAAGGTCATCTTATTATCTACAAAGGTCGTCCTACAAAAGTTGAACACTCAATTCTTATAAGGGATGTTGTAGTCAAGAGAAATCCAACAAACATTATCACACCTAATGGATTAATATTTTGACATTGGTTCATGAATATGGTAGAGGTGCATTTACTATCTTAGGAGGTATTGTTGTATTCTCCAACTACACTGATCATTGACTATACAAGCAGTCTGTCATAGGAGATCATGTGTTGATTCCACTAACACCATATTATGGAGGATTTATTGTGCGTTATGTTGTAAATCTATAGTTGGGATGGTATACTAATGTAAGGGAAGATTATTGAGAAAATAAATCAAATCCAAGTGCAACAATAGTTTCTGTGGAGCTTTGTGGGGATCAAATAAAGGAGCCAAACATATTGGTTAGTGGCAAATATCTTTATGTTTTTCCATATTTGACAATGGATGAGAGATATAATGGGATGGCACTTACAAGGAATGTAATTACAGCATACAGTGCAAGTCAAAAATATTTAGACTATCCTACTGGTATCAATATGCATGAAGTCATGAAATACAACTACCTAAAGCAACTTGGACTTCATGTCATAGCAAGCACACTTGATATTGAAGACCATGTTGATCTTGGAGACTAGTTTAGTGTGATTGATATAGATAAATATGGGATAATAACTCTTGAAGAGATAATACAAGCACTTTTCAAATACCAACCTTGGATCTTGAAGGAATTAAGAGTCCTTGAGATTCTCTAAACAATGAACAACCAACCTACGTTAGTGAGCCAAAATAAAACTTGGTGATATTGAAAATTTTGAAAGAAAAAATAATATATATAAAATAAAATTTACCAAATAATGTAATACAGAGGGGTTTTGGCGGTATTACATTATTTGGCACCTTTGTAAATTTTTAGAATAGGGTGTGATTAATATTTAGGGAGTGAGTTTAATATTTGAGTTTATAAGTATGTGTTAAGTGTGAGAATGTGAGTTGTCAAGCAGATAAGTGTGAATTATGTAGGTTAGGTATCATGTTTATGTTGGATATTTTGAGTCCCTAAGCTAAAATGTTGTCATTGATGTCAATAGAGCAATAAATTGATATTCACACAATGACACTGAGAGGGGGGGGGTGAATCAGTGTAGCTATTAATTTTAATATCTACAGCATTTAATATGAAATAAAGAGAGCACACCACAACACTCAATATACCGAGGTTCACCAATTTGGCTACTCCTCAAAAATGATTGCTTGGACTTCAATCCAAATCCAGTCTTTGCAAAATACCAATTTTACAAATACTTTACCAACATCTACTGGAAGGAGCACCAACCCCTTAATTTTTTGCTGCAATAGATGGAGCACCAACCCCTAGTACCAAGCACCAACTTGGACTGCAATTCGATCAATTTAAAATGACATAAGAATGTCTTCACTTCATGCACGACCCTGACTGCAGTCTGCAATTAACCCAACTCTGCACACTCTCACGGCTCTGCTAATTTTTCTCTTGACTCTTTTCTAACCCTCTTTTTACAGCAATTTCCCTCTTACAGCAGCAACTTTATTCTCTGTACGACTGTTCTTTTATAACCTTCCTTTTCTCATCGGGACTCTTTGACTTCTATAGCGTTTCAATCCTACATTCAGTCGGATGACATTCTCGAGCTGTTCGAATTCTTTTTTTTTCTTCCCAATAAGTGGCTGTTCGAATACATCAAATACGACCATTCGAATACTTTTTATATTCTGCATATTTGGCTGTTCTAATCCATTCAATATGGCTGTTCGATTCCAAGCAATACGACTGTTCGAAACCCTGCAATACGACTGTTCGAAACCCTACAAATTTGGCTTTTTGAATGCTACAAAAATGTCTTTTAGAAAGCTTTTTCGATCCTTCATATTTGATTCTTTGAATGCTTTTCCGATCGTGCATATACAGCTGTTCTAGTGCATGACTAACACTTGTCAATCTGTAACTGTAGATCTGACATCAGTTACTTTTTACGTAACTGGCTGCATGATTTTCCTGTCTTCTTTTTCTGACATGTGTCACCTTGCATGCTTTTTCGGCTTTTACCCGCCAAACTGTTACCTGTCGCGATATCGCGACACTTTTTGTAGTCGTACCCTTCATGCCCTTGCTGTCGTGAAATCGCGACCATTTTGGCTTTTGAAAGCTTTCCCATCGTTCATGTCGTGAAATCGCGACACTTCAAACTTTTGCTGATGTCATCCTTAATGTTGTCGCAAAATGACGATGCTTCCGGCTTCCTGAGGCTTCTCTCACAACTTGTGAAATCGTGACACTTTTAGCTTTTGCTGACGTCATCCTCAATGTTGTCACGAAATCACGACGCTTTCGGCTTCCAGCAGCTTTCCTTGCACCTTGTCACGAAATCGTGACAGTTTCAATTTTGCTGATGTCATCCTCAGCTTTGTCGTGAAATCACGACGCTTACGCTTTCGTACAATCTTTGCTTTATGCAGTAGCGAAATCGCTACAACTTTGTGCCTTGTGCTTTCGACTTGCTACATCTTTCAGTTTTGCAATTTTGACTGGTAGCGAAATCGCTACACCTTCACGTTGTGCATTTTGGACTTGTAGCGAAATCGCTACACCTTTGTTGCCATTCATTTTATCATGTAGCAAAATCGCTACACCTTTGTTGCCATTCATTTCAACATGCAATGAAATCGCTACACCTTTGTTGCTGAGCATTCTCTCTCCTCTTCGGGTCGCGAAAACAAGAAGTGTCGCGATATCGCGACACTTTTTGTTGCAAGCTCCTTTCCTCCATTTATGTCACGAAATCGCGACATCTTTTCACCTTGCTTCCTTCTCTGCTAGCATGTCGCGAAATCGTGACAGTTTGCCTTGCACTTTCTCTCTCCTCGGCAATGTCGTGAAATCGCGATAATTTTTCTTGCATTTTCTCTCTCCTCGGCAATGTCGCGAAATTGCGATAATTTTTCTTGCATTTTCTCTCTCCTCGGCAATGTCACGAAATCACGACAATTTTTCTTGCATTTTCTCTCTCCTCGGCAATGTCGTGAAATCGCGACAATTTTTCTTGCATTTTCTCTCTCCTCTATTTTGTCGCGATATCGCGACAGAAAACATGTCGCGATATCGCGACAGTTTTCTTCCTTATCTTTTTCTGCCAATTTCTGAATCTGGGTCACCTCTATTTTCCTTGAAATTCACTGCATTTGATCTGACTGACCTCTAAACTGCATCAACTGCATCAATCTGTCTGTGTTGACAACAATGACAATACTTTTGCAATTCTTTTGTTGCACCTTGCTCAACAATCTCCCCCTTTGGAATTGTTGGCAACACACTGCAACCTTGCTCAATTTCTTCTCCCCCTTTTCCAATAATACCAAAGGGCTGCTGCAAACTCCCCCTGAGTCTATGCACAACATTATCAGGCTTAAAAAGTTTGAATGCTCCCCCTGAGAATGTGTTTCCCATAGCTAGTCAGTGCTTGGGTAGTGTGACTACTCCCAACTTCTTCCGAAGGTATTCAAATACTTCCTTTGGCAAAGGTTTTGTGAATATATCAGCTACTTGCTCTGTAGTTGGAACAAAATCCAATTTGACCTCTCCTTCTACAACTTTATCCTTCAAGAAATGATATCGGATTGCAATATGTTTGGTTCTTGAATGCATTACTGGATTCTTGGATATGTTGATAGAACTAGTGTTATCACATTTAATTGAAATTGGCTCTTTGAAATGAATACCAAGATCTTTCAACGTTTGTCTCATCCATAATATCTTAGTACAGCATGTTGTTGCTGCAATGTATTCTGCCTCTGCAGTGGATAGAGATACCGATTCTTGTTTCTTGTTGTGCCATGCTACCAGCCTGTCTCCAAGATAAAATGCTCCTCCACTTGTGCTCTTTCTGTCATCAATACATCCTGCCCAATCTGCATCAGAATATGCAATCAAAGTGAAATATTTACCTTTTGGGTACCACAACCCATAATCCATAGTGCCCTTGAGATATCTGAAGATCCTCTTTATAGCTGTTACATGAGTTTCTTTGGGACTGGCCTAAAATCTTGCAACCATGCATACTGCTTGTAATATATCTGGTCTAGTGGCTGTTAAATATAACAGGCTTCCAATCATAGACCTGTACATTGTTTGATCTACATCTGGGGATTTATCATCCTTGCTCAACTTGCAACTGTTGTCATGGGAGTGCTAACCGGTTTACTGTCTTCCATTGTGAACTTTTTCAGCATTTCTTTTACATATTTAACTTGAGAAATAAAAATGCCTTTTTTCATTTTGATTGACCTACAGTCCTAGGAAATAAGAAAGTTCACCAATCATAGACATCTCAAATTCTTTCTTCATTTTAGTTGATATGTCTTTGCAGTATTCATCCATCTCTTCGCCAAATATTATATCATCTACATAAACAACAAGAATAATAAGATGGCCCTTCTCTTTTTTGACATATAAGTTGTTGTCCACCAAACCTTTCTTGAACCCTTGTTTAATTAGATAGTTATCCGACCTTGCATACCATGCTCTGGGTGCCTGTTTCAAACCATATAATGCTTTCTTTAACCTGCAAACAAAATCTGGGTTGTCACCAAGTTGGAAGCCATCTGGTTGTTCAATGTAAACCTCTTATTCTAGTTTTCCATTCAAAAATGCTGATTTTACATCCATTTGATATACTTTGAAGTTTTTATGAACTGCTAATGCCAGAAACATTCTGATTGCCTCTAGTCTGGCTACCGGTGCAAAAGTTTCCTCAAAATCAATGCCTTCAACTTGAGCATAGCCTTTACTGAGATCAATCTTGCCTTATTTACGACAACCTGTCCATCTTCATTTAATTTATTTCGAAAAACCCATTTAGTGCCAATTATGTTTTTATTTGTTGGTCTAGGTACTAATTCTCAGGTATTGTTTTTCTCAATCTGATCTAGTTCTTCATTAATTGCCTTCAAACAACTTTCATCAGTGCTTGCTTGAGCAACATTTTTAGGTTCAATGCTAGATAACGAGAGAATAGTTCCGCACTCTGCTGCTCTTCTTGTCTCGAATACCATCTTTGGGATCCCCAATAATCTGTTCACTTGGATGATTTTTACTGCGATTTACTGTTTTAAATTTCCTGTTTTCTTCTTCTTCTGATTCAGTTTTTACATCATCTGGATCAATTTTCTTATTCTTATCTGTTTCCTTTTCATCATCACCTTCAATGACTTCTTCATATATGGGGTAGTTTTCTTGATAAGTAATTTCTTGTTCTCTACATTCATCAACTTTCACATCAACACTCTCAACAATTTTCTTTAGCCTTTTGTTGTAACATGTGTAGGCTTTGCTTTTTGTTGAGTAACCAAGAAAGATACCTTCATCAACTCTATTTTCAAATTTACCGAGATTATCTTTGAGTCCGTTTGATGTAGCACTTGCTTCCAAATACTTTGAAATGTCTTGTTGTTGCCTTTTTGCCAAACCACAACTCATAAGGTGTTTTGCTTTCATGTGGTCTTAGCATGCACCTGTTTTGAATGTAAACTGCAGTATGTACTGCCTCTTTCCAAAATCTGTTAGCTATTTTGTTCTCAGCCAGCATTGTCCATGCCATTTCCTGCACTGTCCTATTCTTCCTTTCTACAACACCATTCTGCTGAGGTGTTCTAGCTGCTGAAAACTGTCTTTACAGTTAATTGTTCACTAAGAACTTTAGACATTTTTTTGAATTCCTCTGTCTGTATTTTTAAACTATTTATTATGTCAGTGGCATCCTCTAGTTTTCTTGAAAACTTTTTGTTCTTTTTCCTTTCTGCACTCAACTCTTCAAGTGCAGCAACCAATTCTCCTTCTAGATAAACTTCAGCCTCATCTTTAAAGTTTTCATCACCTTCTCGATTTTCTTCTGTTCTTTCCTCTTCAAGTGCCATGAACAGAGCTTCACCTTTTTCTTCTTCAGAATCCTCATCTGAGCTTTCTTTAGAAGTGCTGACATTCTTGGATATGAAGCTTTTCTTCTTGAAGTTGTTCTTTCTAAAATTTTGTTTCTTCTTCCAATCACCTTTTTCTTGGAGTGAACCTTCACCATTTTTGGTTTTCTCATGCATTGGACATTTGGCTGCAAAATGACCGACTCCTCCACAATTGAAGCACTTAAAAGGTAGCTTTCCTCTATATTTTCCTTTTCCCTTTGTGAGTTTTCGAACAAAATTAGCTTCTGTTTCATCCAGTGTCTCTTCATCCTCGGATTCATGTTCAACTTTTATATTCTTGTGTGCTTTAAAAGCTGCTTCTCTGTCTATAGACTTGGTTTGTCCTATTCTCATTTCATATGTTGTCAGGGAACCATGCATCTCATCCAAGCTGAAGTTGTTTAGATATTTTGCCTCTTCTATTGTAGAAACTTTGGAGTTAAATCTTTTGTGCAGTGTTCTGAGAACCTTTTTCACAACAACTGCATCATCAATTTCTTCACCGAGTCCTCTGATTGCCTTAATGATTTCGTTGACTCTCAGCATATAAGCCTCTATGTTATCATCTTAATTCATTTGTAGTGCTTCGAACTGTGCTAGATGAGTTTGTAGCTTGGCTTCCTTGATCTTGTTGTCTCCTTCAAGGATGCTCTTCAGTTTATCCCACATGTCTTTTGCTGATTTACAGCTCATGACTCTTATCAGTTCACTGTCAACAAGCCCACACATTATGGCATTCTTAGCTTTGGAGTTGTTCTCAAATTTTTTCTTCTCAATAGTATCTGTTGGAGGAGTAGTGGGTGTTGTGTATCCACTATCTACAGAATCCCAAATATCATATCCCAATGCACTCAGATATGTTTACATCCTGAGTTTCTAGAAAGTGTAATTTGTTCCATCAAATAAGGGAGCTTTGTTGGATGAGAATCCTTCATCGCCTGCCATTGTTTCTTCCAAGATCTCCTTAGCTGATTAAGCTTGAACAAGGCACCTTGCTCTGATACCAATTGATATTCACACAATGACACTAAGAGGGGGGGTGAATCAGTGTAGCTATTAATTTTAATATCTACAACATTTAATATGAAATAAAGAGAACTTGAAAACTAGAAAAACAAATTGAACAAGAGAGCACACCACAACACTCAATATATCGAGGTTCACCAATTTGGCTACTCCTCAAAAATGACTGCTTGGACTTCAATCCAAATCCAGTCTTTGCAAAATACCAATTTTACAAATACTTTACCAGCATCTACTAGAAGGAGCACCAACCCCTTAATTTTCTGCTGCAATAGATGGAGCACCAACCCCTAGTACCAAGCACCAACTTGGACTGCAATTCGATCAATTTAAAATGACATAAGAATGTCTTCACTTCATGCACGACCACGATGGTTCTGCAATTAACCCAACTCTGCACACTCTCACGGCTCTACTAATTTTTCTCTTGACTCTTTTCTAACCCTCTTTTTATAGCAATTTCCCTCTTACAGCAGCAACATTATTCTCTGTACGACTGTTCTTTTATAACCTTCCTTTTCTCATCGGGACTCTTTGACTTCTATAGCATTTCAATCCTACATACAGTCGGATGACATTCTCGAGCTATTCGAATTCTTTTTCTCTTCCCAATAAGCGGTTGTTTGAATACATCAAATACGACCATTCGAATACTTTTTCTATTCTGCATATTTGGCTGTTCGAATCCATTCAATACGGTTGTTCGATTCCAAGCAATACGACTGTTCGAAACCCTGCAATACGGCTCTTCGAAACCCTACAAATTTAGCTTTTTGAATGCTACAAAAATGTCTTTTAGAAAGCTTTTTCGATCCTTCATATTTGATTCTTCGAATGCTTTTCTAGTCGTGCATATACAGCTGTTCTAGTGCATGACTAACACTTATCAATTTGTAACTACATATTTGACATCAGTTACTTTTTACGTAACTGGCTGCATGATTTTCCTATCTGCTTTTTCTGACACGTGTCACCTTGCATGCTTTTTCGGCTTTTACCCGCCAAACTGTTACCTGTCGCGATATCGCGACACTTTTTGTAGCCGTACCCTTCATGCCCTTGATGTCGCGAAATCATGACCATTTTGGCTTTTGAAAGCTTTCCCACCATTCATGTCACGAAATCGTGACACTTCAAACTTTTGCTGACGTCATCCTTAATGTTGTCGTGAAATTGCAACGCTTCTGGCTTCCTGAGGCTTCTCTCGCAACTTGTCACGAAATCGCGACACTTTCAGCTTTTGCTGACGTCATCCTCAATGTTGTCACGAAATCACGACGCTTCCGGCTTCCAGCAGCTTTCCTTGCACCTTGTCGCGAAATCGTGACAGTTTCAATTTTGCTGACGTCATCCTCAGCTTTGTCGTGAAATCAAGATGCTTCTGGCTTTCGTACAATCTTTGCTTTATGCAATAGTGAAATCACTACAACTTTGTGCCTTGTGCTTTTGACTTGCTACATCTTTCAGTTTTGCAATTTTGACTGGTAGCGAAATCGCTACACCTTCACGTTGTGCATTTTGGACTTGTAGCAAAATCGCTACACCTTTGTTGCCATTCATTTTATCATGTAGCGAAATCGCTACACCTTTGTTGCCATTCATTTCAACATGCAGCGAAATCGCTACACCTTTGTTGCTGAGCATTCTCTCTCCTCTTCGGGTCGCGAAAACCCGACGTGTCGCGATATCGCGACACTTTTCGTTGCAAGCTCCTTTCCTCCATTTATGTCACGAAATCACATCTTTTCACCTTGCTTCCTTCTCTGCCAGCATGTCGCGAAATCGTGACAGTTTGCCTTGCATTTTCTCTCTCCTCGGCAATGTCGCGAAATCGCAACAATTTTTCTTGCATTTTCTCTCTCCTCGGCAATGTCGCGAAATCGCGACAATTTTTCTTGCATTTTCTCTCTCCTCGGCAATGTCACGAAATCGTGACAATTTTTCTTGCATTTTCTCTCTCCTCGGCAATGTCGCGAAATCGTGACAAATTTTCTTGCATTTTCTCTCTCCTCTGTTTTGTCGCGATATCGCGATAGAAAACATGTCGCGATATCGCGACAGTTTTCTTCCTTGTCTTTTTCTGCCAATTTTTGAATCTGGGTCACCTCTGTTTTCCTTGAAATTCACTGCACTTGATCTGACTGACCTCTGAACTACATCAACTGCATCAATCTGTCTGTATTGACAACAATGACAATACTTTTGTAATTCTTTTGCTGCACCTTGCTCAACATAAATAACAAAAGGATCTATGAAGGGTTTTTGTGAAAACCAATGTAGGGAAAATAAAAGGTTTTATTTAAAACCATGGACAATGGATTTGACCTGGGTTTTTCTTAAAACCCACATTAGGCTTTCATTTCATTAAAAAATGTGCCTCGATGATGGAGTTATTTGAGTTTTAATGTTTGGTTTAAATTTTAATTATTTAAAATTTAAATTCAATTTAAATGGAAAGTTTGAGTGAAAAGGATTAATTTAAGTTTTCTTTGTGAAGATGGTTGGTTGAATGCTTCAATATTTTCTGATTTGTGAGTTGTATTTAAACCTTGTTTCATTAGCATTGTTGTTGAAACCCATTTATGATGAAATGAACTTGAACATGATCTAGAAAAGAACATGAGTATCATTGTTATGTGAGACTTGAGATAAAGCATTGTTGGAAATATTTTGAGTTGGTTGATACATGCTTGAACTAGGGTTTGTGAGAAATGGTTGTTCCTTGATGTGATTGGTTGAGTTGATTTGGTTAAGCCTAGTCAAGTGGATGTGTGAAATGGTTGTTCAAGTTCCATAAAACAAACTATTCTATATTCTGATTTGAGTTGAGATTGAGATTGAAGAATACGACATATTGATTCTCTAACAATTCTCTTTATGCTTCTATTGAGTTGATATTGGGATTTGAGTATAGAACATATAGAGTCTCTAACAATTCTCTTTATGCTTATATGAGATTGATTTAAGTTGATATTGAGATTTAATAATATGACATATTGAGTCTCTAACAATTCTATTCATGCTTCTATTAAGTTGAGATTGGGATTTGAGTATAGAATATTTAGAGTCTCTAACAATTCTCTTTATGCTTCTATGAGATTGAATTGAGATATTAATTGTACTTTGAGCTTAGAACATATTGAGTCTCTAACAATTCTCTTTATGATTCTATGAGATTGAACAAGTTTTGTGTGAGCTTGTTAAGCAGATTTGAGACAAGTCTTTGAGAAGGCTTGTGGACTGTTTTGAGTTAAGCTTTTGTGAAAGCTTGCTAAGAATATTTGAGTAAGTCCAAGAGAGGACTTATTGAGAAGATTTGAGAAATTCCAAGAGAGGAATTATTGAGAATATTTTAGCAAGTCCTAGAGAGTATTTGTTGAGTATATTTAGACAGGTTTTGTGTGAACCTGTTGAGCATATTTAGACAAGTTTTTGTGTGAACCTGTTCAGTAGATTTAGATAGGTTTTTGTGTGAACCTGTTGAGCATATTTGAGTAGGTTCTGAGTGAACCTATTGAGCAGAATTGTACTAGATCTATTGTACTGTGTTTAGTGCAAGAGATTGAGCAAAACTATGCTAGACCGACTGAACTGTGTTTGGTACAGTATTGAGATAGAGCTTTGGAGGTGACAAAGTATAGAGGATAGAGTCTCATTGGATAGAGATATAGCAGCCAGGACAATTGAATACAAGATCTGAGTGAGAAGTCTTCAAGTGGAGAGAGATCCACCAGTCAGTGCAGCATAGAGATAAAGTTTTCTAGAATATCACTAGCCAAAGCAGAAGGGAAAATAGTTCTCCTATGGAAGATATCCACGAACTTGAGATTAGCGGATCACCATCTCCTTTGGACAGAAGTCCATAAACATTGTAATTTGGGAAGGATTACCAAGAGATTGATTGAGAAATTTTTAGTAAAATATTTTCTCTGTGGAGGTAGCCCACATTGGGTGAACCACGTTAAAATGGTGTCTCTTATGTGTGTGATGCTTTGTGTGATGTTTATGGTGTCATTAATTTTGATGCTTCTATTTGGGAAAAAAAATTATGTTATACTATTCACCACCCTCTCAATATAAGCACATATTCTTTAATTGGTATCAGAGTCAGCCTCTCCACAAAGATTTTAACAACTTGGATTTGGATCCATCAGTATCACACATGTGCTTAGGGAGTGAAGAAAGTATAGAGTTTGAAGAAGTGCTCTCCAAGTGTCTCCAATATATTGAAAAGATTCAATAAGAGAATGCGCAACCAAGGGAATAAATTTGAGATTTTGAATCATCAAGAATTGAGCTTTTGCAAAGGCTAATAGAACTCGAAATGGAAGTAAAAGAAAGAAGAGAAATTGAACATCAATTAAGAGATATGTTGGAAGCCAAAGAAGTAGGACTTGAAAGAGTGGCAGCAGAAATTGTTATGTTAAAATGCAGAACTAAAATAAACAAGAGATTAAGTCAGCAAGAGGTAGAAACATCAAGCAAAAATAAGGTACCCCACCATATCTCCAGAAAATAATATCACAAAGGAAATAATACCATATTGAGTCCTCATCAAAACAGGTTACAAAATTTCTTCCATGGACATTTTTTCTCTTGCAATAAATATGGTCATAAAGTTGTGCATTGCATTAATAGAGACTATGATAGTAGTAGTATGGATTCTCTTGTATCATATATGGATGATGACATTGAGTGCTACAAATGCAATAACTTTGGGCATATGGCTAGAAGATGCAATCTAGAAAATTCTAAGTCTAGTAGAAAGACCACATCTCAAACTACTAGGAAAGAAGAAAAAGGAAAAGGAAAACTAAAAAAATTTCTAGTTCAAATAGCATTGCATGTTCAGGATAAAGAAGAGAAATGGTTTCTAGATAGTGGGTTCTCTAGACACATGACATAAGAAAAAGAATAATTTATAACTTTGAAATAAGGAAATAGAGGGTCAGTAAACTTTGGGGACAATGGTTCAGCAAAAATCAGTGGAAAAGGAACTTTAAGTATAGGCAATGGGAAAGCAAAAGCTGAAAATATTCTATATGTGGAAGGCTTGAAACACAATATCTTGAGCATTAGTCAAATTTGTGATCAAGGTCATATGGTAACCTTTCATCAAGATTGATGTGAAGTAATAAAGTCTAAAACTGGAAAACTGGTAGCAAGTGCTATAAGAGAAAGAAATTTTTATGTACTCAATGAGATCAAGAGGGGAAAATGTCATTTATCCAAAGAGAACGAGGATCGATCTCAACACATAATATTGGAACCAAATTAGAATCTTCTAATGGTTTTGGAAGATAAATAATTGAGTGATCCTATAGAAAGCAAGTCAAAAGAAAGAAATAATATGGACAAAGGCAAAAAAATAGAGGACTACTCAACAGAGAATGGTTATGATCTCAAAGGTGAACTTATCTATGCTCTTGACACAGTGAATAAGGTAAGAAAGCAACACTCTAAGCTTGAAAGTTAGTTTCAAGAATGTGATGAAGAAAAATTATTGCTCATAGAGGACTTAGAGAAGTCAAAGGCCAAGGCAAGTAAGTTCAGAGAAAATTTAGAAGCAAAAATATTGGAATGTGAGAAGTTAGCACAAGAAGTGGCTACTCTAAAGAAATATTTACAATTGTCCAAAATCAAGATGAAGAGTTTCACAAATAGCTCTAAGAACTTGGATAAGTTCATTTATGGACAACAAAGAACATCATGTTCAACAGGTCTAGATTTTGGAAAGAAACAGGAAAAGGAAAATTCTACTTCAATTCTTGAAGAAGAAGAAGAAACAACATCAGAAGAAGATACTTCAGAAGAGGGATTCTCATATGTGAGTGAAAGTGAAATTTCTAAGGATGAGTCAGATTGCAGTGTGTCCAACAGGGACAATAGGCAAAGAAGATACAGATGGAACAACAATCATAATAGGAGACCAATGAGGTCTATGCAAGGAAGCTTCAATGGGAGATGCTTCTCATGTCATAGGTTTGGGCACATGGCTTCACAGTGCAGGACACATGAAATACAGGTATATGGAAGAGAACAACTTTTCCAAGGATATTGTTATTCATGTAATGAGTTTGGTCATAAGGCAATAAATTGCAAGATTCATGATAGAAGAAGATATGGCTTCACCAGGAGAAATCCTAAGACCGTTGCACATCCAAGGAATAATAACATTAAGTTTTATAAGTGCAATAATGATGGTCACATAGCAATATGGTGTAGAGCAAATATTCCAGAAACATGTATGAACATGAACAGGAATATGAACATAAATAGGAATAGGAATATGAATAGGAACAGGACATGAACAAAAATAAGAAGATGAACAGGAACATAGACTTAGAAAATAAAAGAGACTCAGAAAATAATACAAACAATAATAGTTACAAGAACATAAACATGGATGAAAACAAGAACAGGAGCAGGGATGATGACTCGAAAAGAAACAATGAGAGAATTCAACAAAAAGAAAAAGGAAAATACAAAGGCAGAGAACAGTGCTTTCAAGGAGTAGAAATACTCCCATCCTAGAATTAACCACCTCATGTGGAGGTGGGGGAGGGGCTAAGCTAAGAGACTTATTTCTTAGCCCCGAGCCCCAAAGGTGACCCTTTGCCATTGATGTCAAAGGGGGAGAGATTTTTGTATTATCGGGAGAGTTTTTGGATATGATGAGAGATTTGATATGTAAGAGAGCATTGAACTAGGGGGAGCAAAGCCCCAGGGGGGGAAAAAAAGAAGGTCAGAATTCAGTAAAAGGATTTGGGTTGCAATCAATGACAAAGGGGGAGATTGTTGGATATTTTGAGTCCCTAAGCTGAAATGTTGTCATTGATGTCAATAGAACAATAAATATCAAAAGGATCTATGAAGGGTTTTTGTGAAAACCAAGGTAGGGAAAATAAAAGGTTTTATTTAAAACCATGGATAGCATATTTGATCTGGGTTTTTCTTAAAACCCACATTGGGCTTTCGTTTCGTTGAAAAATGTGCCCCGGTGATGGAGTTATTTGAGTTTTAATGTTTGGTTTAAATTTTAATTATTCAAAATTTAAATTCAAATTTAAATGGAAAGTTTCCCGTCAACATCATCATGCAAATACAATTTTAATATTTCCATCGACGTATTCAAAGTGTTATTAAACACTATATAAAGGGGTGGCAATTAAACCAAATAATTATCCTTGCTCTCGTGTGTTAATTGCCTTGGAATTCAAAAGAGCTCGTGCGAATTGTTGAAAAGGAAGCAGCGAAGAAAGCACAGTGATTTGGAAATATCAAACTTGGTATGAGGCGTGGTGCATTGGTGTATTGATTTTGCTAATACTGTGGGCAGCACAAATATTAGGGATCGAATCCCCTTGATGATAGCATGTGGGAAGCGCTTTGGCACTTTATCCTTTGCGGCAGGCAGAGGAAGATTAAAGGTCTTGTTGGCCTTTGCTTTTCCAATGAGCGCTTTGGCTCAGTTGGAATCTTAGCCGCGGCTAAGATGCTCGCGCTGTGCGATAGACGGGGATTTGAATCCCCTTGAGAGGTATTTATGTTTTTGCCTTTAATAATTTTTTTTAGCACTAAAGTTTGGAGTTATAAGGTATTCAATGGGAATTGAATTTTATCATTAGGGCTGTGATTATTATTGCAAAAGCATATTTGATTTATGTCTTATTTTCATGGAAACGGAGAATTGATTTTAGGAGAAATAAGGAGTTGTTGTTAAAGTGATTTTGAGAGATTTATTGTGGGTTATTCTTAACAAGGGTTTTTATTAAAATAGACTTTGGTGGATGTGTTTATGAAGTTGGAGTGAAAAGGGTGTAAATTAAGTTATGTTTTTATTGTGATTATTTAAAATACCACGAACCCTTATTACTATTGAAAAGGAAAGTTGTGATTAAGTGTGGAAAATTTTGTGGACAACTTATTGGCATCAAAAAGGTATGGGCACATTCTCCTATTTATTGTTTGTGGTGGTTGATTTCTGAAATATCATTGGAGTGAAAAGGATTAATTTAAGTTTTCTTTGTGAAGATGGTTGTTTGAATGCTTCAAGGTTTTCTGATTTGTGAGTTGTATTTAAACCTTGTTTCATTAGCATTGTTGTTGAAACCCATTGATGATGAAATGAACTTGAACATGATCTAGAAAATAACATGAGTATCATTGATATGTGAGACTTGAGATAAAGCATTGTTGGAAACATTTTGAGTTGGTTGATACATGCTTGAACTAGGGTTTGTGAGAAATGGTTGTTCCTTGATGTGATTGGTTGAGTTGAGTTGGTTAATCCTAGTCAAGTGGATGTGTGAAATGGTTGTTCAAGTTCCATAAAATAAACTATTCTATATTCTGATTTAACTTGATATTGAGATTGAAGAATAGGACATATTGAGTCTCTAACAATTCTCTTTATGCTTTTATTGAGTTGAGATTGGGATTTGAGTATAGAACATATAGAGTCTCTAACAATTCTCTTTATGCTTCTATGATATTGATTTGAGTTGAGATTGAGATTTAGATTTAAGAATAGGACATATTGAGTCTCTAACAATTCTCTTTATGCTTCTATTAAGTTGATATTGGGATTTGAGTATAGAACATATAGAGTCTCTAAAAATTCTCTTTATGCTTCTATGATATTGAATTGAGATATTGATTGTACTTTGAGCTTAGAGCATATTAAGTCTCTAACAATTCTCTTTATGATTCTATGAGATTGAACAAGTTCTATGTGAGCTTGTTAAGCAGATTTGAGACAAGTCTTTGAGAAGGCTTGTGGATTGTTTTGAGTTAAGCTTTTGTGAAAGCTTGCTAAGCATATTTGAGCAAGTCCAAGAGAGGACTTATTGAGCATATTTTAGCAAGTCCAAAAGAGGACTTATTGAGCAAATTTGAGCAAGACCTAGAGAGGATAGAGAAGATTTAGACAGGTTTTGTATGAACCTGTTGAGTAGATTTTGACAGGTTTTTGTGTGAACCTATTGAGCAGATCCAGACATATTTTTGTGTGAACCTGTTGAGCAGATTTGAGTAGGTGCTGAGTGAACCTATTGAGCAGGAATTATACTAGACCGACTGTACTATGTTTAGTGCAAGAGATTGAGCAAAACTATGCTAGACCGACTGAATTGTGTTTGGTATAGTATTGAGACAGAGCTTTGGATGTGACAGAGTATAGAGGACAAAGTCTCAGTGGATAGAGATCTAGCAACCAAGACAATTGAAGACAAGATCTGAGTGAGAAGTCTTCAAGTGGAGAGAGATCCACCAGTCAATGCAACATAGATATAGAGTCTTCTAAAAGATCACTAGCCAGAGCATGAGGGGAAAGAGTTCTCCTATGGAATAGATCCATGAACTTGATATTATGGTATCAGCATCTCCTTTGGACAAAAGTCCATAAACATTGTAATTTGGGAAGGATTCCCAAGAGATTGATTGAGAAATTTTTAGTAAAATATTTTCTCTATGGAGGTAGCCCACATTGGGTGAACCACGTTAAAATGGTGTCTCTTATGTGTGTGATGCTTTGTGTGATGTTTATGGTTTCATTAATGTTGATGCTTCTATTTGGGAAAAAGTTTTATGTTATACTTTTCACCCCCCCTCTCAGTATAAGCACATGTTCTTTAGTTTAGAAGTAGGGAGTTATGTAGTCACTAGAGGTTTTATCATTATGTAATGTGTGAGTTTCATTATGTAAAGAGGAAAATATGAAAGGTCAAGAGTCATGCATATGAAGAGTCTCGCGTGAATATATATTGAATACAAAGATCTATATTATGTATCAAAGTATAAACACATTTATGCATGGCATAGTATATTTTATTAATAAAATTTTAGTGTTTTATGTTTGCATTATTGTATAATAATTATTGTGAGATCCTGTGGAAATTATCTTCTGAGTTGATGTTAGGATCCCATCCTAACGTTATTTTGTAATTCTCATTATTATGTAATGACCAACTTCCAAGGGGATTCTATTAGAATGTTATTTTTTAATACTTTATAATGTATGTGGCAAGTAAGACACGTAGCCAAGTGGTGCCATCACATGTAACCATTATCAAGATTGTAACCAATGTTTGGTAGAAGATTATAGCTCGAGTGGAATTTTGCATCTAAACCAACTCTTAAACCTTTAGGTAGGATTGCATGTAGCTTTCTCTTTAAAAGGCATGAAGCAATGTACGAATGTATATTTTTGCAATTTAATGAAATATTGAAGGAGGTTGTCCCCTCAAAGAGGCCTATGATTCTGAGTTATTTGTGATATTGTTTTAATTCTGCAATTACTTTTTATATAGTGTTATTTTGTTATTGCATGTATTTCAGTTATATTTTAGTAATTTGTGTATGTGAGCTTTATTTCAATAGTAGGTTCCTTAAAATTGGTACCAAAATGAAATCCGAATGCGGGGTGACGGCGTGCCAGATTATGATGCAAACGAAATTGATATAAAAATGCTAAGTCCTACGAATGTGAGAAAAGCAATGCATGAAGGAAAGACGCGAGATGTTAGCAAACAAAGAAAAGTGGGGCCTCTTTTTATTAATGTTGCTTTCAATACGGTTACAATACATCTCCCCCCTCTAGGGCTCGGAGCGTTTGATACAGTTCGTTACATCAACGGATGGTATGCTTCCAGTGTCCTCCGCATGCCCACATTTGAAATGGGTGGGCCAAACGTTGCCGCCACTTGCGTTCGTGTGTTCTTGTGTTCCTTGCTGCCCCTCTGATGTTCCTGGTGGTGAGATCTTGTGCTCAAATAAATAGCAAACATTTAATAGCATATGCGGATAGAGGGAAAAACATGCAATCCCTAGGGCCTCCGGCTAGTGAATACATAAAATAGAAAAACGATGGTCAAAACAAGTCATAATGAACCCAAATTTTGCAAAAAGCTTAAAAACATCATCAAAGACACATTGCAAAAAGAACAATCAGAAAATCATGCATGGATTTCTAATCGCTCCGGGGTGGGACGATTAGGACTGTCACAAAACATGCAAAAGCAACCTTGCGAATGTCCAAACCATAGGCCTCCAAAACTCCTACAAACTTGGGGTTAGGCTAAAAGGGGCATTTTGGGACGACCCAGAAGGTCAGATTTGGCAGATTCTGCCCATATTGTCTCGTATCTGAAAGTGCTCCCTGTATGTTAGTAAACACGTAAAATGATAAAAACATGGTCAAAACAGGTCAGAATGCAATGAAACTTGAACAGAAGCATAAGTAAACCAAATAGAACATAATGCAAAAATAAAAATAGAGAAATTCTTCATGGATTTCTAATCGCTTCGGGGTGGGATGATTAGGACTGCAATAGTTTGGGGGGTGCCCGGGGCAAGACGCCCGTCGTTTGGGGTCTGGTTTTGACACCAATCCACTTGGGATGGGTCCAAAACCTCCTAGGGGATTGTGTCAAAAAAATTTCTGTTGGATTACGGCCAATTGCTTAGGTTTTGGGTCAGGATTGTGTTCCTAGTGTTCACCTGATAACCTCTCTCCCAAAAGAGAAATTAGGGATGTAGGAAGCATAAAGGGGGAATGGGGGTACAATTTGGCAGCACTCCATTGCTCCAAATGCTCCCTGCCCTCTATTTTTTTGGGTGAGGAGTCTCACCCTTTTATAGACTTCAAGGGTCTCATTTAAATGCACATGCGAGGGCGCTACTTGGCTTGCCATGCCTTTTTGGGGGAGAATATTCCTCCCTAATTTAGAGTCTCCTTGCATGAGGCCTCCATGATCAGGGTATGCTTTACTACAGTCCCTCTCTCTGATTTGAAACCGTTACTCATAGTTGCATGCTCTTAAGGTGCAGTTAAGTGGTGGATCTATCGAGGTTTGAATTTTTTGCCAGTCAAACCTGCTAATCGTCCCACCCTGGGACGATTGTTGCTAATCATCTCGGGGTGGGGCGAATAGGATCCTAATCATCCCAAGGTGGGACGAATAGGGAGAAAAGTGCTTAAAAGGTTCCAAATTGACCTCTGACCTTCCAAAACTAATTTTGGAGTGGTTAGAACCATTGTTTAACCTATGGAGGCTGCCCTAGGGGGTATGTATGCCAATTCGATCAGTGCTTGTAGTCACATAATCGAATTGGTGTTGTTTTGGTGTCTATATATGCCCCTTTTTGGGATGCGCTGTGTGTGGCGCAGTGCTGAGCAAAAATAGATGACCAAAGTTCTTAATTATTAGGATTTCTTAGTAACCTAACCAACTTTTGATACCCCAAGTATGGAAAGGGCACGCATTCTTGAATCCTTGCTTCTGACGAGCTAAGGAGCTTAACTCAAGTGTAACCTTTTTTATGAGGTGTACTTGATCTTGGACATTGTTCAGTCATGAATAGGCAAAGGGTGCAACCTTTTGTCTAGGGAACCTTGTCTTCATGCTTCCAGAATGCCAAGTGTTTTTTCAGCTTGTGATTATTGCTTGTTTACTACCCCAAGCAGGAGCGTGATTGTCTTTGTCAATGACTCTTTGAATGCATGCCATTTCCTTGATTGGATGTGTATTTGTTGATTTGGTGACTAAGTGTGACTACCCCCTCAAGCGACGAATCGATGAGGGAATGACAAAAAATGAGAAAAGCGACAAGTCGCTTGACCCAAGATGACGTTTGTAAGGGTGCCTTCAGTGGTTTTCTGTTGAATGTGTGCAGTTTCCTAGCAATCGGACCTATTTTTGGTGGGTTTTGACCCTTTTTGTTGACGCCTATTGGGGTAGAAATTATCAAAAATCCTCCTTCCCGTGGAGCGGTCCAGCTATATTAGCCTTCTTAGGGAGTAATATAGAGATTATTTGTGACATCGACATCAGTTTTTCATGCCATGAATGTCAGGTGCAAAGGCACCTTTATCCGACAGATTTATTACTATTTTTGGGTGGGTTTGGACCCTTTTTGTGACGCCTTGGGGCTGAAATTTTTGGAAATTCATCCTCCCGTGGAGTGTTCCGGCTATGGTAGCCTTCTTAGGGAGTCGGATAGTGATAATTTGTTACCCCGACATCAATTTTTCATGCCAAGAATATCAGGTGCAAGGGCACCTTTGTTTGGCAGCTTTATTGTTGTTTTTGGGTGGGTTTGGACCCTGTTTTTGTTGCTTTTTTTTTTCTTGCTCTGTAATCATCCCAGGGTGGGACGAGCGCTATCTAGAGCAAAAAAAATGCGTATTACGGATTGACGGGGAAATCAATTGACAGTTGCAGATTGGGAGTGGCTTGATGCCCTTGGGCTCAAGAAGGTGACGCGTTTGGAGCCTGTGGTGGGGGATCGGGTATATCTGACTGCCTTGATCGATTTGTGAGATCCCTACACCAACACCTTTCATCTCCCAATAGGGTAGATGATTGTTACTTTGGAGGATGTGTATCATATTCTACAGATTTTGATAGATGGACTGCCCATTCGGATGACTCCCCATGATCAGTGGACGATGGTGCTGACACGGTGCTTTGGGCAGGCGACAAATATGGGGGTGGATAGGGCTGTGGGCATGGCAGAGGTGGACTACCTGATTGGTAGGATTTTGGTGTGATGGTGGCTGAAGAAGGGCATTTTGGGGGTGAGGCATGCGTTGCTCATGACCCTCATCTCCAACATGCTGCTTCTTGACTCCTTAGATGCAAGGTTCCCTTGGAACTTGCTTGAGGTGGTGTTCAGACTGGTGGAGTGTCCAAAAATAGTGCCACTTATTATGATGTAGGGTCAGACACTATTGGCATAGCTTTATGATGAGTTGTACGAGGTCCACTACCAGAGGCGAAAGGGGATCGGGTGCAGCTATCTTTTGCAGTGCTAGGGGTGGCAGCACATAGTTGTGGAGCGACCGCAGGGGTTGCCTTGGACCACTTGGGGTGATATGGTGGATAGGGATATTGGGTATGCTGCTCTATGGTGGAGGTCAGAGGAGCATGGGAATATTGGTGATGGACAGTTGATGTAAGTCACTATGCTCATGCCTTCTCACATCTTTCTCCAAGGGAGGTGTTTTGGCGATCGTACCGGGACTATCCTGCCTGGCCTAAGGCTGGAGAGTGGCTCCGACGGGTGTGCAGGGAGAGATGGCTGATTGGGTGACATGGGACAGAGTAGGATTACTTCTTGTACATCTAGGTGACTCAACAGTTTGGGGTGTGCCAGGGATTTCTTGGTGAGCCCTTGATCTATCAACATCGGGGCGATAAGAGGACTCTAGCCTGGATGATTATTGAGCTGCTAGGCAAGGAGTCTGATGCAGTGATTGATGTCCTTGACATGGACAATGTCAGGGTGACTATAGAGTATGACCAATGGTGGACGATGCGACGATGGTGGGGTGAGGGGCCTCTAGGAGGTCCGAATGCTGCAACAGCAGACGGTGGGGGTGCGAAGGCAACGACGGAGGGTTGGGGGGCTCCGCTTGATGATACGAATATGGTGGAGGTAGATGACTTCGTTGGGAATGATTTATTGATTTCAAAGCAGCTAGATACATAGGACGTCTTGGAGCAGTGGGTGTCAGAGCAGCATGCCATCTCAGATATGCCCATGCCTTAGGCAGTCCCAAGGGATATGGAGGCTAGGTTTTGTGCTGAGATAGCACGATTGGAGGATCTACTATGAAGACGGGATGAGGAGCACAGAGTCAAGATGGATCTCCTACGGGCTCAGTTGGCATAGCAGGATGACGCATTGGCTACGTACCATCAGTGGGATGTGGAGTGGGGTCGATGTCGGGTGGATTTGGAGGTCGATATTATCCACCTCAGTGGGCAGTTACCTGAGCTCACTAGAGGTGGATTGTCACATCGTACGAGAGGCAGTGAGACTGAGCAGTCTACATACTCTCGTCATAGACGGGTGGGTAATGGTAGCATTAGTGGGCATGATGCGAGGGCTGGCAACAGCTGCCCTGAGAGGTCCCATAGGATCCACACCACTGGGGGTAGTTCCAATCGCATCGATCCTACTTGATCATGGTGGTCGACTCCCTAGGCTTTGAAGATTTTGAGTTTTTGGATTTTTGTGAGGTCATAGGACCATCTTATTATAGCCTGAGGGCATTTTGACTCGATATATATACATGACTCATTTTTGATTTGATGATATGCTTGTCATGGTTTATTGTTTCTTTTATGCATAATTTTTTATGGTTATGTATGCATATGTTGTTATGACTACGAATTATGTTAGCTATATGATATGGATGTATGCATATGGAATGGATGGATGATTTGTTGGTATGCAGGTGGTGGCACCATAGATTGTACAGGATTTACTGGCTTTCTATACTATGTGATTGCTTTGTGGAAGAACTTTGCATTTGTAAATTTTTGTGTTGTATTTTCTGATGGTGATGTAAGTAATGAAATGTACAACAATTGTTTTAGAATGTAGTTAGGGTTTTCCTGAGACTCAGCTGATTTAACTAACTAATCAAGAATGTACATTATCTTACAAGACTTTCAAACAAGGTACGAGTCAGACTTGAGTTTGACCAAGTTATTTCACATCCTTGTGTGTGCGATTGAGTTCGTTTATGTGGTATTCGTAAGGATACTACCAGTGCCAGATAGGCTATCAACCAAACCTGTACTGAGGATCACCTAATTAGTTCCACTAATTCCTTTTTTGCATTTAGTAAGATTAATCCATGGGGCAATCTAGGATACCATAAGCTAGCTCGTCCACATGCAAACATTGGTCTACACACACGCAAAGCGAATGTGATAGACATATCTTCATGCGTTTAGGATACCGCCATTGCCAGGTAGGCTATCCACCAAACCCGTAGTGAGGATCACCTAAATGGTTTTTTGAATGCTGAGAATTCTAGGGATTCAAGCTCAGACGTCTTTCGGTTGCTCAATCTTGTTGGGATACTTGCTCTCATACATAGTGATGAAAATCATTGTTTCTTTTTTTTTTGAGCAAGGGGTTTGAGTAGTGGTGATAACCACTATTATTTTTTATTGTTGTCTTTTGAGGATTTAGATTTTGAATTTTGCTTTCAAATTTGAGCTCATGGGTTTTTGGCTTGTAAGTGGCATTGATCCTTTTGGCCTTGGGGATGACTACCCATCCTTTTCAGGGACGTGTAGTACGAATCCTTATGACTTTGGGGCTCAAACGTGGTTGGGAATTTTGGTTTGGAATGACATTGATCCTTGTAGGCCTTGGGGATGACTACCCATCCTTCTCAAAGGCATGTAGTATGAATCCTTACGACTTTGGGGATCAAAGGTGTTTCGGGATTTTTGATGGTGGACTTTTGGGATTTTGCTTATGAATGGAATTGATCCTTTTAGGCCTTGGGGATGACTACCCATCCTTCTCAAGGACATGCAGTATGAATCCTTATGACTTTGGGGACCAAAGGTGTTTGGAATTTTTGATAGTGGTGAAAACCACTGTTTATTATGGGGAATTGGATGGGGAAGAGCTTGTCCTTTTGTCAATTCTCAGCATTCTTGAACCATTTGCATAGGGGGATGAGCAGGATAATCTTTCACCTATGGTACCCTAGACTGCTTTGTAGGTTTATCTTGCATTCACACAACTTGGGAGTTTTTATGTGTTTTAAGATTGTGTTGGGATGTGATGTAACAAGGTGTGATCTAAGTAAAACTCTACCTTGTAAAATCGGTTTGTCTTCGTACAACATTTGACCAAAAATCTAAAGATAGCTGAATGACGAAAAACCCTAAAGACATTAGCAGACAACTGACTATGATATGGCAAAAATGCAAAGGGTGTTATTTTTTATGGATATTTTTACAAAATGGACTGAATTTGGAAAAATGATGGAATTGCCGAGTAATTATAGTCTATGGTGCTTTTGACATGTATGACCAGCAAATATGCAATGTATGTATGCGATGCCTAATGCACTTTCATTTCGTATTTGTGTTTTGATTTTTAAGAGTATGCATGCAAGTGAGATGCAATTTTTATGTTATTTTTTATTATCTGTATTTTTTTTTTTTTTCGTTATGGCGGTTTAACCCGAATGGGTACGGACCAAGTGATTCTTACGTATCCTTGGAGATTTTGACCAAAGGGATTATAGATACCTTTGGGAATTTTTAGGTGACCAAGTGATTGTGGGAATCCTTGAAGCTTTTGGTTTGACCAAAGGGATTATGGATACCTTTGGGGCATTTTAGGTTGACCAAACGATTATGGGAATTCTTGAAGCTTTTGGTTTGACCAAAGGGATTACAGATACATTTGGGGAAGTTTGGGTGACCAAGCGATTGTGGGAACCCTTGGAGCTTTTAGTTTGACCAAAGGAATTATGGATACCTCTGGGGCATTTTGGGTGACCAAGCGATTGCGGGAATCCTTGGGGCTTTTGGTTGACCAAGCGATTGTTGGAATCCTTGGAGCTTTTGGTTGACCAAGCGATTGTTGGAATCCTTGGAGCTTTTGGTTGACCAAGCGATTATTGGAATCCTTAGAGCTTTTGGGGTGGGCTATGGCTCTCTAAATGTTGAATGGCCTCAAATGACTGATGTTCAAGGGTTCTAGTTCCTTGATTCCTTCAATAGAGGTGAGTCGGTATGTTCCAGGTCCTATTTTACTGTCGATTACATAAGGACCTAACCAATTTGCCACAAACTTGTCCCTTAAATGGGGTGGCAAGTTAGAATTTTGTTGGTTCTCTTTTAAGACCAGGTCATCAACCTGAAAGTCCCTCAAGTGAACTTTCATGTTATATGCTTTCTTAAGTCGCTCTTGATAGATACGTAAATTCTCAATAGCATTGATGCATCGTTCGTTGAGCAACGTAAGCTGGTCTAACCGAGCCTATCGTGCAGTGTCATCATTGATGAACTCTTGCATTGATATGCGCAGGGAGGGTATTTCCAACTCGAGAGGCATGACAGCCTCGAAGCCATACACTAGCGAAAATGGAGTTGCCCCAATGGGCATCCAAATGCTAGTGCGATAAGCCCATAGGGCAAGTGGTATTTGTATGTGCCAATCCTTATGATTATTTGTGACCATATTTTTAAGGATGGCAACTAGCATTTTTTTTATGCCTCTGCTTGCCCATTTGCCTGTGGGTAATAGGGTGTCAAAAAACTATGTTGAATTTTGTACTTTGTTGTCAAAGCACCCACATCTTTGTTCTTAAATGATGTCCCATTATTCGAGATGATCTTGGATGGAATACCAAAACGACATATGATGTTATGTAAAATAAACTCCATAATGCGGGGTCTAGTCGTAGAGGTAAGCAAAATTTCTTCCACCCACTTGGTGAAGTACTCTATGGCCGTTATGATAAATGTGTGATGACCTGACGATGTAGGGGAGATCTTTCCGATGAGATCTAAGCCCCACTGCAAAAATGGCCAAGCCACTTGAATCGATTGCAAGGCTTGAGAAGGTACATGTGTCAAGTTAGTATGGTGTTGACACTTCACGTACTTCCGCACATATGCGCAACAATATCGCTCTAAAGATGGTCAATAATAGCCCATGCGAAGAATGCGCTTGGTGATGGCCATACCACTAAAGTGGCCATCGCACGTACCATCGTGTGCTTGGGTGATCGCCCAAGTGGACTCTTGTTGGTCCAAGAAACGAAGGAGGATCCCTTCGTAGCTTCAATGATACAAAATATCTCCTAACAAGACATGTTTTTTTTCTTTCTATTTGAATGATCTTTTTATGGCGTGCAATAATCCAAGTGGGAGGCTACCTATCTTGAGATAGGCTCTTATGGGTGTGTACCAATCCTACTGATCAAAAGCCTTGATGGTATGAACAGTCAATCCTTCTTGAAGTTCATCCCTAGAAAAAGCTGAATGGGAAAGAACTTGTAGAAATAGTGTTGTGTTGCTATTAAGAGGGGTGGGGGAGAACAAATACCCCTAGTTGGTGTGAGTCATACTATCATGGATTCGAGAGAACCTATCTTGAGATGGTTCAATCTGGATTAGGTGGATTCTTGGCATTATGTCAGAGCTTGCACGCTCCATCATGGATTGCGATAATTTTTTGACTTGAATGGTTGTCATCTCACTAGAAGGGTCTTACGGGATTAGTGACCCCAAGGAGGCCATAGTGTCCACAAAATGATTCGATGATCGAGGGAGTGCCTCGATGTTGTACCATTCAATTTTTGCTAGGAATTTATCCACAAGGGCTTTGTAGGCCTGTAGAACTGGGCATTTGCATTGGAATACCCCTTTCACTTGGTTGACAATTAACAGCGAATCACCAAAGATATTCAAGCATTTTATGTTCATGGTGATGGTTTTCTGAAGACCTATGAGCAAGGCTTCGTATTCAACATTGTTATTGGTGCACGAGAAATCAAGTTTAAATGATAAAGGCATTGGAGCCCCTTGCGGTGTGAAAATATGATTCCCGTGCCACCCCCTTGCTCACATTTAGAACCATCAAAGAATAAGGTTATGTCGACATGTGATTCAGGATCATCATAATCTAGCAATTCTGATACATGGAAGACCCCATCATTGGGTAGCTCTATGGTCAGAGGCTGATCATCTTCGAGAGGAGCCTCTGCTAGTTGATCGATGATGACTTGACCTTTGATGGACTTTTATCCAATGAATTCGATGTCAAACTCCGTCAACAACATGATCCATTTCACCGTGTGACTACTGTGATAAGTACGACTCATCATGTATCGCAATGGATTCTCCTTAGACACAACATACGTTGTATTGCTTAGCATGTAATGGCGTAGCTTTTTGGTGGCAAATACCATCGCTAAGCATAGCTTCTCAACATATGCATAGTTAAGTTCATAACTGACCAGGGTGCGGCTAAGATAATAATTAGCCTGTTCTTTATGTAATTCATTTTTCTAGGCTAGCATGGCGCCCAGTGCCACCTCAGTAGCTGAGATGTATAAGTAGAACAACACTCCTGGTCTAGGTGGTGCCAATACTGGTGGTGAAGCCAAGTATTTTTTGATGTCGTCAAAGTTTGACTGGCACTCATCGTCCTAATGAAATGCTACTCCCTTGTGTAATAATTTATTCATGGGTCGGCACTTGTCAGATAACTGCGCTATGAAGTGCTTGATTGATGCGACCTTTCCTTGCAAGCTTATGAGCTGCCTGATGGTGGTTGGGGGAAGCATCTCAAGGATTGCCTTGAATTTATTTGGATCTACCTCGATGCCTCATTTTGAGACTATGAAACCCAAGAGTTTTCCAAATGTAATGCCTAATACACACTTCTTGGGGTTTAGCCTAACTTTGTGTTCGATGAGGCGATCAAGAATCTTGTGTAAGTCATCGAGATGATTTTGGCACAAAATATATTTGGCCAACAAATCATCCATATAATCTTCCAAAGTTGTATGTATGTGATCATGGAAGATGTATGTCATAGCGTGTTGGTAGGTAGCGCCAGCATTTTTAAGGCCAAAGGGCATGACCTTATAACAAAATGTCCCCCAAGGTGTCGTGAACGCCATTTTTAGTTGATCATCGGGATTGATATGAATCTGGTTGTATCCCAAGAAACCATCCATGAGGGAAAGCATTTTGTGGCCTGTTGTAACATCTACTAATGCATCGATGCTAGGTAAGGAGAAATCATCCTTGGGACTCGCTTTGTTTAGATCTTGAAAATCGGTGCATATGCAAATCCTCCCATATGGATTTTTGATAGGTACCATGTTGGACAGCCATGGTGGGTAATCCATGCAGATGACAAACTATGCATCTAATAGCTTTTGTAGCTCATATTTGACCATTAAAACCACTGTTGGGTGCATCTTATGTAAATTTTGCTTAACTGGCTTGACTCTCGGATCAAGCGTCAGATTATGCATGACTAGATGCGGGTCTAGCCCCAGCATGTCTTTGTAGGACCATGCAAAAACCTCCTTCTTCTCTTTAATAAGGGCAATGTATTCGTCTTGCTATTCAGGGGATAGACTCACCCCCAACTTGATGATTTGTGGATTCATTGGATCAGAACCGGTGTCTGCATCAATTGTCTCTTCGACTGACATGTGGGATCTGTCTTCCAACTGGTGTGGAGTTGGGATCAGGTGGATATCATTCGCTGAATTTAGATCTGTGTTGGGAACGTCGGGTTCCTCTTCAACATGGAAGATATCCTGAGTCTATCATGGGGTGAAATGGAACATCTCATCACAAGGCCAGTACTCTGATGGGGATGGTGGTGAGTCAACGTGATCCCAGTATATGGCATCTAGGTCTAGATACAATGGTCTTGTTGGATCAGCTGTATTGTGGATGGGGGCAGTTAAATCAATGGAGATCATGTTGATGGAATGAATTTGGTTCCCCTTACCACACGAGTGTTGATGCAGACATTCTTGGTGATCCTTCTACCCCAAATCTAGCTTTGTGGGTACTGGCATAAAAGGATCTGCCCTATGTGTGGATAAAAGGATAGGGTCTACCCTTGGCACTGATGGTCCTATGGGGTCTCTAGGTGGGAGGTGCTCTCTGTATGCCCGAAGTGGTGGATGAAGCACTTAATTTAACTGTGCTTGGTGTAAGTGCCACCTATGCCTTGGTCCCATATTTAAATGTTCAAACATATCATCGATGTCTATGGGGTATTCCTATTGCCCCATATGGTTTAGATATGCCATCTCAATCTCATCCTCATAGTCGCTATTAGAGATCCATAGGCCTTCATTGGCTCTGACAATTATGTGCTCCTGTGGCTAGTATAGCCTCCCACTAGGCGTTTCCTGATCACTTGGCCTTATGGTTGGCATGGGAGGCTCATTTTGTTTGAGCATGTTGATTTGGCCCCTTCTGGGTTGTTCCACTCTCTATGAGAGGGCTGGATTCTCTTGAGGTGGCAATTTCCCGAGTGGAACATTAAGGGGGAACATTACCTTGAAGTTCTCCTGATAGTCGTCAATGGGCATCACTTGCGAGTGATTACTATCAGACTCAAAAGGGTCCTAGGGTGCTACCTCATAAGCTGACTCATATTTAGAAGACTCTCCTTGATCTTGTTCATATCCCTCTTAGAGGTTATCCCTTGAACTTTCCCCTTTCTCGATCAAATGGGAAGGGTTATTGAGGTCAACAAGGTTTTTTGTTAACCATGGGAGATAGTCCCCCATTGTGTATGTTGTGTTGGGTTTGGCATATGGATCTTGTGCCAACCCATACTTGTTGCCTAGACCTAGGCCTTGCATGGTTTCTACCAAAATGTCGAGGGGCAAAGGATGGTTGAACCCTACTCCCGATTTATCATATGGCATCTGGTATCTTGGTTGACAAAGAGTGCGCATTCTTTGTTGATATCTGCCCAATCCATATCCATGCCAATTACATTGGTCTAGGTATTTCAAGGTGAATTCTGGGTTGGATAGGTAATCAACATTCTCAGCAAATGGCTCTTCGTCATCTTCCTCTTGTAGGTAGGGTTCTAGGCCGTTCTCGATGCCCCCATATACAAATTTTGTCTAATTTGGCAAGTAACCTAAAGGGAAGATAGTACCAATGGGGAGGCGAGGTCTCCCCATGTCTTGCATGGATTTGAGTGTGGGTGTTGCCATAATATTCTGCACTAGGTACTCCCCCAGGCCCATATTGGCCATCTCAATGGTAACTTTTGGCAGTTGAGGAGGAGGGAATGGGAGTTCTCCTTGAGTCCACTCAATGTTGGGTGAACCAGGTGTCTCGACTTCCATTTGGCTGGGAACCTCTTCGGTAGAGATTTTTGAGACTGATGGTGGCACCTCCTCTAGGGGCTTCTTCTCGTTGTCCTTCGGTGTGGCCACCATAGGTGGCATTGTTGGTGAAGGTACAGATGACGAAGATGGGCCAGGTCGATTACTTGAGGGACTCAATAGAAGGGATGTAGGTGGAATCAGACCCTGTGTGGACGGGTTCAATTTAAAGTCCAAATGTGTCGATGGGAGGGTCGATTGTGGCATCAGCTGCATCGCATTGCAAAACTTAAAAGGCTCTAAGTATTTTGGGACTACATGTACTTGCCCTTCGTATGTGTACTTGAGGCATTGATGGGTTATCGAAGGGACACACTTCATGTCCCTGATCCAAGGCCGGCCTAGCAAGATATTGTAGGCCATATCACCCTCAAGGATGTGACACAACGTAGGAATGGTCTTTTGTCCTACTTGTATGGGCAGGACAATTATGCCAACCGTCGAGCATAACGCATCGTTGAATGCTCGAAGAGTGTAGGTGGACACCACAATGTGGGATACTGGCAGCTTAAGATGTTTGAATGCCACAGTCGTGATTATGTTGTTGGATGAGCCAGTTTCCACCAACACCCTCTTGAATGGAATCCCATCGACCCGTGCGATGACGTGCAGGGGTGGATCCACCATATCACTAGTCACCGATTTCAGTTCGTCTTCCCTGAAGGTTATGATCGGTTCGGTGCATTGTCTCACATGTCCCACAAAGTTGTTGAAAGAATTGGGTTCTTGGGGCTGTAGCTCAATGGTATCTCCATCAGAGCTTCCCGATGGGGCAGTGATTATTGGATGAGCTCATAGATGGAGAGCCTAGCTAACATGGTCCTTAAACTCTGAGTAAGCTTGGTCCTAATTGTGGCCACTATTGTATGTGGGGGAGGTTGCGTAGGGTGTTGTGGAGGTTGTGACGTTGATGGAACATCTCCTGTAGCTGCAACGGGTGCAGTCATGTTTGGGCATCTTTTGTTCTGCGTCACGATGCTTATCATCCCTACGTACCCTTGCATGGGGTAGTTTTGTGTCACCTCATTCACCTATATAGTCTTTGCCTACGCATCATGGGTAGGTAAGGGGTCTTTGAAGACATCCATTTGTTGGTTGCTCCGTGCTATGGGATTATCCATCGTGAGCGTCTTGTTGTCTATCAAGTCCTGCACCAAGTTTTTGAATTTCCAACAGGTGAAGATGTCATGTCCTTTCTGCCGATGGAATCTACATTATAAATCCTCCCCATAGCCTTTGGTTTTTGGCGTGTTGGGGTCTATGGGTCAAGTTTTTGGCAAGTTTATCAAGTTTACCATGAACAAGAGGTCAAACAAGGAGTCTCTAGACTCTATGAATTGTCGCTTAGGGCAATGCTGTTGATTTTGCTCTTGCTTGTGGTTTTCCTTTTCATAGTTAGCAAGAGGAACTATCTGATAATTAGCCTTTGGGGGCTATGTCATTTGTGCAAGTAGCGGTACAGTTATGGCAACTTGATTGACCGTAGCGGGTTTCGGTTGCGTGGGCCTAGTTTTGGCATTTTTGGTCCACTCTTTCTTGCGTGGCTTGGCAATCTCACCATCTTGAATTTTGATCTCCTCAATTATCCTATCTTGTTCCAAGGCTTCTTCTAGGGTGGCATATTGTTGTAGCTGCAATAGCACGGATATCGACCTTATGCAACTCTTTGAAAACATCTAAGTCATGTCGGCCATAGGATGGAGGTAGGGTAGCTTTGAAAGCAATGTCCTCCACCGATTCCCATAAGCGGCTATGGTCTCATCATCATATTGCTTAAGGCCAGCTAGGTCGCTTAAGGATACCTTCTTCTTGGTGTTGAAGGCAAAACGTTCAAGGAACACGTCCACTAGCTCGTCTAGATTTTTGATGCTATGCTTCGGCAATTGGGTAAACCAGTCCGACGCAGGACCTGTGAACGTGGTTATAAACGTTCTCAGAAGCAATGCACCATTGTCCTGAATGCCAAAGCATTGACTTAGGAACCTTGTGACGTGCTCTTGGGCATCCTCATACCCTCTAAAAATTGCCAATTAAGGCATTTTGAAGTGGTCGGGGTATGGGGGTGCCGAAACTGAAGGATGCACAGGGTGACTGCGGAGCTGGCATAAGGTGGGCTTTTGGGGCCCTAAAGTCTTGGTCTCCATAGACTCTAAGCACTCTAGCAATGTTTTTTATGCATCAAAGGATTTGATTTATGCTTCTTTGGTTTGTTCCCATTGTGAATTGCGAGGAATGTGAGGGCTATGGAGGGGTAGCTGGGTAGCGCCCCCTACCTTGGTAGGGAGTTTCAACCCGCTCTTCTTCTCACTCAAATTCCTCATAGGCTTCTTGAGTAGTTTTTGGGCATGACCTATAAACATGAATGGGCATCCGAGGAAGGTTCCCATCATTGGTTCTAGGGGTGGCCTCCCGTTCAGGTCTCGAAGGTCTTGGAGGCAACATTTGATAAGGTCGTGGGGACCTGTCTCACACTAAGGGGTTGTGCCTCTCATAAATTTTTGTCCTATGTGTGCGAGGGGTTGGAATCCTCTCATGCATATTTTTCTGGAGCAATTCATCTATTTGGTGCTGAATGCACTCTTTGTTAAGATGATACAGTTGCTCTAACTGCTACTGATCTTGCCTAAGTTGTGTGATTTGTGCTTGGCGGGTGGCATGTTTGGCAAATGCCAAGTCAATTTGTTCCGTCATCCTATGTTTAGGAGGCCTAGATGCCTCCCCTACATATATATCTCGGTCATGGTGATCTAAGATATCTATGGGTCGCTTTCCTCTGTCGAGGTTAACGTCATTCACCTGAGGCTTTGGCCTCAATAGGTGATCTTAATAATTAGCAGGTGCGAAGGCGCATTGGTCCCGCGTGGTGTATTGCTCTTGAGGAATATAGTGGTTTTTCTCGTGCTCTTTTTCATACATGTGAAAGGGACGGGCAGATTTGGCTCACCCTGTCTGAAGAGCCTTGCGTTCTATATTTGGTCTATTAGTTCTAACAGTAATGAGGGGTAGAGGGGGGATGATATAATCATGTGGTCCCTCCTTGTGAACCCTATGCTGCTCTAGCGCTTCATTGCATAGTGGCCACTCATAATGAGCATCTAAGGGAGCCTTCCCATGTATGTACTCCTCCTGAGAGGGTCTGTGTTGAATGAGAGTGCCCCCCAAAGGGGTGCCTCTATAGTCATTTTCTATAGTGGCATAGTGTGGACCATTTTGTGGGTCAGGTCGCCAATGTGGTATGACCAAGTCCTTGGGGCTATAACGAAGGCGACTTGTGCCTCCTTGTACACTTTTCACAAATTTTGCCCTTGATTGGGCTTGGCTATGGGTATACACCATGGTGGTGGTTCTCTACAAGATATGTATGTTTTTATCTCCTTTACGATTTTTTATGCTACACCAAACAAAAGGGACAACACAAACAAAGAAATTATTATCTCGTTTACAGATTAAATGTGTGTCCTAAATCTGGTTCAGTGTGTTTTGATTTTTGTGGTGCAAACCGTGTAAAGAAAAAAAAATTATTCATGAATGATGAGGGTTCTTATATCTCCAAAATGGTCGTCCCTTCAATATACCACTTCCAGGCCGTTATACCAAACCTCTCAATATACCCGCCCTTATGTGAGGGAAACTATTGGTACGCGAGAGCAGAACAGTACATGGAACATAGGCGATATGGAAGGGGAATCGCTCTATTTTTGACACCTACCATATAAGACTTATCGTCATGCGCTGGGAATCACCCCTGCTACACTTGGTCATATTTTCTCAGGATTTACTTCTAGCAATAGTCACGATCAGGGTTATGTGTGCAAAATCCAATCCAAGGTGGTGATGAAATCCACCGTTGGTCTTGATCAAGTGTTGGGGTATTAATACCAAATCCTTGATGTTAATATTATTACGTGGTGTGTGTGGTTCCTTTTACTTGCACAAATAAATAAAACATGCAGCAAACTTCCCTATGCAAGCAAAGAAAACAGAAAAATTGCAGAGACAGAAACAAAAAAATATAGAGGATGTCTAGAAAACCTACCTCTTCTCTATCCCAACCAGATGCCTCTGAGTTTCTGCTCAAAAAATTCATAGGGATATAATCTTCCTAGAGTGGTATGAATAGCAGGTTTATATTCATCCTAGGGTGAGATGAATTTGTATTTGTCCCGGGGTGGCACGAATTCCAAGTCTGTATTCGTCACAGGGTGGCACGAGTAGCAGTCCAGTGCCCGAATGAGTAACACCTGCAAAGAAACCACAAAATTTGGATAAAAAAAACTTGATATTAATAGCAGGGGACAAGGTCCCACCATGATCACCATTGAAATCCGAATGCGGGGTGACGGCATGCCAGATTATGATGCAAACGAAATTGATAAAAAAATGTTAAGTCCTACGAATGCGAGAAAAGTAATGCATGAAGGAAAGACGAGAGATGTTAGAAAATAAAGAAAAGTTGGGCCTCTTTTTATTAATTTTGCATTCAATCTGGTTACAATATGTCTCCCCCTCATCTAGGGCTCGGAGTGTTTGATACAATTCATTACATCAATGGATGGTACGCTTACAGTGTCCTCCACATGCCTACATTTGAAATGGGCAGGCCAAACATTGTCGTCGCTTGCATCTGTGTGTTTGTGTTCCTTGATACCCCTCTGGTGTTCCTTGTGGTGAGATCCTATGCTCAGATAAATATCAAAACAGTTAATATCATATGTGGATAAATGGAAAAACATGCAATCCCTAGGGCCTCCGACTAGTGAATACATAAAATAGCAAAACGATGGTCAGAACATGTCATAATGAACCCAAACTTTGATAGAAGCATAAAAACATCATCAAAGACACATTTCAAAAAGAACAATTGGGAAATCATGCATGGATTTCTAATCGCTCCGGGGTGGGACGATTAGGACTGTCACAAAACATGCAAAAGCAACCTTGCGAATGTCAAGCCTAGAGGCCTCCAAAACTCTTGCAAACTTGGGATTAGGCTAAAATGGGCATTTAGGGATGACCCAGAAGGTCATATTTGGCAGATTCTACCTAGATTGTCCCATATTTGAAAGCGCTCCATGTATGTTAGTAAATGCATAAAATGATAAAAACATGGTCAAAATAGGTCAGAATGTAATGAAACTTGAATAGCAGCATAAGTAAACCAAATAGAACATAATGCAAAAATAACAGTAGAGAAATTATTCATGGATTTCTAATCACTCCGGGGTGGGACGATTAGGACTGCAATAGTTTGGGGGGTGCCCGGGGGTAGGACGCCCGTCGTTTGGGGTCTGGTTTTGACACCAATCCACTTGGGATGGGTCCAAAACCTCCTAGGGGTTGTGTCAATGAATTTGGTGTGGGATTGTGGTCGATTTCTTAGGTTTTGGGTCAGTATTACGTTCCTAGTGTTCACCCGATAACCTCTCTCCTAAAAGATAAATTAGGGATGTAGGAAGCACAAAGGGGGAATGGGGGTACAATTTGGTAGCACTCTGTTGCTCCAAATGATCCCTACCCTCTCTTTTTTGGGGTGAGGAGTCTCACCCGTTTATAGACTTCAGGGGTCTCCTTTAAATGCACATGTGAGGGTGCCACTTGGCTTGCCATGCCTTTTTGGGGGAGAGAAGATTCCTCCCTGATTTAGAGTCTCCTTGCATGAGGCCTCCATGATCAGGGCATCCTTTACTGTAGTCCCTCTCTCTAATTTGAAACTGTTCCTCGCAATTGCATGCTCTGAAGGTGCAGTTAAGTGGTGTATCTATTGAGGTTTGACTTTTTGCCAGTCAAACCTGCTAATTGTCCCACCCTGGGACGATTGTTGCTAATCGTCCCGGGGTGGGGCAAATAGGATCCTAATCATCCCAGGGTGGGACGAATAGAGAGAAAAGTGCTTAAAAGGTGCCAAATTGACCTCTAACCTTCCAAAACTGATTTGGGAGTGGTTAGGACCATTGTTTAACCTCTGGAGACTGCCCTAGGGGGTATGTATGCCAATTCGGTCAGTGCTTGTAGTCACATAATCGGATTGGTGTTGTTTTGGTGTCTACACAAAGCACTTTCTAGAGTCGAGTTCTACTGCAACTACAACAATTCTTGCTCAACCATTTTCTCATGTTAGGTATAATTTTCCTGTGTTTTTTCATTCTATTTTCCTTTATTTAAAAATCCAAAAAAAACTACAAAAACATATGTTAGGATCCCATCTTAACCCTTAATGTAATAACTTCCATGATGTAATAATTCCTAAATAACATGGGTAGTACCCATGATTAATATTTTGTAATGTTCTAAATTTTATCTTATATAGTGCCTATGACAAATGGCACCCTTTTATGTAACACATGGCAGATAGGTTATGTAAGGTGGCCTTGTGCATGTAATTCGAGTGGCATTGTGCATGTAATTCGAGTGGCACTATGCATGTAATTTGGGTGGCATTATACATGTAATCCAGGTGGCATTTTGCATGTAATCCAACCATGGAAGGGAACTCTTTAAATACCCGAGAAGGCACCAATGTATTCATATTTTTGCAAATTAATGAAGTGTTGAAGGAGGTTGCCCCCTCGAAGAGGCCTGCGATTCTATCTTATTGTGAGATTGTTCCTTTATACAAATTCTTGTTATAATGTGTATTTTGTTCTGAATTTTTTTTTTTTTTTGAAAAAATTGAAAAAAACTTGTATTAAAACAAAGATCAGTTACAATTGGGAGTAGACACATCCCAGCCGAGAACAAAGAAAGCACATGATTACAAGGCACGAAAACGCGACCCTTTCCACCACAGACCGCTAAAAGTCAACAAGGCGACGCGACAACAATCCATCCTTGGCCGCGCCAGAGCAACAAGTCGCGAAATCGCGACATGTCGCGATATCGCGACAGCCTGTCCCCGTGGCGCCTATTCACCAAAAGTGTCGCGATATCGCGACGGCTTTTCCCCTTGGCGCCCATTCACCAAAAGTGTCGCGATATCGCGACGAGTTTTCCAAATGGCGCCTATTCTCCAAAAGTGTCGCGATATCGCGACGAGTTTTCCCCTTGGCGCCCATTCTTCAAAAGTGTCACGATATCGCGACGACTTTTCCCCATGGCGCCTATTCTCCAAAAGTGTCGCGATATCGCGACGAGTTTTCCCCTTGGCGCCCATTCTTCAAAAGTGTCGCGATATCGCGACGAGTTTTCCCCTTGGCGCCCATTCTTCAAAAGTGTCGCGATATCGCGACGATTTTTCCCCATGGCGCCTATTCTCCAAAAGTGTCGCGATATCGCGACGAGTTTTCCCCTTGGCGCCCATTCTTCAAAAGTGTCGCGATATCGCGACGAGTTTTCCCCTTGGCGCCCATTCTTCAAAAGTGTCGCGATATCGCGACGGCTTTTCCCCTTGGTGCCAATTCTCCAAAAATGTCACGATATCGCGACGACTTTTCCCCTTGGCGCCCATTCTCCAAAAGTGTCACGAAATCGCGATGACTTTTCCCCTTGGCGCTCATTCTCCAAAAGTGTCGCGATATCGCGACGTCTTTTCCCCATGGCGCCTATTCTCCAAAAGTGTCACGATATCGCGACGATTTTTCCCCTTGGCGCCCATTCTTCAAAAGTGTCACGATATCGCGACGACTTTTCCCCTTGGCGCCTATTCTCCAAAAGTGTCGCGATATCACGACGATTTTCCCCCTTGGCGCCCATTCTCCAAAAGTGTCGCGATATCGTGACAGCTTCCAACCAAAGGCCGCGACGGCGCAACAGGTCGCGATATCATGACAGCTTCCCTCTAAAGGCCGTGACGGTGCAACAGGTCATGATATCGTGATAGCTTCTCTCCAAAGGCCGCGACAGCGCAACATGTCGCGATATCGTGACAGTTTCCCTCCAAAGTCCGCGATGGCGCAACATGTCATGATATCACGACAGTTTCCCTCCAAAGTCCGCGACGGCACAACATGTCACGATATCACGATAGTTTCCCTCCAAAGTCCGCGACGGCGCGACATGTCGCGATATCGCGACAGCTTCCCTCCAAAGGCCGCGACGGCGCAACATGTCGCGATATCGCGACAACTTCCCTCCAAAGGCCGCGACGGCGCAACAGGTCACGATATCGTGACAAAAACCACCCTTAGCATTATCTTTGCTCATTGTCTCAAGGATCGTTCAAGACCCTGCCTAATCACTTCATCCTCCAAAGGCATGTCACTATGTAGCTGCACCCCTACCTCTTTCTCAGCACCCATCTTCGCAAGGAAATCGGCCGCTTTATTTAAATCTCTACTCACATAAACGGGGATCACATCATCTAATTCCCTCCATAGTTCCTTGATTTGAGAGACCAGAATCCGCAACCTCCATGCTTTCGAAGCAAAGTTCCTCATGCGGTCTAGAGCGCCAACCAGAATTTGAGAATCAGATTCGAGAATTATCCTCCTGTGGCCCTGATTAACTGCCCAGATGGAAGCAGATTTGATAGCAATGGCTTCTGCTTCATTGTTTGTGGCTCTTCCCAAGCCTTGCAGTTCCCAATAGAGCATTGAACCAGCATGATCCCGACAAACTACACCAATTTCGGCACTACCCGGATTGCCTTTTGCAGCTCCATCAGTATTGATTTTGATCCAACCTTCTGGGGGTGGTTTCCAGCTAGCTCTGTCTGTCTCTCTTGCTCTTCGACTCCCTCTTCCGGTGGCCCAGGACCAACTTTGATTTTCCTCTTCGGCATAGATGGCAACGGTTTACGTGACTTTGCTCCAGATGACTTGCCAAACTCCATCTAGCGAGGAGTGAGTTTCTCTAAAAATACGAGCATTTCTCTCCAACCACACTTGCCACCAGATGAAAAGTAAGCCAAGCTCCCAACCAATTCGAAGAGCTTTAGATTTAAATCTACCCCTCTTCCATCTTTCCCAAATATTGGTCCGAGTCAGATCACCATTAGCCTGGAGTTTATAGTGAGAGAACCAACGCTTCCAAATCCGACGCGTGAAAGGGCACTCAAACATCAGATGATCAGTTGTTTCCTCGTTCTTGTGGCATAATACACACTGAGATGGACCGATGATTCCTCTACTTTCGAGATTGTCAAAAGTGAGAATTCCATTGTGCATAAACTGCCAGGCAAAGAAATTCACTTTCGGCCAGCCCTTGGAATGCCATATCTTCCTCCAATCTTGAACCGAAAATGAATGTGGGGGAGGCTCTGGGAGGATCTTATCGTATCCGTCCTTCACTTGTATATACCCCAAGGTTCCCATAGCCCCAAGCTAATTCATCCTCCTCGTCTCTCCCCGTGAGAAACCTTTCCTGTCAAGATTTTGGTCAAGATGGGTGCCAGCTCCGGAGGGATTGTAATTGGCCACTCCTCCAACCTCTTAAACTTCTTAAACTTATACTCCCCCATTTGGCTAGTGTTGAAATAACTTTCAATTTGGACCCAGCCCTTGGCTTCTATGGCGGATTTAATTGGTTGTAATTCAGGAAACTCAGCAATGATGGGTGGGTACTGGTCCCATGAATCAGTCCAAAAATGTGCCTTCTCCCCTCTCCCCACTTTCCAAAACAATTGGTCTTTAATAACCTGAGATCCAAGCTTGAGAGCCTGCCACACTAAGGATCCAGTACCATCGAGAGGGAAACGGCCCACCTCATTGGGGTGAACATGACCCAAATATTTATTGGTTAGGATTCTATTGAATAAGGATGTTGGTTGGGAAATCCACCTCCAGTACAGTTTTCCAGCCAAAGCTTTGTTATTAAGCTTGGAGCTTCTCAGTCCCAACCCTCCTTTTTCCTTGGGCTGGGTAACTTTATCCCAACCAACCAAGGCCCATTTCCTCTCCCCTTTTGCTCCTTCCCATAAAAATCTTCTAGCCATTTTGTCCAGCTCTTTCCATATAGTATGTGGGGCAGCCAGGATAGAGAATTTATAAATTGGCATGGCTCTGAATAACTGACTATAAGAAAGTTAATCTACCCCCATAGCTTAACCATTTATGAGACCAATGATTCATTCTATCTTTGATACCATCCAAAAGATCCTTCTAGATATCTATTTTTAATTTTTTGAAATGCAAAGGAACCCCCAAGTAAACTACTGGAAGAGAGGTCCTAGTGAATCCCAAGATCTCTATAACTCTGTCTTGTAGCCTTTGGTCAAGATTGAAGAAGACCACTTTGGATTTTTTATCATTGATGACTTGGTTTGAAGCCCTAAGGTAGACATTAAGAGTATCTTTGATTCCTCTAGCTTCCATGAAGCTGGCCACTCCAACCAATCTGTATCATCCACAAACTGTAAGTGAGTCAAAATTTCCTCACCCACCTTGATACCGTTAGCAGGCCTTGATGTCTTCTCCTCAAGAAAAGTCTACCTAATCCTTCAGCCAAAATGAGGAAAAGATAGGGAGAGCAAGGGTCCCCTTGACGAAGACCACGTGTGGCTCCAAAAGGTTGCGAGGGAAGACCCTTGATTAGAACAGAATAAGAAGGCGTAGAAACACAACTCATGACCCAATCTATCCAGTTTTGAGAGAAACCAAAGGCTGCCATCATCTTTGACAAGAAACTCCACTCCACCCTATCATAAGCCTTGGACATATCCAGTTTAATGAACATTCCTTTATTACCAGATTTTTGCATTGTATGGATTGCCTCCTGAGCGAGAACCACCCCATCCAAGATCTGTCTACCCTCTACAAAACCCCCTTGCTCTGAGGAAATGATGTTATGAAGGAGAGGTTTTAGCCGTTCAGCCATTATCTTTGTGATTATTTTATAAATCACGTTGCATAAGGCAATAGGTCTGAAATCAGAGATATGAGCCCCCTCCTCCCCTTTTGGAATTAAAGTGATGAAGGTATGATTTATTGCCTTAAGCATTCTTTTATTAGTTATGGACTCCTCTGTGACAGCCAAAACATCCTCCTCCAAAGTATCCCAAAAGGCCTGAAAAAACTCAATAGGAAAGCCATCTGGACCTGGAGATTTGCCAGTGCTCATTCCAAAGACCACATTCTTCAGTTCATCTCTATCAATGGGTCTAAGAAGGGCCTGATTTTCTTCTTCGAGATAACAGAGGGTATGACATCAATAACTTCATTTTGGGCCTCTACATCTTGCTCCATACTTTCCTTAAAAAGTTTAGAAAAATAATCCATTGAATGGGAATGCATACCGGGAAGAGTATCAAAGGAGTGTCCATTCTCATCTTGAAGGACTTCCATGTTATTCATCTGTCTCCTAGCACAGGTAGATCGATGGAAAAATTTTGTATTTCTATCACCTTCTAATAACCAAGTGTTTCTTGCTCTCTGTTTCCAGTAAGTCTCCTCTTGGTTATCAATGTCCTCAACCGCTTTGCGCAAGGCATCATCCTCGGTTTTGAGCTGCTCAGTAATTGTTCCTTCCCTGAAGTGTTTTTGAACCTCTTCCCATCTGGCCACCAAGGGAGCTCTTTGGAGCTGGAAATCTGACTTATTAGCTTGCCTCCACTGTTTCAGTTGAACTTTGACAAAATGAAGCTGTTTGTGGAATCTAAACATTGTTGTCCCAAAAGGTAGACGACCTTCTTCCCACCACTATGGAATTTTCTTTCGAAGATCCTCCTTTTGTAACCAAAAATTCTCAAATTTAAAAGGTTTGTGATGTTGCCCTGTCATAGTCCCTCCCTCCAACAAAATGGGAAAGTGATCTGAAACTGGGCCCTCCAAAATCTGGAATTTAATATTCCACTTTACAAATGCCTCCTCTGAGACCAGAAAATGGTCTAGCTTTACCTTCCTGCTGTGTGGCTCCCTCCTCTTGTTAGTCCAAGTAAAGTAGGTTCCAGGGCCTTTAATATCCACTAGGTGAAAGGCCTGGACTTGGGCAATCAGAAGCCGGTCCCCTGGATCCAAAATTGGGGTTCCACCTTCCTGATCTCGAGCAGATAATTTAGCATTAAAATCCCCAGCAATAATCCAGTCTAAATCTTCCCTTGAGGACCTCATGTTATGTACAGACTTTCCATTGGAGCCTCTGGCCATCAAGGTTTTGAGCCCCATAAAAATTTGTGATTAAAACATGTTCAGTTGTGACATTATTCCTAAAATGAGATGTGAGAACACCCCTCCAAGCTATATGTTCTATTGCAGTCCATTCCAGAGGGTTCCAAAGAGTAACAATCCCCCCTGAGGCACCTTGGGCAGCCACATCCATATGACCAGCGCCCCTCCAGATTCTATTAACTGTTTTACACATAAGATCTAAAGACATTTTTGTCTCCTGGATAAGCAAAAAGTCTGTTTTACATTTTCCTAAGAGTCTTTGAACAGCAGATTGATGGGTTCTACTGTTTAAACCCCTAACATTCCAAGATTGAATAATCATTGAAAACCTTGAGAGCAGTAAGAATCAATTGTCCTCACCGATCCTCCGGTGATCAGCTTGTCTCCTTGAGCTGCTAGCGAGGTCCTTATTTGATTTTTTGCCCGCTCCTTGAGAATTACTATTTTTGGATCTCTTTTCCACTGAGTTATCCCTAGGGCTGGCCTTTCTCTATTCTTTTCTGCAATTCCCATGTTGACATCCTTAATTACTGGCTGCGCTTGGGAGTGCACTATCAATGCCCCTGCATTCTCTGGCTGCGGTAACTCAGTGGACTCAATCACCTGTTCTAAGACAAGGGGAGATGAAGGAGAAGCATGAGTGTGGATGTTATTATCCTCAATATTCCCATCCACTCCTTCCATGACTTGATCCTCTTGATCCACTAGTGTCTTAAAAATTTCATATCTATTGGCTGGCTTGAGTTGTGATTGCTCCTTACCATTTTTCTTTTGCTTTCTCCTTCTTTTGGGCTGTTCAAAGCCATCTTTCTGAACATCATTACCCTGAGGAGTATTGGATGGTTCTTTGGCAAGAGTAGACTTACCCTCTCTGGGGCGATTTGGCATTCCAAGCGGGGCCTCCGTTTTTGTGTTCAAAATATTTGGACAAAATCGGGCCAAATGCCCATGTTTGTGGCAAACTCTACATCTGAAGGGCAGAGCCTCATAATCTAACTGTTGGATCCAAGATAGTCTTGCCAGTTCAAGTTCCACCTCTGTCGGTAGAGGCTGGCTAATATCCATTTCCACGCAAATTCTTGCAAAGACAGTTGTGTTACCTTCTATGGTGTCCTTGGAGACGCCCAGATGTCTATCGAGGGAGTTACCGATCATTTCCAGAACCTGCTCACCCCAAAACTCCATCGGAAGAGCATACAACCGGATCCAAACCGGGACAGCCGTGGGTTCAATACGAGGATCGAAACCCACTCTCCAGGGTTGAACAAATAACCCTGCTGGACCGTGGTTCCTCTTTTATGATTCAAAAGCCCTGTTTCTATCGGCTAGAGAAGAAAAACTAACAATGAAATACCCATTGCTAATAAACCATAAGGAGTACTCACCATGAGGCTCCCGGTTACGTCGACCCGGGTATGCAAGAAATTCGGGGTAGGTCGGATACCCATGAATTTACTGAGATCAGATCATGGTTAGCTCTGTATATGATTGTGTCTTCGACCATCTTTGGTTCGATGACAATCTTGGGTCTTGAGGCGGATTGTGGGAGGCATCCATTAACTCGATGTCTTTGTTGAACTCTTGCCGAGCGTTCTTGAAGAGCGTATGAAGAGTATTTCTCCGAGCTTCGTCATTGGAAGACGAAGAATTTTCTTTTAGCAATTCGGCGTAAGAGCTCTTTCTCCCCGGAGAGAGGATCCGGAGGAGACCCCATTGGGCCCTCCTAGGGCAGCAGACGTTCCTTCAGATCCACAGTAACTAGAATAACACTACAGCAACCCACCTGATGCCCTGGATTTTCCTTCACTCCACAAACCCTAGAACATCGCCTGTCACCTCATTTTGTTCTGAATATTAATATGATGTTTATGTGAGTTTATTTTCAAGCAATTATGTGAGAGTGTGTTTATTTGAGTTTATTTTATAGTAGGATCCTAACAAATGGTATCAGAGCGCTTTCTAAGGCCAAGTTCTTTTGTAATAGTAATGATTCTTGCCTATTAGGTATAATCCTCTGTTATTTTCATGTTATTTTTTTTTTTTTACTATTATAAAAAAAAACAAATACCAATCAAAATATATATATAGTCTTTTTTAGTTGAGATGATTTTGGGACAAAAGATATTTGGCCAACAAATCATCCATATAATCTTCCAAAGTTGTATGCATGTGATCATGGAAGATGTATGTCATAGCACGTTGGTAGGTAGCGCCAGCATTTTTAAGGCCAAAGGGCATGACCTTATAACAAAATGTCCCCAAAGGTGTCGTGAACGTCGTTTTTAGTTGATCATCAGGATTGATACGAATCTGGTTGTATCCCAAGAAAACATCCATGAGGGAAAGCATTTTGTGGCCTTCTGTAACGTCTACCAATGCATCGATGCTAGGCAAGGAGAAACCATCCTTGGGACTTGCTTTGTTTAGATCTTGAAAATCGATGCATATGCGAATCCTCCCATATGGATTTTTGATAGGTACCATGTTGGACAGCCATGGTGGGTAATCCATGCAGATGACAAACTGTGCATCTAACAGCTTTTGTAGCTCATATTTGACCATTAAAGCCACTGTTGGGTGCATCTTATGTAACTTTTGCTTAACTGGCTTGACTCTCGGATCAAGCATCAGATTATGCATGACTAGATGCGGGTCTAGCCCCAACATGTCTTTGTAGGACCATGCAAAAACCTCCTTCTATTTAAGAAGGGCAATGTACTCGTCTTGTTATTCAGGGGATAGACTCACCCCCAACTTGATGATTTGCAGATTCATTGGATCAAAAATGATGTCTACATCAATTATCTCTTCGACTGACATGTGGGATCCATCTTCCAACTGGTGTGGAGTTGAGATCAGGTGGATATCATTTGCTGAATTTAGATCTGCATTGGGAACATCGGGTTCCTCTTCAAAATGGAAGATATCCTGAGTCTATCATGGGGTGAAATGGAACATCTCATCGCAAGGCCAGTACTCTGATGGGGATGGTGGTGAGTCAACGTGATCCCAGTCTATGGAATCTAGGTCTAGATACAATGGTCTTGTTGGATCAGCTGTATTGTGGATGGAGGCAGTTAAATCAATGGAGATCATGTTGATGGAATGAATTTGGTTCCCATTACCGCGTGGGTGTTGATGTGGACATTCTTGGTGATCCTTCTACCCCAGATCTAGCTCTATGGATACTGGCATAAAAGGATCGGCCCTATGTGTGGATAAAAGGATAGGGTCTACCCTTGGCACTGATGGTCCTATGGGGTCTCTAGGTGGGAGGTGCTCTCTGTATGCCCAAAGTGGTGGATGAAGAACTTAATTTAACTATGCTTGGTTTAAGTGCCACCTATGCCTTGGTCCCATATTTAAATGTTTGAACATATCATCGATGTCTATGGGGTATTCTTGTTGCCCCATATGGTTGAGATATGCCATCTCAATCTCATCCTCATAGTCGCTATCGGAGATCCATAGGCCTTCATTGGCTCTGACAACTATGTGCCCCTGTGGCTGGTATAGCCTCCCACTAGGCGTTTCTTGATCACTTGGCCTTATGGCCGGCATGGGAGGCTCATTTTTTTTTAGCATGTTGATTTGGCCCCTTTTGGGTTGTTTTGCTCTCTACGAGAGGGCTAGATTCTCTTGAGGTGGCAATTGCCTGAGTGGAACATAAAGGGGGAACATTACCTCGAAGTTCTCTTGATAGTCGTCAATGGTCGTTACTTGTGAGTGATTACTATCAAACTCAAAAGGGTCCCAGGGTGCTACCTCGTAATCTGACTCATCTTTAGAAGACTCTCCTTGATCTTGTTCATATCCCTCTTGGAGGTTATCCCTTGAACTTTCCCCTTTCTCGATCAAAGGGGAAGGGTTGTTGAGGTCAACAAGGTTTGTTGTTAACCATGGGAGATAGTCCCCCATTGTGTATGTTGTGTTGGGTTTGGCATATGGATCTTGTGCCAACCCATACCTGTTGCCTAGACCTAGGCATTGCATGGTTTCTACCAAAATCTCAAGGGGAAAAGGGTGGTTGAACCCTCCTAATTTATCATATGGCATCTGGTATCTTGGTTGACAAAGAGTGTGCATTCCTTGTTCGTATCTGCCCAATCCATATCCATGCCAATTACATTGGTCTAGGTATTTCAATGTGAATTCTGGGTTGGACAAGTAATCAACTTTCTCAGCAAATGGCTCTTCGTCATCTTCCTCTTGTAGGTAGGGTTCCAGGCCATTCTCGAGGCCCCCATATACAAAGTTTGTCTAATTTGGCAGGTAACCTAAAGGGAAGATAGTACCAATGGGGAGGCGAGGTCTCCCCATATCTTGCACGGATTCGAGTGCGGGTGTTGCCATAATGTTCTGCACTAGGTACTCCCCTAGGCCCGTATTGACCATCTCAACAATAACTTTTGGTAGTTGAGGGGGAGGGAATGGGAGTTCTCCCTGAGTCCACTCAATGTTGGGTGAACCAGGTGTCTCGACTTCCATTTGGCTGGGCACCTCTATGGTATGATCATTTCGTTGTCCTTTGGTGTGGCCACCATAGGTGGCATTGTTGGTGAAGGGACAGACGACGAATATGGGCCAGGTCGGTTACTTGAGGGACTCAAAAACGAGGATGTAGGTGGAATCAGACCCTATGTGGATGGATTCAATTTAAAGTCCAAATGTGTCGATGGGAGGGTCGATTGTGGCATCAGCTGCACCACATTGCAAAACTTAAAGGGCTCTAAGTCTTTTGGGACTACATGTACTTGCCCTTCGTATGTGTACTTGAGGCATTGATGGGTTATCGAAGGGACACACTTCATGTCCCTGATCCAAGGCTGGCCTAGCAAGATATTGTAGGCCATCTCACCCTCAAGGATGTGACACAACATAGGAATGGTCTTTTGTCCTACTTGTATGGGCAGGACAATTGTGCCAACCATCGAGCATAATGCATCGTTGAATGCTCGAAGAGTGTAGGTGGACGCCACAATGTGGGATGCTGGCAGCTTAAGATGTTTTAATTCTGCAGTCATGATTATGTTGCTGTATGAGCCAGTGTCCACCAACACCCTCTTGAATGGAATCCTGTTTACCCGTGCAATGACGTGCAGGGGTGGATCCACCATATCACTAGTCACTGATTTTAGTTCGTCTTCCCTGAAGGTTATGATCGGTTTTGTGCATTGTCTCATGTGTCCTACAAAGTTGTTGAAATAATTGGGTTCTTGGGGCTATAGCTCAATGGCTTTGAGTATCTCCATCAGAGCTTCCCGATGGGGCGATGATTATTGGATGAGCTCATAGATGACGTGGTCCTTAAACGCTGAGTAAGCTTGGTCTGAATTATGGCCACTATTGTAGGTGGGGGAGGTTGCATAGGGTGTTGTGGAGGTTGTGACGTTGATGGAACATCTCCTGTAGCTACAACGGGTGTAGTCATGTTTGGGCATCTTTTGTTCTACGTCACGATGCTTATCATCCCAACGTACCCTTGCATGGGGTAGTTTTGTGTCACCTCATTCACCTGTACAGTCTTTGCCTACGCGTCATGGGTAGGTAAGGGGTCTTTGATGACGTCCATTTGTTGGTTGCTCAGCGCTACGGGATTATCCACCACGAGCGTCTTGTTGTCTATCAAGTCCTGCACCAAGTTTTTGAATTTCCAACAGGTGAAGATGTCATGTCCTTTTTGCCAGTGGAATCTACAATATAAATCCTCCCTATAGCCTTTGGGTTTTGGTGCGTTGGGGTCTATGGGTCAAGTTTTTAACAATTTTATCAAGTTTACCATGAACAAGCGGTCAAACAAGGAGTCTCTAGACTCTGTGAATTGTCGCTTAGGGCAATGCTGTTGATTTTGCTCTTGCTTGTGGTTTTCTTTTTCATAGTTAGCAAGAGGAACTATCTGATAATTAGCCTTTGGGGGCTATGTCGTTTGTGTAGGCAGCGGTATAGTTATGGCAACTTGATTGACCGTAGCGGGTTTCGGTTGCGTGGGACCAATTTTGGCATTTTTGGTCCACTCTTTCTTGCGTGGCTTGGCAATCTTGCCATCTTGAATTTTAATCTCCTCAATTATCCTAGCTTGTGCCAAGGCTTCTTCTAGGGTGGCATATTTTTGCAGCTGCAATAGCACGGAGATCGACCTTATGCAACTCTTTGAAAACATCTAAGTCATGTTGGCCATAGGAGGGAGGTAGGGTAGCTTTGAAAGCAATGTCCTCCACCGATTCCCATAAGCGGCTATGGTCTCATCATCATACTGCTTAAGGCTAGCTAGGTCACTTAAGGATGCCTTCTTCTTGGTGTTGAAGGCAAAACGTTCAAGGAACGCATCCACTAGTGATGGGGAGCCAATTCAACCACAAATAAAATGACGCAATTTTATTTGAAAGACGCAGTGTTATTAATTTCGAAGCAGGGAGCTTTTACAATAAAATACCATGAAAATAAATACACAGTGCTTTAAATGCAAAATACAGCCGTAGCCTTCCTTTCTCCCCCAGCCTCTCGAATCCTTCAAAGAAATCCTTTTTATCCTCTATGTTTCGTGCTGCACCGCCGTTCATAACCGCCTTAACGGTTTCTGGAACGGTCATATGGAACGGCCTTAACGGCCTTTGAAACTGCCGCTTGGAACGGCCTTCACGATCTCAGGCACTGCCACTCGGAACTGCCACTTGGAACTGCCACCTGGAACTGCCACTTGGAACGCCACCTGGAACTGCCACTTTGGCTTTGTCTGCTAAGGTGTCGCGATATCGCGACCTTTCTTTGCGTTTTGGCTTTGGCTGCCAAGGTGTCGCGATATCGCGACACTTCTTTGTGTTTTGGCTTTGTCGGCCAAGGTGTCGCGATATCGCGACACTTCTTTGTGTTTTGGCTTTGCCGGCCAAGGTGTCGCGATATCGCGACACTTCTTTGAGTTTTGGCTTTGCCGGCCAAGGTGTCGCGATATCGCGACACTTCTTTGAGTTTTGGCTTTGCCGGCCAAGGTGTCGCGATATCGCGACACTTCTTTGAGCTTTGGCTTTGGCGGCCAAAGTGTCGCGATATCGCGACACTTCTTTGAGCTTTGGCTTTGGCGGCCAAAGTGTCGCGATATCGCGACAACTTTGGTGTCGCGATATCGCGACCAATGTTACACTTAGTCGATTTTGCAAATTGTGAACTTTCGACCATGAGTTGCATTTGCCATGGTGCTTCAGAATACGTCGCGATATCGCGACGACATTTGCGTCGCGATATCGCGACCATTAGTTGCTTTGGCCACGGTGCTCGAAATACGTCGCGATATCGCGACGACATTTGCGTCGCGATATCGCGACCATTAGTTGCTTTGGCCACGGTGCTCGAAATACGTCGCGATATCGCGACCAATATTTCGGATTGGACCATTTATACTTGGTCATTTTTTGCAATTTTTGAACTTTTTCAACTTTGAACTTTTTTTTGGTGATGCAAGATTGCTGCGCTGCCCGAGATGCTCCTGCATCAGACACCCGGGGTAGATGTTTAGAAGTGATCCTCACTTCTGGATGGTCAGAGGAAAACCCAAACGATCAACCTCTGATTTGGACAACCACGTGGCATCTTCGACAAGTCTGTTCTTCCACTTGACCAAATACTCCGAATATTGCTTGTTTCGGGTACTTACGCTGCACGAGTGTCGAGTATGTCTTCAATTTCTTCTTTGTCTGGAGTGGATGCAGGAATGTTCCACAGATCCGGACTGGGTGGTTCACTACAACTTCCTGCATGATATTCAACCAAGTCTGAAATATTAAAGATAGGTGAAATATTCAGCTCACTTGGGAGATCAACTTCATAGGCATTGCCTGAATCTCGTTTGCCTATGATCCGGCATGGTCCAAACTTCTTCATCTTCAACTTATTGTAAGTTTTTCTAGGAAAACGTTCCTTACGCAAGTGAACCATGACTTCATCCCCTACTTGGAATTCTTTGAAACGTCGCTTCTGATCTGCTCTGGCTTTGTAAGTAGCATTCATTTGACTGATATGCTTGTTGTACCTCTTCATGTAAAGTCTTCATGTGTGCTAGCAAAGTCTTCGACTTCAACATCGCACTTGTCTGCTTTATCCATCGGTCTCAACTCGAAGCGTTTCTAGGGTTGTACCCATGCACAATCTGGAATGGTGATTTACCAGTACTGCGATTGACGAGAATTGTTGTAAGCAAACTCTGCTCGGGGTAAAATCAGATCCCATCCCTTCGGTTTATCTCCTACCAAACATCGTAGAAGATTACCCAAACTTCTGTTGACTACCTCGGTCTGTCCATCAGTCTGCGGATGGTACGCAAAACTGAATTTCAAGTCTGTTTTCAGCTTCTTCCATAGAGTTCTCCAGAAATAACCCACAAATTTGGTATCTCTGTCCGAAACAATGCTTTGGGGTAGACCATGAAGTCGGACTACCTCCTTGAAGAACAAGCCGGCAATGTGAACCGCATCACTTGTCTTCTGACATGGAATAAAATGGGCCATTTTCGAAAACCTGTCAACAACAACAAAAATGGCATCATTTCCACGTTGTGTTCTTGGCAGACCAAGAACAAAATCCATGCTGATATCTTCCCAAGGTCTTCCTGGTACAGGCAATGGCTGGTACATTCCTGTATTCTGGCTGACTCCTTTTGCCATCTGGCACACTCTGCAACCTTGCACAAATCTGGTCACATCCGGTTGCAACTGTGGCCAATGGTAATTCTCACTAACAAGAGCAATGGTCTTATCACGGCCAAAATGCCCTGCTAGTCCTCCACTATGCTTCTCTTTGATCAAATTTTCCCTCATGGAACTTCGGGGAATGCACAATTGATTCTTCCGAAATAGCATCCCATCTTGGATCATGAAATCTAACCACTTAGTGCGATCCACGGTAGTAGGAGACACACATGCGGTCCATGCCTCTGCAAAATCTGGATCTGTTGGGTATAAACTCTTGAGTTCATCAAACCCAACAACCTGCACTCTCATTTCCATCAACAAATTATGCCTTCTACTCAAGGCATCTGCAACTCTATTAGATTTGCCACTTCTATGCTTTAGTACAAAGGTATAACTCTGCAGGAATTCAACCCACTTCAAATGTCGTTGGTTAAGTTTACCTTGACTATTGATATACTTGCAAAGCTTGATGGTCAATATATAAAACAAACTCTTTGGTTAGCAAATAATGTCTCCATTTCTTAAGAGCCTGAATTATAGCATAGAATTCTTGATCATAAACAGAGTATTTCTTTCTAGCATCATTCAATTTTTCACTAAAATATGCAACAGGTTTACCTTCTTGACTCAACACAGCTCCAATGGCACTGCCACTGGCATCACAGTCAACCTGAAACACTTTATTAAAATTTGGAAGTGCCAGAATGGGCTGTTCTGTCACTTTCTTCTTCAATATATTCATGTTGGTATCTGCTTTGGTAGTCCACTTAAATTCTCTCTTATCCCCTCTCATAGTTTATGTTAGGGGTGCACAAATACTGCTAAAGTCTCTAATAAACTTTCTATAGAAACTTGCAAGACCGTGAAATGATCTTACCTCTGTCACATTCCTTGGAGCAGGCCATTCAAGGATAGCCTTCACTTTCTCAGGATCCATTTTCAGACCCTCCTCTGAGATGACAAATCCCAGGTATATCAACTCTTTCTGTACAAAACTGCACTTCTGTATATTTATCAATAACTGCTCCTCACGCAGTTTTTCAAAAACTGTCCGAACATGCAACAAATGTTCATCCAATGTTGTACTAAAAATCAGAATATCATCTAGATACACTATCACGAACTTTTCCAGGAAGTCACGTAATACTTCATTCATCAACCTCATAAATGTACTGGGTGCATTAGTCAGTCCAAACGGCATAACTAACCACTCATACAAACCCTCTCTGGTTTTAAAGGTTGTCTTCCATTCATCACCCTCTCGAACACGTATCTGATGATATCCGCTCTTCAAATCAATCTTAGTGAAGTATTTAGCTCCACTCAAGCAATCCATTATATCGTCCATTACGGGTAATGGAAAGCGATATTTAATAGTAATTTTATTAATGGCTCGGGAATCAGTGCACATTCGCCATTCGCCATTCTTCTTTGGTGCAAGTACTGTTGGCACTGCACAAGGGCTCAAACTTGCTCGAATCAAACCCTTCCTCAACAATTCCTGAACTTGTCGGTTCAATTCTTCATTCTCAACAGGAGACATTCTATGAGCTGCCTTGTTGGGTAAGCTAGATCCTGGCATTAAGTCAATCTGATGACTAATCTTCCTCATTGGTGGCAAACCCTCAGGCACATTGTTTGATATAATATCAGGAAATTCTGCTAACAGATGTTCAACTTCTGTTGGAATGTTAGTAGTATCTTCTCTTTTTACATGAGGAATTAATGCATAACACATTGAATCCCTCTTTATACCATCCAAAAATTTTTTGCCATCTACTAAACAAATTCTAGCATTATTGCATACCTTTTCCTCAACCTCCTTTAATGGCTTCAGTTTGTGGCGTACTCCATCTTTTGTCAGGGAATAGGTATTTGCATGTCCATCATGCGTTGCACGTCTATCAAATTGCCATGGTCTTCCAAGCAACAAATGGCAAGCATCCATCGGCAAAATATCACACAGGACCTCATCCTGGTATCTTCCAATTTTGAACTTGACCAAGCATTGTTCACTGACCAATGCTCTATGATCCTTCTGCAACCATGCAATCCGGTATGGATGCGGGTGCTGTTTTCTTTCTAGCTTTAATTTAGCTACCATTTCCTCAGAAACCAAATTATCTGTACTACCATTATCAATAATAATATTACAGATTTTACCTGAACATTTACACCTTGTGCGAAACAGGCTTTTCCGTTGATCTGGTTCCTTCTCTTCATTCAACAAAGTTCTTCTTGTGATCATCACTTCTCCGTGCTCTGCTTCTTCAAAGTGCTCGGATTCAACACCATCCTCAGCAACTGCAGCTCTGGCATTTCCTTCAGGCCTTCTGTTTGGTGCTTCTTGGTGTTTGGGACACTCATACGATCGATGCCCTTCTTCTCCGCAATTAAAATAGGTTCCACGGAATCTGCCTCTGCCATATCCGCGTCCACCTCTTCCTCTGCCCCTTTGATAATCATTGTTCTGATTACGGGGTCGGTAAGCATTCTCCTCCTTCTGTTCCTGGCGATTGCTGGTTTCACCATTCTATTTTTTATCATCATATTTAATTCCACTGGTTCTTCCACCAGTTCTTCCACCACGACCTCTTCCTCTTTGCTTGCTGTCAAATCTGCGATTCAGTTTCTCTTCTACTTTCAGAGCAAACTGATAAGCATCTTCAATGCTGTTCATTCGAACCAGACTCAATTCCTCTTGCACGCTGGTTCTCAACCCATTAATGTAACGGGCTACTCTTTCCTTAGTTGCTTCCGTATGACCGGTTCTAATAGAAATTTTAAAAAATTCCTCGGTATACTCTTTAACAGTTTTGCTGGACTGTCGCAAACTCTGCATTTTTCGTAGCAGATCTAATTCGTAATCTGCTGGAATAAATTGCCGTTTCAATTTTTCCACCATTCGATCCCATCTGGAGATCTTTTCTTTGCCTCTCCGGTTTCTTTCCAACTGCACTCCTTTCCACCATATGCCAGCATGTCCTTTTAATTTTGTTCTGGCAAATTTTATTCGATTAGGATCTTCAACGTCCTCATAATCGAAATATTCTTCCATGTCATTAATCCAGTCGATTAATTCTTCTGGATTTAAATTTCCAGCATACGTAGAAACGTCAATTTTTGGTCTTTTTCCAATCTGCGAAATGGCTTTTATCATTCGCGACTCTGCGGCACTCATTTCTTCTTCTTCCGCTTCAGACGGGTCTTCAACTCCGTCATCATCGCTGCGATCTTCTCCTCTTGGCTCTATTCCCCTGCGCAATTCTTCCTGCAATGCCAACACTTGTCTCTGCAATGCACGAAAATCCCCTTCAGGAACCACGTTCCTTCCAGCACCACGATTTCTACGCGGCGGCATTCTGTCTCACAATTTCTCAGAAACCCGTAACCCCGATCCTGGTGTGAGCTGCCTCCCGTTCGGCGCTCTGCTCAACACTCTCAGAATCTTACGGCTCTGATACCACTTGATGGGGAGCCAATTCAACCACAAATAAAATGACGCAATTTTATTTGAAAGACGCAGTGTTATTAATTTCGAAGCAGGGAGCTTTTACAATAAAATACCATGAAAATAAATACACAGTGCTTTAAATGCAAAATACAGCCGCAGCCTTCCTTTCTCCCCCAGCCTCTCGAATCCTTCAAAGAAATCCTTTTTATCCTCTATGTTTCGTGCTGCACCGCCGTTCATAACCGCCTTAACGGTTTCTGGAACGGTCATATGGAACGGCCTTAACGGCCTTTGAAACTGCCGCTTGGAACGGCCTTCACGATCTCAGGCACTGCCACTCGGAACTGCCACTTGGAACTGCCACCTGGAACTGCCACTTGGAACGCCACCTGGAACTGCCACTTTGGCTTTGTCTGCTAAGGTGTCGCGATATCGCGACCTTTCTTTGCGTTTTGGCTTTGGCTGCCAAGGTGTCGCGATATCGCGACACTTCTTTGTGTTTTGGCTTTGCCGGCCAAGGTGTCGCGATATCGCGACACTTCTTTGTGTTTTGGCTTTTCCGGCCAAGGTGTCGCGATATCGCGACACTTCTTTGAGTTTTGGCTTTGCCGGCCAAGGTGTCGCGATATCGCGACACTTCTTTGAGTTTTGGCTTTGCCGGCCAAGGTGTCGCGATATCGCGACACTTCTTTGAGTTTTGCTTTGCGGCCAAAGTGTCGCGATATCGCGACACTTCTTTGAGCTTTGGTTTTTGCGGCCAAAGTGTCGCGATATCGCGACAACTTTGGTGTCGCGATATCGCGACCAATGTTACACTTAGTCGATTTTGCAAATTGTGAACTTTCGACCATGAGTTGCATTTGCCATGGTGCTTCGAAATACGTCGCGATATCGCGACGACATTTGCGTCGCGATATCGCGACCATTAGTTGCTTTGGCCACGGTGCTCGAAATACGTCGCGATATCGCGACGACATTTGCGTCGCGATATCGCGACCATTAGTTGCTTTGGCCACGGTGCTCGAAATACGTCGCGATATCGCGACCAATTTTATACTTGGTCATTTTTTGCAATTTTTGAACTTTTTCAACTTTGAACTTTTTTTTGGTGATGCAAGATTGCTGCGCTGCCCGAGATGCTCCTGCATCAACTAGCTCGTCTAGATTGTTGATGCTATGCTTCGGCAATTGGGTAAACCAGTCCGAGGCAGGACCTGTGAACATGGTTATAAACGTTCTCAAAAGCAATGCATCATTATCCTTAATGCCAAAGCATTGACTTAGGAACCTTGTGACGTGCTCTTGGGCATCCTCATCCCATCTAAAAATTGCCAATTAAGGCATTTTGAAGTGGTCGGGGTATAGGGGTGCCAGAACTGAAGGATGCACAGGGTGACTGCGGAGCTGGCATAAGGTGGGCTTTTGGGGCCCTAAAGTCTTGGTCTCCACAGACTCTAAGCGCTCTAGCAGTGCTTTGTATGCATCAGAGGATTTGATTTCTGCTTATTTGGTTTGTTCCCATTGTGAATTACAAGGAATGTGAGGGCTATGGAGGGGTAGCTGGGTAGTGCCCCCTGCCTTGGTAGGGCATTTCAACCCACACTTATTCTCGCTTAAATACCTCATAGGCTTCTTGTGTAGTTTTTGGGCATGACCTATAAACATGAATGGGCACCCGAGGAAGGTGTCCATCATTGGTTCTAAGGGTGACCTCCCGTTTAGGTCTCGAAGGTCTTGGAGGCAACATTTGATAAGGTCGTGGGGACCTATCTCGCACTAATGGGTTGTGCCTCTCATAAATTTTTGTCCTATGTGTGCAAGGGGTTGGAATCCTCTCATGCATATTTTTTTGGAGCAATTCATCTGTTTGGCGCTGAATGCGCTCTTTGTTAAGATGATACAGTTGCTCTAACTGCTGCTTATCTTGCCTAAGTTGTGTGATTTGTGCTTTGCAGGCGGCATGTTTGGCAAATGCCAAGTCAATTTGTTCTGTCGTCCTATGTTTAGGAGGCCTAGATGCCTCCCCTACATATATATCTTGATCATGGTGATCTGAGATCTCTATGGGTCGCTTTCCTCTGTCGAGGTTAGCGGCATTCACCTGAGGCTCTGGCCTCAATAGGTGATCTTAATAATTAGCAGGTGCAAAGGCGCATTACTCCCACGTGGTGTATTTCTCTTGAGGAATATACTGGTTTTTATCATGCTCCTTTTTGTACATGTGAAAGGTACGGGCGAAGTTGGCTCACCCTGTCTGAAGAGCCTTGCCTTCTAGATTTTGTCTATTAGTTCTAACAGTAATGAGGGGTAGAGGGGGGATGATATAATCATGCGGTCCCTCCTTGTGAACCCTATGTTGCTCTAGCGCTTCATCTCATAGTGGCCGCTCATAATGAGCATCTAAGGGAGCCTTCCCATGTATGTACTCCTCCTGAGAGGGTCTGTGTTGAATGAGAGTGCCCCCGAAAGGGGTGCCTCTATAGTCCTTTTTTGTAGTGGCATAGTGTGGACCATTTTGTGGGTCAGGCCACCAAGGTGGTATGACCAAGTCCTTGGGGCTATAACGAAGGCGACTTGTGCCTCCTTGTACACTTTCCACAACTTTTGCCCTTGATTGGGCTTGGCTACGAGTATACACCATGGTGGTGGTTCTCTACAAGATATGTATGTTTTTATCTCCTTTACAATTTTTTATGCTACACCAAAAAAAAGGGACCACACAAACAAAGAAATGATTATCTCGTTTACAGATTAAATGTGTGTCCTAAATCTAGTTCAATGTGTTTTGATTTTTGTGGTGCAAACCGTGTAAAGAAAAATTTTTTATTCATGCATGATGAGGGCTCTTATATCTCCAAAATTTTTGCCCCTTCAATATACCACTTCCAGGCCGTTATACCAAACCTCTCAATATACCCGCCCTTATGTGAGGAAAACTATTGGTATGCAAGAGTAGAACAGTACGTGGAACATAGGCGGTAAGGAAGGGGAATTGCTCTATTTTTGACACCTACCATAGAAGACTTATCCTCATGTGCTGGGAATCACCCCCACTACACTTGGTCATATTTCGTCAGGATTTACTTCTGGCAGAAGTCGCGATCAGGGTTATGTCTGCAAAATCCAAGCCAAGGTGGTGATGAAATCCATCGTTGGTCTTGATCAAGTGTTGGGGTATTAATACCAACTCCTTGATGTTAATATTATTACGTGGTGTGTGTGGTTCCTTTTACTTGCACAAAGAAATAAAACATGCAGCAAACTTCCTTATGCAAGCAAAGAAAACAGAAAAATTGCAAAGACAGAAACAAAAAAACACAGAGGATGTCCAGAAAACCTACCTCTTCTCTATCCCAACCATATGCCTCTGATTTTTTACTCAAAAAATGCATAGGGATATAATCGTCCTAGGGTGGGATGAATAGCAGGTCTGTATTCATCCCAAAGTGAGACAAATTTGTATTCGTCCTGGGGTGGCACGAATTCCAAGTCTGTATTCGTCACAGGGTGGCACAAGTAGCAGTCCAGTGCCCGAATGAGTAACACCTGCAAAGAAACCATAAAATTTGGAACAAAAAAACTTGATCTTAATATAATAGGACAAGGCCCTACCATGATCGCCATTGAAATCTGAATGCGGGGTGACGGCATGCCAGATTATGATGCAAACGAAATTGATAAAAAAATGTTAAGTCCTACGAATGCGAGAAAAGCAATGCATGAAAGAAAGACAAGAGATGTTAGAAAATAAAGAAAATTGGGGCCTCTTTTATTAATGTTGCATTCAATATGGTTACAATATGTCTCCCCCCCATCTAGGGCTCGGAGCGTTTCATATAGTTCGTTACATCAACGGATGGTACGCTTACAATGTCCTCTGCATGCCCACATTTGAAATGGGCGGGCCAAACATTGTCGTCACTTGCATCTGTGTGTTTGTGTGTTCCTTGATACCCCTCTGGTGTTCCTTGTGGTGAGATCCTATGCTCAGATAAATAGCAAACATTTAATAGCATATGTGGATAGAGGGAAAAACATGCAATCCCTAGGGCCTCCGGCTAGTGAATACATAAAATAGCAAAACGATGGTCAAAACATGTCATAATGAACCCAAAATTTGATAGAAGCATAAAAACATCATCAAAGACACATTTCAAAAAGAACAATCAGGAAATCATGCATGGATTTCTAATCGCTTCGGGGTGGGAGAATTAGGACTGTCACAAAACATGCAAAAGCAACCTTGTGAATGTCCAGCCTAGAGGTCTCCAAAACTCTTGTAAACTTGCGGTTAGGCTAAAAGGGGCATTTTGGGATGACCCAAAAGGTCATATTTGGAAGATTCTACCTAGATTGTCCCATATCTGAAAGCGCTCCATGTATGTTAGTAAACGCATAAAATGATAAAAACATGGTCAAAATAGGTCAGAATGTAATGAAACTTGAATAGCAGCATAAGTAAACCAAATAGAACATAATGCAAAAAGAATAGTAGAGAAATTCTTCATGGATTTCTAATCACTCCGAGGTGGGACGATTAGGACTGCAATAGTTTGGGGGCGCCGGGGGCAGGACGCCCGTCGTTTGGGGTTTGGTTTTGACACCAATCCACTTGGGATGGATCCAAAACCTCCTAGGGGATTGTGTCAATGAATTTGGTGTGGGATTGTGGTCGATTGCTTAGGTTTTGGGTCGGTATTACGTTCCTAGTGTTCACCCGATAACCTCTCTCCCAAAAGATAAATTAGGGATGTAGGAAGCACAAAGGGGGAATGGGGGTACAATTTGGTAGCACTCTGTTGCTCCAAATGATCCCTACCCTCTCTTTTTTGGGGTGAGGAGTCTCACCATTTTATAGACTTCAGGGGTCTCCTTTAAATGCGCATGTGAGGGCGCCACTTGGCTTGCCATGCCTTTTTGGGGGAGAGAAGATTCCTCCCTGATTTAGAGTCTCCTTGCATGAGGCCTCCATGATCAAGGCATCCTTTACTGTAGTCCCTCTCTCTAATTTGAAACTGTTCCTCACAATTGCATGCTCTGAAGGTGCAGTTAAGTGGTGGATCTATTGAGGTTTGAATTTTTTTTGGTCAAACCTGCTAATTGTCCCACCCTGGGACGATTGCTGCTAATCATCCTGGGGTGGGGCAAATAGGATCCTAATCATCCTAGGGTGGGATGAATAGGAAGAAAAGTGCTTAAAAGGTGCCAAATTGACCTCTAACCTTCCAAAACTGATTTGGGAGTGGTTAGGACCACTGTTTAACCTCTGGAGACTGCCCTAGGGGGTATGTATGCCAATTCGGTCAGTGCTTGTAGTCACATAATCGGATTGGTGTTGTTTTGGTGTCTACACAAAGCACTTTCTAGAGTCGAGTTCTAATGCAACTACAACAATTCTTGCTCAACCATTTTCTCATGTTAGGTATAATTTTCCTGTGTTTTTTCATTCTATTTTCCTTTATTTAAAAATCCAAAAAAAACTACAAAAACATATGTTAGGATCCCATCTTAACCCTTAATGTAATAACTTCCATGATGTAATAATTCCTAAATAACATGGGTAGTACCCATGATTAATATTTTGTAATGTTCTAAATTTTAGCTTATATAGTGCCTATGACAAATGGCACCCTTTTATGTAACACATGGTAGATAGGTTATGTAAGGTGGCCTTGTGCATGTAATTCGAGTGGCATTGTGCATGTAATTCGAGTGGCACTATGCATGTAATTCGGGTGGCATTATGCATGTAATCCAGGTGGCATTTTGCATGTAATCCAACCATGGAAGGGAACTCTTTAAATACTTGAGAAGGCACCAATGTATTCATCTTTTTGCAAATTAATGAAGTGTTGAAGGAGGTTGCCCCCTCGAAGAGGCCTGCGATTCTATCTTATTGTGAAATTGTTCCTTTATACAAATTCTTGTTATAATGTGTATTTTGTTCTGAATATTAATATGATGTTTATGTGAGTTTATTTTCAAGTAATTGTGTGAGAGTGTGTTTATTTGAGTTTATTTTATAGTAGGATCCTAACAAATGGTATCAGAGCACTTTCTAAGGCCAAGTTCTGTTGCAACAGTAACGATTCTTGCCTGTTAGGTATAATCCTCTGTTATTTTCGTGTAATTTTTTTTTTTAACTATTATAAAAAAAAACAAATACCAGTCAAAATATATATATATAGTCTTTTTTAGTTGAGATGATTTTGGCGCAAAAGATATTTGGCCAACAAATCATCCATATAATCTTCCAAAGTTTTATGCATGTGATCATGGAAGATGTATGTCATAGCGCATTGGTAGGTGGTGCCAGCATTTTTAAGGCCAAAGGGCATGACCTTATAACAAAATGTCCCCCAAGGTGTCGTGAACGTCGTTTTTAGTTGATCATCGGGATTGATATGAATCTGGTTGTATCCCAAGAAAACATCCATGAGGGAAAGCATTTTGTGGCCTTCTGTAACGTCTACCAATGCATCGATGCTAGGTAAGGAGAAACCATCCTTGGGACTCGCTTTGTTTAGATCTCAAAAATCGGTGCATATGTGAATCCTCCCATATGGATTTTTGATAGGTACCATGTTGGACAGCCATGGTGGGTAATCCATGCAGATGACAAACTGTGCATCTAACAGCTTTTGTAGCTCATATTTGACCATTAAAGCCATTGTTGGGTGCATCTTATGTAACTTTTGCTTAACTGGATTGACTCTCGGATCAAGCTTCAGATTATGCATGACTATATGCGGGTCTAGCCCTAGCATGTCTTTGTAGGACCATGCAAAAACCTCCTTCTTTTATTTAAGAATGGCAATGTACTCGTCTTGTTATTCAGGGGATAGACTCACCCCCAACTTTATGATTTGCAGATAGAAGCATAAAAACATCATCAAAGACAAATTTCAAAAAGAACAATCAGGAAATCATGCATGGATTTCTAATCGCTCCGGGGTGGGAGGATTAGGACTCACAAAACATGCAAAAGCAACCTTGTGAATGTCCAGCCTAGAGGTCTCCAAAACTCTTGTAAACTTGGGGTTAGGCTAAAAGGGGCATTTTGGGATGACCCAGAAGGTCATATTTGGTAGATTCTACCTAGATTGTCCCATATCTGAAAGCGCTCCATGTATGTTAGTAAACGCATAAAATGATAAAAACATGGTCAAAATAGGTCAAAATGTAATGAAACTTGAATAACAACATAAGTAAACCAAATAGAACATAATGCAAAAATAACAGTAGAGAAATTCTTCATGGATTTCTAATCACTCCAGGGTGGGACGATTAGGACTACAATAGTTTGGGGGGCGCCTGGGAGCAGGACGCCCATCATTTGGTGTCTGTTTTTGACACCAATCCACTTGGGATGGGTCCAAAACCTCCTAGGGGGTTGTGTCAATGAATTTGGTGTGGGATTATGGTCGATTGCTTAGGTTTTAGGTCGGTATTACGTTCCTAGTGTTCACCCGATAACCTCTCTCCCAAAAGATAAATTAGGGATGTAGGAAGCACAAAGCGTTCCTAGCATACATTGCATGAATTTGGGATAGAATATGAGGGTGACAGTTAAGTTGACAGTCTGGAGAATAACAAAAAAATTTACAGTGGAAGTAACAGTCAGGTCAGTCAGGTCAGCACAGTCAGGTCAAAAACTGTAGTTTTCAGTGTCAGAACAAAACTGTCATAACAGTAACCTACACAATATAGAGAATATTCAGAATAGTGAGGTAAGCAATGTCATAGAGACTGTTCGAGCTGAGAAAAACATTGAGCGAGTGACTAGAGACCAATTATAGATAGTGCTCTAGTACCCAACATTTGCACTGTAGCTCAAAATCAAAAATTGTAAACACCGTTAGACTCTACAAAATAGGAGAAAAAAAAGGAGTTGTTGAGAAGCAACACACCCCCACTAAAAAATGAAATTCCATCCTTTGAAAATGTTTAATATTCATTTGTTCCGTAGGGACCCTCTTGATGTTTTTCAGATTTTAATTCCAAATTTTGCTTGCATCCTTTTCCAAACTTTGCCTACATCAAAGTGACCAAGTAGACTTGCATATGGTATTGATTTCAATTTAGGAATAGCAGTTTCCATTTCTAGCCTAGCAAATTTCTAAATGCATATTCTCTTAATCCATGATGAATTTTTAAGTTTCGTTTGCAAATTGGGATACCCTTTGGGCTTTTATAGATACTTGTAAAGTTTCATCAAATTCTGAGCACTTTGAATTTTCATCATTTTTTCTACACCATGTGAAGCTGATCATTCTCTAGCAATTTAAAATTCATTTGTTAAATGTTAAAATTATTTTTGATTAAGGAAGATCCTTTACCAATATATAAAAATACAAAATACAGATGGACAAAGTCATTGGAATCAACCTACAACTTTTGGAAAATTTGCAAAGTGAAAGAACAAGTGAAGGAAACGTCGCGACATGTTCCATTTTCGAAAACGTTGCAATTTCACGACATATTCCATTTTTGGAAACATCACAATTTTGTGACATATTCCATTTTTGCAAACGTCACGATTTCATGATAGATTTGGATCGAAAGCATCAAGTGACGAAAACGTCACGATATTGAAGAACACAAGCTTATATTGAGAGGGGGGGTGAACAGTATAAGACCACTTTTTAATTTGCTTTAAAATCAACTTTCAAAATAGTATAATGCAGTGTATAGACAGCAGTAATAATAACAAGTAATCAAAGCAAAGCACAACACACCATCCACAAAGTGACACAACAATTTACGTGGTTCACCCAATGTGGGCTACTCCACGGATAAAACTTTTCTCTAAAAGTTATATCACAGTTCTTTGGGAAACCTTCCCAATTACAAATTTTATGGGCACCAACCCAAAGGAGACACCTTCCCCTAGCTCTGCTCTTAGTGGTGATCCTCTAGAAGACCTCTACCTCCTTTGCCCTTAGCAAGTGGAACTCTATCCATAGAAGACACCTGTCTTCCTTGCTCTGGCTGGAGATCTCTGTCCTCAACTCTATCACTGCAAAGTCGTTCCTCAAATTTGCACCAAACACAGTCCTTCGGTCTAGCACAAATCTGTCCTCTTCCTCTATTCTTTTTTGTTACAGCCGCACTTGGTCGAAACCAACTTTTCACTGTCTATGCAAACACAGCAGCACTCGATCAACTTATGCACTTCTGCGAAAACATAGCAGCACAGTCTTTGCACATTCAACGCAAACACAGTAGCATAGTCTTCGCACTCTCTGCTCAAACACAGTAGCACAGTCTTTGCATTATTTGCTCAAACACAGTAGCACAGTCTTCGCACACTCTGCGCAAACATAGCATTCGATCAGACTTCCACTTATGCACCTCTACGATCGAACTTCTCCCCGCACTCTATCTGCGCAAATCGCACTTTGAACGCACACTTGATCGATGCCAAACTCTTCAAGCAACCCTCCTTTTATACTCACAAACTCAAGATTAGAACCTTGATCTTAGTCGGTTGCACATCCCTAAAACAACGTCGATGCAAAACCCTATGCTGCGTCGGCCCAGATTTAACTCTGTCGGCTCAAAGTTAACTCTGTCCTTCAACCGCCTCTGGTTCTGTAGCTATCCCTACGAAACTACAACATGTCACGATATCGCGACACCTTTGCCTATCGTACACCTTCTATTGCCTACTGTCGTGAAATCGTGACACTTTTTGCCTTTGTCTGCCTTGACAACGTGCTTGTCGCGAAATCATGACACTTTTGACTTTTGCTGACGTCATCTTTAACTCTGTCATGAAATCACGACGCTTTAGTCTTCAATGCCTTCTTCTCTGCTTTTGTCGTGAAATCGTGACACTTATGATTTTTGCTGACGTCATCTTCACTCTATCGTGAAATCGTGACGCTTTAGACTTCAATGCCTTCTTCTCCACTTTTGTCATGAAATCATGACACATCTACTTCTACTGACGTCATCTGCAACTCTGTCATGAAATCGTGACCCTTCTTGCTTCTTCAACCTTTTCTCGGCTTGCACCAGCGAAAATGAAACATGTCACGAAATCGCGATGCTTTCGCTGCCTTAAGCTCTTTTCTGCCATATGCCCGCAAAACTGGAACATGTCACGAAATCGTGACGCTTTTGTCTACAAAGCCTTCCTCTCTGCTTCTGTCATGAAATCGTGACACTTCTCCTATAGAAGACCTACTTCCAGTTTTTGTCATGAAATCGTGACACTTTCTCCAACTGTATGCTGCCAACTCAACCTGTCATGAAATCGTGACACTTTCTACATCCGTACAACTTCTTTGAAGCCTATCGTGAAATCATGATGCTTCTTGTTTCAGACTCTTCCTTTTGCTGCATGTCACAAAATCGCGATAGTTCTCTCTTCAAGCTTTTTCAGCATGTTGCAAAATCGCGACAATCCTCAACTTGACCTCTGCAGCATGTCGTGAAAACGCGACAGTCCTCACTTGGAACTTTGCATCATGTCGCGAAATCATGACAGTTCCTGAATAACTTTCTCTCTCATCGATCTTGTCGCGAAATCATGACAGCTCACACTGCGGACTCTCTCTTCTGCAACATGTCACGAAATCGTGACACTTTTTCGTTCGTACAGCCTCCTTTGCAGAATGTCACGAAATCGCGACACTTTTCTTTCTCTGCCTTCCTGCACTGTCCGAGTCACGAAAATGCGACATGTCACGAAATCGTGACACTTTTCATCTTGCTCTTCTTCTCTGCCAACATGTCGCGAAATCGTGACAGTTTTGCCTGCTTCGTCTCTGCCTTCCAGCATGTCACGAAATCATGACAGTTTTGCCAAAACTTTCTCTCTCCTCAAACATGTCGCGAAATCATGACAGTTTTTCCAGCCGCCTGCATACTTTTTCTTACTTGTCTTTTTCTTGATCTTTTGCAACTGGGCTACTCTGATCTTCTTGGAAACTCATTGTCCAAACTGAAACCTTCATCAAAACACATTCTGTGACATCAAATCAAATTGCTTCAAGAACTCTTTGACATCAATGACAACATCTTCACTTAGAGCAAAGGCAATGTACCCAAGGTACCCAAAATTGCCAACAATCTCCCCCTTTGTCATTGATGGCAAACCTTTACTAAAAGCACATCTTCAAGAGCCAAAACTGAAACCAATCTGTGCCAACCACTTGAGAATCTGCTCTTTGAAGTTTTTGCTCCCCCTGACTTGAAGCTTTCCTCTTCACATTGAAGCTCTCCCCCTTACTCATATCTCTCCCCCTTTGTCATCAATGGCAAAGGGTCACCTTTGGGGCTCGGGACTAAGAATGAGCCTCTTAGCTTAGTCCCTCCCCCACCTCCTGATGAGGTGATTAAAACAAGGGTGGGAGTAAAACTCCCATTAGGCACTCATCATCATCAGTGTCTACAATTTCTTTGTCGGGCCTTCTCTTGAACTCTTTGTCCATATTTCTATTTTTGTCACTTTTCTTGCTCTTGTTCTCATCCTTGTTCTTATTCATGCCTTGATACATGGACCTGTTCATATTACTTTTCCTATTCCTGTACCTTGGCAGTTCAGTTCTGCACTGTCTAGCTGTGTGACCTGCATTGTTGCATTTATAACAATTAACAAAGTTATTTCTTTTAGGCATACTGGTTCTTTGAATCTGCCTGTTCTGATCAAATCTGTTCCTGTTATTTGTCTTGCAATAAACTGCCTTGTGCCCAAACTGTTGACAAGAGTAACAATACCCTTGAAAGAAACTAAAACTTCTGAAATTGTTGTTTACCCTCTTCATTTGATCTATGCACTGTGAAGCCGTGTGACCAAACCTGTGACACGCAAAACATCTACCATAAAATATTCTTTTAATCGACCTTTTGGGTCCCGAAAACTTCTTCTTCGCATTCAGAATTTTGTTTTCTGTTTTTGCGCATTTATCACTCACGGACTCTTTCTCTGAGATACTCTCTTCATCAGAACTCTCTTCTCTTTGAAATATTTTACTAGATTCCCCAACCTGTTCCTTGTGTGGTTTAACAAAACCAAGACTTGTTTTATCTATTGTATTTCTTTGACCTTTGATAAGAGATTTAACCTTTTTGGAGCTTTCTTGAAACCTGTACAGTTTATCCTTGTATTCTTTATTTTCCTCTTTCAAGGCAGCCATTTTCTGTTCTAATTCACTATACTCAAGCATCTTAGATTCTAACTCATTCTTGAGTTCTTGTGTCTTAGCCATAGAGATGTCAAGACTTTCTATGAGTTCATCTCTCTCCATACAACATTCATCTAATTTATCCTTGAGTCTAGCATTCTTCTTTCTTTCCTTTTTCAAAACACTAAGAGCATTAGTAAGTTCACATTCAAGATCCTCTATTTTATTGCATTTTGAATCATCAAGGCCTTTTTCAGATTTCTTATCACTAGAGGTGCTACCCTTTTCAAAAACCATACAAGCATCTTCCTTATCATTTTCTGAAGCATCCTCATACATACTAGCAACCAATTCATTATTTGTGCAATCATCCTCAAGGTGCCCAAAATTTCCACATCTAAAACATTTCATGACAATGAATTTATGTTTTGGTTCTTCCTCCTTTTCTAAAATGAACAGCATCTCATTTTCATCATCACTAGAAGAACTTTCACTATCACTTCTAGAACACTTACTTGCTTTGTCTAGGTAGAAGCTCTTCTTATTCTTGTGTGAATGCCTCTTTCCTTGATTGTTGTGCTCATCTTTGTTCTTTCTGTAATACCTGTGCTTTTCAGAATCCTTGCTCTTAACATCCTGTATATCTTCATCACTTTCATTCTTGGAAATAGTACAGTCAGTAGCATAATGACCAAACTTTCCACAGTTGAAACATCTTATGTTTTTCTTGCTTTTGTGTTTTCTAGAGAACTTGCCTTTCTTGCTGTAATATGCCTCTTCATCACTAGAAGACTCATCACTCTCTTGAATCTGTTTGCCCTTTGATTTCTTGGTAGCTTTGAAAGCTGCCTCTTTCTTGACATCAACTTTCACTTGAGTTCTCAGCTCAAATGCTTGCAAGAATACTATGGAGCTCATCCTTTTTCAATTTATCTAAATCTTTAGCTTCCTCAATAGCAGAAATCTTTTCACTAAATCTATTAGGAAGAGATCTTAAAATCTTATCACACACATCATTTTCAGCAAGCTCAAGACCAAGGTCTTTCATGGAGTTAACAACCTCATCCATACGAAGCATGTAGTCACTAATATTTTCATCATCATTCATTTTGAGTTGTTCAAAAATACCTTTAAAATGTCTCAATTTGGCCTTTCGGACATTTGCATCACCTGTATGAACCACCTGCAATTGTTTCCACATTTCACTAGCTGTCTTGCAGTGAATAACTTTGGTGAGATCTGCTTTTTGTAAGCCTCTCAGGATTGCATTCATGGCTTTTGAATTGTTGTGAAGCATGAGCTTGTCTTCTTTAGTATAAGGACCATGTTCAGGAATAGTGTATTCATCTTCAATCACTTCCCATACCTCATTACCAAGTGCCATTAGATAAACTCTCATTCTTGCACTCCACAGACCGAAATCTGATCCATCAAGAATAGGTGCTGCATTGCCACCTAAAAAATCCATTGTGTTCTTAACCAGTTCTTCCTTCCAGCTATTAAACCTTTTCGAAGGAACCCGCTCTGATACCAATTGAAGAACACAAGCTTATACTGAGAGGGGGGGTGAACAGTATAAGACCACTTTTTAATTTGCTTTAAAATCAACTTTCAAAATAGTATAATGCAGTGTATAGATAGCAGTAATAACAGATAATCAAAGCAAAGCACAACACACCATCCACAAAGTGACACAACAATTTACGTGGTTCACCCAATGTGGGCTACTCCACGGATAAAACTTTTCTCTAAAAGTTATATCACAGTTCTTTGGGAAACCTTCCCAATTACAAAGTTTATGGGCACCAACCCAAAGGAGACACCTTCCCCTAGCTCTGCTCTTAGTGGTGATCCTCTAGAAGACCTCTACCTCCTCTGCCCTTAGCAAGTGGAACTCTATCCACAGAAGACACCTGTCTTCCCTGCTCTGGCTGGAGATCTCTGTCCTCAACTCTATCACTGCAAAGCCGTTCCTCAAATTTGCACCAAACACAGTCCTTCGGTCTAGCACAAATCTGTCCTCTTCCTCTGTTCTTTTCTATTACAGCCGCACTTGGTCGAAACCAACTTTTCACTGTCTACGCAAACACAGCAGCACTCGATCAACTTATGCACTTCTACGAAAACACAACAGCACAACCTTTGCACATTTAGTGCAAACACAGTAGCACAGTATTCACATTCTCTGCTCAAACACAGTAGCACAGTCTTCACATTCTCTACTCAAACACAGTAGCACAGTCTTCGCACACTCTGCGCAAACACAACATTCGATCAGACTTCCACTTATGCACCTCTACGATCGAACTTCTCCCCGCACTCTATCTATGCAAATCGCACTTCGAATGCACACTTGATCGATGCCAAACTCTTCAAGCAGCCCTCCTTTTATACTCACAAACTCAAGATTAGAACCTTGATCTTAGTCGGCTGCACATCCCTAAAACAACGTCGATGCAAAACCCTATGCTGCGTCGGCCCAGATTTAACTCTGTCGGCTCAAAGTTAACTCTGTCCTTCAACCACCTCTGGTTCTGTAGCTATCCCTATGAAACTACAACATGTCACGATATCGCAACACCTTTTCTTGTCGTACACCTTCTATTGCCTGTTGTCACGAAATCGTGACACTTTTTGCCTTTGTCTGCCTTGACAACGTGCTTGTCACGAAATCGTGACACTTCTGACTTTTGCTGATGTCATCTTTAACTCTGTCGCAAAATCATGACGCTTTAGTCTTCAATGCCTTCTTCTCTGCTTTTGTCATGAAATCACGACACTTATGATTTTTGCTGATGTCATCTTCACTCTGTCGTGAAATCACGACACTTTAGACTTCAATGCCTTCTTCTCCGCTTTTGTCGTGAAATCGTGACACATCTACTTCTGCTGACGTCATCTACAACTCTGTCATGAAATCGTGACCCTTCTTGCTTCTTCAACCTTTTCTCGGCTTGCACCAGCAAAAACGAAACATGTCACAAAATCATGACGCTTTCGCTGCCTTAAGCTCTTTTCTGCCATATGCCCGCGAAACTGGAACATGTCACGAAATCATGATGCTTTTGTCTACAAAGCCTTCCTCTCTGCTTCTGTCGTGAAATCGCGACACTTCTCCTATAGAAGACCTGCTTCCAATTTTTTCGTGAAATCGTGACACTTTCTCCAACTATATGCTGCCAACTCAACCTATCGTGAAATCGTGACACTTTCTGCATCCGTACAACTTCTTTGAAGCCTATCATGAAATCACGATGCTTCTTGTTTCAGACTCTTCCTTTTGTTGCATGTCGTGAAATCATGATAGTTCTCTCTTCAAGCTTTTTCAGCATGTCACGAAATCACGATAGTCCTCAACTTGACCTCTGTAGCATGTCACGAAAACGTGACAGTCCTCACTTGGAACTTTGCATCATGTCGCAAAATCATGACAGTTCTTGAATAACTTTCTCTCTCATCGATCTTGTCGTGAAATCACGACAGCTCACACTATGGACTCTCTCTTCTGCAACATGTCATGAAATCGTGACACTTTTTCGTCCGTACAACCTCCTTTGCAGAATGTCACAAAATCGTGACACTTTTCTTTCTCTGCCTTCCTGCACTGTCCGAGTCGCGAAAATGCGACATGTCGCGAAATCGTGACACTTTTCATCTTGCTCTTCTTCTCTGCCAACATGTCGCGAAATCGCGATAGTTTTTCCTGCTTCGTCTCTGCCTTCCAGCATGTCGCGAAATCGTGATAGTTTTGCCAAAACTTTCTCTCTCCTCAAACATGTCACGAAATCGTGACAGTTTTTCCAGCCACCTGCATACTTTTTCTTACTTGTCTTTTTCTTGATCTTTTGCAACTGGGCTACTCTGATCTTCTTGGAAACTCACTATCCAAACTGAAACCTTCATCAAAACACATTCTGTGACATCAAATCAAATTGCTTCAAGAACTCTTTGACATCAATGACAACATCTTCACTTAGAGCAAAGGCAATGTACCCAAGGTACCCAAAATTGCCAATAGATATCACGACAGATTCCATTTTCGAAAATATCATGATTTCGCGACATATTTCATTTTCAGAAACGTCACGATATCGCGACATATTCTGGTAGAAGGAGCCAAGTGATGAAAACGTCGTGATTTCATGACGTGTTTTGGTAGGAAGAGCCAAGTGATGGAAACGTCGCGATATCACGACAGGTTTTAATCGTAAGCGAAGCTTAAAGAAAACGTCGCGATATCGCGACAAATTTGGATCTAAAGCATCAAGTGACGAAAACGTCGCGATATTGCAACAGATTTCATTTTCAAAAATGTTGCGATTTCGTGACATATTCCATTTTCAGAAACGTCACGATATCGCGACATAGTCTAGTAGAAGGAGCCAAGTGATGAGAATGTCACGATTTCGCGACGTGTTTTGGTAGAAAGAGCCAAGTGATGGAAACGCCATGATATCACGACAGGTTTTAATCAAAAGTGAAGCTTAAAGAAAACATCGTGATATCGCGACAGATTTGGATCGGAAGCATCAAGTGACGAAAACGTCACGATATCACGACAGATTCCAATTTCAAAAATGTCACGATTTCGTGACATATTCCATTTTCGAAAACGTCGCGATATCATGACATATTCTGGTTGGAAGCATAGCTTAAAGAAAATTTCACGATATCGTGACAGGTCTTAATCAGAAGCAAATCTTAAGGAAAACGTCGCGATATCGCGATAAGTGTTAATTGGAGGCACAACTCAAAGAAAACGTCACAATTTTAAGACGTGTTTTGTTTTTGCGGTGACATAAGCCTGAAGGGAGCAGGTGAGGAAAACGTCGCGATATCACGACATCTTTTGACGAAGGAGATGGAGTGAGGAAAATGTCACGATATTGCGACATGTTCCATTTTCGAAACCTGTCTCATTTTCACGATGACGTAAGCTTGAAAGGAATGAAGTGAAGAAAACATTGCGATATCGCGACATCTTTTGATAGAAGAAATGAAGTAATGAAAAACATCACGATATCGTGACGTGTTCTGTTTTCAGACCTGTCTCGTTTTTGTGACGCCATGAGCTTGGAAGAACGAAATCAAGCCGACATATAATGAACATTAGGGTTTTAATTTAATAATATTAAAATGCTAATCCTTGTTTTTCTTTTGCAAAAAGCAATTCGACAGTTGCATAATAGCAGAAGTAATGGCGAGAAAGACAAATATAAGCACAGATCAAGCGAGGACTGTCAGATTGAAATGGGATATACCGGGAATCTCTGGTCCATCCAGATTTTACAGATCTGGTCGTAAAGAGACTTTACGGTGTGACTAAGCAGCTGCCTCATTTAATGAAATATGTCGACAATTGGCTGGAAAGTGAAAATATCTACATGCAGTTATTAAAATTTGTCGATGGACGCATTTAACGGGAGAATTTATGGTGAAAGTAATGGTGTGCAGAGAATTTCAACTCAGAGGCAGCTCTACGAAGATGAAATTCCAGAGAAGTCAGTGACTCATCCAAATTTCCCAAAGAAATTAATGAGATGTTCCTAGCAGATGCACCAGAACAATGAAGACATCTACACACAGTTACAGGTGGATGCAAGTAATATCAAATTGTGCCTTCTCCATTTATGGCAAGAGCCACGTGAAGATTTTCAGAGTAATTAGGGTTTGTCGAAACTCTAATATAAAAATGCCTTATATTGTAAAACCTGGGCGGTGGGATTTTTATGATAAGATCTAGAGATTTGGAAGAAGATATTTTGAAAAGATCAGGGTCTGTCTTGAGTCTATATATACTTCTCTTGAATGTAAAGTAAGGATGCGAAAACTTGGAATAAAAGACACTTGAACAATTTTTTGCAAATCTTGTTTGAATGCTTTGTTCTAGACCTGGGGTTGGTGTGAAATCGTTCTTCTATGATAGCGTGGCCAGGAGCCTAATCTCTTTCGAATTTCAATAAGTGCATCTTCTTCTATTTTCATCTCACTAAAGTTCTATTTATTTTGGTTGCAAATCTATGTTATCAAGATTGAATATGCTACTAGGCTTCATTCTGTTTGTTATATGCTAAGGAAAGTTAGAGATTTAAGGTTCAGGTCTATTTTAATTGCTCTATCATCACTGTGCGAGCTAAGCTACTGGTTATAGATACCATTTGACACCGACTTCCCTTTTGTTTATGATTTTCTTTTAGATCTATGTTATCTTCGTTTTATGCTCTTAGTAGAAGGTGATCTTAGAAAGCTGGACATCTTCCTCTTTGATTGGTTTTATTATGAAGCTAAATAGTATAACTGAGATTGGTGGTTCTGATTTTGTAGCTAAGTTAGATAAACTTCTCTTTTCTGCCCTACCCTACTCTCTTTGTTCCACTGTTAAATGATTCATTTTTATTTTCTTTCAAATTTGTATTTTATTTAATCTGCTAAAACATAAAGAGCTATATCAAAGAACTCATTGTAAATCCGATAGTCAACAAAGATAACAACTTCTAAACAGTACTGAACGAAGGTCGAGCCTGTTGTAAAGTAATAGACAGTCCACTTGAAACTATTCCAGAAGCGGAAAAGAGTGAATAGACATTTGACCCAACTCTGTAACTCACACCTTGGATAACCAAACAAGATCCTAAAGTGAGTGGGATTTATCCCGTATAAGTGTTATTGGTATTTTATGCTCATTCTTCATGGGGTGTGTATGAAAGCCAAACCAACATTTAAAATTGGCGCTAGAAGGAGGGCCTATTGAACTTCGTTCAGTATTTGTAAGGATTGTAAGTTGTTTGTGAAAAGCTAGATTCTACCTACAGAGTAACCAGGTCCCATTTATCCTGTATTTTATGCTCATTCTTCACGGGGTGTGTATGAAAGCCGAACCAACATTTAAAATTAATGGCGATATCTACGGGGAAAATAGTAGCACTATTTAGAATCCAAAACTCTAGTTTCAAAACAATTTAGACTATGTACCATGCTTTGCCACAAATATTTTTAAAATGACTCAACTACTATCCATCGGCTGTTAAAGTTTCCCAAGGACATACTAGGTTGAACCACTTAAGGAAGATTCTAATGTGCGATTACAAGTGTATAAAACTTCTTCCAAGGATGACTGGGGCTTCAAATGCTTGTTATGGATTGAACAGCTATTTAGATTGTGTAGGGGAAACCGAGTAGAGCTCTGTTTACTAGTTTAGCCTTTTACAGCCCCGACAGAGTTACTCTTTAGATTTTCACAACCCTGATCACAACTATGAGGTGGCATCTATAGCTTGGTGAACATGTTTGAGATGTATCCTTCGGGAGCCTTGGCTATGTGCAGGAAAGAATGCCAATTTTATGTTGGCTTGCCCAACTTTCACCTTCTCTCTCTTTTCTTTTGAAAGATACCGATTACTGGAGTGCCTTGCTATTTCTTTTTCTTTTTTTCTTTTTTCTTTTTTTTAATATTCATCGAGCAACTGATCAACTAACTATTTCATCTCAGGTACCAACAACCTCTTTGGACGCTTTGATGTAATTTTTTTAATCGGATTCCCCCCTCATGACCAACTTTTCTTGGATTCCCTGGGAGTTCTTCAACCAAACAGTATAGTAATTTCTTCATAATAAAAATAATTGTGGCAAGAAAAATACAAAATCCAATTATCTTTCTACTATTGTTCTAGATAACAAGTAGTCCCACTTTTTAATCCTAGCAGACTATCTCTTAAAATAGAATGAAACAAAATGAAAACACACTAGGCCAATTTTCAATGTTGATTTGTGTTTTTTTTTCTTTGTTTAGGCAAACTCAAACAAACAAGATTAAAGAGCTAACGAGGAGGAAAAAGGCCACCAGTTAAAGACAAAATTGCACAGACCTACAAAGACAAAACACAAAACTTTAAACTTTTACATAAAACAAAAGAAAAACACACTACTTTACACTTCATTTACAATATTATACATATGCACAAAATCTTTGCAGTTATTCAAATGATGTAGTAGATGGAACAATTGAGAAATAATGCTTCAGATATTGACCATTGACAGGAAGGTTCAAAAAATTACCCTCCAGGTCTTGTAGGCGAAACGCATTATTACCTAGGATTTCGGCGATCTGGTATGGCCCTATCCATAGAGGTTGCAACTTGGTGTGTTTACCTTTCTTTTCATGGGCTCTGTCCCATAGAAGCACCAAGTCTGCAAGTCTGAAGGCTTTTACTATGGATCTTTTGTCAAACCAACACTTGACTATCTCTTGGTGTCGGCTAAAATGCTCCAAGGCTTGAAGTCGTTCATCCTACAAATTAATTAAGTCCAATATACGAGCTTCTACATCTGCATGATTATCAAAATAATCTAAAGCAAATTGGTAAGTAGGCAATTTTAGAGAGATAGGAACTATGGGTTGGGTGTCATACAACAAAGCAAATGGGGAAGTCTTAAGAGCTTCTTTATGTCTTATCCTGTCAGCCCAAAGTGCATACTTCAGTAGTGTGTGCCATTGTCTAGGTTTGTCTACCACAGACTTCTTGATGACATTCATCAAATTCTTATTTGTGGACTCAGCTAGTCCATTACCTTGAGGATAATAATTGGATGAAAACTTGATGACTATCCCCCTCTGGTATGCCCACTCTACAAATTCGAATTACTGAAAAGCTAGTTCGTTGTCACACACCAAATTCAAAAGAACTCCAAACCTGGTTATGATATTTGACTCTAAAAATCCAATCACCTCATGAGTTGTACTTTTCATGGTGGCTACTGCTTCAACCCATCTTGTACAATAGTCAGTGATTGTTAAAACATACTTGTGCCCTGCTGATGAATTTGAGTTTATCACACCTACGAAGTCAAGTCCCCATTGCATAAAAGGTTTTTCTATTATAACAGGTTGTAATGGTAGAGCTCGATTAACCTGCTTGGATGCAAAGATCTGACACTTTTGGCAAGTTCTCACATGCTGATGTGCATCTTTAAACAATATAGGCCAGTAATAGCCTGCTCTCAATATCTTGTGTGCAGTAGCGGAACCTGAGGAATGCCCTACTCCTAACTTTTCATGAAAACTAGACATCACCTCACCTACTTCATTCTGAGAAATGCATCTTAAGAATATGCCAACATATTTTTCTCTATATAAGTTGCCTCCTTTGAGTATAAAATGAGCAGATTTCAGCTTCAGTGCTCTTCTTTGAGTTCTATTTAGGTGAGGTGGACAAATTCCAAACCTTAGCAGATGAATGATATCTCCATACCAATCATCCACCCCAGAATCCAGCTGATTAATTTATGCCTCCACAGGTATTTCAACAATATGTCGAGACAAACCAAGCCCTCTGATTAATTTTGCAGGCCAAATTTCTAAGTCGTATTCCTGCAGTCTTGTGGCCCAATTACCTCTTAGCTCACCCAATTCATCCTGGCTCAATAAATATTTTACAGAGGGATCAGGAACTATAGCATGGACTTTGCTCCTCAATATTTAATGCCTGAATTGCTTGATGGCTCTCACCAAGGCATAGGTTTGCTTATCCAAGCGAGAGTATTTTAGCTCAGCACCCTTTAAGTTGGTACTTTTGAAAGCAATCGGGTGTTCCCCTGTTTCCCTTCGTTGGGTTAAAACTACTGCAAGTGTGTGTTCAGAAGAAAAGGAGTACAGGTAAAAATCTGCACTAAAATTTGGGCTCACCAGAACTGGAGCTTGCTTGATGGCAATTTTGATTTCTTGGAATGCTGCTTTGGCTTCTGTTGTCCAAGAAATCTTAGCGCTTTCCTTTAGCATGTCATTCAGTGGCTTGACTATTTCTACAAAACCAGAGATGAATTTTTTGACAAAATTAATTTTCCCAAAAAATGATCTTAACTCTTTCTTAGAGTTGGGAAAAGGTATCCCTGATATGGCTTCAACTATCTCAGGATCCATGGAAATGCCATCTTTAGTGATTAAGTGTCCAAGGAGTTTTCCTTCAGTTACACCAAAAACACACTTCTTTGGGTTTAAAGAAATGCCAAACTCTCTGCATTTGTTGAAAACAGATTCCAAGTGCTTTACGTGGTCAAACCAGGATTTAGATAAAACTGTCAAGTCATCCATGTAGACAACGATGCACTTACCCATAAGGCCTTTGAAGGCATGATCCATTGCACATTCAGCATTTATCAATCCAAATGGCATTCTCTTGTAAGCAAAGGTTCCCCACTTAGTCGTGAAGGCAGTTTTCATCTTGTCTTCCCTTTCAACCAGTATCTGGTTGTACCTCGAAAATCCATCTAAGAAGGACATCATTTCTGAACCATTCACAATTTGTAGCACATCATCCATGGAAGGCAAAGTATAATTATCATTTTTAGAAGCCTTTTTCAAGTTTCTAAAATCCACGCACAAGAGGATTTCTCCATTCTTTTTTCTAACCAATACTAAATTGGCTACCCAAGTAGAATGTCTGATGGGAAATATAATGGCAGCACTCAATAATTTCTCCACCTCCTTCTGGATGAGGGGTTCCAACAAGGCATTGACATGCCTTTGTTTTTGTCGGAAGGGTTTGCAGGACTCCTTTAAAGGTATTATATGGGTGTAAACTTTTGGATCAAAAACTTTTAGGTCTTTATAAGACCAAGCCATAACATCCTTGGATCTATGAAGGAATTCAATCATATTCTTTTTAATTTCAGGGTCACAAGCTTTAGCTAACTTAAGGTTTCTGGGATCTTCTTCAGTCCCTACATTTAGATTTTTAGTTTCACCGCCTGCTACACCAATAGAATTTCCAAAACTTCCTCTTTGTTTAAATTGGTCGACATCAAATAGTCGCTCAAGTTCTACCATTCCTTTTGGAATTCTATTATCTTTCAAACTCATTATTCCCCTTTCATCATCAAATTGTTCCAAAATAGTATCCTTTTGACCATCATCAATTATAGCATTTTCAAATGTATTGGTATTCTATAAAAAATCTATAATTTGCTGGTCGTCAAAAAAGACTTGAAAATTGTCTACGTTATCTGGAACCGAAGGACAAAGGATTAACTCAATTGAAAATTTCTTCCATTTTAACTCCTCTAATGGCTTCAGATTTGTGGTTGATGAAGCTAAAACATCTGCAAGTGAATTCTCCTCTCTAGGAATGTGTGTCAAATTAAAAGCATCAAAATCCTCTATGAGATCCCAAGCTCGGTGTTTATATCTTTTTAGGTAAGATGCCTTGCATTGAAATTTACCTCTAACCAGGTTAGCCACCAATTCTGAGTCTATGTTTATCTAAAGCAAATTTCAATCCTAGCACTAGTGCTTCATATTCTACCAAATTATGTGTGCAAGGAAACTGTAAGTGATAAGACATAAAATAAGTCTGATCCTTAGGTCCTTTAAGAACTGCCCTTGTACCAGAACCTTGCTTAGACTTAGCTCCATCGATATGAAGCATCCAAACTTCATTATCATGATCAAGATGAGATTTAACAGGTTTCCCTTGTTGTGCAGTTGTCAGATTATAAACCCCGATATCTACATCAGCTATATTAACAGTCTCATTCTTGGCATTATACTCAGTGATAACATGTTTATACCTAGGTTCCCTTTCGATCCTTAACTGATTTGCAACACCCTTCCAAGGTAACCACATATGTGAGAAATCAGTCGCTAAGTACCCATTCAAACATTTTGACCAGTCTCTACTTAGAAGCATTTCGTATCCCACGAGAATATCTACCACCTGAATATCGATTTTGTGTTGTGCTCTTGGTTCAAATGCTAGCTGGATGTGTATATTTTGAAGTTCACCTACCACCTTAACCTCAGTTTTATCCAGTTGGATGACTCTTCTCTCGGATTTCATAAGGGTTAAACCCAACTATTGGCAGATGGCTAGAGGCATGACATTGGCTGAAGCACTAGAATCTACTAGAAAATTGTGTAGATTCTTCCCAAAAATACGGACAGTTAGTAGGAAAAGTGAAACTTTCGTCCTTTCTTTATACATGGCTAAGTTTGCATTTGCTATTTTCTTCCCCTTTTCTAGAGGTTTGGCATTAGGCTCAGAGTATGTCTTGATCAAATTATCTCTTTGTTCAGTAATTTGAGCTAACTCATGAAGAGTGATGTTAGCCTTGATCTTCTTCATATCCTCCACTATGTTGTATCCTTTATTGATTGAAGTAAACAATCCACTTGGTACTCTTGGATTTGATCCCTTGGGTGAAGGTGGGTTATTATTGGAAGATGGATCTGGAGGAACATTATGGGAGTTGTCTGGAGGTGTAGATGTAGTATTAGTCTCCATATTTCTATTCCTGAGGTTATAGTTGTCCCTTATATACTGTTGAAAGGCTTACACTTCATCCATAGGCATATCTACAACATTTTTTGACTCATCTAGAAAAGTGAAAGAATCTAACACCATAGTTGTACTATGTTTGGATGAACCTGGACTATCAGCATTTCTTTGGTTTTCAAGAGAAACCAACTCACCAGATAAAGCTTCAAAGGCATTGCAGAACTCCAAACAATCTAATTCCCCGTGCTGATATGTTCCGTGTATCCTACACCAGTTGGGCAAAGCCAAGTCACAAATATTCACTTCATGCCCCTTACCTTTATAATCCTTATTGGGTTCATAGGGTGGTCTAGTGAATATATTCTATTGATAAGGAAATCTATTTGAGTTGTCTCCGGTGGACACCTGCCTTTTGAAACTAAAAAAGTCATTTGCCAACTTCTGGACCATTTTTGAGACTTCCTCAAGTCTTGTTTTATCAAATTCTTTCTCTGTATTATGTACATGTTCAGCATGTGTCACGGCCAATGAATTTCCTATTGGTGGAGTTTGGCCTGATGGCAACATCATTTGATGCGGGATAGGATTTAAAACAGGAGTATTTTGTGTAACAAATGGAATTAGAGGAGCGTTCAAAGGTTGAGGTCCTAATTGTCTTTCAAGGACCAAAGCTTCTCTATATGCCTCTGTTAAGTTAGTAATATTTGCATCTCTCTTCAGGAAAATAGAGGTCACTGGATCTAAGGAATTCCTAAAGATTTCCAATGCTAGGTCTGCAGTTGGCACATAATGACCCGTCAATCTACCATAAGCTTTTTGAAACCTGACATTGAAGGATCTGACAGTCTCATTGGTTCCTCTCTTAATGCTGGAAAATTGTTGATATAACACACTGGGGTCAATCACTTCCCCAAATTGTGATATAAAAACTTTTTCTAGGTCATTCCAACTAGTAATAGAATCATTAGTGAGATTCAAAAACCAGTCATATGCTCCCTCCTGGAGAGTGAATGGGAATAACCTACAAGCCACATCTTCATGCTGCACATTTAATAATTTTAGAGCATTTTTATATGCCACTAGATGTTCTTCTACTATTCTAATCCCATCATGTTTGTAGGTAGGGAGATACCTCTCAGGATTTTTGGGCAAATCATGTACTGCACCAGGAATATTCAAAGCAGTGGAACCCAACCAGTTCGCCATTACTACCTGATTGATGATGATATTTTGAGTTGTTGTTGGAGGAACTACAAGGGGTGACAAAACTACACTGGACAAATATTTGGCCCTTCTGAGGCTACTTCTCCTTGGGGTTTCTAACTCAGGCACTAGGAGCTCTCCAGCTCTGGAGTGGTACCTGGTTACTCTGTAGGTAGAATCCAGCTTTTCACAAACAACTTACAATCCTTACAAATACTGAACGGAGTTCAATAGGCCCTCCTTCTAGCGCAAATTTTAAATGTTGGTTTGGCTTTCATACACACCCCATGAAGAATGAGCATAAAATACCAATAACACTTATACGGGATAAATCCCACTCACTTTAGGATCTTGTTAGTTATCCAAGGTGTGAGTTACAGAGTTGGGTCGAATTTCTATTCACTCTTTTTCGCTTCTGGAATAGTTTCAAGTGGATTGTCTATTACCTTACAACGGGCTCGACCTTCGTTCAATAATGTTTAGAAGTTGTTATCTTTGTTGACTATCGGATTTACAATGAGTTCTTTGATATAGCTCTTTATGTTTTAGCAGATTAAATAAAATACAAATTTGAAAGAAAATAAAAATGAATCATTTAACAGTGGAACAGAGAGAGTAGGGTAGGGCAGAAAAGAGAAGTTTATCTAACTTAGCTACAAAATCAGAACCACCAATCTTAGTTATACTATTTAGCTTCACAATAAAACCAATCAAAGAGGAAGATGTCCAGCTTTCTAAGATCACCTTCTACTAAGAGCATAAAACGGAGATAACATAGATCTGAAAGAAAATCATAAACAAAAGGGAAGTCGGTGTCAACTGGTATCTATCACCAGCAGCTTAGCTCGCACAGTGATGATAGAGCAATTAAAACAGACATGAACCTTAAATCTCTAACTTTCCTTAGCTTATAACAAACAGAATGAAGCCTAGTAGCATATTCAATCTTGATAACACAGATTTGCAACCAAAATAAATAGAACTTTAGTGAGACAAAAATAGAAGAAGATGCTTTTATCAAAATCCGAAAGAGATTAGGCTCCTGGCCACGCTATCACAGAAGAACGATTTCACACCAAACCCAGGTCCAGAACAAAGCATTCAAACAAGATTTGCAAGAAATTGTTCAAGTGTCTTTTATTCCAAGTTTTCGCATCCTTACTTTACATTCAAGAGAAGTATATATAGACTCAGGACAGACCCTGATCTTTTCAAAATATCTTCTTCCAAATCTCTAGATCTTATCATAAAAATCCCACCGCCAAGGTTTTACAATATAAGGCATTTTTATATTAGAGTTTCGACAAACCCTAATTACTCTGAAAATCTTCGCGCGGCTCTTGCCATAAATGGAGAAGGCACAATTTGATATTACTTGCATCCACCTGTAACTGTGTGTAGATGTCTTCATTGTTCTGGTGCATCTGCCAGGAACATCTCATTAATTCCTCTAGGAAATTTGGATGAGTCACTGACTTCTCTGGCATTTCATCTTCGTAGAGCTGCCTCTGAGTTGAAATTCTCTACACGCCATTACTTTCACCATAAATTCTCTCGTTAAATGCATCCATTAGAAAATTTCGATAACTGCGTGTAGATATTTTCACTTTTCGACCAATCGTCGACATATTTCATTAAATGAGGCAGCTGCTTAGTCACACCGTAAAGTCTCTTTGTGGCCAGATCTGTAAAATCTAGATGGACCAGAGATTCTCGGTATCTCCCATTTCAATCTGATGGTCCTCGCTTGATCTGTGCTTATCTTTGTCTTTCTCGCCATTACTTCTGCTATTATGCAACTGTCGGATCGCTTTCTACAAAAGAAAAACAAGGATTAGCATTTTAATATTATTAAATTAAAACCCTAATGTTCATTATATGTCGGCTTGATTTCCTTCTTCCAAGCTCATGGCGTCGCGAAAACGAGACAGGTCCAAAAATGGAACATGTTGCGATATCGCGACGTTTTTCATTACTTCATTTCTTCTATCAAAAGATGTCACGATATCGCGACGTTTTTCATTACTTCATTTCTTCTATCAAAATATGTCGCGATATCGTGACGTTTTCTTCACTTCATTCCTTTCAAGCTTATGTCATCACGAAAATGAGACAGGTTCTTAAAATGAAACATGTCGCGATATCACGACATTTTTCTCACTCCATCTCCTTCGTTAAAAGATGTCGCGATATCGCGACGTTTTCCTCACCTGCTCCCTTCAGGCTTATGTCATCGCAAAAACAAAACATGTCACGAAATCGTGATGTTTTCTTTGAGTTGTGCCTCCAATTAACACTTGTCGCGATATCGCGACGTTTTCCTTAAGATTTGCTTCAGATTAAGACCTGTCGTGATATCGTGACGTTTTCTTTAAGCTATGCTTCCAACCAGAATATGTCGCGATATCGCGACGTTTCCAAAAATGGAATATGTCGCAAAATTGTGAAATTTTTGAAAATGGAATCTGTCGCGATATCGCGACGTTTTCGTCACTTGATGCTTCCGATCCAAATCTGTTGCGATATCGTGATGTTTTCTTTAAGCTTCGCTTCTGATTAAAACCTGTCATGATATCACGACGTTTCCATCACTTGGCTCTTTCTACCAAAACAAGTCATGAAATCATGACGTTTTCATCACTTGGCTCCTTCTACCAGAATATGTCACGATATCGCGACGTTTCTGAAAATGGAATATGTCATGAAATCGTGACATTTTCGAAAATGGAATTTGTCGCGATATCGCGATGTTTTCGTCACTTGATGCTTCTGATCCAAATCTATCGTGATATCGCGATGTTTTCTTTAAGCTTCGCTTTCGATTAAAACCTGTCGCGATATCGCGACGTTTCCATCACTTGGCTCTTCCTACCAAAACACGTCGTGAAATCACGATGTTTTCATCACTTGACTCCTTCTACCAGAATATGTCGCGATATCGTGACGTTTCCAAAAATGGAATATGTCACGAAATCGCGACATTTTCGAAAATGGAATCTGTCGCGATATCGCGACGTTTTCATCACTTGATGCTTTCGATCCAAATCTGTCGTGAAATCGCGATGTTTTCGAAAATGGAATATATCGCGAAATCACGACGTTTCCAAAAATGGAATATGTCACGAAATTGTGACGTTTCCAAAAATGAAACATGTCGCAATATCACGACGTTTCCTTCACTTGTTCTTTCACTTTGCAAATTCTCCTAAAGTTGTAGGTTGATTCCAATGACTTTGTCCATCTGTATTTTGTATTTTTATATATTGGTAAAGGATCTTCCTTACTCAAAAATGATTTTAACATTTAACAAATGAATTTTAAATTGCTAGAGAATGATCAGCTTCACATGGTGTAGAAAAAATGTTGAAAATTCAAAGTGCTCAAAATTTGATGAAACTTTACAAGTATCTATAAAATCCCAAAGGGTATCCCAATTTGCAAACGGAACTTAAAAATTCATCATGGATTAAGAGAATATGCATTTAGAAATTTGCTAGGCTAGAAATGGAAACTGCTATTCCTAAATTGAAATCAATACCATATGCAAGTCTACTTGGTCACTTTGATGTAGGCAAAGTTTGGAAAAGGATGCAAGCAAAATTTGGAATTAAAATCTGAAAAACATCAAGAGGGTCCCTGCGAAACAAATGAATATTAAACATTTTCAAAGGATGGAATTTCATTTTTTAGTGGGGGTGTGTTGCTTCTCAATAGGAGTGTTGTGGGATATAGCTCATTGTGACCACCTCTTCGATCTGATCATTTTGATATATACCACCCACGCACTTTTTTGGACACTTACTAAAAATAGTAAGTCCTGAAACCCAATTCTAATTTTAGTAACTGGTCACAAAAGGTTCCAAAATGGCCTAGGGTACCCGTGGACATCAAAAAGAGCTAGAATAGATGGACTCCTTAACAAAATCCATTGAGAATTTGAACTTAGCAATTTTCTCCATAAGGGAAGAGGTCCAAGGTCTTCATCTAGATCATGAGGCCACTAGCACTCGCTTAGAAGAAACACTGATCGATGTGGGTAGCAAGTTACATAAGGGACCACTCAAAACAGAACACCAGGCTGAAAACTCTACAAGGAATGACCATGACTCATCCTTTAAAATGCCAAAATTGGACTTCCCTCGATTTAATGGGAAGGATTTTGATGGGTATGTAGGGTTGATCAATTATTTATACTTCATAATGTTCCCATATATCATCGAGTTCAGATGGCTTCCTTCGATTTGGAATTTGAGGCGCTACACTGTTTCCAGTGGTTACGTAATTTCAACTCAAATATCTCTTGGGAGGACTTTGAGTCCCAACTACTGACCCAATTTGAGCCTAGTGAGTATGAGTACTTCATAGGATCCTTGACCAAACTGCAACAAACATCCTCAGTCCATGACTACCAAACTCAATTTGAAAAATTGGCCAATAAGACAAGAGGATTGACGGAAGGGTTCTTCATGAGTTGTTTTATCAGTGGGTTAAAAGGGGATCTCCAAGCTAAAGTAAAGATGTTGAAACCACATTCCATGATGGAAGCTATCATTTTGGCCCGTCTGGCCGAATCTAAACTCTCAAACCAAAGGCGCCCCCGTGGTTTCCTCAAAATTGACCTTCATTTCCTTTTTGAACCCAAAATTCAATGGATAGTAAACCTACTACACCCAAGTGATTGACTACAGAGGATATGGATGCACGTCGTGCCCAAGGATTATGTTATAATTGTGATGAAAAGTTTTTTAAATGACATAAGTGTGCAAACAAAAGACTGTTCTTGATAGATGTTGAGGAACCTACTAACACTGACCAGAGTGATGAGGATGAGGACCCCCCTGAAACACCTTCTCCATAGGAAGAAGATACACAGGGGTCTAAGGTAGAGATTTTAGTCCATGCTCTTGCAGGCATTACCACTCCACAAACCATGAAAGTTGTGGGATTTTTCAAGGGCCAACATCTTACCATCCTTATTGATTCAGGCAGCACACACAACTTCATTGATACTTGAGTTGCTAAGAAGGCAAATTGCTATATCCACACTTGTAATTCATTCGAGGTCATGGTAGCCAATGGGGGAACATTACCTTGTAAATGAAAATGCTACAATATCAAGATCAATATAGGGGACTATGAACTCAATCAGGACATGTTTACCCTCCAGTTGGGAGGATGTGATATGGTTTTGGGATCTCAATGGTTGAGTACGTTGGGCACTATCAGTTGGAACTTTGCAGAACTCTGGATGCAACTCTACCAAAATGGGCAAACACACTTACTCAAGGGCTCCCCTGCAAGAACACCTCACCTCATTAGTTCCAATCATATGGAGAAGGTTCTAAAGAAATCAAAACATGAGGTCATTGCACAACTCTTCTCCATCCAACCAACCACTTCACTAATGGCTGAAATTCCATCAGACCTACAACTAGTTCTACACAAACATGATGTTGTCTTTATAGAACCAACTACATTACCACCGCGTCGCTCTCACGACCACGCTATCCCATTGCTCTCGAGTAGTGCACCACCAAATATCAGGCCATATAGGTACCCTCATGCCATGAAATTAGAACTGGAAAAATTGGTACAAGAATTACTCAAGGCTGGTGTCATCCAACCTAGTACTAGCCCCTACTCCTCACCTGTCCTACTTGTTCCCAAGAAAGATGGCTCATGGCGCCTATGTATTGACTACCGAGAACTCAACAAGACTACGGTCAAGGATAAATTTCATATTCTAGTGGTTGATGAATTACTCGATGAACTACATGAGACCATGTATTTCACCAAGCTTGATCTCCGCTCTGGGTACCATCAGATCTAGCTCAAGGATGAGGACATCCCCAAAACTGCCTTTCACACTCATGAAGGTCATTATGAATTCTTGGTAATGCCATTTGGTCTCACAAATGCTCCTTCTACATTCCAAAGTCTTATGATCAACATCTTTCGGCCCTTTCTATGAAAGTTCATCCTTGTGTTCTTCTATGACATCTTGATTTACAACCGCACATGGGAAGAGCACCTCAATCATGTGGATCAAACTTTACAGTTGTTGGTCACCCATCACCTTTTTGCCAAAAGGTCCAAGTATTCCTTTGGTCTGATTGAAGTAGAGTATCTGGGACACATTGTCTCATAGGATGGCGTCAAGGTTGACCCTAAGAATATTCAAGCAGTTCAAGAGTGGCTGAAACCTCGCACCCTCAAGGGACTTCAAGGATTTTTAGGGATTACAAGATATTATCGTAAATTTGTCTGCAATTATGGAAAGATAGCTACCCCCCTCACCTCCATGTTGAAAAGAGATTCCTTCACTTGGACAGGGCCTGCTGACAAAGCCTTCATTGAACTCAAGCATGCTATGACCACCACTCCCATCTTAGCCATGCCAAATTTCTCTAAACATTTTGTCATTTAAATTAATGCTTCTGGTCGTGGTATTGGGGCAGTATTGATGCAAGAAGTATGACTTGTGGCTTTTACTAGCAAGGCACTCTCTGATCGTAATCTGGTGAAATCCACATATGCTAAGGAAATGTTAGCCATATTGCATGTAGTCACACATTGATGACCTTACCTCATTGGGCGTAACTTCTCCATAAAACCGACCATCAAAGTCTCAAATATTTTTTGGAACAAAGAGTTTCCATGCCTGACCAACAAAAGTGGGTGTCTAAACTCATGGGCTATGATTATGATATCACCTACAAAAAGGGAAAGGAGAATATTGTGGTTGATGCTCTTTCTCGCCAAATGGATACCGTAAGTATGTTGTGTGCCATCTCAGCACCACTTCCCTAATGGATTGATTCCTTGCATCAAGAAGCACGTCAAGATGTAGATTTGCAAGCTTTGATAGCCTCACTAATGGATGATCCAAATTCTGCACCAGGGTATAATTGGAATGGCCATGATCTCCGCTACCATCAATGTCTGGTTCTACCTCATAAGTCCCCACTTCGAGAGCACCTCATGAAGGAATTGCATGCCACTCCCTCTGCATGCCATTCAAGGTTCCTTAAAACATATGAGCGACTCAAGCACACCTTCTTCTGGAAAGGTATGAAACGTGACATTCACTCTTTTGTTGCTACCTGTAACAAATGTCAAAGGATGAAAGGTGAAACAATGTACTCTCTGGGCACTCTTCAGCCATTGTCTATCCCAAATCAGGTTTGGACTAACATTTCCATGGACTTTATAGAAGGGCTCCCTGAATCTGGAGGCAATTCAGTTATTTTTGTGGTAGTGGACCGCCTTTCAAAGTATGCTCACTTTTGTGCCCTTGCCCATCCTTATACAACATCCATTGTTGCACAAATTTTTCTTGACTCTATCTTTCACCTTCATGGCATGCCCACATCCATTGTATCTGATTGTGATCCCACCTTCACTAGTCATTTTTGGCAAGAGTTGTTTAAGTTGCAGGGGACTCAGCTCAAAATGAGTTCAGCCTACCATCCGCAAATGGATGGTCAAACAGAAGTTGTTAATAAATGCTTGGAAATCTACCTTCACTGCTTTGTCTCAAATCATCCCACTCAATGGGCCAAATGGCTATCCTTGGCCGAATGGTGGTACAACACTTCCTATCATACCGCAACCAAAATCACACCATTTGAAGCAGTCTACGGGTGCCTTCCACCTACGCCTTCCTCTTACATTCCTGGTAGCTCCAAGGTCTAGGTCATCGACAACACTCTGAGTCAACACACTAAGGTCCTTCGCCAACTTAAGCAGAATTTGAACATGACTCAGAATCGGATGCGCCAAAAATTTGATCAGCATCGTTCTATGCATAGTTTTGATGTAGGTGATATGGTATTCCTTCGCTTGTAGTCATACAAACAATCATCCCTACAACTTCGCAGGTGCCAGAAGCTTGCTGCAAAATTCTATGGTCCTTACCAGGTTCTACAAAGGATTGGCCCCACAACTTACAAATTGGTGCTCCCACCTACTTCCAAGCTTCATCCTATTTTTCATGTTTTCGCTCTCAAGAAATTTGTGGGCACATAGGTACAGGTTCAATCCACACTTCCTGAATTGGATGAATAAGACTCCATATTACTTGAACCTGAGCAGTTTTTGGATCGTCGAACTCGCACTCTTCGCAACCGTACAATTACAGAGATCTTGGTTTAGTGGCGTGGGCTTCAACCTAAAGATGCTACATGGGAATATCTCCACCAACTCCAACAATAGTTTCCTCATTTCAGCTTTGAGGACAAAGCTTCTTCAAGGGGAAGGACATGTTAGGATCCCATCCTAACCCTTAATGTAATAACTTCCATGATGTAATAATTCCTAAATAACATGGGTAGTACCCATGATTAATATTTTGTAATGTTCTAAGTTTTAGCTTATATAGTGCCTATGACAAATGGCACCCTTTTTATGTAACACATGGTAGATAGGTTATGTAAGTTGGTCGCCTTGTGCATGTAATTCGAGTGGCATTGTGCATGTAATTTGAGTGGCACTATGATGTAATTCGGGTGGAATTATGCATGTAATCCAGGTGGCATTTTGCGTGTAAGCCAACCATGGAAGTGAACTCTTTAAATACCCGAGAAGGCACCAATGTATTCATATTTTTTCAAATTAATGAAGTTTTGAAGGAGGTTGCCCCCTCGAAGAGGCCTGCGATTCTATCTTATTGTGAGATTGTTCCTTTATGCAAATTTTTGTTATAATGTGTATTTTGTTCTGAATATTAATGTGATGTTTATGTGAGTTTATTTCCAAGCAATTGTGTGAGAGTGTGTTTATTTGAGTTTATTTTATAGTAGGATCCTAACAAAATATAGTCTATTTTTTTAGTAGTTAAGTAGGCTAGAAACCTGGTGCTAGGGGTTTTAAAATATCGTGAAGGAGCTATCATTATTGGCTAAGCTAGATAGCCCATAAAGCATCTAGTGAAGTGATGGGTGATCAGGCTCTAATAACCAGGTTTTAGACAACACTCTTGCACGAAATCGAGCTCCCACACATCTTCGAGTGTATCAGGAGACCATTCTATGTTGAACAAAATTGTATCCAATTGGAAGCTTTTTGGACTTATGTCATCCATAGTCCATGGGACACAACATCCCGAATGATTATCCTCCTATACTGTTAGAGAGACAAATAGTGTGCTCAAGGGTATGTGTGGAACCATCCTTGGGTAGTGGTCTAAAATATTGGTATGAGCACTATTGTTTGTTACTATGTATAATAGAGGGCCTATGGGTGTTACATAGTCCTCTACCTACCATACCCTAGTTTTGTTAAAAAATTCAACCTACAAAAACTCACATCTCCTTGTTTTGCTAAACTTGCATTCACGATCCCAAAAAGTGAGCATACGAAGAAAGACTTCCCTATCACAGAAGAATACACTTTGCATGCACCAATAGTTAGGATAGAGTCAGCAAGTTCCTATAATAGTTTAAAATATTCTAGTACCATGCAGATCAGTGGTATTAGCAATCGGGTCAGTGATAGTACTAGTCAAGTTAGTGATAGTAAGAGTCGAGTCAGCAACAGTAACAGTAATAGTCAACTGTAATAATTAGAAAATATAGGCAATCAGGGTTAGAAATAGAACAATTAGTTTTTGTAACTGTATTATAGGTGATAGGACAGTGATAATGTGGTTAGTTGATAAAACACACAGATCAGAGACAGTTGATCAAGTTTCCAACTTTGAACTGTAGCTCCAAATCAAAAAACTGACTATACCAAAAAACTCATGAAAAAAAAGTGGACACCAAAATCCAGCCACTTGTAAGTCATCTATACCTTCCTGTTAGCCACGTGTCAGTCATCCACCTTCCCGCCATTATTTGGCCCAAATCCACACCTTCCCGCCATTATTTGGCCCAATTTCACCTTTTCCCGCCATTATTTGGCCTTTCCCGCCATTTTTCATTCCCAAATTTATTTAAATTAATATTTATATATATTTTTTAATATTTTAATATATATATAAAGATACTTTAAGTGATTTAATCTGAGCCGTCCATCCTTCATTTAATCTCATCCGTCCATCCATCTTAATCCGTTTCACAACCCATATTTATTCTCTACCCTTGGATCCACTTTAATCTTAGCCACACGTTCAAAGTGTCGTTAAAACCCTAAAGTGTGCCCTAAGAGTAGATTATAAATTGAGTCACCTTGATGGCTCAAACCCTATGTCTTTTACTATCTCTTTTCTGCTATCTCCTATGTGCTATCTCGGATATCTTCTATCTCTCCCCTAGCTATCTCTTCTGCTAACTTCGCAGTCCCTTCTTGCCGCATCCATCGTCGCATCCATCGCCAACTTCGCCGCCATCCTTTCTGCAGCACTCTGCAGAATCCCCCATTCTTGTCGCAAGTGCCTGCGGGCGTTTACCCGCAGTCTCAGATGCAGATCGGCGTCTGCAACTCCAATCCAGAAGCACGCGGGCATTCAACGAGTGCACCAGGGCACCTTCTGCAGCCGATTTGACAGTCCCAACTCTTCCAGGTGCCGCCTGGTCTCGTCGCGTTAACAGGAAACAGGTATAAATTAGTTTAAAGCAAGTAACTTCTTTTCTTTTATTAATCTGTTGTTGAACTCCTGCATTATGTTTTTCTAGGGTTTTAAATTATTTCTGAGGGCTCACACAGTGGAGCCCTCTTATTAATTTCTAACTCCTTGATAGTGTTAATGTGTGTAGGATTTTAATGGCAGATCCGGTGTGTTGATAGCAGTTGTTTAAGCTGGAGTGGATCGAGCTACAAGATACAACGAAGCCCACTCACTCTGTTGGGATTAAGGATACGTCTTCGGAAAATGCCACCACTTTGTGCCAGCTAGGGTTTCGAAGAACCCTAGCACGAATTGTAATTTTTGTATCACAAAAAAGGGTTACAGGCCCTGTTGTACTCAAAAGGAGTTTCTAAACTCCATTGATAAATAAAAATCATTTATTTTGTACAACTGTGTTCTGCATTACTTTTTATCGTGATTTCTTTATCTTTTGTTTGGCGTTGTATCTTTAATCTACAAAAAGTATTTTGCTACTTTTTGATTCTACACTCAAAAAATCAAAAATCATGCAAATTGGAGCTATAATGAAGAAGTTGTAGTGGTTTTATCATTACTCTATTTTGAGTAATTTTTAAACGAAAAACAAGGAAAATTAGCACCAAAAAATTCATTAAATGCCCTAGACAACCCCAAAAATCCTTAAATTTATTTTGTTATCTTATTTAGCCCCTTCCACACCTCTCACAAAAATTTTGAGTCTTAACTCCCTTTTTTATCGAAATTCCTCAAATTTATCATTTTCCACTAGCCCTTTTTGGCCAAATATTCCACAAATATAAAATCTGAGTCTAGGGTGCCCAAAAATCCGTGTTGTAGGATATAGCTCATTTTTATTGTATTTTTGAGCTGATCATCTTGATATATAACATCCAAGCACTTTTTTGGACTCCTTACTAAAAACAGTAACTCCTAAAACCACACTTATATTTTTAGTTTTTCAGTTAAAAAGGTTCAAGGCTATCCCAAATGGTAGGTGGCACTCGTGGACATCAAAAAGAGGTAGAGCAAAACACTGCTACAGCATTGGATACCATACTAAGTGTTGTTAGTAGCTTGCAAACCACAAGTCAAAACTTGATGGCAGAATTTCAAACTTTCAAAACTGAACAAGATACTATTAGAATTCGCCTAGAAGACCAACTTGCAGAAGTTGAGTCCAAATTGCAAGGTGTTCCAAGCAAGTATGAGTATCGTACTAAACACTCACATTTTAATCGAGGTAAATGAAATGGAACATATGACTCTCACCTTCACTTTAATCATGATACTACCTTTAAGATGCCAAAAATAGACTTTCTTAAGTTCAATGGGAAGGATGTGGATGGGTGTTTATGTCGTTTTGCTCAATTATTTAGACTCCACGATGTCCCCATGTATCATTGAGTTCAAATGTTTTATTTCAAGTTGGAATCTGAAGCCTTACAGTTGCACCAATGGTTGCAAAAAAACTCTTCTTGATCCTTCTTGGGTAGACTTTGAGTCTCAATAACTCACTCGCTTTGGCCCTAGTGAATATGATGATTTTACAATACAATTGACAAAGTTGAGACAAACTTCAACAATTCGATATTACCAAATACAATTTCAGAGATTGGCTAACAAAACTATAGGAATGAATGAAGGGTTCTTTATGAGTTATTTTTTTAGCAGGTTGAGGGAAGATCTCCAAGCCAAGGTCATGATGTTTAAACCACGATCCATGATGCAAGCTATCAAGTTGGCTCATTTGGTCGAGTCCAAATTTTTAGCTCAGAGGTGGATATCTAAATTTCTACAAGCTAAACCCTCTTTTCCTCCTAGATTCCAAAATCAGAATGAACAAAAACCTGTTGCATCCACTACTGCATCCAAATTTTTAACCACTATCAAAATAGATGCGCGATGCGCCCAAGGGTTGTTCTACAATTATGATGAAAAGTTTTCTCCTAGGCATAGGTGCACCCAAAAGAAGTTGTTCATCATTGATGTTGATGAGCCTGATACCAGTGACCCCAATGATGATGATACAAAATTAATAGAGAAACCACCCAAATCAGAAGAAGAAAACCAGGACAAACCATAGGCTAAAATTTTGGTTCATGCTCTTGCTAGCATTACTACTCTCCAAACCATGAAAGTTGTGGGTTATTTCAAGGGTTTGTGTCTTACCATCTTGATTGATTCTGGTAGTACAAATAATTGTATTGATCCTCACATTTCCAAGTAAGCAAATTGATATGTACATAAATGTAATTCCTTTGAGGTTATGGTAGCAAATGGTGGGACCTTACCTTGCAAAGGTAAATGTTGTAATGTTAAGGTCAAGATTGGGGACTATGAGCTCAAACAGGATATGTTTACACTTCAACTAGGGGGATGTGATATTGTGTTGGGAGCTCAATGGTTGGGCACATTGGGAGTCATCTCATGGCACTTTATCGAGATTTGGATGTAATTTTCACATAATGGATAATCCCACACTCTCCATGGCTTAAAAGCAAGGCCTTCACAGATTATTAGTTCCAATCGGATGGAGAAGTAGTTAAAAAATCATCTTGGGGTTTCATAACTCAGATTTTTGTGATACAACCTCATTCTTAAGAGGAGAATTATGTTCATGAATATTTACAACTTATTTTGACCAAGCACAATTATATTTTTTTGAGCCATCATAATTACTGCCTCGTCGCTCTCATGACCATGCTATTCCTTTATTACCCGAAAATGCATTGCCCAACATTAGACCGTACTGGTATCTTCATGCTCTTAAGTCAAAAATTGAGAAGTTAGTACAAAATTTGTTAAAAACTAGTGTCATTCAGCCAAGCAACAGTCCTTACTCTTCTCCAGTTTTACTGGTGCGTAAGAAAGATGGGTCTTGGCGATTGTGTATCGATTAACGAGAACTCAATAAACTCACCATCAAGGATAAGTTTCCTATTTTGGTGGTGGATGAATTACTAGATGAACTTCATGGGACTATGTATTTTTCCAAACTTGATCTTTGCTTAGGGTACCATCAAATCAGGCTCAAGGATGAGGATATTTCCAAGACTATTTTTCATACTCATGAAGGTTACTATGAGCTTTTGGTAATATCATTCGGCTTGACTAATGCCCCTTCCACTTTCCAAAGTCTCGTGAACAAAATTTTTTGCTCATTCCTTCAAAAATTCATCCTAGTCTTATTTGATGACATTCTGGTGTATAGTCACTCATGGGAAGAGCATCTTATTCATGTGAATCAGACTCTCTAGATATTAGCATAACATTAACTCTATGTTAAGCATTCCAAGTGTTCTTTTGGATTGACAGAAGTGGAATATTTGGGACACATTATCACTGAGGGCATCAAAGTTGACCCCAAGAAGATCCAAGCGGTTCAAGAATGGTCGAAACCTCACACTCTCAAAGGTCTTAAGGGATTTTTAGGGCTTACAAGTTATTACCGTAAATTTATTTGTAACTATGGTAAAATTGCAGCTCCCCTCACTTCCATGTTAAAGGACTCTTTTACTTGGATGGGACCCACTGAACAACCTTCTTTAGAATTGAAGCATGTTATGACCACTACACCTATTTTTTCCATGCCAAATTTCTCCAAATTGTTCATCATTGAAAGTGTTGCTTCAAGTTGTGGTATCGACGCAGTGTTGATGCAAGAAGGGAGACCCTTGGCCTTCACTAGTAAAGCTCTCTCCAGTCGTAATTTGGGAAAATCCACTTATGCCAAGGACATAATTTTGCATGTCATAACCCATTGGCAATTGTATCTCATCGAGCGTCATTTCTCCATTAAAACAAATAATCAGAGTCTCAAATACTTTTTGGAGCAACAAGTTACCATCCCTGAACAACAAAATTGGGTCTCTAAACTCATGGGATATGATTATGATATCACCTATAATAAGGGCAAGGAGAATGTTGTGGTCGATGCTCTCTCTCATCAATTTGAGGCTCTTAGTATGTTGTGTGTCATTTCATTGTTGGTTCCCCAATGGATTGATTCCTTATGCCATAAGGTACTTCAAAATTATAAATTGTAGACTTTGGTTACTTATTTACACATTGAGCCTACTTCATGTCCAGGCTACACTTGGGATGGCCAGGATTTGCATTACCACCAATACCTTATTATTCCCACAAGTCCCCACTGTGGGAACTTCTCATGATAGAACTGCATGCTGCCCCATTTTTCGGCCATCCAAAATTTCTCAAAACCTATGAATGGCTTAAGCACATTTTTTTTATGGGTATAAAAAAGGAAATTCAAGATTTTGTGGTAGCTTGTGATACCTGTCAATGGATGAAAGGTGAAACAGTGCGTTCTCCAGGTACTCTTCAACCCTTGCCCATTCCTGACCAGGTTTGGATGGATATTTTTGTGGATTTTATTGAAGGATTACCTAAGTTTAGAGGAAAATTTGTTATCTTTTTGGTAGTGGATCATCTTTTGAAATATGCTCACTTTTATTCCCTCTTCCATCCTTACACAACCTCCACCATTGCCCAATTTTTTTTTATTCTATCTTTCACCTTCATGGTCTACCCTCCTCCATCGTGTCTGATCGTGACCCAACCTTTACTAGTCACTTATGGTAAGAATTTTTTAAGTTACAGGGAACTCAACTCAAAATGAGTTTAGCTTATCATCCACAAACGGATGGACAGACAAAGATTGTTAATAAATGTTTGAAAACCTACCTTTGTTGCTTTACCTTGAAGAACACAAGCTTATACTGAGAGGGGGGTGAATAGTATAAGACCACTTTTTACTTTTCTTTCCCAATCAATATTATGCAATGTATCAATAGCAATATCAACAACAATAATCAAAGCAATGCACAAATCACCACACACAATAGAGACACCAATTTAACGTGGTTCACCCAATGTGGGCTACTCCACGGAGAAAATATTTCACTAATATTTTCTCAATAAATATCTTGGGAATCCTTTCCCTATTACAATGTTTATGGACCTCTATCCAAAGGAGACACCAATCCCCTAATCAAGTTCGTGGATCTCTATCCACAGGAGAACTCCTTTCTCCTCTACTTTGGTTGGTGATCTTCTAGAAGAACTACTGCCTCCACTACACTGGCTAATGGATCTCTATCCACTGAAGACTCCTGTCCTCACTCAGAAGACCTATCCTCACTGCCCTGGCTAATGGATCTCTATCCACTGGAGACTATCATCCTCTATACTCTGTCACCTCCAAATCTTGCTCTTAGCTCTATCTCAAATCTACACTAAACACAACGGTCTAGCAAAATTCAATTCTAACACATATCTCCTCAATATATCTGTCTAGCACAAACCTATCCTCAAATCTACACCAAACTCTATCCTCAAATTGCACTAAACATAGTCCTTGGTCTAGCACAAATCTATCCTCAATATCTATCCTCAAGCCTTAACACAAAGCTTGACTCAATCACAAATCAACTCTGTTGGATCTGCCCCAAACCTTAACTCAAGGTTTGAACAAATCAATCAATCAACTCTGCTCATAAGTCTTCTCAAAGACTTATCTCAAATATGCCTTGTAAGCTTCCACAAAAGTTCACACTAATCTATCCACAAGTCCTCTCTAGAACTTGTCCAATCTTCAACATCAAATATTATCAATAATTTTTCTCAAATATGTATTGTAAGATTCCACAAAATCTCACACCAATCTATCCACAAGTCTTCTCAAAGACTTACCTCAAATTTGCTCAACAAGTCCTCACTAGAACTTGTCCAATCTCATATAAACATATAGAGAATTGTTAGAGACTCAATATGCTTCACATTCATCACAATGCTCACTCACTTTCAATCTCTCTTTTTACCATAAAAACATATAGAGAATTGTTAGAGACTCAATATGTTTCACACTCAATAACTCTCAACCTCTTTCTCAAATCAATTTAGAATATAGAACAATTTGTTTCATATAACTTGAACTATCACTTCAACACATCCACTTGACTAGGCTCAACCAACTCTACTCAACCAATCACTCAATGAAATAATCCTTGCTTACAAACCCTAGTCCAAGCATATGAACACTCACTCACTTATTTCCAACAATGCTTATCAAACAATTTCACATAACAATGATACTCATGATCTTTGCAAACCCTAGTTCAAGTTCTTCACTCAATCAATCACTTCAACAACAATGCTTATCAAGTAATCCTCACATAACAATGATACTCAAGATCTTTCACAAATTCACATAACAATGATACTCATGTTCTTTGCACAAACCCTAGCTCAAGCATATGAAATCTTTACTCAATATTTCCAACAATGCTTATAAAACAAGGTTTTTATCATCAACTCTCACTCAGAAAAACCTTCAACAATCAAACTCAACAATGCTTGTCAAACAATCCTTTTCACTCCAACTTAGCATTCACAACATCCAACAATCACTCACTAGGAAGATGTGCCCATACCTTTTGTTTGATGTAGAAGTGCCCTTAAAAACCTGTCTCAATCACAATTTTCCTCTTTGCCAATTTCAATGGTTAGATGACAAAATATCACACTAACACTCTCTCAAAAATATTTCTCAATTACAAAAATAATCAAACTCAAATACACCTTATTACTCCTTGAAATTAGCAATCATCAAATCACACATAAAAATAATTACTCAATTGCTCCTTATAATCTCCAACTTTAATTAATCAACCTCCAAAAATTAACCTTTCAAAATAATATTTGCCTACCCTTTTATCTCCCACAAATACTAAATATCCAAATTAATTCAGGCAAAAATTAAACTTTATAACCATCAAAAATATTTTATTTTTCTCAACCTTAGCACATCCAAAATAATCAAGCGACCAAGATAAATGACATCAACGCATACCTTTAACACTACCAAAAGGCCTCGATGGGTTTCGAACATGAAACCTGCTCCCAACCGAGCACCTTATCGAGGTGCTAGCCCACCACATGGGCTAGGCGCTTCCATGGGGAAGGGAAGGTGCAAGCCTCCCTTTATCCCTTCATTCGATGCTGTTCAAAAATGAAAATGCCCTCACTACCTTGCAAAACCAAACTCGATGGGGTTTGAACCCTGCACTCCTTGCCTACTAAAACACTTAGCACTATCCTCTATCACCAACTATGCTACCAATACCTTTGGTACTAAGTTCGGTGCTCCCTTCGACTTGTCTCTTCATCGCCCAATGTGGATTTAGCACATGCAAAAATCCTTTCATCTTTTGCACTCGAACACTTAGCATACATGGGCAATATTTTGCATGGATGGGTTAATTAAAATTTTAACCCCCTTTTATACACACTTGCATATGCACTTTCAAACATCGATGATAATATCGAATTTAAAATTTGATTTAAACATACAACCTTTTACTTTGGCACCAAAACTATTATTTAAATTTAAATTTTAACTTTAGTTAAAATATTTAAATTTAAATAATTTAAACCTTATCCTTTTAAATCTGCTTCCTGGGTTTTTTAGAGAACTTGGAGAATGATCACTTCATGGTCTTCAATTTTCTTCAAATCAACCTTTAACTAGAATATTATAATAATAATTTTCCTTTGGCCTTGATACATTCTTCCTCTTGCACTGCTCACTAAAACTGACTCTTGACATCAATGACAACTCAACTCTTGACATCAATGACAACTCATTTAATCAAAATGTCCAACAATCTCCCCCTTTGTCATTGATGGCAACCCAATTATCTTTTCAAATTTCATTAACCTTTTTCTATTCTGCTCCCCCTGGGAAACTGCTCCCCCTGACTCAATGCTCTCTTCTTAAATCAAATCTCTCCCCCTTACTCAAATCTCTCCCCCTTTGACATCAATGGCAAAGGGTCACCTTTGGGGCTCGGGGCTAAGAATGAGTCTCTTAGCTTAGCCCCTCCCCCACCTCCTCTTGAGGTGGTTAATTCTGGGGTGGGAGTATTTCTACTCCCATCAAGCACTGATCTTTACCTTTGTCCACTTTCCTTCTCATCTGATCCTTCTGATTCCTCTGACTGTTCCTGTTCCTGCTTGTCTCTGGAATTTTTGCTCTACACCACTTTGTTGTATGTCCATCATTATTGCACTTGTAACACTTAATATTGTTATTCCTTGGAGGTGCAAATATCTTGGGATTTCTTCTGGTGAAGCCATATCTATTCCTATCATGGACCCTGCAATTCATTGCCTTATGACCAAACTGATTACATGAGTAGCAATACCCATGAAAAAGCTGCCTATTTCTGAAGTTCCCATATTCTTGTCTTTCATGTGTCCTACATTGTGAAGCCTTGTGCCCAAATCTGTGACATGAGAAACATCATCCATTGAAATTTCCTTGCCTTGACCTCATTGGTCTCTTAGTCTCTTTTACTCTGTGTTGGTTCTTGTTCCATCTGTTCCTCCTTTGTGCATTGTTCCTTTCCTTGTTGAACTTTCTATTGTCCAACTCATCCTCAGAAGTCTCACTTTCTCTCACACTATCTTCTTCTAAAGTTTCTTCTTCTTCAGAACTTGAGATTGACTCCTCTTCTTGTTTCTTTTGTACCTATTCAAAACCAAGACCTGTCTTGTTTGTTGTTTTTGTACCTTGATCATCTTATCTATAATATTTGAGCTCTTTCCAAACTTGTGTAGCTTATCTTTAGACTTTTCTACTTCTTCCCTTAGTAGAGCTACTTCTTGTTCTAATCTTTCACATTCTAAGACCTTTGCTTCTAACTTATCCTTGAACTTCTTTGTCTTAGCCATTGACTTATTTAGATCCTCTATAAGCTTTCCTCTCTCTTCATCACATTCTTGAAACTGAAGCTTAAGTTGGGAGTTTTGCTTTCTTACCTTCTTTAATGTGTTAAGAGCATAAATAAGCTCTCCCTCAAGATCAACTTCTCCTTTCTCTGATTCTTCCTCTATTTGTTTACCTTTGAAAACATCTTCATTCTCTTCTGACTTGTCTTCTATAGGATCACCTCCTTCTTCTTCTAGTGCCATTAGAATATTCTCTTCTGGTCCTTCAAGTGTATCTTCATATTCATCATCACTGAAACTGAAACCATTCTTTGTACAACTATCTTCAAGATGTCCAAAATTACCACATCTAAAACACTTGAGAATTATTGGTGACTTTTTCTTAACTTCTTCTTTTTCTTCTGTCAGAAATAGAACTTCATATTTATCATTATCTGAGAAACTATTATCACTATCACTTGAGTACTTACTTGCCTTGTCTGCATAGTAACTCCTCTTCTATCTTTGAAAGAACTTCTTTCCTTGTTTGCCTTGTCCATCCTTACCTTTCTTTTGGTACCTGTATTTTTCTGATTCCCTATTCTTATGATCCTATTTTTCTTCATCATTGCTATTTCTAGCTTCTTGAAAATCAGTTGCATAGTGACCATACTTTCCACAATTGAAACATCTAACAGATTTTGCATCTTTAAATCTTCTTGGATCCTTATTCCTTCTACCATAATTTACTTCTTCATCACTGGATGACTCATTGCTTGAATCTGACTTCTTGCCCTTTGTCTTCTTAGTAGCTTTGAAGGTTGCTTCCTTTCGGATATTAGGTTCCTCTTTTGTTCTCATCTCAAAAGCTGTAAGAATACCAAGTAATACATCTCTTGTCAAAATATCACCATATTTTGATTCCTCTATAGCAAAGATATTTTCACTAAACCTTTTTGGGAGAGATCTTAAGATCTTATCACAAACATCAGATTCTTCAATCTCAAGTCCAAGTCCTTGCATGGCGTTAACAACCTCATCTACATGAAGTAGATAAGTACTAATGTTTTCCTCATCCTTCATTCTTAATTCTTCAAATTGTCCTTTGAGATTTCGTATCTTTACCTTTTTAACACTTTTATCTCCTTCATATATGCTTTGCAACTTATCCCAAATTCCTTTTGTTGATTTGCAATGCATAACCTTTATGAACTTTGTTCTATGCAAACCTCTCAAAATTGCATTCATTGCTTTTGAATTGTAATGTTGTAGAAGCTTACCATATTTATCTGTAGGTGGAGTAGCTGGTGGTGTGTATCCATTTTCAACTGCTTCCCATATTTCATTGCCAAGTGCCATCAGGTGAATCTTCATTCTCATACTCCAAAATACATAATCGCTTCCATAAAATACTGGTGTTGAATTATCTGAGGATCCATTCTTAGAATCCATTGTGTTCTTGTAAGCTTTTCCTTCAAGTTGTTAAACTCTTTCGAAGGAACCCGCTTTGATACCAATTGAAGAACACAAGCTTATATTGAGAGGGGGGTGAATAGTATAAGACCACTTTTTACTTTTCTTTCCCAATCAATATTATGCAATGTATCAATAGCAATATCAACAATAGTAATCAAAGTAATGCATAAATCACCACACACAATAGAGACACCAATTTAATATGGTTCACCCAATGTGGGCTACTCCATAAAGAAAATATTTCACTAATATTTTCTCAATAAATATCTTGGGAATCCTTTCCCTATTACAATGTTTATGGACCTCTATCCAAAGGAGACACCAATCCCCTAATCAAGTTTATGGATCTCTATCCATAGGAGAACTCCTTTCTCCTCTACTCTAGTTGGTGATCTTCTAGAAGAACTATTACCTCCACTACACTGGCTAATGGATCTCTATCCACTGAAGACTCTTATCCTCACTCAGAAGACCTATCCTCACTACCCTGGCTAATGGATCTCTATCCACTGGAGACTATCATCCTCTATACTCTATCACCTCCAAAGCTTGCTCTTAGCTCTATCTCAAATCTACACTAAACATAGTCCTTTGGTCTAGCACAAATTTACTCAATATTTGTAAATATCTATCTCTCGTCCACAAACTTATCCTCAAATCTACACCAAAATCTATCCTCAAATCTGCACTAAACATAGTCCTTCGGTCTAGCACAAATCTATCCTCAATATCTATCCTCAAGCCTTAACACAAAGCTTGACTTAATCACAAATCAACTCTATTGGATCTACCCCAAACCTTAACTCAAGGTTTGAACAAATCAATCAATCAACTCTGCTCATAAGTCTTCTCAAAGACTTATCTCAAATATACCTTGTAAGCTTCCATAAAATCTTACACTAATCTGTCCACAAGTCCTCTCTAGAACTTGTCCAATATGCTCAATAATCTATGTCCTCAAATCTGTATTGTAAGCTTCCACAAAAGCTCACAACAATCCACAAGTCTTCTAAGACTTTAAATACTCAACAAGTCCTCACTAGAACTTGTCCAATCTCATAGAAACATATAGAGAATTGTTAGAGACTCAATATGCTTCACATTCACCACAATGCTCAATCACTTTCAAAATCTTTTTTACCATAGAAACATATAGAGAATTGTTAGAGACTCAATATGTTTCACATTCAATCACTCTCAATCTCTTTCTCAAATCAATTTAGAATATAGAACAATTTGTTTCACAGAACTTGAACTATCACTTCAACACATCCACTTGACTAGGCTCAACCAACTCTACTCAACCAATCACTCAATGAAATAATCCTTGCTTACAAACCCTAGTCCAAGCATATGAACACTCACTCACTTATTTCCAACAATTCTTATCAAACAATTTCACATAACAATGATACTCATGATCTTTGCAAACCCTAGTTCAAGTTCTTCACTCAACCAATCACTTCAACAACAATGCTTATCAAGTAACTCTCACATAACAATGATACTCATGTTCTTTGCACAAACCCTAGCTCAAGCATATGAAAGCTTTACTCAATATTTCCAACAATGCTTATAAAACAAGGTTTTTATCATCAACTCTCACTCAGAAAAACCTTCAACAATCAAACTCAACAATGCTTGTCAAACAATCCTTTTCACTCCAACTTAGCATTCACAACATCCAACAATCACTCACTAGGAAGATGTGCCCATACCTTTTGTTTGATGTAGAAGTGCCCTTAAAAACCTGTCTCAATCACAATTTTCCTCTTTGCCAATTTCAATGGTTAGATGACAAAATATCACACTAACACTCTCTCAAAAATATTTCTCAATTACAAAAATAATCAAACTCAAATACACCTTATTACTCCTTCTTGAAATTAGCAATCATCAAATCACACATAAAAATAATTACTCAATTGCTCCTTATAATCTCCAACTTTAATTAATCAACCTCCAAAAATTAACCTTTCAAAATAATATTTGCCTACCCTTTTATCTCCCGCAAATACTAAATATCCAAATTAATTCAGGCAAAAATTAAACTTTATAACCATCAAAAATATTTTATTTTTCTCAACCTTAGCACATCCGAAATAATCAAGCGACCAAGATAAATGACATCAGCGCATACCTTTAACACTACCAAAAGGCCTCGATGGGTTTCGAACGCGAAACCTGCTCCCAATCGAGCGCCTTATCGAGGCGCTAGCCCACCACGTGGGCTAGGCACTTCCACGAGGAAGGGAAGGTGCAAGCCTCCCTTTATCCCTTCGTTCGGCGTTGTTCAAAAATGAAAATGCCCTCACTGCCTTGCAAAACCAAACTCGATGGGGTTTGAACCCTGCACTCCTTGCCTACCGAAACACTTAGCGCTATCCTCTATCACCAACTGCGCTACCAGCGCCTTTGGTACTAAGTTCGGTGCTCCCTTCGACTTGTCTCTTCACCGCCCAATGTGGATTTAGCACATGCAAAAATCCTTTCATCTTTTGCGCTCGAACACTTAGCATACGTGGGCAATATTTCGCATGGATGGGTTAATTAAAATTTTAACCCCCCTTTTATACACACTTGCATATGCGCTTTCAAACATCGACGATAATATCGAATTTAAAATTTGATTTAAACATACAACCTTTTACTTTGGCGCCAAAACTATTATTTAAATTTAAATTTTAACTTTAGTTAAAATATTTAAATTTAAATAATTTAAACCTTATCCTTTTAAATCTGCTTCCTGGGTTTTTTAGAGAACTTGGAGAATGATCACTTCATGGTCTTCAATTTTCTTCAAATCAACCTTTAACTGGAATATTATAATAAAATATTATAATAATATTTTTCCTTTGGCCTTGATACATTCTTCCTCTTGCACTGCTCACTGAAACTGACTCTTGACATCAATGACAACTCATTTAATCAAAATATCCAAAATACCTCTGATCATCCTATGCACTAGGAAAAATGACTTCCTTTGATTGAGTGGTGGTACAACACTTCCTATCACACAGCAACCAAGGTTACCCCTTTTGAGGCATTTTATGGGTACCCTCCACCCACGCCTTTCTCCTACATTCCAGGTAGCTATAAGGTCCATGCAGTCGACACTACTCTCAGCCAGCATGTTGATGTCCTCCATCAACTAAATATGAATTTGGATGCAACCCAAAACTGGATACACCAACAGGCTAACTAATATTGTTTCGAACATGGTTTTGATGTGGGTGATATGACTTGCAGTCATACAAACAGTTGTCCCTCTAGCTTCGCAGATGCCAGAAACTTGCTACAAAATATTATGGGCCCTACCAAGTGTTACAGCGGATTGATGCCACAGCCTACAAATTGGCCCTTCCACCTACATCCAAGCTTCATCCTATTTTTCATGTTTTATCTCTCAAAAAGGTGGTGGAAAATTAGGTACAAGTTCAATCTACACTCCCAAAGTTATACGAATAAGGTTCTATCTTGCATGAACCTGAATAGTTGTTGGATCATCAAACTCGCACTCTATGCATTCGCACCATTACTGAAGTCCTTGTTCAGTGGCATAGAATCCATCTAGAAGATACTACATGGGAGTCTCTTCATCAGCTCCTGCACTAGTTTCCTCACCTTCAACTTTGAGGACAAATATTTTGAAGGGGAAGAACATGTTAGGATCCAATCCTAACATTATTTTGTAATTCTCATTATTATGTAATGATCCACTTTCAATATGGGGGTATTCTATTATAATATTTTTTTGTAATACTTTGTAATGTATATGACAAGGCACGCAACCAAGTGGTGCCATCTAATGTAATCCTTATCAAGATTATAACCGATGTTTGGTAGAAGATTCTAGCGCGAGTGGCATTTTACATGTAAGCCAACTCTTGAACCTTTAGGTAGGATTGCATATAGATTTCTCTTTAAAAGGAATGAATTCATGTACAAATGTATATTTTTGTAAGTTCATGAAATATTGAAGGAGGTTGCCCCCTCGAAGAAGCTTGTGATTCTGAGTTATTTGTGAGATTGTTTCAATTCTGCAATTACTTTCTGCATAGTATTATTTTGTTATTACATATATTTCAGTTATCTTTCATTATATTATTTGTGTGAACTTTATTTCAATAGTAGGTTCCTTTCAGTTGAGTGGTGGTGTGCTAACAAAATAACCCCACATGCTTTATGGGAAGGCTCTTTGATACATTTAAAAAAAAATCATTATTAATTTGAATGCAAGTGATAAGACAATGATTCATCCATTATTTTATTACCCTGGAACTTTGAAGGAATATTACATAAATATTCCCTAGAGACTATGCTTGGAGGGGAAAACCTCAATCCCCTACACCTAAAGTTTTGCCTGACAAGGCCATGCTAATTTCTCATAGTTTAAGGTATTGATCATTGTGCGAGTATAGTCATATATATACTCATAAATCTCTTCTTGAACCTAACATTGATAATTTGTTTTGACTAGGGGAAGAAGCATTTGAAGCACATATGGAGAAAGCAAATTTTGTTTATAAATTCAAAGGATGAGACTTTCTTACATGGCAAGTCGAACTCCAATTAGTGTCAATAAAAAATAAAATTATGGGATGTCATGGATTCACCAAAGCCAGTGGATGTTGATGAAGCAACTAAGTGGACTACAAAGAACCAAAGGCAATGGCTCTTATTGGACTCTGAATATTTGATGACTAACTACATCATATGGACCTCTCAAAGACTGCAAAAGAAGTTTGGGATGGAGTCAACACTCTATTTAGATCACAAGCATCAAGTTTAAATATGGTTCTTAATCAAACTTTATTTCTATTGAAGATGACAAAATGTAAAAGTATAGTTCAATACATAAGCAAGTTTTGTTCTTTTGAATTAGCTTATAGGAATCAAAGCTATGGTGGACAATGATGATGCCAAAGTTGTTGTTTTTAATAACATGCCTACTAGTTATGCTAGTATGGTATTTACATCTAACAATATTAATAGTAGACTAGAAGATATAAACAACAAAATGCAAGAACTGATGAAAAATAAGCTTAATGCGACATATGGAGCTAGTTAGTCATACTCAAAACCAAAGTTATTTTTGAAGAATAGATTCATGTGTTTTTCTTGCAAGCAAAGAGGTCATGTTATAATGACCATGTTTAACGAGGAAAAATTTCATAGAAGGGAACTTAAATAAATACAAAGCAACGGTGGTTACTAATGAAAGTGAAAGTGATGATGAAGAATGTGGATTTATGACATCTATTGAAGACCCTCCTTGTGAGAATAGTGAAGGAAAATATGTTTTTTGAATTGAAACAAAGTATGTACTTGTTAATAGCTATGTGTCTCCCTATTCATAATATGAAGATGTATTTGTGATTGGTTGAATGTGTTCCTAATCACATAGGTGTTATAGATGGTTGTTCTTGTCCCTATGTGCAACCATGGTGGTGGATAGTGTATGTATACCTTTTCCTATTTGATGTAAAACCATGGATAATTGTGTTTGTCCTTATCCTTGGTCATATGGTGAACAATTGAGTATGTCCATTTTTAGTCATGGATAGTGTGTGTCCTAATCCATAAATTTTGGAGTGTTGGATGAACTTTTGTGTGTGTCCAAGTTCATCATCATGTTTATAAAAATGTTATGTCTACTTTTACATTGATGTAATAAGGAGGGAATCTTATAATTTTTTTGATGTCAGATATACGTAGTTGGAGGTGATTTTAACCAATACAATTAATAACCAAAAATGTCCTCTCTTGTATATATTTTATGACATCAATGAATAAAGGTATGTAGCCAATTTTGTGCAACAAAAGTTATCCCAAACAACAAACTAAAAATATTATAGACAACTAAATACTAATTGTTGAGGATACTTAGGCTTATCCACTTAAGCCTAAGTTAATATTTTATTATTTATTATTATTATATTAATTTCCTATTTCTTGCACTTTGTATTCACGTGAGGCATAGTATGCCCATGTTAGAAATAGGTTGTTAAGTTGTTTAGGTGTTTAGTTAGTTGTTAGAGATCTCCTTTGTCTTCTAGCAGTTAGTTGTCATCCTAGATTAGCATATTGTTATCTGTTAGTTAAGTGGTTGACCATGTTTGGTAAATTTTTGCAACCATTTAACCACATGAGATTATATTGTATTTCTTATATATATTGTATTGCATCAATAAATAAAGGGCTTCACATTGAGTTCCTACATCACTGGTATCATATTGCCAAGGATAAGTTTTGGCAAAAAGGAGGGCAAGTTGATCCACTTTTTGCTAGGTGTCTAGTTGGAGTTCACAACTAGCTCATCAAGATCCTAGGTAGGTGTTGTTGGGAATTGGCTTGAAGCCACCCGCAACATCAAGTGAAGCTGAGGTAGTAGAGGGCAAAAATTACCCCTGCACCAAATATCCTTGGAAGAAACCATAGGATAAATTGATTGCCTTGTGAGGGCAAGAAAAATTAATTATCAAGAAAAATTAATTATCTACTTCGAATATCAGAAGACCAAGGGAAGATATTGAGGAGGAATTCCAAATTTGGAGGCCAAATTGTGTCCAAAAGGAGGTTGCCGAAGAGTCTATCGTGGAAGCACCAGGTTGCCGAAGATAAGAGAAATTTTTTGAAGCAAAAGTTTGGATTCAAATTTTCATGAAGAAAAATACTGGAGTTCACTGCTATTTTACATGAAAATTTGGATTATTTTTATGCATGAAAATATTTTTTTATAAAATATTAATATTTTATTTAAAAAATAATATTATTATTTCATGCAAAGAACTTTAATATTTCTAAAGTTCTAGGAAGATCGGGCGCGCAATTCGCGCTACCCGATTGCCTTGTTTGGCCAGGCAATAAAATACTGGTGACTGACCACTTTCATGACCAACGGCAACCGACGACCATCTGATGCCGACGGCGACTAACAACCGACCACCAGTCTATTGGAAATTTTGAGTAATTTTGTTGTCATTGATGTCAAAATTCAATTCATCTCAATGCAAAGGAATTGATAAAAAGAGGGTTAAAATATTTATATTTTAATCCTAAGAGATTTGGTATAAAGCTCCACATGGTTGGTCAAAAGACTATCTAAATACCCCGAAGAAAGGAAATACCTAGGCCCAAGAGGAAATAATATTATAATATTTATTATTATAATATTAAAGTTGTTAAGATAAAGCCTAAGGTTAATTATAAAATAATTATAATATTTATATTATAATATTTTATAACCCTAAGTGGGTTTGGTGCCAAGAATAAAGTTTAAATTATTAATTTTTGTCGACGTCCGAGCATGGAGGAAAAATGGTATTTATATGATAAAGTTTGGAGCCCAAAATTAAGTCTCTCAAATGCATGTTGCGAATGTTTAATTTAATTGTTGATGTGAATTTCGTGAGCAAGGTGGAAGAAGGTTTTTTTAATTTCAAAAACAAAGAGGAAAACATGGATGAATAAAATGACAAAGGTGTATGCCCCTATCACCAACAACATGGTTGGCCTAGTGGCAGGCTTGGTAGCTTTAAGATGCTGGCAGGTAGTAGATCTCGCATTTGATTCTCGGTGACAGTAGTTTGTTTGTTTTGTGAGCGAGAAGGTTGAATAGTGGTTAGATAGTGCATGGTGGTATTGGCCCTTGTGTGGATGGTTGTTCTAGTGGTAGCCCATAGTGTGCTACGACGCTGGAAAACGACAGGTTCTACGTTCAAAATTTGATGATAACTTTTTGTTTTATGGGTAATAAGGGTGAGTGTGGTTAGATAGTGCATCGTGGAATTAGGTCCTTGTGTGGGCAGTTGGCCTAGTGACAGCCTAAGGGAATCTAGTGCGCTGGTAGGCAGTAGGCGTTGTGTTTGAATCCTTGCGATAGCATTTTGGTAAGAGCAAATTATTTTTGTTAATTGCTAAGGTCGTGATAGACACATGTGGTTTAATTGATTATTGTGAGTGTTGTTGGCCTTGGGAGATATAAGGGAATTATTTTTATTATTACCATTTCATGCATTTAATTTTTGAAGGAGATTATAACTAGCTAGTTTGAAAAGTGAAATATTGGAGCAATAAGAATACTTGTTAAATTGTTATGAATATATTTAGAAGTTAAGAGGGAGTTAAAATGTGTATGAGGTATTTTTATTGTTTGTATTTTTGCTAAATATTTTGAAGGGTTTGATTATATGAGTTGATGCTATAAGTTGAGAAACCAAGAGAGTGGTTTGGAATTTAATTGGGCACACATATTGAAGGAATGTTAACTCATAAAGAATTGTTGTGCTAACCTTTTTATAGTTGCAAAATATATTATGTGTGAGACAGATTTTTGAAGACATATCTCCATAAAAGCAAGCAAAAAGGTATGGGCATATCATCCCTTATTTAAGTGTTTGGTTGAATAAATATTTTTGAGATATAAGGTGGAGTGAAAAGGTTTATTTGATAAGCATTTTTGGAAATATTTGAATTAAGTGTTGAGACCTATTTTGTGCTCATTATTGAAAGAAGTTGGAAGAACATTTGTTTAGGGTTTGTGAGACAATTATGCTTCATTGGTTGAAGTTTTGAGCAATAGTCTTGAGTGATATTGAAAGTGAATGTGCAAACATTAGAAATCATATTTATGAAAACAACAGACTTAATGATTGAGTATAACATATTGAGCTATTTGTAAGTGCATATTATTCTCTTAATGTTCTAGAGGTAAAAGAATTTTGGATAGAATATGTCTAAATTGCTTCAAGTTAAAGGAATTATTTTGAATATTAGACAAAACATTTGATAGCATTGTGTACAAGATTTGAGATTGATTGAGTATATCTTGTGAGATGTTGTGAGCATGTGTTAGAGTTGTTTTGAGTATTGTGTTAGAGCAGAATTGAGCAAGTCTTGGTGAAGACTTGAGAGTAGATTTGAGCAAGTTCTTGAGAGGGCTTGACGGCATATTTGAGAAAGTTCTTGAGAGGACTTGAGAGCAGATTTGAGAAAGTCTTCGTGAAGACTTGAGAGCATATTTGAGCAAGTTCTTGAGAGGACTTGAAGGTTAATTTGAGCAAGTTCTTGAAAGTACTTGAAGGTAGATTTGAGCAAGTCTTGTGAATACTTGAAATGGAATTAAGAGTAGAGTTGATTTGTTCAAATTTTATGTTAAGGCTTGGGGTAGATCTAAGCAGAGTTGATTCGTTCAAGCTTTGTGTTAAGGCTTGGGGTAGATCTAAGCAGAGTTTATTTGTTCAAGCTTTATGTTAAATCTTGGGGCAGATCTATGCAGATTTGATTGTTCAAGCTTTGTGTTAAGGCTTGAGGATAGATTTGAAATAGAGGTTGTGAGAAGATTTGTGAGCAGACTTATGAGTAGAGTTTGAGTAGATTTGTGCTAGATTTGAGATAGATTTTGGTGTAGATTTGAGACAGAGTTGAGGATAAGCTTTGGAGGTGATAGATTAAATAGGACAACAGTCTCTAGTGGATAGATATCCATTAGCCAATGTAGTGGAAACAGAGGTCTCTTGTGGAGAGATATCCATAAGCCAAAGTAGTGGGGGTATAAGTCTTCTAGAAGATCATCAGCTAGAGCAGAGGGGAAAGAGTTCTCCTGTGGATAGAGATCCACAAAACCAAAATAGAGTAGAGTGGTGTCCATAGAACTAGAGCAAGGGGAAATATTTCTCCTATGGAGTGTGAACCGTGAACCATCTAGGAATATAGAGTTCTTTTGTGGAGAGAGATCCACAAACTAGTTGAGGAGATAGAGTTCTCTTGGATCAAGTTCCAAGAACCAGAGAAAAGGGGAAAGAGTTCTCCTATGAAGAGAGATACACAAATCAGAGCTTAGGGGATTGGTGTCTCCTTTGGACATAGGTCCATAAATATTGTAATAGGGAATTGATTCCCAAGAGATTTATTGGGAAAATTTAGTGAAAATATTTTCTCCATGGAGTAGCCCACATTGGGTGAACCACGTTAAAATGATGTCTCTCTTGTGTGTGATGATTTGTGCATTACTTTGATTACTACTATTAATATTGCCATTTATAATATTGGATAATATTATTTGAGAAATAAAAATAAAATTTGGTATTATACTGTTCAACCCCCCTCTCAGTATAAGCCTATGTTATTCAATTGTTAGAAATTTTGAGTAATTATGTTGTCATTGATGTCAAAAGTCAGTTTATCTCAATGCAAGGGAATTGATGAAAAGAAGGTTACAATATTTATATTTTAAGCCTAAGAGATTTGGTATAAAGCTCCACATGGTGGGTCAAAAGATTGCCTAAATACCCCGAAGGAAGGAAATACCTAGGCCCAAAGAAAATAATATTATAATATTTATTATTATAATATTAAAGTTGTTAAAATAAATTATAAAATAATTATAATATTTATATTATAATATTTTATAACCCTAAGTGGGTTTTGCACCAAGAATAAAGTTTAAATTATTAATTTCCGCCGACGTTCGAGCATGGAGGAATTGTTGGTGTATCAATCCTAGGATTTGACATTATTTTGCCTATACCAAAACTAACAACTAAGCTAGATTAAGAATATAAGAAGGACAAAATAACCAATTAGGTAGTTGCAACTAATAGAACATTGAGACAAATGGAAAAACATGCAAGGGCCAATAAGAAGTAGAGATAAAAAAAATATTTGAGATATACACATACTTTTTTTTCTTTTTTTCTTTTTCACAAAAAACTATTTTGGTCTTAGAAAGTTGATTACAAAATGACATGTTTCACCAACATATTTCTTTGAATGTATTGCAAACATACTTCAACAACTTTATAATTAGTAATCATACAACCTTTTATTTTTTATATAATTTTTTAAATATTATCATAGTTTACTTACATCCAAGACGTGTTAGTTTTTTATATAACGAGCACTGGGAGATAACAATCACAAGATGCAGAATAATATGAAAGAAAATAAATCTGCTAAATGGTTGAAATATACAATAAATAAAAATGATATAAAAGAATACAATGTAGCTATAGAGGAAATAAACACTCCATTATAAAGCTACTGAATTGTATTGCACCCATCACCAATAGATGGTGATACACACATAACTAATATATACTATCTGACTATGTCCCCCGACTCTCTATATGTCTATGTCTATATATCTATTTATCTATGAGGTCGTCCTTATATAGGCAAAATAGGATACTTGGCCAACACTCTATCTAGTTGTGCAAGGGACAACTTGCACATTGACACTTGTGCATTTATTACATTGCATGAAGTAACTAGATAACTTTCCCCTAAAGTAATCTAAGTATGTATCTTGGAAGATACATTTACATAACCCAAATGATGGAATAGACTCTATTTCTAACACCCCCATGTATTACATTATTTGGGTATGGATCTTCTTCATCCTGATCTTATGCATTCTTTGTAACGTGTTCAAGCAAATAATTAGTGTCTCTATAATATGTAGCATTTGTTGATAAAGCTTTCACCTCATAGGTATCTGTGGGTTCTTCCAGTTCTTCAATTTCTTCTATCCTCTATACCAGGTGTCCCTTTTGATTTCTCTTATGATATTCCAATTGAGGATAATTGGTTGGTTGTTGAAATTGTTGTTGATGAGGGTTCCTTTGATATTGTCGAGTTTGAAAAAGATTCCCACTATTCATCTAATTTCCTTACTTTCAATTTTTTGGATTGTATCTTCAATAGTTGGTACTAAGGCCTTTATTTTTGCAAAACTGACAATACCATGTTTTTCGTCCTCTCACTGAAGATGAAATATTTCCTTGTGGATTATCTTTTGATGCCAATGCAGTGTTATTCAATTCATCTTTCATAGTATTTTCTACTTTATATTCTTGAAGTATATTGCCTAGATCATAAAAAGAAGTATCTTTACTTAGAACCTGTAAAGATGTAACCAAGTGTTTATGATAAGGAATTAAAAACAAATGAAGTTTCGGGTACCACCGAGATGCACTTCATTACAAATCCATAATTTTTTGTAGAATTCCAAAGGGGAGGAGTAATTTGACTCCTCAAAGATCCACAATGCAAGTGGATAATAGCTATAAAAAGCTAACAAGTGGCATGTAGCCCAATAAAGTCCACAATAGAACATGATGCACCAAATGATGAATGCACCAAGTAAGAGGAGTAAAATGGATCTCCTCATATGCTTCAAACAATCCTCAATATGAAAGAGGCAAAGTAGTTGAAGCAGAAGTTGTTGTGGAAGCTTGATGTAGTGTTGCCCGAAGAAGTGTTACAAGTCTTGTTGATGAACAAAGCTGAAAAGTTGAAATCCACTAAGAGACAAGCCACAAAAGGGCTAAGACAACTCCAATGTGTGTGGAGTACCCATGTGATATCCAGGATCACATAAAAAGGGCCATGGTCAAAATAAGTGACAACAACAACTCCAATGGGAGTACCCATGATTCCATGAAGGAATCAAAATAGAAGGGCCATGGTTGTGAAAAATTCTGCTTCCAAGAGTCTCAAAGGATGAAAGTGGATTTAAGGAGTATCAAGTTCAACCGAAAATGCACTCCATTTTACAAAATTGTGTTTTTGAATAAGGTTTCAATGACCCAAAATTCAGAGCAACATATATCAAGATAAACCCTTAGAAATTATCAAAATACTAGTCCAATTGAAACCGATTCGGAAAGAGCTTTCCAACGACTATATGCAAGCCTATACTTGTAAAAATATTCAACCTCGAAAACTATGAAAAAGAGGCAAACTCCAAAGAAGCAAAAGAAAGGTTACATTGTTTGCCCATTTGATCGAGACAATATCGTTCGAGAATATTCTCCTCGCCGCGAGCTACGGATCAGCGAAAAATGGGTGGTTACATCAATAAATCATCCATATCATTGTTTCGCAAAAAGTGATCTGTAATCAATGAGCAATAATTTTGAAACCCCGAGGGAGCGGTAAGGGATCGATCAACAAGCACAAAATGCGGTCAATAGGAAGTGAGCAGAAGCGATTGACATTGAAAGTGCGCCATGGGGATGGAGTCGTGGTTGAAATTGAAAGTGCGCCATGGGGATGGAGTCGTGGTTGAAATTGAAAGTGCGCCATGGGGTGCTTAGTAGGTGGAGTCGTGGTGAGCACCCAAACGACCATGCAATGCGGTCAAACAGAGGAAATGGAACCGAAAATCCATAATTAATCGGCCAAAGGCGCCACGTGGGGTGCAGCGGTGGGAAACCGCAAAGGACAATTGATAAGTAGCACGTGCAACAACCACCAGAAGAAAGATATTAGCTTATCATGCATGTACATTAATGAAGGTGTTGGAGGCCACCTTCCCACTAAATATGGATTAATCCATTTCCAAAAATAATAGAACATCGTCTGCTCAACACGAGATACACCTACCACGTGGAAGATAAAACTCACAAAATTAATTACACCACTATACAGATGTCAAAGCATCAAGGATGAATCAAAAGTATTCAAAAAGGATCAGATCATGAGCTTGAACTATTAACACATCCAAGGGTTTATCATACTGTCAATCGACAGAGTTCATAAGCACGCAGGGGTTTTCTCACAGGAACAGGAAACTACGTCGACACGTTAGTGTCCTCCCCAGAAATGCTCACACAAATTTCAAAGCAACTCCTCCAATGGGATGGGTTAGAACAATCCTCGCATAAAATAATCGAGTAGATCTAGCAAAGGAGAGTAACCAAATAATTAATCGCCCTACTCGCTAGAACTGAAGCCATCAAATTGTGCACGGAAAAGTGGGATCGTGAATTTGAAAGGTGCCAATGAAGTTAGTCGTCTCGATATTACAAAAACAACAATCATGTAGCAGCGTCCAGACCTGTGCAGCAACAAAGGCAAAGACATCCTCGTCGAAAGAGATAGATAGACTGTGATCATGGATATTCCTTCAAGGTAGAAGGTGTCCATCGTGCACAAAATAATGCAAAAATGATGGGGATTGGTTGTGTGGATCCACCGTGCATGGTGCAGTGAGGAATTGATATGTAAAAGGCTAGAAACTAGGGTGAATAGAGACCTCAAAGGCCATGGATGCCCATGGTTCATCGTACCATGAAAAATATTTTCTTTAGCTACAGTGGAAAAAATTTGATGAAGGCAGCATCGCGTGCGTAGGGCATTCTGGGTGGTTACAGACCTGTGGTGGAAACAAAAAGGGTGCGCTGCTAAGGCCAAGGCTATGCAGCTCTTTATAGCAAATATCAAGGTGACAGCGATGCAACATTCAATACCCACGATGGTGATGTCTGCCTACGCCTGGAGTGGTGTGATTGCCCTGTGTTTGACAATGCCAAAAAAATGGTTGTAATCATTGTAAATTGGGTCGTGCACCAGGATCGGCATGAGGTAACTCACTGTCAGCGATGCAAAAGTCAACGATGTTGTAGAGCTTCGAATGGTGGGCCCCTCCATAATATTTCAAGGCCGCAAGGCACATATCATGTTGGTGACCTCGCGGTGGACATTGTTTTTCTATTTGGCTTCAAATCAAGGGTTGATTGGTGAGGTGTTGTGGTTCATCCACAACACACCCCAGAAGTGGGGACCCACCTTTGTTTTTGCAGGTTTTAGGGAAGATCTCAAAGACCCGGATGCTAAAAATGAAGAAAAGAAGAAAAATGCCTAAGTGTTGAAAGGGTCGCGAAATCGCGACCTGTCTCTCCATCGCTACGAGTTGCCGAGAGGAAGCACAAGGTTGAAAGTGGTAGCGAATCGCTACCACTTCGTGAAGCGGAGGCTCGAAGGAAAAGTGGTAGCGAATCGCTACCACTTCGTGAAGCGGAGGCTCGAAGGAAAAGTGGTAGCGAATCGCTACCACTTCGTGAAGCGAAGGCTCGAAGGAAAAGTGGTAGCGATATCGCTACCACTTCGTGAAGCAAAGGCTCGAGACCAAAGTGGTAGCGATATCGCTACCACTTCATCGAAGGAAGGCTCGGAACCAAAGTGGTAGCGATATCGCTACCACTTTTTGAAAGGAAGGCTCGGAACCAAAGTGGTAGCGATATCGCTACCACTTTTTGAAAAGAAGGCAAAGCAAAGTCGGTAGCGATATCGCTACAACGAGCTACTGCGGGCGTACGGACCAAGAACATGTCGCGATTTCGCGACATGTCGCGTTATCGCGACTAGGAAACAAAAGAGGCCAAATGCAAATTCTGTCGGGATTTTCGCGGGAAGGCGTTACGAAAGGTGCAGGAGACGCAGGACACGTGGCAGAAATGACAGAACCAGAGTAACGTTTCATAACAACGATTCTCGGCGCGAGATCGAGCGTTACGATTGCATGCAAGGGTTAGAATACCAAAAGGTGGGAATTGAAGCGAAGGGTCCGGGAGTCGAAACGAAGCGTCATGGAGCAGCCGAGAACGTGCGACAAAAAGGTTAAATAGCAGAAATGTAGATGGATACAGGGGCTGGAGACTGTAACAAAAAGCATTACTTATTGAAATAAAGGATTTTTCTTTGGTAACACGACTTTTGTGTGTAAAATCAAAAGGAGATCGAAGCCAAAACTATTGTTACTATTGTTTTACTGTCAATCTTTCCGTTGCATCATTTTGTCTTGTATCTATTTCTTTTACGCCATGGGATGGGTTACGATAGGTGAATGGTAGAATGATGCAGTTATATTCGTTTCCTTAGAGTCTTGCATCTGATCCGATTAGATTGTGTGTTAGTACGGATCTGATCGGTTGGGTTGTTTTGGGGACTTCATCTCTTAACTTGGGATTTTGCGGGGAGGAGATCGTGAACCATTTTAATATCCTTCATTATTTTCCAGTTGATTCAAAATAACAGTTTCTGTTTTATTCCTTGATATGCTTAATTTCATGTCAGAGACTAACACTGAAATAACAGAACTATTGAATGGAGATAAAACGAACAGGTTAACCTTAGAATAAATTGTGAATATTAGAACATCAAAAGGAGTTTTGTTTATTTTTGATTAATCAAACAAGTCAAGATTATAAAGTTCATTGAGAATCAACAAAGGCCCCTTGTTAACAACTATCTGCAGGATTTTGAGTTATTCTGGGATATATCAGTTGTATGTATTAAAATTGAAATTCATTTTTATATACGTAAAAGTTGTTTCACAAAGAAACTTGGAGAAATAATAAAAGGAAGGAAAATAAAATAAATTATTTCTTTGCAAGAAAGAGTCTTTTGTTCGAGACTCTAAGTTGCGTGTTATTATTTGTAATATGACAAATTAACACTCAACATTTTGGCGCTAGAAGGAGGGCCTTCTGTATTGCTTTGCAATTTTGATTTGTTCTAACAATTAACGTGGGTAGTTTTGTTTCCACCTATTGTGCTTGCAGGTGTAACATCCAGACATTTTATCTGGCAGCAGATTTGATACTTAAGTGTGTATTTCAGGAGATATCTAGTTTTGTGTCAATGCTGTAATTTAGTTTCTTGATGTGCAGATTTGATATGTTAGTATGTATTCATTTTTTATTTCAGGTTTTTCTTGTATTAATGTTGGGTTTTTTTGCGTTTGTGTGCAGGTTGGACATTTAGGCGGTGGTGTTCCTTTGATTTCCTTTTCATTGCCTTTAAAAAAAAAAAAAAAAAAGGGGAATAAAAGCTTGATGTTGAACGCATGCCTAAGATTGGGAGAATATGAAACATTGGAATCATGTTGTATAAGCTCCACATGTAATACAAACAGTTAATTTAGATCATTTGAAGCTTGTGATGCATGAAAAAGTCAGTTTTGCATGACAAATCATCTCATTTGCAATTCAAGAAATAATGCATTCATGTTCCATCTCACTTTTCATACATTTCACCGTAGTGGCATATGCATCTTAGGTGCAATTCATTTGAGTATGTTGAATCCTCTTAGGGTTATGTTATAACATAAATTTAAGTAAATCCTAAGGTTGGAATCTGAGTCTTGAAGTATCTAGGACCAAGCACGTTTCATACATTAAAAGGGATCTTGAGCAAAATGATCAAAACCTAACTTGGAGGAAAAGGTTGGGCGAAAATGGTTTTCATGTCTATCCTATTATGCAACATGATCCTAAAAACAGTGGTTTTGACCACTTCCATAGAGCTTAAAGCCTAAAATCGAGTAGTAAGGATAGGGTTAAATTCTCATCTCGGTTGGTTGAGAATCTAATTCCCCAAAGCTTTGATTGGACCCACATGGAGTAGTAAGGATAGGGCATAAATTCTCATCTCGGTTGGTTGAGAATCGATTCCCCAAAGCTCTTATGTTTCATTTCGTATTAAGTCTTAGATTGTAAGGATCGTACTATTTGTCCTCTGCAAAGGATGGGTAGTCATCCCCAAGGTCTAAGTAACAAGATTAATATTTTCCATTTACATTTAAAATCTTGGGTTGTAAGGATCGTACTATTTGTCCCTAACCGGGATGGGTAGTCATCCCCAAGGTCCAAGAAGTAAAATAAATAAATTTTTCCCATCTCATCCTTATATTGGATTGTAAGGATCGTACTACTTGTCCTCTGCAAGGGATGGGTAGTCATCCCCAAGGTCCAAAGAAATGAAGATAAGTTTTGGATTATGGGGTTAGATAGGCCCATGCATGGCATCATGTCTTGCCTAAAAAATAAGACCACCGATTGTCTAGAGGGTTAGACTAGCATGACCATTTCTTCCATAATTGGTTTAGTTATTTTGCTCAAAGTGAGGTAAAGAATTCTAAATCAGAATAGTAAGGATAGGGTTAAACTCTCATCTCGGTTGGTTGGGAGTCTAATTCCCCAAAGTTCTGATTTCACATCCACTTGCACATGGGTTCAAGATAGTAGGGACTCATAACCAACTTTGGGATATAATGAACCGTTCACTAGTGGATCCTAAGAGGGTTTGGCGGTCTTGAATGTTTGCACATAATACTACAAGAGTGACTATGCATTTTCTCATGGCATATTCAGTAGGATACACAAATCATTCACAATTTCGCATATGCATTCATGCAAAACCGATGATGGAATGTGGATCAAATTCAAATGATAAGGAAAGGAATTCATTGCACACACCGAGCTAGTACTTGATGATTATGATAATTCATGTACTTTTGATTTTGGGCATTAGTTATATTGATTATGGGCTAACCCATGTTTTCAAATTTGTGATTTGTGTTAGGTTGGGTTCTTACTAAAATGCTCAAGAGCATTTGACAGAAGATTCACCATTTGTTATGGTTCATCTACAACACACCCCAGAAGTGGGGACCCACCTTTGTTTTTGCAAGTTTTAGGGAAGATCTCAAAGACCCGGATGCTAAAAATGAAGAAAAGAAGAAAAATGCCTAAGTGTTGAAAGGGTCGCGAAATCGCAACCTGTCTCTCCATCGCTACGAGTTGTCGAGAGGAAGCACAAGGTTGAAAGTGGTAGCGAATCGCTACCACTTCGTGAAGCGGAGGCTCGAAGGAAAAGTGGTAGCGAATCGCTACCACTTCGTGAAGCGGAGGCTCGAAGGAAAAGTGGTAGCGAATCGCTACCACTTCGTGAAGCAAAGGCTCGAGACCAAAGTGGTAGCGATATCGCTACCACTTCATCGAAAGGAAGGCTCGGAACCAAAGTGGTAGCGATATCGCTACCACTTTTTGAAAGGAAGGCTCGGAACCAAAGTGGTAGCGATATCGCTACCACTTTTTGAAAAGAAGGCAAAGCAAAGTCGGTAGCGATATCGCTACAACGAGCTACTACGGGCGTACGGACCAAGAACATGTCACGATTTCGTGACATGTCGCGTTATCGCGGCTAGGAAACGAAAGAGGCCAAATGCAAATTCTGTCGGGATTTCCATGGGAAAGCGTTACGAAAGGTGCAGGAGACGCAGGACACGTGGCGGAAATGACAGAACCGGAGTAACGTTTCATAACAACGATTCTTCGGCGCGAGATCGAGCGTTACGATTGCACGCAAGGGTTAGAATACCAAAAGGCGGGAATTGAAGCGAAGGGTCCCGAGAGTCGAAACGAAGCGTCATGGAGCAGCCAAGAACGCGCGACAGAAAGGTTAAATAGCAGAAATGTAGATGGATACGGGGGCTGGAGACTGTAACAAAAAGCATTACTTATTGAAATAAAGGATTTTTCTTTGGTAACACGACTTTTGTGTGTAAAATCAAAAGGAGATCGAAGCCAAAACTATTGTTTTACTGTCAATCTTTCCGTTGCATCATTTTGTCTTGTATCTATTTCGTTTACGCCATGGGATGGGTTACGATAGGTGAATGGTAGAATGATGCAGTTATATTCGTTTCCTTAGAGTCTTGCATCTGATCTGATTAGATTGTGTGTTAGTACAGATCTGATCGGTTGGGTTGTTTTGGGGACTTCATCTCTTAACTTGGGATTTTGCAGGGAGGAGATCGTGAACCATTTTAATATCCTTCATTATTTTCCAGTTGATTCAAAATAACGAGTTCTGTTTTATTCCTTGATATGCTTAATTTCATGTCAGAGACTAACACTGAAATAACAGAACTATTGAATGGAGATAAAACGAACAGGTTAACCTTAGAATAAATTGTGAATATTAGAACATCAAAAGGAGTTTTGTTTATTTTTGATTAATCAAACAAGTCAAGATTATAAAGTTCATTGAGAATCAACAAAGGCCCCTTGTTAACAACTATCTGCAGGATTTTGAGTTATTACGGGATATATCAGTTGTATGTATTAAAATTGAAATTCATTTTTATATACGTAAAAGTTGTTTCACAAAGAAACTTGGAGAAATAATAAAAGGAAGGAAAATAAAATAAATTATTTCTTTGCAAGAAAGAGTCTTTTGTTCGAGACTCTAAGTTGCGTGTTATTATTTGTAATATGACAAATTAACACTCAACATGAGGCACAACAGAAATTGAATTTTCCATGGGCCATAAATAACGAGTCTAAAACAACAGCATTTATCAAATTCTAGTAGCATTTGGGGCCTGCAAAGTGTTGCGAGTTATAAAGGGGATCGAAATATAATTTGTTAGAAAGAAGAGGGGAGATTTCCATGGGGAAATCTCCCTCACAGGTCAAGATTCATGAGGCTTTGATATCAATGATAATGAATTAAAAATAATATATGAAATTAATTTTCAGATAAGTAATATTTATAAATTAGGTGCTTAAATAAGCTCAAAGTACAAACGATAATCTGAGGATTACGTAAAACGATAAGATAAAGGCTAAGAATAAAAGCCCTTATTATACGAAAATAACAACACCTAGACTTAGACCTAGTCAACATGAGCCTAAAACAAACTCATGGACATTATTCCCTAGACTAAGTCCTATTAATCATCAACCTAAGGTTGATGAAAATAATAACCCATATCAGTTTATAACTATTTGGAAGTGCTCTCATGGTTACTTGAGAGAGAAGTTCATCCTTAATTGATTCTCCTAAGGTCAGTAGTTTACCTTTAATATCTGCAACCTTCCTTAGGAACAGTTCTATGTTGTCTTCACTATTCATATTTAAAGAGTGAAGTTGAGTTTGGAGATGAAGGATAGTCGTCTTATTCTTTCCTTCAAAGATATTTTCTAGGCTTGTCCATGCATTTGAAGATGTCTTGGCTAAACTGATATATGGTTGAATCTCATCAGTGATAGTAAAAGTTATTATCATTAAGGATTTTGAATCATTTTTTTCAAAATTTAGGATTTTAGTTTCACCTGTAGTAGGTCTCTATGTTTTCCCTTTGACAACATCCCAAAGTTTTTCATATACTAAGATTGCTTTCACTTTATTTTTCCAAGAAAAATAATTTGGACCCTTTAGTAGTTGAGATTCTTCTAAGAAGAATTTGTTTGACGCCATTTAAATCTTCCTAATATCAATCCTCGGATATGTAGGCTTCCTTATGTTTCCTTAGATATGTTTTGAAGTATGATATAATGCTTTTGTAAGATATAGTTCAATTTTGGTTGATTTTGTATAATTTTCATAAAGATAAAAAATCAACTTCTTAACTCCTTATTACTCCTATTGAATTAAGCACTTTTCAATTTTTGAAAAGGTTTTAATGTTGGATTTCTTTGTCCCTTTATAGAAATTTTTGAGACAAGAATATAAATTTCCAACTTTGATAAAATATTTTAAATAACCCCTTTTTGAAACCCTTAGGATTTTATTCAAGTGTTTCTAATTTCCAAAAAACTAGTTTGAAGTTGTAACCCTTGTCACTCCCAAATTTGGAAAACTAGAACACATTAATATTTGCAACCATTGAATAACACAAGCTTATACTAAGAGAGGGGTGAACAGTATAAGACCACTTTTTACTTTTCTTTTAAAATCAATATTATGCAATGTATAGATAGCAATGTCAATAGCAGTAATCAAAGCAATGCACAAATCATAACACACAATAGAGACACCACAATTTATGTGGTTCACCCAATGTGGGCTACTCCACGGAGAAAATATTTCACTAAAATTTTCTCAATCAATATTTTGGGAATCCTAGGTCCGAGGTGTAGACCAATTGGTTCATCCAAACCCCATAAGGGGGGCGGAGGTCCAAGGTTCAAATCTCGGGCCTCGTCGGACTGAACGCTTGTCCCTTTCCTGGTGCTTTCAGCGGCGTAAAAGGTTTAAAATTATTGTGGCATGGTGGTTATAGGGGCGGACTACGTGAAGATCTATGTGGCGGCTTTCGAGGCGGACAGCGCAGAATACTATGGCAGCCATAAAATTTGGACAGCCTGCCCGGATTCGTGGCGGCTATCGATTCCACCATGTAAATTCAAAAAAAAAAAAAAATATATATATATATATATATATATATATATATATATATATTATGGGAATCCTTTCCCTATTACAATGTGTATGGACCTCTATCCAAAGGATATACCAATCCCCTAAATCAAGCTTGTGTATCTCTATCCATAGGAGAACTACTTCTCCTCTGCTCTGGCTGGTGATCCTCTAGAAGACTACTGCCTCCACTACAGTGGCTTGTGGATATCTCTCCACCCAAGACTCTTGTCCCCGCTCAGAAGACCTGTACTCACTGCCCTGGCTGATGGATCTCTATCCACTAGAGACTAATGTCCTCTCTGCTCTGTCACCTCCAAATCTCTATCTCAAATCGACACTAAACACTATCCTTCAGTCTAGCACAAATCTACTCAATCTCTATCTTTGGTCATTCACAAACTTATCCTTAAATCTGCACCAAACTCTACTCCACAAGTCCACTCAGATATTGCTCAATATTCTCAACAAGTCCACTCAGAACTTTCTCAACTCTGATCAACAATATCACTCATAACTTGCCCAAACTGCTCAACAAGTCCAATTAGATCTTGCTCAACTCTTCTCAACAAGCTCACTTAGAACTTGCTCAAATCTTCTCAACAAGTCCACTTAGAACTTGTCTGAATCTTCTCAATAACCTCACATAGAACTTAACTAATCTCATAGAAACATAAAGAGAATTTTTAGAGACTCAATATGTTCTACACTCAATGCTCAATCAACTCAAATCAAAATATATAATAGTTTATCTTATGGAACTTGAACAATCACTTCATACAACCACTTGACTAGGCTCAACCAACTCTACTCAACCAATCACTTAATAAAACACCCCTTTCTCACAAACCCTAGTCCAAGCATATAACCTCCAACTCAAAATGTTTCCAACAATGCTCAACAACAAATCTCACATAACAATGATACTTATATTTTTTTAAAACCCTAGTTCAAGTTCTTTGCATAACAACTCTCTTCAATAGCAATGCTTATAAAATAATCTTCACATAACAATGATACTCATGTTCTTTTGGAAAACCCTAACTCAATTTCTTCACACAACCAATGGCTTCAACAACAATGCTTATAAAATAAGGTTTAAATAACAAATCTTTATTCCAGGAAAACCTTGAAGCAATTACTCAAACACACTCAAAAGGAAACCCTAATCAAGTCCTTTTCACACCAAACTTGTTTTCTAAAAATTAAACAATCAACTCAACCAAGGAAGAATTTGCCCATACCTTTTACCTGACAAGGAGTAGACCACACAAATAGTCTACACTCACAATCACTTCTTTGCCTATCAAGAGAGGTTAGAAGATAATAATTTTCTCAATGAATCACAATACAAAATGATATCAAACAAAATACACCTTATCACTCCAACTTAAAAATAATATCCAACACATTCATAATAATCTCTTTGGCAAAAGTCCCTTTAAAAATAAAATCAACACTCTTAAATTCTTACTCCTCCAATATGAAAATATAATAATTAAGACTTTATAAAAAATAAAATCAAACTCCTTATAACTCCAAATTTTATTAAAAACAATTTCCAACAAACACCAATTTTCAACTAGCAACTCTTTCAACTATTTCCAACTAGCAACCCCTTTTAACTCCCAACTTTAGGCAATATTAAAAATTATCAAAATTTAATTACCTTGCCTTTGGAGGGATTCAAAACCTCAACGCAGCCCACGACCAACACCTTAGCCGCGACTCCAACTGTCGTGCGAGCTACGCGCTCGCTTGGAGTGTGGAAGCACCACGTGCTTCAAAGTATCCCCGTCTAACGTTTTGCAAAATGTGCAACTCACCTTTGGCGCCCTCAACCCAACACAACTTCCAAGCACATTCGTCGTGTTTCGAACGATGGTCTCCTTGCATCCAAGCACTCTAGCCACTGCCCTCTTGCTACTAGGCCACGCTGCCTGGATGGCTTCCAACAAATCTGTGTCTTTCCTTTTATCTCTATTCGCTGGCATACACAAACATGAATTTCGTAGTCTTTTTCACGAGCTCCAATTCACATGTAATTTTTTCATTCGAGCAAGGATAAAAAATTAATGTCCCTTGGGCATGGTTTATATAATAATTTCCACCTTTGTTTGAATACGTTGATGCTTCAAATTTTCTTTAAACCACATGACATCGGCGCTTCAAATTTCTTCCAACTATAGAACATGGGCGCTTTAGACTTTATTAATTTATAATTTATTTAAATTCTTTTGAATTTAAATATTATAAATTAATTATTTTAGAAACCTTTGGGCTTATTAAGTCCTTCTCATTGCATAACTTGGTATAAGTAACATTTATGTATAAAATTTAAATTCACATTGAATTTAAATAATTTATAAAATAAATATTATCTCCTTTTTAACTTTGCAACAAGCCTCCTTAGGTTTTTATGAAACACCTTTTAAACTAAGCTTCCATATAGAATTAAAATATTATGGATCCTTTTTGCCTTTAACTTCTACACTGATTCTCTTGACTTTTGGTGTTATTTGAAGCTTCTTCCTGGATATCAAATGACAACCTTGACAACTTTATTTCTTGACGAAGTCTTGACTGTTAGCGTACTTGTATTTTGTCTATATTTCATTTCAGGCAGACTGTTACAACTCCTGTAACAGATCCGTTCCGCCGGTGACTATTCCCGACAGTGTAATCTGTATTTAAATCATTCTGCTGAATAATACAAGTTGTTCGATTTATTTCATGGCATCAGAGCCAGCGACGTGAAGGGAGAGGCTGGAGGCGGACAGAAAGTGTTGTGCATTTTTTTTCTGAACGGGAGGAGGTTGTTGTGTGTGAAGCGATTTTTTTTTCACGCGAAAGCGTGATAAATATTAAAAAAAAAAAAATTGGTGGACGCCCGCCTGCTGGAACGCAGCCCACCCGAATTATTAAGGAAAAGAATAATTTTTTTTGTGTTCGCCGCACGACGGAGGAGAGGGCCGCAGCCCCGCCCCCCGCTGAACGCGCTGACGTCCAGCGTCCAGGGCCCTCGTCCGCGCAACACAGGACGCAGGCGGATGTCTGCAGGAGGGTCCGCACGCTGACGCGTAGGTGGGGAGGAGTTGCACCCCACCCCCCCTGCTGACGCAGCCGGCGCGCTATGTCGCGGAGCTCCCCCCCCCGCGGACGCAGTCGGCGCGCTGCGTCGCGGAGTGGCCCCCCCCACTCGCGCCGGTACGTCGCGCGTAGGAGACGTACAGGGGGATTCACTCCTTCGCCCCCCCCCCCATTGAAGGCGGGGTAAAAAAAAAAAAAAAGAAAGATACGGCCCCCCCCCCGATGGACGCAGTCCCGGTTCGCGACCCCCCCCACCCCGTGGACGCGAACGCAGCGCGTAGCGCGCTGCGACGTCCCGGCTCCCCCCGCCCAGCACTGACGCGTGTTTTTTTAATTAAAAAAAAAACCAGAGACGAAGGGCAGAGGCAGGGACCAGGCAGACGACAGAGGAGGGATATTGGAGAAAGTCTCCACAGATCCTTCCGGATCAGCCCGCTAGCTCACTTGGCAGTGAGCTGTGCGGTAAGGCTCAGGGAGCCTGCAGGTCGGGGGTTCAAATCCCGTCGACTCCCCCCAAAGGTATAAAAAAAAAATTTCAAAGGTTTTATAATAATTATTTTTTTTAGTTAAAATTTTTAATTTTAATTTATTTTTTAATAGTTTTTTAAAACTTTATAAATTAAAATTTAATTTTTAATTTATTTTTCATAAGTTTTTTAAAACTATATAAATTAAAATTATTTATTTTAACTTTAAATAAATAATTATTATTTAAATGCTTTTTAAAGAAAAAAAATTTTAAGGGGGGATATTTTTTTCAAAAAATCAAAGGGGGAATGTGAGTAATTTTTTGAAAAATAGCAATTTGGCGAATTGTAAAAGGTGCATTTTCGGCTGTGACCGACACCTAGTGGGTTATTCTTGTGGGCATTTTTTTTTGTTGTATGTTGCATATTTCATTTTTGCACTATAACATTAAAAATTAAAATCAAAACACTCCCTAAGTCCCCGGAATAATTAAAACCCATCCGTGCAATTTATTGCACTGCACCGTTCGGTATTTGTGATACCTCTGGCCAGCACTTACAGGTAAAGTTGTCGTGATTTGGCTACTGTATTCGTCGCCTAATATAGCTGCTACAACGACGTCTGAGCTTGTTCTCTATAAATTGTCAGGGAGAGATAAGTTTGCCATTTTTTGCATTTTTTTACTCCATCCACTACCCTTTATCGCACTTGTGTTTAGGCGTAAATCCTGACGAAGTATTCTTCATAGTGTTTAGAGGAAGTTACGCCCCACGCATGAGAAGAATCTTCTATGGTAGGTGCCATCAACAAGGCGATTCCCTTTCAGTACCGCTTATGTTCCACGTATCGTATGATCTCTAAAACTCACCTATAGTCTCCCTCACGTAAGGGCGGGTGATTTTTGTTGATCTTTCTAAATACCTATAGTTTCCCTCACGTAAGGGCGGGTATTTTGTACGGTATAACGACCTAGCAAAAGGTATATCGAAAGGGGGACCAATTGGTGATATAAGGAACCTTCACTATGGTCGTTGTTGCAAAGTTGATGACTGATCCGCATCAGTTATTGAAAGGTCCAAATTATACACCATGGAAACATAAGATGAAGGCAATTCTCCAAATGGAATATTTGTGGGATATTTTTACTGGAGTAGCAACTAGGCCTTCACCAACAGCAGGATCCACAAGTCCTTCCGCAAATCAGATAGCTTTTGACAAGAAAGACAATAGAGCAAAGGTGCTCATTTTGTTTGTCGTTTCGGATGAAGTGCAACCTCATATAGCGACAAAGCAAGTGGTAAAGAGGCATGGGATGCCCTTAGAACCATCTATGAGGGGAAGAATGATTCTACCATTCTTCATCTTCAACAACAACTTCATAACCTGAGTTTGAGACAGTGGTGAAACAGCTTGAACTCTTTCACGTGCGAGTGTCCGAATTGAAAGAGAAATTGAATTCTTTGGGAGATACCGTGGATGAAAAGCTTCTCATTTCACTTGTGATGAGAGATTTACCTTCTTCATTTGATATGTTGATAACCTCCATCCAGGTGTCTCAACAACAAATTACCTACATCGAGTTGGTCAATCTGCTTCAACAACAGGAGGCATGCCAACTTCACAAGGATGATTCTTCCAATACAGCCCTATACACCAACAGAGGGTTCTAGGAAGAAAGGTAATGGGAAAAAAGGAGGCAACTTTTAGAAATGAGGAAATTCTCAACAAGATACGAAATGAAAAGGCAAAAAACCTCAACGAAGAAGAGGTGGTGCAAGATCCGTGAGAAAGACAACCATGACACCAACAGATGTTGGCATAAGAACAAGCCAAAAGGCCAAAATAAACCACAAAATAAAAACAAGCAACCCCAGGTGAATGTTGTTGTTGAAGAATCCGACTCAGATTCTGAATGGGCACACAAGGTGCTCATGACTACCACAGATTCCACACAGAGGGATCCCATTTGGTATGTCGATTTTGGAGCTAGCAAACATATGACTGGCGACAGATCGTGGTTTGAATCATTTGTGGCCAAAGAGGGCAAACCTGTCACCATTGTTGATGATAAAACCTACAGGGTTCAGGGAGAGGGAACAGTTTCAGTCACTCTTCCTGATGGCAAGTGTCAGATTGACAAAGTCCTCTATGTTTCGAGATTGGCTAACAATTTGTTGTCAATCACACAAATCCTGGATAGAAATATGGTTGTTAACTTTCGTGTTGATAATGGCAAGAAGTGTTGTACCATTACCAGGAAGGGTAAGCAGATTGCAACAGCTTCATATAAGCACGGCTTATTTACACTAGATGCTATCTCTACTCCACATGTTGCCATGACTTGTCTCTACCAAGGAGGCAACTTCCCTATGGCACAAGAGATATGGGCATCTTAGTTCTAGCTACTTACTTGAGCTCAGGAAGTATGAGATGGTAAAGGGTCTTCCTTCCCTTTCTGCCACTTTGTCAGTGTGCTCTGACTGCTTGGCAAGAAAGCAGCATAGAGTACCTTTTGAGAAGAGCTCAACAAGAGCACGAAAACCTCTGGAGTTAATTCACAACGATCTATGCAGTCCTTTCACACCCAACAGTTGTGGAGGGAAGAGGTACTTTCAGTTATTCATAGATGACTACTCACGAAAGATGTGGGTTTTCTTTCTCCAACTGAAATCTGAAGCTTTCGCATTCTTCCAACAGTTCAAGAAAACCGTTGAGAAGGAGTCAGGAGCTTTTATTAAAACCCTCCGCTCAGATCGAGGGGGAGAGTTTACCTCTAATGAATTTTTTGCATTCTTAGATAAGCAGGGAATCAAGAGACAGTTAACAACCGCCTATACTCCTCAACAAAATGGAGTTGCTGAGAGAAGGAACCGTTCAATCATGGAAATGGTTCGTTGTATGCTCCACGAGGAGCTACTCTTGGGCAACAATATTGGGCGTAAGCCGTCACCACTGCAGATATATTTGTTGAATAGGGCACCCACAAAGGCCCTAAAAGGAATGACTCCATAGGAAGCATGGAGTGGTAGAAAACCCTCCATATCTCATCTACGTATTTTCGGATGTCACGCTTTCATGCACATACTGAAAGAGAAAAGGAAGAAGCTAGAGGAGAAAACACTGAGAAGTATTTTTCTTGGTTATGATGAGCACTCTAAAGGATATCGTTTGATATATCCTTTGACCAAGAAAATTCATATCAGCAGAGATGTTGTCTTTGATGAAGCTTTCACATCACAGAGCACATCTAAAGTACACCTAGATATTATGGAATCTAAGGAAGAGAAGATTCCTTCGTCAACACAGACAGGAGGTCCTTCTACATCTTCTTCTACACCACCGAAGAAGAATCCAAAATGGTGTACAAATACAATCAAAGACACAAATTTATCCACTCCTCCCAATTTGAACTTGGATAGACCTCGTACACGCAGTATGGCTAAAAAGGAAAGAGAAGCCAAAGAAACTGGTGAGGTTGATGATCTTTGTCAATATTTTGAGGAACTTTCTGTAACTCCAAGTACAAAAGTAGAGGATATGGATATTGATGATGACAGGGCATTCATGTCTACCATAGATGATCTTGAACCTGCATCAGTGCAAGATGCTCTCAGTGAGCCTCAGTGGAAGGCCGCTATGGATACAAAGTATGAGTCTTTGATGAAAAATAAAACTTGGAAGCTTGTTGATCTGCGGCATGGAAAGAAACCCATAGGCTGCAAATGGGTATATAAAGTCAAGTACAAGGTAGATGGAACAATTGATAAGCATAAGGCCCGTCTTGTTGCAAAGGGCTATGCTCAAAAGGAAGGCATTGACTACGAGGAAATTTTTGCACCTCATCGCTCGGATGACCACAATTCGGGTTATGTGTGCTATGGCAGCACAATATGGGTGGAAAGTTCACCGGATGGATGTCAAAAGTGCCTTTCTAAATGGTGATCTCCAAGAAGAAGTCTACATGACTCAGCCACAAGGATTTGAAGTGGAAGGCCAAGAGCAGAAGGTTTGCAAATTGGTCAAATCCTTGTATGGTCTGAAACAAGCTCCTCGAGCTTGGTATATAAAAATGGACAATCACCTTATGCAGCATGGATTTAAGAGATGTCCGTCAAATGCAAACCTCTATTTCAAGAAACAGTGGTTCCGAGATAGTGTTGTTTGTACTCTATGTGGATGATCTCGCTCATTACAAGGAGTTCGAAACTATGATCTCTATCGTCAAAAGAAACTTGTGCAAATCTTTTGGGATGACAGATCTCGGACTTCTCCATTATCTGTCTTGGTCCGGAATTCAGCCGAAGGAGCACTCCATCAAAGTGTCTCGTAAAAAATATGCCAAGACATTGTTTGGAAAAATATCGCATGACCGATTGCAAGCCAATGGCAACTCCGATGGAGAATGGACTTCAGTTATCGCGATATGATGATTCACCTCAGGTAGATGGTACTCTCTATCGACAGTTGATTGGGAGTCTCATATATCTGACCAATACTAGGCCAGATCTCTTTCGAGGTTCATGCAGGAGCCTAAGACCACTCATTAGAAAGCAACAAAATGTGTTCTTCACTATGTCCGTGGTACTATGGAATATGGCCTAGAATACAAGAGGAACAACAAATTATTCTTGCAAGGATACACGGACTCCGACTATGCCGGATCATTTGATGATCGCAAGTCAACTTTTGGATACATTTTTCATCTGGGATCCGGTCTTGTCTCTTGGCACAGTAAGAAGCAATAGGTGGTTGCTATTTCATCAACAGAGGCAGAGTATCACGCCGCACGTGAAGTTGTGTGCGAAGTGATATGGTTGCGTCGCATTCTGACAAGTATGGGCCATCCATAAAAATCTCCAATACACTTGTTTTGCGACAATCAGGGTGTTCTGAACCTCGTCAAGAATCCAGTCCATCATGAAAGAACAAAGCACATTGACACACAATGTCATTTCATTCGAGATGAAGTTCCAAAGCATCGAATTCAGCTTCAAGACATTCCCACCGATGCTCAAGTTGCAAACATTTTCACTAATGCACTTGGACGTGTCAAATTTGAATTGTTTTGCAGCTCACTTTGTATTGCAAAATGATGTAAGGGGATGTTAGTAGTCTAGTATAGCTATTAGTTATTACATTACCCAAATAATGTAATAAAGGGGGATGTTAGCGTACTTGTATTTTGTCTATATTTCATTTCAGGCAGACTGTTACAACTCCTGTAACAGATCCATTTCGCCGGTGACTATTCCCGACAGTGTAATCTGTATTTAAATCATTCTGCTGAATAATACAAGTTGTTCGATTTATTTCATTGACATTATTTATGACTTCATCCGGTGATATCAATGATAACTTTGACTTGTGGACTCAAAATGTCCAACAATCTCCCCCTTTGTCATTGATGGCAACCCAAAAAAATTTACCAAAAACTTAACTTCTTCTTCTGTGTTGCTCCCCCTGGGACATTGCTCCCCTTGGCTCAATGCTTTCACAAATATCAAATCTCTCCACCTTACTCAAATATCTCCCCCTTTGACATCAATGGCAAAGGGTCATCTTTGGGGCTCGGGGCTAAGAATGAGCCTCTTAGCTTAGCCCCTCCCCCACCTCCTTTTGAGGTGGTTAATTCTGGGGTGGGAGTATTTCTACTTCGAAAAAGCACTATTCTTTACCGTTATCCTCTTTTCTTCTTATCTAAAATTTTTTATTCCTTTGACTATTTCTATCCATGTCCATGTTCCTGTCCATGTCTACATTCTTGTTCCTATTCCTATTCATATTCATATTCATGTTCCTTGCTCTCGTTCCTCGTTCTCTGTTCTTGTTCCCTGCTCCTGCCTCTGTTCCCTGCTTCTGTTCCTATTCCCTGCTCCTCTGTTCCTGTCCATGTTCTTGTTCCTGTTCTTGTTCATACCTGTTTCTGGAATGTTTGCTCTACACCATTTTTTTGTGTGACCATCATTATTGTACTTATAACACTTAATGTTATTATTCCTTTGAGGTGCAAATGTCTTAGGATTTCTCCTAGTGAAGCCATATCCTCTTCTATCATGAACCCTGCAATTCATTGCCTTATGACCAAACTGATTACATGAGTAACAATACCCATGGAAAAGTTATTTGTTCTCATATTCCTGTCTTTCCCATATCCTGCACTATGAATCCATGTGCCCAAACCTGTGACATGAAAAACATCTTCCATTGAAGTTTCCTTGTCTTGACCTCATTGGTCTCTTAGTCTCTCTTGACCTGTTTTTATTGTTGTTCCATTTGTATATTCTCTGTGCATTGTTCATGTATTTGTTGAACTCTCTATTATTCAGCTCATCCTATGATCTTTGACTTTCTTTTACACTATCTTTTTCTGAAGTATCTTCATAAGAATTTTCTTCTCCTCCAAAACTCGAATTTGACTCTCCTTCCCATTTCTTTTGAACCTGTTCAAATCCAAGACCTATTTTTCTTGATGTAGGCTTTTGTAATTTGATGAACTTATCCAATTTCTTTGAGCTATGTTTTAACCCTTTCATCTTGACCTTGGAGTCTTCTAAATATTCTCTTCGTAGTGCCACTTATTGTGCTAACTTATCACATTCTAATATCTTTGCTTCTAACTCATCTTTGAACCTCTTTGTCTTAGCCTTTGATTTTTCTAAATCCTCTATAAGCAATCTTCTCTCTTCATCACATTCTTTAAATTGAATTTCAAGTTTAGAGTGTTGCTTTATTACCTTCTTTACCATGTCAAGGGCATAAATAAGTTCTCCCTTGAGATCATAACCATTATTTTCTGAGTATTCCTCTATTTGTTTGCCTTTGTCCTCATCTTTATTTTTTGTTGGCTTGTCTTCTATAGGGTCACTTTCTTCTTCTTCTAATGCCATTAGAAGATTTTCATCTGGTCTTTCAAGTGCATCTTCATATTCATCATCACTGAAACTATAACCATTCCTTGTACAATCCTCTTCAATATGTCTGAAGTTACCACATCTAAAATACTTGAGAATTATTGGAGTCCTTTTCTAAAATTGCTCTTTTTCTTCAATAATAAACAAGACTTCATCTCTATCATTGTCTAAAAAGCTATCATCACTATCACTTGAGTACTTACTTGCCTTATCCACATAGTAGCTCCTCTTTTGCATTTAAAATAACTTCTTTCCTTGTCTATTTTGTCCATCCTTGCTTTTCTTTTGATACCTGTATTTTTCTGATTCCTTGTTCCTGTGATCCTGTTTTTCTTCACCATTGTTGTTCTTGGATTCTTGACAATCTGTTGCAAAATGTCCATACTTTCCACAATTGAAACACTTAACAGATCTTAGATCTTTGGATCTTCTAGAATATTTATCTCTTCTACTGTAATTAGCTTCTTCATCACTGGATGACTCATTGTTTGATTCTAACTTCTTACTCTTTGTCTTATTGATTGCTTTGAATGTTGCTTCCTTCTGGGGAATAGGATCTTTTGTTCTTATCTCAAAAGTTGTGAGCATACCAAGCAAATTATCTCTTGTCAAAGTATCACCATCCATTGATACTTCTATAGCAAAAACCTGTTCACTGAATCTTTTTGGAAGAGTTCTTAAGACTTTATCACAAACATCCGATTCTTCAATCTTCATTCAAAGTCCTTGCATATCATTAACAACATTATTAATTCAAATTAAATAAGCACTAATATTTTCCTCTTCGTTCATTCTTAGTGCTTCAAGTTGTCCTTTGATATTTCGTATCTTTGCTTTCTTGACATTTTTTTTTTGATTGGTAGAAAGGGTGTTGAAAGGTCCCTGAACCTTGTACAAGAGTTTTACATGATTTCCAGATCGACCGAGGTGGTCCAAGAACTAAAGATCAAAGAACGAGCAAAACGCCACACTAGGAAAGGTGTCGCGAAATCGTGACCATTTTGGAAATGATGTCGCGAAATCATGACATGTTGCACCGTTGCATCCAAGAGAGGAAAAGAAGTCGCGAAATCGTGACAAGAAGCGGCATCGAAGCCGAAGGAGAGAAAGTGTCGCGAAATCGTGACATGTTGCAAGGTTGCTGCCAGAAGAAAAGAAGTGTCGCGATATCGCGACATGTTGCAAGGTTGGTGCCAGAAGAGAAGAAAAGTCGCGAAATCATGACAAGCAGCGTTATCGCAACCAAAGAAGAAAAAGTGTCACGAAATCGTGACAGATTGCAAAAACGCGGCCGAAGAGAAAAAGTGTCACGAAATCGTGACATGTTGCAAAATCGCGGCCGAAGAGAAAAGGTGTCGCGAAATCGCGACATGATGGAAGACCGCTGCCGAAGAGAAAAAGTGTCACGATATCGCGACATGATGGAAGACCGCAGCCGAAGAGAAAAAGTGTCACGAAATCGCGACAAGATGGAAGACCGCTGCCAAAGAGAAAAAGTGTCGCGATATCGCGACATGATGGAAGACCGCAGCAGAAGAGAAAAAGTGTCGCGATATCGCGACAAGATGGAAGACCGCTGCCGAAGAAAAGAGGTGTCACGAAATCGTGACATGATGGAAGACCGCTGCCGAAGAGAAAAAGTGTCACGATATCGCGACATGATGGAGGACCGCAGCCAAAGAGAAAAAGTGTCACGATATCGCGACAAGATGGAAGACCACTGTCGAAGAGAAAAAGTGTCACGATATCGCGACATGATGGAAGACCGCAGCCGAAGAGAAAAAGTGTCACGAAATCGCGACAAGATGGAAGACCGCTGTCGAAGAGAAAAACTGTCGCGATATCGCGACATGATGGAAGACCGCTGCCGAAGAGGAAAAGTGTCGCGATATCGCGACATGATGGAAGACCGCAGCCGAAGAGAAAAAGTGTCACGATATCGCGACAAGATGGAAGACCGCTGCCGAAGAGAAAAAGTGTCGCGATATCGCGACATGATGGAAGACCGCAGCCGAAGGGAAAAAGTGTCGCGATATCGCGACAAGTTGCAAGACCGCGTCGAAAGAGAAAAAGTGTCGCGATATCGCGACATGTTGCAAGAACGCGCCCGAAGAGAAAAAGTGTCGCGATATCGCGACAAGTTGCAAAAGCGTGGCCAAAGCGAAAAAGTGTCGCGATATCGCGACATGTTGCAAAAATGCGGTCGAGGAGAAAAAGTGTCGCGATATCGCGACATGTTGCAAAAACACGACCGAAGAGAAAAAGTGTCGCGATATCGCGACATGATGCAAGACCGCGTCGTGATATCGTGACATGTTGCCAAAACGCGGCCGAAGGAGGAGAAGAAGGAAGAAAGGACACGAAAACTCGACCAGTTCCATGAGCAAACTAAACCGGTCCCCTGCCCACCACTCACATTGTGCAAACATTGACACTTATAGAATCGTTCCTTAGGCCAATGGGAAAGGAGTCTCTCCAAACATGAATGTCAGGTTCGCCTACACCCTTGTTAGCAAGCCAGTCCACAGCTTTGTTTCCTTCCCGATACTGATGCTTAATGACTAATTCGGGGTACTTGCCAATAAGAGCCTTGCAGTCTTGGAAAATCGAAGCAAGGGCCCAGGGAGGCACAAAAGTCCCATTGAGCCAGTTGATACAGTGCAACGAGTCTCCTTCTATGATAAGTTTGTTGATGGTCAAACCCTCCAAGAGGATCAAGCTTTGAAGCAGAGCCCGAGCCTCTGCCATATTGTTAGATTGAATTCCCAGGTTCTGGGCAAAGGCCAAAATTATTTCTCCTCTGTGATTTCTGAGAATTCCTCCTCCGCCAGCCGCTCCTGGGTTGCCTTTGGCCGCACCATCGAAATTGAGCTTGTGCCACCCAGTAGGTGGTAAGACCCACTTGATGACAGACCTGTCGATAGAAGTGCGGGCCATGGCAGAGAAATTAGAAAGATTGAAAAGTTTTGTTAGGTCCGATTCAAGGCCAGGAGGGGGGGTTTGGAAGACGAAACAAGAGAGGCATTCTCCGTAGCAAGGGCCAAGATTTTGGCAACAATAATCTTCTTATCAGTGGCTTGGTTTTTGAAAATTCTGGCATTTCTCTCGAGCCATATCTGCCACAGGAAAAGGTGGAGGCAAGCTTGCCACATGAATTTAAGTTGATTGCTCTTGAAAGGTCGGGGCCATTGTTGAAAAAGGAGGGGAATGGAATGAGGGAGGGCTACGGAGATGTCGAAGGTGTTAAGAACCTGGTTGAGAACTTCTAGAGAGAAGGGACATTCCAAAAAAACATGCGAAGTTGACTCACAGGCATTTTTGCACAGGATGCACCAATTGGGAATGAGTAACCCTCTGGTTATCAAGTTGTCGATGGTGAGGATTCTATTTTGGATGGCCAACCAGCAAAATAATTTGACCTTGGGAATGATATTGGGAACCCAGACCTGATTAGATAAGTCCTGACCATCATTGGGAGTTTCTTGACTGTAGTAAGCTGATTTAACAGTGAAATTCCCTGAATCTTCAAGGTTCCAGACCATGGAATCATCTTTGTGTGAGCTGGGAATGATGCAATTCCTCAACAAGTTTTGTAACCGCCTGAGCGCCTCGATGATATGCCTAGGCCCGTTGAGATCCAGGTGTTTCCATTCAGGTCTTGTGATACCTGGGTTAATGAAATGGCACACCTTATCACCAAAGGTGGCTTCGGTAACCGTCTTAAGCACTGCAAGATGCGGATCTTGGCTGAGAGGTTTATCACGGATCCACGGGTCATCCCAAAAATGAATGTTCGTTCCAGTTCCAAGACACCACCTTAAGCCTTCCATGATGATCTTCCTTGTTTTGGTGATGCCATTCCAGAAATGAGACCCGCTAGGAAGGTTGTGCTCTCCAAGAAAGGAAACCTGATGGAGGTACTTAGCTTTGATGATGTCAATCCAAGTGACTTTTTCATTGATGGTAAGTCTCCAGGACTGCTTGGCAATGAGGGCCATGTTCATCCACTTGATGTCTCTGAATCCTAGTCCTCCATCCTTTTTCTTGGAACAGACCCTATCCCAGGCAACAAGTGAAAATTTATTCTTGTTTTCGTTTCCCGCCCAAAGGAATCTGCGTTGAATTTGCTCAATTCTTTGGTAGATGGAAGCAGGAGCTTTGAAGATGGATAAGAAAAAAATGGGAATACTTTGCAGGCAAGCCTGGACCAGAGTGGCTTTGGTTGCCTTACTGAGCATTGAGCTTTTCCAACCTGCAAGTTTCTTGTTGAGGCGATCTAAAACAGGATTCCACATAGCCGAGACAGATCTACCGTGGAAAAGCGGTAATCCAAGATAAGTAGTTGGAAGGCTCCCAATGATGCACCCAAGGATCTCAGCAATCCTATTTTTCCTGTGAATGGGAGTATTGAGAAAGTATAGCTTGCTTTTGCGGTAATTGACTTTCTGGCCAGCCGCCTCTTCATAAGAATCAAGAATGTTCTTAATGATTTTTGCTTCGGGAACGGAAGCATGAGAGGATAGAATAGTATCATCCACAAACTGTTGGTGGGATATGGCATTGGTTGTTGAGGCTGGTTTGATCCCGGAGATGAGACCACTATTGCAGGTAGCTGTAAGGGTTCTTCCAAGGGTTTCGGCCAAAATGATGAAGAGAAAAGGGGATAGAGGGTCCCCTTGACGGATGCCTTTAAAACTTTGGAAGAAACCTGCGGGTGAACCATTGATAAGAATAGAGAACCATGCAGTCGAGATACATTCACGAACCATCTTGATCCATTCTTTGTGAAACCCAAACTTCTCTAGGACCTCGAATAGGAATTTCCAGGAAACCCGATCAAAAGCCTTGTTCATGTCAAGCTTAAGGAACATGCTGGGTTTTTTATTTTTATATGCCGAGTGGGCCAATTCGTGGATGGTTATCACTCCATCAGCAATGAATCTGCCTTTGACCGAGCTTCCTTGGCACTGGTCGATGATGGAGGGAAGGATGTCTTTCAACCTGTTTGCCATAACTTTGGTGATAAGTTTGTAGATGACACTACAGAGACTAATAGGTCTGAAGTCAGAGAGAGAAGCACGATCATTGGACTTGGGAATTAAAACAATGAAGGTGGAATTGGCCTCTCTCGGCATCTTTTTGGCTCTCTGGAAGAATTTAACCGCAGCAACGACATCTGGGCCCACAATATCCCAAAAGTGTTGAAAAAACCAGGGTGGGAAGCCATCGGGTCCAGGGGCCTTATCAAGTTCCATTGCAAACAGAGCTTCTTTGATCTCCTCTTCAGTGAAGCATTGAAGCAATTTCCCATTATCATCGTTAGACACCAACTTTGGGATGTTCTGAAGTAGAGAACTTGCAGTGCGGGGATGGCAGTCAACGCTTGGACCTAAGATTTCCTGGAAGTGGCGCACAACTTCCTGTCTGATAGCTTGGATGTCAGAGACAATGGATCCATCAGCCTTGGTCAACTCAGAGATTTTATTTGAGCCTCTGTGGCGCATGGTGGAAGCATGGAAAAACTTCGTGTTGGTGTCTCCTTCTTTGAGCCAGAGGTTTCTAGATTTTTGCCTCCAGTAGGTCTCTTCCTTAGCCAAGGCATTGTGAAAGTTTGAAAGGAGGCTTTTTTCTTCCATGAAAGTTTCGACCCTCAAATCTCCTCCCTGAATCAGATTTTCCACCCTTTTCAGCTCATCCATCAGAAGCTTTTTCTCGGTAAAGAGGTTGCCGAAGACCTCCCTATTCCAGCATTTCAGCTTGAGTTTGACCGCTTTGAGTTTGAGGAACAGATTCGTGAGAGGGTTTGGACAAAGGTTTTGCTGCCACCATTGTCGAATGCACCGACCTAAATCTGGATGGGTGAGCCACATCTTTTCAAACCTGAAAGGGGTTTTGAAGATTTGCTGGGGCGGGAACAATCCAGAATTAAGGGGTTGTGATCGGAGCCAATTTTTGGGTGGCTATGAAGCCTGCCATCACCAAAAATAGGAATGAGTTCTTTGGATAAGAGAAATCTGTCAAGCCGGATTTGGATGTGATGGATGCCCGCACGTCTGTTGCTCCATGTGTAGTTGGATCCTTGGAGCGGCATGTCCATTAGCTCGTTATGGTTGACAAAATCGCTGAAATCTTCTATGCAACTGCTGGTGATCGGATTGCCTCCTTGCTTGTCAAACAGGTGGAGGGGAGCATTGAAATCGCCACAGAGCATCCATGGAAAGTCAGCAAAGTTGTTGCGCATTGCTGAAATGTTATCCCACAGCAGTCTTCTGTTGACAGGACTGTTAGGTCCATAAACATTGGTGGCGATCCATTGGAGGTTAGTGACTTTATTGGTAAACAGAATGTTGATGGTTCTGTCAGAGACTGAAAGAACCCTTCCATCAATGGTTGTCGGATCCCACAAACAAAGGAGACCCCCAGATGCCCCTGAGGAGGGACAAAAGGCAAAATTGCTATTTTCCCAAATTAGCTTGCAAACTTGAGTGCTGCTATTCTCGTCAAGTTTGGATTCTTGAAGGAACATGATATTTGGTTTTAGGTTTTTCCTTACTGATTTAACAGTCCTCTGTTTAGCAGTTCCGTTGAGGCCTCTGACATTCTAGGAGATGAACTTCATCGAGTTGATTTGGGGTTTGCTTTGCGGCCTCTGCCTCTCCCTTGAGACGGAGTAAGTTTGGGTCTAACTTCATCCTCATCTTGGTGGTTGGGGTGTTCAAAAATAGGGCCCAAGGAGGTAGGCACTGAGCCATCAACCAATTCGATCTCAGCTGCTTTGGCAAGCTTTTCTGCATTTGACGGTCGTCCCCTTCTCTGTTCTTTGTTGACGTCAGCTTTGGGTGCGGGAATGGGAGATTTCAGGAGGCTGGATGTTTGGAGAATATCGGTGGAATCAGTCCCCGGGGCAGGCCGGTGGGGGGATGGAGAGCGGGGAGATTGGCACAGGGCAACAGACTCGGGGAAAGGGAAAGAGGACGGTTCTGAGTCGGGGGAAGGGGTGGGAAGGGAAGAGGAAGGTGAGAGGGACCAGAATCGGTGGGTGAGTTTGGAAAGGTCATTGCAGACTTTCCTTTGGACAAGGGAGACTGAATCAAAGTGGGTGTGGACGAGACGGTTAGATCTATGGGAAGGTCATCGGAGATGTCCTCTCTAGTATGAAGATTGTTTAAGGGAGCAAAATGATTAGAACGAGAAGGCAGAGCACTTACATTGTTGGGTTTGCCATGATTTGATGCAGAGGGTTTGGGAGGACCTGCAGATCGGCCACGACCCCGACCAGAAGCCTTTTTTTGGGTGTTCAGGGTCTGAGAGTCCTTCTTTCAGCCCGAATCGCTGGGGATTTCTTTTTTTTGAGAGGGGCATTGAGAAGCCAGATGGCCCTGAGTATTGCACTCCAAACAAAAAGCGGGCTTGTTCTCATACTCAACTCCTTGACGTCTTCTGTAGCTCCCGTAGTTGATGTCGATGCAAGTAGGCAGAGCCGAATCCAGATTAGCCATGACACAGACACGAGCATAAGTCATTCTGGTTCTGGCTCGGGTAGCAGGGTCAATGGCGACCAAATCTCCAATCGGTTGAGTGATGCCTTTGAGTGCATCGTTGTAGAAGAACTGTGGGGGAAGCCCATGGAGTTTGATCCAAATTGGAGCGATGTTGATAGACTGAGTCTCAAGGTCAAAGTCTTCCCCCCATCTCCGCAGAAATAGGCTACGACGGCCGAAAAACCAAGGTCCTCCAGTAAGGATGCGGTGGGTGTCAAGGGCGTTGTTTAGCCTTATCATGAAAAACCCCCTAGGAAAGGCCACTAACTCCAAGCTGCCCGAAAGCCGCCATTTGGAAAGAGCCCACTCGCGAATAGTTTCCATATCAGGTCGGGCACCGACAAATTTCCCAACGAGAGAGAGAGACTCTTGGAAGATTAGTGGCTCCATAACCTCACTCGGGAAAGAGACTTCAGTGCCCAAAATAGAGAAGGGCAAAGGAGTTTGGAAAGAAAATGCTCCTGACGAAGACCTAACTTTGTCCGCAAAGGATAAAGACCAAGGAGGTGCTTTGGAAGGAGAGGAAACCCTAACGTTATCAGACGCCGGTTTCACCACGCCGTTTGGGTCTTCATCGCGAATCTTGCTGAGTGGGCCTGTAGAAGGCCCAACACCACCTGTAGGTCCCGAGGACAAACCTGCCACACCAGATCTCTCCAGGATCCCTCCACCGTCGCCATCGCCATCGCCATCGTCCACCGTCGCTCCCGCTCCCGTTCCCACCATCGTCTTGACATTTTTATCTCCATATATATTTTGCAATTTATCCATCTCTTTTGTAGTTTTACAATGCATAACTTTCATAGACTCTATTCTACGCAAACCTCTCACAAGTGCATTCATTGCTTTTGAATTAAAGTGTTGTAAAAGCTTACCTTCCTTATCTGTAGGAGGATTTATTAAGGTATTGTATCCAAATTCCACTAATTCCCAAATTTCATTTCCAAGTGCCATCAGGTAGATCTTCATCATCATACTACAATACATATAGTCACTTCCATCAAATACTGATGTTGAATTATTTGAGGACACCTCCTTAGGATCCATTGTGTTCTTGTTAGCTTTTCCTTCAAGTGAACCCGCTCTTATACCAATTGAAGAACACAAGCTTATACTGAGATAGGGGGTGGGAAATTTTGAGGGCAGATGCCTGAAAAACCCTAGAACTTCTCCACCAATTTTCATATCATTTGGAGCAACACAAATCCTAGCGCATCCCTATGTGTGAATGATATATTTGGCAAGCGGCTATGCGAGGGTTTCATCTGGGTTGAGTGCAAGCAGCTCTAGAGGTTGGTTTTTAGGGCCTTCGGGCCCTAGCGGCCAATATTTTTGTGGTTTAGGCTCAATATTTTAGCATGAAATGTTACAGGGGATACAAGATGGGTTAGAAATTTGTCTTTCAACAGATTATACTGTGAACTTGAGTGACAACAGCTTCCAATTTGCTGCACAAAATAAAACTGAAAATCATACCTTTCCACATCGTCTAGGGAAAGGATTAAAGAGATCACGAAACAAGTTTTAAGCAGTTGATCAAAAAATAGCTCATATATCAAGTGAATCTGGTGCTAACGTGCACCCAAAAAATAATTCTACTGTGAAAACCCCTGTCAAGGGTAAGAATTTTGAAGACTTAGTCCCAAAAATGAATTTTAGGGATGCCCTTCATGGTGGACAGCCTCAGCCTAATGCTAATATCAATATTAGGGCTTCCCATAAACCTCTAAGGATGCCTAAGATTGATCCTAGGAAAACGGAGTCATGATGTCTTAAAGCAGCTGATGGAACTCCTATTGTTAAGCTTGATATGGATAACATTCAGACTAGCATTGAAGATCTGGAAAAAAGAGGACTAATTTGTCGGTTTGTGGGTTTTCATCCGAGTCTATCTGCTTTCAAATGTTGGGTTGCAAAAATCTAGAAAACTAAAGGTGAGTTACAAATCTCTATTTATCCAAATGGTTATTTTCTTGTTTTATTTGCTAATAATGAAGATAGAGAGAAAACTTTTCAAGGGGGTCCTTGGTTTTTTGGAAGGGCAGGGCTTTTCATGAAGCCCTAGCATACTAAATTTAAAGCCGAAGAAGAGATGCCTTCTATAGCTCCCGTGTGGGTTAGAATCTTTGGCCTCCCTATTGAATTTTGGAATCCTACTGTTTTTTCTTCAATTGGAAACTCTTTAGGAACTTTTATGATCGCTGATTGTACTCAAAATTTTGAACATATTATTTATGCTCGAATTTGTGTTTTAATAGATTTTGACAAACCCCTACCTAAAAATATCACATTACAATTTGGGGAAGACACTTGGGAACAAGTAGTGGACTATGAGAACATTCCTTTTTGTTGTAGAATTTGCCATGAATATGGTCATTTGGCCAGTGCTTGCCCAAATAAAATTCCTGATCAAAAGAAAGAAGATATAAACTCAAAGAGGTTTACAAATACCTAAGAAGAAGAACACTCGAAAAAAACAGTTATGAAGGATCAATCAAAGTCATTTGCTAATATGTTTGAAATCCTTTCCACAAATGATGTCCCAAGTGAGGAAGAGAAAATAATGGAAACCGAAATCTTAGAAACACAATTTAAATATGAAGGGAAGAACTCGGAGACAAACCAACAAATCAAAGGTTTTCAACAAAAAAAAAAGGAGAAAATTTACACAAGAAAAACAATATTTCAAATGTCAAAACTTCAAATAATGCAAGTCCCAATATAGACTCCATTGAACCATCTAGTAAACTTTTGGCTATGTATGAGCATTCTTCAAGGTTAGAAGCCTTCTCAGATTCAATTGGAATAAGTCAAGAAACAAGGAAAAAAAAATTGAAGATGGATTCTAATAAAAAAGTAGGTCGCAAGACCAATCAATATCATATGGTAAAAGAAGGTGAAAAGCTTGTAGAGGGAGGTAATATTAATGCCCTTCCCAACTTTTTCAGCCCTGGTATTAATGAAGATCATCACTTGGAATATTAGAGGACTCAAAGGGAGTCTTTCAAAACAAAATGAAATTAGAAGTATGATTTAGATAAATCATCCACATCTTGTTTTCCTTCAAGAAACAAAGATGTCAATGGAGGATATGGACTTAATTGCCAGTAAAATTTGGCCATCTAGAAAAGTGGTTTCCCTCAGTTCCCAAGGAACTTCGGGTGGCATTGCTTGTCTTTGGGACCCAAAAGAGGTAGTTATTCACCATATGGTTGGTAGTTGGGGTTTGTTGGCTATAGCTATTCAAAGTAGACATTCCAACCAGATTATGCTCTGCATTATTGTTTATGCCTCGAATTCTTTGGAGGAAAAAAGAAGACAGTGGAAGGATATTACTCATATTATCTCTCATTTTCCTAAAGCTTGGAACTTGATCGGAGGAGATTTCAATACCATCCTCTCTCTGGATGAGAAAAGGGGGGGAAATAGAAATTTAGATAATAGCACTGACCTCATGAGCGAATATATTGCAAACCTCCATCTTGTGGATATCCAACCAGATAATGGCCTTATGACTTGGTCTAACAGAAGGCAAGGCTTAGCTTGTATAATGGAGAGATTGGATAGGTTTTTACTCTCTAAAAATTTCTTAATCCATGGTCACATTCCTAAAGTGAAGACTCTTAATAATGTTGGTTCGGATCATTGGCCAGTCATGGTGGAAATGTGGAAAACCAATGTGAGTTTCTCTCCTTTTCGTTTTCAATTAATGTGGCTTAGCGACATTTCCTTCAAACCTCATGTGCAACAATGGTGGAAGGAAGGTAAACCTAGGCATGGGACTAAGATGTTATGTTTTGCCAAAATTGCCGCATATACATTAAATCCATCATCAAGACTTGGAACTAGAAAGAGTTTGGGGATGTTCATAAAAAAACATGAAGTTTATTGCTCATCTTGAAAATTTGAATAAGAACATCGTTCTTCATTGGCCTAGGGAGAAAAGTGTCGGATATAGAATGGCCTCACGGTAAAGGAGAAAGTGTCGTGAAATTAAACTCACAACTGCTTTTAGAGGAATGGGAAAAAGAGAAGAAATCTTATGGAAGCAAAAATATAGAATTCAATGGCTTTCAAAGCCAAGAGAGAAAAGATGTCGAAAACGTACAATTATTTCTTCCACCAAAGAAAATCTCTTATATCTCGAAGATCTCACAACTTTATTTATTCCTTAAGAAATCGTGTCACGATATCGTGAGATGTTGCTTTTTCCAAAGAAAAATACGTGGCGATAGCCATGACCTCATCGAGCGAAGTATATTGTCAAACCTCCAACTTATGTTTCACTTTCTCCCAACGGAGAAAACTGTCCTGATAATGGACTTATTGAATTTTCATGGCCAAAGGAGCAAAAGGCTTAGCTTGTATAATGGAGAGATTGGATAGGACATGTTACATTTTACTCTCTAAGGAGAATTTCTTAATCCATGGTCACATTCCTAAAGTGAAGACTCTTAATAATGTCGAGTTCGGATCATTGGCCAGTTCATGGTGGAAATGTGGCTCCATTGGAAATACCAATGTGACGTTTCTCTCATTTCTCTTCCATATTCAATTAATGTGGCTTAGCGACATTTCCTTCAAACCTCATGTGCAACAATGGTGGAAGGAAGGTAAACCTAGGCATGGGACTAAGATGTTATGTTTTTCCAAAATACTACAATACATTAAATCCAAAATCAAGACTTGGAACTGGAAAGAGTTTGGGGATGTTCATAAAAAAACATGAAGTTATTGCTCATCTTGAAAATTTGAATAAGAAAATCCGTTTAGATGGTCTCACAGAGAAGAGAAGTGCAGATGAAATTAAACTCACAACTCAGTTAGAGGAATGGGAAAAAAGAGAAGAAATCTTATGGAAGCAAAAATCTAGAATTCAATGGCTCAAAGAAGGAGATCGAAACACAAATTTCTTCCAAAAATCTCTTTTAGCTCGAAGATCTCACAACTTTATTTATTCCTTAAAATCAGATTCTGGAGATGTTGTTTATACTTGGGATGCCATGAACTCTATTGTTGTTGATTATTTTTCCAATCTTTTTGCTGCTACTCGTCTTAACTCAGCTTCACAACAAAATGTTCTTCAAGCAATCCCTTCTCTTATCACTTCTGAGGAGAACTCTTTTTTGACTGCTCCTGTTACTATCAATGAGCTTCAACAAGTAGTTTTTAAAATGGAAAAAAGGAAGACCCCAGGTCCCGATGGTTTTCCTATTGAGTTCTACCAAGAGTTCCGGGATATCCTTCATGTTGATTTATTAGAGGTGGTGGAAGAAGCCAGGAAAGCCAAAGAAATTTTGAAGGTTATCAATAAAACTTATATTACTCTTGTTCCAAAAGCTCAAGAGGTTGATCATATCTCAGATTTTAGACCTATTACTTTATGTAATGTTCTTCTCAAAATCATTACTAAAATCATGGCAAAAAGGTTGAAGCCTCTTTTGCATAAGATTATTTCCCCAGAGCAAGGGGGATATGTGGAAGGACGCAAAATAGTAGATGAGATAGTTCTTGCTCAGGAAGCCATCCATTCCATGGATATGCAAAATTCTCCTTCTATGTTCATTCGGTTAGACTTATCCAAAGCTTATGACAGAGTGGATTGGCACTTCCTTATAAAAGTTTTGAGGCAATTTGGTTTCTCTAAGGATTGGATGGATTGGATTATGGGTTGTATCTCTTCAGTTTCCTACTTAGTTCTTATCAATGGCAGGACTTCTCAGTCTTTCCCAGCTTCCAGAGGTATTAGGCAAGGTGACCCGCTATCCCCTTATTTATTCATCATTCTTGTTGAATGCTTGGGTAGGACTATAACCAAAAAGAGGGAAAACAAAACCCTTGAGGGAGTTACCATTGCTCATGGAGCTAGACCTATCTCTCATCTTCAATTTGTGGATGACTCTACTCTTTTAGGTAAAGCTACGGTTAAGGAAGCTTCTAATATTAAGCAAATCATTAGTTATTTTTCTAAGGCTATCAGGGCAGTTGATCAATGAAGACAAATCTAAAGTTATTTTCTTTCACTGCTCTGCTAGACAGGAATCCATGGTCTTGGATAAATTAAGATATAAGAAGACCTCTCTTCCAATCACTTATTTAGGTATTCCCATAAATATTCAAAGGCAGAAAAATAAAGATTGGAATTGGTTTTTGGACAAAGTCAAGAAGAAAATTGGAAAGTGGACCAACAAGTGGCTTTCTTCTGGGGTTAGAATCACCTTGGTAAAATCAGTCCTTCAAGCTATTCCTATTTATGTTTCTTCCGTTTTGAATATCCCAAAGGTCGGTGTCCTTCGAGAATTGGATCAAATCAGTCATCGTTTCCTTTGGAGTGGTACTAAGGAGAAAAGAAAATGGGCCTTGGTGAAATGGGATACTTTATGTCTTCCTAAAAGTGAAGGGGGGTTAGGATTCTGGTCTTCAATTGATAACAACAAAGCTTTAGCTACTAAATTATATTGGAGGATGTTGCATAACCCCAATGCTCTTTGGGCCAATAATCTCCATGTTAAATATGCTGAGAATAAAAGTCCTGAAGACCTTGTTCGCTATCAAATTCCTACCAAAGGTTCTCCCATTTTAACAGTTCTTAAGACTGGTGAGTATTTGATAAAGGAAAAATTATTTTGGATCATTCATAATGGTCAACATGCAAATTTTTGGATAGATTCTTGGGATGGTCACAAGCCTTTGATAACTCGGTTTCCCGATTGGAGGCCTTGGATGGAGGAGCTTCACCGAGCTAATTGGATAAAGGTGGCTAATTACCGTCGGTACCATACTGGTAATTCAAAGGTTGGTAGATATTGGATCCCTATTGAGGACTAGCCTATTCAAATCCCAAAAAGGAAAAGACAAGATATCCAAGGCATCCTTCATATGAGATCCCTCTCTTGGTCCCATGAAAAAGATTGTTTTGGATGGAACAACACTACTAAGGGTGATTATTTAGTTGCTCAAGGTTATTTGACCTTATGCCATAATAATCCCAACCATGCTTCTGACATTTTTTCTCAATTGTGGGCTCAAAAGCTCCGGCCTAAGGTGAGGTTCTTTAATTGGCTTTTATTGCATCGTAGGGTGCTTACTGGTGAGCAACTTATGAAGCGTGGTTTTCATGGCCCTTTTAGATGTGAAATGTGTGAAGAGAATGTAGAAAATATCAACCATGTTTTTATTGAGTGTACTTTAGACTTTGAGCTATGGAGGAGAATGGCCACTTTACTTGGCTTACAGTGGTCCAATTTTTTTACTTTTGAACAACTTTGGAGGGATTGGCCTAATCAAGAGGGTGTTGATCATTTTATTAGGCAGTTAGTTTGGATGGGTTCTACCATTCTTCTTTGGAATATTTGGAATGAAAGGAACAACCGAATTTTTAATCAAGATAGGAAGGATATTCACTATATTTGGCAAAAGACCATAGCCAACTTAGTTGAATCAGTCCATCAACTCCTTAATCACCCCCAAAACTCCCACCAAATATGGGATCAAGTGATGCAAATATTGAAGATTAAACCTTCTAAGGGCAACCAAATTAAATGGAATGCGAGTATTAGTAAGATGGATAGGACTAGAAATTGGCAACCTCCTCCTAAGGATTTTGGAAAAGTCAATACTGATGGAGCCTCTAGAGGGAACCCTGGAAAAGCTAGTGTGGGAGGAATTGGTAGACTTTCAGATGGCTCCCTGGTTTTTACATTTGCTGAGAATTTGGGTTTTCTTTCCAATAACCTTGTTGAGGGGTATGGTATCCTTAGAGGCCTTCAGGAGGCTACTAAGGTTGGATGGGAAAAGGTGTTAGTTGAGTCTGACTCTCAACTTATGATTAATCTCTTGAAGACTCCTAACAATAATAAGGTGGATTGGAGAATAAAAAGAATTATTGAGAAGATTCAGTTAATCCAGAGGGGATTTTTGAAAGTTGATTACAATCATGTGGTCAGAGATCAAAACAAGAGTGTTGATGCTTTAGCTAATTGGGCTTTGGACAAAGGTGATCTTACTTGTTATGGCCACCCTCCTATATGGTGGGCTTTGCAAATAAGGGAAGCTCTTCTTTCTATCATTTCTTTGGATGGCTCCAGTTCTGAAGGTACCTAGTTTCTTCTTGTTTTTTTTTGCTTCTCTTTGGTTCATTCAATTTTTTTTGGTTCCCTAGCTCATTCTATTCTTTATTTTGTTTCCTCTGTTGATTCTTGCCTTAATAGTCTTCTAGTCTAGATAGGTCATTGTTTTGTTCTTTTTTTTTTTTTTTTTTTTTTTTTTTTGTAGTTTTTTAAGGTGGGTGGGTTCTTTCGTTTTGTTTTGTTTTTGTGTTCTTTGTGTTGTTTTTTGTTGTTCTTGTGTTTTTGTTGTTTTGTTTTGTTTTTTTTTTTATTATGTTTTTTGTTATTGTTCTTGTGTTTTTTTTGTTCTTGTTCTTGGGTTTCTCTTTGTTTGTGTTATTTCATGTTTTTATGCGTGAGTTTTTTCTATGTTTTTTGTTTTTGTTTATTGTCTGTTCTTGGTTGTTTTTTATTTTTATTTTTATTTTATTTTTTAGGTTTTGGTTGTGTTTATTTTTCATGTTTTTATGGGTTATGTCTTTGTAGTGTTCTGTTGTTTTTGTCTTATTTGTGTTTTGTTATGTGGTTCTTGTGTTTTTCTATGTGGTTTGTGTTGTGGTTTCTTTTATCTTATTGTGCATGTTTGGTTGTGCTTTTGTTTTTGACACACTCAAGGAGCATGTTTTTTATTTTATTTTATTATTTTTGTTGTTATTTACTTATTTTTATTTTGGTTTTGTGTGTTTGTTTGCTCCTTGAGTATGTCAAAGGTGGTAGGCTAGGTCCGGGTCCTGGGCATTTTTGGTGGAATGGATACCCCTACCTCCTTGGGTCTTACCCGAAAGTGGCATCCCTTTTGGGATGTTTTCCACAAAAAAAAAAAAAAGAGGGGGGTGAACAATATAAGACCACTTTTTACTTTTCTTTCCAAATCAATATTATGCAATGTATAGATAGCAATATCAACAGCAGTAATCAAAGCAATGCACAAATCACCACACACAATAGAGACACCACAATTTACGTGGTTCACCCAATGTGGGCTACTCCACGGAGAAAATATTTCACTAAAATTTTCTCAATCAATCTCTTGGGAATCCTTCCCTATTACAATGTTTATGGACCTCTGTCCAAAGGAGATACCAATCCCCTAAATCAAGTTCATGGATCTCTATCCATAGGAGAACTCCTTCTCCTCTACTCTGGTTGGTGATCCTCTAGAAGACTACTCCCTCCACTACACTGGCTTGTGGATCTCTCTCCACTGAAGACTCTTGTCCCCACTCAGAAGACCTATCCTCACTACCCTGGTTGATGGATCTCTATCCACTGGAGACTACTGTCCTCTCTGCTCTATCACCTCCAAAGCTCTATCTCAAATCTGCACTAAACATAATCCTTCGGTCTAGCACAAATCTACTCAATCTCTATCTCTGATCTGGCACAAACTTATCCTCAAATCTGCACCAAAATCTGCTCCACAAGTCCACTCAGAACTTGCTCAAATCTTCTCAACAAGTCCACTCAAAACTTGCTCAAATCTGCTCAACAAGTCCACTCAAAACTTGCTCAAATCTGCTCAACAAGTCCACTTAGAACTTGCTCAAATCTGCTCAATAAGTTCACTCAGAACTTGCTCAAATCTGCTCAACAAGTCCACTCAAAACTTGTCCAAATCTGCTCAATAAGTTCACACATAACTTAACCAATCTCATAGAAACATAAAGAGAATTGTTAGAGACTCAATATGTTCTACACTCAATGCTCAATCAACTCAAATCATAATATAGAATAGTTTGTCTTATGGAACTTGAACAATCACTTCATACAACCACTTGACTAGGCTCAACCAACTCTACTCAACCAATCACTTAATGAAACACCCCTTTCTCACAAACCCTAGTCCAAGCATATAACCTCCAACTCAAAATGTTTCCAACAATGCTCAACAACAAATCTCACATAACAATGATACTCATGTTCTTTTCAAACCCTAGTTCAAGTTCTTTGCATAACAACTCTCTTCAACAACAATGCTTATAAAACAATCTTCACATAACAATGATACTCATGATCTTTGCAAAACCCTAACTCAAGTTCTTCACACAACCAATGGCTTCAACAACTATGCTTATCAAACAAGGTTTTAACCACACTTCTTTATTCCAGAAAACCTTGAAGCAATTACTCAAACACACTCAAAAGGAAACCCTAATCAAGTCCTTTTCACTCCAAACTTATTTTCCAGAAATTAACCAATCAACTCAACCAAGGAAGAATTTGCCCATACCTTTTGCTTGACAAGGAGTAGACCACACAAATCTGCCACACTCACAATCACTTCTTTGCCAATCTCAAGAGAGGTTAGAAGATAATAATTTTCTCAATGAATCACAATACAAAATGATATCAAACAAAATACACCTTATCACTCCAACTTTAAAATAATATCCAACACCTTCATAATAATCTCTTTGGCAAAAGTCCCTTTAAAAATAAAATCAACACTCTTAAAGTCTTACTCCTCCAATATGCAAATATAATAATTAAGACTTTATAAAAAATAAAATCAAACTCCTTATAACTCCAAATTTTATTAAAAATAATTTCCAACAAACACCAATTTTCAACTAGCAACCCTTTCAACTATTTCCAACTAGCAACCCCTTTTAACTCCCAACTTTAGGCAATATTAAAAATAATCAAAATTTAATTACCTTACCTTTGGAGGGATTCGAACCCTCAACGCAGCCCATGACCAACGCCTTAGCCGTGGCTCCAACCACCACGTGAGCTACGCGCTCGCTTGGAGTGTGGAAGCACCACGTGCTTCAAAAGTATCCTCGCCTTGCATTTTGCAAAATGTGCACCTCACCTTTGGCGCCTTCAACCCAACACAACTGCCAAGCACAACCACCATGTTTCGAACGTTGGTCTCCTTGCATCCAAGCACTCTAGCCACTACCCTCTTGCCACTAGGCCACGCTGCTCGGATGGCTTCCAACTGATCTGCGCCTTTCCTTTTATCTCTATTCATTGGCATACACAAACACGAATTTCATAGTCTTTTTCACGAGCTCCAATTCACATGCAATTTTTTCGTTCGAGCAAGGATAAAAATTAATGCCCCTTGGGCATGGTTTATATAATAATTTCCACCTTTGTTTGAATACGTCGATGCTTTGAATTTTCTTTAAACCACGTGACGTCGACGCTTCGAATTTCTTCCAACTATAGAACATGGGCGCTTTAGACTTTATTAATTTATAATTTATTTAAATTATTTTGAATTTAAATATTATAAATTAATTCTTTTAGAAACCTTTGGGCTTATTAAGTCCTTCTCATTGCATAACTTGGTATAAGTAACATTTATTTATAAAATTTAAATTCACATTGAATTTAAATAATTTATAAAATAAATATTATATCTCCTTTTAACTTTGCAATAAGCCTCCTTAGGTTTTTATGAAACACCTTTTAAACTAAGCTTCCATATAAAATTAAAATATTATGGAGCCCTTTTGCCTTTAACTTCTGCACTGATTCTCTTGACCTTTGGCATTATTTGAAGCTTCTTCCTGGATATCAAATGACAACCTTGACAACTTTGTTTCTTGATGAAGTCCTTGACATTAATGATGACTTCATCCGGTGACATCAATGACAACTTTGACTTAGGGACTCAAAATGTCCAACAATCTCCCCCTTTGTCATTGATGGCAACCCAAATTATTTTTACTAAAAACTTGACTTCTTCTTTTATGTCTGCTCCCCCTGGGACATTGCTCCCCTTGGCTCAATGCTCTCTTCAAGTATCAAGTCTCTCCCCCTTACTCAAATCTCCCCTTTGACATCAATGGCAAAGGGTCACCTTTGGGGCTCGGGGCTAAGAATGAGCCTCTTAGCTTAGCCCCTCCCCCACCTCCTTTTGAGGTGGTTAATTCTGGGGTGGGAGTATTTCTACTCCTAGAAAGCATTGTTCTTTACCTTTATCCTCTTTTCTTCTTATCTAAATTTTTTGATTCCTTTGACTATTTCTATCCATGTCCATGTCTTCCATGTCTCATTATTCATATTTTCTTGTTCTTTCTTCATATCCATGTTCTTTCTTCATGTCCATGTTCTTGTTCCTATTCTTCTGTTCTTGTTCATACCTATTTCTGGAATGTCTGCTCTACACCACTTTGTTGTGTGACCATCATTATTGCACTTATAACACTTAATGTTATTATTCCTTGGAGGTGCAAATGTCTTAGGATTTCTCCTAGTGAAGCCATATCCTCTTCTGTCATGAACCCTGCAATTCATTGCCTTGTGACCAAACTGATTACATGAGTAACAATACCCATGGAAAAGTTGTCTGTTCCCATATTCCTATCTTTCATGTGTCCTGCACTGTGAAGCCATGTGCCCAAACCTGTGACATGAAAAGCATCTTCCATTGAAGTTTCCTTGTCTTGACCTCATTGGTCTCTTAGTCTCTCTTGACCTATTCTGATTGTTGTTCCATTTGTATCTTCTTTGTGCATTGTTCCTATCTTTGTTGAACTCTCTATTGTCCAACTCATCCTCAGATGTCTCACTTTATTTTACACTATCTTCTTTTGAAGTATCTTCATCTGAAGTTTCTTCTCCTCCAAAACTTGAAGTTGACTCTCCTTCCCATTTCTTTTGAACCTGTTCAAATCCAAGACCTGTTTTGCTTGATGTAGTCTTTTGTGTCTTGATGAACTTATCCAAGTTCTTTGAGCTATTTTTGAACCCTTTCATCTTGATCTTGGAGTCTTCTAAATATTCTTTTAGTAGTGCCACTTCTTGTGCTAACTTCTCACATTCCAAGATCTTTGCTTCTAACTTATCTTTGAACCTCTTTGCCTTAGCCTTTGATTTTTCTAAATCCTCTATGAGCAATCTTCTCTCTTCATCACATTCTTGAAATTGAATTTCAAGTTTAGAGTGTTGCTTTCTTACCTTCTTTACCATGTCAAGGGCATAGATAAGTTCTCCCTTGAGATCATAACCATCCTTTTCTGAATATTCCTCTATTTGTTTACCTTTGTCCACATCTTTATTTTCTTTTGGCTTGTCTTCTATAGGATCACTTACTTCTTCTTCTAATGCCATTAGAAGATTTTCATCTGGTCCTTCAAGTGCATTCTCATATTCATCATCACTGAAACTATAACCATCCCTTGTACAATCATCTTCAAGATGTCCAAAGTTACCACATCTAAAACACTTGAGAATTACTGGAGTCCTTTTCTTAACTTGCTCTTTTTCTTCAATCATAAATAGGACTTCATCTCTATCATTGTCTGAAAAACTAGCATCACTATCACTTGAGTACTTACTTGCCTTATCCGCATAGTAGCTCCTCTTTTGCCTTTGGAAGAACTTCTTTCCTTGTCTACTTTGTCCATCCTTGCTTTTCTTTTGATGCCTATATCTTTCTGATTCCCTGTTCCTGTGATCCTATTTTTCTTCACCATTGTTGTTCTTGGGTTCTTGACAATCTATTGCAAAATATCCATACTTTCCACAATTGAAACACTTAATAGATCTTAGATCTCTAGATCTTCTGGAATATTTATCTCTTCTACTATAATTAGCTTCTTCATCACTGGATGACTCATTGCTTGATTCTGACTTCTTACCCTTTGTCTTATTGATTGCTTTGAATGTTGCTTCCTTCTGGGGAATAGGATATTTTGTTCTTATCTCAAAAGTTGTGAGCATACCAAGCAATTTATCTCTTGTCAAAGTATCACCATCCATTGATACTTCTATAGCAGAAACCTGTTCACTGAATCTTTTTGGAAGAGTTCTTAAGACTTTATCACAAACATCTGATTCATCAATCTTCATTCCAAGTCCTTGCATATCATTAACAACCTCATCAATTCAAATTAGATAAGCACTAATATTTTCCTCTTCATTCATTCTTAATGCTTCAAGTTGTCCTTTGATATTTCACATCTTTGCTTTCTTGACACTTTTATCTCCTTCATATATATTTTGCAATTTATCCCACATCTCTTTTGCAGTTTTACAATGCATAACTTTCATAGACTCTGTTCTACGCAAACCTCTCACAAGTGCATTCATTGCTTTTGAATTATAGTGTTGTAGAAGCTTACCTTCCTTATCTGTAGGAGGATTGACTAAGGGATCATATCCAAATTCCACTGATTCCCAAATTTCATTGCCAAGTGCCATCAGGTAGATCTTCATCATCATACTCCAATACATATAGTCACTTCCATCAAATACTGGTGCTGAATTATTTGAGGACACCTCCTTAGGATCCATTGTGTTCTTGTTAGCTTTTCCTTCAAGTTGTTAAACTCTTATGAAGGAACCCACTCTGATACCAATTGAAGAACACAAGCTTATACTGAGAGGGGGTGAATAATATAAGACCACTTTTTACTTTTCTTTCCAAATCAATATTATGCAATGTATAGATAGCAATATCAATAGTAGTAATCAAAGCAATGCATAAATCACCATACACAATAGAGACACCATAATTTACGTGGTTCACCCAATGTGGGCTACTCCACGGAGAAAATATTTCACTAAAATTTTCTCAATCAATATCTTGGGAATCCTTCCCTATTACAATGTTTATGGACCTCTATCCAAAGGAGATACCAATCCCCTAAATCAAGTTCATGGATCTCTATCCATAGGAGAACTCCTTCTCCTCTGCTCTGGTTGGTGATCCTCTAGAAGACTACTACCTCCACTACATTGGCTTGTGGATCTCTCTCCATTGAAGACTCTTGTCCCCACTCAGAAGACCTATCCTCACTACCCTAGCTGATGGATCTCTATCCACTAGAGACTATTGTCCTCTCTACTCTGTCACCTCCAAAGCTCTATCTCAAATCTACACTAAACATAGTCCTTCGGTCTAGCACAAATCTTCTCAATATTATCTCTGTTTGGCATAAACTTATCCTCAAATCTACACCAAAATCTGCTCCACAAGTCCACTCAGAACTTGCTCAATTCTTCTCAACAAGTCCACTCAAAACTTGCTCAAATATGCTCAACAAGTCCACTCAAAACTTGCTCAAATATGCTCAACAAGTCCACTCAGAACTTGCTCAAATTTGCTCAATAAGTTCACTCAGAACTTGCTCAAATCTGCTCAACAAGTCCACTCAAAACTTGTCCAAATCTGCTCAATAAGTTCACACAGAACTTAACCAATCTCATAGAAACATAAAGAGAATTGTTAGAGACTCAATATGTTCTACACTCAATGCTCAATCAACTCAAATCAGAATATAGAATAGTTTGTCTTATGGAACTTGAACAATCACTTCATACAACCACTTGACTAGGCTCAACCAACTCTACTCAACCAATCACTTAATGAAACATCCCTTTCTCACAAACCCTAGTCCAAGCATATAACCTCCAACTCAAAATATTTCCAACAATGCTCAACAACAAATCTCACATAACAATGATACTCATGTTCTTTTCAAACCCTAGTTCAAGTTCTTTGCATAACAACTCTCTTCAACAACAATGCTTATAAAACAATCTTCACATAACAATGATACTCATGATCTTTGCAAAACCCTAACTCAAGTTCTTCACACAACCAATGGCTTCAACAACTATGCTTATCAAACAAGGTTTTAACCACACTTCTTTATTCCAGAAAACCTTGAAGCAATTACTCAAACACACTCAAAAGGAAACCCTAATCAAGTCCTTTTCACTCCAAACTTATTTTCCAGAAATTAACCAATCAACTCAACCAAGGAAGAATTTGCCCATACCTTTTGCTTGACAAGGAGTAGACCACACAAATCTGCCACACTCACAATCACTTCTTTGCCAATCTCAAGAGAGGTTAGAAGATAATAATTTTCTCAATGAATCACAATACAAAATGATATCAAACAAAATACACCTTATCACTCCAACTTTAAAATAATATCCAACACCTTCATAATAATCTCTTTGGCAAAAGTCCCTTTAAAAATAAAATCAACACTCTTAAAGTCTTACTCCTCCAATATGCAAATATAATAATTAAGACTTTATTTAAAAATAAAATCAAACTCCTTATAACTCCAAATTTTATTAAAAATAATTTCCAACAAACACCAATTTTCAACTAGCAACCCTTTCAACTATTTCCAACTAGCAACCCCTTTTAACTCCCAACTTTAGGCAATATTAAAAATAATCAAAATTTAATTACCTTGCCTTTGGAGGGATTCGAACCCTCAACGCAGCCCACGACCAATGCCTTAGCCACGGCTCCAACCACCGCACGAGCTACGCGCTCGCTTGGAGTGTGGGAAGCACCACGTGCTTCAAAAGTATCCCCGCCTTGCATTTTGCAAAATGTGCACCTCGCCTTTGGCACCTTCAACCCAACACAACTGCCAAGCACAACCATCATGTTTCGAACGCTGGTCTCCTTGCGTCCAAGCACTCTAGCCACTGCCCTCTTGCCACTAGGCCACGCTGCCCGGATGGCTTCCAACTGATCTGCGCCTTTCCTTTTATCTCTATTCGCTGGCATACACAAACACGAATTTCATAGTCTTTTTCACGAGCTCCAATTCACATGCAATTTTTTCGTTCGAGCAAGGATGAAAAATTAATGCCCCTTGGGCATGGTTTATATAATAATTTCCACCTTTGTTTGAATACGTCGACGCTTCAAATTTTCTTTAAACCACGTGACGTCGGCGCTTCGAATTTCTTCCAACTATAGAACATGGGCGCTTTAGACTTTATTAATTTATAATTTATTTAAATTCTTTTGAATTTAAATATTATAAATTAATTCTTTTAGAAACCTTTGGGCTTATTAAGTCCTTCTCATTGCATAACTTGGTATAAGTAACATTTATTTATAAAATTTAAATTCACATTGAATTTAAATAATTTATAAAATAAATATTATATCTCCTTTTTAACTTTGCAATAAGCCTCCTTAGGTTTTTATGAAACACCTTTTAAACTAAGCTTCCATATAAAATTAAAATATTATGGAGCCCTTTTGCCTTTAACTTCTGCACTGATTCTCTTGACCTTTGGCATTATTTGAAGCTTCTTCCTGGATATCAAATGACAACCTTGACAACTTTGTTTCTTGACGAAGTCCTTGACATTAATGATGACTTCATCCGGTGACATCAATGACAACTTTGACTTAGGGACTCAAAATGTCCAAAAAACATTAAATGGATTAATTCCAAGAAGTATCCCTTATATCTCCTAAGTTATATTTTGCAAACATTTTATTAATTTCCCTAAGTTTTTCTTTCAAAAAAAGATTGATTTCAATTAATATCTCAACCTTATATTGTAACCTTATAACTCCCTTTTTAAAAATGAAAACAAATTAGATGAGAAAATTTGATTAAGGATTTGTACCTTTATGAAGCTGGATGAATATGGCAGTAATATCTTCTTCTTGAATGTGAATTCCCCAAGGTAAGCTTTGACATGAATTCTCTCCTTTAATGTTGGTTGACTGAGAGTGTTTTCTATTGATTCCAACTTGCTCTTGATCGCTACCAAATCGCAATTGAACTACCACCGAGCATCTTTCATTGATCTACTAAAATATCATCAAACCACTATCGAGTAGCTTCCAAAGTGCTACCTATATTACTTTCAAACTGCTGCACTTCCTTCCCAATATCCAAGGCACCTTTAATAGGCTTTTGGATGAGTGACAAGTATCATGGTAGAAGTTTTGAATGCTCATGGAAGCTTCAATGTTTTGGTGGAGGTAGCAAACTCACTCCACTACTTATGACAAATATCACCTTTTGGTTGAAACATTTTATTCCCCTTTGAGCGTTGTCCAAGAAACGCTCCTTCTTCAACGTCTACGAGACTTCCTTGTTGTAATGTATATCAAGCTATTAGTTGTATGTAACTCCTCTTCTGCATGGAGTATGGGTGCCAAGAAATGTAACATATTCTTTATGAGTGTTAGAGGTTCTCTCATAGAATGACAAGTGGCAGCTACATGTCATTTTATTTATCAATGCTTTCTTGAAGACTCTTCAATGCATTTTCCACCTTCTTCTTTGTTGTTTTACGTAGATGTTGAAATATCTCCAGCCAAGCAATGCTAATGGTTGAGTTGTGGTGGAGATGTGGCGAAGCGTTGGTGGAGATATGGAGGAGATTGTTGGACATTTTGAGTAGATAAGTTGTCATTGATGTCAAGAGTGAGTGGTCATTGATGTCAAGATTTTAGCACTAGTTAGTGGCAGTTTCAGTGGGCAGCATCGATTTCAGGTTCTCCAGTTTCAGTTGTTCAAGACCCGGTTTCAGGACGTCAGATATGGTCTAAAGTGCAAAAAGCCCAAGTGAATAATATTATAATATCTTTTATAATATTATAAAGGGAAGTTTTAAATTAATTAATATAATTTTTATTATAAATTAATTTATAATTTAATTTACTTAAAGTTATTTAAATTAATTATTAATTAATTTTGATATTAATTATAAGATTAATTTATATTAATCTTTAACTAACCCTAAGGAGGGTTATTAAAATTAATTCAAAATTTGAAATCAAATTTCTAAGCGTCGATGTGGGAAGAACATTTACCATGTGTATAAAAGGAGGATTACCCACCTTACCATAAGCCCTCGAATGTTTTGAATTAAATCTTATGCTATGTGTTTATGTGAATCGTGGGTGCAACAGAGAGCTTTGTGTTTTGTTTAAAGTGCTAAGATAAGGTAAGATTACATCATACACCAAGGAGGGAGCCTTGGTCACCAATTGTCGGTAGCGCAGTTGGCAAGCGCGGCAGTGGCAAGTCATTAGGGCAGCGACAGGCGTAGGTTCGAATCCCCCACGAAGGATCTTTTGTTTTGCATTTTGGTTGGAAATCGTGGTGGACGTTGGTAGAAAGGGGAGGAAGCTTTGCTTCCTTCACGTGGGTGCTTCTAGCCCACATGGTGGGCTCCAAGGCGCTAAGGCACTTTGCGCTTGGGGAGACGATAGATCGAATCACATCGAAAACCCTTTTTGAAGGATAATAAGGTATGCATTAAATTTTGAGTGCCAAATTTGTCGAAAAAGGTTGTTGAGGTATTAAAAATTAATTTTTGCATATTTCATGTGGTATATGAGGTTTTAGGGAGTTATAAGGATATTGCAAAATAAATTTTTGATATTATTGGTTTTAGGGTTTGAAAAAGAAATAAAGGTGTTTTAGAAAGATTGGTTGTGATTTTTGTGGTGTTGGATATTATTTTAAGTTGGAGTTGATAAGGTGTATCCAAGTAATTATTTTATGTATGGTTTGATGAGTGTTAATTTTAAAAGGAAGAAATAAGGCATATTTGAGCTTTGATTATTTTTGTGTCCAAGGAATATTTTTGAGAGAGTATTGGAGTAATATTTTGACATCTAACCTCCTTGAGTTTGGCAAAGAAGTGTTTATGATTGTGGCAGATTTGTGTGGTCTACTTCTCATCAAGAAAAAAGGTATGGGCACATTCTTCCTTGATTGAGTTGATTGGTTGGTTTTCTAGAAAACAAATTTGGAGTGAAAAGGATTTGATTAGGTTTCCTTATTGAGTTGTTGAGCCATTGTGAAGTGAATGCTATGCATCTAGTTTGATAAGCATTGTTGTTGAAGTGAATAGTTGAGTGAAGAACTTGAACTAGGGTTTGCAAAGATCATGAGTATCATTGTTATGTGAAGATTGTTATAAGCATTGTTGTTGAAGTGAGTAATTGAGTGAAGAACTTGAACTAGGGTTTGCAAAGAACATGAGTATCATTGTTATGTGAGATTGGTTGATAAGCATTGTTGAAAACATTTGAGTGAGTGTTCATATGCTTGGACTAGGGTTTGTGAGCAAGGATTATTTCATTGAGTGATTGGTTGAGTAGAGTTGGTTGAGCCTAGTCAAGTGGATGTGTGAAGTGATAGTTCAAGTTCTATGAAACAAATTATTTTATATTCTAAATTTGAGAAAGAGGTTGAGTATTGATGAGTGTGAAACATATTGAGTCTCTAGCAATTCTCTATATGTTTCTATGATAAAAGAGAGATTGAAAGTGATTGAGAGTTTGTGAGTGTGAAGCATATTGAGTCTCTAACAATTCTCTGTATGTTTCTAAAAGAGTGATTGAAAGTGATTGAGCATTGAGGTGAATGTGAAGCATATTGAGTCTCTAACAATTCTCTGTATGTTTCTAAAAGAGTGATTGAAAGTGATTGAGCATTGTGATGAATGTGAAGCATATTGAGTCTCTAACAATTCTCTTTATGTTTCTATGAGATTGGACAAGTTCTAGTGTGGACTTGTTGAGCAGATTTGAGGTAAGTCTTTGAGAGGACTTGTGGACAGATTTGTGTGAGCTTTTGTGGAAGCTTACAATACAAATTGAGAGCATATTTGGATAAGTTCTAGTGAGGACTTGTTGAGCATATTTGGACAAGTTCTAGTGAGAACTTGTTGAGCAGATTTGGGCAAGTTCTAGAGAGGACTTGTGGATAGATTAGTGTGAGCTTTTGTGGAAGCTTACAAGGCATATTTGAGACAAGTCTTTGAGAAGACTTGTGAGCAGAGTTGATTGATTTGTTCAAACCTTGAGTTAAGGTTTGGGGCAGATCTAGCAGAGTTGATTTGAGATTGATTCAAGCTTTGTGTTAAGGCTTGAGGATAGATATTGAGGATAGATTTGTGCTAGACCAAAGGACTATGTTTAGTACATATTCGAGGATAGAGTTTGGTGCAGATTTGAGGACAGGTTTGTGCCAAACCAGAGACAAAGATTGAGAAAATTTGTGCTAGACCGAAGGACTGTGTTTAGTGTAGAGCTGAGAGTAATATTTGGAAGGTGATAGAGTATAGAGGATGATAGTCTCTAGTGGATAGAGATCCATTAGCCAGGGTAGTGAGGACAGGTGTCTTCAGTGGATAGAGATCCATTAGCTAGAGTAGTGGGGGCAACAGTTCTTCTAGAAGATCACCAGTCAAAGCTAAGGAGAAAGGAGTTCTCCTGTGGATAGAGATCCATGAACTTGATTAGGGGATTGGTGTCTCCTTTGGACAGAGGTCCATAAACATTGTAATAGGGAAAGGATTCCCAAGAGATTGATTGAGAAAATTTTAGTGAAATATTTTCTCCGTGGAGTAGCCCACATTGGGTGAACCACGTAAAATTGGTGTCTCTATTGTGTGTGGTGATTTGTGCATTGCTTTGATTACTACTATTGATATTGCTATCATTTACATTGCATAATATTGATTGGGAAAGAAAAGTAAAAAGTGGTCTTATATTGTTCACCCTCCCTCTCAGTATAAGCTTGTGTTCTTCAATTGGTATCAAAGCGGGTTCCTTAGGAAGAGTTTAACAACTTGAAGGAAAAGCTTTCAAGAACATAATGGATTCTAATAATGTGTCCTCAGATAATTCAACACCGATCTTTGATGGAAGTGATTATATATTTTAGAGTATGAGAATGAATATTCACTTGATGGCACTTGGCAATGAAATATGGGAAGCAGTTGAAAATGGATACATACCACCAACTGATCCACCTACAGATAAGGAAGGTAAGCTTCTACAACATTACAATTCAAAAGCAATGAATGCAATTTTGAGAGGTTTGCATAGAACATAATCAATAAAGGTTATGCATTGTAGAGATGCAAAAGGAATTTGGGATAAGTTGCAAAGCATATATGAAGGAGATAAAAGTGTCAAAAAGGCAAAGATTCAAAATCTCAAAGGACAATTTGAAGAATTAAGAATGAAGGATGAGGAAAACATTAGTACTTATCTACTTCAAGTAGATGAGGTTGTTAATGCCATGCAAGGAATTGGACTTAATGTTGAAGAATCAGATGTTTGTGATAAGGTCTTAAGATCTCTTCCAAAGAGATTTAGTGAAAATATTTTTGCTATAGAAGAATCAAAAGATGGTGATTCTTTGACAAGAGATATGTTACTTGGTATTCTTACAACTTTTGAGTTAAGAACAAAAGAGGAACCTAATCTTCGAAAGGAAGCAACCTTTAAAGCAATTAAGGAAACAAAGGGTAAGAAGTCAGAATTGAGCAATGAGTCATCTAGTGATGAAGAAGCTAATTATGGCAAAAGGAATAAGGATTCAAGAAGATTTAAAGATGCAAAATCTGTTAGATGCTTCAACTGTGGAAAGTATGGTCATTATGCAACTGATTTTCGAGAAGCTAAAAATAACAATGATGAAGAAAAACAGGATTACAGGAACAAGGAATCAAAAAAATACAAGTACCAAAAGAAAGGTAAGGATGGACAAAGCAGACAAGGGAAGAAGTTCTTTCAAAGACAAAAGAAGAGCTACTATGCAGACAAGGCAAGTAAGTACTCAAGTGATAGTGATAATAGTTTTTTAGATAATGATAAATATGAAGTCCTATTTTTGATTGAAGAAAAAGAAGAAGTCAAGAAAATGTCACCAATAATTCTCAAGTGTTTTAGATGTGGTAATTTTGGACATCTTGAAGATAGTTGTACAAGGGATGGTTTCAGTTTTAGTGATGATGAATATGAGGATGCACTAGAAGGACCAGAAGAGAATCTTCTAATGGCACTAGAAGAAGAAGAAGGTGATCCTATAGAAGACAAGTCAGAAAAGAATGAAGATTTTGACAAAGGCAAACAAATAGAGGAAGAATAAAAAAAGGAGGAGTTGATCTTGAGGGAGAGCTTATTTATGCTCTTAAAACTTTAAAGAAGGTAAGAAAGCAAAACTCCCAACTTGAATTTTAGTTTCAAGAATGTGATGAAGAAAGAGGAAAGCTTATAGAGGATCTAAACAAGTCAATGGCTAAGACAAAGAAGTTCAAGGATAAGCTAGAAGCAAAGGTCTTAGAATGTGAAAAGTTAGAACAAGAAGTAGCTCTACTAAGGGAATATTTAGAGAAATCCAAGGATAAGCTACACAAGTTTGAAAAGAGTTCAAATATTGTAGATAAGATGATCAAAGTACAAAGAAGGTCAACAAATAAAACAGGTCTTGGTTTTGAATAAGCTCAAAAGAAATAAGAAGAAGAGTCAACCTCAAGTTCTTCAGAAGAAGATAGTGTAAGAGAAAGTAAGACTTCTGAGGATGAGTTGGACAATAGAAAGTTCAACAAGGAAAGGAACAATGCACAAAGAAGAGACATATGGAACAACAATCAAAATAGGTTAAGAGGGACTAAGAGACCAATCAGATCAAGACAAGGAAATTTCAATGTCTTGAGTGGTATTTTCACCTAATTGTGAAAACACACTCTCCGATAGGATTTGGGTTCTAAATCCTCTGCTTGCAAAGAAATTAAACAAGTAATTTCTCCAAGGTTCCTGTTATGCTAGCATTCTGCATCTGTGTATCATTAATCTCAAATAAATATATTCAATAAAAATGCTTGGAACACCTTAGTGGTTGCAAGTAATCGAAAACAAGGGGCACCGTGGTTTATTTTATCGTGAAACTTAATGATTGTTCATTGAACCCTGATAAAATAAATGTGATCTGATCCTTATATGACCATGCTGCAACTTCAAAATGAAATTTAATGAAATGCCATAAATGAAGGAATTATTTATGGATTTTGAAGTTTTTTAATTTTTTATTTTATTTTAATGCTGAAAGAATTAAAATTGGGACTTCTGAAAAATAAAGTGCAACAAAAAGAAAATAAAATGCAAAAGAAAAAGACATTAAAATTGCATTCAGCTTGATGTTATCCTATCCTGGCAAAATCGAAGATGTGAGGTTTCCATGCATGCAACCTAACTTAGGGGACCTGCAAAACACGCACAATCCAAATAAGTTAAGTGCTGGTATCTGGGGTTTTATTATGATCTTTCAGATTTAGACAATCGCATGAAGCAACCAAGAGAACTTGCATTCAACTTCACCTATAAGCCTAGAAATCTGAAAAGGGGAAAGATAAACATTAAAACATGCATGCAAAAAATAACTCCTTCTTTCTTGCCAACAAGATGCAAATTTCTGAATACTCCTGCATTAAAGATAAATCTTGTTACAATAGCAGAACATATGGTTTTCTCAAAACCAAAAAAAATGAAGAAAAACACTCCCGAGCAGGCCCAGAATGGCTTCTCGCCTTAGGCACTGCAACTCTGCCCGCAGCGGTTTCTGACCTTTGTGCCAATCTGTGCCTCTACTTTTATACTTTCTGGCCATGCTCTCTGTTTCATCCTGTGACGCTTCGCTTCATCTTCCAGATCGCTTCGTTTCACCTTCCCGCCTTTTCGTTGCTTTGAATTCATGCTCGACACTGAGATGCTTGATATTCTCTACGAACTGTAATGCCCCTGCAGCCTTTACACATGTACGCCACGTGTTCCGCACTTTTTTGCATGTTCTATAACGGCCCCATGAAAATCGTGACAAAAAATAGCATGTAACTTTGTTCCTCTGCCTGGCCGCGAAAACGCTACATGTCGCGATATCGCGACATTTTTCGGCCAACAGCCTTCTTGCCTTCTTGCCCAGCAAAAATGCGACATTTCGCGAAATCGCGACGCTTTTCTGTTCTGTACACTTTGCTATTTTTCTATCGCAAAATCGTGACTTTTTCTTCTACGTACGCTTTGGCTGCTTCCTATCGCGAAATCGCGACGCCTTTTTGTTCGAAACTATCCTGCGGCTTTCTGTTGCGAAATCGCGACGCTTTTTCACTTGGTATGCATTTTGCCACAACCTGTCGCGAAATCGCTACGCTTCTCCATTCCGGGCTGTCTCCCTGCATTTGGCCGCAAAAACGCGACATGTCGCGAAATCTCGACATATTTTACATTTCATACACTTTCGCTGTTGGAGCCGCGAAAACGCGACCTGTCGTGATATCACGACGCTTTTTGGCTTTGTACCCCTTTGCCAAATTTTCATCGCAAAATCGCGACGCTTTTCTATTTCAGGCCCCTTTGCTATTTCCTGTCGAAAAATCATGACGATTTTTCGTTCCATACACCTTGGCTGCAACCTGTCGTGAAATCGCGATGCCTTTTCGCTTCATGCCCCTTTGCTGTTTTATGTCGCGATATTGCGATGTTTTTTCACTTCATGCCCCTTTGCTGCTTTCCGTCGCGAAATCGCTACACTTTTACTGTCTTGCCCTATTTGACTGGTTTGACCCACGATTTTGCGACATGTCGTGATATCGCGACAACTTTCCATTCTGCCTTTCTCTCTCCTATCTAGACCGCGATGGAGCAACATGTCGCGATATCCAGTAGACATGCAGTTTTTGCAAGTATCCAAGTGGCACCTCTTGATTAAAACACCGTAAAAAATCCAATAACATTGTAGGAATTTGATAGGGTACCACAGGTATAGATAAACCCTCATAATGATCCTCTATCATTGATACCATTCTCTCTCTTAGAGACACTATTTCAACTCTCAGGGATACCATTTGCTCCTCAAGTGTTGCCATTAGTGAACTTAAAATGTATTTTTAGAACCAAATCTGTTGAATATTCAACCTGCAATATATAAAAAATCAAGTTAGCATCAACCAAGAGATGTAAAAAAAAATCAAATGAAAAGTAATTGCATGAAATAACACTTTGTTAGTCAAAACCAAAATTTTCAAAATTAAATCAAATCACACTGTTTCTGTATGAACAATCAGAAAAATATACAGCATACCTGAATTGCTTAAAATAGAACAAGTAAATAAATTCAGGCCGTCCTTTTACAATCGACTGAGTGTTAGAGGACAAGCATAAAAAAATTAAATTTAAATAACACTAAAATAAACCCGTTCGGCCCTCCTAGCACCAATCCGTTGAGTGGTGTTAGAGGCCGAAGATGCTAATCAAATGGACTTGAAATATTTAGCAATGTAAAGCTCTCAAACAATTAAAAACCCGTAGCATCTAAAATCACGATAAAATAAACTTTTCATGCCCTCCTTCTAGCGCCAATCTATTGAGTGGTATTTTCACCCGATTGTGAAAACACACTCTCCGATAGGATTTGGGTTCTAAATCCTCTGCTTGCAAAGAAATTAAACAAGTAATTTCTCCAAGGTTCCTGTTATGTTAGCATTCTGCATCTGTGTATCATTAATCTCAAATAAAGATATTCAATAAAAATGCTTGGAACACCTTAGTGGTTGCAAGTAACTGAAAACAAGGGGCACTGTGGTTTATTTTACTGTGAAACTTAATGATTGTTCATTGAACCCTGATAAAATAAATGTGATCTGATCCTTATATGACCATGCTGCAACTTCAAAATGAAATTTAATGAAATGCCATAAATTAAGGAATTATTTATGGATTTTGAAGTTTTTTAATTTTTTATTTTATTTTAATGCTGAAAGAATTAAAATTGGGACTTCTGAAAAATAAAGTGCAACAAAAAGAAAATAAAATGCAAAAGAAAAAGAAATTAAAATTGCATTCAGCTTGATGCTATCTCGTCCTAGCAAAACCGAAGATGTGAGGTTTCCATGCATGCAACCTAACTTAGGGGACCTGCAAAACATGCACAATCCAAATAAGTTAAGTGCTGGTCTTTGGGGTTTTATTATGATCTTTCAGATTTAGACATTCGCATGAAGCAACCAAGAGAACTTGCATTCAACTTCACCTATAAGCCTAGAAATCTGAAAAGGGGAAAGATAAACATTAAAACATGCATGCGAGAAAATAACTCCTTCTTTCTTGCCAACAAGATGCAAATTTCTGAATACTCCTGCATTAAAGAGAAATCCTGTTACAATAGCAGAACATCTGGTTTTCTCAAAACCAAAAAAAAGGAAGAAAAACACTCCCGAGCAGGCCCAGAATGGCTTCTCGCCTTAGGCACTGCAACTCTGCCTGCAGCGGTTTCCAACCTTTGTGTCAATCTGCACCTCTGCTTTTATACTTTTTGGCCATGCTCTCTGTTTCGTCCTGTGACGCTTCGCTTCATCTTCCAGATCGCTTTGTTTCACCTTCCCGCCTTTTCGTTGCTTTGAATTCATGCTCGACACTGAGATGCTTGATATTCTCTGCGAACTGTAACGCCCCTACAGCCTTTACACATGTATGCCACGTGTTTCGCACTTTTCTGCACATTCTGTAATGGCCCCATGAAAATCGTGACAAAAAATAGCATGTAACTTTGTTCCTCTGCCTGGCCGCGAAAACGTGACATGTCGCGATATCGCGACGTTTTTCGGCCAACAGCCTTCTTGCCTTCTTGCCCAGCGAAAATGCGACATGTTGCGAAATCATGACGCTTTTCTGTTTTGTATACTTTGCTATTTTTCTGTCGTGAAATCGTGACATTTTTCTTCTCCGTACGCTTTGGCTGCTTCCTGTCGTGAAATTACGACGCCTTTTTGTTCGAAACTATCCTACGGCTTTTTGTCGCAAAATCGTGACGCTTTTTCACTTGGTATGCCTTTTGCCGCAACCTGTCGCGAAATCGCTACGCTTCTCCGTTCCGGGATGTCTCCCTGCATTTGGCCGCGAAAACGCGACATGTTGCGAAATCGCGACATAGTTTACATTTCGTACACTTTTGCTGTTGGAGCCGCGAAAACGCGACCTGTCGCGATATCGCGATGTTTTTCGGCTTCGTACCCCTTTGCCAGCTTTTCATCGCGAAATCGCGACGCTTTTCTATTTCGGGCCCCTTTGCTATTTCCTGTCGTGAAATCGCGATGATTTTTCGTTACGTACACCTTGGCTGCAACCTGTCGCGAAATCACGATGCCTTTTCGCTTCATGCCCCTTTGCTGTTTTCTGTCGCGATATCACGACGTTTTTTCGCTTCATGCCCCTTTGCTGCTTTTCGTCACGAAATCGCTACGCTTTTACTGTCTTGCCCTGTTTGACTGGTTTGACCCGCAATTTTGCGACATGTCGCGATATCGCGACAACTTTCCATTATGCCTTTCTCTCTCCTATCTGGACCGCGACGGAGCAACATGTCGTGATATCATGACACTTTTCATTTTCTGGCAGCGATCGCGCAACACGTCGCGAAATCGTGACACTTTTTCATTTTCGGCCACGACCGCACAACACGTCGCGAAATCGCGACACTTTTCATTTTCTGCCAGTGACGGAGCGACATGTCATGATATCGCGACACTTTTTCATTTTCGGCAGCGATGGCACGACATGTCGCGATATCGCGACACTTTTTATCCTTGTGCAATTTTGCCCCTTTTTCTTGATTTTTAGCATCTGGGTCACTGAGATCTTCTTTGAAAACATGCAAAAAAGGTGGGTCCCCAATTTTGGGGTGTGTTGTGGATCAGCCACAACACAATGGAAGATGTTTCTCATGTCACAAATTTGGGCACATGGCTTCACAGTGCAGGACACATGAAAGACAGGTTTATGGGAATTTTAGGAACAGATAACTTTTCCATGGGTATTGTTACTCATGTAATCAGTTTGGTCACAAGGCAATGAATTGCAAGGTTCATGACAGAAAAGAATATGACTTCACCAAGAGAAATTCGAAGACATTTGTACCTCCAATGAATAATAAAATTAAGTGTTATAAGTGCAATAATGATGGACATACAACAAAATGGTGTAGAGCAGACATTCCAAAATCAAACATGAACAAGAACAGGAACAAGAATATGGATATAAATAGGAACAAGAGTGTGGACATGGATAAGAATAGGAACAGGAATAGTCAAAGAAATTAGAAGTATTAGATGAGAAAAAATAGGATAAAGGTAAAGACCAGTGCTTGCTAGGAGTAGAAACACTTCCACCCTAGAATTAACCACCTCAAGAGGAGGTGAGGGAGGGGCTAAGCTAAGAGATTCATTCTTAGCCCTGAGCCCCAAAGGTGACCCTTAGCCATTGATGTCAAAGGGGGAGAGATTTGAGTAAGGGGGAGATATTTGGCCTAAGGAGAGAGCATTGAGACAGGGGAAGCAGTTTCCCAGGGGGAGCAGAACAGGAAAAAGGTCAAGTTTTGGTAAAAATAATTTGGTTTACCGTCAATGACAAAGGGGGATATTGTTGGACATTTTGAGTAGATAAGTTTTCATTGATGTCAAGAGAGAGTGGTCATTGATGTCAATATTTTAGCACCACTCAATGGCAATTTCAGTGGGCAGCATCGATTTTATGTTCTCGAGTTTCAGTTGTTCAAGACCCAATTTTAGGACATCATATATGGGTTTACCATCAATGACAAAGGGGGATATTGTTGGACATTTTGAGTAGATAAGTTGTCATTGATGTCAAGAGAGAGTGGTCATTGATGTCAATATTTTAGCACCACTCAATGGCAATTTCAGTGGGCAGCATCGATTTCAGGTTCTTGAGTTTCAGTTGTTCAAGACCCGATTTCAGGACATCAAATATGGTCTAAAGTGCAAAAATTCCAAGTGAATAATATTATAATATCTTTTATAATATTATAAAGGGAAGTTTTAAATTAATTAATATAATTTTTATTATAAATTACTTTATAATTTAATTTACTTAACTTAAAGTTATTTAAATTAATTATTAATTAATTTTGATATTAAATATAAGATTAATATGAAAATTCTAAACTGAATTTCTAAGCGCCAACGTGGGAAGAATATTTACCATGTGTATAAAATGAGGATTACCCACCTTACCATAAACCCCTAGATGTTTTGAATTAAATCTTATGCTATGTATTTATGCGAACCATGGGTGCAACAGAGAGCTTTGTGTGTTTTGTTTAAAGTGCTAAGAGAAGACGAGATTACATCATACACCAAGGAGGGAGCCTTGGTCACCAACTTTCGGTAGCACAGTTGGCAAGCGTAGCAGTGGCAAGTCATTAGGGTAGCGATAGACGTAGGTTTGAATCCCCCATGGAGGATCTTTCATTTTACATTTTGGTTGGAAATCGCGACGGACGTTGGTAGAAAGGGGAGGAAGCTTTGCTTCCTTCACATGGGTGCTTCTAGCCCACGCGGTGGGCTCCAAGGTGCTTTGCGCTTGGGGAGACGGTGGATTGAATCACGTCGAAAACCCTTTTTGAAGGATAATAAGGTATGCATTAAAGTTTGAGCGTCGGATTTGTCGAAAAAGGTTGTTGAGGTATTAAAATTTAATTTTTGCATATTTTTTGTGGTATATGAGGTTTTAGGGAGTTATAAGGATATTGCAAAATAATTTTTTGATATTATTGGTTTTAGGGTTTGAAAATAAATAAAGGTGTTTTAGAAAGATTGGTTGTGATTTTTTTTGGTGTTGGATATTATTTTAAGTTGGATTTGATAAGGTGTATCCAAGTAATTATTTTATGTATGGTTTGATGAGTGTTAATTTTAAAAGGAAGAAATAAGGCATATTTGAGCTTTGATTATTTTGTGTCCAAGGAATATTTTTGAGAGAGTATTGGAGTAATATTTTGACATCTAACCTCCTTGAGTTTGGCAAAGAAATGTTTATGATTGTGGCAGATTTGTATGGTCTACTTCTCGTGAAGCAAAAATGTATGGGCACATTCTTCCTTGATTGAGTTGATTGGTTGGTTTTCTGGAAAACAACTTTGGAGTGAAAAGGATTTGATTAGGTTTCCTTATTGAGTTGTTGAGCCATTGTGAAGTGAATGCGATGCATCTAATTTGATAAGCATTGTTGTTGAAATGAATAATTGAGTGAAGAACTTGAACTAGGGTTTGCAAAGAACATGAGTATCATTGTTATGTGAAAATTGTTATAAGCATTGTTGTTGAAGTGAGTATTTGAGTGAAGAATTTGAACCAGGGTTTGCAAAGAATATGTGTATCATTGTTATGTGAGATTGGTTGATAAGCATTGTTGAAAACATTTGAGTGTTCATATGATTGGACTAGGTTTTGTGAGCAAGGATAGTTACATTGAGTGATTGGTTGAGTAGAGTTGGTTGAGCCTAGTCAAGTGAATGTGTGAAGTGATAGTTCTAGTTTTATAAAACAAATTGTTCTATATTTTTAATTGGTTTGAGAAAGAAGTTGAGTTTTGATGAGTTTGAAACATATTAAGTCTCTAACAATTCTCTATATGTTTCTATGATAAAATAGAGATTGAAAGTGATTGAGGTTTGTGAGTGTGAAGCATATTGAGTCTCTAACAATTCTATGTATGTTTCTAAAAGAGTGATTGAAAGTGATTGATCATTGAGGTGAATGTGAAGCATATTGAGTCTCTAACAATTCTTTGTATGTTTCTAAAAGAGTGATTGAAAGTGATTGAGCATTGTGATGAATGTGAAGCATATTAAGTCTCTAACAATTCTCTTTATGTTTCTATGATATTGGACAAGTTCTAGTGTGGACTTATTGAGCAGATTTGAGGTAAGTCTTTGATATGACTTGTGGAAAAATTTGTGTGAGCTTTTGTGGAAGCTTACAATACAAATTGAGAGTAGATTTGGACAAGTTCTAGTGAGGACTTGTTGAGCATATTTGGACAAGTTCTAGTGAGAACTTGTTGAGCAGATTTGGGCAAGTTCTAGAGAGGACTTGTGGATATATTAGTGTGAGCTTTTGTGGAAGCTTACAAGGCATATTTGAGACAAGTCTTTGAGAAGAATTGTGAGCAGAGTTGATTGATTTGTTCAAACCTTGAGTTAATATTTGAGGCAGATCTAGCAGAGTTGATTTGAGATTGATTCAAGCTTTGTGTTAAGGCTTGAGGACAAATATTGAGGACATATTTGTGCTAGACTGAAGGACTATTTTTAGTACATATTCGAGTACAAAGTTTGGTGCATATTTGAGGATAGGTTTATGACAAACCAAAGACAAATATTGGGCAAATTTGTGCTAGACCAAAGGACTGTATTTGGTGCAAAGCTGAGAGTAAGCTTTGGAAGGTGATAGAGTATAGATGACGAAAGTCTCCAATGGATAGAGATCCATTAGCCGAGGTAGTGAGGACAGGTGTCTTTAGTGGATAGAGATCCATTAGCCAGAGCAGTGGGGGCAACAATTCTTCTATAAGATTACCAGTCAGAGTTAAGGAGAAAGGAGTTCTATTATGGATAGAGATCCACAAACTAGATTAGGGTATTGGTGTCTCCTTTGGACAAAGGTCCATAAACATTGTAATAGGTAAAGGATTCCCAAGAGATTGATTGAGAAAATTTTAGTGAAATATTTTCTCCGTGGAGTAGCCCACATTGGGTGAACCACGTAAAACTAGTGTCTCTATTATGTGTGGTGATTTACGCATTGCATTGATTACTACTGTTGATATTGCTATCTTTACATTGCATAATATTGATTGGGAAAGAAAAGTAAAAATTGGTCTTATACTGTTCACCCGCTCTCAATATAAGCTTGTGTTCTTCACAACTTTGGTGGCCCTTGAATGGAGTCCAAATGGCAACGCTTGGATGAAGACTCCTTGATGATTCATTTATGGTAGAAATGCTCCGTAGCTTGCTTTGATAAGAATTCTCCTTTGCTTTGATGTTCACTTTCTTTGATAGAGATGTTCCTTTTATTTGATGTATGCTTTCTCTTTTGCTTTATACATTGCTTGATCTTCCCCTATACCTTGTCTTATGCAGGTTCAGTCATCCAAGATCCGTAGAGGATGAGCCAAAATAAAGGCTCTTTGATATTCTTGGAAAAGTGATAATATTCGGTCACCTTTGGCTAATTCAACCTACTTTTAGTGTGCCTTTGAGGCAATTTTCAATCTATCTTTTTTCTTGTGTAGAATGAGTTAGAGTAGTGCAACTCAATGTATTAATAATATGCCTTCTTGCACCTTTTCTTTCACTCCCTTTTTGTAGGTATGTTATTTTAATTTGTATGGCAAATTTTTGAATGCAGTGTAGGGTTTTGAGGCTGTCTTTTTGGCGTAGACACCTTCCCTTTTTACTTGGATATTATGATGACAAATCCAGGCTTAGATAGTAGGTATATGATGCAATTTTTTGCACTTTTATCCTTGCAATTAACCTTGTAATGTTTTGGATTTGAAACTCACCAAGTCTCAATTTCTAAAGCTTCTACTTCTATTTTGGTTAGTCGTATTCTTATCCAATTTTTAGAGGATTCTAACCTATTTTTGTGGCTTCTCTTGGCCACAATGTATTGCAGGTTTATGTGCTTTAATAATGTCTTTAGACACTTGATACAAATCATATTTTTTACCTTTCAAAAAACACAAAACTAATTTATTTTTTAGAGTAGTATAATAGTGCAAGTCATTCACTTTTAATGCACTAATATTACACCTTATCACTCCAATCAACTCTCAAATTAATGCACTAAAACTTGATTGCAACTAATCAAGAATAACCTAAAATGAATCTTTAAGAGTTATTCAACAATTTTACTACAACTAATATTGTAGGACTTAGTCTTCTTTTTCTTTTTCCAAAATAGATAATAGGTAGTTGATAGAAGAAATTTTGTAACCTAATCAACTCCTAATTAATGTGCAAATGAACTATAAAAGGAATTTTTCTTTTTGCACTTTCGAAGACTGTAATCCAATTTTCTACTTGCAACTTTAATTTAAACTCAGATGCTTCTAACAAATCTGATAGGTAAATGAATTAATGAACCTACTTGCACCAAAAAGTTGCATACTTTTTTTGTAGTAGCTCTTTTATCGCTTTTGTAGAGGATGTAGATATTGGTGTCTAGGATCACCAAGTTGTTGCTACGAGTATGTCCTTGCAGCTCCTTCTTCACCAAATAATGGTCTCAACATTTCTTTCACGAGCCTATGATTTGGTGGCTTGTTCTCCTCTTCTGTTATCCTCTTCTGTTGCAGATTTGGAGAAGTCTTTGTCTCTGAAGCGATGCCTTATTTTTGTGAGAAGTAATCTTCAAATATTAAATATTTGGTGAGCTTCTTCTATCTTAAATTCTTCTTGTCAAGTTCTGAATTCAAGCAAGATATTCTTCTAAGATTTGGCACTCCTTGCCAAATTCTTCTTCTCTTGGTCTTGTTGTCGGATGGTGATAATTTTCCCAAGTCCTTCACTATGAGGGGCTTCTCCTTGGTAGTGGATTTATCTAATGATTTCTCCTTTGAGAAGGGCAAAAAAGTTATTCTAGATTTATGTCATAGGAGGAGTCCCAATCCTTTGAGAATTATTTTTTTGCAAACAAAAGAAACTTTAGGCACTAATTAGCAAATTCTAGATATCCTGGATGATCCTCACTGAATGATTTGTCAATCTAGTGTATTGAATGTTGAGTCCTGGTCTTCACGAGTTTTTCCTAAAACTCTGTGGAAAGACTCTAATCAAATGCAATCTGAGTATTTTTAAAACTAAGATTTCTTTCAATCCTCACTTGGGCTCCCCCTAATTCTACCACCTAGACTCTTCTGAGATCTTTTGATTGTGGCTAGTCTAGCGGTGCATCAGTTTATCAAAACACTCAGGCTTAATGATAATGGTGGTTTCCCTATTGACCTACACACACTAGATGTACTGTAGCTTTGATACTATTGTTAGCTTTTGATGTAACAAGCACTAGGAGATAGCAATCACAAGATGCAGAATAATATGAAAGAAAGTAAATATGCTAGATGACTAAAATATACAATAAATAGATATGATATAAAAGAGTATAATGTAGCTATGGAGGAAATGAACACTCCATTATAAAGCTAATGAACTACATTGCACCTATCACCAATGGATGGTGATACACACATAACTATTCTACACTATCTGACTATGTCCCCCAACTCTTTATTTGTCTTTGTCTATATATCTATCTATCTATGAGGCCATCCTTATATAGCTAAAATAGGATACTTGGCCAACACTCTATCTAGTTGTGCAAGGATAACTTGCACATTGACACTTGTGCACCTATTACATTGCATGAAGTGACTAGATAACTTGTCCCTAAAATAATCTAAGTATGTATCTTGGAAGATATATTTACATAACCTAAATGATGGAAGAGACTCTATTTCTAACAAGAGGGAGAGAAGAATGAATGCCTTGTGTTGACTTTACATAAAATAGATGTTTGTATGCTCTCCTATAATTTATTTGATCCCCCAAGAATGAAGCTTGATCATACTAACTTAGGTGATTTAGGTTATTCCAAGAGAATATACCAACTAGTAAAGTTTGCTTTAGTTATTGATTTCTAAATAGATATGGTGCTTTGGTGGATGCAACCAATGGATTTCTTATGAGATATAGGTCAAATATACTTTTGTGTTTAAGAGCTTTAAGTTTTACAATGGTCCTATCTATATGAAAATTTCAAGCCTCCATTATTTTTTAGGAGTTCTTATGATGTGGGAAGAACACTCAAGAGGCGAACATGAGAATGGCACGATGAAAAATTACAATTGTATTCAATAAAAAACATATTTATAGGTATGTTTGCCTTTACAAGTCGACATTTAATATGCATGATCCGTGTGGGTATTAAATGCAATACATCATGATCCATGTGAAAGGAATAATATTAGAGAATATAATATTAATCCCTATCATTCCTCCCCACCGTAGAAGCATTGGACTCCAATGCATTCCAAAGGGAAGAAAAATATTTAATGAAATAAATTACGTATTTAAAAATACCATCATTAATGAAATAAATTATGCATCTAAAAATGCCATCATTAATAAAATAAATTGGGTATTTAAAAATGCCATCATTAATTGATGAGCATTAGATATGCTCATATTTTTGTATATGTACTAATGGTTTTTGTGCGACAATATATCATGAGTTGTATATTTTTATGAATCATTATGTATTTATTTAATGAAATCATGTGTATTATTTAATATGTGTGTGAAGTGTGTTTTGTGTAGTTATTCGTCTGATTTTATCATCTTTTGCTCAATCAAGGTCCTACATGGACCTAGCACGCTTTCACTTATCAGACTAAGGCATACTCAAGTAGGCACCTTATTGAGGTAGGCACCTTACTCAAGTAGGCACATTACTGAGGTAAGCATCTTACTCAAGTAGGTGCCAGGATTATGCATGTTGATCGAACATTTGAAGAAGGACCTCATCGACTACTATTCCACGTCATATGTGGGAAACCGTAGAATGAATGAGTTGTCCCAGTCAGAGTATATGAACATGTAACCACTCAATGAAGTAGAATTCCAACAAAGTAGAAATCATCCAATTACCAAAAAATGATGAAAAGCTACTTATTGCGCACCTGTTACAGTAATTAAACTATCCCAGTTTAGACTGTAGCCAGGATGCTTGTTGTAATAGAACTACAATAGGGAGCCATGTGTGTGTTATATAAATACACAAACTTATCTGTAGCAAAGGAGGCAAATATTTTAGAGAACATTGTCGCATGTAATATTTCATTGCACTATTAATAAAATCTTAAAGGTTCTTCCATTTGCATATTGTCTTCGTAATTCATTGGGCGAGATCTGCTGGAGCTCAAACCCACTCCAATCTAGTATTCCTCCACTGCTTCTTAGTTTTATTTTTAGATTTAATTATGCATGATAGTATGTTTATTTCTTAGATTAAATATATTTGCTTTAGCGTGGTGTGATTTTCAATTACGTAAGGGTGTTTACCATTTTCTGTGTAGAGTATTTATTTTTACGTCTTTATTTATGCATAATTTTTATTGGTGTGGATGAATCAATTGCTACTTTACAAACACCCCCAATTATAGTTGAACAGATTCATATCAAAAGTTGTAGTGTGAGCAGTCTCAACCATGGCACTTCAAAAGTCTACGAGCTCCCTGGTTTGAAAATTTAAATGTGAGGATTGTGACATCAATAGGAAAAATTTAACCAATTTTTTACCCCCAATATTTTGGCATCATTGCTGGGGAAGCACCACCAGTAGACTGACCACAGTACCTCTTAAAAACCTTTTATTTGACCTTGTATGAGTCCACCGAGAAAAATAGGACCCGACGGTCGTTTTATAAGACAAAGCCCATAAAAAAAATTGAGTCAATCTAAGACTTAGATTTTGAATTAGATTCTCATGACTCATCACCAGCAATCCACTGGAGTGAGCACCCTCACTTTGCACAAAGTTCCTCATCTCATAGACCTAGGAAAGAACAAATCATCTTGAATCCTTTGTTTAAGAGGAAACCCTCGGAGGAAGCCTTGTTGTGGAAAGCCATAGAGGATCAGACCATAACACCAACTGACTTAGAGGCTCTAGTACAAAAATTTTGGAACAACCAAAAGGCCATAGAAGCTGCATTAGAGACCACACTTCTTGAAAAAATGGTCGAAGAAGCTTCATCTGGTTTTAACTTCCTGATAGAGGAAGGAGCAGGGGAAACCAAAATGAAGAATATATCCCCTACCCATCTCCCTACCTTCAGGGGATACCCAACTAAAGATCCTAACCTATTTTTATTTATATTTGATGTGTTTTGTAGGTCTTTCGACTATAAATCAGATGCTCAGAGCTGAAACTCTTTCCATCAACATTGGATAACTTAGCTCTACACTGGTTTATCGGGTTGGGGAACAAGTATATCGCCACATGGGAAGAAATGAGGAAGATCTTCCTAGAACAGTACCATGAATTTGACAAAGCATGAGACTCCAGAGAAGAGGTCCTAAGTATGACACAAAAAGAGGATGAATCTCTGGAGGAGTACAGGGAGAGGTTCAATTTCAACCTACAACGATCCCCTTACGCAAAGTTAGGTGATAAGTCCCTTCGAAGCATTTTTATGAGGGGACTTAACAAAGAGTCACTAGAAGCACTCAACATGATTTTTGGGGGGACATCTACCAACACCTTATGGAATATATCCAACAACTATGTCAGAATTACTCACAAAGGAGAGGCAAACCCGCTCCTAAAATCATGAAGGTGACTACATTGGTTACAAAAACAGAGATAGGCAACATGCTGGAGGATTTAAAAAATGAAATGCTCTCATATCTAGCACTATAGTTGGATACGCTCTTGCTGGAGAAGAAGAAACAAGAGAACAAAGCAACATTGACCTATTTTTTCCCAAAATGCAGAGGGAAGCATGCTAGGAATGCATGCCCAGAGAACAAGTTCAGAGTATGTGTGGTTTGCCAATAGAATCACAAAACTCGAATGTGCTCGCAGCTACCCAATACCAAGGAATATGTTGATGTAAGTGAAGCCTATTTTATGGGTAACCAAAGAAATTGATAGCAATACCCTATGGAGAGTATGCCAACGGGGATGTCGCCCTATGGAGGAGGACCATATATGCCACAAGGATAGCCGCAACCACCTAATATGGGATGGTGGGGATCACCACCTTGGATGAACGTGCCTCCAGGAGCTGCATTTCCCAATCAGCAACCATGGATGCCATATCAACATTCTAGGCAACAGTGGAGGAACCACGTTCAGTGGAACTCTGCTTCACAAAATATGGTACAGTCTCCACCTTATCAAGGCCTACTGACCCTACCTATGATGAGACATGCACAATTACCAGCAAAATCGATCGTGAACCCAAATAATAAGGTAAACCAACCAGCATATCAAGTAGAGGGAGAGATGTATCCAATGTACAATATTAGTTGTAATCCCATTCAACTTAGGTCAAGTAAGCATCTAGGAGTATAAGCACCTCCCCTGGTAGAAGAGGAGGAAAACATAGGAGACTCCCCTCTTATAGAAGAGGTGGAAGAATAAAATTTTGTTGAGAAAATAGAGGCTCCATTTCCTAAATAGTTGCAGGAATAGAGGAAGCTGACACAACCTAAGTTTGATATCCTTTCTAGCTTGAGGAATCTCACAGTTACTATCCCACTCTTCCAAGCTATTTGAGATGTCCCGATATATACCAATATGATAAAGGAGTTATGCCTAAGGAAACCATGATGTAAAGTGGCACAAACCATCAATGTCGTAGGAAAACTAGCTGACTTAATGATGGGGAATGCATATCATCCCAAATATGCAGACCCAGGCAACCTGGTGCTAATTGTGAAAATAGGAGGACATTCACTGGCTAACACTTTAGTTGATCTAGGTGTAGCCATAAATGTAATTTCATAGGAGACCATGCAGAAGTTGAAGTTCACAAACCTAAAACCCACCAAGACGGTGTTACAACTGGTCGATCAATCAACCATAGCACTAGAAGGAATATTTGAGGACATCATCATGACAGTCAACACGTGGGAATACCTAACATATTTCTTAGTGTTGTAGTCTAAAACGGTACTGGGTGGTTATCCACTCATCTTGGGGAGGCCATGGCTAGCTATGGATGACGCCTACATCAGTTGTTGTGATGGACTTATGACCATCTCAAATTGTTAGAACATCAAGATATTGACTATCTCACCTCCTACACAATCTATGGATACGCTGGGAGAACACACGTGGGATAACCAAGAGGACAGTTCATTGTCCATGCTCTAGCTAGTGATGGCATTAGTAGAGTTGGAGGAGGAAGCAGACGAATATGGCATCATTATGAGATCCCTTAAAGGAGAATCCTCCCTCACAGTTCTCAAGTCACCGTTGGTTGGTGCTCAGGACTCCCGCACCAGGAAAATTGACATTAAGCCTAGCAAAATATTGAATGTTAGAAGTGGGTTGACCACCACACAGCTAACAGAATTAAAGGAACTCCTAACCAGGAACCAATAAACATTTTCTTGGTATTATTCAGATATGAAGGGAATCAGTCCAAAAATCTGCACCCATCGAATCTACCTCAAAGAGCAGGTGACCCCAGTTAGATAGTTGTAGAGAAGGATGAACCCAGCCATGAAGGAAATTGTTAAAATCGAGTTATAAAGCTCTTGTCAACAGGATTCATCTATCCAACATCCAACATCGAATGGGTGTCACCACTTGTGGTGGTCCCCAAGAAAAATGGAAAGTGGTGGATCTGCATTGATTACATATCATTGAATAAAGCGACCAAGAAAGATCACTTCTCACTACCCTTCATTGATCAGGTATTGGATACACTATTTGGAAGAAAATACTTCTCCTTTCTGGATGGATTCAGTGGATACAACCAAATCCAGATCAGGGAGGAGAACCAAGATAAGACAATGTTTACCTGTCCATGGGGAACGTTCACCTATAGAGTGTTACCCTTCGGGTTATGCAATGCACCAGCCACCTTCCAAAGGGTGGTGTTAAGCATATTATCGGATATGATGGGGGATGCAGTTGAGTTATATATGAATGACTTCATTGTTTATGGGGAAACCTTTGAAGAAGCAATGATGAAATTGGAACAAGTGCTCCAGAGGTGTGAAGAGAACAACTTATCCCTCAACAATGAAAAGTGCTTTATGATGATGCGTGAGGGCATAGTGTTGGGACATCATCTCTCGACAGAGGGAATTAAAGTTGATCAAAAGAAAATAGAAGTCATCAAAGACTTACCCAACCCAAAAATACAAAGGGAAGTAAGAAGTTTTCTCAAATTTGTTGGGTACTACAAGCAATTTATCGCCGACTTCAATAAGATCACCAAACCATTGCACACCCTGCTAACAAAATCATAGAGTTTATTTGGATGGAGGACTACGAGTAAGCGTTTTAGATGCTGAAGAAGAAGCTAATTTCTACCCCAGTTTTGCAAGGCCCAAATTAGGTTATCCTGTTTCATATATATTGCGATGCATCTAATAATACGATTGAAGCAATCCTCGGGCAAAAGGATTGCAAGGAGTTCTACGCCATTTATTATGTTAACAAGAACTTAGTAGGGGCCAAGCTCAACTACATAATAATAGAAAAAGAATTCCTCGTAGTTGTGCATACCATCAACAAATTATACCACTATATCACTAGGTATAAGGTGTTCGTTCACACGGACCATGCGACCATCAAGTACCTAATGAGTAGACTAGTGATCGATGGCAAGATTATCAGGTGGCTTTTGTTGTTGCAGGAGTTCAACATTACCATCGTTGATAAGCTCGGGAAGGACAACGTAGTCACGGACTTCTTATCTAGACTAATACTAGCAGATCATGTAGCGGTGGAGGACCAATTCTTGGATGAATATTTGTTTGTCATCAGTGAACAAACATCATGGTATGTAAACATCACCAACTATCTAGACACCGGTAGAACTTCCCCTACTCTTTCATACAAAGAGAAGCATACGATGATTGAAAATAGTGCTTCCTTTGAGTGGATTGATGACCTCCTATTCAAAACATGGCCCAACCGAATCGTAAGGAGGTGCATAGCAGAGCATAAGTATTCGGAGATACTCAAAGCCTGTCATAGCAAGCCATGTGGAAGGAACTTTGCAGGGAGAATGACTGCATATAAGGTATTACAAACCAGGTATTTTTGGCCCACTCTATTCAAATATGCAACCACATATGCTAGTAGGTGTGATGAATGCCAGAGAATAGGCAGGATGACCCATAGGGAGGAAATGCTCCTTCAACCTCACGTGCATATAAAGCCCTTCGATAAATGGGGCATGGATTTTGTGGGACCCATCAACCCACCTTCAACCAATAGAAGATATATTCTAGTCTGCATAGACTACATTACTAAATGGTTCAAAGTCTCAATGTTGAGGGATTCCAAGGAAGGGACAATATCCGAATTCCTATTCACCTATATTTTTACGAGGTTTGGGGTGCCTAGGGAAATTACAATGGACCAAGGACCCCAATTTACCTTCAAGCTAATTGAGGAACTGATGAAGCAGTACAGGGTTAGACATAACAAGACTACCCCTACCATCCACAGGTGAACTGGTAGGTAGAAGTAACCAATAGGGAAATCAAAAATATCCTAACGAAAACCATGCAGCAGCACAGGAAGGACTGTGTTGCAATATTGTTGGAGGTAGTATGGGGGTACAACACAACGTGGAAATCAACCAAAGGCTTTACATCCTTTCGACTAGTATATGAGAAAGATGCAATTATGCCCATCGAGTTTGAGGTTAAGATGCTCAGAACGATGGTAGAATTGGACCTAAGCCTATATGAAGCACAGAGGGAACAAATTCAGCAATTGAATTAGCTAGACGAATATCGAATGGATGCCCTATAGAGAACAAAAATCATGCAAAGGCAAAGGAAGCAGTGGCATGACTGCTACATTAGGATGAAATAGTTCAAAGGAGATTGGGTACTATTGTATAATTCCAGGTTCCAAGAGCGAAAGGGAAAACTGATGCAAAGGTGTATGGGACCGTATGAAGTGGTGGAGATTATAAAAAATGGTGATGTGCACATCAAGACAATTGATGACATCAACACCATTCTAACAGTTAATGGCCATCGATTTTGCCCATACCACACGTCCGAAAGCTTGCTGGTGGAGTCCAAAATAGGCATGGGGGAGACCCCATCCAAGTAAATTTTGTCGAGTTCTCAACAACATGGTGGACACAGAGGTGTCCACCAAAAATAAGTTAGAGTAGTTTCCTATTTTTCTAGCTTACGATGTGTTTTGCAGGAACAACGCACGCATGCAAGCTATAGGTATACTAAGAGTCAGGGTCTAACAGGTACGGATAACATTAATTGCATTTTTCCTTTTTTTTTCCTTGTTTTCTTTTTGCAGGAGAATGGCCTGGTTGCTCGAAAAATAGGTATATTGGGTAACAAGACCTAGACCGGATCAACATCCATGAACCTGCATGTTTAGAAAGATAGTTTTGATCCAAGCATATGCATGGGCACCAATTCCTTGCAATGGAAAAATTACGCACCCCTGTGCCTGGATGAAGCAGACATCGATGTAGTATGAAGATAATTTTAGAAGGCTTGATTAACCTCACAACAACAGACACATCAGTCCTATTGACTTTTCGAAGGTGGTAGAAAGGTTTACTCTGAAATGAAGGCACATTACTCCAGAAGGGAGGCACCTTACTCTGGCACCTTACTCCAGAAGGGAGGTGCCTTACTCTAGCGCCTTACTCCGCTAAGGAGGCACCACTCCTGAGTGTTCTTTCAAAAAAAAAGGTTGAGGCTCCTTGATGTTATCCATCAATGGCAAAAAAAAAATGATCAAGTAGGCACCTTACTCTGGTGCCTTAAGGTGCCTTACTTTGGTGCCTTACTCTGACGCCTTACTCTAGTGCCTTATTCAAGTAGGCACCTTACTCAGGCAGGTGCCTCAATTAAATCAAAAGCACATGTGCAACTTGGCAGTACGTGGAGAAGCCAAAACCAACACCATCATCTCACGTGATGGAAATCCGAAAGCACCCAAAAATATTTCAAAATTATTGGATAGGATCTCTGCACGTCCCAAGGCCAACCATCGGAGGAGATATGTGTCCCAACCTGAACCAATAGGATCCACCACATTTTCAACATAGGACCTCGAGCAAACCAGAATTATAGTAACCAAGGTGATGTAATCAACACATGGGAAATATATTATCGCCATTACCACTAAGTACCAAATTGGCATACTCCACGCAACAAGAAATGACCAATCAGGTATGCGCATGATTTCTTTTAAATATATACGTAATTTTTCATATGATATGCTTCTCTAAAAATAATTTTGACACACGAATTGAATTCACTCCTCATGCCTAATACGTTGTACCGAAAATCAATTCGGATGGTGCACCCTACCAACCCCAATGCGAAAACAATTTTCAGATCTAGGCACCTGTTGAGTGTTAATTTACCTAATTGTGAAATTACACTCTCCCTTAGGATTTTGATCCCAAAATCACTTCTTGCAAAGAAGTTAAACAAACAACTTCTCCAAAGTCTCAGCTATATTATCATTTGCATGTGTATTAGTAATCTCAATAAAGATATATCAATTCAATGTTAGGAACACCTTAGTGATTGCAAGTAACTATAAACAAGGGGCATATGTCGATTTATTTTATTATGCTACTTTAATGATTGTTCATGAAACCAAATAAAAGAAAATATTAGTTGGCCCTCATATGACCACGATGTAGTGCCTTAATTCTTTTTATCTTGAAGATTTTAATATAGATTTTATCTTCCCTTCTTAGGTAAGTTTTAAACAAGTTTTATCTTGCATTAAATCTTACTTTAAATATGAAAGTAAAGATTAAATCTATCTATGAATGTAAATCCGAAATGATGAATAGGCTCATTGAATGTAGCTTCTTATCATGAAGATTATTGTAGCCTTTAATATGATTAATACATTATCCCTCTTTGGTGAAATTAGTTTTCACAAAGAGATAATGATTTATTGTCTTAAAATAGAGGTTGTAAAATGTCACTTTAATTATCCCTTTGTAGACACCTAAAACGCGTCATGTCAAGGGCGACTGCTCATATAGACATGCTACAAGACCATATGGAGGATCTTGGATAGACTCCAAGATAGAGCAGTGGTTCTAACCACTCAATTTAGGCATTTTGGCCTAAGCAGTCTGAATCGCAGCCCACTGCCCCTGATTTTGAGGGTAAACTTATCAAAGGTCAAACCGCGACTGTCAGCCATGGTTCACAGTGCAGACCACTCACCAGAGCTATGGTTTGCAACAGGTGACAGATCACCTTACTCTTTTCTTTTCTATCTGGCTAGTTAGGTTAGATTAGTTATTTTTGTGATTGAATAGCATTTTAGAAGACTTTTGACCGCAGAACTAGGCTAGATTCACATTTTATGCTTATGTTTCAATTAGGGCTAAAATGTTTTCTTTATGCATGTTTATGTTTCATTTTCTATATTTTATCCATGCATAGTGTAGATGTTATTTTACTTTATGCTATTACATGAATCTTGATTCACTTTGCATAGTTTAGCAGCTTTCTTTATGCTTTCTTGATTATGCATGTTAATGGTGTCATTATGCATTTTACCTAAAAGGGCCTCATCATGAGAGGTTGCCTATCTTTTTGACATTCTTGTTGTTTCTTGACCGTAGGGAATAGTTCCAAATGAGAGATAAAGCATCCAATCCCTTCCCCATTGCGAAGAAGAGGGTCATCGACACCCTAGAGCAGTTCGTGTCACCCTGGGGGGCATTTTGATCACACCTACCCTTGATAGGGATTAAACACTATTGTAATTAATGTATCAAATGGGTATCCCTAAGAGGGATGAATCTATAATTTGACTTCATTGAAATTAATAAAGAATTCCTTGTATCCATGTTATTTCTTGTTATCAAATTATGCATGCATATTTGTGTATTTTTCTTTGATTGAGATAGTCAGATCGGGTGTGAGCCTCTTTGGTGGTTACAAATGGTGATCATGGTGAAACTCTGCATTTCTAGCTCCTGAGTGCTGACATTTTTGTTTGTTTTATCTCAGGTGCTAACCGTAGCTAACATCTACGATTATTTTTTGGCCTGTGGTTTACACTGCAGCCCGCAGACCAGAGCTGCAGTTTACAGCAGAAGCAGTAGATAGCAGAGAAACCACTTGGTAGCAGATCAGGAGTTGAGGTAGGTTCTATTTTCATTCTCTATTTTGCATTTTCTCCTCTATATCTACAATAAGGGGCAAATCGATGGCAAATTAGGTACATTAAAGGAAAATGATCAATGAATAAGTCCTACTTTGCTTTTGCATTCTTTCTATTAGAAATGCGCTGCTAGGAACAATGAGACATCTGATTGCAGTTCACCCGAGAATATAGTGACTAATGAGTGTCATTGAGTCTCATCATTTAATCTCAATGATTTATCAATCCGGGGTGGTGTCCAAGGCTATCTACGATAGAAGGTTAGGGCAGAGTACAATTCAAGCATTCAGATTTCAAGCAATTATTGGGTGAAACAGATTTGGTTTAGCCTTTTGGTGTCACACTAAACCTAATCTGCAGAATGAAAACTTGCAAGAAATAAAAACTAATTCTAAGTTCAAAAATTTAAAGTTAACTACAATTGCATGAATTGAAATTGCTGAATTGAAATCTAATCTACTTTTGCAGAATTGAAATAACATAATTGAAATTGCTAAATTGAAATGTTGCTGAAATGAAATCCTAAATTACACTTGCAAAATTGAAACCTAGTTTACTCTTGCAGAATGGAAGTGATGCTTGGAAATGAAACACCTGTCAATGCCCTACCACAAAAGGTCGTCAAGCTTCTACTATAGGAATTGACAACAAAATGAAATCTATTGGAAATTGAAAGTTGTTGAAACATAAAAATAATAGAACATGGAAAGCAAAGGAAACAAGAAATAAATGTTTAATCTAATTTGTCAGCTGACACACACATAAATTTTGTACACAAACATAATAGAAAACATCAATCACATAATACAAAATAAAAACAAGAAAATGAAATCTGGCAAGCAATCTATTAATTCTGCTACAACAAAATTACAGATTAAAACCTGCCATAAAATCCCTCCTTCTAGATCTGAAAGTGGGCCCATACTTCCTGATCTAGAAGGAGGTGAAAAAACTCCTTAACTAATTTAAAATCAGAACAAAATCTGACAAAAGAACTGCAATTTATTACTCTAAAAATAACATTACAGTTCTCTCTGCTACAGATTGTTACAAAGCTGAAAACTGTCTATTTTTCTATTACTTATTCTCCTTAAGCTCAACCGACATGGGAGCTATCCTTTTATAGATGCATAAGATTTATTTACAAATAGAAAATATACTATTTCTATCCTGTAGATCAATTCCTATTATGTTGCAACATTTCTTGGTTTTATCCTAGAAGAGGATCAATTGATCTTTTCCCATGAATGGTGGCTTTTGGATGGCAAGGACGACAAAGACAACTGGGGGATATTTTCCCTTAACCTTCTCAACCTTCTTTCCCTTTTTCCACCATCAGAAAACAATCAAAAATTCAAAAAGTACTTTTTGTTGTCAATCCAAAGATAACTGGCTCAATCCGAAGAAACTACATTCTATCAATCCGAAGATGTCTGCTCAATCCGAAGATCTTCGGATTGACTAACTGTGTGGTCTTCAAGTTATCTCAGTTGCTTTTCTCAGGCGGGTTATCTCTCAAGAACTGATTGCAATAGCTTTTATCCTTCTCCATGTGTGAATTCCATGCCTTGCCATTCAATGTCAACTTGTTGGAATTTGTATGGAAAATCATGTTTTTCCAGCTATCAAAACATGCCCAACTACCCTTTTGGAGTGCTCATAAATTGTTCCTCATAACTCCAATGTATATCAAATTGTATCCACGTGTTCTTGGTTGTATTAAATACACTTGGTTCAATTTTCAGCTCTTAAATCTTCAGGAGTTGCTTCCAGCATCACTGTCAAGTTGGCCTCTAACACAGATTTTCACCAAAATTTCCAGCTGTCAAAAAGTGTGAAACTGTCATTTTGTGGGCCCCATAACTTCCTGATTACTTGTCCATATGCCTTAAAATTTGGGTCATGTGTTCTCTGTACTATGAAGTACCATTGGTATGAATTTGGTACCTTAACTCACTTTGGATCATTCCCAGTAGATTTGCCAATGTCACCATTAATGCAGATTTGTACCTGTTAACAACTCCAGAAAAGACTAAGGCATGAACATGATGAAACCTTCATAACTTTTTATCTACAGCTCAGATTGACTTGCTTCAAAAAGCAAAGTTGTAGTTCTTGATAAGAGGAATCTGTTCATGCCATCACAATGTAATTTTACTATAGTTTTTATTTGCTACTTAATCAACTGAAATAGTGCATAAAATGCTGAAAATAGTCAAAAACAGAGATATAATGCTCCTAACATAAAATCATGCAAACACTTAACAAATATATATTCTAATCAACTATTTGGCATTTAACTTAATAATATGACAGTTTTTATATGTCAAACATAGTGTAAAAATGAGGCATTTTCAGGCCTCATCATTCCCCCTAGCTTGAACTGATGCATGCCCTCATGCATCCTAGTAGTCCATATTAATATGCTGGTTTTATCTTTGTGAAAAACATCCTTTGCCCTCTGCTACTTGAGAAATCGCCCCTTGCTGCACTACACCAAGTATTTTACAATTTAAGCACATGTATTTCATTTTTCTACAACCTTGCAATTTTTTTTTTCAATCAATTTTTTTTTCAACTTGCAACTTTTTTACTATCCTTCAATATTGCAATTTCTGAATTACTACAATTTTAACTTTTTTTCTGCCCTTCTACAAGTTTTAGTGCTGCAATGTATCTCTTAAAGGCTTGGTATCATGTGACTCATCTTACAATAGCCTTATTGTGGAACCATATTTGGCAGATGCACTACTACTGGTGGAATTTTTTGTTCTTAACAATATTTCAGCTTGAATGCCTATTCTTGTTGTTTGCACCTTTTGAACAAAATTGATAAAATTTTGATTTTTAAATGCTTGAGGGATGTAATTACATGTAGTATAGCCTTAGGAACCTCAATATTTGATGTACCCTACTTTTTTTGCTATTCTACAACATTTTCAGCAATTTTGGTATAGTTTCTGCTCATTCCGAAGATATCCTGCTCATTTCGAAGATGCATCAAAAAATGCAAAAATGACCTCATATGCAAAAGTTAGCTACAGATTCTATTGAGGGCCCATATCTAGTGTGTATAAGCCTTCCATAACATCAAAAATCCCCTCTCTAACCTTTTGTTTAGATGTTATTCTTCATTTTGTATATTGCTATTTTATTGCAGCAGTAGTAAAACAGAATCTTTAGGTGCATTTTCCAGATTTTCTTCCTCAAATTTATGAGCCAATTGTGAGATAAACTTGCAGTCCTACTTTTGAAACCTGCCCTACTAATTGAGATAGAATTTCTGCCATGTTTGTCCCAAAATCAGGTTTTTGTATAGTTTTGAAGTTCTCATGCAACTAAGGGCAGAAGGGGGTGTTTCTTGACATTTTGATCATGTTCCATTTTCAACTTGCCAATATTGTATGAATAGTTTATGCCAAATACCGATTATCATACATTAAATGCTAAATGCTTACTATGACTTAAATGCAAGAAACACATACCTTACTGTCCTGAAAATTAATCATGCACCTTACAAGTCGCTTCTGATGATTGTTAGCAAGCTATCTGAAAACATAAATATACACATGAGCAGTGTGAGATTTGTACAATGGTGGAACAATGATGGGTGGATCAACAAGGCAATGCATGCCAAAAAACTGGTTTTCATGCAAGCCAACTCAGCAGTGCCTCAAGGAGGTTTTCACTACTGAATTATTCATTTTTTTTCATCTCTTTTTTCATCAGAAGAGGCTGCCATTTCTGGTTTTCAACCAACTTCTATCATTTTTTTTTTTTTTTTCAAGTGCCTCAATAAAAGAGTATCTCTCATGAGGCTACAATGAGAGAGAATGTCTCTCACTCTTATTTGGATAAGAATAAATCCTTATTCTGCAAAAACATGTCAATCTTTGTATGAAAACACCATCTTTTTCTGTTGAAATCTGTAACAATGATGCAACCTTCCTTTCTAGATGAGCAGTAAGAATCTGCTTATGTCATCATTTAACTCCTTATTACTGGAAATGAAGTGTTGACTTCATTGTTCCTCCTCCATGCTGAAATTGATGCTTATCCTCATGTACCCCCATTTTGTGGGACATGCCTTTTGCTGATTTTTTTTCTCTCTTTTTCCTCTTTTCTTTTTTTTTTCTTTTTAGATTTTTCTCTTGTCTTGCTTGTGCCCATGAAGGAAGTTCACAAGCAATATTATTCTTTTTTTTTTCTTTTCTTGTATTTCTCTTTTTTTTGTCAAACTTTTATCATCACTTTGAATCTGATATGGAAGAGAAATTCTCCTCCATTCTATGTACATCCAATTGTTCACCTCAAGAACTCCTCCTTAGTTAATGGTGCATGGTATACCCGAAGGCAATATCCATTCACCACTAACTTCCTCTATGAATCACCAATGGGAGAAAGAAGCACTGCTTCATATCTAAAAATTTCTTCAATCAAGTGTTTGTCCATGCCTCCTAATCTGCAAAATCTTGTCAATCTGTACTTGAAACAATTCAATACCAATTCTCAAATATGTTAAGTGCATACATCAAGATGAAATCTTGACATACCCTTGTAATTCTATGCAAAGGGATTGAAATATTGTTTCAAAACAACAAACAATTTTGCTTTTTGTTCATAAGTCAACCAGTCAATAATGTTCAAGAATTTCCTTGGCTGTACTTCAATTTATTTCATTCTTAGGAGGACAAAATTTATCCTTAATGGAAGTAAATTTTCTATGTGCAGATTTTCTAGTTTTTCTCCTTTATCCAAGGCTAATTTTTATGTTTGGACTAAAGGGTTTTTGTGTATCTCCATTGAATTTTATCTCTTCAAGCTCAGGTAAGTTCTTGTTTGAGCACAGTTGGATGTTGTTGCAGTCAATAACATTTCCTGCAATTTTTTTTTACCAGATTCAGCTACATAGATAGGGGCTGCCTATCCTGTATTATTCAAACTGATCACAGGTTGGGCTAAAAAAGATAATTTAACTAAACATATTTTTGGTTTGCACAATAAGACAAGAAGTGTACAACTTTAGCAGATCAACTACTTGTCGGGTAGGATCACCTCTAATGAGATCAACTATTGTCTTTGTAGGCTAAGAATTGATAGGTTGCGGTTTAGCGTGATAAAACCCTAACAATATTTAAGTAATAATGGCAAAACTCTAGGATCATCGTTGAGCTCCAAACTTCTATTTTGATTGTGCAAAAGTTTTGTGATGATTTTTTTTTTTAATAGACTCAACTTACATAGACAAGGGTTTCCTATCCTGTATTATTCATATTGGCCACAGGTTGGGCTGAAGGTGGTGGTTGATTTACTTACCCTGTTTGTTGTTGTTGGGATCTCTCTTTGAGAAGAATTTAGATTAGGCAACAAATTTTGCATCTCTGAGTTGTGGAAGTAAATGGCATTCATCAATGATATGTCCCTATGAACAAATGCTACAAGTAGTTGATATGGCTATTTTTTTCAAGGGATAGTCTTGTATATCTACCATGATATCTTTCCAACACCTAGTACAAATTTGTTTATACTACCTTGATGATATGGATATAAAAAGGGCAGTACTAGCATATGGCTCTTCTAAATTTTTTAAGAGATCTTATGTTTCTTGATAATGAGGATGATGAATTCTTTCAATTTTTATCAAGAATTTCAAACATAGGTAATTTAACCCCCAAGTGTGAAGATCACCTCCCTGTGGTTGCTTGTTTTCTAAATGGACTGAAATGCAACTATCAATAATTATTATTTATACCAGCTATTACATTCAGATTTTACTCTGAACTTCATAACTTAGCACAATAATAATTATTTGACTGCTTTTACCCTCTAACAACACCATGATCCCCGACAACGATGCCAAAATGATGAGTGTCATTGAGTCTCATCATTTAATCTCAATGATTTATCAATCCGGGGTGGTGTCCAAGGCTATCTACGATAGAAGGTTAGGGCAGAGTACAATTCAAGCATTCAGATTTCAAGCAATTATTGGGTGAAACATATTTGGTTTAGCCTTTTGGTGTCACACTAAACCTAATCTGCAGAATGAAAACTTGCAAGAAATAAAAACTAATTCTAAGTTCAGAAAATTAAAGTTAACTACAATTGCATGAATTGAAATTGCTGAATTGAAATCTAATCTACTTTTGCAGAATTGAAATAACATAATTGAAATTGCTAAATTGAAATGTTGCTAAAATGAAATCCTAAATTACACTTGCAAAATTGAAACCTAGTTTACTCTTGTAGAATGGAAGTGATGCTTGGAAATGAAACACCTATCAATGCCCTGCCACAAAAGGTCATCAAGCTTCTGCTATAGGAATTGACAGCAAAATGAAATCTGTTGGAAATTGAAAGCTACTGAAACATAAAAATAATAGAACATGGAAAGCAAAGGAAACAAGAAATAAATGTTTAATCTAATTTGTCAGCTGACACACACATAAATGTTGTACACAAACATAATAGAAAACATCAATCACATAATACAAAATAAAAACAAGAAAATGAAATCTGGCAAGCAATCTATTAATTCTGCTGCAACAAAATTACAGATTAAAACCTGCCATAAAATCCCTCCTTCTAGATCTAAAAGTGGGCCCATACTTCCTGATCTAGAAGGAGGTGAAAAACACTCCTTAACTAATTTAAAATCAGAACAAAATCTGACAAAAGAACTGCAATTTATTACTCTAAAAATGGCATTACAGTTCTGCTGCTACAGACTATTACAAAGCTGAAAACTGTCTATTTTTCTATTACTTATTCTCCTTAAGCTCAACCGACATGGGAGCTATCCTTTTATAGATGCATAAGATTTATTTACAAACAAAAAATATACTATTTCTATCCTGCAGATCAATTCCTATTATGCTGCAACATTTCTTGGTTTTATCCTAGAAGAGGATCAATTGATCTTTTCCCATGAATGGTGGCTTTTGGATGGCAAGGACGACAAAGACAACTAGGGGATATTTTCCCTTAACCTTCTCAACCTTCTTTCCATTTTTCCATCGTCAAAAAACAATCAAAAATTCAAAAAGTACTTTTTGCTGTCAATCCGAAGATAACTGGCTCAATCCGAAGAAACTGCATTCTGTCAATCCGAAGATGTCTGCTCAATCCAAAGATCTTCGGATTGACTAACTGTGTGGTCTTCAAGTTATCTCACTTGCTTTTCTCAGGTGGGTTATCTCTCAAGAACTGATTGCAATAGCTTTTATCCTTCTCCATGTGTGAATTCCATGCCTTGCCATTCAATGTCAACTTGCTAGAATTTGTATGGAAAATCTTGTTTTTCCAGTTGTCAAAACATGCCCAACTACCCTTTTGGAGTGCTCATAAATTGTTCCTCATAACTCCAATGTATATCAAATTGTATCCACGTGTTCTTGGTTGTATTAACTACACTTGGTTCAATTTTCAGCTCTTAAATCTTCAGGAGTTGCTTCCAGCATCACTGTCAAGTTGGCCTCTAACACAGATTTTCACCAAAATTTCCAGCTGTCAAAAAGTGTGAAACTATCATTTTGCAGGCCCCATAACTTCCTGATTACTTGTCCATATGCCTTAAAATTTGGGTCATGTGTTCTCTGTACTATGAAGTACCATTGGTATGAATTTGGTACCTTAACTCACTTTGGATCATTCCCAGTAGATTTGCCAATGTCACCATTAATGCAGATTTGTACCTGTTAACAACTCCAGAAAAGACTAAGGCATGAACATGATGAAACCTTCATAACTTTTTATCTACAACTCAGATTGACTTGCTTCAAAAAGCAAAGTTGTAGTTCTTGATAAGAGGAATATGTTCATGCCATCACAATGTAATTTTACTACAATTTTTATTTGCTACTTAATCAACTGAAATAGTGCATAAAATGCTGAAAATAGTCAAAAACAGAGATATAATGCTCCTAACATAAAATCATGCAAACACTTAACAAATATATATTCTAATCAACTATTTGGCATTTAACTTAATAATATGACAGTTTTTATATGTCAAACATAGTGTAAAAATGAGGCATTTTTAGGCCTCATCAGTGACCTTGATAAAATTGTGTGGTCATTTGCATTCGTGAGGCCCAATTAGAGGCCATGTCAACGTAATTGCATTGTCATAACATCATGTAGGGCATAGCATGCATACGTTTGTGAATTTGAAATGTTCCTTCTTATGTATATCATGTAGGAATGGTCATATGAATGCTCTTTTATGCATTTGTCTTTGTGCAAAGTAAAACGAACCACACACACCATGTTTCATTTTAAACATCAGTGGTGTTGGGCTCTCATATCCAACTCATTTGATTGAGACCAACAATGGATGTCATTACTATTTTGTTGGCTCATTTGAAATTGTATTATCGAGACCCTCTCGTTGCCAAGGCCGACCCAAGAACTGTCCTATCCATGCAAAATAACATGCACTCATCTTCGAAAGGGTGTATCGCTGCGTACGGTGTGCTGGGTGAGGGTTGGTAGTACCTATGCTACTTTGTTGAGTATGGAATTCATTACCATATTCGGCTTGTGTAAGTATATAGGTGAAAGCCAATTAAACTAAGAATAAAATCCAATGATTTTGCAAAACACGCGAGAGTTTCTCATACTGATACAACACATTTTGAAACAACATCAAACAGTTTAGGGTGCATTTTAAAATTTAAAAATAAGATAAGCATCATTGTATACCTTGTTTGATAATAAAAGATACATCTAGACGTTAGGTACACTATGGTGGATACACGGGGTGGTCGACAAAGGCGCAATACTGAGGTTGATGACCAAACCCCAACCGATTCACATTTACATGTGTCTAGTCCTCAACCACATGAGCAATCCGAACGATGTTTGACGAGCATTAGAGGAGACAACTCGACACGAGGGGATCCCATTGTTCATACCCCTGATAGACTAGCATCAGTGCATATTGTTAGACGTAGATTAGAGCATGGGGCTTCTCAGCTAGAGGGTGCTCCACTCGAAATCCATTATTGATACTGTAGTGCACGCGCATCCACGAGATCAACCAAAGAGTATGTCATGCAGGGGACCAGATTGGTACCCATTCGCACTAAGTCTATAGGGTGTACTATACCCCCACCTTCTGAGTATAGAAGGAATAGAGGTCCGCCCATTTAGGGGCAAGTAGACGGGCTCCCTGCTAAGCGCAAGTCTACCCATACTCCCACACGTACTATAGCACGCAAGATCACCATTGATATGTCGAAGGTGGGAGCTAATGGAACACCACCCCATGAGAGGTGGAGGTCTAGACAGCTAGACGGTCTAGGTAGTGTGCTAGAGCAGCTAGGTTGTAAGCCTTCGGCTCCACCCACTCGTGCTCCGAGTGAGCATAGCGAGAGCACCATTAGAACTACTAGAGAGCATGGAGAGGCTTCTAAGCGCCCTCATGTCTCGCATCCACCATCCACGTATGGTGGCACGTAGCATAAGACACAGCACAATGTCGATGTCATCTTCATAAATAAAGGCAAAAGCACAGCACATCAGTCTGATGGGTACAGAATCCATAAGGTCGCTCGTACATAGCAAGCATATCAAAGGCCTCTGATGGTTGACTAGGTCGAAAGATCATATCTATTGGCCTCTGAGCAAAAATGCCAACTCCTCCAAGATCAATTGGAGGATGCTCGCCTAGAGAGGCAGCGCATCGAATATGAATATCTTCAGGTGCAGAGTCTTACTAGACAAAGGTTGTATGAGTAGCGCTTGCACGAGGAGCACATCCTCATCTAAAAGGAGCATGTAGAGTAGGAAGATAGGTTGGCTAGGGCCGGCCTATACTCTTAAGATGAGCGTAGAGAGTAGGTGCACAGGAAGGCTTTTTCGTAAGCCGACATGCACCATCAGAGCGCAAGCGTTCGCACTCATATCACTGCCCATCATAGAGAGCGATCACCCTTGGTCAACAATTAGAGGCAACAACATTATGAGGATCAAGAGGGGAACAGATGCAACCAGGAATATCCTGAGATTTCTCGAGCTGAGGAGGAGGAAGAGCAATGTCCTCCACCTCGACAGAAGATGAATGTACCTCCCAAACCGACTTTATGTCGACTTAGGGAGGAGGAATTTCTATCTTCTGAGGTTTACAAAGCTTTGGATGAGAAGTTCAAGGCAATTGAGAGACAAGGCGTGGCTGTCCAAAATTTGACACTAAGAAAAATTCATAATGAACCTTTATATCCCTTAGTACCTATGCCCCCATACCCGGAGCATTTTGAGATGCCCAGGTTGGACAAATTCAAGGGTTATGAAGAGGTGCAAGAACATGTTATGAGCTTTATGGATGCTTACTTCCAAATAGAGAATAACGATGCACTGTTGTTGCGTACGTTTGTCATGACACTCTCTGGGTGGGCTCGAGAGTGGTTTAATCAGCTAAAGAAACATAGCATAACAAATTTTGAGCAATTAGTTGATGTCTTTCTTTAATGTTATTCCTTCGACATCAAGAAACATGCCAACCTTTTCGATTTGGCCACGCTAGCTCAGCATGACGATGAGCCAATAGAACAGTATGGGAAGAGGTGGAGGAGATTAATGGCAAAGTTGCCATTCTCGATTCCTTCCACAGAATTAACCCGAATGTTTACAAAGAGTTGTGCCAAGCACATCTCACTATTTTTGCAGCTACAAAAGTACGCCACATTTGAAGAAGCTTGGGCACAAACCAAGGTAATTGAGAATATGAAGTTGCAGGAAGGCAACTTGAAGCTAAAAACCAGGAAAGAGGGATATAAGAAGAGTACCTCAAAGCAACAGGGCAAGCAAACCCATGTGAATCAGATGGTACTGAATCTCCAAAATGAGGATAAGGGGCAAAAGAAACATAATTATCAAGTCCATCCTCCTCCTGTGCAATATGACCAGTGCAAAAATAACTACAAGGGAAAGAACAAAGAGCAACGCCCACCTTGCATATTTACGCCATTGATGGAATCAATGATATTGATCTTTTGTCAGCTCTACGAGGCCAAGGCAATAAGATTACCCGAAGTCAAGATGGTTGATCCAAATCATCCCAAGCCCAAAGACTATCAGGAAGAGTTTTTTTGCATATTTCATAGAGCGAAAGGCCATGACATCAAGGTGTTGGTCCTTCAAACACTTTGTGCAAAATATGATAGAAAAGGGAGAGCTTGTAGTACCAAGAAATCCCCAGGCGCCAAACAACCAAAACATGGGGATTTTTAAAAATCCATTACCAAACCATGAGGCGCCCCGTAACCACACTGGCCATGTCAATCAAGTGCGAGTTGAACCACCTACCCAGGGGTACATCGACATGGTCAATGTTGTTACCAAACATGGGAGGTACGAACAGTCGAATCAACCTTGTGCTCCCATTCAAATACAATCCACACCCTAGCAACGACAGACGCAAAATATTCCAGGCCCACCAATGAGACCGGTGGTGACCATTAAGAGTAGGCTGGTTCAAAACTGGTAGATGACTCTTGCAAAGTTGTCGATATATGAGCTTATACAGCAGTCCCCTAGGCACAGGGAGACTCTTATGGACATTCTGAGGTCCATTTAGGTACAGTCCCTAGACGCATAGGTGTTCACAAACTTTGTGGGGCATGTACAACAGTGCCATGAACCAATGATCCAATTCTACGATCACAAAGTGAAAACGGTTTCTGCAAGCGTGGCTGACGCGCCACTACATATCATTGCATGTGTTAACCATGTGTCATTCAAAAGGGTATTTATTGACACTGGTTTGTCGATCAATATAATCACGACTAAGACATTGCACCATTTGAAATTGTCTAAATCACTCGTCGTACCAACCACCTTTACATTGAGAGCGTTTAACGATGCACTATGCTCTACGATTGGCACGATTTTCCTACCTATTCAGGTGGGACTAAAGACCATTCTCATAATGTGTCACGTGATAGAGGGTGCCTTGCAGTATAACATCCTGTTGGGGAGGCCTTGGATTCATGAAATGTGTTGTGTTCCCTTAATATTGCATCAGTGTATCAAGTATATACACGAGGGACAAGTCCACGTGGTTTCATCAGATGAAGAACCATTCAAGTTCGTGAACTTATCAGATTTACCATGGGGTTTCATGATCCCATCAACACACTTGGACATACGGCCCACGTCATCGATGAGGGTTCCAAGAGGTAAAAAGGCGATGCATATTCAACCATCGGTATCTGTATCAAACAGATCTGAACATACCACTGCAACTTATCTGAGATTGAGTGCATCGGCAATGCATCGAAATGATGAGAAATTAAAGGTGAAATTGGGTAGGAAAGAAGCAAAGAATGCACCTGAACCAGTCACCGTTGAGGCTGCAACTCCCATGGAGATGGAGGAAGCCCAAGATCAAGTCGATGAGGCACCTCGTCCTGCTTCGTCTGCATCGTCAGCAGGGTCATTCGCATCGTAGGTGAATTTTCACCTAGCTAGCATAGGTTTGGGTGAATATCTTGTGCAAAATGTGACCTTCGGTCCTATTTTAGAGACTGCACGAGACATGGGTCTGCCAATAGCCCATCGATACCCAGTTGGATCCATAGTACCGTTGGGCGAGCCACCCAACCAAACAAACTTCATCTATGCCGGTTGGATCAATTTCCAACGCGGGCACCCATGAAGGTAGATGATGACGAACAGTTCACGGTGAACGTTCAGTACTTGTCCAACCTAGAGTATGCCATACGTATTTTTGAGATCTATCATTAGCATGGATACGACCTTGGTCTTTTTGAACAAGGACAAAGAACCCCTATTGAACCACGTTATTAGTTGGCAACTGATAGGTTCGAATTGGGATTGCAGATTCAGGGACATGATGATTTACTCGCTGCATCATTGGATTGTTTGTACCTGGGTCTGGGGGACGACGTGGATTTTGATCCGTATCATCCTACCATGTCTAGCCTTTGGGGCAACAACCCAATGGTGTCAGTCATCACCATTAAGAGACCAAATATTGAACATGAAGAGTTCTCGGAGAAGAACCCCAGAGGCAGCCTGGGTCATCAAAATCGTATCACAATCGACGATACTGATATGCAGGGGCACAACCCCATAATTCTAGGCGATCTCGATTTAGGAGATCTTTTTAGTGAAGATATAGAGGAGTCCACATCCAAAATAAGTAGATCGATTTATGATGCAGATGGTGAGTCCTCAAATGACGATCAATCCAAAGAGGAAATTGATCGAGCCTTTGAGGTTTCGATATTTCTACGTCATTTGTTGCCTAGAGAGCAATTAGATGAGATACAAGAGCATTTCATGGTCGATAGTGATTATGAAGATGAGACAGAGTGGGCCTACTTAAGGCCTCGTCCAACTAATCTCCCAATATTCATGGACACGATAGAGTGGCCTGCTCATAGTAGCAATCATAGCGATGAGGTTGAGATGACCAATCCGAGGCTAGTATATCCGCTACATCTATTGCCTACGGAGTCAAAGTATGTTATAGAAGAGGTACCTCTTAACGTAGATCACTCTAAAGAGGAAGCAGAGCCATTTTTTGCACCAGTGTCGTATATACGATCGTTTTATCCAGTCTATCCGGATAGTGATGATAGCGAGCGTAGAATCAGATACATGGGGCCACATCTAGCAGATCGCCCCTTGCATATGGTGGGAAGTGAACTATTATATATTTACAGTGATTATGAGGATTCATTGGAGATGGCCTATTTGGGACCTCATAACCTACATAATCAGAATCCACCTTAGGGTCTGCCACCTGTTACAGTTGCGGGTTTGCGTTAAGAGATTAATCTCCAACGTCACCTCAAGGAAGGAATAAATTTGGAAGATGAATATCAAAGGCTCTTTCCCCATTTGCCTATTTATGTCTAGTTACTTGAGTCGAGAGATCCCATTTTTTAGTCAGTGCACAGAGAGGATCCAGTTGTCCAGGCATCCCACAGGGAGGACCCTTTCTTTCCCATGCCATTCGAGCTAGATCTTGGGCACAGAAGCTACACAGATGATGTAGAGTTCAGTTCGTGTGGTCCTAGAGATCAATTCCATTCCATCAACATGGTCTCCATTGATTTGACCACTCCACTTCATAATCCAGTAGATCTGTCCAAGCCATTGCATCTAAACATAGATGTTATCGATTGGGATCGTGTTGATTCACTAGTAGAGCCTGAATATTTCTTCCCGAATGAAGAGATGCTGCAACCATTTCATTTTGGACCAGGCTACGCTTATGATGTCTATCACGCTGAGAATGCTTCCAACGAAGAACATATAAATCCAGCTGATGACATTCATTTGATCCCTACACCTCATCAGCTTGAGGAGGGATCCCATATGTCAGTAGAGGAAACCTTTGAAGTGGATATCGGTAACGACCCCACCAATCCAAAGAAGGTTAAATTTGGAATGAGTCTCACTCTAGATGAGCGCGCTAGCATCATCCCTCTATTAAAAGAGAGACCTAAAATTTTTGCTTGGACATACAAAGATATGCCTGGTCTAGACCCAAAGTTGGTTACTCATAACCTTTCACTAGACCCGTCCAAGAAGCCCGTCAAGCAGAATATCAGAAATATGCATCCAACAGTAGCCTTAATGGTGAAAGACGAATTGTAGAAATTGTTGGATGTAGAATTTGTCATTTCCATCGACTATCCAGAATGGGTATCCAATATGGTGCCTGTAGGAAAACCAGATGGAAGGATCCGTATTTGTACGGATTTTAGAGATCTCAACAAGGCAACACCCAAAGATTCATTTTTGTTGCCCAATATCGATGCTTTAGTAGACTCTACTGCCAATCACGAAATGCTCTCTTTAATGGATGGTTTTTCTGGTTATAATCAAATTTGGATTAATCCTGAAGACCAACGCAAAACTGCATTTATAATGCCATGGGGAACATTTTGCTACAAAGTTATGTCGTTTAGCCTCAAAAATGTTGGTGCTACATACCAACGGGCCATGACATACATTTTTCATGACTATATGCACAAAATTTTGGAAGATTATATCGATGATTTTCTAGCCAAGTCATTGCTACGAGAAGAGCATGCAAAGGTCTTAATAAAAGTCTTTGATCGCCTGATAGAGCACAACATCAGGCTAAATCCTAAGAAGTGCGTATTTGGTGTAACTTCTGGAAAATTGCTAGGGTTCATTGTCTCCAAGAGAGGCATCGAAGTAGACCCAGCGAAGGTCAAAGCCATTTTGGAAATGCGTCCTCCCACAAATATTAAGGAATTAAGAAGCCTTCAAGGCAAGGTAGCTTTGATAAAATGATTTATCGCCCAACTATCGGATAAATGTCGACCCATGAATCGACTGCTACATAAGGGTGTCCCATTCAACTGGGACAAGGACTACAAGGCAGCCTTTGCTGAGATAAAGCAATACCTGGTAATGTCGTAAGTGTTAGCTCCACCAAGGCCAGAAGAGCCTTTTTTGCTATATATATTGGCAACAGACTTTGTGTTAGGGACCATGTTGGCCCAAAAGAACGTACAAGGCAAAGAGCAAGCCATATATTACATTAGCCAAACCTTGGTGAGTTACGAGCTAGGATATGCATATGTGGAAAAGCTATGTTTAGCAGTAGTGTTCGCTACCAAGAAATTAGGGCACTACATTTTAAGTCACATGACATATGTGTTATCAAAACAAAATCCTTTGCAGTATATGATGAGCAAGACATATCATAATACACGTACTGCAAAGTGGATCATGTTATTGATAGAATTTGATTTGGAATTCGTAATCCAGAAGTCCATTAAGGGATAGGTCATAACAGATCAGTTAGCTGAGGCACCACTGTCCAACAGTAGGCCTCTGACAATCGAGCTTTCGAATGATACAATTTTTGTAGAATCCGAAGCTCCCGAACCCGAAGAACGAGAGAACAATGCTGATATGACTATGTTCTTTGATGGTTTGAAGTGCGAGCAAGGATCTGGTGCAGGGATAGTGTTTTTCACGTCGTAAGGAGCTCCAATGCCCTTGTCATTCAAACTAGACTTCCTGTGCACCAACAATAATATTGAATATGAAGCCCTACTTTTGGGCCTTCATACAACCATCACCATGAATATCAAGAGATTAAACATCTTTGGTGATTCCCTACTCATAATTAACCAAGTGAAGGGACTATTTCAGTGTCAATGTCTGATATTGAAAGCCTATAAAGATCTTGTTGCCACATATCTGGCTAAACTGGAATGGTACGACATCGAGGCAATCCCTCGTTCATAAAATAGATTCACAAACACCATGGCTTCTTTGGGATCCTTAATCCCTCAAAATACGTTTGTCGACTTCACTACCATCCATGTCAAGACGCTATCGCATCCTGTAGTAGAGTATACAGCCTTTGATAACAAAGAATCAGTCAACATGATTAGTGTGGAACCAAAAGATGATTGGTTCTGTAAAGCTGAAGATTTTCTCAAGAAAGCACCCTAGGGGTCTTTAACCTCCCAGAGTCCTGCGGGGAGTGGCACCACGATTCACCACAAGGTTGTCTCCCAGTATGCATTTGCAAAAGTAAATATGCAAGGAGTACAGGTTGTCTTAGCGGTCGAAGGTGAGGCTCATCAGAATTAGATGTCATAGATTCAAGACTTCCTAAGACTTGGTTTTGTCCCAGAGGGACTGTTGCGTGCTACAAGATGCACATTTAAACAGAAAGCAACTAAATTTGTCTTTATAGGAGACATTTTATACTGTCGAAGTTATGATGGAGTTCTCCTTCGTTGTCTTAAGCCCCAAGAATCATCTTGGGCAATTTCAGAAGCTCATGACGGTACGTGCGATGGCCATTTCAGCGGCATGGTCATCGTCAAATGCATCCTTCGAATGGGTTATTATTTTCCCACTATGGATAAGTATTACAATGTGTATGTTAGGAAATGCATCAAATGTCAGCATCATGCTAATCTTACGCACTTGCCATCACAGGCCTTACAGCCCATCCAAGCGACTTGGCCATTTGCTCAATGGAGGTTTGATCTAATTGGCAAGATCTCTCCTCCGTCATTAGGCCGACATACATTCATAATTATGGCTACTGAGTATTTTACAAAGTGGATGGAAGCCATTCCCTTAACAATGACCATGGGAGCTCGCATAGCAGAGTTCATAATGGAGCATATCATAAGTCATTTCGGGGTACCATCCAAAATAGTTTCGGATAATGGAAATTCTTTTAAGAACAAAACTGTGCAAGCTTTAACCTCTAAGTACCACATAAAACATAGTTTTGTATCTCCATATTATCCACAGGTAAATGGGCAAGCTGAGGCCTCAAACAAGACTATGGTAGCCATCTTGAAAAAGACAGTGCAAAAACACCACAAGGATTGGCATACACAGCTGCCCCTTGCATTATGGGCTTATAGAACTAGCATTCGGACTCCCACTGGGGCAACTTCATTTTTACTAGTATATGGCAGAGTTGGAAATTCCAACATTGCTCATTGCATTGAAAGAGTTCATCGATGACGATGTCACGCGACAAGCTCGCCTAGATCAACTGACGTTGCTCGATGAACGTCACATGAATGCCCTTGAGCATCTCTATGTTTATCAGGAGTGACTCAAACGAGCTTACAATATCAAATTCCATCAAAGAGATTTTGAATTTGGGGATCTTGTGCTAAAATAAAACCAACAAAACTCAAATTTGACGCCTGATATGCGAGATAAATTTGTAGCTAATTGGCTATGACCCTATATCATATCTAAAAATATTGGTCCAGGTACTTATCGCTTGACGTCGCTAGGGGGTGTTGAAGAGCTTGAACCTCTCAACATCATCCATATTAAGGCATTCTATGCTTAGAGAGTGTAGCATAAAAAGCTCCAAAGGCATCTGTAAGCCCTTTGGTCAGTCAAAAAGGCACCAAGGATTTCTAAAATTGCTTGGTCAACCCAAAGGCTCCGAGAGTTCCTATAACTACTTGGTCATCCCAAAAGGCTCCAAGCTCTCATTCGAGTGATTTGGTCATGTTAGAAAAATCTCCAAAGGCATCTGTAAGCCCTTTGGTTAGTCAAAAAGGCACCAAGGATTTCTAAAAATCGCTTGGTCAACCCAAAGGCTCCGAGGGTTGCTTAAAGCCACTCGGTCATCCCAAAAAGGCACCAAGGATTTCTAAAAATCGCTTGGTCGACCCAAAGGCTCCGAGGGTTGCTTAAAGCCACTCGTTCATCCCAAAAATGCACCAAGGATTTCTAAAATTGCTTAGTCAACCCAAAGGCTCCGAGAGTTCCTGTAGCTTCTCGGTCATCCTAAAATACTCCACACCCTCTTGCTGAGAGTTTGGTCAACTAAAAGGTTCCAAAGGCCTTTGTAAGACCTTTGGTCAATTCAAAAAGCTCCAAGGATTTCTAAAAATCACTTGGTCAAACCAAAAAAGCTTTAAAGGCATATATACTCGTCGTTTCGTCAAATATGAAAGCTCAAAAATGCATAAAATTTTGAAAATATATAAAATTCCAAAAAAAATGGTAAAGCATAAAATCCAAAAACATTTGCTTTTGCAGTTTGCATTTTCATATATGCATTCACATCATCATATTACATTTAGGCATTTTTCATCCATTGTATTCCACAGTAGAGTGTAATGTTTCTATCAAAATATTACAAACGATCGCACGTTTGTGTTTCAATCATGCACCTTTGCATTTATCATAATTCATTGCATTCATACACGATACCTGATGCGGAGAAATATGTATGTATATTAAGTTTTCCAGTCACTCAACCATACCTAGTGGGTTCTTCAGATATTGTAGAAAGCTTGCTTTGCTGTTATAGATAAGGTCATTAGTTGGGATAGTGCTTCAACATATCAGAATCCCACCACTAAGCAAAACAATATAAAATCCTGCTAAGACAAGAGATGATGAAAGTTGTGAAAGCAATCTTAGGTATCTAGAGATATGGGTTTCATGACCTGATTATCTTGCAAATAGTCGGTTTAGAAAGGTGTACTTTGGCAAAAGGACAAGAATTTCCCCTATAAATCCTAAAGTCACAAATTTTAAATCCCAAGTTACAAAGTGCAAAAGTACAAATTTTAAGTTCAAAATGTAAAGTGACATAGTGAATCAAAAGCACTATAAAAATCCCTTGCTCAAAGAAAACGGTAACACGTGGACTAACAGTGATTTTTATCACTACATATGAGCAAGTAAGAAGGGTGAGAACTTGAATCCATGGATTGTCCACATTTTGAAAGCCATAGAGTGATCCTCGGTCGTAGTAATGGGTTGGAAGAGTCCCGCCTGCAATCGGAGGGGTAGTTCTATTGGGTGATCCCAAAATGTAGCAATGGGTTGAAAGAGTCTCACCTACATTTGGAGGGGTAGACCTGATCAATTTGCAAGATGAGCTAGCTCTAGGTACCTAGGATTGTCTAGTTGTATAAGTCTAATCAAAGCTGAAACAAGGACGGTACAATCGTATGAGGAACCATATATCACATATGGGTTGAAAGAGTCCCAACTGACATACGAGGTATGCTTATGATCTATCTGAAAATACTCATATGCACACACAGGGATAATGAATAGTTGGGTCTGTCATGGTAAAAGCCTTGTCCAATAAAAGCCTTGTATAGTTAGTATGTGATTTTTGGAGAAGTCTACTAGGGTGTTTGAGTTTCAAGGAAAACCCCAAAAAGTTCTCTAATAGAAACAGGATACCAAATATCATTAAACATCAAAAATAAGAGTCATTCATTCATCAGAATGCATTTTACAAAGCACAATCAAACATATAGGATAGATACCGCATGAATATCCGAAATGATGTTTAGACGACCACTGACTATATAGTGCAGCAAAAGAAAATATACAGAATGACATATTCATTCATTAGCATTATACCAATCCATTTCACTGCATTTCATATATGGGTGATTAATTGATTAAGTTCTTGTAATGAGAATTATCAATTATCTTGCATGATTGTCATACATTCTGTGGTGTCGCATTTTAAAATTGATATACACAGTTTACATGCCTTCTTTATGTTTTAAGTGATTAAAGCATACAGGTTCATTCTCATTAGATTACGATTATGTACATAATGCATTACCATGCATTGCATAGCATGCCATAACTTCATAAAAATAAATGCACGTCCACAAAGCAAAAATAAATATGCATTCAAAATAAATACTACATCCATTTGCATCCATTATATATGGCGCATCTAATCATATAGATCACTGCATAACATCACCATAATAAAATAGATAACTATCTAGTGCATGTCATCCATATATTGCATCATATAAACATTGCATCATATCAACATGTCATTACATAACCATTGCATCCATGTGCATCAAATAAACATAAAATCAAAAGTAAACATCAGATACACATAATGAGCCAAAAAGACCAAGTCATATATATATATATATATGTGTGTGTGTGTGTGTGTGTGTGTGTGTGTGTGTGCATATGAGGAGTATCAAAATACCCGCAGGCTACAAAGCGTGTAGGTCCTCGACCTTACACTCAAAATGAATACAACATAGCAAAAGTATAGTCTGCATCTAGCAGAGCCCAGGTCTAGTCTGCTCCCCCTATATCGGAGCTCTCATCACCTCCCTCAGAACTGTGTTCTAGAGCTTGCTCTCCTATCTGCACTAGCACCTGTGGTGGGTCCTGTTGTGGGTCTTGCCTACCTCCAAATCCTAAGGTGCCCAACACACGAGAAATTGGTAACTACAACAGGCTAGTCCCCTGACTAGTGGCCCCTAAAGTCTGCCCTACATCTCTAGGCCTGGCACGCGATGTCGCCCCATGTGTGCTAGAGGACTTGTGCATCCTCTCAGTCCTATGAGTCTTGTGACCTGAGCTCACCATAGACTGCCTTGAGGTCCTAAACCTGGTACGCTGAGACTCTAAGGAGAAAGGATCCTCAAGAACTTGTAGCCCGTGCATCTTAATATAACCAACTAGTTGATCAATACGAGCAAGCTGGGTTGCGTGCATCTCATTGGTCCTTATGATCATACTCCGCAGTCACTCTACCTCGGTCATCGAATCCTATGCAGCTGTTGGTGCTACCGTGGGTGCTGTCAGAGGCCCCATAGAAGCCTAAGGAGGTGGCATAGCCCCCTCGATACCCGAAGGAGATCCCTCTCTGCCTCTGCTGCAGTTCGTTGTGCCTGCGCTAAATCTAGAGCAGTCTACAATCTCTGAGCCTAGGCCTCTACATCTGTAGCCTGCATAGTCAGATCATGTTGTTATACTCACAATGACACTGAGAGGGGGGTGAATCAGTGTGATCTTTTAAAACTTTAAATTTACAACTCTTAATGCAGAAATAAAGGAAACTCACAACATATACAGCAAGTTAACAAGAGAGCATCACACAACACAACATTTAATGAGGTTCACCAATGTGGCTACTTCTCAAAAATGGCTGCTTGGACTACCATCCAAATCCAGCCTTTGCAAAGCAACAACTTTACAAACTATTTACCAGCACCAATTGGAAGGAGCACAAACCCCTCAAATTTTTTTGTACCCACAGAAAGGAGCAACAACCCCTAATTTACCAGCACCTACTAGAAGGAGCACCAACCCCTGATGCCAAGCTGCAACTTGGACTTCAAATGAATCTATGAAATTTACAAAAAAAATACCTTCACCTCTTTGCACACAATCTGCTGTTCCTATGCACTCTGCTTCTTCTGCGCAATCGCTTCGCACTATCTATTTTTGAATAGTTTGTTTCTGTGCAAATGCCTTGCACACTCTGCTGTGATACAGTCGATCGATCACTTTTGCCCCTTTGCACTTTTTTGCTCTGTGTGCACTCTTGCTTCGCACTTGGCTCGATTCGACACGAATTGCTCTCTATGCACTGCGGGCTTAGCACATTAATCAATCAACCAAAAATCTCCAAAATAGCCCTCCTTTTATAACCAAATTTTCATGATAAAATTCTAACTTTAGTCGGTTGATTATGCAAGTGCAATGCCTAATCACGTCGGCTGTAAACCCTAATCTTTGTCAGCTGCAAACCCTAATCTTCGTCGACTAACATCGGTCTTCGTCGGCTTCAACTGCCCCTATAACTCTTCTGTTGTTGTTACCGCGAAAACACAACATGTTGCAATATCACGACACTTTTGCCTCCGTACACTTTCTCTTGGCTTTGGCCCGTGAGAATATAACATGTCACGAAATCGTGACACTTTCGCCTTCTTGTCTCTTTTATTGGCTTGTTTCAGTGAAAACACGACATGTCGCAAAATCGCGACACTTTTGCCTCCTTGCCTCTTTCTTTGGCTTGCATCAGCGAAAACACGACATGTCACGAAATTGCGACACTTTCGCCTCCTTGCCTCTTTCTTTGGCTTGCATCAGCGAAAACACAGCATGGCGTGAAATCGCAACACTTTCGCCTCCTTGCCTCTTTCTTTGGCTTGCATCAGCAAAAACACAGCATGTCACGAAATCGTGACACTTTCACCTCCTTGCCTCTTTCTTTGCATGCATCCACGGAAACATGACATGTCGTGAAATTGCGACACTTTTGCTACCTTATGCCTTTCTCTGCCTTTCGCCAGCAAAAACGAAACATGTCGCGAAATCGCGACACTTTCGCTGCCTTGTGCCTTTCTTTGTCTTTCGCCCGCGAAAACGGAACATGTCGCAAAATCGCGACACTTTCGCTGCCTTGTGCCTTTCTCTGCCTTTCGCTCGCAAAAATAGAACATGTCACGAAATCGTGACATTTCTGCCTTCGAACACTCTATCTCATTTTTGGGTCACGAAAACTCGACATGTCACGAAATCGCGACACTTTTTCTCCTTGGTGCTTTTCTTCCCTTTAGATCGCGAAAACCCGACATGTCGCGATATCACGATACTTTTTCTCCTTGGCACTTTCTCTTCGAACCTGTCACGAAATCGTGACACTTTTTCGTCTGTACAGTCCTTTTTGCAAATTGTCGCGATATCGCGACACTTTCTCACTTCAAACTCTTTTCTTTGCTGCATGTCATGAAATCGCGACAGTTCTTACTTCGAACTCTTTCTTCAGCTGCATGTTGCGAAATCACGACAGTTCTCACTTGGAACATTTTCATCTGCAGCATGTCGCGAAATCGCGATAGTTTTTCAACTTGCCTTCTTCTCTTCCAACATGTCGCAAAATTGTGACAGTTTTCCCTGCTTGCGCCTCTGCTTCGAACATGTCGCGAAATCACGACAGTTTTTCAACTTGCCTTGTTCTCTTCCAACATGTCATGAAATCGCGACAGTTTTCCCTGCTTGCGCCTCTGCTTTGAACATGTCACGAAATCGTGACAGTTTTTCAACTTGCCTTCTTCTCTTCCAACATGTCGCGAAATCGCGATAGTTTTCCCTTGCGCTTTCTCTCTCCTCCAGAATGTTGCGCAATCGCGACGATTTTTCCCTACACTTTCTCTCTCCTCCAATATGTCGTGAAATCGTGACATTTTTCTTTGCATTTTCTCTTTCCTCCAATATGTCATGAAATCGCGACAGTTTTCCTGTTTTCTAAATATGTCGCAATATCGCGACACTTTCCTTACTTGACTTTTTCTTTGAATTTTTGCATGTGGGCCACTTAGGTCTTTTTGGAACAACACTGTACATATTCTTAGAGATCTCTGAACTTCTTGATTGCTTCATCTGAATAGCTTCTGAGCATCTGAACTTCCTGTGCACTGAATCAAATGATCTAGTCGATTGTGTTGACAACAATGACAATCCTGTTGCTGCACTTTGCTCAACACATGTATCTAATCTTACGTCTTAGTAAGGTGCCTATCCCTATCAGCTACTCTCACCTCCAGAGTTACGATAGTAGTATCTTGCTCTAGCTATTACGTGTGGAATCATCCTAGCTGACTCTACAAGTTAGCCACATGAGCTAAGAGCTGATCCTCTACATTGTCGAGAGGGACCTCACCCTCCTATAGAGCCTCCTCATTGGGGTCAACCTCGGGAGCCTCCTCAGTGGTGGTCGTTGTGCCCCAACCACCCTATGTCTACTGGTGCACCTTGCACCCATCAAGATCTGCCTCTGCCTCTGCCTGGTCTGGCTCTTAGCCCAGAGACCTTGTATCATACCATCTGAACATGGACCACCACCCATCATACTCTGGAGTGGTCCCAGCAATATCGACTCTAGTCTCTTGGTAGTCGTCAACAGCATCTCCCAAAGACTCTAGAATGATCCACTGTAGATCGTGCTCCATGACCAAGCATCGATACCTAAGGGGGATATCTGGAATATCCTACACGAGCCCAAACTATCGCAGGACCCGAGAGTAGAATCGGTACTCTTGAATCTTGATCTTACGACCGATTAACCATCTATTACGGCATGCTTGTCTCAACCACTGGCCCTAATATGGCCATGTTGGGCAATCCATATAGGCCCACCATTGAACATCGTTCAGGCCAAGTGCCACAATTGAGTGATATAGTGTTGGAAGTCACCAGCATGGATCCTACTATGGGTATCCTCCTCACAAGGCCAACAGGTGGCATAACACTGACGATAGTCAGCAATAACAGTGATCCATAGTGGTATATTTGTAGGATGCTTGATCCAGATGTGTTGCCACCCCCATATCTATAACAGAAGACTACAGTTGAGGCCCTTACGGCTACACTCCGTAATCTGGTACAGATTCTTGTAGAGCTGACATAGTAGGGTGCTCCCCCAAGCTAGAAGTAAAGGCACCTCTGTAGAGCTCTACAGCACCCTCCAGGAGATGGACAAGAGGTTCGAGGGAATCCTTGAGCCCGAGGAGTCTCAAGCACAATCTGTACTATGAGGTACATAAAGAGGGCTTCCCATGTAGAGAAGACATCCTCGTGGTACCACTCACCAATGTGCACCCCTTTGTGGTCAATCGCATCCTGAGCATCCTCGCTCTAGTCGTCGAAGATAGTATCAAAAATAGCCTCCTTTACCCTAGAGGTAGAGGAGACGATGGCCTCGCCATCAATGGGGATCTTGAAGATCCTGTAGACGTCCTCTAAAGTAACATTCATTTCACCTATAAACAGGTGAAATGTGTTGGTCCACGCATTCCAGCGTCAGGTCAACGCAGTCAAGTAAGATTGATCTACCCTAATAGTGGGTAGATCCATGACGTACCCCAACCCGACAGCTCGAAACCAATCTCGATCGTAATCTGATAAAGCCTCACAAAGAGTCTTCAAAATATCCAACTCTCGGGCTCTAGAAGTCAATCTCTGGAATAAAAATCATAATTTAAGACCAAATCTAGCTAACTAGAGCTAAAAACAAGATTAAAAAAAAAGCAACAACAGCAAATCGCAGCTGAAACCTGCAGTTCCCAATTTGCAAATTGGGAACCGCAGCTGAAACCTACGGTCCCCAATTTGCCAATTGGGAACTGCAGCTACCAGCTACGGTTTAGGAGTGACACCCATTTTGGGTACCCTCCTAGACCACTAAAGCATAAAATTAAATTCCTAAAGCTAGCCTAGACTAGTGGGGTTCATTACCAGCAGTTTAGTGAGGTTCATTATCTACATTACTTAATATAGTTCATTTTATAGGTATTGAGTGTGTGGTCTCGATTTTGAGTTACCTTGCTCGCACCCTAGCCCCGACTAGTAGATGGTTGATCAGGATCTGCCATTGAGGTCGAGGAGTGTAATCATGATAGAGTGTGGTAGCGTTTTAGATCAGGAAGGGTCTTCTCACTCTTAGAGCTCTCATATTGCTAATGTTTGCCAAGAAATAATGAAAAATTTTAAATGAGAATTCAATCTATATGTTTTCCTAGTCTTGGCGAACCGCAGCTGACACCTGTGGTTCTGGAACTAGGGTTTTTCGCCCGCAGGTCTGATCCTCGGTTCCCAAAATTTGGAAATGTAAACCGCAGATCATACCCACGGTCCGCAACTAGCATTAAATGCACTCAAAACCCACCGTGGGAAGGTCTAAAAGAGTAAATTAATGACTTCCACAAGATAAAAATTCAAAATCAATGATTAAAATTGCAAATTTGGTGATGTTAAAAGCACCAGGATCGATCAAATACATGCAAAATTAAAACAACAAAACAAAAAAATAATAATAATTAAAAACTAAATGCGCCTTGTATTCAGTGATTTATCCTATACACTTGGCGGTTGCAGCGAGTTGTGATCTATGCAATCCGGCAAGATGAGTAAATCACCATAAGGACATTTGGTGTAAAATTGTCATTTCTTTTATGACATCTTTCAACAAATCATCGACAAATATGATTCAATACAAGTCTAATTGCATTTGTATCATTTTGATTTCTTAAGACGGCTATTGTAGCCTGACTGCTCCAGGGGATAAAAATATGCCAATACTACTAAGAGTTGCAATCATAAGTTGAACTAGGCCTAGCCAAGGCATTAAAAGGCTTGAATCGTAATTTATTCAGGATCATTCATTATGGTCAAGCGATTTCATCGCTTCATACATTTTCATTACCCTCATCGACTCGTCACTTGAGGGGATAGTCATAATTTCATAATCATAATCAAAATCAGCAGAAGATCCCTGAGATCATAGATCCCCTGATCTTGTCAAAATTGCATTCGTTCTTGCGAATCATTGTCAACAACTATCATAAGCTTCCCCATTTGCTTGGGGCAAACAACAAATATGATAATTGATTTGTAACTCTCATCCTTCGAATTTATGGGTCAGAAGATACCCATACTTGGCATTGATGCTATATGAACGTCTAATGACGAGTGCAGACTTGTCAAAATGTAAGCCTTTCACAAGTTGGAAGCAATGATTCCAAGATGTGCATCCTTTTGCTAGACCTGGGGCATCTAATGTTGATCTGACTAATGATCATCATAGAACCTTAGACATCATTTTAGGATGTATATTTTTGCTCAGCGTTGTTCAATCTCACAACGCATCTCAAAATAGGCATCTGTAGATACCTAAAATGCATCATGTCGAGGGCGACTACTCATATGGACATGCTACAAGACCATATGGAGGATCTTGGACAAACTCCAAGATAGAGCAGTGGTTCTAACCACTCAATTTAGGCATTTTGGTCTAGGTAGTCTGAACCGCAGCCTAGACCTGCGGTCTATAGTCTAAACTATGGTTGACACCTGCGGTCTACAGTCTGGACCGCAGGTGTGACCTACGGTCTTAACTGAAGTTCAATTAGGCCTTCCATACGAGCCAAATCGGTTGGAACGACCAAAAGATCTAGAAGGAGGCAGTTGAAGGACGAAAGATTCCAGAGGCTTCCATCCCAACTGTCCTAACCAACCTTCTTGGTCTTAGCTTCTCCATGAAGCCACCATTAGCACTAGGGGTATGATATAAATACCCCCTCCAAATGGGGAGAAAAAGAGAGCAAGCATTGGAGATTTGAGCAGCAAAGACCTAGCAAATTGTACACTCAAACTGATTATATTAAGAGATAGAGCTATTGCACTTAATCCCCGACCCTTTTGCCACCATTCATGATGAATTGCATTATGGATGCCCTAGGTGCTTTGGAGGATCAAGAAACGCAAATCCGGGTAAATGAAGGCCCTTCATATCGAATTGATCGCCAAATCAGTCTGAGGACATCGAAGGAAACCCTTGAACATCAATTTGGACAAGGAAATTGAGCCCACTGCCCCTGATTTTGAGGGTAAACTTATCAGAGGTCAAACCGCGGCTATCAACCACGGTTCATAGTGCAGACCGCTCACTAGAGCTGCGGTTTGCAATAGGTAACAGATCACCTTACTCTTTTCTTTTCTATCCGGCTAGTTAGGTTAGATTAGTTATTTTTGTGATTGAATAGCATTTTAGAAGACTTCTGATCGTAGAACTAGGCTAGATTCACATTTTATGCTTATGTTTCAATTAGGGCTAAAATGCTTTCTTTATGCATGTTTATGTTTCATTTTCTATATTTTATCCATGCATAGTGTAGATGTTATTTTACTTTATGTTATACATGAATCTTGATTCACTTTGCATAGTTTAACAACTTTATTTGTGCTTTCTTGATTATGCATGTTAATGGTGTCATTATGCATTTTACCTAAAAGGGCCTCATCACGAGAGGTTGCCTATCTTTTTGACATTCTTGTTGTTTCTTTACCATAGGGAACAGTTCCAAAGGAGAGATAAAGCATCCAATCCCTTCCCCATTGCGAAGAAGAGGGTCATCGACACCCTAGAGCAATTCGTGTCACCCTGAGGGGTATTTTGATCACACCTACCCTTGATAGGGATTAAACACTATTGTAATTAATGTATCAAATGGGTATCCCTAAGAGGGACGAATCTGTAATTTGAATTCATTGAAATTAATAAAGGATTCTTTGTATTCATGTTATTTCTTGTTATCAAATTATGCATGCCTATTTGTGTATTTTTCTTCGATTGCGATAGTTAGATCGGGTGTGAGCCTCTTTGGTGGTTACACCCTCTTAAATGAAATCAAATTTTCATAAAGAAGAATAATTTAATGCTTTGAAATAATAACCTTCAATATAGTGCACAAATTACCTCTCTTTCATAAAATCGGATTTTTTTATAAAAAGAAGGTAATTTAGGGCTCCAAAATGGTAGCTATGAAATGTTATTAAAATTCACCCCCCTTTGACGAAATTAAAATTTTCGTAAAGGGAAGTTCATTTTATGCTTGCAACTGAAATGTAAAACTGACTAAAAATCAGATTTGGCCTTAAAAATAAAAATTTTAAAATTCGATCCGCCCATGTAGAGGAGTTGGAGAGCATGTGGGTAGTTAAACCTCTCTAGTTGCTGAGAGGCCCAGGTTCAAATCTCTCGCCTCACATGTTGTGGATATGTTATGTAATGGTTCCCTTGTGGTCACAGTCTGTTTACCCCTTGTGGCCACCACCAAAAAAAAGAAAATTTAAAATTCGAAATTTTAAAATCTGCAACAAAACATCAATTTTAACTATTTTTTAAAAATTCGAAATGACTCCGGAGCAAAAACATCTAAATGCAAAATGAAACTTTAAAGTACGTTCTATGCATCCGTGCAATTATTTTTGGATTTTGAAATTTTTTTAATTTTTATTTTAATGCCTGAAAATTAAAAAAAATCTGCAAAAATAAAGTTAGAAAAATAAAAAAAATTGAAAAACGAAAACAAAAAATGTTGCAACTTCAGATTTCTCCACAGATCCTGCAAGCATAAAATTCTGCACAAAAACCAGCATTAACGTTACCCTATTACGCAGTCAAACAATTAATGCGGTGCGAGCTTCTAAGGAAAGGGTGCAATAAAATGAAAACAAAAACAGATCAACCATTAAAGAATGCATAAAATATGATTTTCTTCATCTTTTTTTTTTTTTTTAATCGAAAAACCCCTTGCGGGGCCGCCTTGGTCTGAGAGACCACGAACAGGGGGTTCTACACCGTCAAAGTCACCAGGGAGTCACACCCGACCCTGCCCGTACCAACATTATCAATTGGATTTTGGATACCCAATTCAGCTTTTTGGTAGGGTGGAGATTTGAACATGGAACCTCCCTTGGAGGATTACCCTCTCCTGTCCAACTCACCTACAACACTTGGGTTGATTTTCTTCATCTTATTGCAAATAAAAGGTATTCAATATTCCATGGGTGTGCAGAAATTACAGCCCCTAAAATAGGCATCAAATGGAGAAAATAGCCCAACAATTTGGCAAACAACTTTCAAAAATTTGGCCCAACATGGTGCAGCCAGTTCTCAAAAAATTCAGCCCTTGTGCCTTCCTTTGCATCAGTTTTTAAGGTCGTTTATGAAACCCTTCGTTTTCCTTTCTTCCTCAACTCTTCGTTTCTTTTCTCACTGTGGTTGTTTGTTTCCACGCGCAAGTTTTCAAAACCCCTTTTGTTTTTCATTATAAATGGACGGTTATAAAATGTGTCCTTTTATTACGCATGGTGAATATATCTATTTTATTTTATTTTAAAAATTTCGCTCTTAAGTCATGCTTTCATTCCTTTATGAGCACAACATCCCTATGTACTCTTTGTCAAGGGTTATAAGGTCTTAAGAGATTATAAAAAGAACAAACACAAAAAATGTATATCCATTTCCTTTTAGTGGGGATGCCTCCTACCAGATTAGCAAACCCCACGCTCCGCACGTAGACATCCTTTTGATAACGTATTTCCCAACCTGAACATATTCGATAGTCTCGTCGGTTACATCCCCGATATATTATCATGTTTCATTTGCACAATCATGTTGTCATTTTACTATTCTCTGTCGACACTTATTTGTTTGTAATTCGTTGCCACTATTAAACATATCATAGCGGCTTGGCTATTGTAATGCCTCCTCGATGTATTTGAACCTGTCGTTGGCCTTGGCATCATTGCTAACCTCTGTCCCCACGTCTGTTGTGGATCCCACGGTGTAGACAAACCCTAAGTTGTCGGATTGCTCACAGCACTGCTTCGTTTACGTTGAATGTTGTGCACCCATTATTCTGTCTTTCCATGTTGACTTTTAGCGTGTATTGTCGTTCGATGTTGTCATCCTCTGATGCTACGATCATCGCTCACTGTCGTTAACTTTGGGTTTGAGGCAATATCTCCGCCTTGTCTTCGACTATTTCTTCGTTTAAAAGCATGTCTTTTACCCATTGCTCTTTCGAGGAATAATACATCACTTTGTCTTGCCATTACATGTGAATTTCATTACACAATATTAAATCAAAGATATATAATGTTTTTGAAAGGTTGTGATTGTGATCTAACCAATAAACATCTTTGTGATAGGCGACTGTAGTGAGCCACTTGACATTTCAAGCTATATCCATCGAAGCTCTCCATTGTATGACTCCCTTTGTCGTGATCCCATCATTGTGCTACCAACGATGTTGTTCATGTATCTGCCACGGCTAAAATAAGTCTATGTCAAACCAAGTTGTCATCGATACCTAACATTCATGCCTTGCCGGAGACGTCCACTGCCATTTGTCCAAGGATGCGTCCACCTTCTTGGCATTGTTTTTGTCCTCCATAATTGTAGTGTACCACGCAAGCCACTCACCTACATTGCTTCTCCACTCTGTGGTTTCTTCCACACACTATCATATCGAACATAACCACCGTCATCATCTTCATCGTGGTCCAAACTCATGACGATGTCCCCATTCTGCGCTTATCACCTGATTCTAGCTTCTTGTGCGCACTGTCAATGACCACTATGCCTTTTCGCTTGACACATATTGTTGATCACTATTGTATAGCCGTATTCTGAATCCTTTCCCGACGTTCACCTATGCTCTCGGAGTGAGCACGTTGCTCGTCGTCGTCCGTATCGTCACCTGTCGAATCCAAAATGCTATCGATGCTTTGTTAGGGGTCTATTGTCATCCAAGTCATTTGTTTATGCCTCTATTGGAGGTATCATCTACCTGGTATTATTTGGCCATTCGATCTAGCTGAGTGAATCATAGGTGTCGTCCAGGTACCAGTTTTCCTCTAACAATTTTGGCATATTGTGCACCATCTTCATTTTGTTATCGCAGTCGTCGAAACCAATACCACATTCCATTGACATCTCCCTGTAGGTTTGTCGAGCACACATCAGCTTCCAATCACCAGGCATGGATCCACTTTATCACACCTAAAAATGGGATCCCACGTCGGCGCACTACTGCCTAGCCTTCTCGTGCTATATGGTGTCCTCGTCAGCCACCGTCGTGGTCTCATATCAGTTTGGTATCTGCATCCAAGCCCCATGCTAGCGCCTACCATCGATTGGCTGTGAGAGTTGACATCTCTCGTTCAATATGCATCGCGTCTAAACTGGTCACACCATTCGACTCCACGTCATCGTCATATCGATGACTTCGTTCATCGTTGTCGGCGCGTACAAATTTCCACCTACATACCATAATCAACCCATATTAGGCTTCACAATATAATAGTGCACACATAATGATAATGAGATTTAAAACCATGTAACACCACAATGCTTGCATTCTATGAAAAAGGAATTTGATTTTACCATACTTTATTCAATTATTAAAATAAAAATATATATATTTATATATTGTTACTTTTATTTTGAATCTTCATTTTTTTATTTATATATATATATATATATATATATACTTATATTTTATGATTTTTTCATTTTTTATTTTGTTTTAATATGATTTAATTAAATTCATATGTTTAAACTTAATTAAATCAAAACCCTAAAATAAAATAAAATAAAATAAAAAATACAATCCTAAACCACATACAAAAGCATTCCCAAATGAATGCAACAAGGATATTCAGCCCCACACCAGCCTACAAGAACCAAAAAGGAGATATTGAACAAACATACAAGTTCACCTGCATCAACCCTCGGTAATCTGTCAAAATTATTACTCAAAGGACATGAAACTCATCAAACGTCGTCCTTGGCTTTATAAGAAAATAAAAGGGGCATTGATCAATCATTCAAACCTTAACACTTTTATTGCAACCTTATGGAAAATATCCTACAAGAAAAGAGGAAACCTCTGAAAATCAAAATTTTAAAAGGTGAGTCCCCAAATTTTGGGGCTAGTTGTGGAGCAGCCACAACAAATGGCAACTCTGCTGGGAAATGCTCCTGATCATTTCGGTAAGAACCCAACTTGAAATGAGAACACACAAAATCAATGAAACAAAAATTATTTAGCAACGTCTCAAAAAGATAGGTCCGAGGTGTAGACCAATTGGTTCATCCAAACCCCATAATGGGGCGGAGGTCCAAGGTTCAAATATCGAGCCTCGTCGGAATGAACGCTTGTTCCTTTCCTGGTGCTTTCAGTGACATAAAAGGTTTAAAATGATTGTGGCATGGTGGTTATAAGGGCAGACTGCGCGAAGATATGTGTGGTGACTTTCGGGGTGAACAGCACAGAATACTATGGCGGCCATAAAAAGCTAGATAGCCTGCCCGGATTCGTGGCGACTACCGATTCCACCATGTAAATACAAAAAAAAAAAAAAACGTCTCGAGAAGATGGGGGTAAACACCCTCAGAATGAAAACAACTAATTCATCTGCCTTTGCTCAGTGTGTGCAAAAGTGATTCATTCCTGTGTTTCTAAAAATCCTCCAGATTCCATCATCCCTTTCTACATAGGCTATGAAGTACAGCTCATGAAATGAAGACTTTTACAGACAGAGCCCCACTGCCAGTCAAGCGTCTATAGCCCCGGTGAGGTTTATCTAACTCACCTGTGTGTCACTTAATGTTTTGCAAAGCCCATCTATCCTAGGTGGGTCTAGACTTCCAATACTCTCTCTCTCTTTTTTCTCTTTTTTTTTCTTATTTTTCGCTTTTCTTTTTTTCTCTCTTTTTCTCTCTTTTTTTCTCTTTTTTTCTCTTTTTTCTCTCTTTTTTTCTCTCTTTTTTTCTTTCTATTTCTATGTATCAAACTTTGCCTAGCCAGGGTCCCACTTCTAGTCAGGCATCTATAGCCCCAGTGGAGTTTTCCTGAACTAGATGATAGATTTCAAGAAATCTGTTGCATAGCTTGTACCTATGGAACTCTTGCAAAGCCTCAAGTCTCACTAAGGTTAGAAAGCCAAAGTATAGCGTTTTAGATTTTCACCTAGGGTTGCATAATCAAGACAACTTCATCCTTCTTACTTCCAGAAACTTCATTTAATGTTTGTGAATCCTATGTGGAGCTTTGGCTAATATTTCATTGTTCCACTTTCCACCATTTGTCCCAAAATCCGAGTCCCCCTTTTCTCGGGTTCATCAGTTTTCAGATCAGGTACTCCAACCTACTAAGCAAAGAAACCTCAAAAATAGGGCCAGAGTCCCAACTTATTTTTTTTTTGAGCTCATCGGCTTTTAGCTCATGTACTCCAACCTACTAAGCAAAGGAGCTTAAAAAAAGGTCAGAGACCATAAGTTAGCGACCACAAAACATTACCTCAAAACAAGGGAACAATCCAACACACTAACTCAAAACACAAAACACAAAACACAAAACACAAAACACATATCAAAACTATATACAAATGTACAATATGGTACAAGATGATGTCAAATTTGAACTTATACCTTCCCTGGATCCCAAACATGATTAGAACACTTCAAAAGACATATAACGTAATACACATGCCAAACATTGTAGGAATAAAAAAAAATATATTAAGCCAAACAATACAACAATATTCAACTTGCCTCTCTCACCCCACCAATTAGTTCTATTAGTGATTCCATAGGTGAGCTTCAAATTATTAAATTGACTAGACAAAATTTGATTTTCAATTCTTTCTTGTCTATTCTTTAAGATGTCAATTTCACAACTAAATTTTTTATTTAGAATTAGGCTATCTTTTTCAAGTATGCAATCTTGTAAATAAGAGCCTATTTCTAAATATTTTAAAGCCAAGTCATTTTCTAAATTTGTAGGCCAATAAAATTTATACAACCACTTGCAAGCATCTAGGATATTTATTAGATGAGGATTATCATGAGTTTTTATCCTAGATTTAATAAGTAATTGATTATGAACTTGATTTATCACTTCAAGCACCTCAATTTATTTTTCATTCAACAAATCATTCTTATTAGTGGTGTGAGGAGAAATTAAGTCATATTCTTTATCAACCACAAATGGCATTTCATCATTGATAGTATTTGAATCCAACAATCCAATAGATAAACCTTGACTTGACTTTCGAATGGTGGAACCTAAAAGGTGAGATTTTACCTTTGGCACATTTCCATTTACCATTACTTGGAGAGGATTTGAAACTTCCTATTTTCTCGCATGATATTCATTATCATCATGCATCACTTCTTTGTCCATGACCTGTTTATCAAAGACACCAAATTTAGGCACCCAAGTAAAAACATGTCCATCCTTTTTGAACCATGAGTCTGGTCTATCTAGGGATGGGTCAACTAACACATCTCCATGATCAATCACTTGGTTTATTTCAGATAACTTGATATTTTTAATTGGATCTTCGGTGATATCAAACCCAAACCACTCAGGTTTTGGAATTCCCTCCTTTTGAAATGGCATAGACATTGTAGAAACAATAGGTATATCAAGATTTTTCATTTCTTGTCCCTCAAATGTTTCTCCTTATTTATCAACGGTTTTAGAATCCTTATCACTTTCCAAAATTTTATGAGATTTGAATCCCTCTTCCAAAACTTTTTCAAATTGAATAGGATTTGTAATATCCTTGTGCGAGAAAAAAATTGTATTATCCTGCATATCAATTGACACAAATAATTCATTAGAAGATTTAGAATGAGCATATTCTTCCCATTTCTTCCAAGAATAATAATAATCCTCTTCCAAAATCAAGTTGTGATGCTCAATTACTTCTTCTTCATCTTTCGATTCATCAACATGTTTATCATCCAATTCATCTTGACCTTCCTTAGATGGTTCAATTATTTCCAAAAGTAGGTTATTTATTGAATTCAAATTTGTAAGGCTATCATAATCTAAATTGGTAACCCATGATTCAATTTTATCACAATTTGGAAGGTGTGTATCTTCTTGGCCATCAGTTTCATCCATATCATCCAAAGTATATTTTGAGAACAAGTGGTGAGATTCTATTATGTTTTCGAATTCATTTATTGATTTACTTCCAAACTCATTTTCAACCACTTTTGATGATTTAGGGGTTTCTAAAATGGGATCAATTTTTACATCTTGTTCCAAATAGTTACCCCAATCTTCCTTTGCGAGTAAACATGACCAAATCATATCCTGATGGGTTTGTTCATTCGAATCCTCATTTGTGGGTAATGATTCTAAATCCTTTCTTTCCCAAACAGAATGGTGATAATTTGATTCCAACTTCTTGTTACCCATCCATAGAATTTTTTCTCCAAAATCTTCATGCTCTTCAAGACATTCTGAATAGGCATTTACTTCAATTTAAGTCACATCCATACCTCCTCTATCACCTGAAGGAGCATAACATGAAATATCATTAAGAATAGCATTATGAATTTTCTTCCTAGGATGATTTGGATGCATACATTGATGTGCTTGTTTTCGTAATGGAGCCACGTCTCTACTTACTTTCTTAACCAACTTCTTTTGATCTTTTATTTCCGACACAAGCTCCTTGGGTTGAATGGTAGAAGTAGTAGGATTAGTTGGATTGATATCAACAGACAAAGCTTGTGCACGTTTTGCAATGGCTTCATGAGTGACCACATGATTCTCTAATCGTGGAATGGTTGGATGGATAGATGTACTCATATAAACACCTATGGGAGAATAAGTGGGTATGGTAGGGTAAAATTGATTGTGGGGCAAAGCGCTTGACATCAAATTTTGTTGTGCCCATGATTGGTTTACCATTGAGGTTTGATTGTAAGCCCCTAGTTGTCATACCATTGGAAATTGCTCCATCCCATAACCTTGTGGCCTTAATTGTTGATCTACAATCATAGTTTTCGTGTAGGCCAAGGCAAGATTAGTAACCAAAGGATTTGTCCTAGTAAACATGGCAAGCAAGGGATCCATTGCCCCAAAGTATATTTATAGAGCACTGCTCTCCTCAATAGTATACGGAGCAATCAATATCGCATAGAGCTTCCAAAATCTCATGCTGAATGTTCTCAATGGCTCATTAGGTTCCCTCTTGCAAGACACAAATTGTTGATAAATCGTGACAGGATCAATGGGCAACCTAAATTGATTGATAAAAGCAGTTTCCAATTAGGCCCAAGATGTAATAGAGCCAGTGGGTAAATTGATGTACCAATCAGATGCAACCTCATCTAGGCTCCCAGGAAACAATCTACATGCCACATCCTCGTGTTCGACATTCCACCTAACTAGGATATCTACATAGGACTGAATGTGCTCTTCGACTAATATTGTACCATTGTGCTTAAACTTGGGCAAAATTTTCTCTATGCTATTGGGTAAGTCATGAGCATATCCACTAATGTTCAAAGGATTACCATGTACCCCCTACCACTTTCGAGTATTTGTAGCCATTAGTGAAACTCAAAGAATAACTTCATAACCAATTTGTTAGTTGAATAACCATTTCTTACAAAGAAGCATGAAATGACTAACCAATCTCAAATGTTTAACATATGAATAATCATGTTAGCATGAACCAAGAGATATGTATCCATTAAACCATGAAATTGAAGAACATTCTCGAATTTGCAACATGTTAGAATTAATGCATCATCATATATAAAGAATGTTAGAATCAATGAAAGTAATCATATGGAAACAAAACCTCGTTAGTCAAGACCAATGTTTTTAGATAAATATTTCAAGTAACATGAACAATCTAGCATCTAAATAGAAATAAAATAAATCCATTCCAATCCTCCTAGCTCCCAAAGTGTTGAGTGCTAAAGGATGCCAAAGATGCTAATCAAATGAACTTGAAATATTTAGCAATTAAAACTCTTGAGTAACCATGAACAATCCAAAAGTGTTAGATCAATAAATACCAATGCATGAATTGCTTAGCATAAATAAAATAAAGTAAACCAATTCAGGCCCTCCTTCTAGCACCAAAATGTTGAGTGTTAATTTTACCTAATTGTGAAATTACACTCTCCCTCAGGATTTTGATCCCAAAATCCCCTCTTGCAAAGAAGTTAAACAAACAACTTCTCCAAGGTCTCCGCTATATTAGCATTTGCATGTGTATTAGTAATCTCAATAAAGATATATCAATTCAATGCTAGGAACACCTTAGTGATTGCAAGTAACTGTAAACAAGGGGCATGTGTTGGTTTATTTTATCATGCTACTTTAATGATTGTTCATGAAACCAAATAAAAGCAAATGTTAATTGGCCCTCATATGACCATGATGTAGTGCCTTAATTCCTTTTATCTTGAAGATTTTAATGTAGATTTTATCTTCCCTTCTTAGGTAAGTTTTAAACAAGTTTTATCTTGCATTAAATCTTACTTTAAATATGAAAGTAAAGATTAAATCTATCTATGAATGTAAATCCAAAATGATGAATAGGCTCATTGAATGTAGCTTCTTATCATGAATATTAAGATAGCCTTTAATATGATTAATAAATTATCCCTCTTTGGTGAAATTAGTTTTCACAAAGAGATAATAATTTATTGCCTTAAAATAGAGGCTTTAAAATGTCACTTTAATTATCCCTCTTAAATGAAATCAAATTTTCATAAAGAAGAATAATTTAATGCTTTGAAATAATAACCTTCAATGTAGTGCACAAATTACCTCTCTTTCATAAAATCAGAATTTTTATAAAGAGAAGGTAATTTAGGGCTCCAAAATGGTAGCTATGAAATGCTATTAAAATTCACCCCCCTTTGACGAAATTGAAATTTTCGTAAAGAGAAGTTTATTTTATGCTTGCAACTGAAGTGTAAATCTGACTAAAAATCATATTTAGGCCTTAAAATGAAAATTCAAAAATTTTGAAATTTTAAAAATCTGCAACAAAACAACAACTTTAACTAATTTTTAAAAATTTTGAAATGACTCCGGAGCAAAAATGTCTAAATACAAAATGAAGCTTTAAAGTACGTTCTATGCATCCGTGCAATTATTTTTGGATTTTGAAAATTTTTCAATTTTTATTTTAATCTCTGAAAATTAAAAAAAAACTGCAAAAATAAAGTTAGAAAATTTAAAAAATGAAAAAAGAAAACAAAAAATGCTACAGCTTCAAATTTCTCCATAGATCCTGCAAGCATAAAATTATGCACAAAAACCAGCATTAACGTTACCCTATTACGCAGTCAAACAATTAATGTGGTGCGAGCTTCTAAGGAAAGGGTGCAATAAAATGAAAACAAAAACAGATCAACCATTAAAGAATGCATAAAATCTGATCTTCTTCATCTTATTGCAAATAAAAGGTATTCAATATTCCATGGGTGTGTAGAAATTACAGCCCCTAAAATAGGCATCAAATGGAGAAAACAGCCCAGCAGTTTGACAAACAACTTTCAAAAATCTGGCCCAACATGGTGCAGTCAGTTCTCAAAAAATCCAGCCCTTGTGCCTTCCTTTGCATCAGTTTTTAAGGTCATTTATGAAACCCTTCGTTTTCATTTCTTCTTCAACTCTTTGTTTATTTTCTCACTGTGGTTGTTTTTTTTCACTCGTAGGTTTTCAAAACCCCTTTTGTTTTTCATTATAAATGGACGGTTATAAAATGCGTCACTTTATTACGCATGGTGAATATATCCAATTTATTTTATTTTAAAACTTTCGCTCTTAAGTCATGCTTTCATTCCTTTATGAGCACAACATCCCTATGTACCCTTTGTCAAGGGTTATAAGGTCTTGAGGGATTATAAACAAAACAAAACAAAAATATATATATATATATCCATTTCCTTTTAGTGGGGATGCCTCCTACCAGATTAGCAAACCCCACGCTCCGCACATAGACATCCTTTTGATAACGTATATGCCAACCTGAACATATTCGATAGTCTCGTCGGTTACATCCTTGGCAGACTGTTATGTTTAATTTGCACAGTCATGTTGTCATTTTACTATTCTTTATCGACACTTATCTATCGGTAATTTGTTGCCACTGTTAAACATATCATAGCGTATTGGCTATTGTAATGCCTCCTCGATGTATTTGAACCTGTCGTTGGCCTCGGCATCATTGCTGACCTGCGTCCCCATGTCTGTTGTGGGTCCCCCGGTGTAGACAAACCCTAAGCTATCAGATTGCTCACAACACTGCGTCGTTTATGTTGAATGGTGTGCACCCAATATTCTGTCTTTCCACATTGACTTTTGACATGTATTGCCTTTCAATGCCATCATCCTCTAATGCTACGATCATCGCTCATCGTCATTAACTTTGGTTTTGAGGCGATATCTTCGCCTCGTCTTCGACTATTTCTTCATTTAAAAATATGTCTTTTACCCATTGCTCTTTCGAGGAATAATACATCACTTTGTCTTGCCATTATATGCAAATTTTATTACACAATATTAAATCAAAGATATATAATGTTTTTGAAAGGTTGCAACTGTGATATAACCAATAAACATCTTTGTGATAGGCAACTGTAGTGAGCCACTTAACATTTCAAGCTATACCCATCGAACCTCTCCACTACATGGCTCCTTTTTTTGTGATCCCATCATTATGCTGCCAATGATGTTGTTCATGTATCTACCACGGCTAAAACAAGTCTCTGTCAAACCAAGCTGTCATCGATACCTAACATTCATGCCCCGTCGAAGACATCCACTGCCATTCGTCTAAGGATGCGTCCACCTTCTCAGCATCGTTTTTGTCCTCCATCGCTACAGTGGACCATGCAAGCCACTCACCTGCACTGCTTCTCCACTCTGCGGTTTCTTCCATACACTGTCATACCGAACATAACCACCGTCATCATCTCCATCGTGGTCCAAACTTGTGATGATGTCCCCATTTCGTGCCTATTGCCTGATTCTAGCTTCCTGCACGCACTGTCAATGACCACTGTGTCTTTTCTCATAACACATATTGTTGATCACTGTTGTATAGCCGCATTCCAAATCCTTTCTCGACGTTCACGTGTGCTCTTGAAGTGAGCGCGCTGCTCGCCGTTGTCTGTATCGTCACTTGTCGAATCCAAATCGCTACCAATGCTCCATTAGGGGTCTGTTGTCATCCAAGTCATTTTTCTATGCCTTTATTGGAGGTATCGTCTACTTGGTATTATCTAGAGATTTGATCTCACCAAGTGAATCATAGGTGTCGTCCACATACTGGTTTTCCTCTAACAATTTTGGCATACTGTGCACCATCTTCATTTTGTTATCGTGGCCACTAAAACCAATACCACATCCCATCGACATCTCCACATAGGTTCACCGAGCACACATCATCTGCCAATCACCAGGCATGGACCCACTTTGTCGCACCTAAAAATGGGACCCCACGTCAATGCACTACTGCCTAGCTAGCTTGTGCTGTAGGGTGTCCTCATCAACCACCGTTGTGGTCGCGTATTGGTTCGATATCTGCATCTGAGCCCCATGCTAGCACCTATCATCGATTAGCTACGAGAGTCGGCATATCCCGTTCAATCTTCGCTACGTCTAAACTGGTCACACCATTCAGCTCCACGTCATCGTCATATCGGCAGCTTCGTTCATCGCTGTCGACGCCTACGAATTTCCACCTGCATGCCATAAGCAACCCATATTAAGCTTCACAATATAATAGTGCACACATGATGATAATGAGACTTAAAACCATGTAACACCACAATGCTTGCATTCTATGAAAAAGGAATTTGATTTTACCACACTTTATTCAATTATTAATATAAAAATATATATTTTTATATATTGTTACTTTTATTTTGAATCTTCATATTTTTATTTATATATTTATTTATAATTATATATATAATTATATTTTATGATTTTATTATTTTTTATTTTGTTTTAATATGATTTAATTAAATTCATATGTTTAAACTTAATTAAATCAAAACAACCCTAAAATAAAATAAATAAATAAATACAATCCTAAACCACATACAAAAGCATTTACAAATGAATGCAAGAAGGATACTCAGCCCCACACCAGCCTACAAGAACAAAAAAGGAGATACTGAACAAACATACAAGTTCACCTACATCAACCCTCGATAATTTGTCAAAATCATCACTCAAAGGACACGAAACTCGTCAAACCTCGTCCTTGAATTTATAAGCAAATAAAAGGGGCATTGATCAATCATGCAAACCTTAACACTTTTATTGCAAACTTATGGAAAATATCCTACAAGAAAAGAGGAAACCTCCGAAAATCAAATTTTTAAAAGGTGGGTCTCCAAATTTTGGGGCTAGTTGTGGAGCAGCCACAACAGTGCCAAAATCTATAAGAAGGCACCTTACTAAGAACAGAGCATCAAGCCAATCGAAATCAGCAAAAATATTTTCCATGGGAGGATGATCGAAGAATCATACGCTCAAAAAGCATGAGCCTAATGGCACTCAAGGGATTAGAGGAGAAGTTTGTAATCGGTTCGAGGCAGTCGGGTGGATGGATTACTGTTGCCTAGTCAACCAATACCTGGATATAGATGTAGCAAAAGAGTTTGCTACCATTGTGAGAGGAGGGGTTACCTGGTTGCATGGACTAGAGATTCTAGTCACCCCAGATCACATCGCTCTTGTCACCGATCTCCCCCTCACTAGGGAGTGCACATATAAGGACAGTGCAGCAGTCCAATGCATAGAATTATTGCTTGGACTAAAGAATGTTCGATTCGACCATGGGGGGCTCCAAAATCAGGGACTCCCGATGCACTTGAGGAAGCTCTTCGAACAGGTTGTGAGATACTTAACATGCAATGAGAAGTACTCACACCTAAACTCGAACCATATACAGTTCTTAAACCACTTTGTGCACGGGCGAGAAATTAACGTCCTATTCTATCTGGAAAATGCCCTGCAGGATGAGGCATCATGGTACCAAAGAGGGGCAGTCTCTACCCTAACTCATCATGGGCTAATTACAGCCCTGATACACCACATGGAGGAACACAGGGGAAGCTCATCGGTGATAGGGGTTGAACACTCTGGTGTGCAGGAGAAGGTGGCAACCGAAGCAGGGCAAGAGGTCAAATTATGAAAAGTGATCGAAGAAGAAGGGACCAAACATTCCAATACACAGGGGAAGGCGATAGCAGAGATAGGATACGAGGTCGAATTAGGGGGAATTCCCGAAGAGGAACAACCTCAAATTTTAATGGATGCTACGGAGGAAGAGCAGATTTATCTGCCAAATTATACGGAGGATAGGTCGAAATCCTCTAACCTCGAACCCATAGCTCGATGAACGGAGCGCATAGGTGGTTGGAGACACCTACGACGACTAATTTTGTCAAGCAAGGAAGAAGAGGAAGATGTGAAGGTTAGGTTCACAGCCCAAACCCTGCAGAATTTGGCCGCTCATAGTCCACAAGACTCGCAGTCTTTAGTAAGCCTGCAACAACAACCCAAGGTGCCAATGGGAGAGGATTGCACTAGGTAGAGTGAGAACTTCACAACGTAGGTGTTTTTTGAGGAATTCAAGGATATGGTCATGAGAAAAATTCAAAGGTAGGAGGCCACCATTGCCCAATTATAGCAACTAATCCAGCAGCTCAGGGCATAGAACCAATAGTTGCAGGTCAGGGCGATTGAGATATGGGATGCCTCTACCCAAACAGATTGGGTAATTGAGGTGCCCACAAATTCTCCAACCTCTCCAGAGAGGGTAGTCTCATCCGGGGCAGTTAGGTCAAACGTTTGAAATGAAGAAGTAGAGGTAGGAGAGGTTTCATGCGCCTTTGACAGAGCAATTGCAGAGGAACAAAAGAATTTTGCTTTTCAAACAGAACCCCTATTATCAACATTGATTATGATAAGGAGCCTTCAGGGTAGAGCCAAGGGCAATACCCTAAACTCGAGGCCAATAAGGAATATTTGGAGCACCAAGTACCCAAAATTGAGGGACCATTACCTGAAGAACCAGAGGAGCAGGAGTGGGGTGACCAAGGAACAGGGGAGACAACCATGAGGGACCTAAGACCAGAGGGTCAGGTTCTTGGGTCCTCTAACAAGGAAGCATATCCCATGGGAAAGGAAGATATCCCCACGTAGGTCATCGTAATACCAGATAAGAGAAAGGGGAAGGTGCCTCAAACATTGCAAAAAAGGGCCAAAATAAAGGCCATAGTTACATTCCCTGAACTGAACCCCCACTCAAACAAATAATGGAAAGAAGGCATGCAGGCCTTCATTGAGCGAAAATAAAATTTTGAAAAGCTTTGTGAGGAGTTAAAAGTGGTAAAGGCAGCTTGGAAAGTTGCCAAGAAGGCCAAAAGAGGGCCTAGCATCTGTGTGGACCCTACTACGGTTGATCGATTTTGGAAGATCTATGGTTTGTCACAGGGCCAACCCTCCAAGATGAGGAAATAATTGGAGAGACGGGGGGTATTCGGATCAAAGGTAGAGGTAGTAGTGATTGTAGAAGAAAATTTTGGCCTCACCCCGAAAGAAATTTGGCTTATAAGGCCAGCATGGTCATTCGAAATAGGGACAACTTCGATATTCCATTCGAAGAATTATGCCCTCAACACGTTCACATGTGGTAGGAAGTAGAGGCGACATTCTAGAGAGGAGATACGGTGGTGGTCGCAGCTCCCAACATAGGCGCTGGGTCGAGCATGATAGGGAGGCGTAGCCAGCACAATAGGAAGCCGACACAGAACAAAGGCCAACCTAGTGTAATCAAAAACCAACTCAGTCGGAGGTCAGCACAACCCAAGAACGCATCGCAACAAACCAGGACCCCTTAGTATAAATGAGAGCCTTAGGATGAAGGGAAAGCTAAGGCCGCTAGTAAGAAAAGGAAATAGGGAGAAGTGGTCTATGTGACTAAGGTGATTACTGGTTTCAGGTGCCACGAGGGCATGGCATATATTAGGCATGGGGGGATGATGAGCATCAGATATGCTCATGTTTTTGTATATATACTAATGGTTTTTGCATGACAATATATCATGAGTTGTATATTTTTATGAATCATTATGTATTTATTTAATGAAATCATGTGTATTATCTAATTTGTGCATGAAGTGTGTTTTGTGTAGTTATTCGCCTGATTTTTCATCTTTTGCTCAGTCGAGGTCCTACATGGACCTGACACACTTTCGCTTCATAAGACTAAGGCATACTCAAGTAGGCGCCTGACTGAGGTAGGTGCCTTACTCAAGTAGACGCCTTACTGAGGTAGGTGTCTTACTCAACTAGGTGCCAAGCAGGCGCCTTACTCAAGCAAGCGCCAAGATTATGTGTGTTGATCGGACGACTATAGAAGGACCCCATTGACCACCGTTCCATGTCATCTATGGGAAACTGCTAAACGAACGAGTTGTCCCAGGCGAAGTGGATGAACACGTAACCACTCAACAAAGCAAAATTCCAATAAAGTAGAAATCATCTGATTTCCAAAAAACGACGAAAAGTTGCTTATCGCGCGCCTGTTACAATAACTAAATTATTCTAGTTTAGACTGTAGCCATGATGCCTATTGTAATAGAAATGCAATAGGGAAACCTGTGTGTGTTATATAAACACACGAACTTCTTTGTATCAGGGGAGGCAAATATTTTAGAGAACATTGTCGCATGTAATATTTCATCGCACTATCAATAAAAGCTTGAAAGTTCTTCCATTTGCATATTGTCTTCGTGATTCGTTGGGCGGGATATGTTGGAGCTCGGGTCCACTCCAAGCTAGTATTCCTCCCTTGCTTCTTAGTTATCTTCGTAGATTTAATTATGCATTATAGTATGTTTATTTCTTAGATTAAATATATTTGCTTTAGCATGGTGTGCTTTTTAATTACGTAAGGGTGTTTACCGCTTTCAGTGTGGAGTGTTTATTTTTATGTCTTTATTTATGCATAAGTTTTATTGGTGTGGATAAATCAATTGCTACTTTACAAACACCCCCAATGATAGTTGAACGGATTCATATCAAAAGCGGTAGTGTGAGCAGTCTCAACCGTGGCACTTCAAAAGTCTACGAGCTCTCTGGTTTGACAATTTAAATGCGAGGGCTGTGACATAAATTGGACAAATTTAACCAGTGTTTTACCTCCAACATTAATGAATAAATTGCGCATTTAAAAATACCATCATTAATGAAATTAATTGGACATTTAAAAATTTCATCATTAATGAATAAATTACGCATTTAAAAACGTCATCATTAATGAAATAAATTACACATTGAAAAATGCCATCATTAATGAATTAAATTGCGTATTGAAAAATGCCATCATTAATGAAATAAATTGGGCATTTAAAAATACCATCATTAATGAATAAATTGTGCATTTAAAAATGGTGAGTTCGATGGACCACGATCAATGGGTAGAACAAGCGGTGGAGACCAAAAGCAAGGGCGATCAGTAGGAAAACGGTGCGAGGACCGAGGAATCACCAAGAAAATAGAAGCTAAGAGGACGTGTAGGAAACCACAGAACCAATCAAGCGGCGGTGGCAATGAAAAAATACATGAAAACATGAGATCGGAACTCCAAAGCCGCGAAGATGTCGAATCAAGATGCGAAATGCACGGAGACACTAAAATGTTTTGTGATGGGGGTCAAAAACAAGAAACCAACGTCCCAGAGAAGAGTCGTCGATCGAGAAAATGATAGTAGAGAGGTTGTGGATGAACTGGTAGGCCATGAAGTACAGTAGACACGATGATAGCGATAGAGATATCATCTTGTTCTTCAACAGCAATGACTTTTAGTTATTTTGGATCTGCAACGTTTAGAGGGACATGATCTGCAACAAAAACATCTTCAATATCAATAGGAGCAACATCGTCTAGTGGTAAGACATTGGGCATGTCGCCTAGAGATCCTGGTTCGATTCTAGGTGTTGCTACAAATTCTTCAATATTTGGAACTAGTTTAGGATTTGGTTCTTCATCAATGACATCTTCATTAGCAGTGACAATGATTTTAGCTTGAAGCTGCTGAAAATTGACAATCATTTCTACATGGAATTGTTGAAGTTTTACGGTGAGGTCGATAAGTGAAATGGTCGAACTCGACATCATACCATCAAATACGAAAATGAACAATGGTCACAAACAAAGAAGGTTAGAAAATGAAAAATCCAATATGAATGCTCGGATCAAGAGCTGAGGGTCAGAAGTTAGAAGGGCCCTAGCTAGTTGAGAGTTTTCAAAAATAGGAGTGTTTGAAAGTGTTCACGACAAAGAAAGAGCGTTCATCCATCAAGATCTAGGGGTTGGATTTCTCATTCCTTTCTAAACCAATCTGGTCTCAAGAAGAGGATACTTTCCAAAAACCCTTGCACCTTGCTCTGATACCAATGATGTGGGAAGAACACTCAAGAGGCAAACATGAGAATGACACGATGAAAAATTACAATTGTATTCAATCAAAAATATATTTATAGACATGTCTGCCTTTACAAGTTGATATTTAATGTGCATGATCCATGTGGGTATTAAATGCAATACATCATGATCCATGTGAAAGTAATAATATTAGAGAATATAATATTAATCCCTATCATCTTATGAAAAACGATTACTACAAAAATTTAGGAAATGTCTTTTAGTTATAGTTAAAAAGTATAACTTTGAGAAACAACTGTAACATTATAACCAAGTAAGGATTGTAACATGTCAAGTTTAATTCTAAAGCTAAATTGATCATGGTGATGAAGTTAATAGGTTGATTCTGAAAGGCCAAGGCAAGGTCTTAATTTTATCTTGAAAACTAGAATTGGATTTAGAAAGAGAGATTTAGAAATGAATCTAATGCACTATCACATCCCATAGAGATTAGAGCAGGTATATTTTCCATTGTTATTTGGAATAATAAAATTTCAAGTATGTTTGATAAATAAAATGGAGAAGCTAGTGAATAGACTATATAACCTATTTGGTTGTAAAGTGATCCTAAACGACATACTAAGAATTTTTTTTATTATCAAATATTGATTAATTATTAAAGAGTAATAAAAAATAACCATATTGGGTTTCTTTTTTTGGATAGAAATGATAAATAGACATAAATTTTGTTGATATGTTTTGTATTTAATTGTTGATAGACCATATATAAATCAAAATATCTTGAAAGATAAATAAAATTTTAAAGAATTTTTATGCTATTTGCATATTTACAAGATTATTGCATTCAATTGGTTACATAGTTATCAAAGTAGATGCTAGTTTGAATCAACAACATGCACTAGCATGTGATATTTCTCAATGGATCTTTGTTTGGAATTGTTTTATGTAGTTGGTTATTATTTGATAGGAACTCTAATGCAAAATTTGTTGACTTCTACATATTTGTAATGTAGTGATGTGATAGGTCTTTTGAATAAAACCCTTATCATTCCCAAAATTTTCTATAGTAATGTTGTTTAATATGATTGCACATATTTTATAAAATAAGACTTGTATCACATTTTTTAAATATTTGCTTGATTGTAAAATACCCAATGGGTTATCAAAGTTTAATTCTCTTGTTACGTTGTCAAATGATTATAGCAAACACATCTATTGAAACTGTGATACGACTAACCAAGTTAATCTTAGATTATTTATTTTTATATATTTTTCATCAATAGTGACCCACTTGTTGCTATTTTGATATGTTTTTTTTTGTTTATTTACATCATCATGTGTACTTTGTAGTTTGTTCTTTTAACTAATCTTGAAAAGTTTTTGAATGTTATTACTTAAGTTGCTCTCTTGTTATATCCTTATGACACATTTTGTTTCATGAAAGGATTTTACAATGCAAAATTATACACTCATTCCTATACCCAAAATAGGATATATTGATTGAATACTGCTCAACCTTTTGTAATGCAACCATTGTGATTAATAAGTTTAAAAGCACATGTGTAGCCATGTCATAAAGATACTAAGGCAAAAATGTAATTTGATTGATTTCAATATAAAAACTTTGAAAGACTTCTAGTAGTCTTGCCTATATATGTTATAGATTGGTGGTCCATTTTTTTTTCCTAATTTTTTTTTTTGTAATTTTTTTTTTTGAGTTTGAAAAAAAATTACAATGCTACGGGTATGAAGTACCCTCAAGAATTTCTAAACTAAGAGGAGTATTGGCCTCCTTGTTGTAATATGTTACAATCAACTTACAATCTAGAAACAAAATCCTAATAACATGACTGACATGTGGAAAGCAAGAATAACTTCTTGATCAATCACAATTCTTGAATGACTCTTACTTGAGTACTAAAATGACTCAGGTTTCAATTTTGAAGACATGCTATTTTAAATATTTTCTTTCTAAAAAATAAAGGCAAGGGACCCTTTCAAAACCCTTTTTTTTTGTTGTTATTTTGATATGCATTTATTTTCTTTGATATCACCATGTGTACTTTATAGTTTTTGTACAATATTATCATATTTTTATAATGCTAAAAACTATTCAGATATGAATTTACTTCTAGAAGTCTTATTTGATATTTATCCCTCCAGGATTTTTATTTGTTTTCAATGAGTTTACACATGTTTTTATGATGGGTCATGGTCCCTTCATACTAAGTGGGGTTTGAACCTTGGACCTCTCAAAGAGAAGTCAAAGCCCTTACCACTACAGTAAGCTTGCAACTATTTATAATGAGTTTACACAATTTTTTATGAGGGGTCCTAGTCCCCTCATACTGAGTGGGGTTTGAACCTTGGACCTCTCAAAGAGAGGCCAAAGCCTTTACCATTATAGTATGCTTGCAACTATCTAGGCTTTTGATTTTGCAAGGTGGCTTATGGGATTAAAACTAGGTTGCATCAAAATTACACTAATCATATCAATAATAAAGCACAACAACCTTGCAAAACCAAGGTTATATGGTTGTGTTCTAATCTAATTATACATCATTTTGAACAAAACAATAGTATATGAAGGATATGACTTGACGCTAAATTTTGTTTTATAAGTCACCAATTTGGTTGACATATATGTTATTTTTTATTATTTTTGTTGAAGATACTTTAATAGCAAAAGCATACAATTGGGGCAGAATGGGGGCCACCCTCCCCATGATTGGAACTTGGGTCTCCACAATGTGAATCTAATGTCATACCAATGCGCTATCCTAAGAGGGACATTTATTCTATTACTTGCACTATTTTTTTTTTTCTGAAAAACAATATTATTTAAATTTCTACTTAAATTTATCATATTTGTAATTTTTAAACATTTATAACTTTTTTACCTGCAATTTGGATCAACACTACGTTTTTTCACTTATACTATTTTTTTAAAAACAATATTTTTTTTGCTTAAGAAAAAAGGGTTGCACTTGGGTCCCAACCCTTGACAAAATTACAACTCTCTCCTTGAGAGTTTACAAACATATCCAATTCTCATCTCAATTGAGATGCTATAGCTAAATACCTACATCATTTTTAAAAAAATATATGAATTCTTGATATTAATTTTATGAGTCTTCTTCAATTTTCTTTACAAATACAAATATTTAACATCCTTTTCTTAACATTTTCCAATTTTGTTTATCCATCCATCCAAGTGAAATCTTGATTAGTGATGGTCTTTCATGATGCCAAGCTGCCATTATGCCATTTGAATATCCATAACTGCTCTGTTGGCTCCATGCTCCTACTGCTTTGCTCTAATAATTTGAGCAGTTGGTCTTATTGTTCCCTAATGTTACTGCACCCCTTCGAAATCCATAACCATTATGATTTTTTATCAAACATTGCCATACTTGATGTCTTTCTAACTCAATGTAGATCTATAAGATTGATGCCTTAAGCCATACCTCCAAGATTGTTGCCTCTCAATGTCGCATGGGTGTCGATATGTTGCAACCTTAACCTTACATTCTATTTCCTTTGATTCTTTAGCAAATTGTTTTTTTTTCAATTCTTCTTCATAATCTTCTCTTATGCCCTTCTCTTGGTGTGTCCTTGTACACTTATGAAAAGACTTCCTTGGACTTTGTTGCTACTTCTTCCATGGACTCTATATGTGTTGCTACTATAATTTCAACTCTTGAGTCTTATGTTAGTTCTTCAACTTGTTCCCTTACCATATTTGCTTCTTGTTTCTCCTTGGATCCTTGCTTCTTAAGCTTTTTCCTTTTAAATGCATTTATGAACATGCACATTGTCATTTGTATTTTTCCTTCTATTATATCCTCTTTATTCATTTCTTTTAGTTCTCTCTGAAATATTTTTATTTTTTTCATATCCTTTGATGGTGACCTTCAAATTAGCTATCTTTTTATATGGGTCCCACTGACTCAAGAATGCATGCTCCATTTCATCCCAAGTGTAATTATAATTCCTTTCCTTAAAAACACTTGCCCACCAAACATAAGCTTCCTCTCTTAAAATTTTTATAAGTTGGATTTGCCAAAAATGATCACCAAAATATAGAGATCTAAACTTCTTCCACCATTCTTGAGCATCCATGTCATCATTTCCAGTGAAAACTGGTAACTCCATGATCTTTAATCCCAAACCCATGATCTTTAACCCAAAAAATTTCTAAAGCAATTAGGGTTTGAAAAAAAACTAGGGTTTAAAAAAAAATTAAATCTCCTTTATTTCTCACTATCAACAAATAATTATGTAGATTTTCTTAAAAAACAAATTAAATTACAATTGATTTGCTTACCTAATTGGCTGAAATATCTGTAAATTTATATTTTGCACTTTGAATTTTTTCACTATCTTGTTCTAGACGACTAACTTTAAAAGGTCGTAACTCCCTCAATACTACCACAATGCATAAACTTAAAGTAATAAAACAACTTGAAAATTATAAATAGCAACAACTCAAATTCAACGATATGTCAAAGCCCAGGTATTTCTTCTGATGAACTTGCTAGTATTTTTTCATAAACTTCAGCTTATCCTGTGATAAACCCTTCTAACTTAGCGGAAACAAAAAAAAAATTACTTTTTATTAAATTTATTATTTTTTACACCTGCACTTTTTTCAAGCATCACCATTACCTAACCTTATGATAAAATAATTACACTTTCTATAAAATGTAGTCTTTATTTTAAAAAAATAATTATATAGGATTGAAATGTGTCCCAATCATATTACATTATAATCACATACATACGGGTATTAGAACAACCTCTATAATATGTATATATCTTTTAGTAAGATTTAAACCCAAGTCTCCTCTTTAAAAGCCAATAAATTTGACCAATCAAACTTATATCATTTAATATTTTTTATATATTTTAATGTTAAATCCAATGTTTTTAAACTGTTAGAAATGACATTGCACCTTGCATAAAATAAAAATACATTTTAAAAAACTATATTTTATATTCATAAAATTAAAAGTTAAAAAAAATCCAAGGTTCAAATCGAATGAAATAAAAATTGTTCATCTTTGTTAAATAAATATTAAATATTAAACATATATTAATGTAGACACTAAAATCACGTAAATCGGATAAGACTGCTAATGCATCACATATGCCACTCTTATCGACATCATATGGCCCCATTGGGCAGCCCTCTAGGGTAATATAGAGCTCCATAGCACTTTTGGGAAGGTTCCCAGTAGTTTTGGGAGGTTTTGGGGCATATCCTTATGACCATCCCACCAAGGGACGGTCACATATGGTGACCGTCCCACCCAGGGATGGCCATCCAAAATCGTCCCTAGGTGGGACGGTCCCTAAACAGACACCCCAAAAGTCAAAGGGGAGGAGAAATGGCAATCAATTACTACCATATTCCTCGCCCAATCATCCAAAATTGATTGGGAGCCTATCATTGAGACCAGGAACTCCCAATTAGAGGCCCCAAATGGGCAACCTCTTCCACCCAATCATGGCAAGGGTTTTGACAAGTGGCGGCACTTGCCTTGCATGCCAATACTTGCCCCTTTGCCCTAGATGCCCTATTTGGGCTATAAAATGAGGTGTATTCACCCAATTTCAAGAAGAAGAGTTGAAGCATTTGACAATGAAGTGCTGCCCAATTCTACCCTCACATTTGCCATTGCAATTTACCCTCACTTTTCCTTGAAACCCTCTTCATTCGAAGGTGCTTTCAGGGGCATCCCAAATCCACTAAAACCATTCCAAAACCAGTCATATTGGAGAGCAATTTGACCCCATTTGTTGACATAACATCTAGGAGAGTTTAGGACCAGATCCCATTGGAATTGGTGATAAATTCCAAGCAGATTTGTAACCGTCCCACCTAGGGATGGTTAGTAGTAGCTAGTTGCACCTGCTAGGGATGGTTAGAAAATAGTAGGGAATTTTGAGTAAATTCCACCATAGGTCATTTAGGAATGTCTAGATTAGCCTTCCATCCAAATTTGGTGAGATTTGGAGTTGTTTTGATGGTCCAATTAGAGGTTTCATTATTGCAGGTCTAGTTGTCCCTGTCAGGGACGGTCACTATTTCTGCTAACAATTTCCCTTCAATTCATGCTTAGATATTTCCAAAACCATCTAGATAACATCATGCTTGAATTATAGATCATTTGGAGTTATTTTGATTTATTATAGATAAGTTTTGTTATTTCTAGATTCATGCTTTCTATGTTTTCAAGGTTTTATATCTATAAACACATATGCTATTAACCAATTTCAATCCCTTGTGTGTAGGTGCAGGTATTCTAGATAGGAGGGAGGAGCTAAGAGGCACATAAGGATAGGCCCAAGACTAGCTCTCAAGTGTGGGATGCGAGATGAACATTAGAGCACGCCATTAAGACCTTGCAAGGGATTAGATCCCTTTGCACATTGTAATGTTGAAATGTATCAAATTATAAAGCCCTCAAGGGGATGTATTGTAATCTTATTTGAATCCATGAGTTAATAAAATACAAGGAGAAATCCACCTCTTTTATTGCATATTACTCTTCATTTCAATAGATTACATCATTATGCACTTTCCCTTTGAATGCTTGCTTTAATCTGCTTTACATTGCAATAAAGAGCCCTTAAGGCGATGTTGTAAATTTTTCTTCTTCAGTGGCGATCACGGTATTTGAGATTATTTATCTCTCCCCTTTGAATGTGTCAATTTTTTACCTCCATTTTTTGTTTTTAATGTTGCAGGTTTTGACCGTTCTGAGCAGAAACGACCCCTTTTCTGCTAGGTGACACAAGCAGGGATGGCCAGCTAGGTGACACAGCTAGGGATGGCCCCCAAACTGCTAACCATCCCCACCAGGGATGGTTACAAAACTAGAGGTTTTCTACAAAAATTTGCAGAAACAGCAAGTTCTAGGTCAGAAAATACACCCTTCTCAACCTTCAATTTGCATTTATATTGTTCAAATTAGCTGAAATTTCAAATTTTCTTGTCTTTTGCATGCATTAGAAGGTTAGATATCATATTTCTAAATTTTGCATTAATCAAATCAAGAAAAATAGGAAAAAGAATAGTATTTTGTATGCTTTTTTTCTGGTTTGCCTACTTGCAACTTACCAAAAAGAAGGTTAAGTTCATATAGGTTATCAATTTTAGTGGTTTCCTTTTTATGCTACTAACAAGTCTGAATATAAAATGTACTTTCATGCATTTAGTGAATCATCATTGAATGTTGTATTGTTTTATTTCAATATTTTAAAAGGAACACACACACACCACGATCTACTTAAATGTTGGTGAGTTGGACTTCATTCCCAACCACTGATAGAGTTCAATGACGATGGGCTTCATCTCCATCCATTGACTCAAATCCCATGTACCCTATTTTATTGGCCAATATCGACTCCAAGATCTGTCCTAACCATGCAAAATAGCACGCATCCCTCTTCGGAGGGGTGTATCGTTGCGCACGGGGTGTTGGGTGAGGATCGGTAGGACCTATGCTCCCTGATCGGGTATGGATTTCATCTCCATACTTTGGTTGGTTCACGTGACCAGAATTTCAGTATCGGTTGTCGAGCTATGAGTATATAGGTGAAAACCACTTAAACTTTTGAGTATTACATCAACAAAATCAAACACGCCAAGTATTTTCTTTACAAAAGCAACACATCTTGAAACACAACAAACAGTTTAGGAATTCACATTTAAATATTTAAAAGAGATAATCATTTGTATTCTTGTGTGTTTCTATTGATTGTGTATTTGAATCTATAAAACTTAAAAGAGATAATCATGTTGTCTAATTTAGGTGTTTCTTTATTGTTCGGGTAATCAACCCAAGATCCTCGATCTAGGGGTCAAACCCTAATAATAAATAATATTTTTTAAATTAAAAATCTAATTTTTGATTCTGCATCCAACGGATCGAGAATCATGCAAATCGAGCTATAACAAAAAAGTTATTTTGGTTTTATGATTACTCTATTTTTGAAGCCAAAAATAGAGAAAAACTACACTAAAATAGTCATAAAATGGTCTAGACAACTCCAAAAATTGCCAAATTTATTTTTTTGTCTTAGTTAGCTCCTTCTACACCTCTCATAGAAATTTTGAGTCCTAACTCTTCATGCTTCAAAAAATCCCAAAAGTGGGCATTTCCCCACGGGTCCTGGTTGGCCAAATATTCCAAAAATACAAATTTTTGACCCAAAAGTTGATTTTTGGAGCCCTAGCCCATTGTGATCAGCTCGTCACACTGATCATTTTGATATATAACACTTATAACCTTTTTTGGAAGTCAAAATTTTCTTTAGTGTGGGTTCCTTTAGGGTTTGCCTAGTCAACACATTATGACAACTATGCATAGTCGAGCTCAATCATGAGCTAGTGAAGTAAAAAACTATAGGAGAGGACCTGATATACACCTAGGGTAGGGTTAAATGATCATCTTAAGCTTTCAAAGAACCCTTCCCCAAGGTACCAAAACCTAGATGAGTATGATACTCATCGTAGTGGGTGAGTCAATTCTGCCCTACCATTCCTCACTTATGAAGGAAGACCTGAGGAAGATCCTAATTACCCTCGATCACATTATTCCATGCAAGCACGAGGTACCTCTGCCAAGAGAACATCAATGGGTTATTCATGTGATCAAGTGGACTATTCGGTTAGCCAACATCGAGTCCAAGCCCAAACCAGAGATAACCAGCCTACCAAGAGGCCTAGTAGGGAAGTCTACACTCCCTCTACACCACCTAGAACTCCCATCCAACAAGTGGTAGCAAGCCAGAGTAGGCCTATGCGAAGTTCGCATACGTCATCAACCAACATGACCATGGGGGAGTTAATACAAAGATCCCCCAAGCATTGGGAAACTCTCATGAAGGTTTTAGATTCCATCGAGTTACAACCTCATGATTTGGATGCTTTCACCAACTTTGTGGGATACATACAAATGCACAAAGATCCTATTATATCCTTTCAAAATTAGGATATCAAACCTAGGTCTACCAATTTACCAGACTCTCCTTTGCACATCATTGTGTGCATCAATAGGATCCCCTATAAGCGAGTGTTGGTTGACATAGGTTCCATAATAAACATCATTACCACAACTACACTAAAACATCTCAACATCCCATCTTCACACATTGTGAAATCCACATTCACCTTGAAAGCATTTAATGATGCTTTGTCCTCCACTATGGGCACAATAATCCTACCTGTTCAAGTTGGACAAAATACTATGCCTACATTATTCTATATCTTGGAAGGTGAAAGAATATACAACATATTGTTAGGAGTACCTTGGATGAGAGACATGGAGTGTATCCCCTCCATTGTACATCAATGCCTTAAATACATTCATGAAGGTCAGGTCCATGTGGTTGATGTCGACCCAGACCCCTTCAAGTATTACAATAAGGATGATCATCCACAGGAGTCTACTCATCCATCCACACCTTTGGATACTAAACCCAATGACCTTATCCAGAGTCCAGATTCAACCCCGTGGTTAGTCGTGAAGCTACCTTCACCACCATCGCTAGTACCATCCTCTATTTCTTCAAACGAGGAAGAGTCAAAAGGGCTAACTGCAAAAGCTCTCTTAGCCATTTTTGACACATTAGAAGAAGACCTTCCCACTCCTACCAACAAGGAGGAACCCATGGTGGATACGGATGAATCAGATCATATCATACCATCTTCATCCACCACACTTGAGGACACAATTCACTTGACCAATCTTGAACTTGATGAATGCATAGTACCCGATGTTAAATTCATGCATATCATCGAGTTGATCAAGGATCTAGGTTGTCCTCCTACCGAGTCGCCACCCATTGATAGCATTTTTGATGCACCCCCTGAGCATGGGGGCCAAGTAGATCACCTTGAACAAGTTGATGAGGTAGCCATGACTGGTCCAAGTGCCAATGCATCTTCTCATGAGTTTGTGGGAATGATCAATGTGATGACGGAGAACCAAAGTCCTCTAAATCCATCTAGGCCACTTGCGACTCCATCCAACATTCCATCCATACCACAAGAGATATCATCGATGGATTCGGTCACACCTACTCCATCTCATTCAACATCTCAACAAAATCAAGAACAAGTGTACCCACTACACCAAAGTGGAGATAATCTAGCTACCACAATTGAACACTCTGAGGTGGAACAAGAGCATGAGCTAAATCAAGAACAAGAGCATGTGGATATACTCACTACCCACAATCATCATGAACCATCCACATTTACTCAGACAATTTTGGATAGGCTAGCCAATGTTGAGTTACAAGTGAGTCACCAACACAATGATTTACAACAGATCTTAAATCGACTCACAAGCATTGAGTTACGATTGAGTCATCCAAAATCTCAACCCCCTGATTGTCAGGACCAACCTCCTCCTATGCAATCCAATGTTAAGTCTCAATAGAAGCAGGGGCAAAGGCAACAACACCATCAACCTCGCATATATACACCATTGCCTGAATCTTTGGTGTCACTCTTTAATCGATTATGCGAGGCCAAGGCTATCACATTGCCAGATATCCACCCTTTGGATCCCAATAGGCACAAACCAATGTGGTATCGAGAGAGCCAACATTGTCCTTATCATCAAGTAAATGGTCATAACATTAAGTCATGTATTGCATTCAAGAGCAAGGTACAGGATATGCTTGACAAGAATGATCTTCAAATCAACAATCAATAGATTGACATATGTCAAGACTTGTTACCTATAGATGGGAGTCAAGAAGAGAAATCTAAATAGGTGACTAAGATGCATACAACCTTGTCACCTCATAAAATGAGGCGACCACATTCACCTCATTTAAAGCCTCAACGTCGTACCTGGACTCCATTAGTTGAGCCCATGTCAACCATCCTTCACAACTTGCAAGAAACAAAGGCAATCGTCTTGCCAGACATACCCCTGGTCAACCCAAATAGGTCTAGATCTAGACAATATAGGGAGGATCATTCTTACCTCTATCACTGAATGAAAGGGCATGACATTAGCAATTGTCATAATTTTAGACATGTGGTCCAAGATCTTATTGATAGGGAAGTTGTATCCACAAGCGGGTCACTCATTTTACCCCATCAAGATAGTGGTATTACCCAGAATCCCTTGCCACAATAGGGGAGTCAGTCTCTATCACTCCTCCTAGCCAAGCCAATAACATTGCATCAAACATAGTACATGTTGGGGGTATCCAAGGTGTCACACCTTCCCCACTAGTTACATCACAAGAAATGAAGCAAATTGAGGATCCTAAAGGTATTGCACCTTCCTCGCTTCCTTTGATCACCACAAATGTTGGGGGTACACAAGGTATTGCACCTTCCTCCTAGAATCACAAAGTAATCAAAGTTACAAAAAGCTCCAAAGGTATCTATAAGCCCTTTGGTCAACCTAAAATTCCCTTAGGTAATCTATTATTGTCTAGGTCAATCCAAAAAGCCCCAAAGGCATCTATAAGCCCTTTGGTCACCATAAAATACCCCTAGGCGGTCTATGACCATCTAGGTCAACCTAAAATGCCCCTAGGTGGTCTATGACCATCTAGGTCAAACTAAAATGCTCCTAGGTAGTCTATGATTATCTAGGTCAATCCAAAAAGCTCCAAAGGTATCTATAAGCCCTTTGGTCACCATAAAATGCCCCTAGGTGTTCTATGATCATCTAGGTCAAACTAAAATGTTCCTAGGTAGTCTACGATCATCTAGGTCATCCCAAAATGCCCCAAAGGCATCTATAAGCCCTTTGGTCACCCCAAAATCCCCAATGGCATTCATTAAGCCCATTGGTCAACCTGTATATACATATATATCAAAAATACAAAAATATTGCTTCATTGCACTTCATATAAATTGCATTAGGCATACTCATCATTGCATATATGCATCATTCGAAATTGATCATACATGTCTAGCACCAGGTCTATACACTAGGCATCTATTAAAATCATTGTTATTATATGTCAATATTACCACCTATTTACATTACATATACCATTTACATTTACACTCCATATTATATGTATGTTTCCCATCACTTAGCCATTGTTAGTAAGACATAGTTAAGGTTTTTGGTCACTCAACCATATCTAGTTTTCTTTTCAGATTTTGTAGAAAGCTATCATGATTTTTAGAAGGTAGAATCCTGCTTAGATTATACCTTGTATACATCAAAATCCCAACACATTTTCACATTAATAAATCCAAGTCTAGCACAAGGAAAGATGAAAACTATAAAGTGGTCTAGGTTACTTTAAGTGAAAAAGGTTATCTCGCTCATCCCCCTGTGCGAATGGTTCAAAGATGCTGAGAATTGACAAAAGGACAAGTTCCTCCTTACCCAAAATCCCTTGCCCTACACTAGGGCAAGTATCCAAAAGAGAAAAATCAAACAGTGATTATTATCACTTCAAAATATGCAAAAAGAAATAATGATTATTATCACTTCAGAAAAAGCAAAAATAAACAGTGGTTCTCACCACTACCAAAATCCCTTGCTCAACAAACAAAAATGAGCAACTCCCTTGAATACTTCAAAATTAAAAGAAAATAAGGGAGTCTTGAACTTGAATCCCTGGAATTCTCAGCATTAGAGAACCATAAGGTGATCCTCATTCGAGGTTTGGTGGATAGCCTACTTGTCAATGGTGGTAGCCTTACGCATGATGATATGTCTATCACATAAGCAACTTGCTTATGTACAGACCAATGTTTGAATGTGGATGAGCTAGCTTGTTGTAGCCTATATTACCTAGTGGTCTAATCCAACTAAGTACAAAACTCAGGATAATGAGACTCGTAGGATGATCTCTAGTATAGATGGGCTGAGTGAATCCTGTTTGCACTAGGGCAACCTTATGCGTTATCATGGTAATGAACTCACATGCACACACATGGATGTTGATTATCTTGGTTATCTTAGTAGGTGCATACTTTGTCAAAAAGTCTTGCATAGTTATTATACAACTTTTGATTAGGTAACTAGAGTGTTTGAGTCTCTTAAAAACTACCAAATATATCATATCACATTACATTATCCATTCCATTTTACATCATGTTGTCACATGTTTGTCAAAATTACAAAATCCATTACATAGTGTCATAATAACATGAAAATAATAAAGATACATTTTGTACAGTCTATGGTGCTAGCATATAATGCGTCAAATAGTCATCATAAATCCATCATACAAAATTAAATCACATCATCCATTGCATCATGCATATACACATCTACATATCATCAAATCACATCATAGAATAAATACATGCATCCATGTTAGACATCCATCATAACATCATAAAGCATAGAATATCATACATATCATAAAGTAGTAAAATATGACATAATGATCAAAGCCAAGTCATACATATATATCCATATGTAAATGCCAAAAGCTACATCATAGTCCATAAGCTACCCGTAGGCTACAATAAATGTGAGTCCTCAGACTTCACACTCCAAAAAATCAAAAAGTCCAAAAAGAACTATCAGAGTCTCCTAGCCATGGTCACGCAGGACCGACACCATGACTCTCTCCTCTACCCTTAGTAGGAGTCCATTGCGAGCTCCCAGACCTGCTACCCCTAGATCTGTCCATCCTCCATGTAGAACTAGGAGCCCTCATCCATGCAGATGATTATCCTGTCTCGCTCCTATGACTACATTGTGATCCAATGGCCAATGCTTGATCTGGTATGCACCCCTTAAGGTGCACTATCTCATCCTCCATCATATCCATATAGGTTTGATCCTCTCGACATCGAGTCTGATAGGTCACCACTAAGCCCTAGAGATGTGCCATATCCTCCTGCATCCTAGCTACCTCGCCACCGCTAGACTCCCTATGACTAGGGCCATGTATACCAACCTAGTGCCTAAAGAGTAGCTATCAAAGCTGCCTATCTCTCCATCTCCATCTGTGCACTCTGCACCTGTGCCTGTAGTAGAGCTCTCTCCTCTGAGAAATCTCATCGTACCCTACTGAGATCACCCCACAACTCTATAATCGTAGCATCTCGTGTTGCTAATTGTGCCTGCATACCCTGATCTCCAAGGTCCTCCCCATCAAAGTCTAGTGGATCTTGTACATCAATCAGCTCCACCCTATCCTCTGCCACATGATGATGCACATATCACTCACCTGTGTCTACCTCCTCATCATCTAGAGACTCATCCTGACCCTCCTCATCTGGAGCACCCCTAGCTGCATCCTCTGCTCTAGTAGCTGCATCCCCTCCTAGTGGTCCCTCTCCTCACCACTATCGTATGACCCACCAAGCATCATACTCCTCTATCGTACCTATATCATCCAACTCAAAAACTACCACCATAGGATCTGACTCCTCTCCTAGTGCCTCCATAATAGGCCATGCTAGAGTCCTCTCATCCCCTTAATGATGATAGATCATCGGCTCCCTAGGCAACCCTTGGCATAGCCCAAACTATCATAGCATACGATCATAAGGGAAGTACTCTCGCTCCATCCCATGTCACCCTATCAACCACCTACCTCATCGAACTTGACGTAGTTGTGTCTCAGCCTCCCTCCATGCAAGATAATCCCTATAGGGTCTCCATACAATGTCTACCACTCTAAGCCATGCAAAAGCCTCTACATAATGATCAACCTTCCCAGCGTGTCGACGACTATGGCCTATCTCACGTGACCTCTGCCATAGCATCCCATAACCAATCTCCCTATCCGGTAGCTCTGCTCGAGTAGTCCATGGTAGTCCCCGTGGTCACTCCACAACAATATGCTGCCAACCCCAAACCTGTAGCAAGAAGCTACAGCCCAATCCCTTCCACCCATGAAAGTGGATCTCATATAACTCCTCATATAGTTATGCTAATAAAGTAGGACCCCAAGCCATCACTATCGGCTCATCCTCTGTACACTCCACAAGAGTGAACACCAACTCTATAAGGTTCCATGGGAACTTGGCACCTGAAGAGTCTGGTAGTAGCATGTTGCTGATCAATGTCATCAATAAAGTATGCTTAATCTTAAGCACATCATCCTGAAACCATGAGACCACTAATATCCCTCCGTTGAGAAGATCAATCATTGCATCCTCCTAGCGCACCCCAAAGTACCTTCGCATTATGACCTCTCATCGCTCTGTAGGAGTAGATACTATGGGATGCCCCTCTATCGAAATACGTAGTATCCGATATACATCCTCTAATGTCACTATCATCTCCCCCGTATCTAGATGGAAAGTATTAGTACGAGGGTCCCATAAATCTATCAATGTAGTCAGATAGGCATGGTCGCTCACTACGGGATCTAACCATGTAACATGCTTCAGGCCAATGGCATCAAGCCATCACCAGTATGCATTAGTCAAAAGGTCTCTAGCAATCTGAAAGAGAGTCGGAACCCTATACCGACTCTTCACTATCTGATAAAGTAAAATAACTTGTCAAAAATACCATAAAAATGCATAAAAAGACTCTAAAAATACCAAAAAAATGCCTAAAAAATGGCCCTTTTTGGCCGTCCCACCCAGGGACGGCCCCCAATTTGGTAACCGTCCCACCCAGGGATGGCCACCAATGATCGTCCCCAAAAATGGCTAAAATAGGGTCAATTTGACCCCTAAAATAGCCCTAAAAATCCTAAAAACACAAAAAATAGCATAAATCCTAATTTTAAGCATCTAAATCATAAATAAAAACTCAAATTCATACATTATACTATTCTTAAGGTTTCTTAACCTTGAGTTAGTGTGTAGTATGAAAATTGCAACAAAATTTCCAATTTCACAATAAAATAGGGAAGAGAAGGAAATGTGTTCCATACCCGTTTCGCACCGGCTCCACCGCCTGTCGCATTCTCTGGCTGGCTCATGTTGTTGGGTAGATATTTTTGTAGTTCTCCACTTCAGAAAATCACTCTCCTACCTCTCTCCTCTCCAACTTCTCCAAGCAAAATGCACAAATGAGCTCATTTGCCCCATTTTGGGCTTATATAGCTCCAAAAGAAGCCGACCACCCCTAGGTGGGATGAGCACATATTTGGCTGGATGTCCCACCTTGGGATGGTCATAAATAGTGTACTCATCCCCCTTAGGATGGTCACCAAAAAATTTGACCAAAACAACTTAAAAACCCCAAAAATAGGGTCCAAAACCCACCAAAAATAAGGCAAAATGGTCACCAAATTAGCAGGGATCAAGATTAAACCAAAAATATTTATGGATGCATTAAAAGTATTTATTTTACTCCCCAAGAAGGCCTCTATGGCTGGACCACTCCACGGGAATGAAGTTTTTAGCCTTTTGCTTCCATAAATGCTCATCAAAATGATCAAAAATCCCCTCCAAATAGGTATATATTACCATGGGTAAAATAAAGAGTTATCCCAATTCAGTCATATGTGTCAAGCGACTCATCGCTTTATCATTGGTCATGCCCTCATCGACTCATCTCTTGAGGGGGTAGTCATAATAATGATTTCATAAATCAAATCAACACTAAAACACTCAAAAGTGTAATTTTCATACATTCAAAAGAATCTTTGCAAAAGATAAATTTTCAAGCCCATGCTGGGGCAAATAATCAGCATAAGCAACAAAAATAGGGATTGACCTCCTTGAAGCCTCGGGAATCCACCCATGTAAAGGCTTACAAGAACACAAGGCACCAAGACCTAGTATACCCTAAGCCCCTATAACTGTCATTACAACGTGGTTGAAAGGTATACCCAAAATGAATCCTTCGACTATGTCAAAAGCAAGGATTCCAAGAATGTATGCTCTTTCCACAATGGAGGCATCTAAATTTGATTAGGTTAATGAATAACCTCAATCATTTAACGATTTAGTCATCTATTTTTGCTCAGCGCTTTGTTGCACATAGCGCATCCCAAAAAGGGGCATCTGTAGACACTAAAATCACGTAAATCGGATAAGACTACTAATGCATCACATGTGCCACTCTTATCGACATCATATGGCCCCATTGGGCAACCCTCTAGGGTAATATAGAGCTCCATAACACTTTTGGGAAGGTTCCCAACAGTTTTGGGAGGTTTTGGGGCATATCCTTATGACCGTCCCACCAAGGGACGGTCACAGATGGTGACCGTCCCACCTAGGGACGACCATACAAAACCATCCTTGGGTGGGATGGTCCCTAAACAGACACCCCAAAAGTCAAAGGGATGGAGAAATGGCAATCAATTACTACCATATTCTCTGCCCAATCATCAAAAATTGATTGGGAGCCTGTCATGGAGACCAAGAACTCCCAATTAGAGGCCCCAAATGGGCAACCTCTTCCACCCAATCATGGCAAGGGTTTTGACAAGTGGTGGCACTTGCCTTGCATGCCAAGACTTGCCCCTTTGCCCTAGATGCCCTATTTGGGCTATAAAATGAGGTGTATTCACCCAATTTCAAGAGAGAAGAGTTGAAGCATTTGACAACGAAGTGCTGCCCAATTCTATCCTCACATTTGCCATTGCAATTTACCCTCATTTTTCCTTGAAACCCTCTTCATTCGAAGGCACTTTTAGGGGCATCCAAAATCCACTAAAACCATTCCAAAACTAGTCATATTGGAGAGCAATTTGACCCCATTTGCCGACATAACATCTAGGAGAGTTTAGAACCAGATCCTCTTGGAATTGGTGATAAATTCCACGCAGATTTGTAACCGTCCCACCTAGGGACGGTTAGCAATAGCTAGTTGCACCTGCTAGGGATGGTTAGAAAATAGTGGGGAATTTTGAATAAATTCCACCATAGTTCATTTTAGAATGTTTTTAGATTAGCCTTCATCCAATTTTGGTGAGATTTGGAGTAGTTTTGATGGTCCAATTGGAGGTTTCATTGTTGTAGGTCTAGTTGTCCCTATCAGGGATGGTCACTATTTTTGCTAACAATTTCCCTTCAATTCATGCTCAGATCTTTCCAAAAATATATAGATAATATCATACTTGAATTATAGATCATTTGGAGCTATTTTGATTTACTACAAATAAGTTTGGTTATTTCTAGATGCATGCTTTCTATGTTTTCCTAGCTTTCAATCTATAAACGCATATGCTATTAACCAATTTCAATCCCTTGTGTGTAGGTGCAGGTATTCTAGACATGAGGGAGGAGCTAAGAGGCACAGAAGGATAGGCCCAAGACTAGCTCTCAAGTGTGGGATGCGAAATGAACATTAGAGCACGCCATTAAGATCTTGCAAGGGATTAGATCCCTTTGTACATTGTAATGTTGAAATGTATCAAATTATAAAGCCCTCAAGGGGATGTATTGTAATCCTATTTGAATCCATGAGTGAATGAATACAATGAGAAATCCACCTCTTTTATTGCACATTACTCTTCATTTCAATAGATTACTTATTGTGCACTTTCCCTTTGAATGCTTGCTTTAATATGTTTTACATTTCAATAAAAAGCCCTTAAGGCGATGTCGTAAATTTCGCTTCTTCAATCAAATAAAAATTTTAATAAATAATTTTTTTTTGGTTACATAGGTGAATTGGTTACAACCACGATTTTTAGTAACTGCCAGCGCAGGGTTCAAACCATCAATGACTGCTTCCAACAAACCCACCGTCTCATTAACGTTAACCCGACGTGAGATGGGGACCGCCGGTTGCTCGGGGTTCATACCGTCGTCGTCGGTCTGGCGCATGACTCAGAGGAGTCGGATCAAACTACTACCTTTGCCAAGTTGGGCACGTCCGCGGATTTTGAACCTATAGTCTCATATACGCCAATGTTATTTACTTTTTATTGTATAGCATGACTTTTTGACTTGTTTTATAAGTGAAAATTTAGTCACTCCAAACTATTTATTATTATTACTATTTATTATTATGTAGGGAATCTTTATAATCTGTAATCCATTAGATAAAGACAAAGTCAACAAAATCCAACCCTAGGAAAAATCAAAACCCACTAGATAAAGACGAAATCAACAAAACCCAATCCTTGAAAAAATTGAAACCCATTAAATAAAAAAGAAATCAACATAATCAACCTAAAAAAAATAAACCAAAACAAACCACCTCTTTTACACAACTATTTGGGAAATGCAGAGGTGGACTCAAGTCACTCCATATTTGGCAACAAACTCATTGAAATCGTACGTCCCAAAGTTAAGAACGCCCTTTGAAAGCCCTGGATAAAATAAGATCTTTCCTAAGTTAATAAAATAGATGAACGCAGAGATGGACCAAAGCAAACCATGGTAAAATAAGTTGAAAAGACTAGAAAGGGACCCTTTTTAAATATCTTGTGACAATTAAAGCCTCCTCTTTTCCACCTCATAATTATTAATTTTAGTTTTTATTGGGCCTGGGCTCCAGTGGCTGCTGCTGCTCCTCCTCGAACGTCAGGCAAGGGTTGGAAGAAATCCACATCTCATTCATTTTCGAGGAACCAAAACAGAAAATCTGAAACCCTTCCTCAAATATATATACACACGAATATATTTTCACTGTATATACGCCCAGGTGATTAGCGGATCCATCCAGAATTTCGGAGGACGACGAGGAGCAGCGGCCGGTCGAATTACAAACGGACAGCTGGCGAAGATGTTCTGGCGACTGACGGGCTTCTCCACCCCGTCGGCGGTGAGTAACGAGTCCTCCGCTTAATTTTTACTTTTCGACTGAATTTTGTGGCTTCCTTTGGTTCGAACCCTCGATGTGGCCTTTTTTTCTCGTAGTAATTCTGACTGATCGAGCAAATTATTGACTTACTAGGGTTTGCACCGGCGACATATTGTTGCTCAAGTTTTTCATTTTATTTTTATGCCCCTCTCGTTTTCGTAACTTCTACTAATTTTTACTAATCAAATAGATAAGTGACTTCTTGCTGTTCGAAACCATGACCTGGTGTTGCCAAGCTTTGGATTATGTGTGTTAAAGTTGTTTATGGTTTGATTCGAGCTTTCGATGAGGCAAAGTTGCTAATTCTTGGACCTAGATGTGCGTGCTGGTGTGAGGACTTGAATCCGATCTTTATTTTGTAGCTTTGCATTGGTCGGTTATGTTATTTTGCAAAGTTTGTTTAAACAGAAGCATTTTTGAACCAATGATGTGGTGATTGGGAAAGTCGAGTGAGTTTAGGTTTATAAATTACGTCAGATTTATAATGAGCCTAATTAACCACCATTTTTGGAGTGAGTTTAGGTTTAAAAAATTACGTCAGATTTATAATGAGCCGAATTAACCACCATTTTTGGACGCACGATAGAGTTTTAATTTTATTTTTAACTTGGATGCGAAGTTCAGTAAAATCTCCTCTGATTGGGGTCTCTGGGCTAGTTGGAATAGAAAATTTCGTTCCAGGAGGCCATTTTACAGTCTTGCGGCAAGGAAGTTTATAGAGAGCTAGAGATTCACTTCAAATATGTAGGATGAGATCGCCACCTGTTGTTACTTTGACGTTTGCAGAACACTAGACAATACAGTGGCTCTTATGCTATAAAATCATATGGAGTCATTTGCCTATTGCAGCGGGGGCTGGAGCAAATCTTGCTGTGAGGGAGAAGATTAGGTAGAAGCAAAATTGGATAGCATGGAAGGGTGGAGATTCTCTCCAACCATGCGGGACAAGACCGAACTTTCAAGTTCTCGGTGACCAATTTGTGCTAGGCCGAAATTTTAAATTCAGTATTCCAAACATATTGGAATGAGTCTAAATTGCCCAGAAACCGAACTTTGTGATCCAGACATATAAGAACAAATTTAGTTGTCAATATGCTGAATTTTAAGCAAAGCTAGTCAATTTGTGCTCCAAGTATATTGGAATGACTCTACATTGTCTGTAGATCGAACTATTAAATCCAGCTAGTCAGTTTGTGCTCCAAGCATATTGGAATGACTCTACATTGTCTGTAGGGCGAACTTTAAAATCCAGCTAGTCAATTTGTGTGCTTCAAGGATATCTACACTCTTCACAGACTTAACTCTTAAACCCAAGTAGTCAATTTCTGCTCCAAACTTGTGAGAATAAATTAAAATTATGCACTTTTCTATAAACTGGACCTTTAAACCCAGCTTGTCAATTGTGCACCTAACATATGAACTTTTTAGCCCACATAGTCAATTTGTGCTCTGAACATATGAGAGTAAATTTGAATTTTACACTATTTTTAGCCTGGACCTTTATACCCATGTAGTCAATTTGTGCTCTGAACATATAAGAATGAATGTTCGCTGCCCATAGGCTGAACTTTTCAACATAGTCAATTTGTGCTTCATGCTTATGGGAATAAATCTACACTGTTTGTATCCTGTACACCCAAGTGGTCAATTTGTGCTCCACACATGTAGGAATGAATATACACACCATCAGTAGTATGGATTTTTAGACCCAAGTAGTCAATTTGTGCTTCTGACATATGGGGATGAAGCTATGGTGTTCTGTAGGCTGAACTTTTAAACCCATGCGGACAGTATGAGCTAAGAGTCCAGTTTGGGAAAGCTTGAAGTTCTAGATATTTATTATATGTCTTATATAAAAATTATAGTAAGTATAAAGTATTTGATAATTCTCTTATTTTAATTTAAAAACATAGACTGACAATTTAAATTTTTAGAAACTTTACAAGTAACATTCTAAAAATAGCTAATTGGCAAATACTATCCCCTGAGTTTTCTTTGATTCAACCCTTATGTAATGCCAAGTTGTAAGTATTAACCACTTCTGCTGAACCAACATCACAAATAGTGAATTGAAAGGAAGACTGAACAATCTGACACCAGTTATGCCAATAATTTCCAATACTGTTGGGGTTGATAAGCTGGTCCCTCGGTGAATGTGCGTTCTCCTTCAGCACCTTAGTCTTATCAACTTATTGACAAATATGTTACTGGGATATCTATTGAGCTGATAAGCAGGGGATATCACATGGCAATAAAGTCATGTGTTGCTGAATGTGAAAATGGATGGCACTGAGTGCTGCACAAAGAAGATTTGGCATAGCGATCAAATCTGAGATTGTATCAGTAATGTTTCCAGTATTATCACCCAATATTATTCTCAATTATAGCTGGATTTGAGGGTCATCTTTGGGGATGTTGTCCTCAACTCTACTAGAAAGATCAACACCTGCCTATGTTGCAACAGTCCATAACTGTGCTCTTTGGCCAGCAACTGTAATTAATGGAATTTTGTCATTCAACCGGTGAAAATCTGTCTCTTAGACTGCATGGCAAAGACCTCAGGCAAACCCTTTTGAAGGCTGTTGATGGCTGTTGACATAACTGTGACATTGTAGCTGGTTTGAAAACTATCAAATTTTTGATTGTATCTTTGTTGTATTCATCCCTGTAAACCTAAAAATTAAAATTTTTATCTGTTTCTTATCTTCCATACGGTTGCTGATATCAATACTTTGATGAGTGATGTGCCATCTCCATGGCGATGGTTGCTTGGTGGCTTGGACTGCATTGATGTTGTCTCCTCTGGGAAACAAATCGAAGTTGTCCTTAGAATGTTAGAGTTTTGGAAGTCTGCAATGATGATTTTCAGCCTCAAAGACCTTGAATTGGTTTGTAATAATGGCTTGAATCTAATGGTTGCTTGGTTGCTCCAGCTGCATTAATGTCAGGGTCATCTTTGCAAAACAATTGAAATTGGCCTAAGATTGTTTGTAAAGTGGTTCTAACTTCATGATAATGGTTTTGAGCTTTGAACACCTTGAAAATTGCACTGAACAATTGTTCCTTAGTCTTGATGATGGTCCCTTTTGTGTCAGTTTCTTCGTCGACCAGTAGGGTTTTGGTGTTTTATGGTGGTTAAATTTTGACCCACTGTCTAAGATTGGATGAATTTTTAATTGTCCTTTTTGTGTAGACGTTGAGAGCATGCACTTTAAGGTCTATGGCTTTGCATGCTTTAGTTTGAGAGGCTTTTCTAGTTATCTTTTATTGCTTGCTATTTTTATGCACTGCCGTGTCCATATGCAGCCAATGATGTTGTACTAAGGCTAAACTTTATTTTTTATTTTAAGGTGTGTCATTTTATAAGGTGATATACTTCTATTAGTCCAAACTTCAATGGCAATTCTGATACAAATTCAGATAAATATTGTTTTTATACATCATATTGTCAGTGGTTAGTCTTGTTTAGGTGTACCAATCTGCTTCCACTGTCTGTCTGTAATTCTCCTCCTTTTTGCAACAATAGGAAGACCTGTGGCTCTATTGGAACTCTTTTCAGTACCAATGAACATGTCATCCCTAACCCCAAATGGACTTTGAGCAGCACTTGCAATGTTCTCCCTCACAATAGTTGCTTTGTATGATGAGATTTCTAATTGTCTCCATCCTTGTAATTATCCACACATGTAAATTTCACCTTGTACACTTACTGTATTCAACTAGATAGTGAAGAATCATCCTGTTGTATCTCAAAACAAGAGCACTTCTATACCAATTCCCTCCTTGAATCCTGTCAACTTATAAAAGAATAGGAATACCAATTCCCTCCTTGAATCTTGTCAACTTATAAAAGAATAGGAATACCAATTCCCTCCTTGAATCCTGTCAACTTATAAAAGAATAGGAATTTTTCCAAACATGGCTCCACTAAGGGTTTTAGCAAGGGGAGCGGAATTTGTTGGAGGTATTACATTATTTGGTACCTTGCAAGATTAATGCAAGGACCATGTAAATATTTTAGTCATGTAAATAGTTTAGTCTAGAGTGTGAGTTTAATATTTGAGGATATAGTATGTGTCATGTAAATAAGTGTGGAGTTATGTGTCATGTTAGTAAGTGTGAGTTATGTAAATGAGGTGTCATGTTAGTAAGTGTGGATTTCTGAGTAGTATGTGCAATCATGAGAGTCTTTGTCATATGTGGATATGTGAGTTAATATTTGTTTTTATGTGATATTTCTTGTGTGAGAAATATGAAGTGTTATAGCTCCCCCACCCCCACCCTACTTTTATAAGGTAAGGTAAGGTAAGCTCTCCCCTCTATTTTAAAAGCTGCTTTGGATATGTGGAATTAATATTTGTTATTATTTGATGAGAAATATGAAGTGTTATATCTCCGTGTGTTTGAGGAGATGAAAGGTTTGTGTAAGTGTAAAGGTCAAGAGTCTTGTGAATGTGAAATTTGCATATCCAATGTGTATATATTGAAGACAAAGCATTGTAATTGTTATCAATAATATTCAGTGAGTTTTTGTTCATTATTTGATTAAATTGTGTGAATATTTTGTGGTTTTTTACTATGAGATCCTGTGAATAATCCTGTGGTGACAATATTGGTAAATTGCTAATAGTGGTATCAGAGCCACATTATCGAAAGTTTGATTCGGTTAAGAAGAGATTAGCAACTACGGTTGAAGAGAGGTTCGGTTGAAAGAAAGTTCTTGGTGAGAGAAGGAAGTGCATTTGTGAAGCCACCATTTCCATAACCGGAGTATTACAACAATCTTCCAAGGAAAGAGATGGACGTGCAAATTCTGAAGGAAACACGAACATGGACGCGGAGACTGTGAGGAGATAGACATGTAGAAGACGTTCAAAGAAGAGGAGACAATTGAGTTGAGAAGGAGAGCTGAAGGCAGACGTGCAAGAGATGTTCAAAGGATAGCAAATAGTTAAGTTGAGAAAGAGAGCCGATAACTACGTTGCAAAGGAGCACGAAACGACGGTGTAGAGAGAGGAAGGAGTGCGTAGGCCAAAGGTGTAACGTCGAGAAAAACGTAGTAACGCCTACGCTAAGATTGTAACGTTTAGTGGGTTGTATACACTTCCAAAACAAATTAAATCAATGACATCTAGATTAAAAGAATGAAACAAGAACACTTTTGGAAATATTTTTTAGAAGAAAGAAGAACTAAAAGATAAACTTTTGAAATTCCAAAAAGGTGATCATAATAATCCAAGCTCGGAGGAAAGGGAGTTGCTTAGTGAATATCATAATATTTTGAGTAAGAAAAAGAAATTTTGGAGATTAAAATGAAGATAGACTTGGTTAAAAGAACGAGATAAAAATACAAATTTTTTTCATAGGATGGCAATAGTACAAAGATCAACATCTAGAATTAGTAGAATTAAATCAATAGAAGGGGTTTGGATTGAAGACCAGAGTGAAATCAGAAAGGAGGCAAGGTTTTTTTATCAGAATATTCTAGTATCAGAAGAGTTTGAAGTTCTTAATGATAAACTTCTACAAGAAGTATCTTCAGTTATAACAAATGAAGAAACTAGGAAACTAATGGAGCCTATTACTTTGGAATAAGTTCATTTAGCTCTTTTCTCTTTTGATAAGGATAAATCCCTAGGTCCGGATGGGCTCTTTGCAACATTCTATTAACATAATTGGGATATAGTGAAGGATTCTTTATTGGTGGCAGTGGAACAGTCTAGGGTAAAACAATACATTCCTAAAAAATTTAAATGCAACATATCTTACCCTAATTCCAAAAGAGAAGGATGCGGAATTGTGTGATTTATTTAGGCCCTTAAGCCTATGTAATATAGCATATAAAATTATTTTTAAAGTTATGGCAAATTGATTAAGACCTCTGTTAGACAAAATTATTTTAGAAGAGCAAGGAGGATTTGTGAAAGGGAGACAGATTTTGGATGGGATCATAGTAGCTCATGAAGTTATGCATTCAGCAGCTTCAAGAAAAGAGAGAGCAACGATCTTAAAACTTGATATGAGTAAAGCTTATGATAGGGTTAACTGAGATTTTCTTTTTGCAATATTAGAAAAGTTTGGATTTGGTAATAAATGGGTCAAATGGATTAAAGCTTGTGTCTCTACAGTTTCAAATTCAGTGTTGGTCAATGGGTTAGTAACATAATCATTTAAAGCCAAGAGAGGCCTTAGATAGAGAGATCCTTTATTACCATATTTGTTCATTATTATGATAGAGGTTTTTTTTTTTTTTAATTTGTGGAAAACATCCTAAAAGGGATGCCACTTTCGGGTAAGACCCAAGGAGGCAGGGGTATCATATGATAGAGGTTTTGGATAGGAACTTGAAGAAGGCTAATAAAGATGGGCTGATAAGTGGTCTTAAGGTTAGTAGTAACATTGATAATATCACCCATCAACAGTTTGTAGATGATACAACCCTTTTCGGGAGGGCAAGGATGAACGAGGCCAGAACTTTGAATAACTTACTAAAGGAATGCGAAAGAGCATCAAGGCAGAGAGTTAATAGGACAAAATCCAAAATTTACTTCCTAAACACCCCAACTAGAATCAAAGCAAGGATATGCAGGTTACTTAAAATGGAGGAGGAAAATTTTCGAGCAACTTATCTAGGGATGCCCTTATTTTATGGGAGAATGAGGATAGAATTATGGAATCTAGTTATTAGTAAAGTTCAAAATAAACTATCGGTATGGAAATGTAGATGGTTATCATTAGCAGGAAGAGTGCAACTAATTAAATCAGTCTTATAGGCCATTCCAACTTATTATATGTCCTTGTATACTATGCCAAAATTGATAGGAAAAAGTTTAATCTATTGTGCTGTCCTTTTTGTGGTCAGGTTTACATGATAAAAGGAAATTTCATTTGGTGAAATGGAGTAAGGTGTGTGATGATAAAACTAGGGGAGGTATCGGTTTAAGAGTTCTTATGGATTTAAACTTAGCTCTAAGGGGAAGAGTAATTTGGAGATTGTACAAAGAGAGCCAAAGACAATGGACAAGAATTCTTCTAAGTATGTTGAGCCCAATGACCCAAGCTTAATATTTACTGCATTCTCAATTCCAAATGGTTCTGCTCTATGGAATGGTTTAAAAAATCCTACAGATCTAGTGACTAAAGGTCTAAGATGGGTGGTGGAAACTGGAGAAAAAATTTCTATTTGAATGGATACTTGGTGTGATAAAAAACCACTCAAGCTAGATCTAATTTTTGAAACCATGGATGAGATTACTAAAAGACAAATATGGTGATAGGGTTTCAAACATTATGTAAAAGTATCGGGAAGGAAGATACAAATGGAAAGAAGATTTTTTTACAAGTATACAAGACATTGATGCTAGGAGGTAGTTGAGCAGAAAGATAACAACAATGATTATTCCGAGGGGAGCCAAGGATAAGCTAATTTGAGAGTTGAATAGCTCAGGAGAATACACAACAAGAAGTGGATATAATAATGTAAAACACCAACAAAATAAAAATATCACAAAAATATGGAGAGATATTTGGGATAGCCCGAGAATTCCTTAGCATTCTCTCAGGCAAATTAGAAACTATACCTTATGTATCTTTTTTTCTCCGAATCTCCAGACTACAACACAAACTACGCATCTCAACTCTGGAAATAATTCAAATTTCTAACTGGACATTACAACCTTTTTTTTTGCTAGAGAACAAGGGGTCGTACTCGGGTCCCCCACCCTTGACAAGACACACCTCTCTACTTTAGAGCTTGAGAGTTTACAAACAGATTCAATCCTCATCTCAATTGAGATGCTATAGCTAGATAGCTACATCATTTTTCATAAAATATCTGAATTCTTAATTTTCATTTTCTGGATCCTCTTTAATTTTCGGTGTGGGTGTGAATACAAAGATTTCAAAATTCAGCATCATTCTTGAAATTTTCGTACAGCAGCCTTCGCAATACCAAAACTCCACCTCTACTATCTATGCATTGCATCTTAGTAGAGTAAAATTTCCAAAACATTGCACTATCATAATCCGCTTTACCAGATCTGGATTGCTAGTTTCCTTCCTAAAGCATAAGTGCAACCATAAAAATTGTAATAAATTGTTTATATGAAACACATTAATGAAATAAAATAAAGCAAATATTACCAATGAAAACATTAAAGTAAATCTTAATCATTATTTGATTCAGGTAGTCAACATTTTCTTGTCAGCTTCAACTAAACTTACTACTTCCTCTAACCATAGAAAAGAGAATTTAACTTCAAGATCCTCAATTAAAATCCCTCTATTAGCTAGCTTATCTGCACATTTGTTTCCTTCCCTTAACGTATGTGTAAACCTGATTTCTTCAAACTCTATAGCAAGGTCTTGAATTTCCATAATTATCTTGTATGTTCCATGGAGCCTTTGTTTTCCTCAAAATTGCATTTATTACTATGAGTGAATCACCTTCCATCCATACTCTGTTCCATTTCATTTGTTTGCATATTTTTAACCCTTCCAAATCTGGTCAGGTTTAGTTTCTAATTTGCCATGATTCTTCTATGACCCACTAGCCCGAGCATTCCTTAGGATATGGGAGAGGTTCTTGTCCTTTGCCGAGTGTTATTAGTATGGATTGATGTATTAAAAAATTAAGGAGGCATTTATAAATAAAAGTTGAAAGTGAAAATTGAAAGGTAGAAATGATTATTATTATCAGTAAAGGAAAAATTGGAGGAGGTATAAGGTGATAATTAATTATTTAAGTGAAAAATTCATATTTGAAGAAGAAGAATATTAATTTGAAAAATTAAAGAAAGATTATATATTAAATTGAAGATTGAAGAAAATTAATTGAAGAGAAATTATTTGAAGAAGAAAATTAAATTAAAGTGAAGGAGAAAATAATTGAAGGAGTAATAAGAAGAAATTAATACATTGAAGAATAAATATTTGAAGAAGGAAAATTAAGAGAATTGTGAAAAATGATTGACTGAAGAAATTATTATTTGAAGGAAAAAATGTATGTGAAGAAGATAAATTGGAATTATTGAAGTGAAATGATTTGAAGGAAGAATATTAGATTGAAGAAGAATTATTAAAAAAAGTTGAAGAAAAATACTAATCATATTTGAAGAAGAAACAAAGAAAGATTATATTGTTTATTGAGAAAAAGAATATTGATTTGAAGATTGAATTAAAAATTATTATTTGAGTGAAGGAGAATATTGAAGGAAGAGATTTTAGAAAAAAATCTGAAAAGAATAAAGAATAATTGAAGAAGAAGAAAATTGTTAAATTTGGAGTTAAAAGGATTTCTACTACAAAGGAAATTAAAATTGAAGAAGAAATTTGTTGCAGAATTATTGTTGAAAGAAAAATTAATTAGCGCTTCAAAAAGACATGTTTAAAGATGCAAACTTCATGAAGAGAGATTTTCAAAAGCAAAAAAGATTTTGCCACAAGCATGTTCCGAGATACAATGAAACACCAAATTTTCAAATAGAACCAAAAATTGAATATGAAGATAATTCTTGGTATATTGATTCAGGAGCTAGCCATCATATGACCGACAATCTATATTAGTTCAATTTCATTCAAGTAAAACCAAGTATATCAATTAAGAAAGTTGATGACAAAATCTACCAAGCACAAGGGCCAGGCAATGTTACATTTAGTCTACCATACTCAGAATGTACACTGGAAAATGTCCTTTATGTTCCAGGAATAACAAATAATCTAAATTCAGTGTCAGAATTGTTGGATAGAGGTAGAATAGTGGAATTTAAAATTATTAATGGCAGTAAGAGATGTCTTATTAAAATACTAGACAACGTTGAAGCTCTTGGATGTGTATATTTGCTTTGGATGTGATATAACTTGCACAAAAACAATTGGATCAGCTTTTGTCAAAAGAACGATATCATAAAAAATATTTAATTGAACACAAATTCTCATGGCAAAAGAACAAGGTAGGACGAACTTCAAAATTGAAAATATTGATGGGTTATGTTATTATGATGACTTGTTCAGAAGTGTAACAGAGTCAGGTACATGTAACAGCTTAGAAGAACGTATTCAATACCAAAACCTGATGGAGTACAAGAACCAGACTGAAGCACATGAAGGCAAAAAGGCCTTTATACCAAATAATGGGGGGGGGTGTTGGAGGTATTACATTATTTGGTACCTTGCAAGATTAATGCAAGGACCATGTAAACTCTTTAGTTTAGAGTGTGAGTTTAGTATTTGAGGATATAGTATGTGTCATGTAAATAAGTGTGGAGTTATGTGTTATGGTGTAAGTTATGTAAGTGAGGTGTCATATTAATAAGTGTGGAGTCATGAGTTGTGTAAGAGTTTGTCATGTAGTATGTGCAATCATGAGAGTCTTTGTCATATGTGGATATGTGGAGTTAATATTTGTTATTATGTGATATTTCTCATATGAGAAATATGAAGTGTTATATCTCTTGTGTGTTTGAGGAGATGAAAGGTTTGTGTAAGTGTAAAGGTCAAGAGTCTTGTCAATATGAAGAGTATCCAATGTGTATATTGAAGACAAAGCATTGTAATTGTTATCGAATAAGCATTGCATTTTATGCATTGCTTAAAGTAGATATTTATCAATAATATTCAGTGAGTTATTGTTCATTATTTGATTGAATTGTGTTTGTTTATTGTGAGATCCTGTGAATAATCTTGTGGTGAGAATATTGGTAAACTGTTGACAGATTATTGTGCTTATCATAAGTGACTTGGACATTTTACAAAATAATGACGTCTTAAAATCAAAGAAGGGTCGTATGTTCAACCAGACCATTAAGATTCAGGGATTGAGGTAACCAATCTGAATGCTTCTTGTGTGCAACATTATGATGCAAAAAATCGTGAAATATTGTATACACGTCTGCCAAATTAAGGATAAATTGATCAAGCTGATACTTGATAATGACAGTAAATGAACCAGTTTCATAGAAATTGGTGGATGATCTTCATTTGCCAACTATAAAGCATCCATGCTATTACTAGTTAGGATGGGTCAAGGTTCACTTGATTGTGTTCTATCACATTTTGCATTGATCCATTCTAGGCCACAGTGGACTACAAGGTCACTTATTGTATTGTTGCAGTTTGCTACTTAGAGCACCATATTAATATGACTACAGGTTCCTTTTTGACGACTTTGACAAGACCGTACTGGCTGCAAATGGATGTCAAAGTGAATATATTCACTTCTGTTAGTCTTTTGCTTTTTGGCAGGCTTGATTATCCACATTATAGGGGGTTCAAAGGTGTGGCGCAGGGGACAACTCGCTAACTCAGTTGGTGAGGCTAGATAAGTTATGTTTTAGAGCTGTACAACTGAACTGGGCACAATGAGGTGTGGCGCAGAGGACAACAAACTCAGTTGGTGAGGCTAGATAAGTTATGTTTTAGAGTTGTACAACTGAACTGGACACAATGAATACTTCCTCATGCAACATAGCGTTAGATGGAAAAGAGAATTAACAAAGGAGGAATATTGATTAGGAAATGCAGGAAAACCAACAACTATGTAAATAAATGGAAGGCGTTATTTATTGCAAATGTAAATGAATTGCAAAATATAAGACACGCATGTGGCCAAGTTGGTAACATCACCAAGACATTGCAGGTGTTGAGATGCAATGGGTGTTCTAGGATGCCGTTTGTGTTAAAGTATTGCTTCTCACTTAGCTTTCGTAATCCTGACTATTGACTCCTATGGTACTCCTTAGACAAGAAGAAGAGCCATCTATATTGAAAATAAGTGTGTATATATATAGTTAATAATACAATTACAAGATTCCTGCAAAAGAGAAGATGGTTTAAATTATAATATTTACAAGAAGACAATTATGATGAATCACACAATAGACTTTGGCATGTATTCTTGTGGCATTATGTGGGTTAGGTGGTTGGTAGTGTGTGCTCATAGCTGGTGTTGATCTTTTGGCACTAGAGGCATGGAGATGTTGTTGTGGGGATTTTGGTTTAGATTCTAGAAGCTAGCACTAGGCATCGCTGCTTGTTGCTTGGCTGATTGTTAGGGCTTCTGCCTACCACGTTGTTGGCACTGGACTTGATTGACATTCACATTATCAACAAAGTCAAAAGCAATTCGCCATAATGTCTATTGATATCATTATTACCATGAAAGTCAATAACAAAGAGAAATAAAACCTATATTGCAATTCAAACAATTGGAATTCTAAATGGTAAAGTAATGAGTATATGTAGACTTGGGGAAAATGGTAGAATTAGAAGTTAGAAAAGGACAAGAACCTCGACAAATTGGTGCAATACTAATAATATGTAATCAAAGAAAAAAGCTATACAGCAACAAATTATCTAAGCTCAACACTACTACATACATTCTTGTATGTGGACAATCAAGAACGACACCTAAGTGTAACTTTATAGACAACTTACAGGATAGATTCATCAAATGCTCGAGTATGAAGCACTTTAGGGGGAGGTAGTAATGTTTAGTACCAAGTATGATGGCAAGGTTGTGGTGTACATGAACAAGGAATAGGCCTACATGGGAGAGATAACAACCCCAGCCTGTTGGGACCACATGGCAATAATTTTTAATTGTTATTATAATTATTATGATAACAACTAGCTGGCTAAAGGTTTTGAGAGTTGGACTGATTTCTTAATGTGACTGACTCTCTCTCTATCTATGTGTGTGAGAGAGAGTGAATGAATGAGGGTAGTATGATTATGTCATTGTGTCATTGGAATTATTTTTATCTAAGATCCCATTTGTTGGAAGTGTGATGCTGAAGCAAAAACTGAGCTGTGCATATTAATTGATGCTGAGCAAAAGCTCAGTGGACAAATGTCAATTTAGTCATTCACTTCAAGATTGTAACCATAGTTGTGCATATTCTCTTTCATGTCAGTTAGGTAGTGGAATTTGTAACTGAAGGGAAGTAAAAACTGTAGCTGTGCATATTTATCAAAAAGATTGTAATGACTATAGCATAAGTGTGTGATTTTTTTTTTGTGATGTGTTTGGCTTAGTATTGTTGCTTTGAATTTTGGGCTATGTAAAATAGCTGTGTAAAATTTCTGGCTGTGTTAAACTTCTTTGTGCTATGTAAAAGAGCAGATCTCACATTTGGTATCAGAGCCCTTTGCTGTTCTTGGATTGGAGTGAGGTTGAGTACCTGATATTTCTAACCATTAATCATGGCCAACAATAACTCCCTTCCTATGCCAGAGTTTAATGGGCAAGATTATGACTATTGGAGCATTAAGATGAGGATGTTGTTGATTGGGAAAGATCTTTGGGATATTGTTGAGGCTGGTTATGATGAGCCAGCAGATTGGTCTATTATCCCACATAATGACAGACAAGCAAAGGAGGAGGCCAAGAAGAAGAATTCTTTGGCGTTGTATCACTTTCAGTCAGCTGTAGACAAGAGCTTGTTTCCAAGGATTGCAGATGTACAATCTGCCAAGGATGCTTGTAAGGCTATATAAGAGGCTTACCAAGGCAGTGACTAAGGCTATTCAAGAGGAAGAGAAAGAAAAGAAGCAGACCTATTGCTAGAGGAAGAGGAAGACTTGACAGGAGAAATGTCCAATTCTACCACTGCGAAAGGTATGGACATTTTGAAAAAGAATGTAGAGTAAAAGCTGCAAATGAAGGCAAAAAAGTAAATTATGCAAATGAGAATGAGGAAGTTTCAAGCAACTTGTTCTTATCCTATGACAAGGCTGAAAAGACTCTTCAAGAGACTTGGTGTCTTGATTCTGGCTGTTCCAACCATATGACGGGCAACAATGAGTTGTTTGCTACTATGGATGAGAAATTCAAGACCAAGATCAAGCTTGGTGATAACAATTTTTTGGAGGCAGCAGCAAAAGCCGTAATGGACGTAAATACGAAGGAAGGTAAAAAGCAAATTCATGATATTTATTACACTCTCAATTTTAAGCATAATTTGTTTAGTGTTGGGCAGCTTTGTGAAAATAATTACAGAGTTGTTTTTGATGATAAGCAATGCATCATATATGACAAGAACTGTGGGAACAAAGTTATCACTATCATTCCCATGTCAATCAATCGAATGTTTCCTTTGAAGTTTAGAGGTAATGGCAGCAGCTTGTCAAACGTTGCTATTGAAGATAAGAGTTAGTTGTGTTATTTGAGGTGCCACTTAAACTTTCAAAGTTTGGAGTTGACTTCTCAAGAGCTGGTTGTTGGGTTGCCCAAAGTTGAAGATTACAAAGAAGTTTGTGAGGGATGTGCCAAAGGCAAGCATGCTAGAGAAAGGTTTTCAAGAGGAAAAGCGTGGAGGGTCCAACATCCACTCCAATCAGTTCATTATGATATTTGTGGCCCGATGCAAACCAAAAGCTTGGATAATTCCAGTGTAATACCATATATCCATAAATGGGTATACAAGGAATATAATGATGGGATCTTTTTGTTTTATGCTTGCATCAGCCATATGCTTAATAAGATATTCAACTGATTAGGGGTGAATGTTTGCCAGCAACATTCTTTTATGTTTCATGATTTTCACATGCTCTGATACCATGTTAAAAATTGACAAGCACAGAGGATAAGTGAGCACGAAGAAAGAACAATTTTATTGATAATAATCTATAATTGCAAAATACAGTTGTTCACTGTAAATACAGTCACAAATCTAAAAACAATAAGTAAACAATTTTTTTCCAAGCCAATGCATGGTTGTGCGCCTCCAAAAGGTAGACAAGGTTGTTATAAACAATACATTCTCATGCATAGTAAGAGGTGAAGGCTTTTGGTGAATCTCTTTGTATCTCTATAGCCTGCTATCAGTAGTCAAAAACATCTTTTAGTTATCACGGGTTTGGCGTTATGGTGCAAATGTCATTCACTTGGGAATTCAGACTATTAGAGTTGCCTGGATTACAGCCAAATGAAACTAAGAAATTGATTTTAGAGACTGAGGTTTGGGAATAACATAATGCTCCAGCTCAAAATGAGATTTTGTAATTAGTCTACATTATTATTTTTGTGTCAAATGCTGCTGCTTCACATACGGTGAAGAAATACACATTCCAATGGCTTGAAACTTTCAACAAGTGAGCTATTCTGCAGGAAAGGTTAGTCATTGAATCAGCTCATAAAGACAATCAACCAGTTGAAGAGATGAAAATGAATTCTACAGATATTTCCTATTAGGTAATCTCCCAGTCTATTTATAATAAACAGATTGTTGGCAAGGATTCTATAGGCTGCGATCACTGTTTTGGATGTCTGTGTTATATCATATATTTGTCATATTAATATCTGGAGCAGTATTTATCCCCTATCATCGCTGGTTGTTTCAAAGGGTTATGTACAGGGTTCAATTGACAATGAGATCATGAACTAGTTTTTGCTTCCTAAATTTTTCTTAGTATATTTTAGATGGATTTGTTTATTTCCTTCATCAGATATATATTCATGGTATCTTGCTTGTATGGACCCTTGAGAATCTTTTAACATGAACTGTCATTGTTAACTACCAATATATGTCATACATTGCAGGTGGATTCACTGTTGAACAAAGAATCATGCACACTCGACGACCTTTTCGATGAAGAAGAAATTATTCAGGAATGCAAGGCTCTCAACAATCGTCTTGTTAATTTGTAATATTTTGGAACCTGCTATTGAAATGAAGAAATACTAACATGTTCTATAGTTGTGACTTTATGCTTTCTACCATGTTGGGCAAATTTTTGGGTAAATTTTGATGAATGTTCTTTTTGGTGTTATTGATTGATATGAGAGAATTATCATACAACCTATTGAAAATTTGGTGATGCCATTCTTTCTCTATTACCTGAATAGACAGCTGGAAAAGGAACTAGTTACTTTGTTCTGTTTAATCTTTTTCAGGTGTTGAATTGTTTTACAACTTAATGCAAGCATGTTCAAATGCCTATTATAAGTGTATTGAGAATGGAATGAAATATTGTGAAGTGCAAGGTATTTGGATACATACATGTTTTATAAGAGAGTGCCCAAAGATTTCTAGTGGTATTTTGGAGATTTTTTATATTGGAAAACAATTTAATAACAGAAAAGAGTAAATCATATTAATTCCCAGGAATGTGCAAAGTTGGTTAGCAATAGCAATGGGTTTCCCAGATGCTAAAGGTGTGCCTTTATAGAAAGAAATATAAAGCTGTAATTCAATATAGTGAGAAAGGTAAACCCAAAAAATCTAGGAACTAAGTATAGTCATATACAGTCAAATTTAGAAAAGTTAAATATTTTGAAGATGTGTTGTCTTGTGGCATACTTAATAATAAAAACAAATAGAATATAATAATGTCCATGAATGACGAAAGTTGTTCCATGGGACTGCTGAGTAGAACTTGTTAAGTTACTGCTAGCAGTGCATTGTCTAAAGAAATCCTGCCAAAGAAGAAAATAGAAGGCTCAGGGAGTTTATCCAAAAAGGTAAACTCCCAAAACAAACAACTGGTCTTGATTATCTGCATATCAATGAGGTTCTCTAGGTATTTTCAACTATTAAAAAGTCTGCAATTGAGGATTTGATCATGTCAACAAAGTCCTGGCCTGGCCTCTAGTGAAGTTATCATAACGCATATAGAATCCCTAAAATCTGTAACAATTTTGACATGATAGATTATGATCGCTTATGCTTGCCATCTTCTCAAACTTGAACTAAGTTTTCTGCTTTATTTAAATTATCCAAACATTTTCTTCTATTTGGTATCTTTGAGCCAAAAACAAGACTCAAAGTAAGAACAGATATAAGATGTGAAAGTGATACAATTAGGCCTGACATGAAGTCAACTGATTGAAACACGAATTGCAATAACCAAATATTATTGCAATCTTAGATATAATGATTAATCTAATAGAAATTTCTGATTTGTAATGTTTACTTCATGCACTTCAAAGCACTTCTAGGTTCCTTTGCTTTTGATTATATCTGCTAGTTCCTGAATAATTGTGCATAACACTTCGTTAGATGAGTTGATTTTTATGTTTATATGTAATTTCTGAATCTATTGACTAACAGAGCTTCCACTTTGCCCTTTATGGAACAAAGCTTGTACGCTATTGCATTATACATCTGGTGGGCTACCATCAAAATATCCTGAAAACTTCTTGTGCTTCTTGAACTTGCCCTTCTTTGATTATCAGCAAATAATATAGCCTATAGCCAGACGAGCTCGCGTTTTCAGGTGAAAGACTTGCTATACCAATTTGCAAGGTGTGTCCTATGTATTTGCTCCTGTTAGTTGACATAGCCTCTCTCCATCTCTTGGCTTTGACTCTTCCTTTAGGTCTTAACGAGTATATGAGTTGGTATTATAAATTTCTCATTGTGTTCATTGTTCTCAACAGTTTAACCTGCTTTATTTTTGTCCAGTCTTTATGGATATGATCTTTGTGTCCATGCTATCGACAAAGTAATATCATGGCTATTTATAGGCCTTTTCAAACCTCTTTTCTCACATCCTGATGATGGATTAGAAAGGGTGATGTACTTTCTCTTATTTGTTACACAGCTTTTTCCAAAAGCATTCCTTTATCAAAAAATATGGACTGTTTGAAGCCGAAAAGTGGTACCTTGTTGTTTTATACTTTGGACGTTCCAGTGACCATTTTTGACCTGGATGCAGCATTGTATTATTAGATTTGTGAGGTCATCTGTATCAAGGGCTTTAAATTAAATATTTGATATCTCTGAAACCCCAATTTGATCCCTTTCTGTGTGAGTATTCATCAATATTGTCTGGTTGCACACACCCATAATTTTGGGCTTGCACCTGTACTGGTGCTTGAGTATGCATACTGCACCTGAATGACACACCGGGTGCACCACCAAGGAAAAACATATTTTGACAATGCTTAGATGCTTCTAACATTCACTCCGACGTAACCATATCCCTGACCCCTCGCACCTACGTACACCAAATTTGGAGGTCCACACCGGGTATTGTGTAACCAAACCCTGCGTACCCATGCACGCACATGCCCATACAACCTTGGTATTCATTAGTTATTTATTTTCATAAACAGAGGTATCTACTACTGAAATATATCATTGACAGTTTATAATCTGCCCACTAATCAAATATGATTATACTCAAGACCTGACTTTCACCATAAGTTTACCCTTAGCAAACACAACCTTCATCATTTTAACTGTTTCTACTTTGGGTTTTTTCTCGTAGGCCTTACCACATATATGTCCTAATGCTTTAATAATGGAGTTCTTCATGTCTTAGTCCCATACGAGGTACTTGACAATTTTTATTCAAATATATCACTGACAAACTATTCCCATAAGAGGTACTTGACAAATTAATGCTTTAATAATGGAATTCTCCACATCTTAATCCCATACAAGGTACTTAACAAACTATTGAAACATATCATTGAATGTTTATAATCTACTTGTTAATCAAACGTGATTATACTCAAGAGCCGACTTTCACCATAAGGTTACTCTTAGCAAACACAGTCTGCATTGTTTGAAGTGTTTCTGTTTTGGGATTTTACTTGTAAGTCTTATCACATTGATGTCTTCATGTTTTAATAATGGAATTCTCCATGTCTTAATCTCATATGAGGTACTTGACAAACTTTATTCAGCCTGCATTGTCATGTGGAATTTGTGCTTTATAGCTTGGGTTTATCAAGTTGGCTGGAATTCTGTATGTTTCTATACTTGGGCAATATCCAATGTTGCTTAAATTAAGCTCGAATTTAAGAAATTGGTTATATTTGTACTTTTGCTTCCAATTATATCTTTCATAGGTGACCTAGTTGCTGTCACTTTGCTCGAACACTTCAAACTATATCTAGAAGCACTTTGAAGCAAACTGTTTGTAGTGTCCCATAGTGGTTTCAAAGGGTTTTGCCTGAAACGGTTTAGCATGTTTGCCATTCCCCATTCAATTTGTTGGACATACTATAATGATGAGTGGATTTTTTATTTCTAAGTCATTCATGGGATTTTGCAGGTTCGTTCTGAAGATTGCTTCATCTCTTGCCACTTTATTCATTGTTGGAGCAGTAATTGAGAATTTCTCTACTTTGTGAATTTGTTTTTTCTACACCTATAGCCTCCATTGTGCTCAAACTTTCTCAGTGATATAATTATAAACAATGTGGTTTCAAAATTGATGGAGATAGCCGACTACAACCCAAGATGAAGCTGTCAGCTTAGTGTTGTTTTCTTTGTAGGCCATCAATAAAGAGTGCTAGTCCCACATGCACACCCTTATTTTGATTTTGATTGCCAATCTCCCATCACCAACTAGTAATGCTATGAAATGTGCAGAATAGATATTAGAAGGTTTGAATTAAGAATAACATTGATACATATAGGAAGATTCTTAAATTTTAAATGGGTTTCTCTATATCTAAAACATAAATGTTTCTGCAAATGAGGATGCAGCTGGGAACCACAGCAGAGTCAACAGATTTTGTGTTCTCCTGTATGATTCTGAAAAGATCTGAAAAACGTGCCTGTTATCTAATTATACCACTATTGCTTATAATCAGGGGAGGAACCCATAAAAAAGCTTAATGGCTGAAGAGGATGTAAAGGGGATAGAATATATTCTGCGATCAAGAGACATCTGATAAGACTTGTGCCATTTACATAGTCGCCTACAGCTTCTTCTTGAGGCTAAAAGGAATAGATTCAACTTTATCAGTTTAGATTTTAAGCCGTTTCCTTCTAAGAATTTTATGATAACATCTAGTTAATTTGGAGTATTGCTTCCACTGTGAGCCCATTGAGATAAGGCTGATTGTTGAGTTGATTACAATGTTGATCATTACGAGCTTAAAAGGTTGACACATCGAGGGCAAATTATGTTTGATCTGATGAAATTCTGTTATAAAATGTGGAAATCTTGTAAGGAATCACATTCTTGCATGGCACAGGCACCATCAATGCTTTATTTTAAGAGATTGTTGCACTAGTATTGATAATATATGACTCATACATGATAGTGTGTTGCATAGCTACAAAACTCTGCAAGTTCTTAAAAAACTTTTGAGTTTTTCCCACCCGATTTGTTAAATCTTCAAAAAGAAGAAATACAAAATTGCTGAGTTCTTTCAAAACTTGTGAAAAAACTCAGGAGTAGGCAAAAGGCTTAGTGAAAACTCCCTGACATAAGCAAAAGGCATAATATGATCTATTTTTGTGGCCGAGTTTTTCCAGAGCTGTTTTTCCAAGTTTTTGGTCGAGTTTTGAGTCCAAATCAGAATTGCTCTTGGTGAATATTTGCCTAATCTGAGTTTCTCTATACCAAATCTGAGATTCTCTACTATGGTGTGTTTGCAAAAATATATAAAGCCATATTTTATATGTTTAATTGGTTCTATGGGATTGAAATGGGTCCCACCCATATTACTTTATGACCATGTTAGCACGTTATTTCAACAAAGCACATAGTGGTATTAATACAATAACGCTTGCAATTATGCGTTTATTGTCAGGCAAGATTTGAACCTGGGTCTCCACCTTGGAAGTTCACTTTTTTAACCACTTGAGCTCATGCCTTTGATAAATGTTAAGATTCACCAATGTGATTGGAACCTTGTTCTGTTTGGTGGAACTCCTTCTTTCCAACTGATTGTTTCAGATCCCTTGGGCATTTAAAGCCATAAAATATACTTTTGAGCCAAAAGTATAATTATCACCTAAAAGGCATGCATTTAAATGGCAATGACTAAATTATCTGCCACTTTGCAATATTGAAAAAACGGGAGTTTGGTTATATGCAAATTTGGACATGGCACTTTCCCATAATATTATATAATGTGCCAAGGAAATAAAGTTCAAGACAAATTGCAATCAATCTTCTTAAAATCTGATCACAATTTTCTTTCAATAGTTTAGTTCCCATGCATTTGGAAGGTCTAATTTTGTCTTAGAGATTTGGTTTCTTGTACGTGATAATACTGGAGAAATTTATTGTATTATTAAATTGGAAACATTTAGACATCTGTGTGCTTTGAGGATTGCCAAGTACAAAAAGACCATATAAAAGATGTAGCAAAGAAAGTACATCAGGAAGAAAGAGAAAATCTTATGAATAGATGTAGAACAATATTACTTCATCACATAGCATACAAGCTATGCTGGTTGAGATCCATTTTTTCAATTACATTCACAAAGCATGCAATTGGGGGTGATAAAAGAAAAGGAAACGAGTGCATATGTCCATGAACTCTATGGAAAAAAGAAATGTGTGGAGAATAGTCGGAAGATGATTTTTCCTATCAATAACCTAGAAGTTATTATAAAAGATGATGTTGAGATAGGCATTGAGCAGCTTGCCAACAGAAATCATGATCCACATGTTTAAGAAAAGGAAATGAGTGCATGTGTCCATGAACTCTATGGAAAAAAGAAATGTGTGGAAAATAGTCGGAAGATGATTTTTCCTATCAATAACGTAGAAGTTATTATAAAAGATGATGTTGAGATAGGCATTAAGCATCTTGCCAACAGAAATCATGATCCACATGTTTTGATTGCTAAGATGATTAAATGGGGAGGTTCTTCTTTGTTAAATGTTCTAGAGGATATGTAAAATCAAGCAATATGGAATGGGTTTCCTCCACACTGACAAGTCAGCAAGGTCATACCTATTTACAAAATTGGGAACATAAATAAGGTAAGAAATTACAAAACATTCTTAGTGAGCAGCCTCTTTGCCAAGCTATTTGTTACCGTATTAGAAAAGAACATTAGTAAATGGGCAGAAGGAAAAAAGGTGGGGGCTCCTTCTCAAGCTAGTTTTCAATCTGAACACCCTTGATCATCTTATTACTTTTAGGGCTATTGCTGATAAAACTCAAGGAAAGAATAATATCACTTACCTTTGCTTTGTGGATTTTGCTAAGGCTTTTGATACAGTGCCAAGAATAAAATTATAGGAAAGAATGGAAAAATTAAATGTCCCAATTGAATGGAGGCAAGCAGCACTATGCTTCTATGTAAAGGTTTTGACAGAGTTAGCAATATCAATAAATGATAGCGATGAAACCAAGAAGGCCACTATCAATAGTAATATTGGTGTAAAGCAAGGTGCACTCTCTTGTTGGAGGTATTGCATTATTTGGTGACTTGCAAGGTTAATGCAAGGACCTTGTAAATAATTTAGATTAGGGTGTTTTCAATATTTGAGTAGCTGTCATGTTATTAAGTGTGAGTCATGTGTCATGTAAATATGTGTGGAGTTATGTAGGTGAAGTGTCATGTTCATAAGTGAGGAGTTATGGCAATCATGAGAGTCTTTGTCTTTATGTAAATATGTGAGATTTATTATTATGTATTGAGAAATATGAAGAGTTAGATCTCCCGTGAGTATGAGGAGATGAAGAGTTTATGTAAGTGTAAAGGTCAAGAGTCTTGTGAATATGAAGAGTCTCATGTATGTATATATTGAAGACAAAGCATTGTAACAAAGTATCGAATAAGCATTGCATTTATGCATTGCTTAAAGTAGATATTTATCAATAAAATATTTAGTGAGTTTTATGTTCATTGTTATTATGGATTGATTTATGTTCTTGAGATAATGTTTGATCCTGGAAGATTAATAAACCTGTGAGAATAGTAGTGATTTGCTAACATCTCTCACTCTTCTAATTAGATGAATTAGAAGAGTGGATCGAAAAAGATGGGGGAGGAGGTGTACATATGACAGGGTATGCTTTATTATTGTTGATTTATGCAATGATGTTGTGCTCTTGGCAAAACATAAAGATAACATACAAAGACATCTAACAACTTTAGACAAGTTTTGTAGCTCCTTTGAAATGAAAGTCAATGTAAGCAAAACAAAGGCAATTGTTACTGGTTCTCGAGATAATTGCATAGGCATATCACATGTATGGGTGAGAAATTGGAGATAGATTAGTCATACAAGTAGTTAGGACTTCGATGGTGCTAAAATTGGCCATGTTTTCAAAACATAAAAACTGATCCAAGATGAAGACCATTCTCTAATGAGGAATATTTTGAAGGAATTTGTCTAAATTCAAAGACCTAACTTCGTAAATTTTCCCAAATTGTTCCAAAAAGGAGAATTTGTCCAAGTCCTTCACGGGTTTGCGGACATGGGAGTGCAACTGACATTTGACAAATTTGAGTGTCGATACGCCAATGCATCTCCATGCTTTGCATTTTATATACGTACATTTGATACATGCAAAGAGTGTTGTGTGGGTGCATTGTCTAGAGTCATGTCTACTTGTCAAATTTTGCTCGCAATTAATCTCTCATGCAGACATTCCTTCATGGGGATGTTTGTTTGTAGTTGCACACATTTTTTCACATGTTCACTTTCCAATAAGACCCCACATCTACACAGCTCTACAGTCTTACTTACATAGAAGGAAAGGGAAGAAAAGGGAAGGTTTTGTCTCAAATTATATAAAGCGCTAAAGCGCTTCTACACATTCAATGAAAGATCTTTCTTCACACAAAAGGTGGCATGTTCTTCGAAAGGCCGTCTTTTCTCCATTAATATGCCTAACTACTTGCCTTTTTCTCTCATGCATGTAATAAATTCCTCTTTTTCCTCCCTTTGTATAAATAGTTTTTATCAAAGTCATTTTGCATTTTTTTTTAACTCTCTCTAGGTCACAGGGAGTGGAATAGAATCATTCTTTTTTGTGGAATGTTCCACTCTAGGGTCACAACCCTCGCACGAGGGCATGGTTGCATGGAACCAAAAGAAGCACAAGGCCATGAGGAGGGCTTGTGCAAGCTTTTGTTATTTTCCCGACATTCCCTTCAACTTGATGAGGTCTCCATATTGGAAGGGAATGGGAGATGCCATCATTGTTTGTGGCCTAGGATTTAAGGCACCTACTTATGATGATTTTAGGGGCCCTCTTCTTCAAGAATCTGTGGAGGATATCCAATATTTGGTTGAAGAACAATGCAAAGATTGGAGAAAAAGGGTTGCCTGATCATGTTTGATGGGTGGACCAATGGGAAGAATTAGAGAGTGATCAATTTTTTTGATTGCTGTTGTAGGAGGAATAATGTTTCTCATGTCAGTGATGCATCAACACAAGTTAAAAGTGTTGAAATGCTTGTTGGGTTGCTGGGGGAGGTTGTGTTGGAGGTAGGGGAGGAGAATGGTTTCCAAGATATCACTGACAACGCAACAACATATGTTGCAACGAGAAGGATTTTAGAGGAGAGTTTCCATACAAAGTTTTGGACACCTTGTGCAACCCACAATCTAGATTTGCTTCTCAAAGACGAGAAATTACCTTGGGTGCCTAAGGTTGTAAATAAGGCCAAATGTATTACAAAATTAATCTACAACCATTCATTTGTCCTTCAACTGTTGATACAATTCACTAATGGAAGGGAGCTTGTGCAAGCTAGAGTGACACGATTTACCATAAAATTCATCACATTTTAGAGCCTCTTTGATGCAAAGAAGGCAAGTGAAGATGTTTGTGAGCGAGGAGTGGATTGGAGAAGAAGCTGCTTGATATCAATTCTCTAGTGAGGGCCAGAAGGTGTATGATTATGTGTTTGAGGAGGTCTTTTGGACAACTATGAATGAGTTAATTAAGGTGCAAGACTAAAGTTACTTTTTTTTTTCTCATTTGGAAATTTCATTTGCAAATTTTAAATTCTAATCCAAATTTCAAATAGCTAACGATAACTAAAATATCTTGTTTGACTTTAGGTGGTAGAGCCTTTGGTGAGGGTTCTTCATCTTGTTGATGGAGAAAGATCATTGATGGGGTACCTATATGAGGCCATGGTCAGGGCTAAATAGGCAATTGCCTCATTTTATAATTATTTAGAGCCCAAATACCTTCCCATTTGGGAACTAATTGATTGTTGATGGACTTTTGAGCTCCATAGGCCATTACATGCAATGAGGTATTGCCTCAACCCCAGATTCTTTTATGATTAATCCTTGGTTGAATATGAGGTGATGTCAAGCCTTCACCAGTGCCTTACTTGGATGGTGCTAGATCAAAGGATTCACAATTTAATACAGAACGAGTTGCAAGATTACAAGAGTTGTGAGGGCTTCCCTTTCATGATCCTAGTCAATTTAGGAAAGGACAACTTAGAGGCTAGGTAACCCATAACATATGAATTGATTTATTATTGATTTTGATTTTGTTTTAAAAATAATCTTAATTTACATAATTTTTCTTTTTGGCATTTTCTAGATTTATGGTGGGAGGACTTTGGTGCCTATACGTCCAATCTCTAGTGCTTTGCCATCAGAATTTTATGTCAACCATGCAACGCTTCAGCTTATGAGCGAATTGGAGTGTATTTGAGCACATTAATTCTAAGAAGCACAATAGGTTCGTGTAGTAGAAGCTGAATGTGCTTATTTTTGTTCACTACAACCTTCACCTCCACCATAATAAAATCGTAGGGTAAAATTATGTGGCAACTGATTTAGATGAGATTGATCCATCATTTGATTGGATCATAGAGCTAGAGGAGTAGCAAGAACCTCTCTTTTCATTTGATTTCGAAAATATGGTGGAAGAGTTAGCGACAAAGGCAAAGGAAGAGGCACGGGCACAAAGAGAGAGGACCAGAGTTTCAATTGGGGCGAAGGGAAAAGGCAATGCTAGACGCTAGATAGATGAGGCATTTTTGAGATATTTTGTATCTTTTTTATATGATATTCAATATAAATTTGGTACTTGGCTGTATAATTTCTTTAGTTGATGCGTGTTTCATGTGTAGTTTAAGGTTTTATTGTTTAGAATATTAAATTTGGTTATGTTTAAGCTAGAAAGATTGATTGCTTAATTTCAACCCTACCCTCTACATATTTGGGGGTGTCGATGTTTACAGGAGACTGTAAAGACCCATTATGGAATGGATTGATAGATAAATTTTAGAAGAAGATGGCAGGCTAGAAAGGGATTTTACTTACCCAAGCTGGAAAAATACAATTGGTGAAGAGTACATTACAAGCCATCCTAGTATATCAACTATCAGTTTTTAAAATGCCTTTCAAAGTGGTTAATACTACGAAAGGAATCCAAAAACGATTTCTATGGACTGGTTCAGAAGAAAGGAGAAGATTAGCTCTAATCTCATAGGAGAAGGTTAGCTCTAATCTCATAGGAGAAGGTATGCTAGCCCAAGACACAAAGATGATTGGGCCATCAAAGAATTACAAACATAAACCTAGCATTGGTTGCAAAGGTAGGGTAGAGAGTTATGAAGGAGGGACAATCAATATGGGCTAAAATATTGAAGGAAAAATATTTAGACAATATGGAAGATGTTAGATTGCTTACAACACAGGATACACGCCGAGGTCTTCATTATGGAATCACATTGTGAAGGTGAGGGAGTTATTATGGAAGGGAGTAGAATTGAAAGTAGGGGATGGTATATCCATTAGCTTCTGGGAGGATGCGTTGTTAGACATTAAATCCTAACCATGGATGAGGAGATGCATAGACTACGGGAGGACTGGAAGCAAGATATGGCAGGTTAGTAAATGACTATATGGTGACGGTAGGAGGTCAGTTGAGATGGATAGAGCTTAACAAGAACCAAGAGAATAGTGAAGCATTGAGTAAGTTGAAGGCAAAACTTAGATCATATTATATAAATTCGGAGATGCAACAAGATTCATTGATCTGGGGAGCCACCCAAGATGGTGAATTTAATGTCAAATCAGCTTATGACTTGATTGACCCAACTATAGAATATGTTTTTCCATGGAAGAGAATATAGGGAAAGAAAATAATTCCCAAACAAGAGGTCTTCTTATGGCTGGTTGTACAGAATGAGATACTGACTATAGACAATTTGCAGAAGAGAGGAATTCATTAGCCAAACAAATGCTCTCTGTGAGCAGAGAGAGGAGTCGGTTCAACACATCTTCCTAGGATGTGACTACTCGCTGAAGATACTTCAGGCACTAATAAATAAGATGGGGGTTGTGTGGGATTTATCGAATACCATGCTAGCTTGGTTAGAGCAATGGGAGAAGCCTTTCATCAGTCCTAGGCTCAATGGAATTTGGAAATTCCTTTTCACTATGCTTGGGGAATATGGCTGGAAAGCAATAGGAGAATTTTTAAGGTGGAGAGTAGAACAATGGGGAGAAATGTACACATTATTGTATAAGCAATTGAGGAAAATGTGAAGATAATAAAGTTTTCAACCAAACTTGAAATAGGAGATGAGGCTAGACTGAGCAAAACTTGGAACTTAGACCCAGTTGGTAGCTTGGATGGTACTCAGAACCAATCAAGGGCCGAGACTAAATGGTTACCACCTCAAGAAGGATGGATGAAGATGAACTTTGATGGGGCCTCAAAGGGGAACTTGGGGAAGGTAGGGGTAGGTGATTGTTCAAGATGAACAAGGAAGAATAAAGGGTGTAGCTTGTGAATATTTGGGAATCACTACAAGCCACCAAGTAGAAGCTCGAGCTCTATTGATAGGGGTAGAACTAGCAAGAGACTTGGGAGTTAGAAAGTTAGTAGTGGAAGGAGATTCTCTAAATATCATTAACTGTCTTAAGCAAGAAGCAAAGACAAATTGGCAAATAAGTAATATTTTTCAAGATATTAGGAATGCTCTCCAAGCCTTTGTTGAGGTGGAAGTAGTCCATATATATAGGGAAGGCAATATGGTAGCAAACATGTTAGCCAATAGGGGAGCACTACGAGAGGAGGATAAAAGGTGGATACCCCTGGGGAGATCCACCCAAATATTTTTAGATTAGTTCAGAAAGAGCAGCTTCTGGACAATACATAGTCCTTGCATAAGGATGGGGAGTGAAGGGACATTGCACTAGGATTTGTGATAAATAGACACCAAGTTGAGATTTGAGAAACTTACAATTTGCAAGAGGTAAAGACTATTGGATCTTTAAATTATTGTAGTATAATTGCCATGGATGTGAAAGGGCTACAAGAGATGTATGACTAGTTTAGGAAGCATGTTGAGTGGGAACGCTGGTGGAAGTCAGTGTTGGATATGCTTGATGAGCGTATGAAAATTTGTGAAGAAGAGAAGGTGCTAGCCCAATGGAAGTATGATCTAGACAAAATAATGTATGTATGGGCTGATCAAAGCAATGAGTTCACAAAGAATTTAATCGAAAGTGGAAGGAGCATGAGAAACAATTGAAGTGCATGGTTTCTATTCTATTGTGGAGTTGAGTTCTGGTTCAAAGAATTCATGGGGAAGGGAGATCTAGAAGACTAGAAAATGTTGGTTTAAATTTTGTCTTTTAATGTTTGTATGGTTGGGGGTGAACCAAAAACCCTATTTTTTGTGCTTGATTTGGACATTTGTGGTTTATTTAGAATTAGTTGTAATATTTTTTTGTAAGGTTTTGGGTGAGCTAGAACTCCCTAGGCGTGTGAGCTAGGAGGTATTACTAGACCTATGTTACCTTTAGTAAGGAGTAGTTTCGTATCTATAGTTGTACTTTTGTAAAAGGGTTCAGGCCCTTTCAAAATCCCGATTTTACCCTAATAAAAAAATTTGGTTATGTTTAATGTGAATTAATTGTGACATACATGAAAACAAATATGATTTTTAATGAAATTTTGCATTTTCTTTTGTTTTATTTTTTGGCCGAGTTTTTGTCGAGTTTTTCCGAGTTTTCTTGCTAAATCCGAGTCACAAATTGGTCTTGCTGAGTCCACGCTAAGTTTGAGTTTCTCTACTATGGTGCTAAATCAGTACCACTGAATGGCGTTCGGGGCATCCAAACTAATTGGGATCATGGAAGATGGAACATGTGTTGTATGATATAGATAGACCATGATTGAACTAAGGGTGCTCAGTTGTATTGTGTGACATTTTTGGGTACCATTTGGTTGAAACAAGCTGGTGACCTTGGTCAACTGGGGATTGCTGCCATGTTAGAAAAACCCATGGACACAAATGGGAATGGAGAACCTAGACCTGTTGGCAATGAGGACTTGTGAATGTGCAAAGATCCCATGTTGTAGTCCATAATCCACTTATCAAACACTTAATCGACGATGCCCTTGACCCAAAATCCTCGAACCTGAAGCTGAATGTGTTACATGTCAAACACTTGGAACGTTGTCAAACATGGAGTGCGTGTATTGGTAAATGTGTAGGGAAGAATGACAATGATCTTTTGTGGCATGAGCAAGTGTTAGGGGAATACTGTTGCATTTTGGCAAATGCAGAGGAAAAAAAAAGGCAATGATCTGTTGTGGCATGGACGAGTGTGATGGGAATTACGTAGCCTTAGATTATAATACTTAAGTATTTTGTACTATGTAATACATAATTATTATAATCTAAGGCTATTTAATTCCTCGTCAATAGCTTATATAACATATATCAGAATAACAAATTGAATAAATGATTAGACATTGCCACCACAAAAAACATAATAACTGGAGTATCATGCATTTGGGTTTCCCACTAATTATTAAGAGCAAGAACAATTTAAGATACAAAAGAAATTTAAACTAGACACCTTGGATAGGACCTTCTTAAAGGTCCCCCTTAACTAGAAACATATTGATTTGTTTTGATCATTCAATGCACATGAAAAATCTTCATCTCTTAAATGTTTAGAGGAAAGAACATATAAAAACAATAGCTTGAGATAAGAAAGCGCAATTGTTCGCATCACATCACCTGACTAGACACATGACTTTTGCTTACTGAATTGTATAAGAAGATCAAGGATATGGACAACTCCTTGAACACAGAGTTATGTTTCGCTTTCATCATTAATCAAAACTTCATAAGGATTCTCATGGAAAGATCACTTCATAAAAAAATTCTTTCTAATACAATTAAATTTTGGTTAAACCAAAAACATTGTAATAAATGTAAACAATTGGTTCTTAAAAAATATGTAATTTAACCTTATTCAATGTCTATGGAAGAAAACACAAGTCATATTTGTCTAATACCTACAATAATCAAAATGGACCCTATAAAAATGATTTTTTGTAAAGCAATTAAAAATGGATTGCAAAAAAATGCAAATAGAAAATAAAAATTATAGGCTCAGACTTAGTTTGATAAAAATGGAAATATCAAGAGAATAACATCATTAAAATTGATGTTTAGAATGTTAGGAATTATTACATCTTGAATAATGTGAATTTATGTTGAATAACCACTCAACACATGGTTTGTAAGGTCCACCAGAGAACAACGGTAGTTACAGGATCAGTTAAAGTTTGTTATGCCATATTTGGGCATCCATTGTATTTAAATACCCTTCATTTCATAATACAATTCATCGAATCATTAAGTTTTAATATGTGGTATCAGAGTAGGTAGAAGGAAGAGTAATCTCTCCTTCTAATCCTTCTCAAGCTTCAATATAGAGAAGCCTCAAAAGAATTCTCTATTAAAGAAAAGAGGTCTCAGGGCAAAGAACCCTACAAAAGACCAAGTAAGATTTAACCTTAAGAGAAAGAGGTTACCATTCTCTTCATGAAGCATTCCCACGGAAGTTTTAAAAATCAATTCCTGTTAAGAAGAATCTTTGGATAGACCATAGCAGAAGAAGCGATTTTAGGATAAGAATTCCTACAAAAGATCAACTTAAGGCAAAAATTTATGCCATAAAATCTGCAAACACAAAATTGAAGGTGTTCAAGACATCAGGATAGAACATTCCTAAGCAAAAGAAAAGTACCAAGCAGAAGAAAAACATCTAAGTATAAGCACCATCAAGTGATCAACAAGCAAAAGAAAGGCAGAGTAGAATCACTCAAAGCAAGGTTTGCATGTCTCCTTCCATAAGAGCAAAAACTAATCATCACAAGGTGCTAAAGGGAAGCTCTCAATGCTAAGTTTGCACAATTCATTCCAAAAGAGCAAAAACTAATTGTCATAAGACGTGCACGGACAAGACACACGAGGTTAAGGCTTCATTCCTCCTGTTTTTCGTAAATAGCTTGTTCTTAATGACAAAACACTTCTCGACAATTTTTGTCTCGACCAACTTGTAAAATATAGCACAACCACTCTACACAGGGCGTGTACATTCCAAAGTTACATATAGAACAAACAGGGCGTGAATGTTTCAAGGCTACATATAGAACAAGAAGGCATAAACGTTCAAAGCAGAACGTGCATTCCTAGATAACAAAGACGTCTCAAAACTTCATATAGAACAAACATGAGCACCCTAGACACTCAAGCTCAGACGACATAAATAAACGCTCAAGGTTGGACATTATTCCCACTGTTCATTGATCCCAAAGCTCGAACGTTTTTCGTGAAGTATGATTGAAACCAAGGCATCACTTACAACAAGACCCTATTTGAGAGACTCATTAGACGAAAATTCACAAAAACAAGGTATTGGATGCTATTCCCTAAAACAAGAAGCATCAGAATCAATTAACGATGGGATATCAAAGGGCGAGGAAGCATGCCGAGAGTCTATTGCTCTATAGGCTTGTAGAAATACTGGAAAGCGGTGAAGTATTCTTGCTCCGATAAAAGATGACCAAACAAGCTCCTCAAGCATGGTAGACAAAAATAGATGATTATTTTGGAAAGCATGGCTTTAAGAGAAATCCGTATGATCTAAGTTTGTATCACAAAGAGCAAGGTGGGGAAATTGTATTCATCAATGTATACGTAGATGATTTCGTGATCACAGGGAGTTTTGAAAGAATATTTCTAGCCAGAAAGGAAGATTTGAAGAAATATTTTGACATGACCGACATTGGGTTATTACACTATTGTCTAGGGTTGGAGGTAAGGCGGAATCATCATCACATATTTGTTTCACAAAGCAAATATGCCAAGAATCTCCTTGAGAAGTATCACGTGAAAGATTGTAAGCATATGGCGATTCCTATGGAATCGGGTCTACAACTCTCATGTTTTGATTCCTCTCCTCCAACAAATGCATCACTCTATTGATAGTTAGTTGGGAGTCTCATCTACCTTACTTACACAAGAACAAATATCAGCTTTGTGGTGAATTACCTTTCTTGGTTCATGCAGGAACCAAAATTGACACATTAGAAGTCAGTAAAAAGAGTTTTAAGATATATACGAGGCACTGTTGAGGACGGTTTGGAATTCAAGAAGAGTGATCAGTTCCTCTTAACATTTTATATAGATGCAGACTACACAGGATGCATTGGTGATTGAAAATTCACCTCTTGATATGTATTCTTTTTGGGATCTACACCTATATCATGGGGAAGCAAGAAACAACAACCAGTTGCTCAATTTTCCATCGAAGCAGAATATTGTGTAGCAAAAGGAGCTATCTGTGAAGCAATATGGTTGAAATGTATGTCGGTAAATATGGGTGTTACCACAAGATAAACCTACAACCATGAATTGCAACAACCAAGGCGTACTGAAACTTGTTCGTAATCCAGTATTCCACGAACGGATCAAGCACATGGACATGTAGTGTCGTTTCATCTGTGAACATGTGCAACAACACAACATTCAACTCAAATTCTGTCGTACTTAAGAGCAACGTGCAAACATCTTCACCAGACATCTTGACCAAACCCCTTGGACGTATTAAATTTGAAGAATAGAAAAGTTTTCTCTCTGAGGCTATGATGTAATAAAGGGGGGAATGTTGAGAATTATTACATCATGAATAATGTGATTGTAAGTTGAGTAACCACTCAACACATGGTTTATAAGGTCCACTAGAGGACAAGGGTAGCTACAGGATTAGTCAAATTTTGTTATGCCATATTTGGGCATCCATTTTATTTAAATACCCTTTTATAATACACATCATCAAAGCATTAAGTTTTAACATAGAATGTACTTTAATGTCCATCCAAAGAAAGATGCACAAATATATATATATATATATATATATACCCCCAAAATGTTGTGGACTATTCACAATACTTGGAAACATAAGTGGGATAGATTACAAACTAAAACTATTGCACCTTATCGAAGTGGATCTGGACAGTTTTTTCATGATTATGTAAGATTGATAATTAGAATTAGAACTGGGAAGGATAGATATGAAATCTCCTCCTTATACAGAAATAAACCAACCCTTGCAAAACACATAATAAAGAAAAATGCCGATTTTTCCCAAGGTAGGAGAGATGTTCCAGCCTGAGTCTTGATAACATTTGGAAAAATATGTGCCATTGCAAGATTTGTGTCATAAGCTTGTACAGATTGTATGTCATCTGCTTATTTTATAGTAAGTTAAAGATCTCTAAAGACTCAAGTATAGGTTAAAGTGAAGGATAGACAAAGAATCACAAACTAATTTCCCTTCAAATCAGTCATTTAGTGTCAACTACTCTATTACATCTAAATGCTTATTAGATGTGCCAACTTATTAAGATAATAAATTAGGCTTATGGAACCCTGAATGTATACCCACGAATAAAAATACTTCAGTAAATTCTGTCGTGTTGACTTTAATTGGTTAATATTTCAAAGCCAGTTGTTTGTTTGGAAGCATCTTAGTGTAGTATGTTGTTTGAAACATATGCAAAGTTGAGTACATTATTTTTCGAAGAATTTGTACAGTTACTCTTTGAGGTTGTGTTCTTCATATTTACAATACCACACTTAATTGAATATGGCACTGACTTCTCCAATTGCTTCACTTGCATATATACCAAGCATGGTTGGGAGGGTTCTGATTCTCAGAATAAGAGGTGTTTGTTATGCTTCTTGTGTTGTTCTCCTCCACAATGGTTTTAGGATAGTATGTAGGGGAAGCATGAATGTGACTGAATTGATCATGGATCATTTTTGTGATTCTTTATCTATCCTCTTCAACTCTTTAATGAGGATAATTAGGGTTTAGTACGATCCCCCCCTTTCTTCTTTCCATCTTTGTTGCCTTGTTTTACGTTTGTGCTTTACTGTTTTGTAGATCAGCTATGAGATCTGGACACACCCATTTTCTATTCTTGATTTCATCTCTTTATCTTCCAAAATTTAGATCATTTTGTTGACTTCCACCTCTTTAGCATTTTCTTTACAAGTACACTAGTCTTTGTATTTCTTGCTTATGCTTTTAAGTTTGTGTCTCTAGCCTTGTGATAACTGGTGATTTTATATTGATATTTTAGAAGTAGACCTAGGCTGAATATGCCTTTTACTTCTCATCATGGTGGTCTAACTCACAACAAAGAAAGCACTCGCACTCGAATATTTTAGTCGTTTTTAGATATTTATGTTTTTTTTTTCTCTTTTTTCAATTCTTAGAAGTTTATTGAGTACAGGATGCAGTAAGAAGATTTATTTTGTTTCATCATAGAACATTTGTCAATTTGTTAGTTTCTTTAGATATTTTGAAAACATTGAATGTAAAGTTTCAATATTCTTCACGTAAAATTAATTAGATAAAGGCATTTTATGGTTTCATGTAGTCTTCGAGATAAGGAACGTGTCCGACAAATGCTATGTTACATTGTAGAAGAGCCTCCAGAGGATGCAGAAAGCAAACGATGTTTCAGGTAACAGTTTTTGGGACATTCATGTTGATTTTCTGCCGCTTATTAGACTGTAATTATTCTACATAGATTGTGGCTTCACATGAATATTTTAGTAGTAAGCATTTTTAAGAGCCTGTTTACGAACTGTTATGGATCATTTATCTTGTATGCTGTAAACTCTTGATTTTTGGTTTTTGTGGGTTTCAGGTTCCCATTTATTGCTTGTGAGGTCTTCTCTTGTGAAATTGATGCTATTCTCAAGACACTAGTTGAGGATGAAGAGGTTTGTTTCTATGTAATGCTGGTAGATGAAAAGGTTCTTATTGCGCTGGGGAGAAGTTGAAGTGTAATATTTAAGTTTAGACTAAGTTTAATCTTCACAAGTTATTTTGGGAACTTCGACTGCTTTCTGTTTGGATTCACATTGTTTCTGATATAATATCTTTTGAGGTGTGTCACTTGTTTTTAAATTAACCCATTTGTGTGTTTACTTTAATGCTTACAGTTGATGAGTTTGCTGTTTTCGTTCTTGGAACCTGACCGGCCACATCGGACCTTGCTAGCTGGTTACTTTAGTAAAGTAATGTTCATTTGCTAATGAATGCTGACTTTTTCATTTAAATGTCAGTTCAAACAATCTTTGATTGAACAATTTTCTTTCATTTGAATCAATTTTCTTTGTGGTGGATATTGAAGCTTTAGGTAGATTTGTCTTAATTTTCAGTCAAAGAAACAGCTTTGGAATACTTTGGCATTTGCACTTTTCATTGCTAAAATTGAAGTTTGACAGTTTATCTATATTGGTCATATTTGGTCAGGTTGTAGTCTCCTTGCTGTTAAGAAAGACAATAGCTACCATGCGTTATATCCAAGTAAGCATCACCATCCTTAAGAATGTGCTTTGGATCAAATGTCTTTATGTGTACAACTACAATATTCTACTCCTTTTTTAAAAGCAATTATATAAGTAAATGTAAAGCAAAAGCCAAAAGTAAATTTTTAGGTCTCAGACTAGCTAATGCCTTGTGGTATTAAGTGAACTTTCACTTTACCTAAGATATATTGTTTCAAATTTTTTACTTCCACGGGTTTTAACCTGTTGACAACATCCATGGTAAATTGGATCTTGCCAATCTGCCTGTTTTACATATCATATACAGATTTGAAATTGTAAATTGGTTATCTGTATACCTGTTGACAACATCCATGGTAAATTGGATCTTGCCAATCTGCCTGTTTTACATATCATATACAGATTTGAAATTGTAAATTGGTTATCTGTATAGTTTTCTCACTGTGAAATTTGAATTTTTTTTTTTTTTTTTACATGGTGGAATCAGTAGCCGCCACGAATCCGGGCAGGCTGTCCAGCTTTTATGGCCGCCACAGTATTCTGCGCTGTCCGCCCCGGAAGCCGCCACACAGATCTTCGCGCAGTCCGCCCCTATAACTGCCATGCCACAATCATTTTAAACCTTTTACGCCGCTGAAAGCACCAGGAAAGGGACAAGCGTTCAGTCCGGCAAGGCCCGAGATTTGAACCTTGGACCTCCGCCCCCTTATGGGGTTTGGATGAACCAATTGGTCAATTTGAAACTTCTTGAAGGCCACTCCATTGGACATTATTTTGTTAAAGTTAGAGATCATTAAGGCGATGGAGAAAATAATCCATGATATTGGAGATTCCATATAGAAATATTCTTTCAATATTTCTGCTTCGGTGCACTTGTCCTGCATACCAGTTTAGAGAGGCTCTTCAACCAAGTCAAAACTAAAATCTTTATAAAGAACAAATATGAAATGTAAAAGCATTAAGAGAATAAATAATATTACTTAAGAATAATTTGTGGTTCTTAAGAGGGGCGGCAGAGTCAACTAGCCTAGGATTCAAGTTTTAAAACTTCTTTCAAGGGAAAACCAATTGTAGTTAAGTTATATGCTGTAGCAAGTGGTATTGCTATCTAAATCAATTGGGTAAATTTAGTATTTATTTTCATGTTATCATTTATGTAGAAAACTAAGGTTCTTCCTTCCTATCTTTCATAATGCAAAATGGTAAACACGTGATCTATGTTGCAAGAAACATGCCGATAAAGGGCTGTTTCACATTGTTTCAGCCTGGAAACACGTACTTGATGGAAATGCTCGTCCCCAATGCATTTCTGCATTTCTTGCACTCTGTAACAGTTCTGCAAAGTGGTTTACAATGTTTGGACAGTTTTGATTTGTTTCTCTTTGCAATGATTAGTGCATGTCCTGTAAATGTTTCCAGCGAGGCAAAAGGCCCTGTGACAATAGTCCAGAGGCACGTAAAAGAATGTCACAGGAGTGTTGGGTTGTTAAAAAAATTAAATTAAATTAATGCAGTTGGTAGTGAGAAAACACAGCTTCATCAAGTGGCCTGAGGTCTTAGAGGTGCAGGCCTTAGATCCGTGGGTGATTGCACCTCAGACTGAGAGAGATACTCATATTTCTTTGCTTCTCAGAATATAGTTTCTCTAGGAGCACTCCTAGTCATCGTGGATGGTATAGTTGGCATCTTGACAGGTCTATTGCATCCATTCAAATGCTCTTTAAATGTTCCTCCCCACCTTCTTCTTGATAAGGTGATTAATCAAGCAGTTAGAGATAATGCTTTTTGATAATATATTTAGATCACTTGGGCGACTCCATCTCAGCCTCTTTGTCCTAAGTTGGCCTTCTACATTGAACACTTCATGAGGATTGAGGATGGCATTATTACTCATCTTGATTATGTATAGTGACAGTGGACACACAGCCTTAGGATTCCTTTTGGTCAGATCAGAAATTGCTCACATTCGTTGTGAGTGGAGTTAGACCACCATATTTCTCAAGAGAATATGGTATGTCGTCTTTGCTTTCTTGAAGAGGTGGAGACTAAGGAACATTTCATCTTTACATGTCTTTTTTTATTACGAGATTCGAGCAAGGTACTATTGCTTGTATTGAGACATAGATGGATAGCTTAATATTTTTTAAGCTATCCATACAAGAGATGTTTAGCATACATTTGGAAGCTCTCACTCTTTGATGTCAGTATTACAAGGGACATCTTTGGACCAATTTTGACATTAAGACATAGAGAGTGAGCAGATGAGTGTCATGTGGAATACACTTTTATCTTTTAAAACAACCAACAGTGATGGTACATAATATATATGATTGGCTGTGTGGAAAGCAACCATAGATATGTTGTGCTTATTAAAAAAGGAACTCATATCGAAACAACAGAAACAAGTAGAGTATCAGCAGGGGATCATTATTCTGATCATTTCACATGTGGCAATTACAGGTAGGAGCTTTAGATACAAACATTTATCTATGTAAACTTAGTAACTGTGAGTACAGCTTAATACAAGTAATTATCAAATAAATATAATGTACTTTGTTCCCTTTCAAAAATTTTCTAGGTATCACTTGTGGTTTGGTTTATGTGCCAGTGGTTGTGTACAACATATCTCTAGCGATTTTATCCTATATGCATATCTTTCATGGCATTTGTGAGATGGCTCTATTAAGGAATACGGATCTTCATAAACATAAAGGCTTAATTGTATGTTTAGAGAACATGTAAATGCCAGCAAGTACAGTGAAACTATTCTTATTTAGTATGTTTCATGTAATACTTATTTCTGTAGATAAGTATTTTAATCCTATTGATGCTGAATATCTATAATAATATAGTTCTGAAGTCAGTGCACATGGTCATTTATCGATATGTTTATAACTAGAATCTTCTAAACTAGTTTTAGCCATCTACATTTCTGTTGCTGTTGTTTTGTCATGAAGTCGTCATTGAGAAGTCATGCCATATTTTGCTCTTGAATAAAAGAATATAACACTGGATGCTCTGTTTGCATTTATGATCTCCAGTTTATAATTGATTTACAATCTGGTAATTGGTTGGTGCTGATAAAACCAAATTCTAAAAATCCTAACAAGTTATCCCTACAAATCCTAACAAGTTATCCCTAAAAATATGTTGTAACAAACAATACAACGATAGAAATACCTGTCATATCTATTACCAGGCTTTTTTCTAACAGCCCCTCTTAATGGCTAACTCATATACAATCCCAAGCTTGTCTCTAAATTTTTCAAGTCATTCTCTCTACCTAAGGGTTTAGTCATTACATTAGCAATCTGTGCAGAAGTTGGACAATAATTTAGACAAATTTCTTCATTTTCCATGAACTGCTAGATGTAGTGATGATGAACTTCAATTTGTTTTATTCTGGCATAATATAGTAGATTTGTCACTAACTTGGGCCCGCTTTGATTATCACAACAAAGTGGTGTTGATTCTATTTGATCTATCTAAAGATCATATAATATGCACCACAACCAAATAACTTCACAACCTACACTGCATACTGCCTTATATTCTGCTTTAGTTGATGACAAAACAATTAAATGCTGGAGTTTGCTCTGCTAAGAAATAGCTCCTGATCCAACAGCAAACATATAACCAATGGTATATTTTCGATCATCAATTGATCCTTCCTAGTCTGCATCAATGTAGCCAACCAACTGAAGATCATTAGATGGCTGGTAAAGTATACCAAAGTCAAGGGTACCTTTGATATATTTGAAAATATGTTTTGCAACTTGCCAATGCTCTCTTTGGGGATTTGACATGAAACCGGATAATGTTAGTTAAATGTCCAGATTTTATACCTGCAAGCAGAAACACAATGACAGAGAACAAAACAGCAACACAAGTAACACAAAGATTTTACGTGGAAACCTGCAATTTGCAAGAAAACCACGGGGCAATGACAACTTCTTCTTTTATTAATTTCAGCAAACTTTACATTCACTCAACATCGTTCATATGCAAGGGATCATTCCCCTTTTATAGAGCAGAGAAGGAAGACTCCAAAACTGTTCGTTTCCTCTCCCAAAGGAAGCCTCCGAAAAACTGTTTGTTTCCACTCCCAAGGAAAAGTGCCTGAACCTGTTCGTATTCCAAATCTAGACGTTTGCTGCCTATACATCTGGCCTAGACGTCTGTCCCAGACGTCTACTGCCTAGACATTTGGTCTACGTCTAGCAGCCTAGACGTCTGTCCCAGACGTCTACTGCCTAGACGTCTAGCAGCCCAGACATTTGGCCTAGACGTCTGCTGCCTAGACGTTTGGCCTAGACGTCTAGCAGCCCAGACGTCTGCTGCCTAGACGTCTAGCAGCCGCCTCTGCTACCTCAACTTTGCTGACTAAAACTTTTGTATAGTGACTTCACCTCCTAACATTCTCCCACTTGAAGACAGTATACAGGAATTCTTTTACCAATGTTTTTCATCCAGTGCCTATTGCCCAATGCTGCCCTTGTTACGTTTTCAGCAAGCCCAAAGAAGTTCTGCACCACTCAAACTTCTCTACCTTGACCGACTTTGTAAGCATATCTGCAGGATTCACTTCAGTGTCGATTTTATGCAACAGGATCCTACCTTCTTCCACCGCATTTCTTATAAAGTGGTACTTGAAATCAATGTGTTTCGTGCGATCATGGAATGTTGGGTTCTTCACTAGTTGAATAGCACTTTGGCTATCACAATGCAACGTAATTTTCTCCTGCATTACCTTGAAGTCATCCAACAGTCGCTCTAGCCAAATTGCCTCTTTGCTGGCATGAGTTGCTGCAATATATTCTGCTTCAGTGGTTGATAAAGCCACCACAGACTGCAACTTAGAAGCCCAACTCAACCCTCCACCAACAAGAGTGAAGGTATATCCTGTAGTGGACTTTCTCCCATCTCTATCTCCACCATAATCAGATTCCACAAAACCTTTAACTTGCAAACTTTCCGATCCATAGTAAATAGCAGCATCTGAAGTGGCTCTTAAATATCTATATATCCACTTCACCGCATTCCAATGCTCCTTACCAGGATGCAATGTACCGGCTGACTACTCCCATTGCTTGGGCAATATCCGGTAGGGTGCTCACCATGGCATACATGAGGCTTCCTAATGCTCTTTGCCTCTTTCTTCATAGCCCTCAGGCTGATCCATATAAATCTCTTCCTCGAGATCACCATGCAGGAAAGCAGTCTTTACATCAAGCTGCTCCAGTTCTAAATCCTGTGCTGCTACAAGTGCAAGTAAAACTCTAATAGTAGTCATCTTCACAACTAGAGAGAAAATTTCATTAAAGTCTATACCTGAATTTTGCACATAGCCTTTTGCCACCAAGCGAGCTTTATAGCGTTCCAACAACCCATCGCTGTTCTTCTTTACTTTGTAAACCCACTTGTTTCCAACAACCTTTCTTCCAGGAGGGAGATCCACAAGTTCCCACGTTTTATTCTTGCAAAGTGCCTCGATTTCCTCGTCCATGGATTTCCTCCACTTTCTGCATTCTCAGACTCTCTAGCTTCCTGAAATGAACTAGGCTCACCATCATCAGTTAACAAAGCAAAAGAGGACTGATAAACTTGAGAATACCTTTCCGGACACTTTTGTAGACGTGTAGATCTTCTAACCCAATGATCTGTTGATTGTGGCTCTTGGTCTTGTGACCGTTGTGACTGCTCTACTTGCTGTTCCGCATGCTGATCAAAAACTTCAGCATGCTGATTTACATATTCATCTTCACTCATTTCTACTTCAACTGGTACGACATTAGGAGTTTTGTACCTCCTTCCTTTGCATGGATTTTTCATCAACAATAACATCCCGGCTAATAATTACCTTATGGGCAGTAGGATCCCATAGTCTATACCCCTTCACTGTATCTCCATAGCCGAGAAAAACACACTAGCTTGACTTTGGGTCAAGTTTGGACCTTTTTTCTTTAGGCACATGGGCAAACACATCACAACCAAAGGTATGCAAATGAGAGTAATCAACTGGCTTACAACACCAGACCTCCTCCGGAATCTGTCCATCCAACGCAGTTGTAGGTGACCTGTTAATAAGATAAACAATTGTATTAATAGCCTCTGCTCATAACTTTTTCTCCAACATGGCTGCGTTGAACATGCTTCTTGCATGTTCCATGATTGTGCGATTCATCCGCTTAGCCACACCATTTTGCTGTGGAGTATATGGTACAGTCTTCTGGTGCTTAATACCTTCATGCGTACAAAATTTATCAAATTCCTTGGAGCAATATTCACCCTCATTATCTGACCTAAGACATAAAATCGACTTGCCCAAATTCTTCAGCAAAACTTTACATTCACTTTTTCACGTTTCAAAATTACTATTGTATGCAAGGGATCAAGTCCCTTTTATAGAGCATAAGGAAGACTCCAAACTGTTCATTTCCTCTTCCAAAGGAAGCCTCCAAAAGCTGTTCGTTTCCACTCCCAAGGAAGGCGCCTGAACCTGTTCGTCTTCCGCGTCCTGACATCTGGCCTAGACGTCTGGCCTGTTGCCCAGACGTTTGGCCTGCTGCCCAGACGTCTGGCCCAAACGTCTAGCTGGTCAACCGTCTAGTCTGCTGCAGCTTGAGTTTCTGTTGCCCAGACGTCTAGGCCAGATGTCCAGACGTCTGGCCCAAACGTCTAGCTGGTCAACCGTCTAGTCTGCTGCAGCTTGAGTTTCTGTTGCCTGTGCCTGCATAGTGACTTCACTTCCTATCAAATTTCTAAAGGGTGATCATCACCCAAATAGACCATCCCACCACAGTATGGCTGATATTTGTCAAACCAGTCTCTATGGGGAGACATGTGGAATGATGCACCCGAGTCCAAAACCCAGGTATATAAAACAAATCTGCTGTTACTGATACAAAAGGATTCACATGTTGTCGTATCTCCTGAATTTGCTGTACTGGCCTCAGTTGATGGCTGATTTTGCTTTTCACCATTCTTTAATTGCCAACAATCCTTATTTGAGTGTCCTGGCTTCCCACAATGCCAACACTTCCCTTTTTGCTTACGTCCTTTAGACTTAGATCTGGACTGTGATCTACTTTGTTTACTCCTCTTGAAAGATCGACCTCTCACAGATAGGGCTTCATTGGTTGAGGGTTCCAAAGATGTTTTTTGCCTCAACTCTTCTGCCAACAAAGCGGCTACCACATCATCAAATTTTAGAGTTCCTGATGATGCATTATTGATGGTCATCACCATATAATCCCAGGTGTCCGAGAGGGAAGAAAGTAAGGTGATAGCTCTATCCTCATCGTCCATCTTCACATTAACTGAAACTAGTTTACTGATAAGAGTATTAAACTCATTCAAATGATCTGCCACGAATGAGCTTTCCTTCATCCTCAAGCTATAAAGCTGCTTTTTCAGAAAAACCTTGTTTGTTGCTGATTTTGTTTCATACAACTTTTCAAGCTTTTGCCAGAGGGCTTCAGCGGTCTTCTCTTCAGCTACATCGAATAAGACGGAGTTTGCTAGGCAGAGACGGATTGTAGAAACCGCCTTCCTGTCAAGCGTTGCCCACTCCTCATATTTCATGCTGATACCAAATGTTAGTTAAATTTCCAGATTTTATACCTGCAAGCAGAAAACACAATAACAAAGAACAAAACAACAACACAAGTAACACAAAGATTTTACGTGGAAACCTACAATGTGCAGGAAAACCACGGGGCAATGGCAACTTCTTCTTTTATTAATTTCAGCAAACTTTACATTCACTCAACATCATTCATATGCAAGGGATCATTCCCCTTTTATAGAGCAACACAAGTAACACAAATATTTTACGTGGAAACCTGCAATGTGCAGGAAAACCACGGGGCAATGGCAACTTCTTCTTTTATTAATTTCAGCAAAATTTACATTCACTCAACATCATTCATATGCAAGGGATCATTCCCCTTTTATAGAGCAGAGAAGGAAGACTTTGAAACTGTTCGTTTCCTCTCCCAAAGGAAGCCTTTGAAAAACTGTTCGTTTCCACTCCCAAAGAAAAGCGCTTGAACCTGTTCATCTTCCGCATATAGACATCTGTCCCAGATGTCTGCTGCCTAGACATTTGGCCCAGACGTCTAGCAGCCTAGATGTCTGCTCTAGACGTCCGCTGCCTAGACGTCTGCCCTAGACGTCTGGCCCAGACGTCTAGCAGCCTAGACGTCTGGCCAGCCTAGATGTTTGGTCTAGACGTCTAGCATCCCAGACGTTTGGCCTAGACGGCTGGCCTAGACGTCTGCTGCCTAGATGTCTAGCAACCGCCTCTGCTACCTCAACTTTGCTGACTAATACTTCTGTATAGTCATTGCAAAGTATAAATCTGGTTGAGTGGTCATAAGATAAATCAAGCTGCCCACCAAGTGACAATATACTCTTTGGCCAGAGATGAATCAGATTTCAAAATATAAATCTGCTTGAGTGGTCATAAGATAAATAAAGCTGCCCACCAAGTGACAATATACTCATTGGCCAGAGATGAATCAGAGTAGGCTGATAATTTCAGCCCAAATTCCATAGGTCTAGATATCGGATTACAATGTGCCATTTGAAATCTTTCCAAAAGTGTTTTAGTATACATGCTTTGTGTTACAAAAATAACATGATCAAGTTGCCAAAATTCTACACCTAGGCAGTAATGAAAGAACCCTAAATCTGTCATAAAAAACAGAACACATCAGAATTTACCTGTTGAATTCGGTGGGCTCCACTACCAGTAATGACAAGGTTGTCAACATAAACAATGAGAATTTACAATGTCATCAGTTGTAGTTTTAATATAGAGATCAGGATCAGAAAATCTCCGACTGAATCTTGAATCTAGATGCTGGCAATTTGGATGTATGTAACAACCCACCCTATTCTAGATTGTTTCCTATCTATTTTGACCGATTTTCCTCAAGTCTGAAAACAAATCGCAGCAATCCACGTTTTGGAAATAGTTTGTGAATAGTGCCGTGAATAGTAATTTGCTACAGTGCTGCGTGAATAGTAAACTGCTATAGTACCTCATGAATAGTAACTGCTACAGTGCTGCTTGAATAGTAAACTGCTACAGTGCCATTTGAATGGTAACTGCTACAGTACCGCATGAATAGTAACTGCTACAGTGCCACTTGAATAGTAAACTGCTACAGTACTGCGTGAATAGTAAACCGCTACAGTACCGTGTGAATAGTAAACTACTACAACCTCCAAATAAGTACCGTCTACAGGTATAAATCGCTGCTATCTCCCAACACACAAGATATCAATGACGAACCAGAAATTCTCTTTGATCTCCAATTTGCCCTCTGAATGAAGACAATCAAAAATCCAATAGAGCTGATCTTTCACAGCCGTAGTGGATGTCCTTGCCGAGAGTTTCCGTTCTCAACAAGCTCGAATCTGCAAGCAAATTCTCCAAAATGCATCAAGCAATATATTCAATGTTCAAGGGGTCCTTGGAATGAGAGCCCGACCACTTTATTTATTATTGACTCGGCCTGGCTGTATCATAACATAACCAATGTGGGATAAAAAAAACCCCCTTTTTAATAAATCCTTATGTCTCCCTAAGTCACTTTATCAAATAATTAATAATTCACTTAAGTGACTTATGTGCACACGTAATATAAAGTCTATTTAATTAAATACGACTTTATAATTAAATAATTACGAGTATTAAAATAATTGCACTAGAAGACCCAAGCCAACATCTGATAGCATTTTTGGATACCCTTTTGGTCGAGCTGTCCAAATATAGAAACTGTTTTGAAAAAAGCACGGCCCTAAAAAATAGGAAACTACTCCAAGCGACTTCCAAGATCCTTAAAGCTGCTCCCATAGCCTACGGGATCGCGTGAATAGGCTATGCACTTGTGCCAATGCTTGACGAGCTCGGAAAGGGGACATGACAGTCCTCCCTCCCAAAAATTGCTTGTCCCCAAGCAATCTTAGTGCCGGATGTTGTAGAATGTCTTCATGTTCCCAGGTAGCATCATCAACAGGTAAGTTCTTCCATTTAATCAAATATTCCTTAATTACCTTCCGCCTCAACACCTTCTCCCTGTAATCAATAATAGCTTCAGGAACCAAAATGAGTTTACCCTCCTCATCCCATGGAGGCAACTCAGTAGAAGGAACAATGCGTGCACCAATCGCCTTTTTGAGGCGTGAAACATGGAAGACATTATGTATTTTTTTGTCACCGAGGTAGCTCCAACTCATAAGCTACCTCACCAATCCGCTTGATTACCCGAAAGGGTCCATAAAATCTGGGCTTCAACTTCTCCTTCCCACTCTTCTTGAGAGTAGATTGTCTATAAGGCTGCAACCTAAGATAGACCAGATCATCCACCTCAAAACTGCGCTCAACTCTGTGCTGATCGGCATAAAGCTTCTGCCGATTCTGAGCCTGAAGGATATTATCCTTGAGGGACCTCAACAAGTCCTGGCTGTCCTGCAAATAATCCTTAGCTCCCGGAGCTCGACTGTCACCCAATAGAAGATCAATGAAGCTTGGAGCCTCATAACCATACAAAGCCATGAAAGGTGTCATACCAATAGTCATGTGGTGAGTTGTGTTGTAGCAGAATTCCCCAAGATGAAGCCACTTCACCCAAGCTTTCTGCTGCCCTGAAACATAATTCCTCAGGTAACCCTCTATCCACTTATTAACTATCTCTGTACGCCCATCGGTCTGAGGGTGGTAGCTAGTCTTTGGGAGTGAGCTCGGTTCCTCCTAACCTGAATAACTCCTGCCAAAAAATGCTCATGAACCGTGTATCCTTGTCGCTCACAATAGTCTTGGGTATTCCATGCAAACGGAACACCTCTCTGAAAAATAAATCAGCCACCTGAGCAGCTGTAAAAGTAGCTGAAATAGCAAAGAAATGTGCAAACTTAGTGAGTCTATCCACCACAACATAAATGCAATCCTTGCCCTGCATTGTGGGTAACCCAGTAATGAAATCCATAGATATACCTTCCCATTTCTGGTTCGGTATTGGAAGGGGTTGCAATAAACCTGCTGGGTGTGTATGTTCATCCTTATTTTGTTGACAGATAGAACACTCACGAACATACTGAAGAACCTCATTCTTAAGCCCTTTCCAAGAAAATCTCTCCCGAATGCTCTTGTAAGTCTTAAAGAAACCTGAATGACCTGCAGTCGGATCATCATGAAAATACTGGATAACTCTCTTCCTAAACCGTGACCCAGATAGAAGAAAAACGCGACCCTTATAAAGGATCAAACCCTGTGAAATCATATAACGGTCATCCTGCACTTTGCCCTCTAGCAAACTGGATGCCCACTCATCCTCGGCATATTCTGCAATAATAACATCTCGCCATTTTGCTGAAATACCAATCACTTGAACAAATGTGAGGCCTTCGAGATAAAGCATCAGCAACCACATTCGACTTTCCCTTAACATAAACTATGTCAAAATCATAAGCTTGTAGCTTGCTGACCCACTTCTGCTGCCTCTCATTTAGATCCTTCTGAGCCAAGAAGTATCTAAGACTGTTATGATCCGTGCTGACAGTGAATCTACCTCCAACCAGATACTGCCGGAATTTGGCGAGAGCATGCATTATCGCCAACATCTCCTTATCATAAATAGAATAACTCCTTTCTGCCCCCTGGAGCTTCCGACTCTCATAAGCCACTGGGTGTCTGTTCTGCATCAGAACTGCACCAATCCCTTCACCGGAAGCATCACACTGTAAAACGAAAGGCTGTGAAAAATCTGGCATAGCAAGCACCGGGCAAGAACACATAACCTGTTTGAAGTGTTCGAAACACTTCTGAGCTTCATCAGACCATTTGAAGGCACCCTTCTTGGTCAAATCTGTGAGTGGGGCTGCCAACTGCGAAAATCCCTTCACAAACCGTCTGTAAAAACCACAAAGTCCAAAGAATCCCTTAAGCTGAGATAGATTTGTTGGAGCTGGCCAATCCTGGATAGCTTTGATTTTATCCGGGTCCATACGTACTCCATCTGCACTGATAATGTGCCCAAGATACAAGAGCTCTGTCAACCCAAAATCACATTTTGTTTCCTTAGCATAAAAGGATTCCTGTTCGAGGATACGGAGGACCTCCTCAAGATGCTGTAGGTGCTCCTCCCATGATCGACTGTAAACCAGAATATCATCAAAGAATATCAAAACATACCTCCTCAACTGCCTGCTAAAAATCTTGTTCATACAAGACTGGAAAGTCGCTGGGGCATTGGTCAACCCAAAAGGCATAACCAGAAACTCAAAGTGCCCACAATGACAGCGAAAAGCTATTTTCTCTATATCCTGCTCTCTCATTCTGATCTGATGGTAACCACTGCGCAGGTCTATTTTTGAGAAGAGTTGAGCTCCATGTAGCTCATCAATCAATTCGTCGATGCGTGGAATAGGGTACCTGTTCTTAATTGTTTTCTTATTTAGCTCCCTATAGTCAACACACATACGCCAAGTCCCATCTTTTTTCTTTACCAAAACCACAGCCGAAGCAAAAGGACTCTTGCTTGGTCGGATATGTCCCATGTCAAGCAATTCCTGAATTGTTTTCTCAATCTCATCCTTATGTTGCCTAGGGTGCCTATAGGGTGTAGTGATAACTGTCTTAGCACTCTCCTCCAACTCAATAATGTGCTCCATTCCTCTCTCCGGAGGTCTCCCTGGAGGAATATTACTAAACACCTTGGAGTGTTTAGTCAAGATGTCCTGAATCTCTGGCTGGTAAGTGGACTTAAACTGTACATCCCCTGCTGAAGTAATGAGACACTCTGCTGCCCACTCAACCTCATCATGTCTGAAAAGCCTCTCCATTCGCTTAATGGAGACAACTCGGGGTCCGTCGTCTGACATGCCTCTCAGCGTCACCTTCTTGCCACCTGTCATGAAACTCATCTCCATAGCCCTCAGGTTCATAGTGAATTCGCCCAAGGATTCTAACCACTGCATTCCCAGAATCATATGAGTATCCCCAATATTAACCACATAAAAATCATCAGTAAGATCATAGCCTCCTAACTTCATCTGTAGTTTAGGGATCCTGTGGTTACACTGTATGGCTGTCCCATCTGCTACCATTACTCTGAATCCTGGAAATTCTTCTGTCTGCAACCCTCTCTTATCAACCAACCCAGCGTCAATAAAGTTATGAGTTGCCCCTGTATCAATCAGTGTCACCACCCGCTGCCCCTGAAGGACTCCTCGGACCTTGAAAGAAGATCCCTTTTTAAAACTATACAATTGTGCAATCTGTACCTCAGTCTCTTCTTCTGTCTCCCCTGCTCCACAATTCTCCTCATCCTCCTGTTGATCTGAATGCTCTGAACCAGATTCATCAACTTCAAAATATTCTCTAGCCTCTAGTTGCTTCACCTTAACTGAACACTTGTGGCCCAACTCCCATGGTTCTCTACATCTGAAGCATAATTTCCTTTTTCTTAATTCATTGAGCTCATTATCTGATAGTTTCTTAGTTTCAGTTTTAGGTGCGTTCTGGACAAACCCCTTCTTATCTTTGTTATTCTGAAAAGGTTTGAAGGCTGGTTTTTGTTTCGGAACAGCGAACTCCATGCTTCTCGCCTTTTTCATGGCATCCTGTAAAGTGACTGGATCAAATGCCTTTACCCAACCACGTAGCGGCTCAGACAATCCCTCATAGAAGAGTATGATTAGACGCCTCTCTGAGATATCATCCACTTTGACAGAAATGGACTGGAATTCTGTGATGTAGGCCTCTACTGAACTGTTTTGCCTCAACTGTGCCAGATCTCGAAAATACAACTCAGGATCCTTCTTATCGAATCGATCGATAAGTAGCCGTGTGAACTCCTCATAGGATGTAATCAAATTATGACCCAAAGTGATCAACCCATGAAACCACCAATCGTGTGCAGCTCCTTCAAGATGTAATGTGGCGAATTTTATAGCTTCTTCTTCCAGCATAGGTCGAAGTGAGAGGAAATTATCAAGTTTATCCACCCATGTCCTGGCTGTACATTTGCCACTACCATCAAACTGAGGTAAAGAAACCTTGTTCAGTGCTTGGTTGAATTCTTTATGTGCTGGTCTAGCCTGATCGGTACGGTGACCACCTCCCTGTCCCATACTCCTCTGCTTCTGAGTGACGTATTGGTCAAATGACCAATGGGCCCTAAGGCCTTCCGGAAGAGCACTATACCGCTGATACCACTCCTCAAACTGATCCTCTATAGGCCCTTGAGCTGTGTGCATCTCAGGTGCTGGAACTTCAGCTCTAGATAAGAACGTAGGCTGAGTCGGTCGAGAAGTAACAACTGTATGTTGCCTCTGATCAGTCATGCCCTGGCTGCCCTTGCTCGGAATACACCTGTTTGATGAGCTAGGCCCACCATCCTGATTAGTCCCTGTCTGTAGCCCCTGCAAAGTATTAGTCATAGCCATAATAGCATCTGCTAATGCTTCCTGTCCCTGTATCATCTGATCCTGCATATCCATCTGTGCCTTTGACAAAGCATTAAGAGCCCCAAATATACTAGGGTTCTCCCGATGCTGATCATCACCCATATTGTCTAGTAATTCAGTAGATCTCTTATGTCGCTCGTACTGAAGATGAAAATCTTTCTCTTTCCCTTTACCAACTGGTTCACTCATTAATTAAACCCACAAGTCGGCAGATATAACTCGCTCTGATACCACTGTAACAACCCACCCTATTCTGGATTGTTTCCTATCTATTTTGACCGATTTTCCTCAAGTCTGAAAACAAATCGCAGCAATCCACGTTTTGGAAATAGTTTGTGAATAGTGCCGTGAATAGTAATTTGCTACAGCATCGCGTGAATAGTAATTTGCTACAGTGCCGCGTGAATAGTAACTGCTACAGTGCCGCTTGAATAGTAAACTGCTACAGTACCACGTGAATAGTAAACTGCTACAGTACCGCATGAATAGTAACTGCTACAGTGCCACTTGAATAGTAAACTGCTACAGTACTGCGTGAATAGTAAACTGCTACAACCTCCAAATAAGTACCGTCTACAGGTATAAATCGCTGCTATCTCCCAACACACAAGATATCAATGACGAACCAGAAATTCTCTTTGATCTCCAATTTGCCCTCTGAATGAAGACAATAAAAAATCCAATAGAGCTGATCTTTCACAGCCGTAGTGGATGTCCTTGTCGAGAGTTTCCGTTCTCAACAAGCTCGAATCTGCAAGCAAATTCTCCAGAATGCATCAAGCAATATATTCAATGTTCAAGGGTGCTGGAATGAGAGCCCGACCACTTTATTTATTATTGACTCGGGCCTGGCTGTATCATAACATAACCAATGTGGGATAAAAAAACCCCCTTTTTAATAAATCCTTATGTCTCCCTAAGTCACTTTATCAAATAATTAATAATTCACTTAAGTGACTTATGTGCACACGTAATATAAAGTCTATTTAATTAAATACGACTTTATAATTAAATAATTACGAGTATTAAAATAATTGCACTAGAAGACCCAAGCCAACATCTGATAGCATTTTTGGATACCCTTTTGGTCGAACTGTCCAAATATAGAAACTGTTCTGAAAAAAGCACGGCCCTAAAAAATAGGAAACTGCTCCAACTGACTTCCAAGATCCTTAAACTGCTCCCATAGCCTACAGGATCGCGTGAATAGGCTATGCACTGTGCCAATGCTGACGAGCTCAGAAAGGGGACATGACAATGTACCAAGCTCTGGGAAACCCTAGCTTAATCCATCTACAAACCAGATGTTCTTCTCTTACTACTGGAAACCCTATTGGCTGCACCATGTAGACCTCCTCTTCCAAATTTCCATTTAGAAAGGCTCTTAACATCCATCTGATATACCCACCAACCAAATTGTGCTATAATGTAGAGAACTAATTGAAAAACCACCATCTTTGTAGTTGGAGCAAATGTTTCTCCAAAGTCTATACCTTTCTGCTATGCATACCCTTCAGCAACTAGACAAGCTTTGAATTTGTCAATTAATCCATCTGATTTACATTTTATCTTGTAAACCCATTTACAATCAATGGGTTTCTTTCCATAGGGTAATTCACACAGCTCCCATGTTTTATTCTTCATCAAAGAGTTAAATTCTGCCTTCATGGCAGCTTCCCGATCTAGTTTACCTCTAGCCTCTTCATTTCTGTTGGGTTCAAAATCCTGCAAAACTGAAGCAAAATTTGCTTGCTCATTCACTTGTCTAGCCTCTATTACAGCTCGCCTAGATCTCTCAACTACTGCATTCTCATCCTCCTTGACATCTTTCGTTGTCTGTTTACATCATTGTGGTTGTTGACATGTCTCTTGTTGTTGGCGGACTTTACTTGGGTTTACCTCTATCAAGCTTTGTTCTTCGATGTCATCCCAAAATGGATTTTCAGCACACCAATGTGGCTGTGTCTTCACGTCTTTCTTTTTATCATTAGTCTTTGATGTATACGAATCCAAGTGAACTTCACTACCCATTAGAACACTATTAGCAGTTCTAAAACATATAGAAATATCAATAGATTTACCATCATATAAGAAGAAAGGGGTCTTGTCATGCACTATATCTCTGGTAATTACAATTTTGTTAGCATAGACATCAATTAATTTGTATGCCTTGGATTGTTCACTATAGCCAACAAACATGAACTTCTTGGCTTTTGCATCTAACTTCTTTTCTCTTTGGGAACTAATGCAAAAACAACACAATTCAAATGACTATTGAAGGTTCTCTTCCAGACCACCCTTCTTCAGGTTAACATTCTGCAAAGCTTTACATGGACACCTACTAAGAGTGAAGACTGCAGTATTTGCTGCTTCTGCCCAGTAACAATATGGTACATTTCGACAATGGACCATGCATCTGTCCATCTCCATGATTGTCCTATTTCTTCTCTCCACTATCCCATTTTGTTGTGGAGTGTAAGGAGTTGTATACTGCCTATAAACGCTTCATGCTTGCAGAAATATTGAAATTTTTGAGGTAAACTAATTTCCATCGTGTGACCTCAAGACCCAAATTTGTTTTTCAGATTGTTTCTCTACGAGAGCCTTAAAAGTTTGAATGTATGAAAAATATTCAGATTTGAGGGAGTATACCCACATCTTCCGTGAATAATCATGCACCCTCAACAAAAAATATTTTGCACCGCAAAATGAAGGTGTATTCATTGGACCATACAAATCAACATGCATTAATTCCAAAACATCTTGTGCATGCCAAAACTTACCCCTCTCAAATGATTGGCGACTTTGTTTTCCAAGTTGACATCCTGCAGCTGTTGCTCTAAAATGGATGGCAATTCATGAACCATGTTAGTGAGAATTGGTAAATATTTATAATTGAGGTGTCCAAACCTCTCATGCCAAAGAAAAAAAACTGTTGTCTTCAACTACCAAGGCAAATGAATTGGCAGACTTGTCGTGAACTAACCTGTATAGGCCCTTCTTCCCTATACCAAGAGCAATGAGCTTGTTTTATCTACATGCATCACCTCACATCTGTTTTTATGAAAATGCATAAGACGTTAAGAATTCTTGGTGATTTCACTAATGGTTAGAAGTTTTCTGTTCATACCAGGAACATACCAAACATTCTTGAAGGTGTATGTAACATTGTTATTCAATGTCATGCTAACATCATCACACCTTCAATAAAGTATGATCTACCATCACCAATTTACTTTGGTTTTCAACAAAATTAACATGCTAGTCTTTTTGACATGTATAATGTTCGGATGCTTTAGAGTCAAAGTACCACTCAGTGGATTGACCAGATGAACTCTAAGTTGTTACAAATACAAACTTCTCTTCTTGATCTTCTATCTCAGCAACATCTACTTGTTTCATCCCGTGCTGGATTTGTTTAATCTTCAATTTACCACAATCTCGTTTGAAATGTCTAGGTTTCCTCCAGTAAAAACAAATGACTTTGGATTGCTTTACCTTGCTTGTGACCGAATAGTAATGGTTTGGCATTCTGATTGCCTTTGTGTTTTCCTTTAGCAGTAAATGCACTCTTTGTTCTCCTTGGGGTGGATGCTCTCATCTATGACTATCTCCTCTCCTTTCATAGAATTTAAAAAGACATCTCAAAATCAAGAGCTTGAGTCATAGTCCCGACAAGGTCAACACAATGGAAAAAGGTATTGGGCTCTCCTAGCGGAGACCCAAAGTTCAATTCCAAGGAGGGTGGCCCCCAATGTGCCCCCAGGTTTTCAAACTATCCAAAAAAAGAAAAGAGTTTGAGTTTCAACAAGTAAATGAGATGGAGGCAAACCTTTTAAAACATTGCGACCGTGGCCTTGTCATCGACTATCTTTTGAATAGTAGTCAACTGACATCTTAGATCCTTTAGATGCATAAGGTACTTAGAAACAATGTTGAAATATGTGTAATCTGATCTTGTTAGGCCAAGGCCAAAAGTGTGAAGAAGTGCTTATGAGCACTATTAATGTAGCCTATGGGCATGTGTATATGTAAGCCTACGGGCATGTTCATGTAAGCCTAAGGGCACCTTTCACATTTCACCCTTAGTGATATTGGTTAATCCACCTTTATGGATAACCTTGCTTAAAGGGTGTAATTTATTGTTGTAGGTTATCCTCAAAGTCAAGTCAATATCGGCTCGAGGTTAACTACTCATTGGGGTTTTGGTATCACTATAAATACCCCTCAACGACTGATCATTTGAACAATTAGTGTGAATGAAATGTGAAATACTGGGGTGCCCACGAGCACCCACTTATTCCCTTTTTGTTGTCTCTCTCTCTCTCTCTCTCTCTCTCTCTCTTGTGTTTATTACTGCCATCTTTAATTCTGTTCTATTTCTTTTTTGCATGATTGTGGTGGATGCATGTTTTAGGAAAGTATTGTGAATTCGAACATGGTATCAGAGCGAGGACTAGAACTACAACAGGCGCTAGCAAAAAAAGAACCCCCCTTAGCGATTGAAGATTCAAGGGGCAAGTATATAAATTTGGCACCCTTGTTGGCTATGCCATGTGCCTCCTTGAGTTTGGGTGTCGATTGAAGATAGGGACAACACAGCGGTAGAGGCACTCAAAAGCGAATGGGAGGACGCGGTTTCAAATCCAGCTCGCATTATTTATCTTTCTCCCTCTTCAAGTTCTCACTATCTCTTTGTCTTGAGGAATTCTTTACCAACCCTTGTTCGCTCCAAAGAGAGTGGCGCAACGGCAGGGTCACTAGTTTATAAAGGCAAGGGCGTAGGTTCAAAACTTCGGGTTTATGATTGTTGCAAGTGGAACCTTTTGATAAAGTGCACATATGCGCTAAAAGGCAAATCGCGCAACTTTCCTCCAACCCAACGTAGTGGTGCAATGGTTGGATCTCTCCCTTGCTAAGGTGAGATCGTTGGTTTGAATCTTGGCAATATCATTTTTTGTGCGTTGTCCCTCCTCAATGACACATCAAGAGAGGGTCTTCCTCCCCTCATAGGTAGTCCAATTTCCATGGTGCAATGGTTGGATGGCTCCCTTGCTACGTATGGGTCAACAGTACGACCCTTGCAAGCAACCTTTTTTTTTTTGAAGAAAGTTTTTTGCCATTTGAAATGTGTACGTGTTATATGGTAGAAGGCCCCTTTTCATTTCAATCGACACTCTTGGTTTACAGGTTGGTAAGGACGTTCGTGGTGGACAGGTTTCGAGTTTAAAATTCGCTACCTATTTTTAACTTTGCTTCAAGGTATGCCTTCGGCGCAGTCTTTAATTTGAAGTCTTTTTCTGGCTTCCTCAAAATGGCATGTGGCGCATTGGTCTGCTCATTTGCTTGCAGGCAGAAGGTTATGGGCTTGAGCCTTGTTCGAGCCTCGACTACGAGTTTTTTTTATATATATATGTGAGGATCTCTAGCCAATAAAATCAATCAATTTGTCAATTCATGATTCGCTGATTGAAGGAGCAGTATCCAGTCTGATTGCACCAAGTGGTAGAAATTGATTCAGCGGAAGTTTTTCGAAGGCATTGACAGTTTGATTTTTCTTCTGATTCAAGTGCTAATATATCAAATCTTCTGAAGGCCATAACTTTTTCGTATGGGAGTTTTTGGAGCCCTTTTTTTTCAGATTACATAGTTTTTCGAACTCTATGCAGTGGTGGCATCAATTTATGGACCTTTTATAGTTTTGTATGGGATTTGTGTGTGAAATGGATTCTTTAGGGTATGTTACTTGCCTTAATGGGAAAATTATAACAGTAGGTTAGTTCAAATGGAAGGATTACTCAGATGCAAGAATCTCTGGTTCATTTTCAATGATGAATTAGAAGGTCGCAGTGATCATGAAGTTGGTAATAAGAAGGAGGAAGTTGTTGGACTCTTTGTCGTGTTAGTTGAACTAGATGTACTTTTTCACATTAGAGTGAAAATTGATCCTATTGAGGTATGGTCTACTTTAAAAGATCTCTATGGAAAAGTAAGTGCTAATGAAGTTAACAGAATAGAAAAAGAGCTTTCTAATCTCAAAATTTCAGATTTTAGTAGGGTTGAAGACTACATGTTTCACTTCAAAGCTCTAAAAGCTGACCTAGGTACGATAGGAGGCAAGGTAAAGGGTGATGAAGAGTATCTATTACTTCCAATCTTTCTCCTTCTTTTCATACAGTTGGCTTGGTTGTTTATGTCAATGCTATGACTATCAAGGATCCACAAATCATCTCTCTTGAAGGAATTTTCAATTTTTTTATTCATTATGAAGTTGTAATGAAAAGTTGTGGAGCTTTTTTTCATACATAGGCTCATCCAAAGGACTTCAAATCAATGGAATCTAAGGCTCGGTTGCCCAAGGGCAAGTCTAAGGTTTCAAAGAAGTCAAATACTTGCAAGTATTGTAAAAGGGAAGGACACTCCATCAAAAATTGCATTACAAGGTTGAAGAAGATTGAGATAGAATTCTTGAGGGGCAGACACAAGCAATTTGATGATGATGATGGTAAAACGGAGGCCTACTAGAGCATCCATTATGGGGGGTGGGGGGGTAGGTGTTACCTCTAATTCCTTCTCTCCTTGGTCCCTCAGTTCAGATTGGGGGAGGGCGGGGTGAAATATGTGTAATCTGATCTTGTGAGGCCAAGGCCAAAAGTGTGAAGAAGTGCTTATGAGCACTACTAATGTAGCCTACAAGCATTCATCATTTATGTAAGCGTACAGGTATGTTCATGTAAGCCCAATGGAACCTTTCACATTTCACCCTTAGTGATATTGGTTAATCCACCTTTATGGATAACCTTTTTAAAGGGTGTAATTTATTGTTATTTTATTGTAAGTTAAAATGTAGCCTACGGCCATGTGTATATGTAAGCCTATAAGCATTCATCATTTGTGTAAGCCTATAGTTATGTTCATGTAAGCCTAAGGGAACCTATCATAGGGGTGGAATATGTGTAATCTGATCTTGTTAGGCCAAGGCCAAAAGTGTGAAGAAGTGCTTATGAGCACTACTAATGTATCCTCTGACCATGTGTATATGTAAGCCTATAGGTATGTTCATGTAAGCCTAAGGGAACCTTTCACATTTCACCCTTAGTGATATTGGTTAATCCACCTTTATGGATAACCTTCTTAAAGGGTGTAATTTATTATTATTTTATTGTAAGTTAAATTAAACCTTGTTGAAATATGTGTAATCTGATCTTGTTAGGCCAAGGCGAAAAGTGTGAGGAAGTGCTACTAATGTAGCCTACAGCCATGTGTATATGTAAGCCTATAAGCATTCATCATTTGTGTAAGCCTATAGGTGTTAAGGGAACCTATCACTTTTCACCCTTAGTGATATTGGTTAGTCCACATTTATGGATAACCTTGCTTAAAGGGTGTAATTTATTATTATTTTATTGTAAGTTAACCTCAAAGTCAAGTCAATGTCGGCTTGAGGTTAACTACTCATTGGGGTTTTGGTATCACTATAAATACCCCTCAATGAGTGATCATTTGAATTAGTGTGAATAAAATGTGAAATATTGGGGTGCCCATGGGCACCCACCTACTCTCTCTCTCTTCCCTTTGTTTGTTACTGCCATCTTTAATTCACTCCTACTCTCTCTCTCTCTCTCCTTTGTTTATTACTGCTATCTTTAATTTACTTCTACTTCTTTTCTGCATATGATTGTGGTGGTTGCATGTTTGGGAATGTTCATGGAAAGTATTGTGAATTTTGACAAACAGACCTCCTTCCTGCATCCAAGAAGAATAGAGAAGGTTCATCAAATACAAATCATGTCTCGCCTCAGATGTCTGATACTTATTTGACAACTTTGTCGACAGTGTTACATCATTATCATCATGAACATCAGGTTTCAAATCATATGAAACAAACAATTTGAGAAGCATCAAAGCTTCTCTATGTCGCTTCTTGAAGTCATTAGCATCATCTTCTGGTCTGGTTTCTTTCTTGAGAATTATATTTGCCAAATCTTGATACTCACAAATTGTAAGTATCTTATGACTCCACACACTGTATTTTCTTCCAGTCAGTTTTTGTGAGTTTGGAAGATTTAGAGTCTGCTACTCTTCCACTAATGACAACCCTGAATGCCAAATGCCAAACAAGCCTTGAACACCAGACACAGAGTAACGAATGCCAAACACTACACTTTGCTTCACCCAAGCTGTAAACTTGGGCAAAATGTGCTTTACTCCAGCTGGGAACGTGGGCAAACTCCAAGCTGTGCTTTGCACAAGCTGGAAATGTGAGCAGCCTCTAAACAACGCTTTGTCCAAGCTGGGAACGTGGGCAAACTGTGAGTTGCACTTTACCACAGCCTGGATGAACTCCGAGCGTCTCAAGTGACAACTTAATCACATTAGGAGAAAACCACCAAACGCCAAATATTAAAACACCAAACATCCTCTGTTAGATCCAACAGATTTAAACACAACGTAGGAGAAAACCTCCGTTGACAATGCAACAACACCAAAACTGGTGGAGTAACAATCTACAGAGGCCTTGATGGTGGAATAACAATCTGCAGAGACACTGACTGCTAAAGACAAAAAAATGACTTGGGTGATGAGACAATTTCCTTTCTCCCTTTTGTGGCTCTAATGCCAGAGAAGAATGTAACACTGACAGCTTTATTTGCATTCCTAAGTCTCAATTTATAATGATTTACAATCTGGTAATTGGTTAGTGCTGATAAAACCAGATCCTAACAAGTTATCCCTAAAAATCTGTTGCAGCAAAGAATATAATAATAAAAATACCTATCATATCTATTAACTGACTTTATTCTAACATTGAAATCACATATTATGCGGTAACATGCAATCAGAAACATAAAAGGTAGAAAAAATGAGAGGAAAGAGGTCTACTAGATAATTCAAGTTCTGAAGAAGAGCCTACAGTTGCTGCTTAATGTGTGGTACAAGTTGTTGGGAGGGATAAATTTTAAGTACTGACTGGAGAATTCAAGCAGGGTCTGTGCCACTGTTTTAGGTTGACAGATAACTGTTGGTTACGAATCTGCCATGAGGAAAGGATTTGGTATAATGCGCCCTAGATTCGCCCACCAGATTGAAAGGCCGGAAGGAAGGAATGCCTTCCGTGCCAATCTCCGGAGAAGGCCGGCTTCCTGTGGGTTTTCTTTAGTGTTTTAGCTAAGAGTGCAGGGAAAGAGATAAAGTGCGGAAAGAGATCCAAATATGATTGGAGTTGGGTGGGGGGAATAAGCAGCACGACAACGATCAATCACCACTACTAACAACAATTAAATACAACACACACCATAGAAACTACAACTATCATACATCCTATGTATCCTCTATCTATGCATTCCAGGAATACTTAACCATCAAATACTGGAATCCAGAGTTCAGTATAACAGTAAGCAATGGAATAAGAAACATGAGGCAGAAATGACAAGGAGAGGCAGCATACAAGATGATGACAGTAAGCAGAGCCAAGTATGTGTCTTGCATTCAGAAGCAAACGTATAGCTACAATGGTTCCCTAGCAGTATATTCCCCTTCCACCATTTTACAATGAAATGGTGTGGCTATTTATAGCCCAAGTTCCCCCCGATTACAATTACGGGCACAAAGTCCCAGACCGGACAATAGCTGACAAAAGAGACAGAAGAGTTGCTGATGCTGACTCCTGTCGGCGAGGACTGTACTTGCAACAAGGTCTCCGTGAAAGTTGTACAGCTACGTGGCAGCACGTCGGGTGAAACTTCTAGTCAGCAGGAATGCGGGTAGATGGAACTTTACATCAGCTTAAATGGAGGCAGCTGGCGTAGGTAATGCGGTCCATGCTTGTCCTTTATCCCGTCACATCTCGGCTCGAATCCCGAGGCTGGACACTTGTCGAATTCTGATGAGTGACACATGTCTGCCTTGAAAGGCAGTTTGTCCAACTTCGCCCGGGATCAGAGCGCCATCGGGTAGCGCAGGTGGGAAACAACGCAGTTGGGGAGGCCTCCGTGCCTTAGCCAATTTCTGGGCTTGTTTGATGAATGCTGCCCAACTGCGCACCGGTCAGAGGGCGCAGCCCGACTTCGCTGCGAAGTCGGGTTGCGCACCGGCACTTGGTTGTTTCGGCCGCTGTTCGGACTGCGCACAAAAAGGGGAGCGCACCCCGACTTCGCTGCGAAGTCGGGTTGCGCTCCAGCACTTAGCTGAATTCTGCAATCACTGCTTCCCAAGTGCGCACAGGAAGAAGAGCGCACCCCGACTTCGCTGCGAAGTCGGGTTGCGCTCCCACACTTAGCCAAATTCAGCTCCTTTTCAGCCTGCTTTCGCACTTTGCATCCCCTAGTGCGCTCCAACTTGAGGGCGCACCCCGACTTCGCTGCGAAGTTGGGTTGCGCCCTGACACTTAGAATTTTTCAGGGAATACTTGCTCTGTTTTGGGAATTTGACTGGGGGGAAAGTACAAGGGAAAAGGGAGGAATGAAACTGCAGGAAAGGGAGAAGGGAAAAATGGAGAAAGGGAAGAAAGAGGAGGAGGGAAGGAAGAGCAGCATACTTACAAATTTTGAAAACATGGCACCCCGTGCAAAATGTGACAACAATAACCAAAAACAAGGTTGTTACACCTGAATAAACTAAACAGCTGTTAGTGATGACAACATTGTTTATAAAAAGTAATATTTCATCTGAGCTTGTGTTAGAACTGCCATCAAAGTTTAACAAATATAAAAGGATTACTCTATGAGAGAGCTATCAATAAGAGAAAGATGAAGTTTATCTTTTTGATAATATCATTAGATGCAGATCAATCAAAGGTGCATGAAAAGGAGCAGGTGATATAAGAAAAAGGAATTGCAAACAAGGAGAAAACAATATAAAAGTGCAAGCAGATTTGACAGTATGTGTTGAAATGCCCCTTAAGTAGTTCAGTTCTTGTGGTAACCAAGAAAGAATTTAAGAAGTGGAGTGGGCAGAAATATCAGACCACGATATACATTCCTTTCTGATGGAAGCTGATTCAAATACTGGGAATGATAACGAGGATAAGATAATGTCAATCTGGTATAATTGCAGGAAGAAGAGCCTACTACAGTAGCTAGGTGGCTATTATTGTTAGCCTTGTGACATCTTCTCTTGGGCTTTTGAGTGCCCAACTACTGACCATGTGACTTTCAGTCCTGTGATTTTTAACCCTTGGACATGCAACCTTGGATATTTAGCCCTTTGACATCTTGTACTGTACGGTGGTCCTGTGACTATAATGTTAGTTCAGAATTGTTGGTTGTGAGTTATATGCTATGACTTCTTGTGCTATGATTTCAAGAGGGAAGAAACTTATGAATTGTTGGACTAGTTGTGGAAGTAGATGAAATAAAACAAATTCAGTGTAAGAAAATTTTAAGAGCTAATATTATCATTTCCTATCTCAAAGTAGTTTACTTCATGCATGTTGGAAATTTTCAACTGTTGGTACAAACATGTTACCAATAGCTTGTGCAACCATCTCTCAACAGTCTTCTTGTTTGTACATGCCCAATAATTATTGATTTTGTAGCTTTACAGCCTGATTTGTTGCAGTCCATCCGTCTGTGAAGTCATCCAAGTTGTCTGAAGGGAAGATCTAGTGGTTTGAGATAAAAGCACAACCGTTTAGACATACCTAACCAGGCCACCTGAAATTAGTTGTGATGGCATGAAGTGGTTCGTAGGTCTAGTTATAATGTCTGAAATGCATGGCTGTTGAAACAAATGTTGTTGTTGTTGTTTGTATTGTACAGCCAAATGATGTCAACAACCAATGACATGTTGAGCTTTGGCTGTTTGACTTTGACCCATCTTATTGATGTAAACAGTCTACCTGAGGTAGAAATTGCAGGTAAATATTTGTTCGTGGCCTCATTCTAGATGTTTACATATTCCAGATTACATCCTGAGAGAGATAATAGGTTTTAATACAAATTTTGTTGGGGTTTGACATGAAATTTGAAGATTAGAACAAGAAGGAACTGAACAATTGTTTTTTTCACTTTGGTGGGATGTTCAACTTTTTAGCGGGTATTCCAGTCATGTGGGCTTAGGCTACCTGCCAATGGTTTGGCTAGGCAGGGTTCACTTAAAACTTTCCAAGTCTTGGACTTGAACACAATATCCATCTTGTCACACAGTTATTTGGCTTTCAACTTTCTTGTTATAGCCTCATCTACAGCTGGCCCTACGTCTGGACCGTATACTACATTTTAACTATTGTCATTTGGACGCCAGAGAGAGAGAGAGGGAGAGAACTTTCAAAAAGTATTTCTGGTGGTAATTCTTCCATTTGATGAGGCACTTTGTAAAAACCTGTTTTTAAGTCATTTTGATTGTTGATCCAAGATTGTAATATGCCTTTTATATCTAATATTGGTAGTTCCATTTGTGTTCTTGTCATAATTACCATGTATGGGAAGTTTAGTTGAAATGGAAGTGGAATGTTTTGAGGATGGTTTGGTTTAGAAAAGTACAAATACATGCATGTGCGTGTGTGTATGCGCACTATTAAACACAAATGAAAATTTAAATATAAAATATAAAAGTATGCAAAAACAAGGTCATAACATGAAAATATGCATAAAGAGTGGCTCAGCTCAATGGTCTTTACACCTTCCTTCATTGATGAGGTACTTTGTGAAAACCTATTTCAGAGTCATTTTGATCGTTGAACCAAGATTGATTCTGGTTCAAGCTTTAATATGCCTTTTATATCCAACATTGGTAGTTCCATTTGTGTTTTTGTCATTATTGCCATGTATGGGAAGTTCAGTTGAAATGGAAGTGGAATCTTTTTTCGGATGTTTGGTATTTTAGGAAATGGTTGGTTTGGTTCAGAATAGTACAAATACATGCATGTGTGTGTGTTCTGTAAACACAAATAAAAATATAAAAATATGCGAAAGCAAGGTCAAAACATGAAAATATGCATAAAGAGTGGCTCAGCTCAATTGTCTTTACCGCTTTCTTCATTGATGATGTACTTTGTGAAAAACTATTTCAGCGTCATTTTGATTGTTGATCCAAGATTGATTCTGATTGAAGCTTTTATATGCCTTTTATATCCAACATTGGTAGTTCCATTTGTCTTCTTGTCATAATTACCATGTATGGAAAGTTCAGTTAAAATGGAAGTGGATTTTTTTTTGGATGTTTGGTATTTTAGAAAATGGTTGGTTTGGTTCAGAAAAGTAAAAATACATGCACAAATGGAACTCAATTGAAAATATAAAAGTATGCAAAAACACGGTCATAACATGAAAATATGCATAAATAGGGGCTCAACTCAATGCTCTCTAGACCTTACTTCATTGATTGTGTCTTACCTCATCGTCCTTATAGGGGAATTTTCAAAATTTTTATTACTCATTTAGGTTCTTAGATTCTATGCAGTTATTTCTTACATTTTTCACAATTTTTTACTAAAAGATTTGCAACTTTAAGGTATGAACAAAATTCGGCTATCGAACTTTGAGGCAGGTTCAGCCACAATTGGTAACTATGGTTCTTGTGTGTTGCCCAGTCTCCTCTATGACGACGGAGGCATTGGGACATTATGTTTTGGAAGGTCAACCCACACGCGGTAATAATTTTCAATTGGTAGACTCTTGCTAGCTTAGTGGTATCGTGTTTGGATCATGGTTAGGTCCTACGTTCAAGTTGTAGTTGGTCCTTTCCTTTCTATGTGCAGAGCAAGTCTAGTTGAGCTCAAGCTGGATTATACCCATACTTGAGGGAGGTGTTGGAAGGTAATCCCACACTTTGAAGAAATGCTTAACTAGTAGAAGGCTGGTAGCTAAGTGGTTGATAAGATAAGATAATTTGATATGTCCACGGATGGCCAAAGTAGGGCAATGGGACTTGTTGAAAAGAACTATTACAATGCACTGTAGTAACCTAAAAGTACTATGAAAATAAGCTAAATTAGAGTAAAAAATGTAGTGTAAACTACACTGAAGTGGAACAACTATACAACATAAGATTACAGCTTGAAGGGTTACCCAAAATGGATAAATGCTGACATGCTCAAAGCAATGATGAATAGAGAACCAACAATCAAGGTAAAAGAGAGATAGAAAGGAGCTCCAGTGGATCCAAGCGCCAACACTAATTTGTAGTGGGATGTAAAGTAGAAGCACAATCATTGTCATCACCAACTATTCCAAAAGGGCCAACACAAGATCTAATAATGCTCCTAGGAGAATGGCCAGAACTTAGAGGCCTGGTTGGGTAATCATTGGAGGACATGGAGCTCGACCCCTCAAGACTCTTCAAGTATCCATGGCCATGGAACCAATAGAAAAAGATAGGATACTTGTAATAACCCTCCCTCGGTCTAATTTTCAATCTTTTATATTGCTGATACAATTTGTGTGAAAACATAGACAATCCAAAAATAGAGGTATTATGTTTTTTTATTTCAAATATTGAACTAGGGCACAACATTTACAATGATTTCAATTCTGGAAACATTAAATCATTACAATAAAATAAATACCTCTGTAAACCCTAGCCGATCTGATCTCTGTATAGATAAATATGAAGGCTCAGCCCTTCAGATTGGAACTCTGTGTGGTGTCCCCGCTCCAGATATTCCCCTGTATAAAGCTCTGTGCCCCTGTGTGGAAAACCCAACTCCGGAAGACTGTATAATGAAGTCCGAATGTATTCCTTGTATGGAAATACCGCTGATTGGCTTGAGGGTAATCTTTCAAACCCGAAGTCAATGTCCCTGTAAGAGGTTACCGGCTCTCACAAGCTCTAGAATCTCTGCAAAGTCTCTGTTAGAGAGTTCTCCAAAACCCAGAGGGAAGGAAGAAAAAATAATCCACGCATAATCCAAATGATCTCCCAAAAGCCTTTTTAATCTTTCCTTTTAGGGTTCTCCCAAATTAGGGCAAAATTAGGGTTGTGCACACAAAATAATTTAATTTCTAATTTTCTCTTATTTTCCCTCAACAGGCCCCCTTGTGCACTAGGTTCAACCACTTAAAGTTATTTTATAAAGTGGCCCCCTTTTTACAACGTTATAAGTGACCCTTTATAATATAAAGTACAAACTTTATAAATATTTAATGAAATTAACTTCGGCCATTAAAATACTGGACCTCCGCTTGTCAGAATGAAAAACTGTGAACAGTTCTGGATACCCAATTCACCTAAGTGTAATCCTGCAACTGACCCGTTGACCGAAACCCTAAAAACGACCACTACTAAAAATAGAAATCCCGTCAAACGACCTCCGAACGAGCCCAAACGACAGTCAATCAAGAGCTCTCTGGGTTCTGTCAAAGATTCTGATATCTCTAAAGGCTCCCCTACATCCGATTTAGCCTACGGGAGCTCATGTATAGGCTAATCTGCTTTGCACACTGACTGCCTAGAAAAAGGGACATTACAATATTGGTAAGCTGCATTTTCTTGCAACTCCTTGGTATGTGACAGGTGTCAGAAACTTGACATCGGAGAACTATACTGTTGTCTTGCCATATGCAAGAAAAAAAAGAATTGAAGCCTTAGTAGATACTCTTGTATGTAGACAAGCCGATGGATTTGTCGTTTTCATTTTAGAGAGTTGTAGCTTTCGATGGGCGCTTATTACTCCCGATTGCAGAAATAGAGTGAAGGAATGACGTGATTAGTCAAGTAGTAGTCAATCTCTCCTATAATAACTAATAGAAAAGAGTAATAGCTTGCCTAAGGTGCAGAGCCAAAGCATCTTTGGTCAAGATAGCTGAAAAAAATGGTAAGTGATCCATTGGAGCTTGTATACAAGCAATGTTCTTTGTTCTCCATCTCTTGAGCAAAGTGAAGATGACATTTCATATCCTCTCAAGGAATATGATGGTCTATCTCCACTAGCAATTGACATGGGCACACTCTGAGTTGACCAAGAGGAATCTTAAGGCTGTGCGTTCAATGTTGCTATACATAATGAGGATGAGCAATAATGCCATTCTCAATCCTTGTGAAATGTTTAGTGTAAAAGGGCAACTTATGACTAACAGGCTAAGATGGAGCGACCCAAGTGATCTGAATATAATGTCGATAAAGATCCACCTGTAACTGCTTGATGAATCACACTCTTATCAGGAAGATGGCAGAGGATTTGAATTTAGGTTATCAATCTATGGAGATGCCAACTGACTGAAGGAGAGATAACTTCTGAGTACCATCAATGATGACGACCATAAGTGCTCTTGGAGGTAATCCATTTCGAGAGCAGAGTACTAAATATGGGCATCTATCTTGACCTGAGGTGCAATCACCCATGGATCTAATGTGATTGACCTGAAAAATAATTCTGAAGGTGCTCTTAAAGGATGAGTGCCAAACTCAGCCCAAACAATACATTGGGAATTATTCTTTTACAATGGATAAAACATTGAAGCAAAATAGTCTAGACTCTAGACCCTCTCAATGCGAGCCCAATCGACACACCCTAGACCCAGATCTCGGATCCATAAAAGACTTAAGGTTTGATGATGCAATCAAAGAGGCACATCCAATGTTGGTTGAAGATTCATTGAAGATTTAAGGGAAGGATCTATAAACTAAACCCCTTAGTAGGAATAAAACTTAGATAGGGTACTCTTTGACGTGTTGAAGATCATCACCTTAGTCTTGTTAAGAGTGGCTGCCATCTGTTTTAGGTCACAAAAGTGAGCAAGAGCATCCAACTGTATCTGTAGCCTCTTAGGAGTATGAACAAGAACAACTACATCATCAACAAAATGCAGTACAACTATCAAGACTTGATGTAGAAGGCAACCATCATCAACATGTGTGTTTTAATTTTTGATGAATGGATTTTTTAGGCTTATCAATGTAGATCCCAAAGAGTGAAGGAGAAAGAGGACACCCTTGTTTGACTCCATTGCTGCTGTGGACATCCTTTGAAAAACCAAAAGCTGTCCGAAATAATGGATAAGTACGTCGTATAGTCTCTTGATGGCATTGATATAGAGCTCCTAGAAGCTGATGCCATTTAGTTTCTGAAATAAAAAATGACTGAGAACGGTGTCAAAGGGCTTTCTAAAGGGTACAAAACAACATAATACTTTAGAAGACCGTTGAGAAGCCTCCTCGATAATAGCCCTGAGATTGAAAACATGATCCATAGTCTGATGATTACTTCTAAAACCAGTCTTGCATCTTGCTCTAGACATTACCTCATCCACCTAGTTTTGGGATGGGGATGGTGGGATGACTTTTAGGGATAGCAGGACGTGTTTCTTGGACGGCAAAATGCATTTTCAGGATTTGTCTTCAGGACGATCCTGTAATCCATAGACTAGTCTCCATGAAGCATAAGTAAATATCGTAATTGCTAAGTTCAAATGCTTAAATGCTTTTAAGTGAGGGGTAGGTGAACGTCAGAAAGTTTTCCATTGTATGTTTTTAATATTAGCAGTCTATAAAGGTAAAAGTCTAAGGTGGGTTTTCAAGTCCTGACCTGGTGAGATACCTAATTGGTGTATGAAACTCTCCTTTGGTAAGGAACGTTTACCATGTATTTGTTTGAGTTTGGTACGTCTAGTGATTAATCTTAACTGTTATAAGTCAACAGTCAGGATCTTCATTTTACTGGCTACATAATCTATAAAGCCCTATAATGTTTTATTTGATCTTGAAAGGATACTATGGTATTGGTACCCTCTGGATTAGTTGTGATGACAGACTCTGATAGGTTATGTCTATTTATGTCAAAGGTATATTTCTGTAAATGCATATTGTCTTTTTACTATTAATAGACTGAATCTGGTAAATGACAACAGAATTTGTTGTTATTATTAAGACACCTGAGACATACATACCTACAGAGTTGAAGGAACTTAGTTATTACATGAGATTAAAGTGATTATGATGATGACACTAAAATACTGATTGACAAAGTTCCAAGATCATGGAATAGCAAGCCAATTACACGTTATAATCTTTTAAGCAGTACAAATGTTGGGATAACATTACAATTTGCTAGTTTGATTGAGTAATAATATTTATGTTCATGTTTCTAAAATCTTCAGATTTGAAATATAATCTCATCACTCTGTGTGGATAAGCCTGATTGATCCTAATATAGTCACAATTGAATTACTTGAGCGAGTTTGTATAGAGTTGATAGGCCAATGTGTATCTGAATTTTTGAATTTATATTTGTCAAATGCTTTACTTCATTTTTTATGTTTGTTCCAACTAGCTTTTCGGCCCAACATTTGCTTGGTTTTCAGCTATTTTAAAAGCAGCTACTCAGGAGTTTCAAAGCCATTCTATGTGTATTGCTAATTTCATAGTGCTAGTTGTGGTAGTACTTTGCATTAAGGGATTCTCATTTATCTGTCTTATTAATTGGTTTCTAAAACATGGATTTCGTGCTTTTCAGGCACACCAAGAGATACTTGGTAAATTGATAAATTTGATTGGTATAACGTCAATTATGGAGGTATTTCCTTTTCTCATTGGCTAGTTTCAACAAAGATCAAAGATGCTTAGTATTTTTGTTCTAAAGTTTTGGTGGATTTTCATAATCAGTCGAGTGCTTCCAAAACCTTATATAGTGATGCTCTCATCAGTTCAGATAATCTTCATCATTCAAGTTTTGACAATTTTTGGGTTTTGCATGGCAATCAGGTAGTGATCCGGCTAGTTGGAGCTGATGATCATATGTATGCATATCATATTGATCCCTTACAATGGCTAGCTGATACTAACTTGCTTGACATGCTTATAGATGCATTAAGCTTTACTGTGAGTCCTATATTTTAGTATTTCCATTCCGATTAAGTTTGTCAAACGTTTTAAAATACCTAGGATTTCTATTCTTGATTATGCTTGTTGATGTTCTGTTATCTTTTTCGAAGCAGAAATCACCTGATGTACATGCAAACTCAGCAGAAACACTTTGTGCTATTGCTCGCCTTGCGCCCTCTTCACTCAGCTCTCAGCTTTCAAGCCCAAAGTGTGCCTCTGGGAACTTAACTTTTTCCCTGGTCATATTTGCAGGAATAAAATTTGTTTTGCATGATTCTGGGATATTTTTAATAGAATCCTATTATGTGATTGATGCATTTCCATTTTGATATCATTTCATTTGCAGATTTTTGGGAAGGCTTTTCCATAATGCCTTAGAGAACTCACAATCAAAATCTACATTAGTGCATTCGCTGTCTGTATGTATCTCATTGTTGGATCCAAAGAGAGCAATGCCACTGGCAGCAGCTGTTGGAGCTCGAGGCAATCATAACACTGAACCAGTAATGACAACAAATCCTGAGATAATAGATGGCATGTTACAGAGGCTTGGTAATCATTTTGGCAATATTTTTTTAGATGGATCTTGTTGATGTGATCCAATGCTGTTTGAAGAATTTTGATTTTTTGTTTTGATAAAACAGTACTTTGATGATGACTGTCTTTCAAATGTATAGGGCCACAAGTCTGTGTTCTTGTCTACCAAAATAATTTTTATACTGTTAACAATAACCCAATTACAGTTTCACAAAAATATTCATAATTATATTAAATATTTATTAAAAAAAAAAATTCAAGCTATTTAATTACTCAAATCATCTTAATTATTTCAATCATGAGTTGTAATATGGGTGCCCGTTTCAATCCCATTAAAAAAAAAAAAAAAAAAAATTCATTCATGAGTTAATTATCTCATAGTGGATGATTTCAGTAAGACCTTATTATACTATGTTTAACAGTGATAAAGGAATCTCAATCTTCATCAGTCCAAGAGATCCACTCTCTTTCTGTATCTGATGAGTTATCTCCGTTCTCTATGACCAATCATGGCCTCAAAGTAACATTTCATGTCATCTTGAAATCACACTTGACTGTATTGGTTATCTACCCAAGACAAGGTGAATGATGTTTGATTTCATAGCTTTATGCGGTCAAGAAAACTGGGTATTTAACCCGCTATTGTTTCAATCAGTTTTTTAATCAAGACAAAAGGATCTGGTTCAGTTCATCTGTTATGAGGAGGAGACTGCAGCAAAGTGAGTTTTAGTTCCGTCATCTATCATAGATAGGTTTAGAGTTTCACTTGTTCAATTCTGGTCATAATGACTGTAATCTTCTCCTGCAGTTGTCTGGTTTTTAGCCGCCTTTATATATGAACTATTTCCTTTTTGTTATGACAGCCAAAGCTACATTGCATTTTCAGCCATCTACTTGGAAGCAATCACAATAACACATGTTTCCGATTGTAAAAGAACTATCCACTGTAATTTAAGCAAGTATACACTTTTGGTTCAGACCATCATGGAATTCAAGGTAAAACAATTTTACTTAAACTGCTATCAAAAACTGGTTAAGCATAAAGCTATATTTCTTTTGCCTTCACACTGTCTTAAGTTACAGTACAGCAGAATGTAATCACATCAGTCCAAACAGCAGTCTCTGTACAAATATAATGATGCCTTGTTGTTTCACTACTATGAAAGCTTTACAATCAAAACTGATAACAGAATTTATCCATGTGAACTGAAACAGGAATTGAACAGCTAACATCATAGAATAACCAGAATTGCATTCAAATATCAATAATTTCTGTCACAAGATCATCATAAGTCATATGCACTTTGCCTTCTTCAACAACTATAAGCATTTTTATACATTTAGTTTATTAGTGCATCTCATGTAACCAACAGTCAATTACAATGTATGTATTTAATACATTTCTCCTTCTGAATTTGAGCTGCTGCATGGAGGAGAGAAGATATCATCTGAGCTCTTCACCACCCAACCAAGTGACATTCAACTGAATGTCGCTGTCTTAATTTCGCATCATGAAGTTCTGACCCTTCACGAAGGGGTAGATACGTAGAACCAACCCAGCTAGAGAGATCATCTTGTGCAATGCATCCACGTTTACTTCCATGAATCCTATGAGTATATACTCATGGCTAGATATAGATTTAGCACAGCGATCAACTTGCACTATAGGTGATGCAACTATTGTGCATACATATAATAACCTTTTTCATGATTGTACAACCATAGTTCTCCCATACAATACAACATATTGTACCTGTATTCATGGTGCACAGGTTTGTTTTCTCAAACCTTCTCCCTATTTATCCAGGATAAATTCTCAACTGGTTTTACAGTCATATGTGTAACAGTCAACCATGTAACATGCCATGCAATCATATTTTAATGCATTACATACAATGATATTCGGTTCTTTTCCCTCGATCTGTGAATCATTCCATCAAGATGAATTGTATTCAAGCAAGTCATGCAGCTGCATTTAATTCACCACACCAAGAGGGCAGCAGTACTAGTTCAATGCACTCTTCAAATACTTCTGCCACAATTTCTCACATCATCATTCAAACTATGAAGTGCAGTCATATTGAAACAACTGGATGAGCAGTCATTATAACCGTTGTTTTCCTTAAGTGAACAAACTCAGGAAGAATGTCTTCTATTATGACAGTACCACTTTCAGTCGTATAGACCAATCACACTAGGCATTGTACTGAACTCTTTAGGCATACCAGATAGTACTATAGCAGGACAGCAGTCATTAGTTTTCAAGGATGAACAGTCCCAACTAGAATAACAATTATCTTATCATCAGCAGTCATAACATTTACAATGCAGCTGTCATATAGGACGAGACCAACAGTCCTAAATGTAGTTCCATAAAAAACTTCACTTTGAACAGTCAAGACTTCCACCTCTTCCAAATCTGAAACAGATTCACCCAAGTCTGATGCATTATTCTAAATACAGCAGTGCTAAATGAAGGAAAACAGAGCTTTACTTTATGATTTCCTCTACATGCAAACAGCAGTATTGTCATGAACAGTAACAGGGTTTACATACTTGGGCCTTCTCCCTTATACATAATTCAATTCTTTCCAGTCAAAAGCATTGGAAGGGTCTTGTCTTAATCCACTCAGATTTAGAAACTTGTAGCATGTCCCTCATGAAACAGGGTAAAGAAAATTACAAACAAACTTAGAATCCTTTGCAATGCCTGGTAAATGTCTCAAAAGATACCGTACAAGGTTCCTTTCACAATGGTGAATGTTTGAATGCAGTCAACCAAGAACAGAGCATGGTAAGAGGGAAGTCTCCTTCTTCCTAAAGAACTATAGAACCACCCCCTTTATCAAACAAAACACAAGGATGCACCTATTAAGTTATTTATTCCTGCAACTTTACTTCTCACAAAGACAAGACCATTCATTCATAAAGATGAAGCCAATTTATTTATAAAAACAATCCACTCAATGCATTCAAACCAATGCCATTTTTAAATTGACATATATGAAATTTCATTCAACAAACATCATTCAAAGTACACAAGCAAACAATTATGCATTTTAGTTAAAATCTCATGCTTTCATGCAGATGTGAGTGGTGTGTGAGGTCTCTTTGGGCTGACTGCTTCATCCGTATCTGCCACCTTCTTCCAGATGATACCTTCCCTCTTCAGCCACCTGGAGGAATGATTTGTCAACATCAATTAGTCAATTTCATCTATATCATCAATAATAATTGACATAAAATCAAAATTAAGTAATCGTTAATTACTAATCATTATTAATTTTTCAAAATTTAATAATTTAAAATATTCTAATAATTTTGGGGATGTGACATATACTTATTTACAGGCCATATTTTGCAGTTCCATGCCCTTTTAAAGTTATCAACTTTTTCTTTTCCCTTTGAGAAACAGGAGCTCTACGTTACATTTGGGACTAATGTTACTTCATCAGAGAGTCCTTTAATTGGCTAGGTGGTCTTTATTAGATATACTCTCCCAACATAGATGCATAGAGCTAACAGGTCCATTTCAAAATTTGTGCAATATATAAATATACATATGTACACATACACACCTTTAGTGCAAGTTCCAAGCTCTCTCGAATAGTCAAGGTTTGGATGATGGAATATCATCAATGAATGCAGGGGAGTCTATTTTGTTGCTGCAAGTTAAACTGGATGGACTTGATTCTAAGTGTTTTACTATATGTTCACCATGTTCTGCATACTTTTTTAACTATGGTCTAATTGTCATCTTACCATATAACTTTCTATTTTGTTGAGTTTTGACAATTTGCTCATGCAATGCATGTTCGGTTTTCTTGTAGCCAATAACACATAGTGTAACAAATTAATCACATAGTGCATGTCCTGTGTAGGCAATGGATGGATCAATAGAATTTATTGTTCAATACGTGTTGGTGAAAATAAGTTCTTATGCAACTTGTCATTCATATGGGAGGAATTATTCTAAGAATGTTGGAAGATTCACATGCTTTTACATGTTTCTGCCATATCCTTGGTGAAGTCAAGACTTCTATTTTGCATGAATATTCACATAGCATAGATTTAAAAGCTTGTTCATGTCTTTAAGTGTATATCCTTTGAAGGAGAGCTCTTGCGAGGCTAGATAAAGTGTGGATTAAGCATAACAAGTCCTTGTTTTTTGGTTACCTATCTGATTGTGGCACATATGTAGTTTACTAGTTTAATTGATAAAAGTGGAGCTGTTTGAAATCATCTAGGTGAATATCGATCCGAAGGCTTTTATTGCTTTCTAAATGTGACAATTCTTCTATAAGTTGTATTCATTTAAAGGATTTTTTTTTTCTGGCTTAGACAAAATCTTGTAATATGCCGTATGACACAGAGCAACATGTTGTAATTAAAGAAGTAGACAATTGCACCTTCATATGAATAAAATGTCAATCCACAACTGAGGAGTTATATTAGAGAAAGTACAAGAAACTCATGGAGCACTTGTAGAGTAAAGCAGTGCGACATGGTGAACTGAGCCCACAGAGTTAACTGGGACAAGAATTATATCACTGGAGAAGCTATCACCATTAAGGAAAGCCACATTGTTCCCTGTGCCCGTAGGGTTAACCTTTGCTGTCACATTCGGAAGACGAAATCCACTGAATATAAAGGAAACTTTTTAAAATTAGTTAGGTAAAATGAATGTTTTTGTACTCTCTGACATGGCAAATTGTCGTTGCTACAGTAGTTAAATATCAGTTAAACAATAAAATTAAAGTTTTTTCAATGTTTTTGACAATGGCATCACTCGTTCTTCTTTAACTATGCTCTGACTCTTTGCAGAAAGGAGTCTTTCCATTTTACTCATGCTCTTTCACAAAGAAGTCACTTTGCCTGTGCTTGGAGTTGTTAGGAACAAGTCAAAATAATAAAAGTAAAAATATTATTTTTCCCTGCTGAATGAAAGCATTTTAGTAGGGTTTTCTTCCACATGCTAAAAGAATATATATGTTCACGAATAGACACATAGGTCCCAGTTCCCTTGGCTTTATTGAATTATTCCAAACACATTCCTATCCTCCCACATTCCTAAAAACGAACACTTTTAAAAACTTTTTCACACATTAAAAACTTTTCTATCCTCCCACTTTCCTAAAACCGAACACTTTCTAATGGAAGGCTAACCCATCTTTTTGCTTAGTTTCCTACGCCTACCTACTCACACTTTCCTACAGTGTGGAAACTTTCTAAATTTTCCTATTTTCCATACATGCATCCATGCTTTCTCGATGCATTCATGTTTTTTTACAATGAATGCATGATCTTTCAGTGTCTGCATTTATGCATTTACAATGCATGCATGCTTTTTCTCGTTTGCATGCGTGCTATCTTATTACCATCCAAGGATGTCTGCTTTAAGAAATAATCTTTATCAAGCAGGATGGTTTTTTTTTTGGCTTGGCAACTAACTCATCCAGATGCATCTGCGAACCATATGCCAGATCTAACACGGCTTCCTTGTAGTTGGTCATGATTTGAGCTTCTACCTCTTTACAAGTCTTGTGTATCCTGGTTTCTTGCTTGTAAACTGTAAATTTGATATGTGCATCTGTATCAGAATTATGTTCACCTTTCCGGGTAAAAGGTATGACTTCAAAACGTCCTTGCCTTGTAGATTCTGATCCATACCTGTGATTTCCATTGCACTCTGCTCTTTCCTATCCTTACAAGTCTCTTTGCTTTCATCCAGGATCTTCTCAATATCTGCTCTAAACATAGTCCTTCATGCAAGGAACCCTCCTTGCAGCCTTATTGAACTTCAACTTGAGTTTCTAGTATTTCATCCTCCTCTTCGGACGGGCTTAATTCTTTAAATTGGTTTTCCTCCTTCGGTATTCCTTGTTGGCTCTTCCTTCCATTCCTTCCTCATGTAGCGATTTTGCATTTGGAATTTTGGAAGCCTTGCTCTCTCTCCTCCTGATCCAAGTCATCTTGTTGTGGGATATCATGGAACTTTAGGGCAATCTCTATACAAGTGCTCATAATCATGATAAAATCTACATCTGAGTGGAATATTTTCATAGTCTACCTCTTGTATCCTTGACAAGCCTTCCATATCCAGAGTGATGGTTTGAGGGAGTGGTATATGCAGATCCAGATTAACACATTTTTGCGAAATTACCCATTGTCCTAGCATGTGTAATCTTGTTCATATCAATAATGTTCCCAATATATTCAAAGACATAATCTTCCAGAATTCTTGTGGTAACTCATAAAGATGAATCCAAACTCTTAATGGGAGCTCCTCTGTAGGTTTTACTCCTATATGCCAAAATTTCATGAAAAACCTTGCAATTTGAAAGAACCAAGGGCCTCCCTGAAATGCTACGTCTTAATCCTTTTCACTAGTGAAAGTCATTATAAAGCATCTTTTAGGGCAGATAGCGATTTCATATGCGCTTTCGGTTCTCCATCTCTTTGCAGCCTGGTCATATAATTCTTTGGATGAGAGTTGAGCTCTTAGGAATCCGTAGATAATTGCTTTCCCCACCAATCACTCAATATTTTTCTCAACCTTTTGCCTTTCTAACTTCAAGATTAGGCTTCCTTCTATTGCCTTCAGGCATGTAGAACTTTTGGTGGGGATTTCATATCCCATCTGTCTTTGTCCTGGCCTTTGAATATCCTCAAATTTTTCCCGCTGAATTCTTTATTCTGCTTCTTAACAAAGCATCTCAAAATGACAGATTTCAGGGGGCCACACGGCCCCCTCGCCTCCTTTGCATTTTAATCAAACTACTAACGGACTACCAATGAAGAAACTATTCTAATGTAGGAAAAACTACAAAGCAAGAACTTTGCAGCCTGGTCATATAATTCTTTTGATGAGAGTTGAGCTCTTAGGAATCCGTAGATAATTGCCTTCCCCACCAATCACTCTATATTTTTCTCAACCTTTTCCCTTTCTAACTTCAAGATTAGGCTTCCTTCTATTGCCTTCAGTCATGTAGAACTTATGGTGGGGATTTCATATCCCATCTGTCTTTGTCCTGGCCTTTGAATATCCTCAGATTTTCCCGCTGAATTCTTTATTCTGCTTCTTAACAAAGCATCTCAAAATGACAGATTTCAGGGGGCCACACGGCCCCCTTGCCTCCTTTGCATTTTAATCAAACTACTAACGGACTACCAATGAAGAAACTATTCTAATGTAGGAAAAACTACAAAGCAAGAACTGACAGAATTCACCAGGGACAAACCCTAGCAGCTAAATGTTAAGGATTGGGCAGAGCTGGTAGAGAACATGAAGGTGGGATTGCATCTCTAATATGGGTATACCTGACCCGAGGTTTATAGCCAGTCGGCCTTGGTCCATGTATAGCCATAAGTTTGACCCTTACCTTCAGGTGTTCTCATGGGTATGCAGGGTGCCCTTCTGTGGGATTTGAACCTAGGCTTACGGGGTGAAACTCATTTTCCACTGCTTGCCCTAAACCCGCTGGGTGTTAATTACATAAACTTAATTTAACTTATAAATGTTAATGTAAATATGTTTTATAAAGTATTAATGCCAAGTTAAACAAATATTAGACACATGGACTTGGAAGTATATAAATTTAGGGATGACATAGGGACCTGACTGTATTATAATATAATTGCATTATCACAGGCTGCCTGCCTGATAAGGATTTGAACCTGTACCACACTCTTACGAGTACACCCCACTTATTTTTACTCCACAACTACTTGGACTATATATAAATTAAGTTTAAAAATGTATATTAAATTTAGTTAGGTTGTAGAAGCTAACTTATATAATATAATTTTATAATTTGATAACTTAGTTATCTAAACTGAGATATATATATTATAAATTATGAAATTTATGTCAAGTGAAATGAATATTAACCACGGAAGCTTATAAATATATAAAATAGATCTAGAGTATATATTAGTTAAGTTATAAAAGGGTGCTTATGAATATACTTTTATAATTTTGATAAAATGTGAAATTGTTTATCTATATTAAAAATATAGAAAATAGTTTTTATTGTTTGATTTTTTATTTTTTATTTTTTTAAGTAAAGATAACAACAGCCCCCCCCCTAAGGTATTAAAGCTAAAACAGAGAGAACTGGAGGAGCGACTGCATAAGTGAGAATTCGCCATCAACCAGAGCACATCAGTAAACCAGTGTGGCACATAGCTTAGTAACACCTTCAACCTAGGGTTATGTTGGGCTGAGAAAGCAATGGTTCCAAGGGATTCTCTTCTGTCAAAATTCACCCAGGAGTTGCACCAAGCCTTGTCTCTTTTTTGGCCCACAATTCAGGCTACATAATTGCAGGGAGAGTGCCTGGTGTGGATTGAACCTGGATCCTCATTACTGGAATTGCTTTGCCTTACCCCTAGACTGGGCATGCTTTACTTTCATTGTTCGAACTTAATAATAAATTTTATAAACAGATTTTCTAGTAACAAATTTTTTTTCTGATTTTTTATCTTCGTCACATTTGAACTCAAACTCAATCCAGTCAACTTAGGTGTCAACGATTGTGACCATGGGGTTAAATCCGGAGCAAAGTTATGGTGGAACATATGATGGATCAGACTAAGTGAGAAAAGCAAGAAAGGAGTCAGTGATTGAAACCGTATCACGTGGAGAGTTGATGATATCATGTTTGGCACAAAAATAAAGTCCTGCTATGATGAGTTTTGAGGGGAGGTATGAGGTCAAATGCATATGTAATGCCTTTGAAATCAAGAGTGTCCAATCACATTTGCATTTGTATGTATTATCTCTGCAATATCTGTTACCAGAAATATGATGAGTGGTTCCTGTTATGTCAGAAAAACCTGAGAAACTAGATGGACTAGGAAATGACTGTCTTGGGCTGTGCATCCTTTTTATAAGCATGAGATACAGTGAAAGACCATCTATGGAAAAAAGTTCCATTCTTTAGGTCCCCTTTTGGTCTGCATGCTGTCCAAGAATCCCCAAAAATGAAAATTGTAAGGAAAAGAAAAAAGAAAAAGGGAAGAAAATTCTGCTATATCATCTCCTAGACAGTATCTGAGGTTGCGGCAGTTTTCAGGAACAGGTTTGTCAATTTGATTAAACCTGTGACAGTCTTCTGGAGTCTCTCTCTACATTTCCAAACGTTGGTTTTGTACCCATGTTTTCTCATAATGTTTCTGTTTGCACTAATCCAATTTAAAACCTTCTTTTTGTCTTATTTTCCCAAATCGTAGTTCATATTGTTCCTTTCATTATAGTAATTACATCCTTCCCTTTGTGCCAATTTACATCATTTTTTGGAACTGTACTTGGAATTTGTATAATACCTTTCATAATAATATTTGAAGTTTATCCAATATAAATATAGTGAAAAAAATGTGGTTGAGTGCGATAGCCATCTTTTTATATATGATGCGCCTTATTTCTGTATCATTGTATAGATAGATAGATAGATAGATATACTTGGAATAGAAATTGTAATACTTCACGTTTTGTTTATCTTAACAAGTAAGTCTTCACCAAAGCCCAGATTTTATGGTTTTCATCATTTGGCTTGTTATTTAATACTGTTATATATTTTTCAGGTAAGTTGCTGGAGCTGTTAGATGTGTCATTTGATGCAAATGTTCTCCCCGTGACATATGGACAATTAAGACCACCTTTGGGAATGCATCGCTTAAAGGTAAGAGGCTCAAAAAACTTTGTAAATGGACATCTCAACTATTTTTATTTGGAGAATTTGAAAGTTCCCATTCTATTCCATGTTGGCATGCTATTTCTCTTATTTTAGGTTGATTTCAGAGAAATTTAGCCATATAAGTTCTCTTTCTAGAAAGTCTGAGGACCTTGTGGTGAATCGTGTTGTTATTAAGTGATTGACACATTTTTAGTCATATTTGAAATTATTCTTTATTCTCTTTTCGTGTGTTGTTTGCAGATAGTGGAGTTCATTGCAGTTTTCCTGAGAAATGGAAATGATCTTGCTCGGCAGGAATTAGTTCGTTTGGGTGCTGTTCAGACAGTTATCAAACTTTTTTTCGAGTATGTATTCAACTTCATGCTTATGCTCGTAATATAATAGCACTTCCATTGAATATATCATTTTTCAAAACCCTCCAGAAGCCTAATTCTATTGATTGTTGCAGCTACCCATTTCACAACGCTTTGCATCATTATGTGGAGAGTGTAATAAGCTCATGCCTAGAAAGCAACAATACATTTCTTATTGATCACCTTTTCCAAGATTGCAACTTGCTTGGAAGACTTTTGGTAGCTGATGAAATGCCCTTTATTATTGATGATCCCAGTAAGGTATTTTAATGGGTGAAATGTTTGTAAAAACTTGATTTATATTTGTCTTTCTTGAGTCTACATTTTATGCCATTGGTCGCACGTACATTTTGAATATTTATTGTCAATTTTGACCCCATCTATTTCCTCTTTGCTTGGGATTTTCACTATATTTTTGCACCTAATTATAGAAGAAACCTATCAGAGATTACTCATATATGAAATATATTTATTTTATTTGCTTGCTTTGTACACTGTGAACTGTTTCAGCCAACAGCACCTACCCATGGTAGATCTCCACCAAGGACAGGGAATTTGGGACATATTACACGAATTGCTAACAGGCTTTGTCATCTTGCGAATAACAGTATTCAGATACAGGCCCATTTACAGGTAAATCTTACTGTTTCTTCTTTTTTGCAATTAGTTATTGCTCGTATTAGGACTTTTTTCAGTTATCGTATTAAACAAAGCTAAACTGTGACTTCTTTGTCTTAGGATTTTTTTGAGAATGAGGAAAACATAAATACTGTATCTGACTATGTTCAATCAACATATGCGAGGCTAGCTAAACATTGACCAATTTCATTTTCATTATTTGCAACAAGCATATATTAAAATACCATTTCTATATTATATATGATTTCAATGCCTGATGATTGTAAGCACATATTGATTGGTGTCCCATAATAAAAATGATAAGCTTTATTTTTATTGTTTGATATTTAGCCTTCTTAAGCAGGTTGGTAATAATGTGTTTCTCTCAACTAACTCCCAAACCTGTTGGGTGAGCCATTTCTCCACTTCTCTGCACCCTGGGAACAAAGCTTGCTCAGGTGTATTTTGTGCAGACTCTGCAATTAGTTGGCAACTACTTCAATCTGCTAATCCTTCCTTAGTTGCTGGTACAAATCTCCATTTTCCTTTTCCAATGTGGAGACTTTTTTTTAACAATGCTAATTGACCCTGTAGAATGTTCTCCCTGATGTATCATCTTTTGTGGGCTTGGTATCCTGGTCGATCCCTGCATTCTCTGGGAATTTTTGTGGTCTATTCGACTGTCACCATTATTGCTCTAGCAGTACCTTCATCACTACCTCCACTAGCCGGCAAAGCTGAGTTCTTAGTATTTCTGCAAGTGACCTGTATGAATGAGAGGCAGCATTTCTATAATCTTTATTGAACTGAACAGAGGACAGTTAGGTTTGGGACGACTTTCTTAAATTCTTTGAGGACCATTATTTTTTGCAGGCTTCGTCATGGTTACCCTTTGCTCTGTATTTTGGAAAGTTGAAAATAACATGATCTTGGCATGTTAGACTAAACCACTGTAATGTCCCCATTTTTTGGCCCTCTTGCATTGTAGTTGGCACTGACCTTCTGGGTGCGTGTCAACCTTATCAGAGGGATGATTTGATGTTACCAGTGAGCTCAGATGGTCTAGAGGACCCAGATGACACTTTCCGAGGTTATTTCCGGCTTTTGGTGTGTTCTCCAAGATTCTTGGAGAGAGCATCTATTTATAGTAAATCACCCAGTCGAGGGTCCAATTCTCTTTATTCATCATCGGTATCGCTCCAATGCAGTCAGTTTACGATCCGATGCTTCTCGACCGTTTCCGCAACTTGGGTGTTATATTGAGCTATATTTAATTATTTTGACTAAGGTTGCTATTTTAATTAAAATAATTTATTGGGCACCCTTGTATTATAGCTCGTTGGAAAGAGAACGGAAAGTTCTAAATGATGGGACGCGGATAAAGTGGGTTTTAATGCCGGAATAATTTAAATAATGGAATAAAGCACTTTTCGGGGACAAGGTTTATTTAATTAATAAAGTGATTTATTAATTGTGCTTTCTGGAAAGTTCGATGGAAAAAAGTATTAAAGGCACTTGAGGGAGCTCATTTGGGATATGCTTATTCTAATTTTTGGAGGTGGATTTGGAGAGCTTTTTCGAAAGCAAAACCCTCGGACGAAACCCCGTGGGCAACCAGGTTCGACAGTGAAAGATTCTGCCCTAGTTGGTTTGTTGGAGGGATTGTTCAAATTTCTCACAGTGCCATTAACAATAGGGATCTTCCCAAATTTGTGAAGCCTCATTTTGAAACAAATTTGCAGAATAATAGATATATCAGCTGTTTACCTCATCGATCGTGTGGAGAATATAAAATATTATAGCGGCCGCTTGGGTGTATAACACACCCGATATCGAGTCATTGTTGGGCGAGTAGCTGACTAAAGGTTGCACGATGCATATTTAGTGCCACCGTAGCATATTCCGACTCATTTTCTGTGTGCCGTGGACCTGAAATGAGGTGACGTGGATTGCATGCTTGTCATAGCCGCCATCGACCTTGTGACTCCTTACCGTTCACTGCTGAAGACCTCCTACACTAATCGTGCTAGTATATGCATTAAGATTGCTGCAATCAAAGTATGGATGGGTATTTGTAGGTCACGCGGAATATTATGACCGCAACTCCTCAATCGTTCTTCACCCCATTTGTATTTAAATCGACCTATCTGCTGGTCAGATCAGCGCATGGTGTATATCAGGTCAGAATTTATGTTGAATATGAATATGCTTATAACTCTGATGATTTAAATATTTAAATCTGAAATTTGCTCCTTTATTGCTTTTGGTCTATTCGGTTGCTTTTATCCATGTATGCAACTCACAACCCTCAAAACAAAATTAAAACAAAGCAAATTGCAAACACATCGCATTCCGGAAATTGGGAAAGAAAAATTTAAGTACTATACCCATCGAGGATATTACAACCACCGCCTTGGTCTGCATTTGTGATTGAATTACTTGTGGCTGAATTGGAGCATGTGGTTCTTTGATTCCAAAGGGCCATTTGCTTCTGAGAGCATCTCACTTATAGCTACTTGGTATTTTGACATAGCAACTGGTTGTTTGGCATTGGGCGTAGCCTAAATCTTTGCCTGAAATTTTACTGATAAGCTGTCAATTCTACTGAAATTTAATAAATGTTTGTTCTTCAAATGAGAAAGATAAATACCAATTTGCTTGTTTGCTTTCCTCCTCTCCTTTTTGGGTGGTTGTTTGTTGACTCTTTTAATTGTGACAGGTTAAAATATTTTTGAGTCTTGATATCTTTTCTCTTGCCTACCCTTTTTGGGTTTGAACTCGATGTTCTTCTTACATTTAAAATTGAATATGAAGTTTGGGCCTCACATGCCTTGTGTTGGAGACAAATTATCTTCAGCATCTTCTAGTCCAACCCATGCTTGTTTGCATCTTCAGGTTTTATAAACTCATAGGCCCAAGTGTTGGCTAGGAATTGAAAATAGGACTTCTCCTGATGGACATTGTATTTTTAGAAGCTATTCGCTGACAAATTTGCAGAAGTGTGATGTTGAGTGGTGGATTCAGGCTATGAAAGTTGGATTTAGGCCAAGAGAAGTACCCATATTTAGCACTTTGGTTCTCAGTTTGGATTTTCTCCATGTGCACTTCTGGTTGACATTGTGGCTGGAACTTGGAAGCTAGTTCACTTCTTCAGTCGTATCTCTATAGATCGACTTTTCCCATTCAAACACTTTTACCTTCCCACTTTCTACCTGATAAGAAGGTGATTAACCAAACAGTCAGGGATGGTATATATCGGCAATATATTCAGATGATTGGATCTCTTTGCCTCAACATTTGAGCCCTAAGTTAGCCTTCTACAATGAGCATTTCATGAGGATTGAGGATGACATTATTCATGCCCTGATTAAATAGAGCAAAACTGGACACACAACCTTAAGATCCCCCCTTGGTCAGCTCAGAGCCCACTCACATCAATTGTGGTTGGAGATTGATCACCATATTTCTTTGGAGGATAGGTTATGTTGCCTTTTCTCTCTTTGAGAGGTGGAGACTGAAGAACATTTCAGCTTCAAGTATCATATTTATAATGAAATTCGGGAGAGATACTATTGTTTGTATAGAGACTTAGGCAGATTGCTTGCCATATTTACCCCCGTCCTGACCAAAGATGCTTGTCTTTATACCTTTGGTAAGCTATCACTTTTAGGTGCTATGGATTACAGGGAAGGTTGACTATGACTCAGTCGATTGCCTCACTTTTTCACCCTATTTCTGCCAGTGGAAGAAATAAGCATTCATATGCAGCTACGAATCTCTAGAATGTCAAAGACAGACGTGTCCATCCTTGTCATCATACAAGAGTAGCTACTAGGATGTTGATTCCTTGATGCACGCAGTAGGACAGGAGCAAGGATCTGTAGTGCCATGTATTGGCTACTCGTCACTTGCCCAAGAGATGTAGATTGATGCTGTTAACTTGTTTCTTATCCCTTTTTATTGGTTCATTGGCCATGGATGCTAGGAGAGTTTTGGAGGATGAAGTTCTATTCCCCCCTCCCTCAAGCGTTATCTAACCTGGCCATTTGAGTCCTGATCATTCTTCTGGGAGTGTCATCAAATCCTATGTTGGCCCTTTTGGGGTGGTCAATGATGGCGACAGATCTCTCTACTTCACATTTTGTTGCTGATTAGGGTTGGTCGTCTATACTAAACATTTCATGAGGATGGCAATTATTACTCATCTTGATTATATTCAACGACATTGGACACATAGCATTAGGATTCCTATTGGTCGAATTTGAGTGCGCATTTGATAGGGATTAATATTTTAGAATATAATATTATCCCTTTTCACATGGTTCGTGATGTATTGCATTTAATACTCACACGGATTGTGCGTATTAAATGCCGACTTGTAAAGGTAGACATGCCTATAAATATGTTTTTGATTAATGCAATTCTCAGTTTTCATTTGTGCCATTTCGTGTCGTCTATTAAGAGTGTTCCCACATAATTGGTATTTGAGCAAGGTGCAAGGGTTTGGAGAGTATCCTCTTCCTGAGACTAGATTGGTTCAGAAAGGAATGAGAAAACCAACCCATGGATCTTGAGTGGTGAACATTCTTTTCCTTCCGTGAACACCTTCGTGCACTTCTGATCTTGAAAACTCTCGACTGGGGTCCCTCTGACTTCGACCCTCAGCTAGCTAGGGTCCCTCTGACTTCGACCTTCAGCTTTTGATCCAAGCCTTGCCCTTGGATTTGTCATTTCTTTGACATTTGCAGTCGCAATCGTGCGTTGATCCGATGGATTCCTCACTGTCGCCGTACACGGGGTGATATCTATTTTCTTCTACGGCAGCATGATCCTGTTAGTCAGCCACATACCGAATTCAGCCATCATTTCGGCGGCTTTGCAATATTCCTCGGCGTTGATCCGGCGGCTTCTCGCTGTCATCGTTTACCGGCGTGCTATCCATTTCTTTTGGCAACCTCGAGCACTTAACGACGCCACTTTCCTTACGACAACACTCTGCCGTACAACACCATCGCTCAAGGAAATTTCAGCGATTTTTGGTGACCTTCGAGGAATGTTGTGAACGTTCATATGATTTCCGGCAACATTTTCAATCATTCTTGTTCAGCTGGCGCACAAATCCATTCTCTACTGTGTTACCGTCATGTCTCGGAAGATTACGTTGCTTCTCGGTGCCAATCTATAGTTCTCGACATCCAAAACACTCATCTCCAGAGCGATCCCACGTTTACTGGCGATCACAAAGAACTCTTGTGCAGCGGCGACAAATTTCCAACGAGGTTATCAATTTCTGGCGGTAATAAAGTACGTGCCCTAAGGTTATTTTAATTTTTCAACGAATTTTATTTATTGACGCCGTGTTAACATTTCGGTCGGGCAAATTTCGGTTGAGTTTCCGTGAACATTGGATCACTGTTGACTGTTGTAAATTATGACCGTTGGTTGCCTGTTGTGCCTTGTGTTGGTTCCACATTCTGCTTGTTGACCATTAGACGTTGAGTCTCACAAATTTCAAAATCAAATTCCTTGGTCCAATTAGAGAGGGAGGGCCCATTAAAAGTTGACCACAAAATTTTTGCTGCATATTCTCATTTTGCCGCCCGAACTGGCGCCTAGTAAACCCTTGGCCACTCCTAGTAAACCCATGGCTACCAATATGGCCATTGTTGAAAAATTGGCTGAAATCACTGCAGTCCAAAATGAAAAAATGGCGGAAGTGGCTGCCATGTTGCAAAACCTTCAATATTCCCCCCATCCTCCTCGTCCAAGGTGTGAAGTAAAAATATATGAAGGCTCTCGAGACCCTGAGGTACTCAATAGCTGGATCCTTGACATGGAGACTTGGTTTGAATATACTCACACTCCTGATGATGAAAAGGTTCCATTCGCAAAGCTCAAAATTTCCAACATCGCCAAAGTTCTCATTGCCAATCGCCACAATCCAATTTGTACATGGGAGGAGATGGTACAAGTTTTGAAGGCCTCATTTTATCCATCAAATTATGAGGACTTACTGAATCAATGGTTATGCCTCCGTCAAGGCAAGAGGGAATCTATACAAGATTTCATTCATCATTTCAACCGCCTTCCAGTTTTACTAGGCATTTCAGATTCTAATGCTTTCTTGATTGCCAAGTTTAAAATTGGTCTTCCCACACACTTGTATAGGGAGATCAAATATACTACATGCACAACATTGGACGATGCATTCAAACATGCGCAACTAGCTGAGGAGAAGTTCGTGGCACAATGGCGGGAGCTTCACCACTCTTCCGGTGGTTCGATAGAAGATGTGCACAAGCATCAACAAGGACGAAAGAGACCTTCCCATGTTTCTTCTTCTGTTACTCCCACCTCTTACTCACCCCCTGCTTCTAAAAAATCATTTTCTTCCTCTTCTTCTTCATTCTCTCATGCTCAAACTGCTAAATTTTGTAACTATTGTAAGAGGTAAGGCCATGATAAAAATCAATGTCCATAGTTACAAAAGAAGAAGAATCTTTTTGTACAGTCTGATGAGGGCACTTGTGATAACCCCATCGAGACTACTGGAGAAGAAGAAATTTATGAGGAGTTGAGAGGGCAACTCAATAATGTAACACTTATGAATCACCATTCCAGAGCAGGTGACTGTGACCATATGTTTGTCATTCGTGCTCACTTGCTCCATAAATTTGCAGTAGATTGTATAATCGATAATGGATCGCAAAAGAATCTGATTGCACAGTCCATTGTCGATAGGCTCAAGCTCCCTACATCCAAACATCCTCACCCCTACTCTCTTGGGTGGAAGGATAGCACCAACACATCAAAAATCACACACACGTGCACCATTGCATTTGCATTTGGCCCCAAGTTTCGGGATAAGGTCACGTGTGATGTCACACCCATGGATTGTTGTGGATTACTTCTAGGTAAACCTTACCAATATGATAGGCATGCCACATATGATGCCTATAACAATACATATACTTTGCAGCATGAGAACAAATCCTTTCTTGTTTGTAGTGTTCCACCCACTACACATCGGGCTTGCACTAATTTGCATCAGGCACGACCCATTGCTTTAATTTTTAGCACACCACAACAGATTGACGCCCAACCAAGAGCACTTTTGTCAACTTCACATCACATTCATCGGGCTCTTGTTCCTGCTGTACCTACGATTGTTCCTGTTGTACCAACAGTTCTTTCTATTGCACCAGCAGTTGTTCCTGTTGTACCAGCAGTTCTTTTTGCACCAGTAGTTGGTCCTGTTGTACCAGTAGTTCCTGTTGCACCAACAGTAGTTCTTGTTGCACCAACAGTAGTTCCCGTTGTACCAGCAGTTCCTGTTGCACCAACGTTTATTCATGTTGCCCCAGTAGTTGTTCCTGTTGCACCAGCACCTGCTCCTGTTGTACAAACATCTCTTCTTGTTGATCCTGCTCCAGTTGCAGCTCCACCTACAGTTCCTCATTTGGTTCACACCACTCCGCATCCTGCCTCCTTCACATTGCAGGACTTTTAGCATTCGGTGGCATGTCAAAAACTACCCTTCATACACACTCATCCTCTTCATATTGGCAGTCCACATTGCATCTACATGGAGCCTCATTATGGAGCATCCCCACAGCCTCCGATTTTCCCTAGCTTACTTTCCTTTTTGAGCACATTGGAGTCCAATGCTTCTACAGTGGGGAGGAATGATAGGGATTAATATTATATTATCCCTTTTCACATGGATCATGATGTATTGCATTTAATACTCACACGGATCATGCATATTAAATGCCGACTTGTAAAGGTAGACATGCCTATAAATATGTTTTTGATTAATGCAATTCTTAGTTTTCATTTGTGCCATTTCGTGTTGCCTTTTAAGAGTGTTTCCCACATCAGCTCTCATAAGTTTCGAGGGGAGACAAACAACTATATTCTTTGAGAGGATAGGATATATTGTCTTTGCTTTCTCCAAGTGGTGGAGACTGAAGAACATTCCATTTTTAGGTGTTCTGATTATTATGAGATTTGAAGGAGGTACTATTGCTTGTATAGAGACTTAGGTGGATTGCTTGCCACTTTTTTCAGCTATCTCAACCAAAGATGCTTTGCTTTGTATCCTCGGAAAGCTACTGCTCTTCAGTATTAGTTATTATCGGAGGGATCAACTACTAAACTAATCACCTTATTCTTTCACTCTATCTCTACTTCGAGAGTAAGAAGCATTAATTTGAAGGTACCCTTCTCTAGAATGCTAGTAATATATTTGTGTTCCCTTGCGTTAATAAGAGAGTGGCTACTAGGGCTACGATTCTTTCTTCTTCGTGCATGTAGCAGGACAGGACTACAATCCTCCAGCATCGAGTTTTGGCCACCCCTCACGTACCCAATACTTGCAGCCAAAGCCAACTTAGCAATTTGCCATCTTCTTTTATTGGTTCAATGACCATGGATGCTAGAAGATCTTGAGGGGTTAATCTCTATGTCCTTCCAAGATTATCCAACTAGGCCCCTTATTTTTGGCCATTCGCTTGGGAGCATCATTAATTCTTGTGTTGGCTCTTTTGGGATAGTTGGTGACGACGACAACTGTGCTTCTAGTTTACATCCCACTACAGAATATTGTTGGCACTTGGATCTCTTTTCTATATGTCTTTTACCTTGACTGCTGGCTCTCTCTTCATCATTAACACCCTTTTGGGATAGTTGGTGACGACGACAACTGTGCTTCTAGTTTACATCCCACTACAGATTAATGTTGGCACTTGTATCTCTTTTCTATCTGTCTTTTACCTTGACTGCAGGCTCTCTCTTCATCATTACTTTTAGCAGGTTAGGGTTTATCCATTTTGGTTTCAACCCTCGAGGCTGTAATTTAATGCCATACGGTTGTTTATGCTAGTTTCTTTACTCTAGTTTAGCTTATTTTCATAGTACTTGTTGGTTACTACAATGTATTACAACAGTTATTTTTGGCAAGTTCCGTTGGCCTACATTGGTCATCTATGGAGATTAATGAAATAATCTTATTATGTTATGTGTGTTTCTTTCATTACTACTTATCATATGTTTAGTATTTTCCCATCTTGGATCCACACCGGAAAGCTGTATTATGTTGCTATACTGTAGTTTCACTTTAGTGTAGCTTGCTCTAGTTTATCACCCTATCATTTTTGATTGCCCTTGCGGCAGTGTTCAATTTGGCAGCTCACTCAGAGACATTATATGGGCAAAAGTAAGTGCTCAAGACAGCTGTTGGTATTAACCTGAAATTCTAGCATGTCATATTTATGCCCTGGTTTTTTGTGGCTTTAATTTTTCCATAGGAATCTTCCACTTTCAAGGCATGCTGCCGCCCCTTACGATGAGGGTGTGCTATTTATATGTTTTGAGGCCATGGTGTATTGTTGGGAGCTGTGGAAAATTTATGCTTTACTCTTACCTGTAACTTTTCTTTGGGCTCTTTTGAATTTGAAAGTAACAGTATGCAGAAGAGGAAGTTTAAAATACTAAATTACTTCCTTTGAAAAACTGTGCTTGTAGGCACATGCAGACTTAAAAACATTAAATCCATCAACCACCACCGTGTCACAGTACATGTGGTGATAATCAAGAGAGGGCACAATTTTCCATGCTTGTCCATACGTTTGGCAGCCTTGTGGAATTTGTGGTAGAAACCGATGGGTACATCCCAAGAAATGTGTGGCAGTGCCTGTTCATGGCAACACATTATCCATCAGCTGTCAGGAGCTTCAAGTTTTGCCTGTTACCAATGCTTCAATGCACGGTTTCCTTTTTCTATCAACAATGCTTGCATTTTTGTCCGGGCTGTTGTGAGAACATGTGCCACAACCATTTAGTAGTGGTGGAATCATCAAGCCATATTTGAGGCATCTATCCCTGACTGATGCACAAATGGCTCAATTTTAGGATCCAGCAACATGTGGCATCATCTCATTACAGCAAGCAAGCAGGGCAATCGGAATATTTGATGGATTTTTTGTCATCCTAATCTTGATCATGATGGAGCAGGCATTTTAGGATAGATTTTTGGTATATGAACATCACCACTATGCAGCAAGTACAATAGACTTGAGAGGCATCAGACAACGTGAAATTTTGAGGATCAGTTGGTAGGATAGCAGTGACAAGGAGCAATATGCTCCACTTGGGTCTGGTATCAACATACCATTTCCATTTGTGCTGATGAAGTTCGCAGTCTTTTTTTACTTAACTGTAAGTTGAGCCTCAACGTACAGTCAACTCTTCTTTTGCCACCATGTTACCTCATAAATGGCAATGGAAATGGATTTTAGTCTTGTAAATGTCTCAAAGTGTGTTTTCCTAATGAATATGCAATATGAATTAAGCTACTGAGAAACTTACCTAATATTTTTATTATTGATCACTCTGCCTTGAGCACAAATAACTGAATGTTTTGATGATGACTGAAGTTTGCTGCAATGCAAAGTTAATCGCCATAGACAAAAGATGTGCCTCAGGCATCTCATGTAGTTAATTATTTTTTTCTTGCTACCAATTTATAGCAATGGTGGAAGTCTAGCCTAGTAGTTCTGTTGTCTTTGAATGTGTTTTCTTGATTGGCCAGTTCATTTGGTTACCACTTAATCGGCATTAATGCCTGAAGTTGAACACCCAAGTATTAATAATTCCCTCTACGAGTTGTCCCCTCTTCCAAAACTTGTGTTCCCTAAGCTTCTAAATACCTATTTTGGATGGGACATTGGATCTCTATTATGAATGGCAAATATCACGACCTAATCTACAGCTGAACTGTTCATTTATCTCTTGTTACAAGGGGAGTTTGTGTCTGTATTTTAAATAACCTTCAATACAGGGGTAGTAAATGGTAATAGGTATTTAACTGTGTTGAAATAAAATTCAAAAAAACATGACTATCACACATCTCATGATTATTTCCAGTCCCTTGAAATATTCGTGAGTAGCCAATTTTTTCAAAAAATTGCCAGTATTTTCAACAGAAGGGAAAAAAACATGATTTCTGCCTATTTTATCCAGATTAATTGCTGACCCAAATTTTCCCGGGCCTTGCCAATAAATTGCCATTCACAATTATTTTAACTTTGGAATTGAATACAAATGATCTGCCCACCAGTCATCATTTCCTACTTTCACATATACTTGGATTAATCTCTATTTACAATCACACTTTACAGGACATTTCACACCTACACCATCCTCTCCAGGAACAAATTGTAGTAAGCGTAGTGTGTACCCGTAAGAAAGCTTTAGACTTGTAATTAACCGCAAGGGTATAGCGTATGCCTTGAGGTGTTGCACAACACCTTAAGCTGAAACCAACATAGGGATGTGGTTGTTGAGTGCTTGCACATATCTGAGGAATGTGTTTATACTTGCTCTAGATTAGTATCCAAATTGCATGGCCTACATTTATTGCAATTACAACCACCTTCATCAGATTATGGTTCCAACCTACTTTGTGGCATGCCAAGAAGCTGAATTTGAAAAGTTGAATCCTTTTGATTTCTGCTACAGATAAATTAATCGAGCAAGAAGGGTTCTGCTAATAGAGTGACAATAATGTTGACTTATGAACTGGTGATTGATATCTGTTCATCCGTCTATTACCATATTGTGTCTTGACCTCACCCAAATTTGCTTTATCATCTCCTCCATCTGCAACTTAATTTTGGAGATGCTAGGTCACCCAATCAATATATGTATGTATGAAGGCCTTAATATAAATGTCCTGTTGAAATATGTTTGAAGCAATGCGAGGTTATTACCGCAATCCTCTCACCAAGTGATTTACGAAAGTGTATCTTATACATATGCATAATAATTACTTCCATAGTCCTCTTTATAGCATCCCCAAAACCATTTCAACTGCAACAGGCCTTTTAGTGTGCTTACTTAATACCTGAACCCTACCCTTGGTTTGAGAGATTGAAATAGGTTGGGAAGTGCTAGGTAACTTGAAAATTGTGGTTGATCCGCTATTGCATGCAACCTATAGGCTTCAGTCTCCCTTACAATGTTTTTTTTTTTTTGTTAATTGTGTGTTCCGTATTCCACCCTTATTGGCGATGGGTGTTTCTAACTCAGAATGCTGACCCCATAATTTTTTGTCGCAATATTTCCGTGTTGATGACTTGCAATAGTTCTTGCATTTGTTCTGGTTGACTTGGTATTAGATCGTAGAACTAGTCTTGTAGACCACTCATAATAATTCTTCTCACTATCCAAAAGCTTTTTCCTTCTACTTTCTCCTTCATGGATTTGCAAAATGGTTTTGAATTTTTCATGCTTATTTGATGTCTTATACCTATTCTCTGTTAGAGTAATATTCCATTCTTTGGGATATTTACCCTTTTACTCCACTAGGTAAAATAGGTAGTATATTGCATTATACTACATAGGTTATTACATTTACTTTTCACCATAGGAGATATTTACTGTTCTATAATATCTTGTGGTTAACTTAGTTTAGTAACTAAAATATCCTATGTCAGATATTTTAGTCTAGGTTGTTAGCGCAATTCTATTCTAACAACTTTGTTAGCGCTACTTATGCTAATTGGTTAATTAGTCTATTTTGTAACCTATATAAGGCTACGACATTCCTAAGTCTAGTCTAATGTTGAAATAATAATATTTCATTATCATTTGTGCAACTATTTGGTTACATTGGCATCAGAGCCGAGAGGGTAGGCGAGGCGAAGGGAGTTATCCCCTGGTTCCGCCTACCAAGGTTAAACATTTGTTTTGCCCGCCCGGAGGAAGAGCAGGTGACACCGTTCAGGCCGCAGACCCGTGATAGGTTGCTGACTCGAGGACTGCATCAGCCCACAGGGCCCGCGTCCTCGAGGTTAGCGTCGGCCCATAGGGCCCGCGTCCCCACAGACAAGCCAGTGGGAGCGCGTTGAGGGCAGGAGTGCCCTACGCTCCCACGTGGCTTCTACTGACTGGGAGTGCCACGAGGGCAGGAGTGCCCTCCAACGCCCAGCAGGCCGCTCATCGGGCGCCACCTGATCTGGACATGTGGCTGACTGCCACCTACACGACACCTGACTGCCACCTACATGACACCTCACCGCCACCTCATCACAGATAGTTGACACGTGGCGAAGCCAGCACAGAGGGACAACCAATCTCGTGGTGACACGTGGCACAGCAGGGCGACGAGGCAAGACAATTGGCTGACACGTGGCAACTGGTCACTGACCTGTGTCCGAGGAAAATTTGGTGTTTCAGGCATCAAGCGCCACGTGGCGGTTTGTGATTCGACCGACGGAGTGACATGGAGGGTGGTCAATGGCTGGCGCAGCAGCGATTGCCCAAGGCAATCACGTGTTGAAGGCACGCGCCTAGGCCTTTATAGGCCTAAATCATCCCTTGCGGGATGAATGTGGGATAAATCCCACCGAGCCATTCAAAAGGCTCGTGGCGTATTCAAATACCGCACGTCGGGGATGGCTTTCAAAGCCGCCCCAATAGTGCAGTGGTCAAGGCCGAAGCCTTGACAGCGCTAGGTCCTGCGATCGAAGCCCCGCGCAATATTTTTTTCTTCAAAGCCGAAAAATCAAAGGTGCAAGTTTTTTTTTATAAAAATTATTGTCTAAAGTTTGTTTTTGCTTTAAAAATATTTATTTTTTGATATTTTTTTATATAGTTTAGTGTTTTTTGGTTAAATAAATCATTTTTAAACAATTTTTAGATGATTTTTTTTCCAAAACCTTTATTATATAAAATTTTTCATCATTAAATGTATTTTTTAAGCATTAAAACTTAGACATTTATTCCAGACAATTTTTTTTTGCAACTATAGCCATACAATTTCTTTTGTTTTCTTCAAAACTTGGAGATAAAGAGACAAAGATATCACCTATTTGGTTGCAAAACATAGAATCTCTTCAACATTTTTTTTTGCAATAACTCCTCACATTCCTATAGTTTTCTCCCACATTTTTTGGAGATAAAGAGACATAGGAACTCCATATTTTATTGCAAAACCAAAAGACACAAACTTCACAATTTCATGAAAATTAAAAATTGGGCAAGGACAAGGGTCATTTTTTTTTGCAACAAAACCAAATAATTGCTTTTGTTTTCTCCTCTAAAGGGGATATAAGACATAACATTGCAAATTTTTTGTTGTAACCTTGAGAAGAATTTTGAACCTTTTTTTTATCCTAATGCTCAACCTATTTTTTGAGTGTTGAAGACATAAACCAAGTCGTGTGTCGACTGGTCTGGAAGCCTTTCAAACGCGGGTCGTGTGTCGACTTGTCTTGAAAGGAGTGCTCGATTTCTTCATTTTGTAAAAATAAAGGGGGATAGAGGACACATTTGATTCTTCTTTTTGCAAAATTGTAAGACAAAGGGGGGATATTTCAGAGTAATAAGGTGCATTCTCGATTGTACTCAACACCTTTTCTTAAAATTGGCTACACTAGGTGCATTTTCGGTTGCATCCGACACCTATAGTGATAAAAATTTGGGTTGCTCTCTTTTTTATTATTGCACTAACCATCATGTTTTTTGCAATTAAACAATCATAAACATTGAAGAGCATTTCAAAAACCCAAACTTCACTAAATTGTGCTACACCTTGCATAGGTTAAACAAGTCAATTTTCACTCCCCATCAAAGGTCATAATCCAATCACCTTGATTCACTCTCTTTGTTTGGCTTAATTTCCTCAAAATTTTCATCCTTCTTGAAGGGTGTTAAGGCAGGTGCCATTAAATATCCTAGAGAGTAAAATCAGAAGTCTTTCAAAACCTCCCCTTTAATTTGCTCTATTTGTTTGGCTTAAATTTCCTCAAACTTTTCATCCTTCTTGAAGGGTGTTTAGGCAGGAGCCATTAAATATCTTAAAGAGCAAATTAAGATCTTCCATATACTCTTTTGAGGGTATATTGAAAGAAAGATCATCTTAGTACAAATTGTAGGACCTTCATCATGGCAACTATCAATAAATACTTAAGTGATACACAATTGCTAAAGGGTCCTAACTATTCAGCATGGAAAACTAAGATGAAAGCCATCTTGACTGTAGAGGACATGTGGGATTTAGTTGATGGCACTGAAACAAGACCCACATCACCAGGAGTAGATCAAAAAGCATGGGACAAAAAGAACAATCGTCTTCTCATGTTGATACTCCTTGCAACTACTGATGAGATCCAACCTCACATAAGTGAAGCTAAAATTGGTAAAGCTGCATGGGATGCACTTAGTACCATTTTTGAAGGCAAGAATCAATCAACTGTTCTAAACCTTCAAACACAACTTCATACACTCCATATGAAGTTAGGTGAATCAATAGAACTATTCCTCTATAGAGTGTCAGATCTGAAGTCTAATTATGCTTTAGGGGCCAAAGTTGAAGACACCATTTTGACTTCAGTAATCTTGAGAGCTCTTCCCGAATCCTACAAAATGTTGATTACATCCCTTAATGTTTCACAAAGAGTTGTCACCTTTGTGGAGTTAGTCAATTTGCTTCAAACTGAGGAAGCAAATCAACTCCAAAATGATGAAGTGTCGAACAATGCACTTTATTCAAACTATAAGGGTGATAAGAAGAAAGGAAACTTTCAAAAGGGGGGATCATCTTCAAAAGGTAAGGGAAAGAAATCTCAAAAGAGGTTTTGCTCGCATTGTAAAAAGGACAACCATGACACCAATCGGTGTTGGTTCAAAAACAAGCAAAACAAGAAAGATAAAGGCACAACACATAAGCAAAACAAAGGCAATATTGCTAGTGAAGTGTCTAGTTCTGATTCTGATTCTGGTTCAGAAAAAGCACACAGAGTGCTCATTGCTAAGACAGTATTGTAGAGGGAAAACACATTTGTCACCTTGAGCAAACACCATTTCCTCTCTCTCTTTTTTTAGGCTTCATAAATAGCATAAGTTTTTGTTTGAAGTACTTGAAATAAAGGGGTGTTTGTACCTCTTTTAGGCTTCATAAATAGCAAACTCTCATTGTTTGAAGTTCTTGTAACAAAAGGAGGGAATTTTATGGTGTAAAATTTCCTAGGAGGCAATCTTTGTAAAATCCTTCACAAAACTCTTAAGTTGCACATCTTTTTGCAATTAAGGAGGGATATACATTTCTTTTTCTTCACAAATTTTTGTAAAAAGGGAAGAAGACTTATAAGGGTGCATTTTTGGCAATGACCGACACCTTAGTCATACTTCTTTCAGAAATTAATTACAATATGTTTTGCAACGAGAAGGGGGGAACTTATAAGGGTGCATTTTCGGCAGTGATCGACACCTTAGCTACCTTATCTTTTGCAAACTCATATTGTAACTGAATGAACCTCGTATGAAGTGATCTATTCTACTACACCTAGCGATTGCAGCGGCTGGTTACCCATGCAATTCGGTTGGATGATGAGATTACTATAAGGACATTCGGTGGTGAGAAGACAAAGAGAGGAATGACCCATTTTTTGCTTAGGAGCAGCCAGAGTATTGTGACAGAGCAAGAACCAGCAGATCAACATTTTTTTCACTGTATTGGGACAGTTATATACATTACCCAAATAATGTAATAAGGGGGGATGTTAGAGTAATATTCCATTCTTTGGGATATTTACCCTTTTACTCCACTAGGTAAAATAGGTAGTATATTGCATTATACTACATAGGTTATTACATTTACTTTTTACCATAGGAGATATTTATTGTTCTATAATATCTTGTGGTTAACTTAGGTTAGTAACTAAAATATCCTATGTCAGATATTTTAGTCTAGGTTGTTAGCGCAATTCTATTCTAACAACTCTGTTAGCGCTACTTATGCTAATTGGTTAATTAGTCTATTTTGTAACCTATATAAGGCTACGACATTCCTAAGTCTAGTCTAATGTTGAAATAATAATATTTCATTATCATTTGTGCAACTATTTGGTTACATTCTCCTTGCCCAAGGTAAAGGGGGGGTGCTTCCCGCAAAATGGTGTTGAATTTTTCATGCTTATATCCTATACCTATTCTCCTTGCCCAAGGTAAAGGGGGGTGCTTCCCTTACGCTCAAGGATGCTTCCTTTGTAACTATGCATGATATAAAATAGAAACCTTTATAATTTTACAATATAAATTAGAAAGTTATGGTCATCAACCATGTAATGTAGCTTTTGAAAAAGGTAACTATTCATATTTCTTGGAATTTGTATTGAACTGTCTTTCCTAAGCTATGATCTGTGCTTCCATGTTTATTAGTTTCATCTTTATAAAGTCTTTAATCAGCGTTTCTTGGAAATGGATGCTATAATGTGGATTTTTGGAAACCCCTGATACGGATACAGATGGCGTATCATTATTTAAAGCTCGTTGTCAGACTCGGCCGGACTCCCGAGTACTCGGCCGAGTCCGAGTCCGAGTCCGAGTGGGCTCATCCGCGCCGAGTCCGAGTCCGAGTGGGCTCAACCGCATCGAGTCCACTCGGACTCCTACTCGTCCGAGTCCGAGTCCGAGTGGGCTCAGCCGCGCCGAGTCCGAGTCCGAGTGGGCTCAGCCGCGCCGAGTCCACTCGGACTCCTTTTTTACCTGGACTCGGCCGAGTCCAATTGAGTTTGGGCTCGAGTCCGAGTTCGACACGGACTCTCGAGTCCGACACGGACTCGCGAGTTCCGGACGTCGGGACTTGGCTGGCCCTGGAAAAAAAAAAAAATCATGGACACTTAGGCGCGTATATTCCCTTATCTTTAATTCTTTAGATATGGGATTTGACAGTACTCCATAATTTACTAGAATGGTGTCCTTAGATCGATGTCCTTTCGTAAAATGTCACTTCTACACTGTAAATCCTCTTTATTTCTATAAAGCAAAAACATCATGTCCCAGGCCGCCAAAGCGAAAGCCCAGCAGAACCTCTCTTTTATTTGGCATTTCATCATCACACCCCTCAATCAAAATCAGTCTCGCCTCTTCGAATAAAATTACAGCTCATTTCCCGCAAAGCAAGAAAAGACCCAAACATCAATATTCCTTTTCTTTTCCCCAACCCTTCCATACTCTTACACTCTATATAACTCAAGATCACTCAAAGACTGAACATATGCAAACAGAATTGCAGATATCAGAGAACAGGCGAATTTTCTTTTGTTAAAATGCCGCCGAAACCTCTTGGAAAACGCATGATGCAGCCACTGCTGCAGATGCCGGTGGCTAGAATAATAACCGCCATAATCGTGGTCATACTCTTGACAGTCTTCATAACATGGCTAGTCTTGCACCCGCACAAGCCCAAGTATTATTTACAGTACGGCTCCGTGTCGGAGCTCAACGTTTCCGGCGACGACGGTCCGGTGAGCTCCAAGTGGCACTTCAATCTGACGATGAGGAATCCCAACAAGAGGATCGCGATCTACTACGACAGAATAGAGGCCGGCGTGGCATATGACGGGGATGAGTACGCTTGGGGGTCACACGTGCTGTTCTACCAGGGGGTCACATGATAATATATAGCATAGTAGCAAAACTCGGACTCGACTCGGACTCGGAAAGTTCGACTCGGGAGTCGGACTCGGGAGTCGGCAAAAAAACTTGGCAAGACTCGGTAAAAACTTGAAAAAAAGAAAAAAATGAAAAAAAATACAAATTTTATTGAAAATATAAGATTTTTCATGCATATTACTTATTAGTATATTCTAACACACTTACTCAACATTCAACATTATACAAATAAGAAATTAACGAGAGGAAGGAGCATATTCTAATAGCAAGCTAATAATTTTGTTTTATAATTTTTTTTTTTTTTTGGATACATAGGGAGTTGGTTACATCCACACTATTTTTAGCAACTGCCGAGTGCAAGGTTCAAACTACAAGGACTGCCCCCAACAAGCCTATACCACCTCAATATTTTATAACCCGGCATGAAGAGGACCACCGGTCACTCGAGATTCATACCATCGTTGTCGGTCTGGCATGCACTCAGAGGATTCGGAACAGGACTATGACCTTTGCAGGCATGACCACTTTGGTTTATAAAATTATAAATAAATAATATAATGATAAAATAAACTTAATATATAAAGTTCAAAAACATTATTAACATTTTACAAAACATTAAATAATAATAAACTTTACTATATGACAAAATCACCCTAACTTAGTCCACCATGTTTAATAAATAAAAATTTCAAATACCATGTTTAATAGAGAAACCATGGGACAAAATCACCCTAACTTAGTCCACCATGTTTAATAAATAAAATATTCAAATACCATGGTTAAAATCGATGGGTTGTCTAGATTCGATTTCCTAGATGGTTAGTTGGGATCTATTAACTTTACTTCTATAAAAAGGTTCCTGAGAAAAAAAATTGAAAATAAAATTCTTCATATATTAATAAATCTAATATTTAATCATAGCCATTTTTCCGGTTTTAGAATGGGAAGCTGTTTTTTAAAACTGCTTACCAAAATTCAAGGTAGAGGCAACATTCATTATTTTGGGGAGCTTCGTGCGTAGCAATTGTTTCATTGGCAGTCAAGGGTTTCAGAGCGAAATAAATTATCGTTTTTAATTTTTTTCCATTGTTGCGTGGTGGTGTGTATTGGCTGCAATGACGACGGTGGCAGTGACGACAACGGGAGAGGGTGCATTGAAGGAGAGAAAAGAATGGAAGAAAATGAAGGTGCAAGAACTGCGCGACGAACTTTCTAGAAGAGGTCTCAGCACTGGCGGCCTCAAGCCTTCCTTGATCGAATGCCTCCAAAACTCATGCCATTCTCTGCCCGAACCGCCACACCCCATAGGACATGCATACGTGCATTCTGAAGTGGTTCTCATTTCCAAAAAAGACGCGGATGATGTATCCATCGGAGAAAGATATATTTGTATTAAAATAAATTATAATTGAGGGATAAGCATTCTGAAGGTTTGAGAAGCAAAATTGCACATTCTCTCGTTAATATAATAAACAAAGATTTATGCGTCTTGTTCGTGATTGCGCACTGGCCAACGTGGATGCTTAAGTCGTGGAGCATCATCAACACTTAACCTCCCTATACGTAATTTTTCTTTTTTTTTAAACTTCCATTTTTTTGGGGCCAGCCGAGTTCCGACATTGGGACTCGGGAGTCCGAGTCGAACTCGGACTCGACCCAGGACTCGGTCGGACTCGAAGGAGTCCAGAAAAAAGGAGTCCGAGTGGGCTCGGCGCGACTGAGCCCACTCGGACTCGGACTCGGCCAAGTACTCGGGAGTCCAAAAGAGTCTGAGTACTATGATATATAGACACTTAGGCTCATATAAAATAAAAATGATTAACACAAATTTGTCGCATCTTTCTTCTTCCGCATCAGCATCGGTGTATATGTTGGATGTATTCTATCTTTTGAAAGAAAAAAACTAAAAAATAAATATTTAATAATTAATAAAAAATCTGTATATTTAAGTATAATGTATAGTAAAATTAAAAAAAAGTATAATGTATAGTTTTTATTTTTAGCTTGGTTTTTTAATTATATTGGTGATTTTAACTTATGGTTTTGTTTATTATATTTTAATATTATTTGGTGGTTTAAGATTATTAGATAATATATATATATATATATATATATATATATATATATATATATATATATAAAGTACATAAAAACGTACAGCTCCTAGTTTTTATTTATTTTCTCAATCAAAAATGTAAAATATAAATATTCATATTTATTGTAAAAACAAAGACACCAGCCAAAAAATTAAACAACATTTTAAATCCTCAACGTCTATGGTCATACCTTCTACATCCTGACCCGTTATCATTGGAGTGATCCATTCTCGTCGCGGAACCTCTGAGGCACGTCTTTGGGTAGGGGTTTGTTTCAATCAAAATTTATTTTTTTTGTCCTAGGGTGATAGCGCAACATTTCGGGCTTTGGCTCTTCTTCGAGAGGTCCAAGGTTCAAACCGCAGCGTGGATGAGTGTGTGAGGGGTGGATGTGTGGTGGCTGTGTGTTAAATTCCCTATTGATAAGCATAGCTCTCGGCTTTATGAGGGGTCATGGTTGGGAGGAGACTGCTCAGCCCTGTGCATTGGTCGTAAGGGTTTCTCACACTAACCAAATAAAAAAAAATTTATTTATTTTTTAATTATAATAATTTAAATTATATATTATTATTTTAAATATATAAATAATAATAATTCAATAATTATAACTTTATTTTTTTCATAGTTTTATAATCTTTAGTTTGTAGGATAAAGATAAAGTTAATGAAACTGAAACAATCAATCTACCATAAGCATTGTACCACTACAAGCTGTTTTTCCTTTACAAACAATTGTAATTAAATATTTTAATTAATTTTAATGACTATTCTATTTCCTATTTCAAAGATAAAATTTGTTCAATATGTAACCAGTTCTATCATTAGATCACCCATGTGTTTTTTTAATATGTTCGAGAAGGTGTGCTAGGGTGGAGCCCGTTGCTTGCGCCAACAGATGGAAACGATAAATATTCTATTGTAGTGATGCATGTGCTGTAGAAAACAATTATACAGAGATGGAGTTATATGATGATAATAATACTTCACAAGTTCACATTTTACATGTGACCTTGTCAAGTATTAATTTTTTCTTTTTTTTTGCTTTTTTCAGAATAATGTTGAATGTTGAATGTTGAATGTTGAATGTTGAGTAAGTGTGTTAATAAGTAATATGCACAAAAAAACTTATTTTTTTAATAAAAAATGTTTTTTTTTTCATTTTTTCTTTTTGTCGAGTTTTTGCCGAGTCCGAGTCCGACTCCCGAGTCAACCTTCCCGAGTCCGACTCCCGAGTCAACCTTTCCGAGTCCGATTTTTGCTACTATGATTTAAAGAAAGAAATAAAAACCTATGCTGTATATAATAAGATAGACATATAATATTTAAAAATAATCTGCAAGTTATAAACAGGACACTATCACTAATTGAGAGAGATTTTTTTCATTTATAACTATATATATTTTTAGAGTATTATATTTAAAAAAATTACTTTTCATTTTTTAAATCTCATGTTGTTGATATGGATCCAGACATGCCTTGCCCATTTCCGGACATGTTTGAAATGGCCAAGATACAAACGTGTATTGGGATGTCTGGAGATGGTATACAGACGGTATGCTATCTATATCTGTATCTGATACACAAATGTACAGATCGAGGCAGAAGTGGTGCTATATCTAGTAACTTTGTCTTCAATGTATTAGGTGTTATTATCATTGCTTCTTTGTCAAAACAGCTTTGTGAAAATCCTTGTTCTTCTGGTTTTTTTATTTAATTTGATGTATTTAACCTCCATGTCAAATGGCTGAGTGTTACAAGCATTCATTTGAAGCTGCATCCCTCTAGAATATTAATGACAGATCTATGCATCCTTGTCCACATACAAGAGTAGCTACCAGGTTATAGATACTTTCTTCTTGTTGCATGTGGTGGGACAAAACTGTGGTTCCCTGTTTGTTGGGTTTTGGCCACCCCTCACGTACCCAGGATTTGTAGACATATGCAACTTGGCAATTTTCTATTTTCTTCTATAAGTCCCTCTGCCATGGATGCTAGGAGACTCTAAAGGTGGTGGATTGTATGTCCTCCCAGCATTATCGAATCATGCCCCCTCAGTCCTAACCATTCTCCTAGGAGCATCATTAGTTCTTGATGGCTCTTTTGGGATGCATGCTGATATTAAGAATACAGTTTGTTTGGAAATACTCTGTAAGAACATGACACTAATATCTAGTGCATCTATTATTAGCATATTAGTTGAGATAATCTTGGTTTTATCTCGTTTCATCTTAGAATAATGGTCGAGATAATCTTGGTTTTATCTTATCTCATCTTATAATAATGGTCACAGCATTAGGTGTCCTTTAGGCCAAGTTGATTGTCTATTTTTAGCCTGCTTGTGAAGATAATTTTGGATTCCTAGTTATCTATAAATCCTATTCTTAGCATGTAATTTTCTTATAAATTGTTTGAATATGAAGCCATTTGTGTGGCCTGTGAATTTCCTCTACATTGGTCTCAGAGCTTTAGAAGTCTAGTTCAATTTTAGGCTCTGAAAAATCCATCTTCCACTATGTTCTTCTCTAAACCATTGTCCTCTTTGTAGTCTGTTTGTTTGAATGCATTCTAGCCATTTTGCTTGGTCAAATGTTGTTATGAACCTTGCAGTAATAAAAAGCACATCCACAAAATATTGCAATAATAATAGAAAATGAGCTTGAAATTAATAATATTGCAAGATGAAATGGAAATGCAACAGATTATATTGCAGAAAACAAGAACACATGACAAATTGCAGGCCTCTTTGAGGGGGCAACCTCCTTGGAAGCATAACTTTGATACAACAAGATATGAGATGCCTTTAGCTATGCCCCCTTGCCTTTTTAAAGAATCTTTGTAATTCTAATTATAATGCTCAAGGGACAGCTTCACGTGCAGGTGGCCACCCGAGCTAGAATCTTCAAGCAGTTACATTCTTTATAATGGTTACATACATTAAATGGCTCAACTTGTCTAGGCACCTCAAGTGCCACATACATAATACAAAACATTACATAATAATATTAAGATAGGGTCCCCATGTTAGAAAGGGGGGTCATTATATAGTAATGTTAGGATGGGGTCCTTGTAAATTTTCCTAACCCTAGATAACTGCTGTCCTATGTTATTTTAAAATAAAATAAATCAGATCTGAAAATAATTTATTCAAACATGCAACAGTCACACAGATGGCTGGAAAAATAAACAGCGTGAACAGTGGAAGTTAAATATATTTCTGAACCTGAAATATTACAAATAAAGGAGGCTACAACTACAGCAGAACACCCTGCTCTCTTGCTGCCTTTTTTTTGGTTAGCAATTTCACTGTTCTTCTCCTCCTAAGCTTGTAGTTTTTCTTCAACAATCTTCCTTCAACAATCTGTTCTCCTTCTCTTCTTTTCTGTGTATAAAACACTCTTGACCTTCTCCTTTTATCCTTCAAAAAGGTAACCTTAATCTCTGTAACCCTAAGATTAGATCTCATCTCATCTTGAGCTGTAAGGTTAAGAGTAGAAAATCACTTAAGTGAATTTCAAAATAGAAAATCACTTATGTGAATTTCAAAATAGAAAATCATTAAGTGAATTTCAAAATAGAATCACTTAAGTGAACTTAAAAATAGAAAATCCCTTAAGTAAATTTCAAAATAGAATTTCTTAAGTGAATGACAAAATAGAATCACTTAAGTGAACTTTAAATTTGAAAATCACTTAAGTGAATTTCAAAATAGAATCACTTAAGTGAATTACAAAATAGAATCACTTACGTGAACTTAAAAATAGAAAATCACTTAAGTGAATTTCAAAATAGAATTAAAAATGTCTCGAACCACTTTTAGCATGTTCATACTGAAGCTTGTGCAAGAAGTTCCTGTCCGAGCTACATTTCTCAACAGTCCTAACAAACTTGCATTTGAAATGTTGGAAATAAAAGGAATTTCTAGATAACTTTTGACACAGTGCCTCAACATTTACTACTTGAGAGACTTGGGTTGGTTGGCATCTCTGGACAACTTTTGACAGTAGTTGCGTGGCTGTATGAGATAGTGAAAAGACGGTTTCTCTCTCCATAGGGGCTTTCAGACAACATTCTCAGCACCATAGGAGTGAAACAGGGTTGTCCCCTTTCTCCGACACTTTTTGGGATCTTCATAAACGAGCTTGAGTCATTTATCCGAGAGAACTCACAGGTAGAGGACGGTTGCCTTCTTCATCATGTGCTGATTTCTATCCTCTTCTTCGTTGATGACGTTCTAGCTTCGACCCTTGAGGGGCTTCAGCGTCATTTGAAATACTTTAGTCGCTTTTTGTACCCGAGATAGTTGACAAAAATCTCTCTAAGACCAAGGTTATGGTGTTCAATACTACCAAAGAGGCTCTATCCCATCTCCACTTCTATCTTCAAGGGTAGGAGGTTGAGATCACCACCTCCTACATGTACTTGGGGGTTCTCTTCATTGGACCCACCTTTGGGTTGAAACCCGCCACATAGGCCCGAGTTTGTAAGGGGTATGCAACTCTTTCTTTGCTCGAGAGGAGTTGTTTCAAAGCACATTTCCAAGATATTCTAGTAAAGATGAGAATCTTTGATGCCTTGGTCAAACCTACTGTAACCTTTGGATCAGTGATATGGGATCCAAGCCTTGTCCCGATTGAATGGTCTTGTGTTGAACGAGTACAAACACTTTTTCTTCAAAGATTCATTCGTTGCAAGGGCACGGTCCTTCGTTCTATTATCTTGGCAAAGTTTGGGGTCTCTTCTCTCCAGCTTGAGATCATCTTTTTGATTATCACCTATCTTCACAAGTTTCGTACTTTGGGAGATACCCCCTCGGGTCGTAGACGGTACCCTTACCTTGTCCTTCACTACTCGATGGACCTCTCTTTGAGCTCTCGGGGGGGTCGAAGAAGTTGGTATTTTCAAGTCTCTTCACTTTTGGCCAGCATTCAGATATAGATTGATAGACTTCCTCCTTATTCTTTGGGTGCTCTCCCCCCTCCTTGGAATAATAAGGAGAAGACCCTGCACGAGATACGAAGGGACATTAGCCTCCAGTATAACAGTTGCACATGGATCTCTCCTGCTGCCCCTCTTTACCCTAAGTTGTCTTTCTACCACGAGCACATCCTTCACATACAAGACAGTTGGATAGTCCCTCCATAGTACCTTTAACAACACACGATGCATAAAATACGGATTCCGATTGGATAGCTCAAAGTGTGCTCCCACCAACCTTGGGTTGAGTTGGATCACCATCTTTTGAGGGAGGAGCGGGTTTGCCTATTTTGTTCCTTGGGAGAAGTAGAACCTTGCATCACTTTATTTTTCGATGTCCCATCTACTATGAGATCCGAGGCCGATTTGATTGCCTTTTCAGGGATAACTCACAATCTCTATCCACCTTCTTTAGATACCCGAACCAGCGATGTCTCGCACTCTACATTAGGGAGGCAACTCAGTTTCGTCAACAAAGGAGCTCTCCTCCAGGTGGCTCTTGCCCCCCCACACTCTTGACCCATCACAACCTACTTCACCAGCTCAGATGGACCGAGGGGGGATATCAGACGGAAACATTACATATCAAACTGTTCAGACAGAGGCAGGGTCACTAGACAACGCACCCACGGTTCGTTGGGGCTCCGGATTAGTAATGGGCAAAGACAAATAATTGACTTCTTTAGCAGAGATTCTTCGACTTAGACTGTTAGGAGAGACTAGTGTTCGGGGCCGTTGGAGAGCGGCCCTTAGGGCGGCTCCCACCCCCTTCTCTCTTCATTCTTCTTGGCGAACACTCCTCACAATTTGTTTCTTATGGATTGCAACCCACTTCTCTCATTTCCTCTCTATTCCCATTCCCTTTGGCCCTCTTATCGGGTCACGTCTTTGTATTTATATCTGTTTATTTCTTTGTTGGGCGCTTTGGCCCATTCGTTGGTAGTTATTTGTTGTCCTTTTTATTGTCCCTTGGGTCATTTTTGGCCCACCGTGGACATTATTAATATTTCATTTTTTAGCATTTTCTACTTAGAAGGGAATTTGTAGCTCAGTGATAGAGAATTTAGAGTGCTTGTGAGGAGGTTGTGGGTACAAATCCTAGCTAACTCATTTTTTGGGTGTGTAGTGGAGGGTTGCTAGTTTGAGCTCAATGTGAGTTTTTTGTATGATTGGAAGTCTTAATCAATGAAAGATTGAAGGCTTGGGGATCCAAGCATCAAGCAATTGAGTGATTTGGAGGTTATCGGAGGTTTGCTTGACCAAGCACATCGAAAGTGAGGATCAACCCAGAGTAGAAGTTTGCTATTCAAAATTTGAGAGCATCATAGAGTGAAAGTCTTCCATTGCCAGTCAGAGTAGGCCATCGTAGGGAGTATGTCAAATATTTAGATCTTGATTCCCCCAGATTCTTTGAAATTAGCTAGGAGAAATTATGCTTGCATGTGTGTGCATGTGTGTGGAGTCATAAGATACTCGCCATTTGTGAGTATCCTAGATCTAGCTAACATTGTCCTTTAAAAGGAGGCAAGACTGGCTGCTTATGCCGATGATTATGGCAAAAGACATAAGGAAGCCTTGTTGCTTCTAAAGTTATTTGTCGTAGATGAATTGATTCTAGGAGTCCACAACATCGATCAGGCTGCAACACTTTGGAAGAATTTGACCAACAAGTATCAAACATTCAAAGCTAGATGTGCTATGTACTTAAAGAATCTTCTCTTTTCATCTCGATTGCAAGAAGGTAGATCTATTTTGGAATAATTGACGCATCTGAAGGATTTATGAGCTCAATTGACAACCATTTAGAAAACAATTGAATATGAAGACATTGATTACCTTGGCATCGCGAGGTTTGCCTCTATCTTATGAGTCGTTTGTAGAATCCTTGCATTTGATTTCAGAAATACAGACTTTGGATTTTGAAAAGATATCCACACTACTTTTGCAGGAGTGAAGATAGACACAACTAGGAGAGTCAACCTTTGGGAGCATAGAGAGTGCATTCATTACCAATTTCAAAGGCAAAGGTAATCAAAATTACAAGCACTCATTTGAGAATAAGCAAGGTAATGCCTTTAACAAATCCAAAGAAATTTGTTTTTATTGCAAGAAGCTTGGTCATTACTTAAAAGATTGCAAAATGCAAAAGAGTAAAGAAGGCAAGCAAGGATCCCAAGCAAACCAATGTTGGTGAGATGAAAGATCATGAAGAAAAGTTACTGTTGTAACAACTTAGGGGCAATCAACTAAATCCACCATCTGGAACTTTAACTCAGGTGCACCCAAACATTACACATGCCATAGATAATGGTATGTATCTTTTGTTGTAGATAAAGTAGAGATGAATCCGTTTCCTTAGGAGATGGTAGGACATATTTTCTTGAAGGACATAGTGATGTTAGTATTACACTAAATAATGATATCACGTACATCTTTAAAAATGTAAGATATGTTCATGATATGAATAAATTTTTTTGTTAGTTAGTGAGATTACTAAGAATCCCAACTAGCAGTAAAATTTTGTGGGGATAGATGTGAGGTGTGAAATGTTTGTAACAACAAAGTATTACTTTTGGTGTTGGTGGGAAGGGATTGTACATGATAGTTGATCCAAAATCAACAAGCTTATATGCACTGGATGTTGAAGAGAAGAGTTTTGTACATTCGCATGAGAGGTAGGGACACCAAAATTTTAAATAATTATCAATTCTTAATGTCTGACATGGTTAATGACTGCCGCCTATTCCGGAACAATAGAATGGATGTTTGGGGTGTCAAGTAGGCACGTAAAGTCGACAACCATTTGAAACAAGGCTTGGCATGCACGAGGTGTCTTGTATCTAGTACATGCTGATTTATGCGGTCCAATGAACACACCTTCAGTTTTTTGGGCCAAGTATTTTTTGCTAGTGGTAGATTATTATTCTGGGAATATGTGGGTATACTTCTTGAAGTCGAAATGCTTTTCACAGTTTGTAGCATTCAAGTCCTTGGTGGAGAAACAAACTGGTAAGAATATCAAGATCTTGAGGTCATACAATGGAGGTGAGTTTACCTTCAAAAATTTGATAATTTATGTAAGCACAAAGGTATAGACAAATATTATACAACTTTGTACACTCCAGAACAAAATGAAGTGGTGGAAAGGAGAAATAAGACAATCATGGAAAGGGCAAAGTGCATGGTACACAATTGGAATGTGTCGTATCGTTATTGGGTAGTAGTAAGTATGGCGGTCTACATTCTCAACAGGTGTCTACGTAAAGCTTTGCAAAATGTCACTCCTGAGGAAGCCTGGTCTGGAAGGAAACCATTGGTTAGTTATTTTCGTTTTTTTGGTTGTGTTGCTTTTGGACTAATTCCCAAGAATAAGACAAGTAATTTAGATGCAAAAGGAAAGAAGTATATGTTTGTTGGCTATATTGAACAATCTAAAGCATATAGGTTGCTTGATGTCTCTACTAACAAGATTATCATTAGGAGCGATGTTATGTTGATGTCTCTACTTTCTTCTTGGATGATGGTAAACCCATTGGTATTTTTGTATGGTTTAGAACTTCTAATAGTGCCATAACAGATTCATGTAGTAAAGTCAAATTGGAATTAGAAACATCAAAAACTAAAGAACAAAGTGGGATAGAGGTTGAACCACATTGGTGTATTTCCAATCCACTTTGGGATGAGTGCCAAGAACAAAGTAGGATAAAAGTTCATCCAATTAAGTCACACCACCAACAAAGTGGCACAGAGGTCCATCCATGTAAAACACACTGATGATTGAAATGGTATATGAACAAACTATGAAGGATGTTAGAGAAGAAGAAAAGACTGTAGTTGGGCGATCTAGATGAGTAGGAAAAGAGACTGTGCAAGGTTTTGAGCAAGCAAATTTTGCTTTGTTCTCATAGGTTTATGAACTAAGGACATATGAAGAGGCCAAAGGCAAACTTGAATGGGAAGCTGCCATGAAGGCAAAAATGATTCTTTGATGAAGAATAAAATGTGGGAATTGTTTGAGTTGCCCCATGGAAATAAACCCGTAGTTTGTAAATGAGTTTATAAGGTGAATTGCAAATTAGATGGCTCAGTTTACAAGTTGAGAGCACTCCTTGTTGACAAAGGGGTCTTGAGGGGTCAAACTCCATGTCGTCCTAGGATTATCCAACCAGCCCTCTTAGTCTTGGCCATTCTCTTGGGAGCATCGTCAGATATTGTGTTGGCCCTTTTGGGATGGTTGGTGATGACAACAACTATGCCTCTACTTTACGTCCCACTATAGATTAATGTTGGCGCTTGGATCCACTGAAGCTACTTTCTATCTTTGTTGTACCTCAACTTCTAGCTCTCTCTTAATCATTACTTTTAGCATGTTAGGGTTTATCTATTTTGGGTAACCCTCGAGGCTATAATTTTATGCCATACAATTGTTCTACTTTACAGCAGTTTACACTAGACTCTTCACTTTAGTTTAACTTATTTTTGTAGTACTTGGCTGGTAATCGGAATGCATTGTAGTTAGTTACAGCTTTTTTCAATGAGTACCATTGGCCTACTTTGGCCATTTGTGGACATTAATAGAATCTTTTCTTATCTACTCGATTGCAACACATTTTTGTTGGAAGGTATATCAAATGGATGTCAAGGGTGCATTCCTAAATGGAGACTTAGAAGAAGAGGTCTACATGGTTCAACCATAGGGATTTCAGGTGACAGGAAAAGAACGTCTGGTTTGCAGGTTGTTCAATTCTTTGTATGGTCTTAAGCAGGCTCCTCAAGGTTGGTACATCAAAATTGACCAGCATCTTAGAGATTCAAGATTCAAAAGGAGCTTCTCTGATCCTAATCTCTATATTAAAACTACAAGTGATGACATTGTAATCCTCATTGTTTATGTTGATGATCTTGCCATCATTGCTAGTGGAGCCAACCTCATTCAAAATTTAAAATTTGATCGATGTTCAGTTTTTGACATGATCGATCTAGGGCTTCTGCAATATTGCCTAGGTATAGAATTTTGGCAACTTCACCATGCTATTTGTATATAACAAAGCAAGAATGCCAAAACACTTCTGGAAAGATTTCAGATGACAGATTGTAATCCAACATGAATGCCTATGGAAGTGGGGTGAAAGTTGTCAACTCACACTGATTTATCTTCTGTCAATGAATCAATGTATTGTTAGTTGGTGGACAGCTTGATTTATATTAAAACCACTCGACCGGATTTGTGTTTTGCAGTAATTACCTATCTCGTTTTATGTCAAAGCCACAAATAAAATATTGGCAGGCTGCAAAATACATTGTCAAATATATCCAAGGACACTCAACTTTGGGTATTCTGTATCAAAAATCTGCTGATTTTTTGTTGATTTGATGATCGAAAATCTTCTACTGGGTTTGTGTTTGCTCTTGGATCAGGAGTTATTTCTTGGCAAAGCAAGTTATAACACACAATTGCCTTATCATCTACTGAAGCGGAACATAAGGCAGCAGTCAGTGTAGGGTGTGACACAATGTGGTTACAGTGTGTATTGCTTGATCTACAACCAACTCCACTTCACAATGACAATCAAATCCAGTATAACATGCCAGAATAAAGCACATTGAGGTGCATCACCACTTTATCTGACAGCGAGTTGATAATGAAGATATTTTGTCCAGATGTAATGACTAAGGTAATTGGTAGAGAAAAAAAATTAAAATTCAGGTATAAACTCAACATTGTTTCTGGTTATAATCATTAAGGGGAGGTATTATGAATATAGGTGGTTAGGGTATAATCTGTTAGAATAATTAGGATTGAGACTAATTTGTAGTGCATCTATAATTAGCATGTTAGTTGAGAAAATCTTGGTATATTTCATCTTATCTTAGAATTAGTCTATGGTCAAAGCATTAGGTGTCCTTAAGGCTATCTTTAGGGTCTATGTTTAGCCTGTTTGTTAAAATAATTTTGGATTCATAGCTATCCATGAATCCTATTACTGGCATGTAATTTTCTTATAAATTGTTTGAATATTAAGCCATTTGTATGGCCTGTGAACCTCTCCTACAACGACAATGAAGATTCTGTTTCTACTTCACATCCCACTGCAAATTAGGGTTGGCAGTTGGATCCACTTGATCTCTTTTCTCTCTTTTTCACCTTGATTGCAGGTTCTCTCTTCTCTAAATCATTACTCTTAATATGTGAAGTTTTGCCCATTTTTGGGTCCAACCCATGAGACTGGAATTTGATGCCATATAGTTGTTCCACTTTAGTTTAGTTTAGTTTTACTTTGGTTTAGCTTATTTGCTTGGTACTTTTTTGGTTACTACAATGCATCGTAACAACTTTTTTCAGCGAGTCCCATTGGTCTATTTTGGCCATCCATGGACATCAATAAAACTATCTTATTGTGCTTGATATGAGATCTTTTTAAAAATTAGTTATATGGAATTAAAACAGGCTCCACTGTATTGCATCATGATTATATTACCACGAAATTTCAACCACAGTGGTATTTCACAAATATGTATTATATCGTTTAACAAGATTTGAACCTGGGTCACCGCCTTGAAAGTCCACATTTTTTTTTTTAAATTGGTTACATGGGATTGAAATGGGTCCTACCTGGATTACATCATGACCACATAATGGTATTATAATTATGTTTTGGGAATTACGCATGTATCACTTGACAAGATTGAACCTGGGTCTCCTCCTTGAAAGTTGAGGTATTTACTGGTTGAGATCATGCCATTGGATAAATGTGAAAGTTCACCAATGGGAGTTTCTTTGAACCTTGGCTTATGGTGTGAAATGTTTCACTCCCCACCAATTGTTCTAAACCCCTTGGGCAAAAAAGTCCACATTTTTGACCACTTGAGCTCATGCCATTTGATTGCTTAATATGACAATTAGTAAATACTGCAGTTAGATTAATTTCACTACATGTAAGGCTTTGCTCAATAGTACTTGGTTTTACATTGCAACGATGACCAAAATTTTGGAATTGAAATTCTTTGTAGTAGAAATATATTGGGATGTTACAATTGCTTTGCTACTCTTTATGCTTAGAAATTATACTTGCAAGGAATAATGCATTGGGGTGTTACCAGGTGCTCAGGGATGTTGCAGGTTTAATTATTTTTCCTGTGTTACCAGGTGCTCAATGATGTTGCAGGTTTAATTATTTTTCCTTTTTGACCTTTTGACCAGGCATGTCCTAATTGGAGCACATGGCAAATGAGTACCCTGCAAGGCCGTAATACATTGGAGAATGTTTTCCAATGGGCATGTGGGTAAGTGTTTTTGAACTTTGGCTTCTTAGGACTTTATTGGAAATTTTAGCAAGGCCAATTGCTTGGCTAATTCCAAATGTCAGAATGTACTAACATTTGATTATTTTATAGCATTGATATAAAGCTTTTAATTACCAGCATTTCTTTAAAGGAATAATTTTCAGTTACTTTTTACATGTTCCCTTGGCACTGCTAACAAGAATAAATCTGTTTTTCTGTCAGTATTGAAATATTTTGTAGGTATCTTTGCTCTTTTCCTTGAGAAGTTTAGAAACTCTCCTATTATCCAGGATGCAACACAATAGCATAAAATTCATGAGGGAAGGGAAATATGACGATTATACATATAGTACATTCAAATTCTCAACGTACAACATATGTTATGCAAACAAATTACACAATGCAAAATGTGTTGGAAAGGTCGATATTTTATATTATTGTGCAGAGATGTCTTATACATGGAGGATCATTATCTGTCAAAATGATTGGGGCCTTATAATCTGTAGGGAACAATCCTCTGCAGGATCCCTGAGATGCATTCTATGAGGACTATACATGGGGAAGGTCAATGATGGTTGCAACCAGCTGCCATCTTTGCTGCCTGTAATGATTGATTAACACGAAAAACTAAAGTAAACTATTTTGTTTCTACACTTACTGTGTTAATGACATTATGCATCCTAAAGTAGAAAATATCACAATGCATCCTAAAGTAGAAAATATCACATTTATCTCTCCTGAGATTGTACAGTACACCTCTGTATGCATTTGGGCACAAAGCAGGCCGTAGTGATGACTAGAGGAGGAGGATCTGCTGTGTGTGCTGAGCAAGGTGTTAATGAACGTTTGTGATAGCTACCGTGTTGAATTCAGTTCACCAGTCTAATAAGGATAAAGGCTGTTCTCAGGAAGATAAAGTAAAAATTGATGATGATGGCACTTCTTATTATGCAATTACCTTTACTTTTAACGACTACAGAGCTATCACCTCCCACTTATATAATACTGTCAGCACCTCTTCACTTGTATGTTTTTTTTTTTGGTAAAAAGGATTAATAAATTAAATTAGTTGAAAATCAGATTACATCTCCTGCCTTTCTAGGATTGAAGGCTTTTAAGCCAAGTTTTAACAGAGGATGTGGGACTATTCTCCCTCACATCTAATCTACTACAACTATCTATACAAAAAAGAGTAACCATGTAAAGCAAGGATATATAAATCTAGATACAACAAGCAGTACTATCATCAATGGTAAGAATGGAAAAAAGAGCTTCCTTGGTCCGCTGAGGCCACCATCTAGGAGGATATCCATAGCAAGTGAAGTCTCCTCGATCAAGAGCCTAGTTAGCCATCGCATCTGCCACCTTGTTTTGATCTCTAAAGATGTGTATGAACTCCACTATCTCAAAGCGTTGTTGGGTCATCTGTATTTGCTCAAGTATTCTTTGTATTCTCCAATCTTTATTCTTTTGCTTGCTTGGTCCTTTTAAGTGGTTAATCATAATTTGGGAGTCTGATTCCACCTAAATTTTCCTCCACCCCACCTTCAGAGCCTCCTGTAATCCCCTTAAGATGGCATATCCCTCTGCCAGGTTATTGGATAAGATACCAAGGTTTTTTGCGAAGATAAAAGCAGGGGCGCCATTCGAGAGGTGGCCTATTCCCCCCATACTCACTCTTCTTAGATTTCCCCTTGAGGCTCCATCCATATTAATCTTACCTAGTCCCTCTGGAGGAGGTTTCCAATTCCTAGTTCTGATTACTTGTGCATGATTTGGGGTTACCCTTTTTGATGTGACCACCATTGGAGACACTTGTAATCTAGATATTATCTGAATCCACTTTTGGTTAGGATTTTGGGGCTCTTTTAATAGGTATTGGATTGACTCCCTCATATTGGCTATGATCCTTTGCTAGACAAAGTGGTTGTCTCTGTATTCTTGGTTGAAGATATAATTATTTCTCTCCTTCCACAAATTCCATAGAAGGAGAGTCATCCCCACCCAAAAAATTTGTTGAGTGGGTTGGTCCATTTCCTCCCATTTAGGCCACTCCCTCCAAAGTTGTTCTATAGAAGATATCTCAGACCAGCGGATGCCTAGCAAAGTTGCCATCTGTTTCCATAGTTTGATTGTGATGGGGCATTCTATAAAAAGGTGAGAGATTGTTTCCTCATTCTCCCAACACATCTCACATCTGAAAGGCCCATGCATCCCTCTTTTCATCAATTGTTCCCTTGTTAGCACCCTTCTATGAAGTAGAAGCCAAATGAAGAATCTAACTTTGGGCCAAAGGTTTTGTGCCCATAATTGCATGAATATATCACTTAATGAGCTTGAGGTACTCTAATAGAGGGCTAAGTATCCAGAGGCAATTGTATATTCACTCTATTTTTCCTGCCCCAACCAAGAGTATCCTCCTCTTGAGACCATGAGAGTGATCTCGTCTGGATGGTCCTATAGATTTCTTTTCTTTGATCCTCTAGGATTTGGATTGGCCACTCCTCTATTGGGATCCATTGCCTTCCTACCTCCTAACTACTGCTTTGAGGCTTACAGTATTTGGCTACCTTAACCCAATTGTTTCTATGAAGATTCTCCATCAATGGTCTCCAAGTTGGGAATTGAGTTATTAGAGGAGGATGACCATCCCATGAATCTGTCCAAAAGTTAGCCTTCTGTCCATTATGGATAATCTAGAATAATATTTCCTTGATCATATCCTCTCCTATTCTAAGTCCCATTAATATGGGAGATCCTCTGCTAGGAAGTAAAAATTGGATAAGCTTTATTGGGGTTTTATTCTCTACATATTTGGCCCTCAAAATTTGAGCCCATAATTCCTTAGGGGATTTTAGCAATCTCCAATATAACTTAGCTGCTAGTGCCTTGTTATTCTTGATAATTGATCTGATTCCTAGTCCTCCCTCCTTTTTTGTAAACATAAAGTATCCCATTTCACTAATGCCCATTTTCGTTCTTCCTTGACTCCATTCTAGAGGAATCTATAACTTATTTGATCCAATTCTTTAAGAATTGCCTTGGGGATAGCTAGCACTGAGGAGACATAAATAGGTATGGCATTGAGGACTATTTTTATCAAGGTCATCCGTCCTCCTGTAGAAAGCCACCTATTAGTCCATTTTCCCAATTTGGCTTTCACTCTCTCTGACAACCAAGTCCATTCCTCCTTTTTTGCCTCCCAACTATAAGTGGAATTCCTAGGTAGGTGATTGGAAGAGATGTCTTCTTGTATCTCAATTTATCCAACAACATTATCTCCTACCTAGGTGAGCAATGGAAAAATATGACCTTGGACTTTTCTTCATTTATAAGTTGTCTAGTCGCTTTTGTAAACTATCCTAGAATCATTTTAAATCTGGAGGCCTCCCTTGTTGTTGCTTTTCCTAATAATGTAGAGTCATCAACAAATTGTAGGTGAGTAATTGGTTTAGCTCTAGTTGCTATTATTATTCCCTCCAAAGCTCTGGTTTCCCTATCCTTAGCTAATGTTCTGCCCAAACATTCAACCAATATGATGAACAAGTATGGGGATAAGGGGTCTCCTTGCCTGATACCTCTGGAAGTTGTAAATAGTTGGGTAGGAGCTCCATTTACTAGAACTGAATAGGATATTGAGGAAATACATCCCTTGATCCATTCTACCCAATCACCCGAGAATCCAAATTGTCTCATCACCTTTAGGAGGAAGTGCTAATCAACTCTATCATATGCTTTGGATAGGTCTAACCTAATAAACATGGAGGGTATTTTTTGTACCTGCATAGAGTGGATGGCCTCTTGAGCTAAGACTATCTCATCCAAGATTTGTCTTCCTTCCACAAAACCACCTTGTTTTGGAGAAATAATTTTGTGAAGAAGAGGTTTGACCCTTTCTGCCATGATCTTAGTGATAATTTTATATAGGACATTACAAAGGGCAATTGGTCGGTAGCCAGAGATGTGTTTAGACTCTTGGGTTTTCGAAACCAATGCTATATATGTCTTGTTCACCTCTTTGAGCACCACTTTGGCTATCCTAGCCTCTTCTACCACTTCCAATAGTTCTTCCTTAAGGATATCCTAGAATTCTTGGTAGAATTCTATGGGAAATCCATCTGGGCCTAGAGTTTTGCCTTTCCGCATCTTGAAAACTACCTGTTGTAGTTCTTTGGTAGTAATTGGGGTAGTCAAAGTTACATTATCTTCCTCTGTGATGAGAGAAGGAATCTCTTGGAGTACTTCCTTTTGTGCCTCTTGGTTTAATGGTTCTACCTTAAAGAGTTGGGCAAAGTATTCTCTTGCTATATCTTTCATCCCATCCCATGTGTGTATTGAATCACCTACAATTATTTTTAGGGAAGAGATGAAATTGTGTGACCACCTTGCTAGGAGAGATTTATGGAAGAAGCTAGTGTTCCTATCTCCCTCCTGGAGCCATTGGATCCTAGATTTTTGTTTCCATAGGATCTCTTCTCTTTTGTCCCATTCCTCTAGTTGAGTAGTAAGCCTAGCCTCCTCCTTGCTTTGGATCTCAGTAGTGCCATCCATTCGTATTTGCTCATTTAGGTCCTCAAGTTTGGTTAAGATATGTCATTTCTTTTCCTTTATGTCACCAAACTCCTCCTAGTTCCATGTTCTCAATTTGGACTTGAGGTACTGAAGCCTCCTAACAAAATTGTACATCTTTGTACCATGCCTAGGTTTACCCTCCTACCACCATTGTTGAACCTTATCTCGGAAACTACTATCTCGAAACCACATTAGCTAGAATCTAAAAGGAGCATGATTGGGTTTGGTCTTCCACACTTCCACCAACATCGACCAATGATCTGATCCTACATTATTCAATGTTTGTGCTCTTGGAATATATCCATTGCTTAAAAACTCCTTTGATAATAGAAACTTGTCTAGTCTTTCTAGAATGCATGTTGGGCCCTACCTTTTATTAGACTAGGTCATCATACCATTGTCTGGTTTGATATCTACTAGATGAAGAGATCTAATATGCTTCATCATGAGGTCAGTACTATTATCTAGAGTGTGATTTCCTCCTATCTTCTCTTCCAATGAGAGGATGGTGTTGAAATCTCCACCTACAAGTGACCAAGCTTTAGGAAAATGATTAATAATATAAGCTACATTCCTCCATTGTTTTCATTTTTCATCTAGGCTGATAGGAGAGTATACATTGAGACATAACCAATGTTGAGAAGAATGTCTACTCTAGGCTAGTAAAGCTAAAATCCCCCAACTTCCCATTGTTTGGTGTATCACTATCTCTTTCGGATCCCAAAGACAAGCCACTCCTCTAGAAGCTCCTTGGGAGCTTAGGGATTCCACCCTACATGTAGGCCAAATATTTTTGGCAAAAATTTGCATCTCTTCTTTTGACACTTTTATTTCTTGGATGAAAACCATCTGTGGATGATGTTGTTGAATCATTCATTTTACTTCATTATGCTTTATTGGGCTACCCTTAAGCCCTCGAATATTCTAGGTGATGCACTTCATCAAGCATGGGGACTAAAAATATGGGTAAGATCCTTGACCTTACCCATTGCTATCAACTTTGCACCTTCTTTCCCTATTTGATGTTGAGTAGTCTTCCTACCTGCTCTTTGGTATGTATCTAGCTTCATCTTTTTAGTAGACTCTTGACTCACTCTTGTTGGTTTTGGGATGGACTCCAAACTTGGCATAGGTGAGAATACCACCATGGCCTTATTAGAATATTCTTGGGTGTCACCTCCACTATCTATTCCTTTATGAGTTCCTCCATTTGATTGGTTAGAGTCATTGTCTTTCTCTTGGCTTCTATTTTTCCTTTGGGATCTCTTCAACTTTTGGGTTGGGTTCTCTTGTGGGCTACTTAGTAGATCTAGAATTGGCTCAGTGTTGTGATTTATTTCTTCAACTATTGGTTCCTTTCTTAGGGCTTGAAGAGGAGTTTCTAGGATCTTCATCTCCATGATGTTCTCCTCATCATCCATTGGGAGGTTAGCAAACTTATTGGTGGAGATGACTACCTTCTCTTTAGATGTTTGTTTTCTCTGTATGTTCTTTTGTTTAGGTAGTTCAAAACCTCTAGGGGTCGTTTCCTCTTGTGCCTGCTCTGGGATCCAATATTTACAATCCCTAGCTAGGTGACCATATTCATGACAAATCCTACACCTGAAGGGGATGTTCTCATAGTCCACATCTTGTTCCCAGGTATCCTCCCCAAACTGTAGAGTAATATTTTTTGACAAGGGCTTGTCAAGGTTGATGAGAACACAAATTCTGGCATAGATAATTTGTTCAAATTGGCTTGTACTATCTATTGTCATCATATAAGATCCTAGAGTATTGCCTATTTCCATGAAGATAACTTGGTTCCAAAACTCTGCTGGCAACCCAAAAAGTCTCACCTAGACTAGGGCTACTGAGGGCATTTCCTCTTCTACCTTGAACTTGGTATGCTAAGGCTTCATGAAAAGCCCTGCCCTACCTAAAAACCAAGGACCCCCTGGAAAACTTGTTCTCTATCCTCCTCATTAGCAAAAATAACTAAGAAATAACCATTGGGGTAAGCAAAAATATTTAACTCACCTCTAGTTCTCCATTGTCTAGCAACCCACATCTTGAAAGTAGGGAGGCTTGGATGAAGACCCAAAAATCGATAGATTAATCCTCTATGTTCCATAGCATCGATCCTAGTCTGTATGTCTGACATCTGAAGTTGGACTATAGGAGAGCCATCTACCGCTTTCATGCACCCCGAGGCTGTTTTCCTAGGGTCTATTTTGGGCATTCTCAAAGGTCTGCGAGAAGTCCTAGAGTTATTAATTGTAGTTGTTTGCGGCTGTCCTCCTCTCAAGGCATCCCAAAAGGTCATCTTTGGCAATTTTTCACCAGAATCTCTTCCCATACTAGGGATCGACTCATTTTCCTTGCTATGATCAACAACATTGGCCCCTGCTTGATTACTTTCCACTGGTCCAAGGTTATTCCCCTTTTGAGACATTTCCACTTGTTGCAATATAACCCTAGCTTGTTGTTTTAAAGTCGGTCCTCTGCCTCTTGTGCATTTGCGCCCTTGGTTCTGCCCTTGTTTAAGATTGGTTGCTGTGAACTCGAATAAATCTTCAGATTTCTCTTGCTGGAATGGGATTTGATCACTGGCTTGTATTATTTGTTCCACCTGCATGTGCTCATGGTTATTTTGGCCCTTCTTGGAGTCCACATCCTCTGGCTTATGTTGCATATTGGTCCTGTTCCCATGGAATCCTCCTCCTTCCACCATCCAGGGCTTTACCGTTTCGTTATCCACTGATCTCTATAAACCCTCAGCCAAGGGTCTCTGAAAACCCTCAGCCAGGGATCTCTGTAAACCCCCCTTTGATGTTTTCGGCTTGCGTTCTTCACCTACACCTGTGTAGCTCCTCTCTTCCCGAACATCTGAACTTGTACATTCTCCTTCCCAGTTCAAAACAAACCTTAACTTGTATGATCTTGTCAGCTCTGATTCTGTAAGGTTAATCATGCTGTATAGATATGTTCACCTGCACCTTAAACTCATTTTGGTGCAATTTGGCAATTGGTTATTTCATTTTCTTACATTTGGCAGCTGTGCTTTAGTTGGTTCTGACAGTTGGCTTCAACGTGGTGACTGCCATTTACTCCAATGCAGACTAATTAACCACCAAACTTCAATAAGAGTTAATGTCTCAGCATCTTGGATTCTTTTATCTGGCAGTCAATTTGCAATAATGGAATTTGGTTTGTCAGCACATTACTGATGATTTCTCCAATTTTATGAATTTAGATAGTCTTGCAGGAGATGATTAATTGCCCCTACCTAGTAATGTTTTTGGCTTGAATTTTTTCTTCCAAGCTACTGACTTCTTGGGTGTGGCTCATCTCTGTGAAGGTGGATTTGTCTACATAAATAAATTACATGATACACATAATGAACTGGAAAAGGGAAACATATTTTATTACTTCTCATGGAAAGTTCTGGCAGAGTGGATCGTTCTTTGTCAATATGTTAGAGGCTTCAGATCACCAGGAACCTTGTAATATTGTTGGGCAGCAGTGGATACTAATTATTCATAGGGAAGTATGAAGGTTGCAGCAAATATCTGTGCTACTTCCAACAATGACTAATTGGTACAAGAAATGATGTTTTTTCTGACAGTGCTCTACTTGTTATGTTGATGACATTATTACATCCCAGTAATATCTAGATAAGGACAACATCAATATGACTTACATTGTAGCTTCCAGATTTTCTTGTCTTCCATTGTTCCTGAAAGTAATATACTGTTTGATGGACGTGTATCAAATGTATAGAGGGAAAATTGGGTCACAACAAGCAGTGGAGATTTCAGATTTACATTCTTGAAAAAACATTTGTTATGAGGCTTAGTGTTTTACTCTTGGTGTGACTTCTAAAAATAATTGAACCAACCATTCCTTTTTCCATTGTCTTCTTATGTCTCCGATTATTTTTCTCTTTTTGCTTTTTTGTCTTTTTTGGTTGTTATTTTCACAGAATGGTTCAAGTGAACATAGTTTCATTGCTTAGCCATTCCAAAGCATATGGAGAACTTGCAGGCATGACATGCTTTAATTTCAGGAGTATAAATCATCAATCTTGGAGTAGTAACACAAGATTTTTACTGCAAGAGTATAGATGCTTAACAGAGATGCTTGTCTACACCGATCCTTGAGAATGGTGAGTCGATGCTTGATTTTTCTTCTTGTTTGGCATATGGTCATTTTTGCAATCAGAAGGAACTTTAAGATTTTAACCTTGTCATTGGAGACAATAAGAGTATGGAACGGTTATAGATACCTTGGTACTGAGACAGATTCAAAGCTTACAATTGGAACTTACAAACTATGTTACCGGTTCGGCCCCCTGGACCTTGGATCCGGGTACGGCCCCTACCGGTTCGGATCCGGATCCGGTTCGCCTATGGGTCCACCCGGGTTCGCCTTGGGTGGACCGGTACGTTTGGGTTTGTCCAAGCGGAACCCTGGGCGGCCTCTGGGCAAACCCGGGGAAAACCCATGAATAGGGGAAAAAACATAGAAAAACACCAAGGACCGGAGTTGCTCAGCTGCCTGTGAAATCAGATCTTGAAAATGCTGTTCAATTCTTTTCTTCCACCAAGAGAAAACACTGATGGGAAATGCATGAAAAAGAATATTTTAAAAATGCAGTTCGGCCTGTGTTGGCACTCGCCCAGAATCCATTTTTTTGCTGCCGTAGAGAAAGAAAACAAACATTTGGAGGCGCTTTATAGTGTTTGCTGTGAAATGAATTATGTCGCACTACATACATTCCATTCTTTAGTTGTTACTCTGTCTTCGCCCCCTCCGTCATCGGCTTCTACTTCTTCGATTAAACATAGACTATATATAAACAAAAGAGGCGACTTGTTCGTAATTGAAACAAAGAGATTTTACAGCTTAAGGAATATTTGACTCAAAATCCGACAGCCGAAATAAAAAATTCAGGTTTGACCGGACCCCGAATTTTGCTTGCACTTGGTGCGGAACTCAAACTTCTACGTTATGCGGTGAGCTCCTCCATCACAATTCGTTCCAGCCCCGCCGATTTCAAAGGCTTTTAAGGCATATTGTTGGACTGACCTTTGTCCGCAACGAAAAATGGCCTTGACTTTCAAATACTTGGCCCTTTAATATTTTTGCGGGGAGTAGTTGAGCCATTTAATTCTGTGGTTACATTCATCATTCCATTTTTTAATCTTTGGAAGATTTTGACCATTTTGGAATTATGTACAAGTGGAGAATTTAAAATTTTAAATAAAAGTTTAAGCTTTAATTTTAAAGATTGTATATCATATCATAATATAATATAGTTGTTTCATATAGCGACGTATAACCCCATTTTTTTTAATTTGACAATGTAATAGATGCGCAGAACCGAGACACCATCGCGTAAAGGCTAGTGGTTTATTAATTCTCACGTTAATAAAATTATAATTTATTTAATTATTATGAATTTTATAAATAAAAAAAAATTGTTAATTATAATATTTAAATTATAATATATAGAATTAAGATAGTTTTATATAATATTATAATATAATATATTTAAATGATAATATGCTCTTTAATTATAATTTAATTTAGATAGGTCTCATTTGTAGATATAAATAATGTAATTATGTTATTTTAGTTTTTTTAGCTATATTTGTATTTGTTTATAATTTTTTTTAACTTTTAAAATAAATTATAGATTATATTTAATAAATAAAAATAAATACTTGAAAATTTATATATATTTATCAATTTTTGTATGGCCGAACCCAAAACGAACCCAAGACAAAAAAAAAAAAAATTTCCGTATCGGTGAAGCGGATTCTTCGAACCCGAATCCGAACGCAAAACGAACTGGTAACATAGCTTACAAAGGAACACCAAAGAAATAGCTGCTGCAAGAAACCATGTTCTCATGGGATGAGACATTGGTTTGAACAAGGGTGCCTGCTTGGTCCAAAGTTTTAAGCCTGATATTTCCGGCGCTTAGTTCTTTTACAAATGGTGGTTGTAGAGGAAATAAGTGGATCTTTGGAAGTCTTCCCAATTCCAGTATATAATACAAGCCAAAGGCTAGAGCTTACATGATGTATGAGTCTGAAGACTTTGATTTCTGATGTGGAGTAACAACAGCCAATGTAGAGTGGAGAGAGATGGACTCGGGTATATATAACTAGGAATTGGCTTCAGGGGCATTCACCAATGTTGCAAACTTGCAATGACAAGATGATTTGGGTAAAGAAAAGATCAGAAGCTTTTGGATAGCTGGGAGACCAAGTTTTATGGTGAAAGTTTTCAAATTCTACAAACACTCTGAACTTCTGGAAGAAAGGGGCTTCAACAAAAGGGACGAAGTTTATGAGCCAACATCTGCAAATGCCAGCTTTTGGCTGCTAAATGCTTTAGTTTGGGGTTGTATCCTGGTTAGTCATGCTATTAGGATTAGCTTTCTGGGTCTGGCCCTTGGTGATAGGGACTTGCTGTGTGACATGGTGGTAGGAACTCTTGTTCACCTTGTCTTTTGGTGCCCTTGCCCCGAACTAGTCGAGTTGTAGGGAAGGGCTCATTTCTGCAGGCTTATTTGAGAGCTTTTGCAAATAGATGATGCAAACTCTCATCTAGGTTTGTTTGCATTGCTCCTTGATAGATGTTTTAGTGAACAGTGTGTGGCCATCTCATTGGCAGATCACCTGCACAGGATGGAGCTACTACCTTTGTGCTAATGGCAAACCTCTTATCTGTGTTGTTATATATGTAGTTTTACTTGTACCATGAAGCCCTTAAGGACTGGTGAGGACAGTGGGACATGGTCCAGCTTATCTCAAAGCAGTCACTTGGGCTTTCAATGCTCCTCGGAACCTTCGGAAATTCCTAATGAATTAGGAAAAACCCTCTTGCCAGGCATGCAATCCTGTTTGTAAGGTTGGGGTAATTCCGTTTACAATGAGGTGTTATCCTTGTATTTTTGGTATTTTTTGGCTTTCAGCATGCTGTACATATCTCCCAAGGGGAGGTACTCTACAACCAAGCTTCGGACTTGGACATGCTATTTAGCAAGGGGTAGCATTTAAGCCTTGAGCCTCTGCAACCCAAAATAGGAAATTATTATTTATCATCTATCCAACTGATCCCTTTATAAGGACTTAATGGTCAGGGCTTTAATATTGAAATGAAATGAAATATTTTTAATTTAGTCCGTGGGAGACCTGTAGGATCTATGGGACAGAAAAGAAGAGATTAAAATAGATTACATAAACATGCTGTTTTTCCTTTTTTGTATTTTTAATATTTCTGGAGTTCATTTGTAATTCACTTCAATGCTATCCCTGTATTAATTCACAAAGATATTGTTTTTTACATTATGTGATGTTCCAAATAATCCTTAAGAGATTTCCACACACTCTTGTAAATGGTAAACTTGTATAAGCTGCTCAAGTCATCATGTTGTAACAAATGCTTTGTCGTAGATGTTAGTATGCAGGATAATATAATATCATATATGTTTTATCCTCAACAACTTCTCCTTGCATGCGTAGAAACAAAGACACTCTTCTTGATTAATTTTTTCCATCTTCCTGTTTCAATTATAAGATGATGAGAACTTGGTCTAAATTGGCTGGTAATATATTATTTTGTATTAAAATCTTCTTCTAGAGGTGATTTTCTTCTTTGTAAGTGCCCCATTGGATTGATCTCACATTTATAAAATCCCATTTCTCACTACGATCTTGCCAAATAAATTAGTTTTTTTGGTGCGACGTCATGAATTGTTGATGAGTCTATTGGTAAATCACTTGATTTGATTCCTTATTTTTAATCGGTTTCATGTTGTCTTGGTATCAACCCTTCTTTTGAGTTACATGCATCACTTGATGTGGTGATCTGCTTTTATCCGTACGTTTTATATTTGATTACATACATACAAAATTGACATAGTGCTTCTCCTTCTAATTGTAACATTTCTGTTCGTGTAAAGAGTCTGAACCTAAGGCTCTAGTTCTTTTAGTAAAAAGCATTTCTGTACTCTTAACTTTGTTACAAGATTCTTTTGATAGGATAGGACCCCAAGCAGGACAACCATATAAAACTACGTTTAACAATATCTTAAAAAGTTATTTCCTTAATTTCCAAATTCATAATTGAGTTCTTTCACATTTATTTAGCATAGGATAAAGAGTTTTCATGTCTCCTGTTACATGAGCATTCCAATTGTAGCTTAGAATCAAATTCAAGTCCTAAGTACTTGTATGAAGAAACTACCTCCATCTTCTCACCCTTAAGTGTGATATAAATATCTTTATATCAATAACCAAGAACCACTACCTTGCTTTTCATATATTAAATTTTATTTCAGAGCAGCTGCAAAATTTGTCTAATGCGGCTACATGACTCTATAAACTGATTTTATGTTTTGCCTGTAGTACAACATCATCTGCATAAATCAGCAATAATAAGGTACACCCTGCAATGCACACTGCTTTCCCATCCTTTCTGATCCACTCTCCTAATTCGTCTACGGATAAACCAAATAATGTAGGTGATCGAGGGAAACCTTGTTTTACACCAATATTACTGTTGATAGTGGCACCTTGAATTTGCTGCTATCATTTATTGTTATTGTTAACTCTGCCATAATCTTTTCAGATAAGCATAATTTTTCTTGTCTCTACGAAATTAGACATTTTAATTTTCCCATTCCTTCACATAATATTATTCTTGGAATTGTATCAAAAGCCTTAGCAAAATTTAAAAAACATAGATAAGTGGTATTATTCTTTCCTTGTGTTTTTCCAGAAATATCTTAAAGAGTAATCAGATGGTTGATCATTGAGTGTTTAGGTCAAAAAGCATCTGGAGAAGGAGGTCTAAATTTTTTCTTCTGCCCATTTATTTATTTATTTTTAATCTGCCCATTTATTTATTTATTTATATTTAATATGTTACCAAATAGCCTGGCAAAGAGGCTGCTCACCATGGGCATTCTGTGATGTCTTACATTACTTATATCCGCATTTTTTAGATAGGTATGGCAATGCTAACTTGCCAGTGTAGTTGGAACGCATACCATTTTACATGATCATAGATATCTCTTAAAATGTCTACTCAAAATGAAACCTCCCCATATAATCATCTCAGCAATCAAACCATGCAGATCATGTGCTTTTCCATTAGCAAGATGCTTAATATCTGTCTTTACATCATATCTTGAAATAACTTTCAGGTCATTGAGAGGAAAATTTCTCTAATGATTAGCTCCACCACATTCTTTTTCATAGAGTTCGCGGACATATGCAAACATTTCCTCCTGTTTTATCTCTTCAATTTTTTTAGGATTTTGTTTTAAGTTTTTCATTGGATCTTTTTATTTTTCTTTAATTAATTTTTATTTGAGAAATACTCTTTTCATTCCCTGCAAGAGTTTTCTCACTCTTTCATCTAATTTGCCCTCTTATCTATATTAATAAGTACATATTTTTGTGACGCAAAGAATGCATTATGTGTTCTTTATTGTGAAGTTTCAACCCTATTCCTTGTACATATTTAGATGTCTTGTTTTAAAGAGTTATCATTAATTCATGGTCATTTTATTTTCATACCTGAATTTTTACTTTCCACCTGTTAATTGAATTGTTCTCATTGTGATCATAACCAACCTACTTGCAAGGAAGCATCATATGCATCCTTGGTTTCTAGATGCTTATTATATGATTAGTAGCGCTGGTATTTAAGGTGACCTTCAAAATGGCAGTCGTGCTTTGAATTTGCTTTAGCTATAAGGTACATGATATTTTTGTTTGTTACTGTTCCTTAAACTCCAATGCACCTTGACCCTCATTTCTCAATCTGCTTCTATTACTCCATTCTTGTAACATAGCTTCTGATAGCTTAAAACTTTACACTAACTTTGAATGAGGCAATTGTTTCTTTTGCATAATCCTTCTCCCAGATGAAGTGGAAATGGAACATTAGATTGTCTATAAATTTGGTGCAATTTATTAACATTACAAGAGATAGAAATTGAAAACTATAAATTTAAACTAAATATTTACATCATGCATGCATTATGCAAATAAATATTATTCACCCATGCATGTGTGCATTGAGATTCAATGAATTTGGATGTTGAAAAAAACATACATCCATATCCAACCTGGCAAGCTTGCTTCTTTCATTTCAGTTGAGCCATTTCAATGACTTAATTGGGATAGTCTTTAGCTTTCTTATGATATTAACTTTTTGCATGCCTTTCCTCTAGCCATCCGTATTTTCTGATTAAAGTAATTACGAATGCAGACGTCCCAGTACTATACATGAGCGGAATTTAGACAGTGATGAAGACGAATTTCGTGACAGGGATTATGATGTAACAGCAATGGCAAATAACTTAACTGAAGCTTTTCGTAATGGAATGTTTGAGAGTGAAGGTGTTAGAGAGGTAATGTGTCTAAATTGTCAAATTAATTTTGGTTGTCATTTGTTTTTTTTGTTCTAGTTATTTGCCCTTCATTAATCCCAAATTGCTTGTTTCTTTTGCCCTAGGGTTTTGCTTGAAAGAGCTGCAAGGTCTAATTGCTTTGCTAACTTTTGCGGATGCAGGTTCATGGAACAATTGACAGAGATGATGAGGTAATTGTTATGAGATTGATGGCTATTATTAAGGACATAGCTTGCTAGTTTTCATATACAGGAGAGTATAAGATAATCTGGTGTCATTCTTTTGTCTTTAACACCTCACAAGTGCTTGCAATTGTATGGGGCTGATCTGTTCCTTTAGGTTTCCAAACCTCAATTTAGAAATTCAGTCATGGCCCATGTTTTTTTTGGAGAATTAGCTTTGTGTATAAATCTTGACAACCATCTTTTGTAAGTATTGTTCTTCTATCCTACCTTTCTTGAAGTATGCTTGTTCAACGAATGATATTCATATTGATGGCCTTTTTCCTATCGTGCATGGACTGATTTTTCAGGATGTTTTCTTTGAAGATGAGACTCCAGAGGTAGTATCTTCTCTCCAATTGGCAGAACAGGACAGGTAAAGCAACAAATCATCTCATTCTTTCATGCACATAAATTAACATTTTTATTTAGAATGTAATGAAGCATAAGAAAGAAATATGTTGCATTAATTTCTGAACTGTTTGGGCGCTGCATTTTGATTTCTTTCAATTTTCTCTCTTTTTTCGTGCCTCTGTTATTCTGTGCAGCAATATATCACTACTTCCATTTATTTGTAATTCTTGGTATTGCTTGCAGTGCCCAGTTGAAAAAATCGATTTTTACAAGTTCTCATTGGTTTGCTTTTCAAGATGAAGGATCCAAGGAAACAACACCCACGTTTCTTGTTTCCTCACCTTTAAGAATGGATGATAGCCAACTAAATATTATGATGACCCCCCCTACCAGCGGCAATAGTGGTGGAAGCGATGATGAGGTTGTGGTTGGGGAAGATGAGGAATTAATAGATACTGCAACTTCTAGTGATTCCTCGTTTGCAACTGCCTTTGACGCTGAGATTTGTAATGACTTGCCACAGACTACAAATTCAGTTGAGGACCTCTCATCCGAACTGGAGAAGGTTGGGATATCAGATAATTCATCTTTCATTCAATGTGAAGAGAATAATATGGATGTGTCTTCTGCCAAGAGCCCAGAGTGGGTGGGATGGAGAGAATTTGAAGGTGTTGAAGGCACTTCTGGAAGAAATCAGGTCAGCCAAAATAATCCTTCAGAAGTGGACATGGGAAATGCTGTACAGCCAGGAGAGGGTTCTACCTTACCTCCAAGTGATGAAGGCTCTGCCATTGCAATGGACACTGAATCTATCAAAGATTCGGTTGTTGAAGGTTCTAGTGTGGTGCTTAAAGAGGGATCAGAAGCAGAGGAATTAAGGGGTAGAATGGGGTTACCCTTATTTGTTGAAAGTGTGGAATTTGTAGGAGTGGAGGTATAGGGTACAAAAAGAGCCATGCTTTTCAGCAGAAGGAATGGGAGAAGGCTGCACCAGTTGAATTTAATGATGCTGGTTTCCAATTTGACATTATTTAAAAAGAAATATATGGTAAAGTGACATTTAATGATATAAACAACTGGTGAAGTGATAATGTATTAGTGGTGCTATGATTGTTGTATGTCAGAGCAATTACCCAATTAAGATTTTCACAAGATCCAGAATAACTTTGGCAGCACACCTGTATGTTTCCTGTATGAAACCCTTCTCTGTAAGTAAAGCAATTTATTTGGTCAGAGTGAATTGCTATGATAATCTTACACAAATCAGTGTAGTTTTTAGTTTTTTTAATTTTTATTTCTTAATTTGCATTGTTTATTTCTTTATCTTTTCCTTTGAAATTAATCATTATAATCTTGATCATTGCACAACTTACAGAATTGAACTTTTTACATTCGTGTTTTTGTACTAGATTGGCCATCAAATTAGTGTTGGGGTGCTTTATTTCGGGATATTTAGGCACAACATGAATCATAATGTTGGTTAGAGATAAACTCTATTCAAACGGAGTTTACTTTGTTATCTACATGTGTTGGAGTTTGAATGGGCTATGTAAGCTGAATGTCTGAACTTGATTTCATGTTCTATTTCAGTAGCTGAATGTCTGAACTTGAATTCATGTTCTATTTCAGTAGCTTCATGTTTTTCAACATTTTCAACTTATTAAGTTGATCATTAGAGCTACCTTCTGATTTGAGGCGTGGTGGGAACATGCTATCACATTTATAATACTACTGGGTAAAAACCAGTAAGTGTGTATTTACTCTCTCGAAATACTACTGGGTAAAAACCAGTAAGTGTGTATTTACTCTCTCGAAGTTTGCATGAGTCTTGCTTGTAGCTTGTACAAGTGGATCCACACAATTGTGGCCATTTCAACAGAGGAAGCATGTCCAAAAGGGCTGGTATCCAGGTCATCATCCTGTAACTACTCTCCTAGTCAGTTTTCTTTTCTTGGGTGTATTCATCAGGCCTTAAAATCAACAACATATCTGATGGAGAGTTTTGTTCATGTTTATCTAAGAAAATTGAGGCCTTAAAACAAAATATTTGAAATTCAAATTTGATCAACATTTGGGGGAAAATTAAAGAATATTTAGAATTCAAATAGTTTGTTTACATTTGGTGGAGAATTTTCTATAGTTGAAATTTTCCATAAGAGCAAAGAACAATTCTAGAAGAGTATAGTTGAAATTTTCCATAAGAGCAAAGAACAATTCTAGAAGGTAGAAGAAAATGGGCCTCCTTAACATACTAGAAGAATAACTAATATTTGGTGTTAAAATCAAGTGGTTAAAAACATGTACTTTTAAGACAAATCCATGTTCAAATATAGTATAATGGCTAATACTCTTTGTTGTAATATTATTATGTGGTTTGTCAAAATATTGTGATATAATAAAAGTAGGGGAAAACAAAAATCTGGGTTCAAATATATGTATAATAGCCAACATATTAGTTTATAATACCATGTGGTTTGTTGAAATGAAATATTGTGATATAATATGGTTGGTTGGGGTGTTTACGACTCCCTCTTTCTATATATATATATATATAGGACTACAGGACTCCACAAAGCATTGCTGTGTAACATTAAGATGGAGACTACCTTATCTTGTCATCTTAGGGAGAAAATAAATTAAATATTATTAAAAAAAAAGGTAAAGTAGTTTTTAATGTTTGCGAGGCCATGGGCTATATGAGATGACCGTCATGGAGGATGTTGCTTACTCAATGTATGGTTATTCAACTATACTTCGGTTACCAAAACATGATGTCCAACCCTATCCCTTGTAGAATTTCAACCTTGGACCTCTAATTAGAGTTCCAAAGTCTCCATTGTTAGGCCCACTCATGTTTTTAACTTGAAAAACTGTATTTGTATTGTTTTTTTGTTGAAAGTCGTGATATTGCATGTAGCAAATCTGAGAACAAGATAAAATTAAAATAGAACAAAAATCAAAACATAGAAAAAAAAAAAAAAAAAAAAAGGAACGAAAAAATGTTTTCATCCAAAATTTGAAGTATGAAGCATGAAGAGTTTCTTGAGACAACCAAGAGACATTTTATTATGAGTAGAGTGCATTGCGTTGAAGTGGTATGTGAAGATTTGAAGAATCAATGTGTATCTTCTGGGTTTTTTTTGCATTTTTTTTTGTTTTTCTTTTTATGATGTGTTAAATCTATGATTTAGTGTACCACAACATCACACATATTAATATCAGAGCTTGGAGATTGGAGAATGAATATTTTGCTCTCTTTAACCAAAGAATATAGAATTCAAGATTATGGAGAAAAAACTTTTGAAGTTGTCATAGTCCATGGTAATGCATCATTGCACATTTAAAAATTTAAAGGAGAAAATTATGATTATTGGTGCAAATGCATCATTACACATTTAAAATTTTAAAGGAAAAAATTATGATTATTGGTGCATAAAGACGAGGACTTTGTTGATTGCTAAAATAGTGTGGAGTGTTGTTGATGGTAGATATAAAGAACCATCAGATTGGAGCATTTTATTAGGGACTAAAAATAAAACAAATAAAGTACAAAGAAAATATGCCTTGGCTTTGTATTACATTATTGAATTGGGGAATTGTTTGTTTTCTTATGTGCTCTCAATTCTAGTGTCAACAAGATTGGATGGAAGGGTTAAAGTTCTTCCAACCTTCCGATTTAGGTGGACTTTCCACTATCCTTTTTAAAATCTAAATTAATCAAATTGCATAAAATAAAGTACTAGAAAGTAAATGCAAAAACTAATATGGAAGTAAATTGCCAAGTTTAGGGTGCGAGAAATTAAAAGTTAATATAGTCATGATCAATCAACAATAATGGGTTACCATTTATATCATTTGAAATTGTAAGGAATGACAAGATGGACAAAAGGGTTGTGTCACAATCATTGTGATTCCACAATCCATGAGGGTAGTGCCACTGATGGAAAGCAACAAACTTATCAATTCTCGTCAATATCATGAAAACAAGAACACAATGTGGGTCTCACAAAATGTAGCTCTAAATTCTTGAAGACGTTTTTTACAAGGGAGCTCATGGCTCTATTTATAAGAAGAGTTAACCCCTAAGGTACAACCCTAGAGGCTAGAAGAGACTTTAATCCTTCCATCCAATCTTGTTGAAACTAGAATTGAGGGCGTATAAAATGTCGGACAATTTCCCATTTCAACAGTTTGTGGCATGATGATGAGTTATGAGGAAATGAATTAAGGTTTCAAAGGCTAGGGCATAGGTCTGGAGAACGTTTTCTTACGAGAAACAACATCAGAGATGATCAATCCCTTTGAAGGGTCTTTCAACAATAAGCGTCACGATCAAGAATGAGGATCATTGAAACTTCGGTACCAGATCCTCCAAAACAAGGAACCTCATACCTAAATAAGCTATGTGGAACCCTATATGGCTTTAGCGATTGTTAAACATAGGCAAGGATGCCCCCAAGGGCTAGGTGGATTGGTAGTTGCTTGTTTGGCCAGACACTTACCAAGAAGACACCTAGGTTCAATCCTTGGGGGCAGCCTGTTTGCAAAGGTAGTAGTCTGATATGAATCCTTTAAGTGCGTGCCAGATCGATGATGACAATACGAATCCCAAGCGATCGGTGGTCCCCTTCACACTAGTCAACAACAACGAGGTGAAATAGGTTTGGTGGGAGCAGCCCCTGTGGTTTGAACCCTACGCTTGACAATTACTAAAAATAGTGTGGTTGTAACCAACTCTCCTATGAATAAAAAAAAATACAGGTAAGGACAATCATAAACGCCATGGGGAAGTGATAAAAGGAGGATTCTTGCCTAGAAGGGTGAACAAATGTTTACCACAAGCAAAAGAAATACCAGTCTTGAAAATATTAGCCTAGGACATAGTTTATAAGACAAAACACAACCTAATAGGTAAAATCATGGGTTTTAGACCATCCTTGCACTTCCTCCACATGTGGATAAGGAAACAATGACATCTGGAAGGAGAATATGAGATTCTCTCTTCCAAGCAGGTATTTTTTTGTGGAGTTCATATCAATGGCAGACAGACAAAAAGTATTTGAGGGAGGGTCGTATCATCACGGGCCAACAAGACTATTCTTGCAACTATGGAAGATGGGATTTGACTCGAGGGTGGAACTGATAGCAATACCAATATGGGTAAGATTATTTGCCCTTCCCCTTGAATTTGGAAAGAGGAGGTACTCGAGGCAATAGACAAATTACTAGGACATTATTAGAGTATATCAAGAGAAATAGTTTTAGGAGGATTGACAACTTTTGCTAGGATTTATGTAAAAATGGACCTTAGTAAACCTCTTCTAATAGAGATAGATCTAAAAATAGGGGATTTTGTTTGGCGCCAACAACTAGATTATGAGGCCGTTCCATTCAGATGTAGGGTGTGCCATGCTCATGGACATTTGGCTAGAATGTGCCCAACAAGGATCATCAACTAGAGCAAGAGGGGACAAAAGCAAACATTAACATGGCGGGCCAATATCTTCAGCAGAAGGTAAATTAGAAGGCAGGGGAAGACCCAACAGAAACTGAGGGCTTCCAATAAGTAATCAGAACACCAAACAAAAGAAATAAACAAAGAATCAAAGAGGAGGAAAAACGGGAAGAACAAACAACAAATATGAGATATTCAAACAACTTGGAAGCTTGGAAACAAAAGGGGAATTTTAAATGGAAGGATTAGAGGAGGATATTCATTAGGTCACACCAAATAATTAGGAACAATACTCCAATGTAGCATCGGGGAACAAGCAAGGAGTAGAACTAGACACAACCTCTCTCATGGAAGAGGAGATTCAACCCATGAGGGAGACCACATGAGGGGAAATAGAGCAGGGGATAGTATTACCTAAGGAAATAGAGATGAAAGAAGGAAATAAGAACAAAGACGACCCTACTTTAGGGATTCATCAAATGGAGAAGAAACAAAAACCAAACCAATCAGCAGGGAGGAAGTCAAACAAGGAAAATATGGAGGAACAAGGAAGAAATTTGAGCTAGAACGAAAAGGTAAAATCGATGGCTGATTTCTTCTCTCCCAATTCTCAATGATATTAATTACTTAGAATGTGAGGGGTTTAGGCAACCGCCCTAGACAAAAGGTAATCAAAAACATTATCATGGATACAAGTCCAGATATAATATTGTTACATGAAACCAAAATGTAGGGATAAGAGAAAAAAATAAATAGGAGGATATGGCAAAAAGGAGATATCCTTACTCAATTGGCATAGGGGAAATAGGGGGATTAACCTCTATGTGGAATCATTGATAGGGGCGACATCCACGAGAGGGGTGTTGATGGTTCGATTACAAAATAAGGAAAATGGAAAAAAATGGACTATAGTTAATTTCTATGGAGCACAGACAATCAGATTACAGAGGGATCAATGGATGACCATCCAAATATTCATAGACAACTACCTTGAGGAACAATGGATCGTGGGGGGATATTTGAATGCAAATCTTAAAATAGAGGAACAACAAGGAGGTAGAGCCATGTTGGAGGAAAAGGATAGGTTCTTCTCAACAATAACATGTCAAATGAACCTAATAGATATCCCAACTGTGGATAGCTCCATGACCTAGACAAACAAAATAAAGGAAGGTGAGATAGTCAAATATTGCTTGGATTGTTTCTTCATGGGGGAGGAATTATACTTGCATACCAAGCATCAAGGGAGGGTCATGGATAGGCTTTCTTCAGACCATTTTCTAGTAAGCCTTACCATAGAAGAAGATAATCATAAAGTTGCAGGAACTTTTAAATTTGAGCTATGGTGGCTAAAAGATGAGGAGTTGGAGGACCACTTAAAGGAATGGTGGGAAGTAGGGAAACCAAGATTTGGGACAATCCAATTCAAACTCCACAAATAATTAAAATATGTGAGGACCCAACTAAAGGGGTGGAGTAAACACAAGAAGGAACTCACTAGAATCTAAAAGAACGAAATCAAGGATCAAAAGGAGAAGATTGCTAGGGAGATAAGACAAGGAACTATTACGGAAGATCTATTGCAACGTGAAGCAAAAATTATTAGGAGAGAGGAAACATTGGAGGAAGAAGAAGAGATCTACTGGAGACAAAGAGATAGAGTTACATGGTTAAAGGAAGGAGATGAAGGCACAACTTTCTTCCATAGAATTATAGGCCTTATAGATATGATGGGTTAGTTGAAAACCAATGGAAGTGAAATAAAAACTATAGCAAATCAATACTTCCAGGCCCTATTCAGTAGCAATGAAAATTTGAATGCAACATGGCAGGAGAAGATACTAGGGAAAATTACACAATCAGTTGAACCCGAACACAATAAAATATTAATGAAGGAAATTTCTTTAGAGGAAACATCATGGATCATACAAAAAATACCAGCAGGAAAGACCCCACAACCAAATGGGTTCCCCATTGAATTTTATCAAAAATTCTAGGAAATTATGGGGCAAGCAGTGGTGGAGGCGTCGAAGGAAATTAGACAAAGCAAATGTTAAAAGCCTTGAATCATAATTTTATTACCTTAATTCCTAAGGACCCACCTAGCAAGATAATTAGTAATTATACACTTATTTCACTATGTAATGTAGTATACAAGATATTAACAAAGCTTATGATGGAGAGGTTAAAACCTTTTTTTATCAAATCTGATTTCAAATGAGCAAAGGTAGTTTTGTTGAAGGTAGACAAGTTCTAGATGGAATAGTAGTGGCCTAAGAGGTGATACACACAATGTCCAAGTAGAAGGACCCATATATATTTATTAAATTATATTTTTCTAAAGCCTATGATAGAGTAGACTGGACCTTTATGCAAAGGATTTTAGAAAAAATGGACTTTGGAGAGGGGTGGAGAGATTGGGTAATAACTTGTACACAGACTACATTATTCTCAATTTTGATAAATGGCACTCCCTCTCCCATGTTCATAGCAGGACGAGGGCTGAGACAAGGGGACCCTCTTTCCCCTTACCTTTTTATCCTATATGCAGAGGGTCTAGGGAGACTGCTAGAAAAAGGGAGACAAGAGGGGAGGCTGAGGGGTCTGAAAATAGACTCTCAAATTGAGGTAAATCACCTCCAGTTTGTGGATAATACTACTCTTATTAGTCAAGCCAATCTCCTAGTAGCAAGAACATAACAGAAGTTTTATATGGGTATACTCAAGCTACTAGGCAAACTTTAAATGAAAAAAATCTCAAATAGTCTTTTTCAATACACCGAAGAGGGTGAGAGACAAAATTTATACAACTATTGAACTTCATGGAAACTCCTTTACCCATATAATATCTAAGATTACCTTTGTATGCAAAGAAAATAAAAACCAAGGAGTGGAGAATGCTGATTGACAGACTACAAGCTAAGTTGAGCAAATGGACACACAATTGGCTAAGCTTGGGAGGAAGGACAAGCCCTTCCAGTTTATAAATTTCTCATACTTCAAGCTCGAAAGAGAATTCTAAAATATATTGACAAACATAAAGTTTTTGTGATCAAGCGTAAGGGGAGAACATAAATTAGCACTAGTTGGGTGGGAGAAGATATACCAACCAAAGAAATAGGGAGGCTTGGGAATACGATCAACATCCCAAAACAATAGGTCACTAGCATGGAAGCTATACTAGAGATGAGTTACAACTGCTGGGGGCTTATGGAGTAGATTGCTATAAGTCAAAATCACCCAGGAGTGGTTGAGGAGAACATCCCAAGACTTGGAGTGGAAGGAGAGGGATCTACAATATGGAGAACAATGAAAGCGAGCCAGGAGTTAATACCGCCATACCTATATTGGTAGTTAGGGGATGGAAAGGATGCCCTATTTTGGAAGAATTCATGGAATCAATCCCAACCAATTATTCATATATCCCTAGAGATGGAGAGTTGGAAAGCAGAGCTCACTATATGAAATCATGGAATCAACATGTGCCAGACTTACTACAAGGGAGACATCCTAGGGAATGGCTAGTGAGGTGGATAGAGGAACTAACTGAAAAGCTTTGGAGATATCTCTAAAGACACCTAATTCAGGATGGTTCTAAGAGGGATATACTTGAATGGGGAGGAAGAAAGTTGGGAATATATAAGACAAAGAAGGGATGCAAGGTAGCTTGTGGATATGATATTGCCCCAACATCACTTCCATGGACATTTGTGTGGAAAAAGGAAGGAAGCAAAAAATTAACATTTTTTCAAGGTTGATTAACCATGGAAAGTGCTTGACATTTGATATTTAAAAAAAAATGCTTCCATGGGCCTTGCAAATGTTTTATGTGTGGGAAGGCATAGGAGACCTTGAATCACCTTTTATTTGGGTGTTCTTTTTCCAGAGACATATGGATTAGTTGTTGGGGGTAGATGAGACAATGCTAGGAAATCTTTATGAGCCAGGAAATCTTTTATGAGAAATGGAAACAATGTAGTTTTAAGACAAACAATGAGAATGGCATGAAAGTTGAGACCTGTTGTGGTTGATCCACAACACACCCCAAAATTGGGGACCCACCTTTTTGCAGGCTTGCAGGGAAGGATCTCAGTGACCCAGATGCCAGAATTGAAGAAAAAGAGAAAATGCACAAGTGTAGAAAGGGGTCGCGAAATCGCGACAGGTAGCGAAATCGCGACATGTCGCGAAATCGCGATCGAAGCCAGAAAATTGTCGCGAAATCGCGACATGTCAGAAAATCGCGGTCAACGCGGTCAACGACAACAAAACAGAAAAAGTGTCGCGAAATCGCGACGTGTCGGTGACCAGGATGAAAAGGATGTCGCGAAATCGCGACATGTCACTGAGGAGAAAAGAAAAGGTGTCACGAAATCGCGACATGCTGTTGAGAAGAAAATAAATGATGTCGCGAAATCGCGACACGCCGTTGGAAAAGGATGAGAATGGTCGCGATTTCGCGACGTGTTTTGCGAAGCGTACGGGTGATGAAAAGTGTCACGATTTCGTGACGTGTTTTGGAAAGGTGTACGGAAGGGAAAATGTGGAAGGAGGAAAGAAAAGGGAAGAGAAGAGATCGGAGTGGAAAGGTGTACGGAGGAAAAAGGGATTGAGGGAAAGGAGAAGAGGAGAAGGGATGGAGTGTGGAAAGGTGTACGGACGGAGAAAATGGTCACGATTTCGTGACGTGTTTTGGCAAACTGTACGGACGAAGAAAATGGTCGCGATATCGCGACAGGTTTTGCCAAGGCGTACGGAAGATAAAAGCGGTAGCGATATCGCGACGGTTTGTCGAAAGAGGGCAAGAGAATGATAATGGTCGTGATGTCACGACGCAAAGTTGCCCAGGAGGTCCGAGAGAAAAACGGTAGCGATTTCGCTACATTATTCAGTGACAACACCACAGAGTCAGAAAGGTAGTGATTTCGCTACATTATTTTGAAAGTGCCATGGAGGCAAAGGGTGGCAGCGAATCGCTACCATACTTCAGAGAAAGGCTTAAGGCCAAAGGTGGTAGCGAATCGCTACCACTTCGAAAAAATAAGGGCTTAAAGAAAAAGTGGTAGCGAATCGCTGCCATTTCATCAAACAGGGCCGAAAGCCAAAATGGTAGCGATTCGCTGCCATTTCATCAGACAAAGCCAAAAGTGGTAGCGATATCGCTACCCCTTGCAAAAGAAGACTCGAAGTTCAACAAAGGTAGCGATATCGCTACAAATTTCATAAAGGCCGGTCTCAAAGTCAGAGGGTAGCGATAGCGCTACAAGTTTAGTGAGAGAGGGCTTGAAACAAAAATGGTAGCGAATCGCTACCATGTCACAAGGAGAAGGCTTGAAACGAAAGTGGTAGCGAATCGCTACCACATTTCAAAGGGACGTTGCAAGGCCAAGGTGGTAGCGATATCGCTACCACATTTTGAAAAGGGCTCAAAGTTAGAAAGTGGTAGCGATATCGCTACCATTCGAAGAGGAGGGCTCAAAATGTTAAAAGGGTAGCGATATCGCTACGAGAAGTTGCCGGAGGTAGACAAATGAAAAACGGTCGCGACATCGCTACGGGGAGCTGATGAAGGCGTACGGCCAGGAAGCGTGTAGCGATATCGCGACATGTCACGATTTCGCGGCCGGGAAGGTGAACAGGCGGACTTACAGTTTTGTCGGGTTTTTTCGCAGGAAAGCGTTACAGGGGCGCAGAAAATGCGTGACACGTGGCGTGCAGGTGTCAAACTTGCGGAGGCGTTACATGCGAGAGATGAATTTCGAGCGTTTTCAAATTTGAGCGTGAATCAAAGCGAGGAAAAGCGAGAATTTGAGGGGTCATGTGCGGGAAGGTGAAATGAAGCGACGGAGGAAATCGAAGAGCCATGGCAATACTATAAAACCAGAATTGCAAATCGAAGAAGGGGTTGGAAATTGCCGAATACGGAGTTGCAGAGACGAGAGCTTTGTGCTATTCTGGGCCCGTACTTGGGCAATTTCCTTCTTTTTGTTCTGGGATTTTCTTTTACACCTGGAACATTTTTGAATGTAATCGAGATATTCTTTAATACAAAATACAGAGAGTTGGCATCTTTTGGATGAGAAAGAAGGAGTTACTTTTGCATGCATGATTTAATGTCTATCTTTCCCTTCCAGATTTCTTAGGTTTTTAGGTGAAGTTAATGCAAGATCTCTTGGTTGCTTCATGCGAATGCCTGTTTTCTGGAATTACCATAGAAACCCTCGAGACTCGCACCTGGCCTATTTGGATTGTGTGGATGTGCAGGTTCATTAGGTTAGGTTGCATGTAGAAAGCCTCAGTATCTTCGGTTTCATCCGATTAATGACAACTTTCTGACTGTAATTTATTCTTATTGTTACTTTTGTTTACTTTTGTCTTTGCTTTTCAAACCCATATTTTATTTTCAGTAGTTTAATTACTGTGTTTGAATAAATCACTGAAAATCCATCAGAATTAAAGGTTAAAACAGATTTTATTCATTTTGAGTCCATTGAAAGTTCAAAATTAATAAACCACAGTGCCCCTTGTTAACATCCACTTGCAAACCCTAAGGTGTTCTTAGCATTTCATTTTAAACAACATCCTTGATAATCAATAATTAGCATAATAAGAACCTTGGAGAAATCGTTTTTCTTTGCAAGCAGAGGATTTAGGACTCGGATCCTACAGGAGAGTGTGTTTTCACAATCGGGTTAAAACACCACTCAACAGATTGGCGCTAGAAGGAGGGCCGAATTGGTTTATTCTACTTTGATGTTTCATATTTGAATAGTACGTTTTTGATATAAATTTTGAAATCATATCTCTTAAATCTCATAGACGGCTAAACTGCGGCATTTGTTTTTCGGTTGCAGGTATTCTTCGTGATAATCGAGAGTTTAGCCAAGGAGAGCCAAAGCGGTTTATGTTATCGTGAGGGCTAGGCACTGTTCTTAACGTTTTGACTGTTCATGCAGGAGTAATACGATTTGATTTGACTTTAAAAAAAATAAAAAAAATATAAAAGATAAAATAAAAAAAAATTAAAATGAATATAAAAAATATATATATATATATATAAAAATAATAATAATAATAATAATAATAATAAAAAAAAAAAAGAGAAAGGAACTTTTGGCTATTAAAGTTATCTTCTTCAAAATTCACTAATGGCTATGTTTGCACCGTGGATGACAGGTAGCCCATTAAATATACCGGGAGTTCAGCATTATTTGCCCGTCGGTTTTGAGAGATGTCTTCCTCATTTTGTGTCTAATGGGACAAACACCGCAGAAGGACACATTCAAGCATTTAAATTTGTTGTGAACCACTTAACAAGTTGGTATGACGATGTCGCTTGTAGAATGTTCCTTTACACCTTGGACAAAGTGGCGTATGATTGGTTCACCAATCTGCCTTTAGGGTCTATCACTTCTTGGGCTCAACTAGAGGCAGCATTTCTCAATCAATTCAACAAAAAGCAAGTTGACCCAATCCTCATGTACAATCAGTTCGCCTATATTAGAAAAGGGCCAAGTGAAAATGTGAAGTCATTTTCTGAGAGATTCTTTGGATTATATGCTCAATTAGTGACATTTTATGTTCTTCACGAAGAAGTGGCCCTCCAAATATACATCAATGCTCTTGATTCACCCATGTCCACATATTTGCGAGGGATGCCTCAAATCACATCTTTGTCACAAGCCTATACTCAAGCAATGGCAATTGAGCAGCAATTGAGTTGTCAAAATTTTGGTGTGGGTTTCGGATCATGTAATCTTCAACCATTTAATACCTCCTTTACCCACCCAATGATTTATCCACCTCAACCAAGTTCAAGTGTGAGTCAATTTCAGAGCCAACAATCATTCCCAAGCTTCAATCAAATTCGAAATCCTCAACCTACCATGCAACATCAACCGTCTTTCTTAAGTATGAATCAACTTCAAAATCCTCATCTTGATTCAAAAGATGTTGCTAAAATCAATTTCAATGATTTTCATAGGAATATGATTCTAGGCAAGGGAGGAATACTAAATCCAACTAGTAGGGAAGCATGGGATAGATTGGAAACCCTTGACTCACCAAAAGATGAATTATATGAGGATGAATCTGATTCGGATGACACATTGGAAGACATTGTTGAAAGCAATGGCCTAGGAGATCCACACCTTCCAAATTGTGATAAAATTGAATCATGGGTTACACATGTGGATTATGATAGCCTTATCAGTTTGAATACAAGCAATAACCCAATTTTGGAAGAAATTGAACCATTTAAGGAAGGTGAATATAAATTTGATGAGAAGCATGTTGATGAATTAAAGGATGAAGAAGAAATGGTTGAGCATCACAATTTGATTTTGAAAGATGATCATCATGATTCTTGGGAAGAATATGCTCACCCCAAACCTTCTAACGAAATTTGTGTGCCTATTGATATGCTGGATGATACAATTGCCCTTTCACATGAGGATATTACGAGTCCTGTGCAATCTGAAAATGTTTTGGAAGAAGGATTGGAATCTCATCAAGGGTTTGAGAAGAATAATAATTCTACTACCATGGATGAAGAAGGAGAGTCGATTGTTTTTGTTCCTCTTGGGGGGCAAGAAATTAGGAAGTTTGATCCACCTTTTGTTTCTACAATGTCTATGCCATCTCAAGATGTTGAAATTACAAAGCCTAGGTGGTGTGGGTTGGATGATATTGATGATCTTAATGAAAATATGGATTTGGTGACGACTCAAGCCATTGATCATGGAAAGGTGTCACGTGACACATATCTTGAAAATTTAGGCTCTTGTTTTGAAAAATATGGACGCATGTTTGATTGGGTGCCTAACTTTGGTGTTTTTGAACAGGTATTGGGCGATGAAGAAGACAACGAGAAAAAAGAAAAGGCTACTAATACTCATCAAGTTATGATAAATTTTAATCATGATGGGTTGAGTATGGATGATAAGGGGAAATCTTTACCTTTGGTAGTAGCTACAAAAATCTCAAGTGATGGGTTACATAATGTCCTTTTGGATGCTAACAACATTAATGAGGAAATGCCAAATTTCGTTGATGTTTATCAAGTGTTGAATGATGTTGATGGTTTTAAAATCCTGGAAAATGAGTTGAAGTCAAGATTTTTAGAGATAGGCTCTTGTTTGCAACATCTCACATTTGAAAAGGATAGCCTACTTCTAAATCATGAAGGGAACGATGAAGCTTGCACTTTAAAGAATAGACAAGATAAAATTGAATATCAACTATTGTCTAATCAATTTGACTTGAATCTCACCTATGATGTTGGTAATAGAACTAAATCAAAGTTGAAGGATGAACATGGCAAGTTGAGGTGTGTTGCATTGCTTGGTCTGATCTTATTGTTGTTGGATTCCTATAAAATTTGGCATGTATATTGTGTCATATGTTTTTTGATATGTTCTTATCATGTTTGGGATCCAGGAAAATGATAATCCAAGCTTTGCATCATCCTGTATTATATTGTACATTTGTATATAGATTTTGGTTTTTTGGATTTTGGTTTGTGTTTTCAAAGTTTCATTTTGGGATTGCAGTTTGGTTTTGGATTGAACAAGTTTTAATTTACAGTTGTGTGTTTATTTTATTTGTCTATATATAAAAAAAAAAAAAAAATGATGAAAAGAAATTTGAGATGTCAACTTATGCTTAAAGTTAGGAGAATATGAAATATTGGAATTGTCTTGTAAAGGCTCCACAAATAACATAAAACATTTTAAGTTATATTGTTTGATTTTGTGATACATGAAAGAATCAGTTTTGCATGACAAATCATTTCATTTGCAAAGATAAGGCATTCATATTCCATCTCACCTCACATACATTTCATTTTAGTTACATATGCATCTTATGTACAAGCCATGAAAGTATGTCAAATCCTCTTAGGGTTGTGTTATAACATATATGTAAGTAGCTCCTAAGGTTGGAAACTGAGTCTTGAGATATCTAGAACCAAGCACGTCTCATGCATTAAAAAGGATCTTGAGCAAAATGATCAAAACCTAACTTGGAGGAAAAGGTTGGGCGAAAGTGGTTTTCATGTCTATCCTATTATGCAACATGATCCTTAAAACAGTGGTTTTGACCACTTCCATAGAGCTTAAAGCCTAAAATCAGAGTAGTAAGGATAGGGTTAAATCCTCATCGAACTTAGGTTGAGGATCCAATTCCCCAAAGCTTTGATTTGACCCACATGGAGTAGTAAGGATAGGGTATAAATTCTCATCTCGGTTGGTTGAGAATCTGATTCCCCAAAGCTCTTATGTCTCATTTCATAATCAGTCTTGGATTGTAAGGATCGTACTATTTGTCCTCTGCAAAGGATGGGTAGTCATCCCCAAGGTCTAAGTAACAAAATTAATATTTTCCAGTCACATCTAAGGTTTGGATTGTAAGGATCGTACTACTTGTCCCTAACCAGGATGGGTAGTCATCCCCAAGGTCCAAGGAGTAAAATATAAATAAATAAATAAATTTTTCCCATCTCATCTTTATTTTGGATTGTAAGGATCGTACTACTTGTCCTCCGCAAGGGATGGGTAGTCATCCCCAAGGTCCAAAGAAATGGAGATAAGTTTTGGATTGTGGGGTTAGATATGCCCATGCATGGCATCATGTCTTGCCTAAAAAACAAGACCACTGATTGTCTAGAGGGTTAGACTAGCATGACCATTTCTTCCATAATTGGTTTAATTATTTTGCTTAAAGTGAGGTAATGAACTCTAAATCAGAATAGTAAGGATAAGGTTAAACTCTCATCTCGGTTGGTTGGGAGTCTGATTCCCCAAAGTTCTGATTTCACATTCACTTGCACATGGGTTCTAGATAGTAGGGACTCATAACCAACTTTGGGATACAATAAGATAATGAACTAGTGGATCCTAAGAGGGTTTGGCAATCTTGAATGCTTGTACATAGTATTAGAAGAAGTACCATGCCCTTTATGGAAGCAAATCTCCTTGCACATTCATTAGGGTACACAAATCATTCACCATCCCATATATGCATTCATGCAAAACTGATAATGGAATGTTGATCAATTTCAAACGATAGGGAATGAAAACACATTGCACACACTGAGCTAATACTTGATGATTCATGTACTTCTGATCTTTGGGCATTTGTTATTTTGCTTATGTGCTAACATGTATTTGCGAGTTTGTGATATGTTTCAGGTTGGGTTCTTACTAAAATGCTCAAGAGCATTTGACAGTAGAGTCGCCATTTGTTGTGGTTGATCCACAACACACCCCAAAATTGGGGACCCACCTTTTTGCAGGCTTGCAGAGAAGAATCTCGGTGACCCAGATGCTAAAATTGAAGAAAAGAGAAAAAATGCCCAAGTGTAGAAAGGGGTCGCGAAATCGCGACAGGTAGCGAAATCGCGACATGTCGCGAAATCGCGATAAGGAAAAATTGTAGCGAAATCGTGACATGTCGGAAAATCATGGTCAACGCGGTCAACGACAACAAAATAGAAAAAGTGTCGCGAAATGAACGAAAATAAAGGGTGAATGCGATAAAAAGAGAAATGGTGATTTGAGTTTAGGGATGAAAGGTGTCGCGATTTCGCGACGTGTTTTGGCAAAGTTGTACGGTAAAAGGAAGATGTCGAAAAATCATAGTTTGGAAAGGGAGATGGGGTAGGGAAAGAGGGTGGCGATTTCGCTATGCACTTGCAGAAAGAAGACTCAAATTTCAAGAAAGGTAGCGATATCGCTACAAATTTCATAAAGGCCGGTCTCAAAGTCAGAGGGTAGCGATAGCGCTACAAGTTTAGTGAGAGAGGGCTTGAAACAAAAATGGTAGCGAATCGCTACCATGTCACAAGGAGAAGGCTTGAAACGAAAGTGGTAGCGAATCGCTACCACATTTCAAAGGGACGTTGCAAGGCCAAGGTGGTAGCGATATCGCTACCACATTTTGAAAAGGGTTCAAAGTTAGAAAGTGGTAGCGATATCGCTACCATTCGAAGAAGAAGGCTCAAAATGTTAAAAGGGTAGCGATATCGCTACGAGAAGTTGTCGGAGGTAGACAAATGAAAAACGGTCGCGACATCGCTACGGGGAGCTGATGAAGGCGTACGGCAGGAAAGCAGGTAGCGATATCGTGACATGTCACGATTTCGCGACTGTCGCCGGGCTAAGAAGGTGAACGAGCGGACTTGCAGTTTTGTCAGGTTCTTTCGCAGGAAAGCGTTATAGGGGGCATAGAAAATGCGTGACACGTGGCGTGCAGGTGTCAAACTTGCAGAGGCGTTACATGTAGAGATGAATTTCGAAGCGTTTTCAAATTTGAGCGTGAATCAAAGCGAGAAAAAGCGAGAATTTGAGGGGTCATGTGCAGGGAAGGTGAAATGAAGCGACGGAGGAGGATCGAAGAGCCACAACAATGCATTATAAGACCAGAATTGCAAATCGAAGAGAGGGTTGGAAATTGCCGAATACGGAGTTGCAGAGACGAGAGCTTTGTGCTATTCTGGGCCCGTACTTGGGCAATTTCCTTCTTTTTGTTATGGGATTTTCTTTTACACCTGGAACATTTTTGAATGTAATCGAGATATCATTTAAATACAAAATACAGAGAGTTGGCATCTTATTGGATGAGAAAGAAGGAGTTACTTCTGCATGCATGATTTAATGTCTATCTTTCCCTTCCAGATTTCTTAGGTTTTTAGGTGAAGTTAATGCAAGATCTCTTGGTTGCTTCATGCGAATGCCTGTTTTCTGGAATTACCATAGAAACCCTCGAGACTCGCACCTGGCCTATTTGGATTGTGTGAAAGTGCGGGTTCATTAGGTTAGGTTGCATGTAGAAAGCCTCGGTATCTTCGGTTTCATCCGATTAATGACAACTTTACGATCGTAATTTATTCTTATTGTTACTTTTATTTACTTTTGTCTTTGCTTTTCAAACCCATATTTTATTTTCAGCAGTTTAATTACTGTGTTTGAATAAATCACTGAAAATCCATCAGAATTAAAGGTTAAAACAGATTTTATTCATTTTGAGTCCATTGAAAGTTCAAAATTAATAAACCACAGTGCCCCTTGTTAACATCCACTTGCAAACCCTAAGGTGTTCTTAGCATTTCATTTTAAACAACATCCTTGATAATCAATAATTAGCATAATAAGAACCTTGGAGAAATTGTTTTCTTTGCAAGCAGAGGATTTAGGACTCGGATCCTACAGGAGAGTGTGTTTTCACAATCGGGTTAAAACACCACTCAACAAGACCCAACTTCATATGGTTCCAGTTATGGCTAGAACGAAATGCTCACATCTTTAGATCAAAGCACAACACAAGGGAGAAAGTATGGGAGAGGGTTATTAGTAAGGTAATTAAAACACTATCTATTAGATTATAGGAGGAAACATACATAGAAATGAAGTGACTATCCTTAGGAGCTTTGATATAAATATAAAAGAAAAACGTCTAAGGGCTGGATGCACAAGTGAGAATTCCCTAGGTGACACAAAGTGGAGACCACCTCCTAGACAATGGGTGAAGGCTAACATAGATGAGGCTTCTACTAAAAACCCTAGAAAAAGGTGGTTTTGGTCTTATCATAAGGAATTGGAAAGAAGAACAGGTGTATTGGAGAGTATAAGGTATGGGGAAGACACAAAATAATGAAGCAGAAGGAAAAATTATCCTATCAACGTCAATGATAGCTATGAATCTACATTTGCATAGGCTATGGATAGAGACAAAATCTCAGGTATGGGTTGGAATCTTGAATTCGATAACCTTCCATGTATTGGGAATTGGGGAGAGAAGGAAGCTGGAAGTAGTTCAAAAATATTTGGAAGGTTTTTCAAGATGTTTTTATTAAGCATATCAAATGAGAGGGAAATAAGGTGGAAAATTATTTAGAAAAATAGGGAAAGGAGCTGGAGGAAGGACAATACATGGACTCTCAGATGAAAAATTATATAAGTTGGTGCCAAAAAATCCAAGGGATACACGAGGTGGTACAAGCATATAGTAGAATAGGTAGACCATATAGTGATTCTAATGAATCTATCACAGTTAGGCCAATGGGCAATGACACTGAAGGAAACAAATGATAAGTTATCCTAGTTTTGAGCTAGGTAAGCAAGTTTCTTAGCTTACTGTCATAGGCTCCTGTGTCTTCATCTTCAAACAATTGTTGCTCTACTATATGACATTACTACTAGTAGACTCAAAGTAGCTAAGGTGGATGGCTTTCAAAAATATAACACACAATCATAGTTATCTTATTGAGTATGGTCTGATTAAGAGAAAATAAACCTCCAACCCATAGAGCAATAGGTATGTTAGACATGATCGAGATACGAAGAATGACTTCAAAATAGTATGAAGATAGATGGATGGTCTAACAAATTTAGATGAATAAGAAAAAATGTAATTCAACTCAGGTGTTGTTGACGTGCATGGATAATTGTATAATGGTGGCCTTAGGTGTTGTTTTTAATGAACCCACCTATCTCCCAAGGCAAGTTCATAACCAATTAGGGCCCATACTAAGACAAACATTGATGATGAGGATAGCACTTTCATCAGGTGTATGGGTAATTTTTGAGCCAGGAGGGATTGGATGAGGTTTCTCTTTCTTCCTTGTTTCTTGTTTGACTCATTTTACAATTTCTATTAATATAATTTATTTTTCAATCTTAAAAAAAAATATTTTGTGGCATGCCTAGTGGGACCCTAGTCATTTTTATTTGGCTAAAATTCTCGATTTTAGCACCAATTTTGCATTTTACCATGGGTGGGAAGCATCTAGTGTGATTTTTGAGGACTTCTTTTGCCAAGTGTTCATTTAGGAAACAATTTGCTCCAAAGTTGGAGTGAATCACTCCATTGGAGAGCAATTGCTTGAAAGATAATAGAAAATATTCTAGGTCAAAATCAAGAAGCAATTTGCTCCATTATGCTAGTGATTCATTCCTAATGTGTAAAATTTATATAAGTTGAATCTAGAGCAATCCATTTGGACAGGGAACTTGATCTATCAAAGCCCAATCCCAAGATGACCTATAATTTCACATATTTTTTGTTATTTGTCTAATTTTTGTAGGTGCTTTGTGAATGACGACTCCATTAGAAACTTCAAAATTATATATTTTTTGTAAGGCAGGCGCAAGACGATAATAAATCGACAAGCTGTTTTATTTTTTGTTCTAAATTTATATCAACCGTAGGTAGAAGGCAGTTGGGATATATTTGAGAAAAATTTCTCAAGTCTTCACTTAGGAAGTGATTCACTCTAAAAAAGAAGTGATTCACTCTGCTTGAGGCATATTGTTTGGGAAAGGTCTAAAATTGTCCAAGTTCAAATCAACGTGGGACTCGCTCCAATCAAATAGTAATTTGCTCAAAGCAACTAGTGATTCACTCCACAACAACAAAATTCTTCCAAGTAGAATCCAAGAGCAATTTGCTTGAGATCTAAGGAATGATTCGCTTGGAAGGTTAAGAAATATTTCTAACTCTTCCCAAGAGAGTGCTTTGTCCCATAATTGAAGCAAATCACTTTGAGTGATTTGCTTGACACTTCACGTGCAAAATTTCTAAGTTCATCTTTGGCAAGCAATTCAATCTAGTTAGGTAGTGATTCACTTTGGCTGGTGAATGACTCGCTTTGTAGACCAAAATTTTATTAATTTTTAAAATTGACCTTGAAATTTTTTTGTATAGGTACATATGTGATATCTCTGGCTTATGAATACGTTCTAAAAAACACAATGATCAAGTAGAGTGGTAATTGATAAAATTTATCACAAGTATGCAAAATAATTCGAAGGGTAAAAAAAAAACTAATCATCATTTGGGTGCATCAACACAAAGAGATCAAAGATGATCTTGTGTTGAATCCTACTTCATCAAAAGGAAAAATTTTAATGGATGAACAAGTGACTTAAAATCCTTTGTCCCAACAAATGGCATTTTCTAGTTTTGCTTTACAATTACTCTTTTGATCTTGCTAAAGAAACCTAGGATAGTATAGGCCTTACCTTGACTCACACTAGCCCTCTCCATGGAATGTCATTTAATGGAAACAATCCATTCCTTGTGTCGTTTAATAATACAAAAAAAAATTCAATCCTTCAATGAGTATGACTTCATCTCAAAGGTCACCTGGATCTACCATGTCCAACATAACAAACTCCTTGACATTAGGATAAATAGTACCACCTAATGAAATCTCTTTTGGATAATTACTTGATCAAATCCAAGTTAATGCTCAAAATTTGCAAGTGTCGGCCAGTCAAATGGGGGAACAAGAAATATAGAGAAACCCCTTGGGTCAAACTCCACCTCCAACTAGTCAGCCACTGCAGAATCTACACCAATACCACCTCTTGAAAATCAACAAGTTCTTTAATAAGGTTTGCAATATCCTCTTTCTTAAAAATGCAAGACCTTACAATTTATTAAATAGGTTGTCTTAATCCACCTTTTCAAAATCCAAACTGCACTTTTCTACCACCTTATTATGTTGCCTATCCATGTCCTCAAAGGTGTCCACCACAAAAATTCCCGCAAATGCCTCCTTATCTACCATACATGACTCTACCTCAAGGTTATACAATGTATCCCTATCTGATGCAATATGGTCAACCTCCCTAGAACAATCCAACACCTTAACCACCTAAACCTTAAAATCAACTTCTCAATTGGACCTATCAAGGACCATTAATCTAAAGGCGTATTCCCCCATCCTTGTTATTGCTATGAAAGTGTTACCTAATTTTAATGGAAATGGGAACAAAATGACATTGGGTCATCTTAACAAACCCTCCATGATTAATTCAATTCATTTCATCCATGAAGACATGGCACACTTGCTTATTTATTAATTACATGATAAATCTACTTTATGGTATAATTGATTACTAGATAATTTTGTTACAAATTATGCATTGATTATAGAACCTTTTATATGTAGATTTGGTAGAATGGGTAATGGTTATTCTATTTTATACTAATAAAATATTATGCAAAGACATTCTAAAAAAAAACATACATGATTACAACACTAGATCCATGAGGACTCACATCTACGTCCTCAAAATGTTAAATTAAACAAAGAGCAAACATTGCCATATTACATCAAAGGTTTACAATATGATTTAGTGGGTTTATAATGCTAACCATGCCACTCTAGTTGCAACTTTTGATGAGGTAGACTATGCAAAGTATGTCTTAATTAGCGTAGAAAAATTATCACCAAAATTGCCTATGGCTTATGTTGCTCATGTCACTCAAAATCATTAGGTTCCTAGGTCTACACCCCCATGTTATCCATTCTAAATTTCCAATCATCTACCAATTCAAGCCCTTCACCATACATCGTAACCAATTAGGCCAAAATTCACCATCGATTGTTGCTTTCCATCCTCAACTGCCAACCTTACATGTTTTATCATAGACCAACAATGATACCAAAACCAGTATTGAGTAACATAAGTTCAATATGAAAGATATATTGGATGCGGTGAATACCTTGGTAAATAAAAATAACATAGAAAGCAGGCAACAAAAACAAAATAGCGAGTGGAAACTACAAAATTGGTACTTGAGGCCTTACCTCATCAAGGACCAAGTTGTGTGGCAAAATACTGGTAAAAACACAAATCAGGTGTAGAACAATATGGTGAAATCCAATTCAAAAATCAACACATTGTGGTGTTTTCCATGTAACACGTGTGATCCTATAGATTGCATGGTCACCATCAAATATTCACAAAATAATCAATATAATGAGCACTAAGCTCAATAGACCACCGTCATGGTCTAGATGATACCATAAATAAGCAATCAACTATGGTAAGTCTAGTCACATACTAGCCACCCTCCATGACTCAACTAATTTCTCAAACCCCTATGCAACATGTGGTCCCAAATTTACCAAATTTGAATAATGTTGTCTTCATTAATGTTATGACATTGGAGGAGATGAAGAAGATGTATTTGTAGTCAATGCGGTATGTATGCATCAACAAGGAGTTGAGACCAAGGGAAAGAGGAAGAGTATAAAAGAATAAGCACCTATTCAAAAATAACATGTTACAATACTAAGGAGAGGTAGACCATCACTTCATCTAAAACATAAACAACAATTGGCCATTGACACAATATCATAATGAAAATAAAAATACCAAGAAGGATGCAACCAACACTCCAACAAATGCACAAATTGATAAGGGGAGATAGGTGGATAAGAAAAGGGACAAAGAATAGAAAACAACAACTAGGAAGAGGTAAGTCTAGTGATAGGAGGAATTAAAGAGGAAAGGATAATCTACAAAAGGAGGATGAACAAAGGCTCAAATACCATTCTCTCACTAGCGAAGGGTGTGCAATAGCCTATAGAAAACAACTAGGAAGAGGTAAGTCTAGAGATAGGAGGAATTGAAGAGGAAAGGATAATATACAAAATGAGGATGAACAAAGGCTCAAATACCATTCTCTCACTAGTGAAGGGTGTGCAATAGCCACAAGGAAATATAAAAGTTCACAATTCATATAAAAAACAACTCCATTGAATTTAAGTTCTATATAGCCAAAGAAATAAAGAAAAATCACACAAATGTGAGCATGCTATAGGCCTTAGCTCTTCCTGGTTAAAGAGACATACTCTAAAAATATCTCAAAGAGCAAGAAAGGTGCCACACCAAGAATGGACAACCTAAAACCTGTTCAACCTAGTGTAGTAGAATGACAAAATCTAATAAATGAGGATCCTTCAAATATTTAGGTCAATGCTATAGATACCTTGAATTCTCCTAATCCTAAAATTCCTAAACCACCACCATTCTATGTGACTAAAAGAATTGATAATTATCTGTTAAGAAGTCGCATAATGGATGTAGATGTTGTGATGATGATGGCTAAGGTCATTTATGAAGAAATGGGGTTGCCTTATACAAAGACTACTAGGAGTCCAATCCAAATAGATGGTACCTCTATGAATGCCATAGAAGTATTGAAATATTTGAATGTGACTATGGAAAAATATCCAAATTTAGTGGTAGGCTAAGAAGTTATAGCGAGTGACCTCCCCCCATATTTTAGTATGCTACTATCTAGAGAATGGACCCGTAAGTTGTCCAAGGATGGATACTTGACAATGAACTATACCTACAATATGGAAAGGTGATATGTATTGAAAATGAGCCTCCTTGTTACTCCTTGCTACATAAAATAGATAATTATGGTGCATAAATTGAAACAATTTTCCTAAGTTTATAGATGATGAAGTTTTCAAGATGATTAGATGTCTAAGATAGATATGATTATTGGCATACTTCAAGAAGATGAAGAGTAAGATATAAAATTTAAAGAAAGTAAGTTGGGGAATTACTATGACCAACCAAGAGGTGTAGGGGCTAGATGGAGTATGGATAATGTATTTTGATGGTGCAAGAACACAAAATGGAGTTGATGCAAGAATTCAATTCATAGACTCATAAGTTGTATATACACTTTTTTTCTTTAGGATATTATTTAATTGCACCAATAATGTAGCTAAGTACAGAGCATTGTGCATTGATTTAAAAATTTACAAAAATAAAAATCAAGAATATCAAGGTATTTGGAGACAGAGTTAGTAGTAAAATAGTTCAATTCATAGTGTGGCACTAAGAACAAGCACCTTGAGTAATAGAAGAATAGATTTTAGGGCTTGCTAGAAAGTTTCAATATTTTATAAGATCAAAGCAATTTATGAAAAATTGAACACCAAAGCAGATGAATTAGCATCAAAGTTTGATCCCATTGATGATATTTGGGACAAACCGAAGAAGATGGAGGTAGTTTTTAGACCCATATTCCTTGATAATTATGATCATTTGCAAGTCTTCAACAACAATGAATAGATAATTGAGTTTCCCATCAAAGAAGCACAACATATTGAAGAGAAGAATGAATATGATGATGATATAAAAATGAGGTAATTTAATTAAAGATCAATCAATTACCAAAGATTTTGATCACACTAGAGAGCCTATTCAACTCATATGACAGTGTCAAGAAATCCAACATTAAGGTAAAATCAACCTCATACCACCCTATTGAGATAATTAAAGATAATAATTTATTGCTTGGCAAAGAGTGCATTGAAGAGGACACCCACTTGCTCAAATAACTTTGTGGAAAATACAAAGATAGCATTGCCTAGTCCTACGAAGAATAGAAGGTGTATGGCAAAAATATCATAGAGCACACCATTGAATTGGATCCTAGTGTAAAATATTTTAGGAAATAATAGAGTCCCTTGAACCCCAAGATTGAAGTAGTCATAAAAAAAGAGCTTTTGAAACTCCTATAGTCCCAAATAATTTTTCTAATCAAAATATTTTCATGGGTAGCCAATGTAGTACTAGCACATACGAAAAATGTCAACATAAAGTTGTGTGTTGACTTCAAGAATTTATATAAAGCATCATTGAAAGATCACTATCCCATGTCTACTATTGACTATATCTTAAAAAGGTGGTAGGATCATATATGTTATTACTTTTGGATGGTTTTTATATTAGCTTTTGATGAATGAGCCATGAGAGATAACAATCACAAGATGTAGAATAACATGAAAGAAAGTAAATCTGCTAGATGACCGAAGTATGCTGAAATATAAATCATATAAAAAATTACAATGTAGCTATGGAGGAAGTGAACACTCCATTAACAAAGCTACAAATATACATTGTATTCATCACCAATAAATGGTGTGGAACACAAAACTACACTATCAACTAACCTATGCTATTTGACTATATCCCTCGATTGTCTTATCAATCTATCTAAGAGGCCATCCTTATATAAGCAAAATAGGATGCTTGGCCAACACTCTATCTAGCTATGCATAGGACAAATTGCACATGTACAACTTGCACATTGACACTTGTCCACTTATTACATTGCATGAAGTAACTAGATAACTTGCACAAGAAGTAATCTAGATATGTATCTTGAAGGATACATTTACATAACCCAAATTATGGAATAGACACTATTTCCAACACCCCCATGTATTACATTATTTGGGTATTGAAGGCTTTAGTCTTCAATATGGATTTTCTTCATCTTCTTCTGATTGATATTTGTAGTCTTATTCCTCTGCATTCTTTGTATTCATGTTTAGCAGGTAGTTTGTATCTTCATATGATGCAAAGTAGGCTGTAGCTAGGCCTTCTATTCTCATTGGATAATATTTGACATGTTTGTCTTTTTGATGTGTTGGTTTTTCCTCTGTTGATTTAATATTCATGTGTTGATTCCATCTTGTATGTCTCTTCTTATTTTTCCTTCTTCTCTTCCTTGTGATTCCACTTTGATGTAGGTGAAACCTCAACTTTTAAAAAAGTTAGTTTATAATCACAAAAGTATTGTTCTTTAACATCATCTTGTTTCTTGTGTTGAGTAAGTACAAACACAATTAATGATAGATAAATCATCAGACATTCTTTTGGAGAAAAAATAACCAATCTTTGTGAGTTCCACCATGCTATGAAGAAAATTTCATGAAGATAGTTAATCAAGGCCGTAAAGCTGCGTTCTTTGGCTTCCTTAAGAAATAAGGAGAATTTCATCTTGTCATTAGAAGATAGATACTTGTATCCTTCTAAAGTATCTATTAGGTTTTGGGAGTAGTATTCCACTTCATGGAATAGTTCTTCATTATTGAAAGCTTTTCTCAAAATCTCATCCATAATGTTTCTTTGGAATTGAAATTTGATAGGACCTTAATAGTCTTATCTTATGACTCCCTAGTGATAAGAGTAATGATGTAGTGCTTTTGTAAAAATGTAGTTCAATTTTGGTTGATTTTGTACAAGTTTTGCAAGAATAAAAAATCAACTTTTTAACACCTTATTACTCCTAATTGAACTAAGCACTTTTTCAATTTTGAAGAGGTTTTGATGTTGGAATTATTTTATCCCTTTTTAGAAATTTGAGACAAGTAAAAATATGTTTATCCAACCTTAATAAAAACCCTTAATAACCTATTTTATATCCCTTGGATTATTTCTAATTTCCAAATAAAATAAATTTGATGGAGTAATCCTTGTGACTCCCAAGTTTGGAAAATTAGAGAAATGATAATAATATTTGCAATATAGTTTAATCCAAGTTGAATTCCTTATTCCTCCTAAGTAAGATTGCAAATATTAAATTAATAAGATAAGTCACCCCTTTAGCTTTCAAAATATAAGTTTTAACCTTAGTTTATAACCCTTATAACTCCAACTTATGAAAGCAATAATAAATGAGATTTAGACCTTACCTTATGGATGTAATATCTCCTCAATATTCGGTGCTTTCTACGATTGAGTATAACAACACATAAGAGGTACCTTGGGTACTCGATTTAATGGAGATTCCTTGGAGTGGCTGGACTTGAATGTTGTACGTATGGTGTTGAATGTTGACATTCAAAAATAGGGATATTTTAATGCTCCTTCCCCTTGTATTCCATGCTACACTTCGAATGTTTCTGCTATTCTTCTCTCACGTCTTGACTGTGCTACGTTCCTCCTTCGGATGTCTTTGACTGCGCTTCAATCATGCATGCTGATATTGGACTTAAGATGCCTTTTAAGCATTGTTGATCATAGGCATTGTGACAAGTGTCACATCCATTACACATGAGTGCTCCCTTCTTTACGTAACTATCCAAAACCTTTGTTCAACGCTCTTGGAGAAATTAGAAAACGTATGGGCACTTGTGTGAAGCTAGTGGAGAATACCAAGTGTCATGTCTTTGCTTGTAACTCCTTCGTGGGAGTTTCTAGAATGTTGAGAGGAATGATGACATGAATGCCAAGTGTTATTTCTACATAGAGTTCGTTCTTGTAATACCTTCGAAGATGGAGATTATAACTCCATGGTCCTTTTTCTTTGCAACGTTGCTTGGGTAGTAAGAAATATTTTTCTCCGTAGATGGATGGACGATGCACTATGGAGCTTGGACGACAATTTGAGGCTTCCCTTGGTGAGTGGTCTTCTCCAATTTAGATACCACGAATGTAACACCTTACCTATTTCTTTTATGCCTTCAAACGTATTGATTTACTTATAGATATTTTGACATTTTTTTGAGATCGATATGCACTCGCCTGTCTACATAAATGTGGCTCATGAATGATCTGAAGTGAGCTTTGATTCTTCATGTATGTAAGTCCAAGATGAGACCTTGAATAACTCCTTCTAGCTTGGGAGGAAGAGTGTTGATGCCCAACACTCGATGGTTGTTCTTTCTCTGTAGAATACATGCCCTAATGTGGCACTTCCAAATCTACTCTTATGCTATCAAAAACTAGATTAGAGTAGTAAAAGTTAATGTGTTATAATTTTGTAAAATAAGGCTTTTTAATATACCTTATTTTGCACTATATTTCTAGATTTTACATTCTAGTTTTGTGGCATATTTATTGCAATACAAGAGTTTGAGGTTGTATTTAAAGAGTAGACACACCTTTATCTTTTTGCTTGGACACTTTTGATAACAAGTCCAAGTTTCAATAACAATATATAGAAGCTTTTTAATTGATGCAATTTTTCTGCATTTTTTTTCTGCATTCAACTTGTAATGCTTTTGATTTTGAGACTCACCAAGTCTCACTTTCATAAGCTTCTATTTTTGTTTTTGGTTAGTTAAGTTCTTCTCCAAATTTTGGAGGATTCTAACCTTTTTGGGTGGCTTCTATTGGCCACTTCAAGTTGTATATTTTTGTGCTTCAATAGTGTCTTTAGACACTTGATACAAATCAGACTTTGTGTCTTTCAAGAAACACAAAACTAATTTTCTTTTTGAGAGTACAAGTTCTTTACTTTTAATGCACTAATATTACACCTTATCACTCTAATCAACTCTCAAAGTCATGCACCAATAATCTACTGCAACTAATCAAGAATAAACTAAAATGAATCTTTAGGAGTTATTTTGCAATTTCACTACAATCAATGTTTGTAGGACTTAGTAGGCTCTTGTTTACAAAACTTCATTTTGTTTAAGGAAAGCCTAGTTCTAAATCGTGAATTGAGTCCTGAAAGTTACATCTTAAAGAATAGACAAGAAATAATTGAAAATCAAATATTGTCTAATCAATTTAATGATTTGAATCTCACCTATGGGATTGTTAATGGAACTATGCTAAATTGGTGGGGTGAGCGAGGCAAGTTGAAGGTTGTTGCATCGTTTGAATTAATTTGGTTTTTTTTGGATTCCTACAACATTGGGCATGCACATCATGTTATTTATCTTTTGAAATGCTCTAATCATGTTTGGGATCCAGGGAAGTGATAGTTCAAACGTTGCATCATTTTGTACCATATTGTACATTTGTATATAGATTTTGGTTTTCGTGTTCGGTTTTGGGTTTGGATTTTGTTTTGATGTTTGAAAGTTTGATTTATGTGTTTTGTATTGATTCGCTTGCAAGTTTTGGTTGTTTTCTAGTATTTTAGAGTGAGATGTCAGCTCATGTCCTCATGAATGTTAACTAAGATAAGGAGAATATGAAGCATCAAAATTGTATTGCAGAAGGCTCCACGAGTACCATAAACAAATTAAAGAATATCATTTGAAACACGAGATGCATGAAGTTGTTAGTTTTGCAAATTAGGGTGAAATAATTTGTATACTCCATCGTATTCATCCATATTTCATGGTACATTTCATATTGCATAAACACTGCATCTCACTTGCATCTATATTTCAAAGACAATCATCGAAAAACATGTCAAATTCTCTTAGGATCATTGCACAATATACACTCAGAAGACCTTGAGATTGGGAACTGATGTCGAAACTGTCTTGAACCAAACACGATTTGCACATATTAAAAACATCTTGGGTAAAATGGTCAAAACCTCCTTGGGAGAAAATGTGAGGCAAAAAGGGTCATCCTTTTCAGTCATATCATGCAACATAGTCCATAAAACAATGGTTTTCACCACTTTCACAATACTTGGAACTCAAAAAACTAGAGTAGTAAGGATAGGGTCAAATTCTCATCATACTTAGGTTGAGAATCCGATTCCCCAAATCTCTGAGTCTGCTTGCATCACACACCACTAACTATTGGATTGTAAGGATCGTACTACATGTCCCCTCAGAAGGATGGGTAGTCATCCCCAAGATTCAAGAAATCAAAAGCAAAACCATGGACTATGGGGCTAACCTCCATCGAGGCTATAGACGCTTGAATAGCAGTGGAGTATGCTCATGCGTGGCAACATATCTCGTTTAAAAGTGAGACCTTTGATCGCTCAAATGGACAGGCTAGCCTTGTGGTTTCATCTATAACAGGTTTAACGATTTTGGTCAAAATGAGGTAATAAATTCAAAGATCAGAGTAGTAAGGATAGGGTCAAATTCTCATCATACTTAGGTTAAGAATCCGATTCCCCAAAGCTCTGAGTCCTCTTGCACACACACTAGGTCTGGATTTTAGTGGTTCATAACCGAGCTCTTGATTTGGTAAATAAATTCACTGCACACACATTTGATCCTAAGAGGGTTAGACAGTTTTAGTGTGTTTGTTTATGGTACTAGAATGTTTGAGTTTCTATAAAACCAGTCGTTCGTATTATAGCATCCTTTCAATACATCCAATCCTACATAAATCATCCATAACATATCATATGCATAAATCATGAAGACATAAGCATCTATGTGAAACTGACGATGGAACGTTGAATGGTTTTAGACGATAAGGAATGAATCACTTTGCACACACTGAGCTTGATGCTGAATGATTTTAATGGTTCATGTCTTTTTTGTCTATTCTCATTCTCTAGATACTTGCTGATGCTTGTAATGTTAATTGTTGGGTTTTTTGTGTGTTCAGGTTGGGTTCTTACCAAAATGCCAAGGAGCATTTCCCAATAGAGTCACCATTTGTTGTGGCTACTCCACAACTAGCCCAAAAATAATTGGGGACCCACCTTTTGATTTTTGGTTTTGGAGGTCTTGGTGTCCTTGTAGGGTGATTTTGGGTTTCTTTAAAGCTTTGCTTGATAAAGTTTTACTCTCGAATTTCACCATGAAGAGGTCGGGGTTTATTTTGTTTGTCTTCTTTCATCCTCCTTTGGAGTGATGATAGTTTTAATGTGTGCTCCCTTTATTGTCTTTTAATGTGCGTAGACGTGTAGCTCAATTTTCGTTTATTTGTTTTGGTTGAGTTAGTTTGGGTTAATATTAATGTTTTAGGACTTGCCCATTTCAAATTTTTGAAATGAACTACATCATTAAAACTTTGATATTATAATATATGCTAATAAATAAAAAATCACAAAAATAAATAATAAATAAAAATATATATTTTATAATAATAATATGTAATAAAAAAAAAAACTAAAAAAAAAAAAATCATTTATATATTTGATAATATATATATAAGCAAGAATAAAAAAAAAAAATGCACTAACCTATATACTATTATATATTATATCATATATAATATATACAAGGTAGTATATATGTTAATGTATATAAATATTTAGTTTAGATATAGTCTATTTGGCTTCAGGGATTCAAAGGTTTAACATTAATAATGGTGGTCTTTATGTGTGCAGGTGGACCTTAAGAGGTATCGAGTGATGGGGAGTTTGGCCAAACGGTGCCAACATGGAGAGCATGACCAGGACAGCGATGGTGGACCCCATGTTGAGGGAAAGAACAACTTGAAAGATATCAGATCACAATAGCGATCGGTGACAAACAAAAACAAAAGTGGTTCACGATCGACGAGAGAGATATCCCGCTTATGTCTTGCGATATAAAACGAGGAAACGCGACATGCGCGACATGATGGAGGCATCAACAGTAAGCTCATCCGAAGATGACATCGCAACATCACCTGACACAGTGAGCAAGCGATGATAGGGGTTCGAAGACACACGATAAATGGCATGAGCAATAGTTTCAAGGCACCAAGGCCAATGCGAAGGTCACAACGATGACACAAATATGGATCAGAGACATGGCAAAATTGATGAATGAGCTGGCTGGGCCCTTATGGCAGTGACTGGGTAGAAAACATGGACTAACAACGACCGAGGTAGGTGTGAACAGGATTGGCGATTTTAGTGTCAATCATTGGATACAAGTTATGGGGAATTCAATACTTTTAAAGTATTGAATTGAATTCCCGGAGAGGGCCCGTAACGGGATTTAGAATTCCGTTACGGTAAAGTGCTAATAGAGCAATTAAAAATGGGCCTGACTCATGATCTCAATAACCTTTCAAATCATGTTGTTTTACCCCCCTGTCTATAATCCTATTGACTCAATAAAATTTTTATTTTTTAATGAAATCTGGTTAAGAATCAGTTTGCACAATTCTCTTATTCTCCATATTTCTTTTATTCTTTCAAATATATATATATATATATATTATCCCAATCTGATCTGTCCAGTCAGTTTAAATCAAAAAAATCCCGTCTAGATTCTAGCCTTGAGCAGCTTTAATTATTACAATAAAAAAAAAAAATAGAGAGCCCATTCATGTATATATTGACAAAATGAAGAAAAAAAGCGGGAGAGGAAATGAAGAGATGATATCAGATGGTCAAATTGGGATAGCCCTTGTTGCTGCTTTTATAACAATTCTTTTAGCTTTCAGGTTAGGTAAAGCGCTGTATTAATGATTCGCTCGATTCTTCTTATCTACGAAAGATAATGGCCTGGCCAAATATTGGCCGGGCTAGGGAAAGCGAAGAATCATTTTGAATGGAATGAAGAATAGGATTAGATCCTCACAAATGTTGGTGCTTATCCAGACAAAGGCTATATTCATTCTATATTTCCCATCTCGGAGAGATGGCTGAGTGGACTAAAGCGGCGGATTGCTAATCCGTTGTACAGACTATCTGTACCGAGGGTTCGAATCCCTCTCTCTCCGTTCAGTCACTTGAGATGACTTCTCAAAACTGATAGACTCTGGGTCTTTTTACAGAAAAGACCCATTTTCTGACCTATATACCCTTTTTTCACTATCCTTTACGTCCAGGATTCCGTCCTGGATCGTTCGATAGAAATCCGAAGATAAAGAGAGAAACAAAAAATATCACTACTGTGTAAACGAACAGCTTAAGAGTAAGCATTACGTAATCTCCGGGATCCTTGTTAGAATTACAGCGGAATAGATCATCAATCTTTGTATCATATCTTGGTATTTCAATACCAAGCAATAGTATTCATTTTTTTTTTTTGAATAAAAAAACAATTTTGATCTCCACATACATTATGTGCGGAAATTCATTTGAAATACGTTGTGGAAATTAATTTGAAATACGTTGTATTTGATTTGAATTATCCGGTTTCTCTACAATTCGTGGTATTGGTACACACATGTTTATACATGTATCCCGTAAAAGTGCTAATTCAGTAGCTTGATATAGTTTATCCATATAAGGAATACCAATTTCATGAACGATCATTCCACATCTGATTAAGAATCTTGCTAGAGATACTTCTAGCAGATTATCTCCCATGAAAAAAATAGATTTCCCATGTACCAAATCAAGATAATCCTTTAAAATTTCCCATATCCGTTCCTCCTTTTCTTCTAGACCTTGGGCCTTAACACCAAATACAGAACAAATCTTTTCGATCCAAGCCCGTGTTTCGTCTGGGCCGATAGGAAAAGAAGCTCCAATTAATTCATATTTTTCGCGTCTTATTAAAGTTGTTGCTGTCCGACTCAAAAATGGATTAACACCACAAACATAAACTCCATCACCTAATGATGGAAGATCAGTATATCTTTGAGCAGGTAGCCAACACGATACCTTGATGGACTGGCGTCTTAACTCTAGATTGAGTTGAGAAGCCACATTGGAGGGCAAAGACCCAAAAAGAACTAAGGAGGGATGATTTGTATATTCGGCCAATTCCTCTTTTTTTTAGAAGGAAAAGCAAAGAATTTTTGTAGAATTTCTTTTCATTCACGAACGGGGAATTCCGGTTCTGGACAACGATGGCACGTATTCCCGTCTATTTTTGAAAAGGTCAAGATTTTTTGAATTGTTTGTTCACACAAACAAAGTTGGGGAAACCTGAAATTATTTCAATATTGAACCCTAGACATATAATAGTTCCAAATATCCTTCAAAAAAATAAGGGCATTTGTTTTAGCCTGCTCTGGTCCCCTTACAAAACATTCGTTATTAGGTTAGCCATATAAAACCATGTTTCTAGCAATTTACATGGCATCATCATAAAATGATACAAGTCTTAGATAAGAATATACAACGCACTAGAACGCCCTTGTTGACGATCTTTTACCGGGACAGCATCTAGGGTTCCTCGAACAATGTGATATCTCACACCGGGTAAATCTTTAACCCTTCCTCCTCTTACTAATACTACGGAATGTTCTTGTAAATTATGGTCAATACCAGGTATATAAGCAGTGATTTCATATCTAGAGGTTAATCGTACTCTAGCAACTTTACGTAAGGCAGAGTTTGGTTTTTTGGGGGTGATAGTGGAAAAGTTGACAGATAAGTTACCTTTACTGTCGCTCTACAAAACCGTACATGAGATTTTCACCTCATACGGCTTCTCGTTCGATTCTTTTGAAGTAGGATAAATAGGGTTCTTTTTGTTATTTGAATTCTTATTTTATTCATTATGAGTAACTAGAACTAATTCAGTTACGTTTTGGTGTTCTAAAAAGAAGCACTAATGAATCCTATTTTTTTTTTACAAAAAAAAACTATGCAAAAGCTCGGAATTTATTCTTTTTGCTGTATGCTGTATTAAATACAGCATTTGAAGAAAGAAATAGATAACCTTTTCTTTTGTATAACTTTATATTATCACACGCTAATTTCTTCTTGATATCTGATATATCATTCCTCCAAAACCTATTGGAAATGGGTCCACTTTTTTAGGAAGATGAGTTGAACCAATTACAATTCCAGGAAAATTTTCCTTAAAGAGACGTCGCACCAATATAGAAAGGAAGAACGATCCAAAATTAAGTTCATGAATGTTTGGAATCCATATTATACAAGGAGACATGGCTTTTGCCAATTCGAGGGCAAGCATGAATTGTTGTATTCTTTTCAGCCGCAGATTTTTTTTCAAAATATCCATATCCATATCTATTCTGTCTAATTTGTTTTCGGCAGTATCGTCAAAAAGACTAGGAGCATAAAGCATTGGATCTTCAGCTTTTTCTTCAAATTCATTTTTCAAGTCATCTCCACGGGGCAAGAAATATCTCAGAGATATTCTTACTAATGGAATATAAGAGTCTGCTGCTAGACTTTTGACCAAATAGGATCGTCCAGTGTTCATAGGACCTATCAAGAAAATGCGTTTGGAAAAATAAGAGGAGGATGGTCCTAAGTTGAGTGATAGAGGGTGAGGGTTTACCTGGGAAGAGCTAAGACTCCCCCAGCAATCTTTTTGTAAAGAGGTAATCTTATTACAAAAAGCAAGGAAGACCGATCTTTCTGCTGAACCAAATTTATCAAACTTGTTTGTATAATTCATTATACCTTCTTGGTAAGTTTCAGCTAAATATCGTAAGTAAATAAGCCCCGGCTGCTCAGTGATATATCCAGCAACAGGGATATTTGGATCATCAGTAACAGGGAAAGTCCTCTTAAAAGAGAAATCCTTAGGATTGGTAATCAACTTCAATTCAAGTGGAGAGAAACTTTTTTCTTTAATTAAAAAATGAGCTAATTCCCTCTCTCGTTGATCTATGCTAGAGTAATTTGTCTCTAGCAATGTTGTGTAAATTGAAAAGAAAAACCAACTACCTTTTTTCAATTCTCTAATACAAGACCATTTTCTTATGAAATAATCGTATATCTCCTGTATAGGTATATTATAATCTTCATAATCCAAAAACCAACCGGAGATGATTCCAGGCATAGGCTCCACAAGTGGTTGGAGCGTGTGGTGCAACTCCTTATAGGAGGAATTATACTTTATCTTGTTCCTCCAGAAGTAATAGTCTTTCGTTAAATTAAACATGTAGAAGGGAAAAGAGAATAAACGAAGAATGAAATACCCAACGACGAAAGAAACAAGAAAAAGGACCAAAGATTCTTCATTTTTTATTAGTCCATTTCTTACATATACCATAAACCTTTCCATCATTTTCAACCTTTCCATCATTTTCATTTCCTTGAATTCTTTGAATGTGAATTCCCGAAATGCAGGAATAAATGTTATTTCTTTGAATAACGTAAATGGGATTTTCCTACCTCGATTCCTTATTTCGATTTCGATCTCCATCATTTCGAGTTCTTGTTCTTGATTTGCCTTTTCTTTCTTAAATGACTCAACCCATGACAAAACTAAGAAATACCAGTTCCTCCATTTTTTTTTGGAACCGGAAAAATAATGGTAAATTTTGGAAACATGCTTGGAAGCATAATGGGAAAAAAATTCGGAAACATTATAAAAAACATAATTGGAAAAATTGAAGACATAATAAGAAACATAACCGGAAATTTTGGAAACGTAATAGGAAACATAATTGAAAACATAATTGAAAAATTTTTCCAAGTTTGTTCTCAATTTCCATTCTAGAAGTGCCAATAATTTCTGGGGAAGTGCCCACAAAATATTCAATACATCCAATATATGAGTAATAAACTTATTCTTATATTCAAAAAGGTCCAAAATAGATGCAAATTGATCCCTGCTATTTATCAATATTTGCAAAAAAGGATATAAAAATATATCCTCAAGATATTTCCACCATGCAGAAGTAAAAACGCACAACCTATATGTTTGAAACAAATCCCATTTGGAGGAATTTATTTGAAATTGAAAGACTCTAGAGAAAATTTCTTTATCTTTATTCAAAAGGCTACTTTTCTTAATTTCCATATAAGTATCTAAAAGTATATCCTCAAAACATTTCCACCATGGAGAAGTAAAATCTGTGGCTTTGTTTTCAATTATGTTTTTTGAACTTTTTGTTGAACTATATTTTTTTACAGACTTCTTATTCATTTCCATGAATAAGGTTTCAAAAATAAATCGTAAATCATCTTGATAAGAGATTCATTAACAATTGGTCCTGGAGACTTTTTGCAATAATTCCTTCCTGTTGGCGGGTTTTTTCCTATGTCTCGTCTGGAAAGAGGAGAACTCAATGATCATTCGTTCACCGGAACCAGAAGTAAAGATCGTGGTGGAGAGGGATCCCATCAAAACCTCTTTTGAAAAATGGGCCAAACCTGGGCATTTCTCAAAGACACTAAGGGACCTAATACTACCACTTGGATCTGGAACCTACATGCTGATGCTCACGATTTTGATAGCCACACTGATTATTTGGAAGAGATCTCTCGCAAAGTATTTAGAGCTCATTTTTGTCAACTAGCCATCATCTTTATTTGGCTAAGTGGGATGTACTTTCACGGCGCTCGTTTCTCTAATTATGAAGAAAAACATTTTGAATCATTGAATAGAACGATTTGTAAATAGTCAGATGGTGAAAGAACCATAAAAGATTCACCTCTTTTGTTCTGATTAGATAATGAATGAATGTAATTTATTTTTATCGTTGGAAGAAAAAGGATTAGTGCAGTCTAATCTGTTATTAAACAGAAATTTGGAACTTAATTTGGAACTTGTTATATTTTCTTTTTTTTCCATGATAAAAAAGGGGTATCTCATCAAGCTAATTTGAATCATATTTATAACCATTTTCTTTGTTCTTACTGAAATAAGAGAAGCATAAGCCTCTTTTATTTTTGGGCTGGGTCCTGCAGCTAATTGATTTTCAAGAGAATTCCATTTTTCACTAATTGAATTCTCCCTGATGATCTCCCCATATTTGATCGTTCCTGAACTGTCAATTATGTATTGAGGGTCATTCAAAATAGCAAAAATGTTATTTCTATGTAGAATACCTTTTATGGGTATTCTAAGAATCAAATTAGGGCAAGAGATCCTTCGCTTTTCCCATTCTTTATCACACCGCAACGGGGTGATGAATCGATTTGTTTCCTTTTTTCGTGTGATTTTGGTCGTTTTCTGGGTTCCTGTGATTTTGGGATTTTCAGAAAGAACGGTGGGATAAATAGAGTCTCGACGTTTGTTGGATACGGTCCGATCAGCTTGGGGATAATACTTGTAGCGCAAAGAAATTCTCCTGGACAATATGGCATGAAAGGCTAAGATGGCAGAACAACCACGAGTTGCTTTCGATGAGGTGATTGCAGTGGATATTATATACAATGATAGGGTACAGACACCTGGCAAACAATGACATCGGAGAAAGTTTACGAGCTCCGTGACATGGCAGCTATGACGGATTTACAATACCAAGCTGGCAGACAAAAATACGGTGCCATTACAAGAGATAATCAGTAGGGGTAGAATAGTCCACGATACGTCGAGATTATTAGAGATGACTTGGAGCTGTCGAATCGGTTAGAATGGACCCACAGGTGCATGGAAGAAATTGGTTGGAGGAATAGCAGCAGCACAGGTGTAGAAGTGTAGCAATGGTCAGTTGAAGTACAGACGACTTCAACGTGGACATAAGACTTCGACGTGGACATCCACAACATGGTGTTGTATAAGCAGTTGAAACCTAGTATGATGGGGGATCGACCTAGCATTTGAATCGGCGAAAGGAGACAATATGCAACGTAGCAGGATTATTACGAGGTGGATTTCAAACAGTGATATACAGGCATAGGTAACGAACGAAGCCGAAGCCAAATTTTTGAGATAGCGTGTTGGAGGAGTAGCATTATCATTCGACAATGACGAGAATGCATTAATGGTGGTTCGAAACCAACACATGTTGAAACGATTTCATCCAAGTGGTAGGGTATGTAAATGGTGGACTGAATTAGACAACAACAACCAAGGCTAGCGGCAAATAGAATGGTGTTTCTCTCATGTGTACCCCTTACTATCTCCTAGCGTAAGAATTTATCAGCAGCAAATGTGATTATTAATAGAGGGCGATATAGATGGTGAAGACTCAGACGACGAGTGATGCATCATGGGTGAGTCAAAACCGGCGATGATATGGATTATTACCCCGTTTGTGCTGAGATTTATGGTTTCGACAGCGGCTAGTTCAAAATATGAACGTAGACGAGCGACAAGCATGACGTGGATGTTACCGGGAAACCAACAGCGAGTTTGAATAGTATATTGGTTTGAAAACTGCTAGCATGTATACAATGATAGGAGCCTATCGGATATACGAGATTTACCGGGTGCAACACATTCGACATGCAAATGCAGTATGAGCCAGATGAACTATGAATGTTACAACCGAGGGCATTTGAAGTTGGTAAAAGAATTAGGTAAATCGCTGCACAGAGAGGCGAACATTCGAACGATATTATTAGAATGTGGACATTTCACTTATCCAACGTAAAGTTTGGACATTATAGATCAAAGCATTGGTCAGTGGGAAATAAAGAGGAATACCCACGTGGAGCCTTAGTGGAAGATGTTCCCCAAATGTATTAAGAGCCTAGGGCTTAGCTTAAGATTCAATATGATTTTTAAGACCTTTTAATGATAAAATAAAGGATCATAAGAAGAAATAGAGGAAACGGTAAGCTTGTAGGCCCATGAAAAACATAATGCATAGGTTGTACATTATTTGAATCTATCCATTTTAGATAAAAAGTATTATGTGGCAAAGACGTGATGGATTTAAGAGAACGCGTCAAATTTCAAAGCGTTACCCAATAAAACAAGAAAATGTGTGGAAAGGTAAAACGAATAGCTAGCCAAAGATTTTGAAAACCAAACAGTCACAGAGCCAAGTAGTGGAAACAAACCGAAAAGGAAAAGAGATAATGAATAGTTTTTCACCATTTTAAATACTTCATTAAAATAGAAAATGGGGCTGGACCTTTGGAAGGCCAAATGCTTTCAGAATATAACAAGAGATTTTTTTAATGCAAATGCCCTTTTCAAAAATTTAAGGCTTTGTTAGCAAGAAAGAATGAGATGATTTCTGCATGCTCAAATTTAATTGTTTATCTTTCCCCTTTCAGATTTTGGACTTGTAGATGAAGTTTATGCAATTGTTTTTTGGTTACTTTATGTGAATGTTGGAATCTGAAAATTTATTTTTGAACCCTAGGAGCTAGCACTTAGTTTATTTTGGTTGTGCAAATTGTAGGTCGAATAAGCTAGGTTGTATGTATGCACTTCTCCCATATTCGGTTTTGCAGGATGGGATGCTATCAAACTGATGGGGCTTTACATTTCTGTATTTTCAGCATTTAGTTTGTTGCAGATTTTTATTTTTTAGTTTTTAAACTTTTATTTTCAGAATTTTTTTAATTTTCAGGCATTAAAATAAACATTAAAAAATTTCAAAATTTAAAAATAATTGCATGGCTGCCTAGAATGATCATCAATCTTCAATATGCAACAGATTCGGGCTCATTCTGATGTCATTTCTATTTTATATTAATTTTTGAAAACTGTTGTTTTTCAAGGGTTTTATAATTTCGGAAATTCATTTTTTTTTTAGTTTTGGAGGCAAATCAGATTTCTAAATTCTGCATGTTCATTCATAAGCCTATGATGACATTTCCTTCATGAAAATTTCAATTTCATTGAAGGGGTTATGTTTTATGGCATTTTACAAATTACCATTTTAGAGCAATAAATGCACATTTTCTTCATGAAAATTTTGATTTCATTGAAGGGGGATAATTTTATATGTCATATTAAAAGGCTGTTTTAAAACATTAAATTATTTTTCTTTATGAAAATTATTTCATAAAAGAGGGATAATTAAATGACATTTTAAAGTCCTTACTTCAAGGCAATGAATTAGCATCTCTTTGTGAAAATTAATTTCACCAAGGAGGGATAGTTTATTAATCACACCAAAAGCTATCTTTATCTTTATGATAAGAAGCTATATTTAAGGAGCCTATTCATCATTTCGAATTTACAATTCATAGATAGATTTTAATCTTTACTTTCATGTTTAAAGTAGGATTTAATGCAAGGTAAAACTTGATTAAAATCCACTTAAAAAAGAGAAGATAAAATCTACCTAGCTTATTCGACCTACTATGATAAGTTCAAATATATAGGCAGAACATCTGGAAGCCCTAGGAAACCAGCTGTATATTCAAAAGGTTGCAGCGTTAGCCAAAATTGAATATAAGCTCAAACAAACAAAATTATTCTAAACAAAACATAAAAATCTGTCTTTCCAAGGGATTCGTCTGAGATTTTTACATAGCATGTCCATCACTAATTTTCCATTAGTAAATCGTCCCATTGTTACACAAAGTGGGTGCCCAAGAAAATGGTACGGTGCATTTTACTTGGAGAAGAAAGATATTTGAACACCGTCACACCTTCAGGGGAAAATCTTACTGATGAGAAAGTTTCAACCAACAACTAGTTGTTGGCAAAATGAACCATCTGGTGATTCCAAAGCAACACACAGAGTAATATGATCTTCATATTGGGAGATATTGAGAATCTTGCACTGCCATGAAAGAAAAAATTTATCTCTTGCCTATATGACGCGTAATGATACGACTAAGGTATTATGGTTGGATTGCATTTTAAAAGTGAAAAGACATGTAGTGTGGTACGACCATGCACTATTTTATTTCTTCAGTAACTCTACCAGCCTTCAGGAAGATTGTTACGCAAGAGCAATCGCAGGGCGATAAGGTTTTTATACTGAAAAAAGTTGTGAGCAAATAGAATGATTATAAGCCAATGACTTGCTGGCTTTTTCATATTTTTGAATATCTACCTTCCTCTCATGGGATTTTCACTGCTAAATGAAGTGTCTATAACATGCTTCAGAGAGGGTCCTGTGTACCATAAAATTGGCCAAATATTGTTAGGGATGCAATAATTAATTTGATTGATAGATAAAGAATTACCTTCAGTTTACCAAACTTGGCTATGAGGGGGAGAGCTCGATTATATTGCAAGGATGCATGCCTTATTTTATGAAAAACATGAGGATTTGGAGTGCATGGATCAATGTTTCAAACTCTATGTTACTGTTGAAGGTACAAAATTAGTTGCACATATAGAACAACAAGCAGATGCTGCTGCAAATCCTAGCCTTAAAAAAAATATAATTCTGCTAGTATGAAGTTACAAGAGCTGTTTGGGAGGAAAGTTATAAAATTGTAAAAGAAATGTTGTAATAGGTGGATAAATGTTTTAGGAATTGCTCGTTATTTATCAAGGCCTTGTGAGAAGAAATTGGGTCGCTTTGCAACGTTGAAATTGTAGGTTGTTGAAATCATGTGGTACTCGTGTGAGTGGAAAAAAAAATTGTGATATAGTCGTGGGTGATCATTTGTCTATCTTAATGGTGTCAAGTGCCTAAACCTCACCCATGTTTTTCCAGTTGGTATTATAGAGTGTGAGTAATAATCTCATGGTGATCCCAGTAAGCCTCAATCTTGGTCTTGATAAAGACTATGTCAAGCAAGTAATTGTAGGAGGGAAAGGGAGTGAAGAGAAGTCATTATTGGATATCCCATCTTTGCACATTATTACTACATCATGGATTCTAGTGGGTTGGTGGGCGATGAAGTCCTCTACCCTGATTTGCAGTTGCGTTAGATTCTACGATGGTGGTGGTAAGCGTTTCGATCCCACCAATCACCTTCAGGTGATGGAGATTAGTCTCGTGGATTTTAATTGTGCTACGGAATGTGTGGCCTATGATGGAAATTTCTCTTTTCATATTAGGACTGGCTGGAACATTTATGCGTACCAACATTGAGGGAACATCGCGTATGCACCACATGTGGATGAATTGGATATGGTAAGCCCATGGTCACATGATATCCCAATCATGGAGTTTTCTATCTTGTAAAAACATTTACCGGTAATAACATTAGGCGAGTGATGTTGTTATTTTATTTTCATCAAGGAGTGTGGTCACATGGATGCTTAAAGGTTGAGCTCGTAGTTTGAGAAGAGCTAGTTGTATAAGATGAGCCTCAAGAAACTATGGGATAAAATCTACTTTGTTCAGCGGGATGATGTCTGCAATCTGATTGTTAATTTTGATGATTGTTGTCAACACCGACGATCAATTGGAAGCCATAAGCAATGACAAATATAAAAATACACACGACACTGCATTATTTTGACCAAGAATGGCAATAATTTGTCACTGATGTCGTTCTATAATCCATCATAGATTGTAATGTGTATCCTACGCTGAAGCTTACCAATGAAACCAGTGCTGACAGTGATGAACTGTTCATTTATCAAAGGTATTTATATGGTGACTATATGTGTGTTTACATGACACAAAAATATGAAGATACGAAGCCACAATTCAAAGCTATGAGATCGTTGAACGAGCAAATATCATGTTAAGTGCGAAGAGAGTTGGTTGCTAAAATAAACAATGTTCCTCTTGCATAGACAAAATCTTTTTCTACAATCATGATTCTTCCCTATTTTCATATTCTTGCTATTCTTGTCTTTTGTACGTTCCCTTGTATTATTTATTTTGAGCCTCGGATGAGGTACAGATAAGCGTACCTAAGCTTATCTATCGCTGGTATAATTTATATTGTAGGATTTACCCATCACATGTCTATGTATGACGTATATAATGTATTCAAGATATGTAGAAGAATCTGGTTGTGGAATCAGGCGGTGGATAGTTGCCACTAAAAATAAAAATAATAATATTTACCTTTTGATCTTATTCCCTTAGGCCTTGTGGCTCAAAAATGAGGTGAATATCATGGTCAATGTAGTTGTTGAACTGGTCCTCAGATGCCTTGCAAGTGAGAGGGATATTAGACCAGATATGAGGGAAGTTGCATCTCGTATTGATGAAATCAAATGATTGCAAGAAAATTTTCTTATGAAAAGCATAAATTATTAAGCAAAGGATTCTCCAAACTCAATAGTTTCGCATCATCAATTACTCTATCTTTTGTAGCGGAATCATGGCTAGGAATAGATTTTGACAATAGTAGTACGAGTAACTCTTGGGAGTGTGCCTAATTTGGATTTGAAGCATCCCGAAGGAGGAACAACTACAAAATCAAATTGAAGTACGATAATAAACCCAAAAAATTACGGTATGAGTTGGACCTTTTATCTCGAAGAAATCAAATCGAAGTACCAGTGAATTTATGAAAAACCCTCATGAGAAAAAATCAAAACTGGTCAATGAAGATTAATGAAAGTAGTTCTTCCTTACCGCAAGAATCTTGATCCTTCATATTCATCACAACTCCTTTTATTCCTCCGTTCCATACTCTCAGGTAGTTGGATACCTTGTGTATACTGATAATAGTGGCTCATTAAGCTTTTGGCAAGGTGTGTGGATGGATGGAAAAGGATATCCAAGTACATGCTCTTGAATTCATAATGGGGCCTTCCAAAAGAAGATGTTCCAAGGGCAACGAAATTTTTTTTCCAGTCTTCCCAACTTTGAGGACAAAGTTTTTTCCAGGAGGGGTGGCATGTGGCATGTTAGGATCCCACATAGGGTTAGGGTTAGGGTAGATATAAAAATGTATTCGAGCACTCTTTGTAAATCATCCATGATGAAGCAATAATATATTTATTTAATTCAAGGGGAGCCCCCTATAAGGGCAAGTGAATCATGTTTTTATTAATTAATTAATTAAATTTATTATTAGAACCTTAAGGGTTCTAACATTATCTAGTGTAGGTCTTCTTGGGATCTTCCTGGTGCTTGTTGCATTTATAGGACCTTTATGGGATCTTGGGGCCTCCTAGGAAGTATTTTCCCATATCTATACGTGAATTTTGCTACCTGATTGAAATGTCTTGGAGATCCTTTCCTCAATTCCATTGGTGTTGGTTGGCTTCTTGCTAGCTCAATTTGGGAGATGGTGTTGTGAAGCTTTTCCCTATAGATTTTTTGATATTTTGGGTGGGACCTTAAGCTTCATAATTGTTTTTAGTGGTGGATTCCTCCTATATTCTTCTAAACTAGGCTTTTGGAAGGGGGTTTGGCATCATGATTGCCTGATGTGCTAGTGGCCCAAGGTTTTCTCTTTCTATATTTTCTTGGTCTTACAAAAGGACCTCATTTTTAACATCCATATATGGGAGGCTCTCTCGACTGCTTCTTGGTTGGGATTTTAGTGGTGGGTTCAGGGTCTTTGATGCAGGAGCATCCATCAGCACCTGATGCAGAAGCATCCAGTGGCAGGAGGGCCACTGCTAAAAAGTTGGCTAAGGAGGAAAGACATCGCGATTTCAAGACATGTCATGAAATCGCGACAACAGAAGAAAAGAGTAGGCAAGGAGAAGAAACTGTCACGATATCGTGACAGGAAATGTGTCGCGATATCGCGACACTAGTGGAGAGCGGAAGTCAGCAGGGAGAAACCATCGCGATATCGCGACGGTGAATGTGTCGCGATATCATGACACAAAACGGCGAAGAAAGCCAACGGGGAAAACTGTCGCGATATCGCGATAGGTTCCAGAAGAGAGGCAAGGATGCCAAGGATGTTGTGATTTTGTGACATGTCGCAATTTCATGACCCAGACAGGAAAGAGGAGGCTGCAAGCCAAGATGTCACGATTTCGTGACATGTCGCGGTTTCGTGACCTGCAGGCAGGATGAAGGGCGAAAGAGGATGATGTCATGATTTCACAACATGTCACAGTTTTGTGACCCGTAGAAGAGAGAGATGGCGCAGAGGAGAAGATGTCGCGATTTCGTAACATGTCGCAGTTTCACGACCCGCCAAGGAGCGAGAAAGCCAGGAGAAATGGATGTCGCGATTTCGTGACAGGTCGCAGTTTCACGACCAGAAGGCGAAGAAGGAGCCAAGGAAGAAAGATGTCGTGATTTCATGACATGTCGCATTTTCGCGACTATAGGGCAAGCAAAGAAGCCAAGGGAGGAAGATGTCACGATTTCGCGACATGTCGCATTTTCGTGACCAGAAGGCAAAGAAGAAGCCAAGGAAGAAAGATGTCGCGATTTCGTGACATGTCGCATTTTCGCGACCAGAGGGCAAGCGAAGGAGCCAAGGAAGAAAGATGTCACAATTTTGTGACATGTCGCATTTTCGTGACCAGAAGGCGAAGAAGAAGCCAAAGGAGGAAGATGTCACGATTTCATGACATGTCGTATTTTTGCGACCAAGAGGCGAAGAAGGAGCCAGCGGAGGAAGATGTCGCGATTTCGTGACATGTCACATTTTCACGACCCGAAGAAGCGAGAGGAAGCAGAGAGGAGAATATGTCACGATTTCGTGACATGTCGCATTTTCGTGACCCGAAGGAGAGAAAGGAGGCAAGGAAGAAAAATGTCCCGATATCGCGACATGTCGCAATATCGCGATCGAAAGAGAGGAGGCGCAGGAGAGCAAAAATGTCACGATATCGTGACATGTCGGGTTTTCGTGACCCAAAGAGGAGAGAGAAGGCGATGGAGCAGGAATGTCACGAAATCATGACATGTCGCATTTTTGCGACCAAAAGAGAAGAGGAAGAGGAAGAGGAAGAAGATGTCATGAAATCATGACATGCTACATCTTCAGGGACCATTACGGGGTGAGGTCAGTGAGCGACACGTGGCAGCACTAGACATGCACGTGGCATCAAGATGCAGTAGAAGCAGACGAAGACCAAGAGTCGGGACGTTTCGAAAGCCAGAACGACGAAGAGGCATGGGAGATGAAACGAAGCATCAGATGGAAGATGATGAGTCATGCAAAAGTATAAAAGGGCAATCAGAGGCATGCACAAGGGGTTGGAAAATAGTCGAAGAACCTGCAGTTGTAGAGTTGCACAGTCGTGATTCAGAGTCGAAGGCAGAGGGCCACTCGGATCGGCTAGAGTGCATTTTTCCACCCAGAGTTGTTGTAATTCTTCCTAGGAACGTAGGCAGATCATCGAACGTGAGGCAGCTTGCATGAGGGAGAGAACTATGCCTGCGGGCTAGTTGCATCAGATTACAACAGAAAAGAAACTGTAAGCCTACGGGCTATAAACTGTAAAATTTAAAGATGAAGTTAAAGACAAAAATTTGAAATTTACTGTGCAATTATTTTGTTCCCCATCAAGTGGTATCAAAGCTAGAATATTCTGAGCGTGCAACAGTGCACCAGGATCTGTGAGAGGAGGGAGCAGAATGCCTCCACCAAGAAAATATGGCGGTGGAAGAAATGTGGTGCAGGATGAAGATTTCAGAGCGTTGCAAAGGCAAGTGCAAGCCCTACAAGAGGAGCTGCTCAGAATAGATTTGCTGAGGCAAGTGAAAGCCCTGCGGGAGAAACTACGTAGAAGACGTGAGGAAAAATAGAAAAGAAGATAATATCACCTCTCCCCCAACCTCGGGTGTCTGATGCAAGAGCATCCATCAACACCTGATGCAGAAGCATCTAGTGGCAGGAGGGCCACTGCTAAAAATTTGGCTAAGGAGGAAAGACGTCGCGATTTCGTGACATGTCACGAAATCATGACAAAAAAAAGAAAAGAGTAGGCAAGGAGAAGAAACTGTCACGATATCGTGACAGGAAATGTGTCGCGATATCGCGACACTAGTGGAGAGCGGAATTCAGTAGGGAGAAACCGTCGCGATATCGCGACGACGAATGTGTCACGATATCGCGACACAAAATGGCGAAGAAAGCCAGAGGGGAAAACTGTCATGATATCGCGATAGGTTCCAGAAGAGAGGCAAGGATGCCAAGGATGTCACAATTTCATGACCCAGACAGGAAAGAGGAGGCTACAAGCCAAGATGTTGCGATTTCGTGACATGTCACAGTTTCGCGACCTGTAGGCAGGATGAAGGGCGAAAGAGGATGATGTCGCAATTTCGTGACATGTCATAGTTTCATGACTTGCAGAAGAGAGAGATGGCGCAGAGGAGAAGATGTCACGATTTCATGACATGTCACAGTTTTGCGACCTGCCAAGGAGCGAGAAAGCCAGGAGAAAGGGATGTCACGATTTCGTGACAGGTCGCAGTTTCATGACCAGAAGGCGACGAAAGAGCCAAGGAAGAAAGATGTCACGATTTCATGACATGTCACATTTTCACGACCAGAGGGCAAGCGAAGAAGCTAAGGGAGGAAGATGTTGCGATTTCACGACATGTCACATTTTTGCGACCAGAAGGCGAAGAAGAAGCCAAGGAAGAAAGATGTCGCAATTTCGCGACATGTCGCATTTTCGCGACCAGAGGGCAAGCGAAGGAGCCAAGGAAGAAAGATGTCCCGATTTCATGATATGTCGCATTTTCGCGACCAGAAGGCGAAGAAGAAGCCAAAGGAGGAAGATGTCATGATTTCACAACATGTCGTATTTTCGCGACCAGGAGGCGAAGAAGGAGCCAACGGAGGAAGATGTTGCAATTTCATGACATGTCGCATTTTCACGACCCGAAGAAGCGAGAGGAAGCAGAGAGGAGAAGATGTCACGATTTCGTGACATGTCGCATTTTCGTGACCCAAAGGAGAGAAAGGAGGCGAGGAAGAAAAATGTCGCGATATCGTGACATGTCACGATATCGCGATCGAAAGAGAGAAGGAGGCGCAGGAGAGCAGAAATGTCACGATATCACGACATGTCAGGTTTTCGTGACTCGAAGAGGACAGAGAAGGCGATGGAGCAGGAATGTCATGAAATCATGACATGTCGCGTTTTCGTGACCAGAAGAGAAGAGGAAGAGGAAGAGGAAGAGGAAGAAGATGTCTCGAAATCGTGACATGCTGCATCTTCAGGGACCGTTATGGGGTGAGGTCAGTGAGCGACACGTGGAAATGCTGGACATGCACATGGCATCAAGATGCAGTAGAAGCAGACGAAGACCAAGAGTCGAGACGTTTCGAAAGCCCGAACGACGAAGAGGCATGGGAGATGAAACGAAGCGTCAGATGGAAGACGATGAGTCACGTGAAAGTATAAAAGGGCAATCATAGGCATGCACGAGGGGTTGGAAAATAGTCAAAGAACCTGCAGTTACAGAGTTGCACAGTCGTGATTCAGAGTCAAATGCAGAGGGCCACTCAGATCGGCTAGAGTGCATTTTTCCACCCAGAATTATCGTAATTCTTCCTGGGAATGCAGGCAGATCACCGAATGTGAGGTAGCTTGCATGAGGGAGATAACTATGCCTGCGGGCTAGTTGTGTCAGATTACAACAGAAAAGAAACTGTAAGCCTACGGGCTGTAAACTATAAAATTTAAAGATGAAGTTAAAGACAAAAATTTAAAATTTATTGTGCAATTATTTTGTTCCCCATCAGTCTTCTACTTTGTCTTCAAAATATCCAGTGCTTGTCTACTTCAAGGTTTTTTTGGTGAATCCTCTCTCTGTAATTGCTTTTGATCCCTAGGGATAGGGCCTTGTGCTTTCTCGTTTAGATGCGGTAGTAGGCTTTTTATGATTACCTCCTAGATAGACTATTGGTGATGTTGGACATTGATCTATTGATGGTGAGTGTTTAATGGACCCTTTCTATAGTTTCTTTCTAGTCTTCGAGGGAGAGACCTTGTGCGTTCTCACTTTCTGCAGAAGTTGGGTTCCTAAAAGCAATCCCTGTGTTAGATTCTGCTTCTAATTTTGAGGTGTTATGGTGTTATCTCCTATGGATCTTCCTAACTCAAACTATGCATTTTGTGTCTATTTTAGTGAGATATCATGGCCTGGAGAGATCTCCTCGTGCTGCTAATCCATATTCTAGGCCTATGAAATATCCCTATGTAGGATTCCCTTTGTTCGTGTTGCTTCTCCTTGGTGTATAATCTGATCTAGTTTTTGAGCAAGAAATTGGTTTTAATATTGAATCCTTTACACTGTTTCAGATGGGGCCAGGGGGTTCCTTGTTCTTATTCTTGGTACCATTTTTTTTTTCTTGCTGGTTTTTCCTGTTCAGGTTGGAGACCTTTTTAAAATTTTAGGTTTCATTTGTTGATGGTCCTGTAGAGATTCTCCTTGTCTTAGTTGTTCCTGGTTTATATCCTAAAGATTATCTCCAAGAGATTATCTCTTTTGTTGTGTCATATTTTTAAAAGGCTCAAGTTTCCTTTCAAAACCCTCCCTTTCAACCAATAAAAAAAAAACCAATTTTGCACAATTGGTTAGGCCAGTCACTAAAATGTTTAAAAGGGATGCAATCCTAGTGTGGACCAAAGAAGGTAAAAAAGTTTTCTAAGACATCAAATATGCCATTACCAAAGCCCCAATCCTCATCAATCCTTATTTATTAATGAAATTTAGGCTCTATGTGTTTGGGATGGATGAAAGCATTATCATAGTATTGACTCATAAAAATGATAAGAATGAATAACATTTCATCTCCTTTATAAGTTAGGTCCTTCACAACTACAAAGAAGAGTACACATTTATTGGACAAAAAATATTTGGCATCATGAAAGCCCTAAGAAAATTTGGGTATTACATGTAATGATAAAAACCACCATATTCATAGTCCACCACAGTTTTTGATTTACTATGTTACATTGTGAACTAGAAGAAAAGAGGATAGGATGGATAAACAAAATCTTAGTGACATAGAAATAAAGCCTACTAATATTAGATGAGGAATAAATATATGTGAAAACCTTATGATGTCTACTCTTAAAGATCAAATTTCCCTATTAGAAGTGTAGACACTAAAATCTGGTCAATCCGATTATGCTACCATAAGCAATGGCTAAATGACACACCAAGGCCCCTAGGGCAGCCCTCAGGAGGTATACAATGGTCCTAACCACTCAGTGCAAGGTTTTGGAAGGTTCTAGGCCACTTTTGGGACCTTTTGAACACCCTGTTTCTATTCGTCCCACCCTGGGATGAATACAGATTCTATTCGTCCCACCCTGGAGTGAATAGCAACATTCATCCCAGGGTGGGGCGAATAGCAGGTTTGACCAGCAAAAAGTCAAATCTGGGCCAATGGCACCCAGTAACGGTTATATTCCTGCCTATTATTGCCCACAAGTCAGGGCACACAACATCTTATGACATGCTCCAATGAATGAGGCCAATTTGGGAGATTCTCTTCCCCCTCCAATGCATGTCACCCTGGTGGCCAAGTGGCGCCTCTTGCCTCGCATGCCCTCGCATGCCCTTTGACCCATGAAGCCTCCTTGGGCTATAAAGTGGATGCATTTTCCACAAAAAATAGAGAGGAGTTTTAGGTTTATGCAATGGAGTGCTGCTAATATTTCACCTCCACCCTTTTGTGCCCATTTTTCCCTCGAAATCTCTACCTAGCGAAGGAGGTTCGCGAGTGAACTAGGAGGCGCAATTTGTCACATAACCGAACCATATGAGTGAATTACCTCACCAAATTTGATGAAAATACATCCCATAGTGTTTTTCATCAATCCTCAATGGAATTGGTGGCAAAATTTAGGCAAAAATGGTGGGCGTCCCACCCCCGGGTGCCCCCCAATTTGTGATAGTCCTATTCGTCCCACCCTATGATGAATAGAAATATGTGCATAATTTTATTACTATTTTTTATTGGTTATTTTCTACATGTTATTATTATGCTGCAGTTCAAATTTTAGGTCATTCTGAGCTATATTGGCCGAGATATTGCAATTTTAGTGTTTTGTAGGGTCTCATGCAGGTCTCCGACGGTCATCTGAGGAAACACCTAAAATGTTACTGATTTTGCAAATATGATCAAATGGGTTTTCTTAAAATATCATTTTATGTATTCTTTCCAATTTTCATGTGTTTTGGATATGTGTAGGGCCAAAAATTGTTTGCTTTGTGTTTTGTAGGTTGCGCACGGTCATTGCAATTACGAGGCACCATCGGACTCAATATTGGCATAATTTCTAGTGATATCTTCCCAAAATATTCTTTTTACATCCCTCTATAATTTCAAGTCATTTGGAGTTGATTTGATGCTTATTCTCACTATTAGCTATTTGGCCCCTGTGGGGATTGCATGTTTCTCATCACATGCACTTGCTATTTGACATTTTTTGTTTCCTTGTGTGTAGGTGCAGGTTATACAGTACATTGGGGATCAAAATTGGACCTCAAATAATCAAATATACAAGTGGCGGCAACCTTGGCCCACCCACTTCGATTGTGGGTACGAGGAAAGACATTGGATGTGCACCCGAGTTACTTGAAGGATTTTGATCCTTGGGCACCCGATTTGTAAACATTTGTATCATCCATTTTGAGCCCTCAAAGGGGAAATTTTGTAACCTAGATTTGATCTATCTAATTAATAAGAAGTCAATTTACTTTGCATTATTTCTTGTTATTTGCTATCTTTTCCATCTTACTTGCATGCTTCCGTTTGATGCTCATAAGCAATAGGACATAGATACACATATTTTTTATTATCATTTGGTGCACCATTTTTCCCTACTTCAGTGGTGATCATGGTGGGACCTAGTCCCTTTTGCTTTAGGTGAATTTTGGAACTCATTCTTCATCTTTTTATGTTGTAGGTGCTATTCGTTCTGGGCTGAAACGAACCCTGACCTGCTATTCGTGCCACCCTGGGATGAACGCGAGTTCATCCCACCCTAGGATGAATACATACCTGCTATTCATCCCACCCTAGAGTGAATAGAAACCAGAGGGTTTTCAGAGCAGAATTCTAGAAATAGCAAGTTTTGGTAGTGATGAGGTAGGCATCTGAACCTTCTGTCTCTGTTTTTATTTTTAGAAACTATTTTTATTTGGTTTTTCTCGCATATTTTGCTTGTTTAGAAAGGTTAGAAGTTAGTTTCCTTTTCTTAAACACAAAATAACAAAAACATATAAAAGGAGAAAAATCAAAAGAAATTTAAAGTAGAAATGCATCTCTTTGGATTGCTTGCTTGTAGCCTACCCAATGGGTAGGCTAGCATTTAGGGTTCTTTTGCATTTCTAGATACACTTGTGAGTTATTTTTACACTAAATTTCTGAAAGTAAAATACACCTTTTGCATGCATCTAGTGAATGATCATCGAATGCTTCTTGGTTTACTTTCTTTGGATTAAAAAGAACCACACACACCACGATCCACTTAAATGCTAGTGAGGTGGATTTCATCACCACCCACTAGTAGAGTTCAATGAGGTGGCTTTCATCTCCACCCATTGTCTCAAATCCCATGAACCTTGTTCTTTGCCAAGGCTAGTTCCAAGATCCATCATAGCCCATGGGTTATAGCATGTATCTCTCTTCGGAGAGGTATATCGTAGACTATGGGTGAACTGGGTGAGGAACTGGTAGGACCTGTGCTCCCTGGCCATGTGTGGACTTCATCACCACACATTATAGGTGGGATAACATGACCTGGAGTTCATAGCTAGGTTGTCGAGCTATGAGTATATAGGTGAAATCCAATTTAACACAAGATTATCATTCAACAATATTTCAAACACGTGACACAAGGTCATTCTTTACAAACAACACATCTGAAACACACAAAATAGTTTAGAGATTCACACTTAAAACTTAAAAGAGATAATCATCTGTCTTATTGAGTGTTTCCTTTTCTGTTTGTTGTTTCATTAAAAATTTGTAAAGGAGATAATCATCTAGGGTTTGGTAGAGAGCTATGATGGTGTGCACCCATAGCCAAGCCCAATCATGGGTGGAAGCTATGGAGAGTGGACTAGGAGACATGAGTCATCTCCGCTATAGCCCTAGGGATCTGGTCATACCTCCCTGGTGAGCTTCTACTCACCCTAGCCCCAAGATAGTGGGGCATGAGCCACACCTATGAGGGAGCCCTATGCGGGACACCCCTAGGGATGATGGAATTTACTTGGGAGAGTGTTCCCGGTACTTAGACACATCACACGCCTTCTTGAATGAAAGGCAACAACATGCTGAGGTGCTAGTAGATAGAGCGGTGCCATGCATTCATGTACCTATTAGGGCTGACACACCTATTCATAGGCCTAGGCATGACTTCACACACTGGGTAGAGCAGGTCGGTATGACCTTGCCTATGCATCACCTTGATAGGGTACAACAGATTAGGTAGACTGACGGGTATGATACTCATCGCTCAGAGTGAGCTAACTCCACCCTGCCCTTCCTCGTCCAGGAAGGAAGGCATGAGGAAATCCCAGATTTTCCTCAAGAGTAGTATTCTATGCATGCACGATGTGCCTCTGCACCCACTGAGTATAATGAGCATATACCCCGACCCGAACCTCAAGTTAACACGGTGACCCTCGATCGAGGGAAGCATGCGATGGATATCATAGATTATCTTGAATGAGGTCGGCCTCAGGGTGAGACTCCTAGGCCTCTTAGGCCCCACACAATGGAACAAATTAATCAAGTAGTTGCAAGATACATGGAATACCAAGCTCAGTTCAAGCAGCTTCGGTGAGACAAAGAGCAACTAGACCACTTGCATCAGCTTGAGAAAGAGAGAATCGAATGGTAGACCAATGAGCTATTCTAGAAGACTCTATGGGAGAGGGTTCCTACCCCTAAGACACATAGGTAGGAAGTCCACCCGAGGCAACCCATGCTCATTCGAGATAGGTCTCCCAGGCCTTATCCAATGTTACCTCTATGACCTCCTAGGCCAGATCGAGATGCACCTCCTAGGCCAAACATAGGGCGCCCACGATGGGCAGATACCCCTCTTTATAGACCGGCTCGAGAGATGCCCTACGGAGCCTACGATGAGCATGAGCTAGAAGTAGAGTACTTGGAGATGCCTTACCAGGGTAGGGGGTGACATGCCACCACCCCATAATAGGTTGGAGGATCCTAGACCTCCATCGTAGGATGTGAACAAGGATGAGGAGATCAAATCCTCAGATCCTTATAAAGAGCTGCTAGAGCGCCTAGAGTCAGTAGAGCACAAGACCTCTGGGTCTGGATCTCAAAAGCCTACTATGTACCAGCTACGTAGTCAACCCATCCATCCTTCGGTTCCTACACCTCCTTATCTAGAGCAATTTAAGTTGCCTCAGTTGGCTACATTTAAAGGAGAGGAAGATGCATAGGAACATGTCACTAGATTCTTGGGCCAATGCTTCGGCATTCATGATGATGATGCTTTGCTTTTGAGGACATTCATGACTACCCTCTCAGGCCCCACCTCGGAGTGGTTTTACCAACTCCCTAAGCATAGCATCCACACTTTGGACCAACTTGCAGATGCATTCCTAGAATGCTTCACCTTCAATACCAAGAGGAAGGTGACGTTGGCTGACTTAGCTAGGTTGAAATAGTATGATGATGAGTCAATAACAAACTATGACAATAGATGGTGAACCTTGCTCACCAAGCTACCTTATCTCCTCCCCATGTCGGAGTTGACTCAAATGTTCTCCAAGAGCTACCTAAATCCAATCTCCTTGTTGTTGTAGCTGCAATAGTATTCGACTCTTGAAGATGCCCTAGCATAGGCTAGGACCATCGAAGAAATCAAAATTCAAGAGGGTAAAATTGTGAAGCCTCGCAAGAAGGAGTGGAACAAGAGTGCCAAAAGCACCCCAATGCAGTCTAAGCTAGTAATAGTAAATCAAGTTGCCATTAGTGTCCCGGGGCCAACGCAAGTCATGCCACCTCAAAAGCCTAATTATCAGGCCACACCCAGGAACTATGCCAAGGATAACCAAAATAGTCAAGGGAAAAATCAACAACGTCACCCCAAGTGATAGTTCACGCCCATTGTAGAGTCCATGGACTCATTGTTTGACCACCTCTTAGCGGCTAATGCGATTCACCTGCCCGAGAGTCGACCTATCGACCCAAATGCACCAAAGCCCAAAGGATACAGAGAAGACCTATATTGCAAGTTTCATAGGCAAAATGGGCATGATGTGCAAATGTGCTACAAGTTCAAGCATTTGGTGCAAGACATGATCGATAGGAATGCCCTTCAGGTGGACAACCCTGTTGCACCAAACAACCAACAAATGGAGGTCTTCAAAGACCCCTTGCCTACCCATGCGGAGTAGGCCAAGCCAGCACCCTAGGTGAATGAGGTTCATCATGCCCCTCCTAAGCAAGGGTATGTCAGCATGATCAACATTGTAATGAGGAATAGGTGGTACCCAAGTCCAACCATGCCACCTACGACTCAGAATGATGTCCCCTCGATGTCGCAGCCTCCATCACCTCCTATGCCGAACCTCCCACCTAGGCCTATTGTCACCATCAAGAGCAAGCTCGCTCAGAGCTTAAGAACAATGTCCACTCGACTCTCCATCTATGAGCTCATTCAACAATCAACACCTCATAGAGAGGCCTTGATGGAGATCCTTAAAGCAATCGAGCTTCAGCCCTAGGAGTCTGACTCCTTCAACAACTTCATGGGGCATGTGCGACAATGCATGAAATTGGTAATTACCTTTCGAGAAGATGAGCTTAAACCAGTTCCAAATGATATGGTAGATCCCCCTTTGCACATTGTCGCATGTGTGAATGAGACGCCATACAAGAGAGTGTTGATAGACATGGGGTCCTCTAGCAATATCATCATGACAATAGCTCTCAAGCATTTGAAGCTCCCAACATCCCACATTGTCGCATCTACCTACACCCTCCGAGCCTTCAATGATGCCATATGCTCAATGGTTGGTACGATCATCCTACCTATTCAGGTAGGGGAAAAGACCATCCTAATATTGTGCCACATCCTGGAGGGTGAGATGGCATACAATATCCTATTAGGCAGACCATGGATCAGGGACATGAAGTGTATCCCTTCCATCGCTCACCAGTGCCTTAAGTACACTCATGAAGGGCAAGTTCATGTCATCCCTATAGACCTAGAGCCCTTCAAGTATTGCAATATGGTGCAACAGCTCCCCGAGTCAACCTTGCCATCAACCCATCTAGATTTTCAACCGAATAAATCCAGCCAAGGTTTGACTCCATTGCCATCATAGGCCATACCATCCACATCATCGACACCCCCATAGATGTCTAGTGCACCTATGGATCCTTTTCCTAGGAACTAGGGAAGCGACCTATTGAGGAGGCCCAACCGACCATATCCACCATCTCCATAGAGGAGGTTCCTAGCCTAGTAGTTGAGGAACTACCACATGAGATGAATGATGAATCAGATCAGGTCTCACTCTCATCCCTCTTCTATCCATAGCCTCAGGTCACTGTGCACCTGGCTTCCACTAGATTGGGGGAGTACATGGTTAGGAATGTTACAACCACCCTTGCTATAGAGTCGGTGCAAGACATGGGTCGACCTCGTCTTCCCATAGGCACCATCGTGCCTCTTGGCTTCCCCCTAATCAAATGAATTTTATCTATGGGGGCCTTGACTATGGCATCGAGCCTTATCAATAGTAGGAAGAAGATGAAGAGCCCTTTGGAGAAGACATTAACTACCTGTCCAACCCTAACTTCACTCTGAAGTACCTTGACCTATGCAATTGGCATGGTTATGGGTTGGGCCTGTATGAGTAGGGCACTCGAGTTCCCTACCAGCCATAGTATCAAATGTCGTATGACAAGTCTAGCTTGGGACTCAACAAGCCTGTGTCCTTAGACGTCCTCATAGATAACTTAGAATGCATGACTCTAGATTGTAGATATGAGCTCATATGAGATCCTTTCACCAATCCCAACCATGTCTACTCACTAGGGGACTACTTCCCTATGCCCTTGGGAGATGATGAACCACCTCATGATGATATTCGCTCTTATGAGAGAGGTGAAGGTTCACGTACTCTTCCCCATGATGGTGAGGAAGAGGATCTAGGGTCCCCTTATGAGTGGACGTCGGATGATGAGTCAGATTATGGAGTCACGCCCATCGATTCTGGTAGCTCAGATGGAGAAGGCCCTCGGGTCATCCCCATAGATGATGAGGATGAGTTCTATCTATGCATGTTCCCATTGCATCATCCCATCTAGTGACAACTTCTACCTTTAGAGGAGCAAGCTCACTAGCCACATCGACCACCATCGGTCATTCCATCACCCCCACAACCACCTCCTTTGATCTTGCGACATCTGGAGGTCCGTGGGCACCATCAACCACATAGGGGAAATCATCCATCCATAAATATGATTTCCATAGACCTGTTCGAGCCCCTATGAGATCCGAATAACCCGTTGGAGCCATTGCACCTCGACATGGGGGCAATCAACTTTGATCGAGGAGATTCACCACCCTCGCCCTCTGAGTATTGGCCTTGTGATGAGACCCCGGGGAAAGACATGTTCCCCCCCCCCCCCCCCCCCCGGGGGCCCCCCCCTCCCCCCCCCCCCCCCCCCCCCCCCCCCCCCCCCCCCCCCGGGGGGGGGGGGTCCCCCCCCCGAAACCCCGCCCCCCAGGGGGGCCCCCCCCCCCCCCCCTTTAAACTTCTTAACCGGGATTGGACCCAAATCTAGTCACCCATAATCTGACGCTTGACCCCAAGGCCAAGCCTGTCAAGCAAAAGCTGAGAAAGATGCATCCCATAGTGGCCTTAATGGTCAAATATGAGCTACAAAAGTTGTTGGATGCCAAGTTCATTATTTCTGTAGACTATCCACCATGGTTGTCCAACATGGTTCCCATCAAGAAGTCGAACGGGAGGATTCACATTTGCACCAATTTTTGAGACCTAAACAAAGCGAGTCCTAAGGATGATTTTCCTTTTTCGAGCATCGATGCCCTAGTAGATGCCATAGTGGGCCAAGAAATGTTATCCCTTATGGATGGCTTCTCTTGGTACAATCAGATTCGTATCAACTCGAAGGACCAACTCAAAACAATATTCACAATGCCTTGGGGAACATTTTGCTATAAGGTCATGCCCTTTGGCCTTAAAAATATCGGTGCCACCTACCAGCGTGCCATGACATACATCTTCCATGACTACATGCATAATATTTTGGAAGATTACATGGATGACTTACTGGCTAAATATTTGTTACGCCATGAGCATCTCGATGTTTTGCGTAAAGTCCTCGATCACCTTATCGAGCATAATGTGAGACTGAACCCCAAGAAGTGCATCTTTGGTATCACATCTGGAAAGCTCTTGGGATTCATAGTTTCTAAATGAGGCATCGAAGTAGACCCTAACAAGGTCAAGGCCATCCTCGAGATGCCTCCCTCGACTACCATCAAGCAGCTTCGAAGTCTGCAGGGCAAGATAGCATCCATCAAATGCTTCATAGCGCAACTTTCGGACAAGTGTCGACCCATGAACAAGTTGTTGCACAAGGGGGTCGCATTCCATTGGGATGATGAGTGCCAGGAGGCCTTTGATGCCATAAAATAGTACTTGGCTTCATCACCAGTGTTGGCTCCACCTCGACCAGGAGTGTCATTCCGCTTATACATCTCAGCCACTGAGATTGCATTGGGTGCCATGTTAGCCCAAAATAATGAACTGCATAAGGAGCAGGCTACTTACTATCTCAGGCACCCTAGTCAGTTATGAGATTAAGTACGCATACATTGAGAAGTTATGCCTAGATGGTTTTTACCACCAAGAAGCTATGACATTACATGCTTAGCCATACCACGTATGTTGTGTCTAAAGAGAATCCATTGCGATACATGATGAGTCACACTTATCATAACAGTCACATGATAAAATGGATCATGTTGTTGATGGAGTTTGACCTAGAATTCATTGGACAAAAATCAATCAAGGGTCAGGTCATCATCGATCAACTCGTAGAGGCTCCTCTCCAGGATGATCAACCTCTGAGCATGGAGCTTCTCGATGATGGAGTCTTCCAAATCTCGAAATCACCTGATTCTGATGAGCCTGAGTCACAGGCAGATATGACTCTGTTCTTTGATGGCTCCAAATGCGAGCAAGGAGGTGGCATCGGGATCATGTTTTTCACACCGCATGGGGCTCCCATACCCCTATCATTTAAACTTGATTTCCCATGCACCAACAACAATGTCGAGTATGAAGCCTTGCTCATAGGTCTTCAAATGACTATCACCATGAAAATCACCAAGCTTAACATCTTTGGTGACTCCTTGCTCATTGTTAACTAGGTCAAAGGGATCTACCAGTGCAAGTGCCCAGTTCTGCAAGCCTACAAAGCCCTTGTGGATAAATTCTTAGTAAAGTTTGAATGGTATGACATCGAGGCACTCCCTCGATCATCTAATCATTTTGTGGATATGATGGCCTCCTTAGGTTCCTTGATCCCATAGAACCCCATTGATGAGATGACAACCATTCAGGTCAAGATGCTCTCATAGTCTATGGTTGAGCATGAGGATACTCAGGCCATGCTGGAAGTCCACTTGATTCAAATTGAACCTCATCAAGAGATATTCTCGCACCTTCACGAGCACTTGAATCATGCCGATTGGGGGACTTTGTTCCCTCAAGCCCCTTTTGATAGTAGTACAATGCTATTCTTACAAGTTCTTTCCCACTCAACATTTGCTCGGGATGAATTTCAAGAGGGATAGGCAATTCATGCAATCGAGGCTTCCCCTCAATAGGACTGGTCCACACAAATCAGGGAATATCTAAAGCTGGGTAATCTCCCTCCTGGATTGTCGCACGCCGCTAAAAGAACATTCAAATGGAAGGCAACAAAATATGTCTTGCTAGGAGACATTCTGTATCATCGGAGCTATGAAGGGATCCTCCTTCGTTGCTTAGAGCATCAAGAGTCGGCTTGGGCAATCTCCCAAGCGCACGATGGTACATGCGATGGCCATTTTAGTGGTATGGCCATCGCAAAGCGCATTCTTTGCATGGGCTATTATTGGCCAATGTTAGAGCGAGATTGTTGCACATATGTGAGGAAGTGCATGAAGTGTCAACACCATGCTAACTTGACACACGTACCTTCTCAAGCCTTACAGCCGATCCAATCGGCTTGGCCATTTTTGCAATGGGGGTTGGATTTAATCAAGAAAATCTCCCCGCATCCTCGGGCCATCACACGTTTATCATTATGGCTACCGAGTATTTTACAAAGTGGGTGGAAGTGATTCCCCTTACCACTATGATAGGACCCCGCATCGTGGAGTTCATTTTGCATAATATCATTTGTCATTTTGGTATTCCATCCAAGATCATCTCGGATAATGGGACGTCATTTAAGAATAAATATGTGCATGCTTTAACAACAAAGTATAATATCCAGCATAACTTTTTGATGCCCTACTATCCACAAGCAAATGGGCAAGCAGAGGCTTCCAACAAGACATTGATTGCCATTCTCAAGAAAACTATCAAAGAGAATCATGTCGATTGGCACACGCAAATACCCCTTGCTCTATGGGCCTACCACACTAGCATTCGGATGCCCACTGGGGCCACCCCATTTTCACTAGTGTATGGTGCTGAGGTAGTCATACCTTTAGAGCTAGAGATCCCATCATTGTGCATATCCATGCAGGAGTTCATCGATGATGACACCACATGGTAGGCTCACCTAGATCAGCTTACGTTGCTTGATGAACGTCGTGTTAATGCTCTCGAGCACCTACGCATTTATCAAGAGTGACTTAAAAGAGCCTACAATATGAAAGTCCATCTTAGAGACTTTTAGGTTGGTGACCTTGTTCTAAAAGAGAACCAACAAAATTCTAATTTGTTGCCCCATCTAAGGGACAAGTTTGTGACAAACTGGTTAGGTCCTTATGTCATTACCAGTCAGATTAGACCCAAAACTTATCACCTAGCTTCCCTTGAAGGTATCGAGGACCCTGAACCCTTGAACATCCTTCACTTGTGGCCTTTCCATGCCTAGAGTACTATGGCTCAACCTAAAATGCTCCTAGGCGGTCTATAACCATCTAGGTCACCCCAAAATGCTCCAAGGGTGCCTTTAACCCGCTTGGTCAACCTAAAATGCTCCTAGGTGGTCTATAACCATCTAGGTCACCCCAAAATGCTCCAAGGGTGCCTTTAACCCACTTGGTCAACCTAAAATGCTCCTAGGTGGTCTATAACCATCTAGGTCACCCCAAAATGCTCCAAGGGTGCCTTTAACCCACTTGGTCAACCTAAAATGCTCCTAGGTGGTCTATGACCATCTAGGTCACCTCAAAAGCCCCAAAGGCATCCATAAGCCCTTTGGTCACCCCAAATGCCCCAATGGCCCCCAATAAGCCCATTGGTCACATGTATATATCAATCAAAAAATAAAAAAATATATATATCAATCAAAAATACAAAAATATTGCATCGCATTGCATCTTCAAACATCATCAAAAAAAAAAACATCATATATCAATCAAAAATACAAAAATATCATATTGCATTTCATTACATCGCATCTCATCGCATTATCAAAATCATCTGCATTAGGCATACTCATCATTGCATTTTGCATTTTAGGGTTGCTCATACGTGTCTAGCACTAAGACTGTACATTATGCATTATTCCAAAACAATCATGTCAAAGTCAGTATCCGCATCATTCCATTATCACCTAGCATATCCACTTACATTTCACACTGGTCATAGTAGTGTCTGTTACCATCACATAGTCATTTGTTCTAGAATGTCCTTAGGGTTTTTAGTCACTCAACCATCTCTAGTTTTCTTTTCAGATTTTGTAGAAAGCTATCATGATTTTTAGGAGGTAGAGTCTTGCTTAGATTATACCTTGTATACAACAAATCCCAACACATTTACACACTAATAAATCCAAGTTTTGTGCAAGGAAAGATGAAATTACGAAGTGGTCTAGGTTACCTTAAGCGAAAAGGTCATCCTGCTCATCCCCCTGTGTGAATGGTTCAAGAATGTTAAGAATTGGCAAAAGGACAAGCTCTTCCCTACCCAATTCCCCAAAATAAATAGTGGTTTTCACCACTATCAAAAATCCCAATTTCCAAAATCCCAAAAGTTCAAAGAAATAAAATTCCCCAAAATTCAAAATCAAAATCCCACAAAAAAAAAATCAAAATCAAAGTTAATAGTGGTCATCACCACTTCCCACATCCCTTGCTCAAAGAAAACAAAATACAAAATAAATAGTGATTTTCATCACTACATATGAGCAAGTATCCCAATAAAATTGAAGAAAAGAAGGGAGTTGAACTTGAATCCCTAGAATTCTCAGCATTACTAGACCGTATGCATAATGATATGTCTATCACATTAGCTTTTGGTGTGTGAAGACCAATGTTTGCATGTGGATGAGCTAGCTTTTGGTAACCTAGATTGCCTAGTGGTCTAGTCCTACTAAGTACAGAACCTAGGATCATGACATTCATAGGGTGATCCTCATTCTAGGTTTGGTGGATAGCCTATCTGGAAATGGTGGTATCTTTATGCATCTCACAGGAATGAACTCACTTGCACACACAGGGATATGGAGTATCTTGGTCATCCTAGCAGATTCATACCTTGTCAAAAAATCTTGCATGGTTAGTATATAACTTTTGATCAGGTAGCTAGAGTGTTTGAGTCTCATGAAAACCTCATCAACATTCTATAGCATCTCACTTCATTCATTCCATTTTACCACATTGCAATAATACATTTCCATATATCCATTGCACAAAAATAGTACAAAAAGAAACAAAAGGAACTAATGCATTTTATACAGTCTATGGTGCTAACATAGTGAGACAAATCATTAGTTACAGTTCAATATATCAAAGCATACAATTCATCCATTTCACTATGCATCCACGCATATACATAAGCAACAAATCCTATCACAAAAGCATCCATATGCATACATAATAAACATCCACCACATCTGCATTACATCATAGAAGCATACATGTGCATACATGGTACAACATCCATCAGTACTACAACAAATCACATAACAGTATCCATCTACAACAATCATTAACATTTAACATACCATCATAAATCACATACATACATTGCATCCATCTCATAAAATAATAAATGAGACATATGATGACCATAACAAAATCTCATATATATATGGGGTAAAAATATACATCATAGTTTCCAAAAATGCCCATGGGCTACAATAACGTGGGTCCTCAGACCTCACCAGTATCAAAAAATAATAGCCAATCAAAAAGAGCCTCAATAGTACCCATCACCATGGTCACGTAGGATCGGTGCTACGACTCACACTACCTCCCATAGTCTGGGTCCACTGTGATCCCCCAGGCCTGCTACCACTAGCCCTATCAGTCCTCCACCTAGATGATGACTACACCGTCTCACTCTATCGAGTCCGATGTGAGCCACTAGTCTCCCCATCATCAGGAAGATGCCCTCCAAGGTGCACCACCTCCATCTCTAGTCTATCCATGTAAGCCTATCTCTGCTGCCCCCATGACTGGTAGGTGTCCACTACTAACTACAGTCAAAGCACCTCTACCCATAGCCTCTCTACCTCCCCAATGCTAGACCCCTCCTACCTAGGACCCTATGCTCTCACCTGTGCCCATAGGGATGAAATATCGACCTGATCCTCCTACACCTATGCTCATAGGAGATCCCTCTCCTACCTGACCTTGACCAGCTCAGCCTGTAGCTCTAGGTATCGATCACCCTGGGTACCCTACTATCCCTATGCCCCTTGGCCCTTAGTCTCCCCCTCATCACCTTGATCCCCTAGGTCTAATAGGTCCACCTGCTCATATACCTACTAGTGCTGCCCATGTGGCTCATCCACCTCTACCTGGTCCACCTCGAGCATCCTCCATCACCTCATCTATGGCCCTAGTTACCTCACCTCCGAGAGCCCCTATGCCTCACCACTGGTGCATCACCCACCATGAGTCATACTCCATTGTAGTCCCGACATCATCCATATCAGGAACATCCACTATCGGGTCTACCTCCTCTCCCACCTCCTCCACCACTGGCCAACCTAGTGTCCTCTCATCCTCATGGTATCGATATACTACTGGCTCCTCAAGAAACCCCTATCATAGTCCAAACTATCATGTAACCCTAGAAAATGGGAAGTACTCCCACTCGGTACCATGTTGGGCAATCAGCCATCTACCTCGCCTCACCCATCGAAGCTGCTCTCCAGCATCCACCTAGTCGGACAATCCCTGTATGGTCGCCATATCACCTACCCTGGTGCCAGTCATGAGAATGCATCAGCATAATGGTCCACATCACCTACATGATGTTAGCTCTGCCCTACCTCCTCTGCCCTCTGCCATAGGATAGCATATCCTATCTCCCTATCAACTAGTTGCACCCGAGTCATCCATGGTAGTCCATGTGGCCACTCCACAACTATGTGCTACCATCCCCAACACTACAATAAGAAGCTACACCCCAAGCCCTTCCATCGATGGTAGGATCTCGTACAACTCATCATACAACTATGCCAGTAGGGTCATCCCCCAAGCCATCACTAGAGGCTCCTCCTTGGTGCACCCCACTAGGGCGTACACTAGCTCCAGCAGGTTCCAAGGGAACCTGGCTCCTGAAGAATCTGGGAGGAGCATATTGGAGATGAGGGTCATCAGTAGTGCATGCCTCACCTCCAATACCTCCTCCTCATACCAAAACCCCATCAGTATCCCTCCATTCTGGTAGTCTAGCTCTCCGCATCCACATCCTCCCCAAAGTACCTCATCAACACTGCACCTCTCTGGTCATGGTGCATCGAGCGAATAGGTCACCCCTCTATCAAGATCCATAGAATCTGATAGATGTCCTCTAGCATCATCATCATCTCCCCCATGGGTAGGTGGAAGGTGTTGGTGCGTGAGTCCCATAAGCTAATCAGAGTAGTCAAGTAGGCTCGGTCGCCTATCACAGGCTCCAACCGAGTAACCTACTTGAGCCCCATGGCATCAAGCCACTCCCAGTCAGCCTCAGTCAAGGCATCTCGGGTGGTCTGGAAGAGCTTCGGTGTGTGATACCGACTCTTCACCACCTGGTAGAGCAATAAAATTAATAAGAACAACAATAAAATGACATTCATTATGCCTCACAAAGGCCTCCACAAGGCCCACAAACAAATGCACAAATAATTCATCACAACAATTTAATTCCACAAAAAAAATACAAAAAAATCAAAAATTTACATGTTACATCTACCCTAAAATAACTTCATCCTAGGATATGTTAAAAAATACATGTTACATCTACCCTAGGGTTTCATTCCCTATCCCATGATGTGATATGTTTAACAAAACAAAATAAAAAAAAATTTAAAATTTTAAATTTTACATCTACCCTAGGGTTTCATTCCCTATCCCGTGATGTGATATGTTTAAAAACAAACTGCAAAACTCAAAAATTTTTGGTATATTTCATCTACATTAGGTTTAATTGCCAAAGGTCAAATGAGGTAAAAATCTGGTACATTCCGGTTAAATTTAGGTTTAATTACTTAGTTTAACCAAAGCCAATAAACAGTACAACAACATTGCAATTTCAAAAGTAAAATAATGAGGAAGGTGAGTAACCGCATACCCATTTCACATCGGCTCCTCTATTGGATGCCTTGGTTTGCTGACTCATGATGGCCATAGGGTGATTTCGATAGCGCTTCGCTTCAGAAAAATAACCCTCTTCTTCCTCACCTCTCAAATCGCAAGAGAAAACATGAAATAATGAACCCAAAACTTGCATTTGAGGTTTATATAGGCCTACAAGAGTTCTATTCATCCTAGGGTGGGATGAACGCACTTTTGGCCATTCGTCCCACCCTGGGATGAATACAGATTTTGTATTCGTTCCACCCTAGGACGAATACATAACCTATAAAGTAAAACAACTTAAAAAGCACCAAAACAACTCTATTTTGGTCAAAATTTTTGTCTCAGCCACAAGACAAATAATAGCACTCCTGGATGCTTGGAAAGAACCTTACTTCACTCCCTAAGAAGGCCAGTATGGCTGGACCACCCCACGGGAATGAGGTTTTTCATTCCTTTCCTCTCAGAAGCAGAAAAGAAAAGGGTCCAAAACCCACCAAAAACAAGTCAAATCTGATGGAATTCATTCAGGGTCAATATGGAATGCAAACTTCTCATGGATGCATAGGCAAGTTACTATTTCACTCCCCAAGAAGGCCATTGTGGCCGGACCGCCCCATGGGAATGAAGTTTTCAACTTTTTGCCTCCAGGAAACCTCCCTAACATCATCAAAATCCTTTCAAAACTATGCCATTTTTCAATGGATACAACTGAAGGCAACCTCAACAAAAGTCATCTGGGTCAAGCGACTCATCGCTTTTCTCATGAGTCATTCCCTCATCGACTCATCGCTTGAGGGGGTAGTCATACTCAATATCACAATCAACAAGCACACACTCAATCATGCAAATTGCATTCATTCAATGAATCATTGACAAAGACAATCACGCTCCTGCTTGGGGCAGCAAACAAGCACAAATTAAACAAATGCTTGGCATTTTAGAAGCATGAAGGATTCATAGGCCTCACCTCTTCATGATAGAACAATGTCCAAGCTCAAGCAAGTTCCTTAGCTCGTCAGAAGCAAGGATTCAAGAACGCATGCTCTTTCCAGGATTGGGGCATCTAAAGTTGGTTAGGTTATTTGAGTAACCCTAATAATTGAATATTTTAGTCATCTATTTTTTCTTGGCATTGTGTTGCACACAATGCATCCCAAAAAGGGGCATCTGTAGACACTAAAATCTGGTCAATCCGATTATGCTACCATAAGCAATGGCTAAATGACACACCAAGGCCCCTAGGGCAGCCCTCAACAGGTATACAATGGTCCTAACCACTCAGTGCAAGGTTTTGGAAGGTTTTAGGCCACTTTTGGGACCTTTTGAACACCCTGTTTCTATTCGTCCCACCCTAGGATGAATACAGATTCTATTCGTCCCACCCTGGAGTGAATAGCAGCATTCATCCCAGGGTGGGGCGAATAGCAGGTTTGACTAGAAAAAGTCAAATCTGGGCCAATGGCACCTAGTAATGGTCAATTTTTCTAGCTATTATTCCCACAAGTCAGAGCACGCAGCATCTTAATGCTCCAACCCATAAGGGAGGCCAATTTGGGAGATTCTCTTCCCCCTCCAATGCATGTCGCCCTGGTGGCCAAGTGGCGCCTCTTGCCTCGCATGCCCTCGCATGCCCTTTGACCCATGAAGCCTCCTTGGGCTATAAAGTGGATGCATTTTCCACACAAAATAGAGAGGAGTTTTAGGTTTATGCAACGGAGTGCTGCTAAGATTTCACCTCACCTTTTGTGCCCATTTTTCCCTCGAAATCTCTACCTAGCGAAGGAGGTTCGCGAGTGAACTAGGAGGCGCAATTTGTCACATAACCAAACCATATGAGTGAATTCCCTCACCAAATTTGATGACAATACATCCCATAGTGTTTTGCATCAATCCTCAGTGGAATTGGTGGTAAAATTTAGGCAAAAACGGTGGGCGTCCCACCCCTGGCGCCCCCAATTTGTGATAGTCCTATTCGTCCCACCCTATGATGAATAGAAATATATGCATAATTTTGTTACTATTTTTAATTGGTTATTTTCTACATGTTATTATTATGTTGCAGTTCAAATTTTAGGTCATTCTGAGCTATATTGGCCGAGATATTGCAATTTTAGTGTTTTGTAGGGTCTCATGCAGGTCTCCGACGGTCATCTGAGGAAACACCTAAAATGTCACTGATTTTGCAAATATGATCAAATGGGTTTTCTTAAAATATCATGTTATGTATTCTGTCCAATTTTCATGTGTTTTGGATATGTGTAGGGCCAAAAATTGTTTGCTTTGTGTTTTGCAGGTTGCGCACGGTCATTGCAATTACGAGGCACCATCGGACTCAATATTGGCACAATTTCTGGTGATATCTTCCCAAAATATTATGTTTTACATCCCTCTATAATTTCAAGTCATTTGGAGTTGATTTGATGCTTATTCTCACTATTAGCTATTTGGCCCCTATGGGGATTGCATGTTTCTCATCACACGCACTCGCTATTTGACATTTTTTGTTTCCTTGTGTGTAGGTGCAGGTTATACAGTGCATTGGGGATCAGCATTGGACCTCAAATAATCAAAGATACAAGTGAAGGCAACCTTGGCCCGCCCACTTCGATTGTGGGTACGAGGAAAGACACTGGATGTGCACCCGAGTTACTTGAAGGATTTTGATCCTTGGGCACCCGATTTGTAAACATTTGTATCATCCATTTGAGCCCTCAAAGGGGATATTTTGTAACCTGGATTTGATCTACCCAATTAATAAGAAGTCAATTTGCTTTGCATTATTTCTTGTTATTTGCTATCTTTTCCATCTTACTTGCATGCTTTCGTTTGATGCTCATAAGCAATAGGACATAGATACGCATATTGTTTATTATCATTTGGTGCACCATTTTTCCTAATTCAAGAAGAATTAGATCCTAATGATCAAACATGATGACTAGGAAATATTAGTAGATACATGGTAACTAGAAAGGTCCCAAAAAGGTTGACACCTAAAGAAAGTGACTAATTTGTGCAAAAGGAAACACGTTATAAATGGCTAAAATATACACTATTTTTAAAGGGATACAATGGTGTCTTGCCAAGATGTGTTAATAAAGAAATAACAAAATTCCTAATCAAGAAATATCATGATGAAGGAATTACTCTACCACAACCACAACACATAAAATCTTGGGAAAATGATGTTATTGGCCCACCATCCTCTTTGATTGATTAAGCGGGTCAAAATATGTAATGCATGTTGCATGTGTTGTCCTCTTTGATTGTATCGATCACCATGTAGGCATCACATGATCAAACTATTATGCCTTGCATGGAGCAACACAACAGGGCAACTCCAAGAGCACAAAATGTGGCTCAATCAAATTGCCTTCGAGTTTTTTTATAAGGATGGATCCTTTTGAGATGTTTTATTTAGCACTCTTTCTACTCTATCCTAATCTAACCATATTCAGGTGAAAAAGGAAAGAGAACCCACAAAAAATAGAGATAGCAGAGAGGAAAAATATTCTAAGTTAATAGGGGGTGATGCACCAAGATTGGAATAACATTCTTCTAAAAAGCAATAAGACACATGAACACATGAGTGTAATGCATCGATAACTCAAAGGTGAACACTTCCTCCTCTCAACATGTTAAGCACAAATTGCATATAAAGAAAATGAGGTAAAAATTAGTTAGTCATGACCTCTAGTATACACACATAAATAAATAAATAAATAAATATATATATATATATATATATACAAGAAATAGGATAGAAAGAACCAAACAATCATTTCCTCAAGTATATATATGAATATGAAAATTACAAATTATGTTAGAAGTGGGGGCTCAAAAGCTTTCCCATAAGACCACTCAAGGTGTAGGTACTACCATAGAGAAGAAAATAAAGGAAAAGTTACATGTGAAGCTTATGGCTTGAATAAGCAACTCATCGATCATTTACAATGCTAAAACTTCTACTATTTATAGATTACAAAAAAAGGAATTTTCCCTCCAAAATTGGTGGACTTTATGACCATGCCTCTTTTCTACTTGCTTGACTATGCCCTTGTAGTACTTCAAGGTCACGAGATATGGAGTCATCAGTTCGTAGGTGTTGGATGCTCAACTACCATTGACATATTTTATCTAACATCCTTGGAATACTATAATCCAAGTATAAAATTCCTTCTGTAAGTACTTTTTTCAAATTTGGGATTGTTGCTATTGTAGGCACTATGCCTTTGTCTTAAGTAAACCAACCACTTTTCTTGGATTACCAAGCTGAAGTGACACCGATAGGTAATCCTTATTGTCCCTTAATAATGGTGCATTGGTCTAGCTCATCTACCCCTTATGGAAGCTTGTGTATTAAAAATGATTCCTTGCAACTTGATTTGATCCTTCTTCTAAATTGGTGGCTTTTTTGTGTTACTCTTTGCTCCTTGGAGTGTGTCTATTTTCTTCAGATGACAATGCAGGCTACCATTTGCTTGTTGAAACTTTCTCCTTGTTCTTCCGTATTAGAACTTTAAGATTTTCAAGATTGAGATAGATAATTTATTGAAAGTATTTTTTGGAAATATTCTCTTCTAACCTCTTGCTAGATCTTTTAGTGTTCTGTCTTTTAAAATTTCTTCATTTCACATAGTTTGCTTTTCAAAACTTTTTTTTTTTTCTTTCTTAGAACTTTGAAAATTTTGACCATTAGAATTTTTCTCTCTTTTGTGCATTTTGGTCTTCTTTTCCAAATTTCACTTTTTTTATATATTGGGCCATGTAAGTGTTAGGGGATTTTTGCCTTCCTCTCTTGCTCAAAATTTTTGAAAAGTGGCGCTCATCCTTTGATTGAAGTTTTTTTGCATGGATCTATTTGATGTCTCTTTATTTGCCTTCTATCATCTTGCCTTTGTTCTAACCTTCTTTAAGAATCCACCTAAGTCAAGAAACTTTGCATATAGTGAAGAAATCACTATAGTTTTTGTGACTCATAGGGGCCTTCTTACTTGCTTGAAGGAGGATTCAAAATTGCTACCTTTATCCTTAGGCACAGAGTAAAAAATTAAAAAAACTACAAAATAAAAAACAAAAAAAAAAATATAGAAGATTAAAAGGTTGAAAACTTGTACAATGCTTACCTAATTTCAATCCACTCTTCATTTAATGGACACTGGATTAGTCTATAGTACTTAGAGATTGTTTCTAGCTCAAACTGATCATTGGGAAATAAATTTGTTGTTATATTGGTAGTTACATGCACATGAGTCCTTAGTGCAATTAAATATTAGATAACCCCAATAATGTATTTTCTTCAAGAGGATATGACCATTCCTCAAATGGAGAGTCATCTTATTTACAGTGCCTTAACAATTGCATGTATTCACTTAATGAGATAAGTTTACCATCTACAACCTAGGGAGGATGGAGTTCCTTTTAAACTAATACATTGATTTTTCTCTTGAGATTGGAAATAATTGTAGCTAAGTAGTTAATTTGGATTGATATTTATGTACAACCCATTCCTTTAAGAGGAAATCCATCACTTTTTGTGTTGTCATCTCCTTATCGCAAAATCCAATAGATATTAGCTCATAATTTGATGCAAAGACCAACCTTGCCTGATAAGTTATAGCTTTAGCTAGTTTTATATATATATTAACAAGACTTGACTCAATCCCTTGTCTCACCTGGGTACTTTGTAGTTTTACAAAAAAATTAGCAAGATTTGACTCAATCTCTTGTCTCACCTGGGTACTTTATATGGTGGCTGCATCAAAGAATCTAAACAACTTGAAAATTGTCACAACTATGCTAGCAATATTGTTCCAATAGGCATTAGTGAGCTATTTTACTAGGATATTGATTGTTTGGCCTTGCCCCATATTACTTTTCTACCTTAGTTTCTCTAATTGATTTTGGATATTTTCTATCTCTTGGCTAAATTTAGCTTCTTTCCCAACAAGTATTTCCAATAAGCTCTTGGCTTGTTCTTATTTTTCTTTCAGGATAGACTCTAAAGGCTACTCCCTTAGACACTTATCTAGCATATTCACTTGGTTTTGAAGAACTTTAGATTTCTCCTAAGAATCACTTAAGGTTATTTTCACATATTCCAATTCCTTCTCCTTTTACTATCCGTTTGTGCTTGATTTGACAACTCAGGTCTTGCCTCTTTTGGTGTGATGAGCCATTCACTATGAAATTTGTTTAATACAATAATATTAGAGCTGTTGTATTGTTGATGATCTTGGGGTTGATAATTATATCATTTTTTTATGTAAAAAATGAAAGAGGACCTAATTTAGCCTATACCCATTAGCTCAAACGTATGATGGAGATCAAGATTCTAGGATTAAGCCATCCATTCTTCCTCTACTATGAAGGTCTGATTAGTGTTCATGCCTATTGTAGAAAGGTGTTCAATATGATATGTGCCAAGGGGTTATAATGATATTGTTGTGTTGGTCCAATATTGAGCCTTTAAGATCATTAGTGACTAGTCCATTGGTAGGCAATGGAGGTAGAGTTTTTGGAGGCTTTCTACTTAATTCAACTAGTATGCTCTAGTTGTTTGGGACTACTAGGTTGTTTTTATCTTACTCCTTCATTACCTTCCTTTTAGCCCTTGTCATATAGTCCAATAAAACTTGTGGCTTATTGGCCATCAAATTGCCTACTTTTTCAAAAACCACATAGGCTTCTACCTCATCCTAAGTAACCAAAATATATTCTAAATGGATACAACTTATCTCAGGGAAGAATAGAGTGGGGAGAGAATGCATTTTAATCTAGGCTTCTACCCCTAAATAATATGTAGATGGCTAAGAAGGTATCATTTCACTTGGCATAAATGCGGTCGGTTGTGAACTTTCTATAGGATAATTTTGAGCAAAATCGGTATCTAGAGGTGGGTTGTTGCCATCACACAACGTACCATAATTTGAGGACCCACTTAAAATTTTGAAGTTTTTTGTTATTTGTTTTATCCAATTTTGCTTGAAAATTTGCTGACACCAAGTTTTTTTAATTTTGATTACATGGAGATTTTGAAATTGTTGATATCTTTGCATCTTGAAGGCTTGAATCTAGTTGTAATGATTCAAATTGAATATTTTTGATTATTTGCATCTTAATTGCATTATTTCAAATCAAATAATTTAAAAAATTGGATAATATCTTGTGGTTTTTTGCATCTTAATTGCATTGCACTTGTGGATTATAAAATTGTCACTTGCACTCGGTCCCTAACGGGGCGTGACTTTGCATGGTGAAATTGTGGTCGGCCTTAATAGGTGTGATTTCATATTTTTAGGGTTTGGCCCATGAAAACCCTAATTATTCAGGTTTGGTGTGTTTTACATCGGCCCTTCTTATTTTTCTAGCCTTTTTCACCTTAAAATCCACTATATAAGGAGGGTTTGAATTCACTTTTCACACATGGCTACACATGACACAATACAATATTCTTACATGCTAACATTTGATTTATTATTTATTGATAAGTGTTCTTATTTGGTCTACATCCATTTTATTCGTTTGCAAGCAAGTTCAACTTTGGAGTTTGAAGATTTATTGGATCTCTGCTGAATTTGGATTGTTGATTGCTTTTGCTCCCTCTTGGTGGATTGGTGTTGAATCCCTAAGAAGAGATCAACCATTCGAGAGATATTTACTCTTATGTTTTGCTTCAACACCCTCTACCAAGTGAATTCATTCTTCTGCATGCATATTTGGATTTTTTGAGTGACGTAATTGGATCATCACACTTATATTTTATTTTCATATAGTTTCTACGAAATCACACCTAATCTGCTATAGGGTACGATTCCACCTATACATTGTCGCGCTCACTTGTTACGGGACACAATTTCATTTACATAAAATCTGGGGGTAATATGCTATCCTAGAATTCACCACTACATTCTAGACTACATTTAGAGCTTGATGTCACTTATGTTATGTGATTCCCTCATTCTATTTTGTTGTATTGTATTATGTTTGTTTTCTTCCAAAGGTCAATTTTTGCTTTTATTTATCAAAGATTAGCTAAAAGTATCTAAGGGGCTTGACTATTGTGCCTCTAAGCACTATTGTACAATGGTCTAAGTAGGACCCCTAATGCTAATCCTATTTTCCAAGTGTTTGTTAAGTTATATTGCAGGGATAGAAATTATTTATAGCTTTGGACAAAGGGATAAAAGCAAGGATAAATCACTGAATAAGCTAAATGTTATGATTAGTCTTTAGGCTATTTTTTGGTGATTTATAATTCTATTGCAAACCCTAGATCTAATTTTATAGAAATATATTTAATTAAGTTCTAGGTATTTAAAGATAAACATCATATACAATGCACTTAAGGTTAATTATGTTTGTGCATATCTTCTTGAGCCTTTGCTTAAAGGTTGTCTATTTGGAACCCTAGGTTAGAGAAGCATTCAGAGAAAGAATAATTCTAGGTTTAGCTCTTGTATTCTTGCATTCTGCATACCTACATTATCCTTCATATTTTATAGCATAGATCTAAAAAGGCCAAATCTAGGTGCTTGTCTTGAATCTAATACATAAAAAATTCTTGAAAACTAGAGGACTTGGAGTGAGTCCTTAAACCATTCCTGGTGAACCCTTCTCCCCCCTTTAGCACCTAGTGTAGAGAACAACATACCCCCGTGGTTCATACCAAAAGCTTCTCTCTTGTAGATCTAGCTTTTGGGAATTATACGTGATAGGGTAATTTTACCCCTCTACATGTATCTATTACTACTCAACCTACACACTCCAAAAAATTCTTACTCTTCTATTTTATGAAGGCCTATTTATAATGAGATGCAACTCTTTTCCTTCAAGACACCTCACTATTCTATTCTAAGACTCATGTACATGTGGACTTCATGCATATTTATAATAATTGCACATTATTACACTTGTGCATTTATTACATTACCTTAATAAAACACTTAACTCCTAATATACTCCTAATTAAAATATGTACCCATGATGGTACATTATTAAAGAACCAAATAATGTAATATATTCCAACAATAGGCTAGGACTAGCAAATTTTTTTTGATGAAAAGCTAAATTATATTAATAATAAAGTTTAACATGAAAAAAAGTGGCGGGTGGCAATGATCACACCCCTGGAAGAGACAAGCCAACCCTAACCACGGGTTGGGAAACCACAAACCAGAGCTCACTACAAACTAGGCAACATCAATCAAACAGGCAGTGAAACTTGCATGCAATCAGAAAGTTTGTGGCTGCACGTCTACGTTGGAGTCCCATGGAATGGCCAAGGTATGCGGTAATCCATCTGTGTGTCCCTGATCCTCATGAACATTTGAATCTCCCCAACCCTGTCCTCGAGATCTATCAAGCTGGCGATTATGTGCACTTATATCCCCTGCATTCCAGGCACGATCTTGTGTGCCACCATTAACTTCCACCAGCTCATCCTAGGCACCTCTGGGTGGAGAACATGATGGTGATTGAATTGGTTGTGCATTCCATCCATCATTGTAGGTAAAAATGTCATGTCCCCAACCTCCCTGTGCATGCACCAGACGTGGCAATTGATGAGACCTCGAGCGGGAACAGGATGTCTGTTGTGCGTTGTTTGGAAAAACCCTGCTAACTGAGCAAGGTGCATTTTTCCAGTCATCCAAAAGTGCCTTCATGTGCGCCTGCTCAATGTCAAGTTTAGCCTGCTGATTGCAAATCTGGAACCATGTATCTTGAAACACCTCTATTTTGTCAGCTAGAGAAAATTCATCAAAAGGATTTTGATGCTGAAAAACTATCTTGTTTCTAGATTTCCACATGTGAAAAAGAAGACTAATTCGAAATATGTGCCACACTTTGGACAAGGGAAGAACAAATTTAATCTTATCCCCTAACAGAGCTTGTTGCCATGTAAGGGATTCATCCTGGAATTGGGAAAAAAAAGACCATCCCCATTCCCGGGCACTCCTTGCTCTTGTGCAGAACCAAAAAATATGAGGAGAAGATTCATCCTCATTACAGAATGCACATTTAGGGTTTGCAACTCCCAAGTGCTTGAGTCTGTCTCCTAAGGGTAAACTTTGAAAGAGAAGGCTCCAAGCAAAAAAAGATTGTTTTGGCTCAAGAAAAGAAGACCAAACTATCTGAAATCGAGCCTTCCAACCAGAAACCGCCATTGGATCTCCCCATTTATCATTAAGTCTAGGGACCATTGGCAACATTGGGGAGAGCCACTTGTAACCCAATTTAGCTGAGTAATTCAACAATGGTATATCCGAAAACCAGGACCAATCTTTCCACCATGGCCTCTGAGAGTGCTGCCCACACTTGTGCCACATGGAAAAGGGGATAATGTCAATTATTGAGTCATAAGTGAGCTTGTCACCAGTGCTCAACTAAAATTGTTGTTTAAAAAGCGGCCAAGGGATCCAATCCCTCGAGGTTTGAGAATAAAAATCAGAAACTATAGATATACCTTTTTTAAAAAACTTTTGGGCATGAATCCACGGGACCTGAGCAAGAGGAGTTCCCTGAATGTTAATCACCGAAGACCACCAGATGTTTAAAGAATTGATGGACGAGTCCTTTATGGCCTCTATTCCCTTTCCACTTAAGCCAAGGAGTGAATTGCTGCCATGATTTCCAAATACTTTTAATCACAAAAGAACCAGAGATTTTCACAAAGACTGGCATTACAATTAGGGAAGGGAGGTCAATTCCTCTCCAGGATTTTTTGTTCAAAGGCAGCCATAAAGAAATACAATGTCTGATGAGGATTTTCCAGGCCTCCGGAGCCTTTAAGGGCTCGTATGATCCATTTGGCACGAGAGAGCCGTGCCTTGTCTTTTATAGTCAACCATGCCCATTCCTCCTGAAGCTTTAGGTAAACAACACATATCCCAAGCAACCCGGTGAAAACCTTTCTTCTCAGGCTGAGTTTGCCCACAAAAAATTCCTCAATAGTCTTTCAAGCTTAAGGTAGCATGCTTGTGAAGGGACCCAACAAGAAGAGTAATACACATGAGTAGAGGCAAGGACCTTAGAACAAATCTGGAATTTTCCTGCGAGAGACATCTTCTTAGTAATCCAATACTCAAGCTTTTTCTCAACTTTCTGCAGAACATAGTTCCATAACTGAACAGGGGAACCATAAAAGGCAAAAGGGATCCCTAGAAATTTGAACACTTCTCTTGGCAAAATCCAATGCCATTGAAACTGTTCTAGCCAAGGAGGGAGCGGGGTAGGGGGCTGCCGATAACAAGAAGTTTTTCTCCATGGAATACTAGAACCTAGAGGCATGACAAAAAACTTCCAAACATCTGAGTGCTTCCTTCACTGAGTGTTCCTCCTCTAAAAGAGTGAGAAAAGAGTCATCGACAAAGTGACCATTAATGAGCTGACCTTGGTTATCAGGGAGAGAAATACCCTTAATTTGGCCCAAAGAAGCATGCCTAGCAAGCAAATATCCAAAGGCTTCAGCAGCAAGGATATACAGAGAAGGAGCCAAGGGACAACCTTGCCGAACAGATCTGAACAAACCGATTGGCCTAGTTTGATGATTATTCAAAGATAAAACAGCCGAAGCATCTTGAAAAAGAATATTGACAGATTGAACAAACACAGGCCCAAACCCTAAAGATTGTAACATGGAAAGAATGAAGTTCCATTCAATTCTATCATAGGCCTTTTCAAAATCAATTTTCAAGAAGAGGGCTTGCTGACCAGACTGCCTAGCCCATTCCATACCTTCCCAAACTGCAATGACATTATCCAATATATATCTGCCTTTAATAAATCTTGTTTGCTCTGGCCTAACAATAAGAGGCAATAGGGGCCGAAGTTTCAGAGCCAGGGCTTTGGCAATAATCTTATAGCTGACATTGAGCAAGGTAATTGGCCTCCAATTTGTTATACATTCAGGATCCCCTTGTTTTGGAATGAACTTGATATTACCTCGGTTCAAAATTGCTCCAAGAGAGCCACTGTGCATGGCTTCAAGGTAGACTTTGTGTAAATCAGAACCAACAAAGTCCCAACATGCCTTGTAGAATTCACAAGGAAATCCATCCAAGCACAGGGCCTTCTCATTGGCCATTTGAGTTAATCTTTGAGGCAAGGTCATCAACGAGACAAATACTTTTCACACTCCTCTCTTTGAGCTACGAGAGAGTTTGTTAGGGACAACATCCATGCAAAGCTTGAGAGCTTCATCCCTCTCTGGAGAAGAAGAGTGAGCAGACAAAAACTTGAGTGTAATGCTTAACAAAAATGTCAGCAATATTGGGTAGAGAGGTATGGCGAATACCATTGTCCACAATAGCTTTGAATTTAGTGGCATTGCGAGGAGGACGTAACTTTTGGAAGAATTCCTTAGAAACTCTGTCCCCAATTTTAAGCCAATGTAGGCGGGCCTTGATCTGAGCACCTTTAGCTTCATAGAGCTCTGCCACCTTGAGCTCATGACGAACCTGAGCAGCATGCCCCTGCAAAACAGGATAGAGAGGGTTGGCTTCAAGCCTACAAGAGGCTTTTGTCAGTTCAGTGCGTAAAGCAAGCAAAGAATATTTTCTAAACTGAGCAACTTTCTTGCCCAAACTGCGAAGAAGGGCTGTGGTTCGGGATATAGCATCATTCCACCACTCAATCCATCCTTCTTCACCAACAGGTCTGTCCCCCAAATTCTAGACTCTCCGAATATGACACATCATGGAAGAATGTTGAAGAAAGGATGTGTTAAGAAAAAACTGAGACTTAATACCTTGAACAGGTACCACAGAAGATAAAACAGTGAACATAATTGGGGAATGATCAGACCCAATAGTACCAGACAATAACCTCCACAAGCTGGAGCATCACCATGCTTCGATGAAAATAAAGCTGGGTATGGTCGACAACATAGCTCTATCTAAACGTTTGAGAATCCTTGCCCGCCCAACTTGAAAGTTATTCCGGGTAAACCAAAGGTGCTCATCAAAAGAAGCAGGAGAAAGACAGGAATTAGGGTCAGACAAACATAATTTTTTTTTCATAAAAAACCAGGCTTCACGCTCACCAAGGGCCCACCTGTGGTTTAGACCCCCAATTTTATCAGAAGCACGCTCAACCATATTAAAATCTCCATAGACGATCCAAACTGCAGGAGGCAAAGAAAAGGCACACCATTTCCAAAGCAAACAGCGCTCCGGAGCACTATTGGAGGCATATACATTTAAAATTCCAAAGGACATTCCGTCAACTTCAAGCAAAATCCAAACAGCTTGGTTAGAAGGGTCAACCCCCCAATCAACAAAATTCCCATGCCATCTATTGGCCAGGAGAATAACAGCACCACCACGACCGGGAGGGTGCTTGGTGGAAAAAAGTTGACTATTAGGGTAAATGAGCGCACAGGCACACTGCAATTGGAACTCAGTAATTTTAACTTCTTGCAAGCAAACAATATCTGGGCCCCCATACTTGGTTGCACAGAAAGTAATATCATCGCGAACCATGTATCTTCGAACTGGGTCCGTCAGTCCTCTAACATTCCATGATAGAAAAATCATTCGACCTCGTCGAGGATCAAACTTCCTCGACCTCATCGAGTCACCCAGAATAGCAAGCGACTGAAACGAGTTGCTAGAAAAGCTTCCAGTTGTCGGTTTTTGTACGCATGCGGACCCTGCACTGGACTACGAGACCTTCGTCTTCGGGCATTCATGCCTTCTTTTTGCTCCAGCTGGTGAGCAACCATGGAGACGAGAGAGGATACCATCATCTTTAAGAGCCATCGACATATCTTCAGCCACAATTGCTGAATTGGAAAGGATTTGAGTACTTGGGGAAGCATTATGGGATGGAACTGGGACATGCAAGGGCGGTTTTATCGCTGTGGCTTGAGCATAGGAGCCAGCAGGCTGACCCCCCCGAGGATTATGGACGGAGGACTGGCCTCCCTGAGGGGCCTTTACCGGGGACATGCTTGCCTTTCTTGGAGACCACCTTCCGGTCCACTGTCGGACCCATCTTTGGTTGGCTGGTTTTTCTCATTAGAAGCTTGATTAACTGGGGTTGGGCCCTTGGATTTAAACTTATCTACCATTAAGTGACAATCTTTAATCTTGTGTGCTGACAGTGGCACCTGTAGCAAGTGTTTGGCAAATTGACATACACCACTCTCTGGTGGATATTAGTATCACCTACCTTAATATCAATAAATTCCTTGAGGGAATTGGCCAAATCAATTTTCACACAGAGCCGACGGGTAGGCCGAGCATTATAGAAGCGTTGAGGCTCTTCACATACAAATTCCCCAACTTTCATGGCAACATCACGAATAAATGGGACCAATGCCATTGGCAAACATGGGAATTCAACCCACACAGGGACAACAAGAGAGACACCATTGGCAACCTAGGAAATTCTTGTGCCATGGTTGACAAATAAGCAAAGTGCTATGAACATAACAAGGACCCTTGTTGAGAACTTTTTTGACACACTCTGGATCGGAGAACCGAATATGAAAGAAACCTTTGGTCGGGTTTTGCACTGGACTCTACAAAGATACCATATGGGTTCCAATAGCTTTGAAACCGGTTTCGTAGAATTGCATCAGAGGGGATACGGCCCAAGAAGTAGCCTATGACGGTATTTTGCTCTAGCCAAGTACAAGCTTTATTGAAACTATCGAGGGGAATAGAAATGTATGGCACATTACCTTGTGGAACACCGTGGGAATGAACTTTCGAGGTTGCTTGCCCGCCATCCTTTTCTCCATCGGCTTCACCAGACGATGAACCAGGAGGAACCAAATGTGACATATTAAAAAAAAACACGAGTAATTCCGCCCAAGGCGGATCAATAATGGAAGGACAAAGCAACAGATCCCATCCACTGGCACATGCAGCACTGTGACGAGGCCAAAAATCACACATGCAAACGATGAACGCAAAGTCGGCTCGGCTCCTCAGGATGAGTTGCAGAGCAAAACCCTAGTCTCCAAACCTCTAAAAAAGGACTAGGAATTAGATTTATACTAGAATTAGATTTGGGCTAGAATTTGATTTTTTTTTGTAATTTTTGGAGGAAGTCATTGCAAAACTCGATGTGAATTCATGGGTCCTATTGAAAATCATTGGGATCCATGAAATTATAGGGGGTTCAATGAAATAATGAGGGATGTGGTAAACAAATTTTTAGCCCGAAGATGCTAACCATGAATTTGTGATTTTGCGCTCAAGGAAAATAGTGTGTGAAATCGTAGAGGATGAAGAGGAAAAAAGAAAAAGAGGAAAAGGAGAGAGAAAGAAATATAGAAGAGAGGAAGGGAATAAATAAGATAAAATATGAGTGGTAGGGTAGTGATGATGGTTAGAAAGTGAGAAATAATAAAGGTCATTATTTTTAGTATGATTTGATTTTGATAATATGGATACTAATGAGACTATTGTGTTTGTGATTATGATTTTGTAGCTAGATGTCACAAAGAGTAGAGAGTGGATATTGTGGATGTCAAAGTCATCCTTGAGGGAGATTACAATGGTAAATAAAGGTGTGTTGAGGATAGTGGGGTTGATACACATGGTAGAGATGCCCCAAGTAGAGTGTGATAGGGCACTCTTGATGACACTCATGGAGAGGTGGTATCTATAGTTGTCAATATTTCAACTACCTATAGGGGAGGATACTATCATACTATAGGATGTGTGGTAGATCTTAAGGATATTGATTAGGGTTTGAGAGGTTTATAGTACCTTAAGACCATATGAGGCACTATAGATATTATCGAGGGACCCACATAACAATATCTAGTAGAGCGGTCTACACATAGATGAGATGACCAAGAGGTATGACATATTAGATCTCACTTGCACACTTTGTGGGATGGTGGAGGATTTTATAGTGTTCCATACTAGCAGGAGGTATGTGGCATGGTCTTTGGTAGGGGTGATAGCTGATATGAGAGATAAATAGGTGTGGTTTGCCCAAGAATTGCTAGTTTTGGCTAGATAGTATAGGATGTTGTATAACATCATGTATAAGAGAGGTCATGGTTTTTACAACATGACCATCCTATAGGTTTGCTTCTAGAAGCACATTTTAGTACAATGGCCACAGGGATTTTCAGGGCCATTGTCAAGTCTAGAGAGACTAACAACTTATCGATGGGTGCACCATTTTGAGAGGGTATAATAAACATTTGTGGGATCCATGGCACTAGGGAGGAGGGTGGTAGATGAGTTTTGGGATGATTAGATGCTCTTGCATCCATGGAATCTATACCCTATGTGGGTAGAGTATGGGTTTGGGATAGCGTAGGTATTATGGATTAGGTGGGTGATCATGGACCAAGAGGAGTGGGAGTTGCACCATTTTGGCCAGGTGTAGAGATAGTTTAGGATTTTATAGTAGATACCAAATATGGGGGACTATTGGCATCAAAGGGTGGCAAGGGACCTAGAAAGAGTAGGTGGGAAACCTAACCTAGCTAGTTTTATGGAGGAGGACATCAACGATATATTGTACATAGATCTAGGGGTGGATGATGTCTGGGTAGCCATAATATATAAATGGTGGTATAGGGGGTTGATGCCAGTGAGGATATCACTATCAGTGCCTATCCAAAGGTGCAAAGTGATGGAATGAGGAATGCAATTGGAAATTTGAGAGGATACATAATAGACCATGGAGAGGTGTTGGAAAATGGTACGACAACCTAGAAAAATGTGGGTGGAGATCATGATAGAGTTCATGACAACCACAAGAATATTGGTCATTATGAATAACATGGTAATAGGGAAATAGGGGCAACAAGAGTTTTCCCCATGGATATAGAAGTTGAGTCTAGTAGGATAATTAGTTAGGATGACCCAAAGGTAAAGAGGAAGGCTATGTGGGTAGAGATATCCCAACTATAGAGGGATTTGGACCTACTTCATGAGGACAAGACTTGGATGTTGGAAGGATTAAGAGAGGCTATCGATGAAGTCATCACTTGGTGAGACCAAATCAAGATAAAGAGAGATGCAACAAGGACCAAGATGGAGTGGCTAAGAGGGGATATGACCTAGCTAGAGTAGGAGAGGTAGCAAGTCCACTTAGAGGGCATGAATATAATAATAGGTGACCATTAGGACTAGGAAATTGGGTTACTATAGAAGGAGCTACAAAGTGCTAGGGAGGATCTATAGGAATCAGTATGATAGGAGATATTTTATTAGACATTGTATTACTGGGCCATCTCGATAGACCAAAGGATTACTCCATCATCATCATGTTGCTCGTATAACAGATATCAGTCATGGATGTGAACCATATTGTGCTCCATGAACATGCCACCACCAACAAGCAAAGTGGATGAATCAAGCTCACAAACATAGGAAGGGATGGGGTAACATGCCAATTTTGAGTATGTCATGCTTCCCATAGAGTAGAGGCTATAGGATGATTGAGTGTGCCAATTTTCTATTGTGGTACATCGATGCATCATATTGGATGTATTTTCTCTTTTGAGATTAATAACATGTAGCTAATTTTTTATTATTATGTTGAAAAATGTAACAAATAATTGTGGATGAATTGTTGTATGATTTACTTATGATGATTATATTATTAGATGTAAGGAAAGTGATGAAAGAAACATAATGATAAAATTGATATAGAGACATAAAATGAATAAGAGGTTGCAAAATAGGTCAAGAAAAGAAAGATGTACTTAGGTAATGTCACCAATGTTAGCATAGATCAAGAAATATCAATGTGATCAAAATGACATGATCCTAAGCAAGAGATTATGGGTCAAAATATGACCTAATATATATAGTGGTCGTAAGGTCTACATATAGCTATATAAAATGGTCAAAAATTAGGTAAGGCCTAATATGGTCAATGACCAATGAAGGTACATCACTATGGATGACCAGTTCAAGTACAATTGTAGTGGATCATTAGAAGAGAAGCAATACTTGTTAAGGTGTGTGATTACAAGTGACCAATGAAGGTACATGATTGTGGGTGACCAACTAAGATACAATTGTAGTTTGATCAAATATTAATAAATGACTAGCTAAGGGACATGTGTGTGTGTTATATAAAATATATGTACAAGTATATACAATATATGTGTAAGTATATGAAGTGTGTAGAAGCATGAAAAATATGCAAAGATAGAAGATATAAAAGGGGGAGAGAAAAACCATGCAACGGGCAAATGAGAGATGTGATGTAGGATCATCCAAATCTAATCACATTTTGCATTATTTAGTGGTGCTTAAATAGCACCATGAAGTTACAACTAGAAATAGGTAGGTGCAAAATAGGTTTAACCTCCTATAATACAAATAAGGCTAATCTAGAGTGTAGTCTAACAATATCAATAGAATAGCCAATGTAATAATAATAATAATAATAATAATAAAATATGCATATCCTAAGTCTTATATGTCCTCATAATTCCTCCTCACCATGTAAGCATTGGATTCCAATGCATTTGAAATAAAGTGGGAGAGAATTTGGGAGTGTTGGGTACCACCAATCTTGCACTCCATATTGCAAATCCATAAAGGACAAATGCTGACAAAGGCATACAAATGGATTTAGCCAAAATTAAGTCCAAAATAGGACTCAAAGATCCTTAATACAAGCTTAAATAATTATTATAAAAAATAATTATTTATAAGGTGCTGAATAATTTAATTAATATTATTTAATTGATTATTTAAATTAATCAATAAAATCAATTATTTTTTAAGTTTACTTTTTAATTTTCCCTATAAGGGGAGTGCTATAATCTGTCAGTACACACTGAGAATGTATGGCATTCATGTGTTGGCACATGTAGGCATACATGCATGGAGTGTAGGCCCATGTGCATGGAAGGCACACATGTGGAGTGTAGGCCTACACATATGGAAGACATGTGTAGGTGAGCTCGTAGGCGCATGGAGACCCACACTAGACAAATGCAAGCTAGTTATGCATGGATACATGTAGCCTTGCACATGCCCTCCTATGCAAATATGTGTAAGGACACCTTGCCCATGTGGCCTACCACATGCAAGTGTGTGAGAAGTATGCATGTGCACTCACCATAGGGTGCACATATCTTTGACATGCATACTATGTGCAATGGAGAATGCATAGGAGAAAAAAGAGGGGGGTGTGACCAAGCCCCTATTATACCTTATCTTTTTTATTCTTCTTCTTCATGCTCTTAGAAGACAAAGTGACATGAGGCAAAATAGAATGTGTATCTTGTTGCAAGGGTTTAGATCAAAGGGTAGTGGGAATAAAACCTCATTGTGATCCTTATACCTAGATCTACATGCACCATCTTCTAACCAAACAAAATTTCCTAGAGCATAGGTTGAAATATGAGAGGATTATATCGAGGAGGGGCCAAGGGTCACAAATGTAGACCATCTTGTCTCAATATCTCTACTGCACAACTACTAGTGATATGATCAGGAGAAATTCCCCACTCACCATTTCCATTGTGTAGGTGAAATCCAACTTGAATTCACCATGGACACAACATCAATGGTGGCTAGGGATTGATAATTTATTCAACTATGGCAGGTGAAAAATATCATAGCTTTGTGGAATGTGTCATTTTCTACACATTTTTGGTAAGCACAGCTAGGGTGGCCACAACAGAGCCTAGAGAGGTAGTATGTCACATGGATCTTAGATTTAGATTCCTTAATCTAGAAACAATAATATAATTTTCTTTGAGAGACATTGAATCTATATTTTATTTATACAAACTTAGACTCTTCTTTGTCTAGATCTACAATGGCTAGGCCTTTAGATAGGTCTTCAAATATTTTAGCTTCAACTTAAAAAAAAATATTGCTTCAACAATAACAAAGGGGTCTTCTTTAGAGAGACCTTCAAATCTATTTTCATCAATAAAAACATGGTCCAGTGGAAGTATGATGAGCTTCTCACCCATAGAGCCTAGTTTGATTCTAGGTGTTGCTACTTTATTTTCTTCAAAAATTTATTTCATTTCAATAGGAAGAAGTTTTGCTTCAAAATATGCCTATTCTTTGCTAACATGGAAGCTTGGATCTATTGGAGTTTATGAATTTTTATTTGACTTGTTGAGACATCTCTTTGAAAAAGATATACTGGATAAGCAACATGGTTCCCTAACCAGAAAGGATCAAAATATACTGCTCTAATACCAATGATGTAGGATCATCCAAATATAATAGTCTTTTGCATTATTTAGTGGTGCTTTGATAGCACCATGGAATTACAACTAGAAATAGGTAGGTGCAAAATAGGTGCAACCCCCCATAATAAAAATAAGGCTAATATGGAGTGTAGTCTAACAATATCAATAGAATAGCCAATGTCATAACAATATTAATAAAATATGCATAACCTAAGTCTTAGATGTCCTCATCATGTTGGAAAGATAAAAAACAACCTAGCATTAAGGTGTAGAGGCATAATACTAAGAAGTGAGTATATCCTACCCTCATTCCCTCATTAGAAAGAAGAACGAGGAGAAGTAGGAGAGGAGATGTATACAAATGGGTAAACAAGATATGAAGGAAAGATATCCCATAGCTAAGAATTACGTAGTAAGAGGTGAATGTCAAATAAATATGCATATCTTACCCCCATGCTCTTTTTACCATGAGAATATAAAGAAGAATAAGAAAATATCCCTACTAACAGTTCAATAGCCAAGAGATTCTCATAGAATAGCCAATGGTTGTATGAGCACCATAAATAATATTCATGCAGTATCTAGCCCATCCTACGATCATCTCTTAACAACCAAAATATTAATGGGGGAGGAAAAGAGGAAGAGGGATTATTTTACTATATGCTATCATAACAAACCTGTTTATTTTATTGATTGTGTGTCCAGTGCATTAATCAATAAAATTAGAGGTAATTATGATAGGTTTTGGGAGATGATCAAGAAGAGTGTGATAAGAAGAAAGAAGATATATGTGAAGAAGGTGCAAAATGAAGAAAGATAATCCCAACCAACTCATAGATAACTAATAAGGGGCAACATATAATGTCTAAGGATAAACATAGTCTAGAAATGATGTATGTGTTGGGGTATGAATTGACATCAAGGTAAAATTAAACTGTAAATATCATCTACAATGGTTTTAAATGTGATCACCCACTAATCACAGCCCAAACCTTGACATTGGATGAGTTAGAAATAATTTTTAACCCAACCTCTAGAGTTGGCTGGTATACCTTATCAACTTACTAAACCTTGACTCATTTAAGCTCATTTAAATGTATAAATATAGGGTAGAAAGGGGAAAAGGTTAAGAAAGTAATGAATCAGTGATGGAAGAATAAAGCTAAAAGCATAGGTATCTACAAAGAACCTATGACAAATCAATTTCTAGCAAACAATACTTAGTACTAACAACATTCAAAACCAGTCATCTTCATCATTAAGGTACAATAACATGCTTCAAGAATTATTTCAAACATCTAGGGTATTAACAATCCAAATAGTAGAATTAGATTAATACTTTGACTAATAGAAAAAGAAACCCTTTCCAAGCACACATTTAGACATGAAGCATTGTAATTTTATTTAAGTTAGCAATCCAAATTAGCATAATAAACTAACCATATCAACAGTAGCAGAATGAATTCAAGAGTTTGTAATACATAGAAAAGAATATATAAGTCTGAAACAAACATCTAAGTAATGCTCCTAATAATTTGTAGAGGGTGTACAATGGTAGCACAAGAAAACACTTTAGATTCGACCCTTTAAAATGAGGGTTTGACCTCTATTTCTAGATTTGTAGTAAATTTGAAATATTTGAAATAATTAGGAACATTACAAGGAAGTTGGAGTGCTTGATTAGCAATATTTTGAGGTGGTAGACTCCTATTTAATCCAAGAAAGAAGAGACTATCTTCTCCATTTATCTTTTGCAACTTGGCTTCTACAAGTTGTTCGACCTTCATTGCTTCCAGCTGTAGATCTTGCCAATAAGAAATAAAGACCAACTCTTGTTCTTACTATGGCTATATTTCCATAGATCTAAAACTAAATTAGCTCATGGATCTTGATTTTTCCATCGCTTCATCTTCTTGGCTCTTCTATTTTGGCTTAGAACCAACTCAGATAGAAATTTGCAACCTTATGCCTTTTTGAATCTTATATTTATACATGATTTATGTTCGATTCAATGTGGATCATTGATCTACTTTTGAACAGTAAATATTGAAGCTTTAAAAATCTTTGTATACTTTTACTATTCATGGTCTGAAGCATATCGTGACTTGGAACATACCGCAACCTATAACACATATGATTTTATCTCTTTTCATTGATCACGACACAAAACATGCTCAAATATGTCATTTGAAACTTAGATTTGAGTCATTTGACCACTTTGACCATGACCTAGGACAAGAGAGTGTTAACCCAAGGTCATGCTTGCAAAACATTTCTTTGGGCCACATGAAATAAGATCTTGTTCTGAGCCACACTTGGGATTTCTCCTTATGCAATTTGATCAAGTCTTACCATGGTGTAGATTATTGCGCTGAGCTCATGGTATAGGACCATGTGTAATGTTAGATTTTAGATTTTACAACTTGCTACTTTAACTAATTTGACCATGATATAGATAAGGAGTGTGTTAGACTGAAGTTGCATCACAAAAACCTTACTCTAGGTCTCATGGTGTAGAACCACGTTCTAGGCCAGGATTTAAATTACCTTTCAAGTGCTTTGACCAATCTTGACCATGGAATGGAGCCATACACTAAGCCATGTGGTATACGACCATGTTGTGAGTCACAATTTGAAATGCCAAAATAACAACTTTGACTTTGTTGACTACGAACCATGTTTTGAGCCACGCGGTATAAAACCTTGTCCTAAGTTGAGACCTCCTTTTCTGCTCAGAATAATGATTTAAAATGTGAAAGAAGCCTATTTGACCATTTTGATCATGATGTAGGACAAGTTGCACTGATATGCTATTCCGGTCCGAAGCACATTTCTACACTTAGAGAAATTTTGGAATTTTTGCAAAATTTTCCTATGTAGTATTTTGGACCTACATTCTAGTGCCTCTTAGGGAAATTTGCTAGAAAAGTTTGAGAACTCAAAGTCTTATCCTTTGGGTATATGGAGTCAAAATTAAAATAAATATGTATTATGAAATGATGGTGTGGACTAATAGAATTAGTGAAATGAAAATGAAAGGATGAATAGGATAAGTGAAAGAAAGAAAGAATGAATGAATGAAACAAGGAATAAGAGATTGAAAATGGGTATGAATGAAAAATGGATGGAGGGAAACAAAATGATAGCATGGATGAAAGGAAACATGAAAATAGAAAAGACTCCAACCAGCTATAGAGTATGTCTTAGGATATTGCTTCCATATGACTATTACCTGCTTATATTTTTCCCATGCATATTAAATGGATAACATTTCATATGGAAACAATGAAAGAGGTAAGAAAATGTGTATCTGATCAACAAGATTTATTCTATTTTTAAAGGCTTAGTGGTATGACCTCCTCATGGTGTTTGCACAATCACACTTTTCTTGTTCTGTCTGACAAATTTCAGGATCAAAAACATTCACAAAGCATGTCTTCAAGGCCTCTTTCACAACTATGGTGCTAACAATATTTTAGCTTACTTTTATAGGAGATTTTTTAAATTATTTTTTCACTTCTTCTTGTTGAGTTTGTTCTTATTTCCGTCCTTGCACCTCTTCAATATCTTCAATATTATCCTCCTTGTTACCATTTTCCTCTTCACTCTCCTCTTAATATTCACCAACTTCTCGCTCTATTTCTATTCCAAACAATTGAATCATATGACCCAATATTTTCAAAGCTTGATCCCAGGTTGCTTGAGTGAGATTAAATATTTACATCAGTTTTTTATGAACAAATTTAAGCCTAGTTGTCTTTTCATAAGATATAGCATGTCCTCTATCTACCAAATCTTCCTTTAAATCTCTGAGCCTGGTCAAATCTTTCACTAATTGAGTGACCTGATCTTGATTAACACGGTCTTATAAAACATCAATTTTAGACTCATCATGCATTATTGGAGTCAAAATGGTCTGAATGTCTTCCTCAATCAAAAGAGTATTTTACTCATCCCAAAACCCTTGGAAACCATATTGCATCATCTTCTGGAGCTTACCTTCGATTTTATACATTAACAACCATCATTTCTAGATCAACTTGTTCTTCCTAAGGATATTCTTGGCTATCAATATTGCATTAGTCCATTCTTTTCTTGGTATGGGCTTAGCAAAACCATTGAATCTATTCTCAAATAATTTATCTATTCTTTCTACTTGCAACACCATTGGTTGTAGCTCTTTAGTAGCCTTTTCAAAATTTTATTTGGTTTATTGCAATAAGTGGCTAGCCTCATCCATGAAATCAATTGCATAATGGATCTCTAAATATTTCTCCATAATTTTAAACCACATTTCTTTTTTCGTCTACTTTATTGTCTTTAGAGAAACTTTTAGCTCTGGTCTTCTCAACTTGAAGCTGCTATTGTAGAGCCTATAAATTGTTTCACATAAGCTTCATTATGCTTCTTTAGCTCTTCATCTTGTTCCTTGAATTTGACCATGTCTAAGTACTTGTCCTACCACTTCTTAGCCTTATTTCTTATAGATTTTTCCCCCTTTTTCTAGTTACTAATTTTAAACTCTAGCTTTTCAACCTTTTCCTCCAATTTCTCATACTTCTTGAAAATATCACTTTGCACATAGATGGTCTCAAGATGAGCCTTAGCTACATTAAATTCATCTTCCAAGGGAAATTGAGAAATCTCTTTAGTGTACTCCTACAACTGATAATCTTCTACAATCATATCCTCCTATGGTTTATTAACAACAGGGGTGAGAGACTCTTGTTCTTTGTCTAGCAACAAGATCAACAATCATAGTCTTTCTTAGTCTAGCAACCTTTTTCAAAGGTTGATTTAATTTATTTCTCCAAAAACTTACTTTTTGATGAAATATTTTTAACCTTATGAAAAGAGGCTACTATAGGATGATTTGAACCTATGGAGGTAGTGATGAATGAAGGAAAAAATAGAACTGGAATAGATGGAAGGGGTGTAGTGGTAATGATGGTAGAATATGTGCTTATAGAAGGGGTTGTAACAGGCATCACAATGACAATAGATGCTACAACTATAGAGGATGGTGTAGAAGATGAGAGTGTTTTTTCCCTATTGATATGGGTGATGGTGACATTGGAGGTGAAGGATGTGAGTTGGAGATGATGATATCAAAATTTCTACTAAATGAGGTGGAGATGGAATGGAATGTGATGATTGAGGAATTGGTGGAGATGAAGGGGGATTATGAGATAATAATTATATATTTTATTCCTTTTGATCTTGAGAATGAGAGGGATAATTCTTTGGGGAAGGAAAAAGAGAAGGAAAATAAGAGATATAAATCATACCTTTGCCTACCAAAGTAGACCCTTGAAAAATATCATCAGTGTTTTGATGCTACACTTGTTGAGTTGATTGCTCTATCACTATGACCTATGTTTTCTCAACTACTTGTGTTTGATACAATTTATTATTTTATTGATCTTCTTATTAGCCTCATTAACTGGATCTTTTACCTTTCTTTTGAATACAATGGGAGTTGAAGGGTTAAAACTTGGAGTATTATCTTGTCATTATGAATTTGGTGGTGTAATCTCTTGAATAGGGGGACTTGAGTGCTTATAGGGAGCTACAACAATGAAATTGATAGGATAAAAGGCTAAGTTATCATTTGCTTTATCTCCCATTAGATTTTGTGAAGTAGTTTCTACCTCTAAGGCTAAATATTTTGGCCTTTGTTCCATGTGAATATTTTCCACAATTCTTGATTCATATTTTCCAATACCACCACTAAAATATCCCATATTTTTCATAATTACAACTCCCATAGTGTATTTCTTCAATTGTTCCTATGAAGATTAAAAAATAGACTACGCTTCCTTAGTCACTGGTGGTGAAGCTATCATAGTATTATCTTGTTGTTGAGTTGGTGAGGAGGGATAAGCTGGAGGTGTTTGATATTTCTTCTATTTATTTACCTCTAACCTTATCATTTTCTATTTAAGCCTTTCTGAATCTTAACACTAATATTTTACCTTTCTTGACCATCCAAGTCTGAATATGTTTATCATACTTTGCAAAGAAATCAATTATCAGATTGACAGCCAAACCTGGGAGCTATAGTATTTATCTCAACTCTCATTTTCCATCATTCCAAAATTTTTGCCTCTTTCCAACCAACCTTTTATTGTATGGATTGAATATTTTATTCCTTCAACTAATGGGTTTTCTTATGCTTAGGATCATAATCAACCAATTTCTCATAAAAGTCTCTCTAAGGGGGAAGTGGTTCCATATTTCCAACATTCCATTCTAATGGGGAGCTTTCCCTATTATTTTTGGATTTCTCAATTTGCGGCCTCAAAGTCCTTTCAAATTTGGGAGCCTTATCACCATTGAGATTTTTTAGCTTTTCCAAAAATATATTTGCTGGGTCATATCTCCATCTCTAAGGAAGTTGTCTAAGACCTAGTATCTCCAATGTTTGAGTAATCTATTCATACTGGTATTTTATTGTTACTGTAATATGTTGGCAATTTTGGGTACTTTGGGTACATTGCTTTTGCTCAAGTGTATAAGTTGTCATTGATGTCAAGAAGCTTTTGAAGGACCTTGATTTGATGTCAAATAATTTGTTTTGATGAAGGTTACGGCATAACAGTTTCAAAGGTCTTTTGCAAACCCCAAGCTGATAGGTTCAAGAGAAAGATCTTGCAAAGAAACGTGTCGTGATTTTGTGACAATTTGCAAGAGGGATCGTACGAATGAAAAAGTGTCACGATTTTGAGATAGGTTCGAGAGAAAGAGCTCGCAGAGAAAAAGTGTCACGATATCGCGATATGTCGGGTTTTCAAGACCCAAAGAAAAGAAAAGAGCTAAGGAGGAAAAGTGTCGCGATATCATGACATGTCACATTTTCATGACTTAAGTAGGAGAGAGAAAGCAAGTTAGAAAAGTGTCACGATATCGTGACATGTCGCATTTTTGCGACTTAAGCAGGAGAGAGAAAACAAGTTAGAAAAGTGTCGTGATATCACGACATGTCGCAATTTCGTGACTCAAAGAGCAAAGAAAACGTACGAAAGATGAAAGCGTCATGATTTCGCGATGGGTTGCAAAGAATGCGTACGGATGCAAAAAGTGTCACGATTTCGCGATAGGCAGAAAATAAAGCAAACGTAAGCAGAAGTGTCATGATTTCATGACAGAAACTGAAAGCAGGTATTCTATAGGAGAAGTGTCATGATTTCATGACAAAAGTAGAGAGGAAGGCTATGAAGACAGAAGTGTCGCGATATCGTGACAGAAGTGAAGATGAAGTCTGTAGAGGCAGAAGTGTCACGATTTTGTGACAAAAGCAAAAAAGAGGTCGACGAAGGGAGAAGTGTTGCAATATCGCGACAAAAGCAAAGTTGATGCTGACAAAGAAAAAAGTGTCGTGATATCGCAACAAGAGCTTAGTTGAAGTCGACAAAGGTTGAAGTGTCGCGATATCATGACAAAATCCAAAATAAAGTGTATGATTGCAAAGGTGTCGCGATATCATGACATGTTGTAGTTTCATGGAAAAAGCTACAGAAGAGTTACAGAGGTAGTTGAAGCTAACAAAGTTAAATGTGAGACAATGAAGATTAGGGTTTACAGCTGATGAAGTTTAGGGTTATGCAGCCAACTAAAGATCAGGGTTACAGTTGACTAAGATTAAGGTTTTGATCTTGAAAGTGTTATTATAAAAAGCAGGTTGTTTTGAAGAGTTGGAGGGATTGTTAGTTGCGACGTTCGCAGATAGAGCACAGAGTGAGAAGTTTGATCGTCGAGAGCAGAGTGCAAAATTTGATCAAAGTGTGCAGAGTGAGCGAAGAGTCATGGTGAATTGTTCTAAGTGCCATTGTGATTGCGTAGAGAGTGCAAAGGTTGAAGTTCGACCAAGTGCGGTTGTGATTGCACAAAGAGAGCAGAGGGTGTAGAGAGCACAAAGGGCAAAGATGAACATGGAGTGCTACTATATGAGGATAGAGGTGCACTGGTTCTTTGAGAAGAACCTAAGGACAAATTTGCAAGTCTTTAAGAAGGCTTGTGTGCAGAGGATTGATTTGTTCAAGTGTTGGACAGATCTGACAGACAGAGGAAGACTTGTACTAGACTGACTGATTATGTTTGGTACAAGTTGCTGAGCTGCTGTGGACGTGATCATAGAAGGCAGAGGTCTCTTAGGCTAAGCATTGAGGACAGGAGGTGTTCGATGGAAAGAAGTTCCACATGCTGGCAAGAGGTAGAGGCAGTTGATCTTATGAGGGATCATTTCTAGAGTAGAGGGGAAGGTATCTCCTTTGAGTAGAGGCTCATAAATCCAGAGCAGAGGGGAAGGTATCTCCTTTGAGTAGAGGCTCATAAATTCTGATTGGGGGAAGGTATCTCCTTTGGTCCGAGGCTCATAAACATTGTAATTGGGAAGGATTCCCAAAGAACTTCGAGATAACTTTTAGAGAAAATTTTTGTGGACGTAGCCCAGCCATTCTAGATGAACCACGTTAAAATTAGTGTCACTTTGTGGATGATATTGTGCATTGTTTTGATATTGCTTTGGGTATATTGCTTTACTATTTTGAAGTATAAAGGAAAAAGTAAAAAGAGGTCTTATACTATTCACCCCCCTCTCAGTATAAGCTTGTGTTCTTCAATTGGTATAAGAGCAGGTGCCTTCGGAAAGTTTAACAGCTTAAAGGAAAAGCTAGTAAAGAACATAATGGATCATTCAAGTAGCAATACAACACCTATTCTTGATGGGTCAGATTTTGGTCTTTGGAGTGCAAGGATGAAGGTTCATCTAATGGCACTTGGTAATGAGGTATGGAAAGTGATTGAAGATGAGTACACTATTCCTGTATATGGTCCTAATACTAAAGAAGAAAGGCTCCTACATCATAGCAATTCAAAAGCAATGAATGCAATCCTGAAAGGCTTATAGAAAGTAGATCTCACAAAAGTGATTCACTGCAAGACAGCTATCGAAATGTGAAAACAGTTGAAGGTGGTTCATATAGGTGATACAAATGTCAGAAAGGCCAAGTTGAGACACTTCAAGGGTATGTTTGAACAACTCTAGATGAATGATGATGAAAATATTAGTGACTACATGCTTCGTATGGATGAGGTTGTTAACTCCATGAAAGACTTAGGTCTTGAGGTTGCTAAAAATGATGTTTCTGATAAGATTTTAAGATCTCTTCCTAATAGATTTAGTGAAAATATTTCTGCTATTGAGGAAGCTAAAGATTTGGATAAGTTGAAAAAGGATGAGCTCCATAGTATACTTGCAGCATTTGAGTTGAGAACTCAAGTGAAGGTTGATGTCAAGAAAGAGGCAACTTTCAAGGCTACCAAGAAATCCAAGGGTAAACAACTTCAAGATAGTGATGAGTCTTCTAGTGATGAAGAGGCATATTACAGCAAGAAAGGCAAGTTCTCTAGAAAGCACAAAAGCGTGAAAAATATAAGATGTTTCAATTGTGGAAAGTTTGGTCATTATGCTACTGACTGTACTGTTCCCAAGAATGAAAGTGATGAAGATAAATAGGATTCTATGAGCAAGGTTTCTGAAAAGCATAAGCATCTCAGAAAGAACAAATATGAGCACATCAATCAAGGAAAGAGGTATTCTCATAGGCACAAGAAGAGTTTCTATCTAGACAAAGCAAGTAAGTGTTCTAGTAGTGATAGTGAAAGTTCTTCAAGTGATAATGAAAATGAGATGTTGTTCATATCAGAAAAGAGGAAGAATCGAAACATAGATTCATTATCATGAAATGTCTTAGATGTGGAAATTTTGGTCACCTTGAGGATGATTGCATAAATAATGATTTGGTTTCCAGTATGTATGAGGATGCTTCAGAAAACTATAAGGAAGATTCTTGTATGGTTTTTGAAAAAGGTAGCACCTCTAGTGATAAGAAATCTGAAAAAGGCTTTGATGATTCAGAAAGCAAAAAAATAAAGGATCTTGAAAGTGAACTTATTAATGCTCTTAGTGCTTTGAAAAAGGAAAGGATAAGTTAGATGAATGTTGTATGGAGAGAGATGATCTTATGGAAAGTCTTGATTTCTCTATAGCTAAGACACAAGAACTCAAGGATGAGTTAGAGTCTAAGGTTCTTGAGTATAGTGAGTTAGAACAAAAAATGGCTTCTTTGAAAGAGGAAACTAAAGAGTACAAGGATAAGCTTTATAGGTTTCAAGATAGCTCCAAAAAGGTTAAGTCACTCATCAAAGGTCAAAGAAAGACAATAGATAAAATAGGCCTTGGTTTTGTTAAGCCACACAAGGAACAAGTTGGAGAGTCTAGTAAGAGACTCCAAAAGGAAGAGAGTTCTGATGAGGAAAGTATTTCAGATCATGAGTCCTTGAATGATAGATGCACAAAAATAGAAAATAGAATTCAGAATGAGAAGAAGAAGTTTTTAGAACCTAAGAGGTCAATTAAAGGAAAGTTTCAAGGCAGATGTTTTACTTATCATAGGTTTGGTCACATGGCTTCACATTGCATGGATCAAGTGAAGAAGGTAAACGACAATTTTAGAAGTGCTAGTTTCTTTCAAGGGTATTGCTACTCTTGTCAACAGTTTGGGCACAAGGCAGTCTATTGCAAGGTAAATAACAAGAACAGGTTTGGTCAGAACAAGTTTGATCAAAACAGGTTTGGTCAGAACAGGTGGTCAGAACAGGTTTGGTTAGAACAAGTTTGGCCAGAACAGGTTTGGTCAGAATAGGTGGATTCAAAGATTAGGTTTACCCTAGAGAAACAACATCATCAAGTGTTTCAAGTGCAACAATGAAGGTCACATAATCAGACAGTGTAGAGCTGAAATTCTAGATTACAGGAACAGGAACAGTGGCATGATCAGGTCCAAGGATCAAGGCATGGACAAGAACATGGATGAGAACAAGAACAAGAACAGTGACAAGAACAGGAATATGGACAAAGAGTTCAAGAGAAGGCCCGAAAAGGAAGTTATAGACACTGATGATGATCAGTGCCTAATGGGAGTTTTACTCCCACCCCGGAATTAATAACCTCATTAGGAGGTGGGGGAGGGACTAAGCTAAGAGGCTCATTCTTACTCCTGAGCCCCAAAGGTGACCCTTTGCCATTGATGACAAAGGGGGAGAAATATGAGTAAGGGGGAGAGCTTCAAGTGAATAGGAAAGCTTCAAGTTAGGGGGAGCAAAACTTCAAAGGAAGATTCTCAGTTGTGGGCTCTGTTTCTCAGTTGTTAGCATAGTTGGTTTCAATTTTGGCTCTTGAGAAGTGTTTTCAGTAAAGGTTTGCCATCAATGACAAAGGGGGAGATTGTTGGTAATTTTGGGTACTTTGGGTACATTGCTTTTGCTCAAGTGTATAAGTTGTCATTGATGTCAAGAAGCTTTTGAAGGAACTTGATTTGATGTCAAATAATTTGTTTTGATGAAGGTTACAACATGACAGTTTCAAAGGTCTTTTGCAAACCCCAAGCTGACAGGTTCGAGAGAAAGAGCTCACAAAGAAAATTTTCATGATTTTGTGATAATTTACAAGAGGGATCGTACGGACAAAAAAGTGTCATGATTTAATGACAGGTTCGAGAGAAAGAGCTCACAGAGAAAAAGTGTCGCGATATCGTGACATGTCAAGTTTTCGCGACCCGAAGAAAAGAAAAGATCTAAGGAGGAAAAGTGTCGCGATATCGTGACATGTCACATTTTTGTGACTTAAGCAAGAGAGAGAAAGCAAGTTAGAAAAGTGTCGCGATATCGCGACATGTCGCATTTTCGTGACTTAAGCAGGGGATAGAAAACAAGTTAGAAAAGTGTCGTGATATCGTGACATGTCGTAATTTCGTGACTCAAAGAGCAAAGAAAACGTACGGAAGCTGAAAGCGTCACGATTTTGTGATAGGTTGCAAAGAATGCGTACGGATGTAGAAAGTGTCACGATTTCACGATAGGCAAAAAAGAAAGCAGACATAAGCAGAAGTGTCACAATTTCACGATAGAAACTGAAAGCAAGTCTTCTATAGGAGAAGTGTCACAATTTCGCAACAAAAGCAGAGAGGAAGGCTATGAAGATAGAAGTGTCATGATATCACGATAGAAGTGAAGACAAAGTTTGTAGAGGCAGAAGTGTCATGATTTTGTGACAAAAGTAGAAAGGAGGTCGACGAAGGGAGAAGTGTCGCGATATCACGACAAAAGCAAAGTTGATGCTGACAAATACATAAGTGTCACGATATAACGACAAGAGCTTAGTTGAAGTTGACAAAGGCTGAAGTGTTGTGATATCATGACAAAAGCCAAAAGAAAGTGTACGGTTGCAAAGGTGTCGCTATATCGTGACATGTTGTAGTTTTACGGCAAAAGCTACAGAAGAGTTACAGAGGCAGTTGAAGCCGACAAAGTTAAATGTGAGCCAACGAAGATTAGGGTTTGTAGCCGACGAAGTTTAGGGTTGTGTAGCCGACTAAAGATCAGGGTTACAACCGACTAAGATTAAGGTTTTGATCTTGAAAGTGTTATTATAAAAGGTAGGTTGTTTTGAAGAGTTGGAGGGATTGTTAGTTACGACGTTCGCAAATAGAGCACAGAGTGAGAAGTTCGATCGCCAAGAGCAGAGTGTGAAATTCGATCAAAGTGTGCAGAGTGAGCGAAGAGTCATGGTGAATTGTTCTAAATTCCGCTGTGATTGCACAAAGAGTGCAAAGGTTGAAGTTCGACCAAGTGCGGCTGTGATTGTGCAAAGAGAGCAGAGGGCATAGAGAGCACAAAGGGCAAAGACGAACGCAGAGTGCTGTTGTATGAGGACAGAGGTGCACTAGTTCTTTGAGAAGAACCTGAGGATAGATTTGGCAAGTCTTTGAGAAGGCTTATGTGTAGAGGATTGATTTGTTCAAGTGTTGGATAGATCCGACGGACGAGAGGAAGACTTGTACTAGACCGACTGATCGTGTTTGGTACAGGTTGCTGAGCTACTGTGGACATGATCATAGAAGGCAAAGGTCTCTTAGGCTAAGCATTGAGGACAGGAGGTGTTCGGTGGAAAGGAGTTCCACATGCTGACAATAGGTAGAGGCAGTTGATCTTCTGAGGGATCATTTCTAGAGCAGAGGGGAAGGTATCTCCTTTGAGCAGAGGCTCATAAATCTAGAGCAGAAGGGAAGGTATCTCCTTTCAGCAGAGGCTCATAAATTTTGATTGGGGGAAGGTATCTCCTTTGGGCTGAGGGTCATAAACATTGGAAGGATTCCCAAATAACTTTGAGATAACTTTTAGAGAAAAGTTTTGTGGACGTAGCCCAACCATTCTGGGTGAACCACGTTAAAATTGGTGTCACTTTGTGGATGATATTGTGCATTGTTTTGATATTGCTCTGGGTATATTGCTTTACTGTTTTGAAGTATAAAGGAAAAAGTAAAAAGAGGTCTTATACTATTCACCCCCCCTCTCAGTATAAGCTCGTGTTCTTCATAATATCTTCCACATTTAGAGGTTAATTTATTATCCCTTCTCTCTTTATTCTAGTACCAAAAGTGTAGTTAATATAGTAAGCCTATCTACAGTACTCCAATGCTACAATCCTACTAGTGATAAAATGTGGTAGTAAGAATGGTTTTCTAGTAAAGCCATAAAGCCTAATTACTATGCCCTTAGTCAAAATATACTACTATTATTCCTCAAATTGCTTTTTTTGTAACCATTCTCTAGCTAGAGGAGGAATCCTGGGATATTGTCCATCCATGATTTTCAAGGTTGGCCCCAAAAATTCTCTATTGAAGTCTCAATAGAATTTAGACCTACTCAAGACACTAGCCATGTATAGATTGGTATAGGATTTACATTATCATATTTATCTGTTATTGATATCCAAGACATATCTTGCCTAGTAGCACTGAGAAACATCCAAGTTGAGTTAGAGCAGTGTCTGAACGAGGGAGTTTCAAAATATTTTTTCATTGCAACCAACTGCTCATGTATTCTTTTGGTAAGGAAGGTGGTCCAATAAAAGTAAATTGATCTGGTATTACCATCACCCATAGGCATATTATATATATTTTTATTACAAATGTAGTAAATTGTGGCTATTTACAAATCTATCACATTTTTATCAGAATCTAGCCCTACCAACATTTCAATTATGGGTTGGTAAAATATTCAGTGGTAATTGGGGTATTAGGTAAACTATTATTGGATATTATAGTTTTGAACTGGCTATATACACATTCCCTAAAATGGTCATCATTTTTTGTATACCCCTTCAATGAATAATACCTAACTTGATCATATGGGTTGAAGGGTTTAGGATTTATAGGTAGCATTCTATCCATGACAAAGAGATCACAACAGGCTTGTGCAGTTATGTTAAAAAGGATTTTACCCTAAGATATTTTAATGACCTTAGCCTTAGGATCATAGAATTTCACTATTGCAACAATTAATTTTAGAAATGGATGAACGAAATCACAAATATAAAAGGACAAAAGAGAGAAAACACCACAAGTACATTGAACTAAAATTGGTAGCCCTAACAAAAATCTGTAATATATCTCTTGCTTGAGTTTATCCCTTGTTTTCCATATCATTCTCATATCTGCTACTTCCAGTATTTTTTTAATGTAATGCATGACTTGACTACTTTTTGGCTTAGTAGCTTGCTTTGTGACTAGTGACACCATTTTCAAAGATAAATTTTGCTTAGTCTCTCTATCAATGCTCTAAAAAACTTAGCACCTTTTGCAAAATAAATTACAGCTAAATTTTAGTCTTAAATAGCCATGCATGCATGTATTATACCATTAATACGATAGATGAATGGCTATTGGATTGCACGTTTCAAAATCTTGCATTGGAAGTAAAAACAAAGTGTGGCTTGTAAGTGAAGCCTCTTTTTCTTATTGGTCGCAGCCTAGAACCTATAGTGTCCTAGAACCAAACAATATTTTGTTCTTTTTTTTGGATATAGCATAGAGCACACAACAGAAAAGTGAACTTTTCTTAGGATTTGAATGCTTTGACTTCCAACTAATGACATGTTGTGGGGTGTGGCCTTTGTTTTTTCTTCTACTAAAAAGTTAAAAGAAAAGATAATATAATACAAATATGTACATATATTATAAGGGAAAGAATTTTTACCCATAATACAACTTAAGATGATATCCATTAACTAGGATTTGCTGCAAATTCCCATTATGATCATGGAGTTGAAAAATATTGCTCTTTTTAAATTCAAATATCTTGAATGGACCATCCCAGAAGGAATCAAATTTTTGGTGATTTCTTGGTTTGAATTTCTCTTCATTCTATCTTAGAACTGAATCACCAACTTTAAATTTCCTAAATATGGCCTTCTTATTAAACCATCCCTTAGTATCTATGGAGTGTTTCTAAAAACTTTCATATGCTTTGGTCCTCTATCCTCCCAACTGCAAAAGGTGCATCAATATGGCCTCTACTAGATTCTGATTTGGTTCATAATCTTGGCTAGCCAACTTTAGAGCTGACATCTCAAGATGAGTGGGAAGAATAGCTTCTTTACCATACACTAATGCATAAGGGGATGTATTGATATACTTCTTTATAGTAAGCCTATCTACCCACAAGGCCTATTCTAAGAGAAGATGCCAACTTATTTTGTTGTATTTCAGTACTCTTTTTCAGAATTCTGAGTATATTTTTGTTAGTGGATTCTTCTAGTCCATTCCCTTGAGGGTAATAGTTAGAATAATTCTTCAAACATATGCAATATTGAATTGAAAACTCAATGTAATTTGCACCTATGAAATATGGGCCATTATTACTTACTAGAGATTCAGGGAGGTCAAACCTTGTGATCAGGCTTTCAATAAATTCAATCACAACATATTGATCTAACATCTTGGTTGGAATTACCTCATACCATTTGGTGAAATAGTTAGAGGCAAGCATAATATATTTGTAACTTGCTAAAGATTTAGGATTTAATACTCCAATAAAATCTAGTCCCCATTGTTAGAATGACTCTTCTACCTGAATAAGCTTAAGGGGAAATAGTGTGTTCCTATTTCTCCCTATATATCTTTAGAATTTATCACAGATTCTTGTTACTTTGAAAGTTTCAGCAAAAATAGTAGGCCAATAGTAACATGCTCTTATTATTTTCATAGCAGTTACTTTTCTTGAAAAATATCCCTTTGATAGTCCCATGGCAAAGAGATGACATAGGCTTGTGCAGTTATCTTAAAAATGATTTTTCCCTAAGATATTTTAATGGCCTTAGACTTAGGATCATAGAATTTCACTATTGTAGCAATTAATTTTGGAAATGGATGAGCGAAATCATAGATATAAAAGGACAAAAGAGAGAAAACAACACAAGTACCTTGAACTAAAATTGGTAGCCCTAACAAAAATATGTAATCTATCTCTTGCTTGAGTTTATCCCTTGTTTTCCATATCATTCTCATATTTGATACTACAAATGCTTTGTTAATGTAATGCATGACCTGACTACCTTTTGGCTTAGTAGCTTGCTCTGTGACTAGTGACACCATTTTCGAAGAAACTCTAAAATTAATATTTTGATGCTCTAAAATTTTTGCTTAGTCTCTATCAATGCTCTCAAAAACTTAGAACCCTTTGCAAAATAAATTACACCTAAATTTTAGCCTTAAATAGCCTTGCATGCATGTCTTCTACCATTAATACGATAGATGAATGGATATTGGATCACACATTTCAAAATATTACATTGGTAGTAAAAAGAAGGTGTGGCTTGTAAGTGAAGCCTCATTTGCTTATTGGTCGTGGCCTAGAACCTATAGTTTCCCAGAACCAAACAATATTTTATTCTTTTTTTTTGGATATAGCATAGAGAATATAGCAAAAAAGTATACTTTTCTCAGGATTTGACTGCTTTGAATTCCAACTAATGACATGTTGTGGGGTGTGGCCTTTGTTTTTTCTTCTACTAAAAATTTTAAAGAAAAGATAATATAATACAAATATGTACATATATTACAAGGGATAGAAGTTTTTACCCACAATACAACTTAAGATGATATCCATTAACTAGGATTGGCTACAAATTCCCATTATGATCTTGGAGTTGGAAAGTATTGCTCTTTTTTACTTCAAATATCTTGAATGGACCATCCTAGAAGGAATCAAATGTTTGGTGATTTCTTGGTTTGAATTTCTCTTCATTCCATGTTAGAATTGAATCACCAACTTTAAATTTTCTGAATATGACCTTCTTATCAAACCATCCATTAGTATATATGGAATTTTTCTAAAAACTCTCATATGCTTTGGTCCTCTATCCTCCCAAATACAAAAGGTGCATTAGTCTGGCTTCTACTAGATTTTGATTTGGTTCATAATCTTGGCTAGCCAACCTTAGAGCTGGTATCTCAAGATGAGTGGAAAGAATAGCTTCATTCCCATACCCTAATGCATAAGGGTATGTATTGATATACTTATTTATAGTAATCCTATCTACCCACAAGGCCTATTCTAAGAGAATATGCCAACTTCTTTTGTTGTCTTTTAGTGCTCTTTTCAGAATTCTGAGTAGATTTTTGTTAGTGGATTCTGCTAGTTCATTCCCTTGAGGGTAATAGTTAGAATAATTCTTAAAACATATGCCATATTGACTTGAAAAATCAATGTAATTTGCACCTATGAAATATAGGCTATTATTACTTACTAGAGATTTAGGGAGGCCAAAAATTATGATCAGGCTTTCAATAAATTCAATCACTACATCCTAATCTAACACCTTGGTTGAAATTGCCTCAACCCATCTGGTGAAATAGTTAGTGGCAATCAAAATATATTTGTAACTTGCTAAAGAGTTGGGATTTATTACTCCAATAAAATATAGTCCCCATTGCTAGAATGAATCTTCTACTTGAATAAGCTTAAGGGAAAATGATGCATTCCTATTTCTCCCTACATATCTTTAACATTTATCACAGGTTCTTTTTACTCTGAAATTGTTAGCAAAAATGGTAGTCCAATAGTAACCTGCTCTTATTATTTTCATAGCAATTACTTTTCCTAAAAAATATCCCCTTGATAATCCCTCATGAAACTCTTTAATGACATTTTTTTTTATTATCTTTCAAACATCTCAGAAGAACTAACGGCTAACAAGTTGTTATCTGATCTGAGCCTGCTTTTGTTACCAGTTCTTGACATAGTGCTTTACCTCTAACTAACTTTATATTATGGATTTATACATCATATTATTGAATTATGGTAATCCAACCAGATCTTTTGTCACCTATCTCTCCTTGTAAAATAAAATTCCTAATATTTGGATGTACCACATAAACCAGAGTCTTATTTTGAGCCAAGTGTTGTTTGAATTTATTTAATTATTTCATGAATGCAAATACTTGTCTCTCAATGAAATTATATTTATTCTAGTACTCATGGAGATTTTGAATCCAAAAAATATAGGGTTTTCCTCTCCAGCATCATTATTTTATGTCAGTACTGCTGCATAACTCTCCTTAGCTCCACAGGCATACAAAATGAAATCCTTGTTGAAATTAGGGCTTACCAATACTAGGGTAGTAGCAATGGTTTGTTTAATTGATTCAAAATATTGTTCTCTATTTTCAATCCATTTGAACTCAATATTCTTTCTAAGTAGTTTTAAAATAGGTTTAAATATTTGGGTAAAATATGAAATAAACTTCCTTACAAAATTGATCTGCCCAAAGAAGGATTGTAAAGATTTCTTATTCAAGGAGAAAGGAAGATCCAGTATTGATTTTGTTCTATTAGGATATTTAAAATTATCTCTTTAGAGACTGCATGTCCTAATAATTTGCCCTCATGGACTATAAAAAATGATTTTTTTAGATTTATAGAAATACCAAACTCTACATTTTTGAAAAACCTACTTCAAGTGTTTCAAGTGCACCTATTTTTCATGGGAAAATATAGTCATATATTCAATATAGATAAGAGTTACTATATTAATCAACTCCCCAAAAGCATAGTCCATATCTCTTTGAAAAGTATCTCCTACATTGGACAAATCAAAAGGTATTCTCTGATAAGCGAAGGTACCCCATTTGGTAGCAAAAGTTATTTTGAACTAGTTTTCATCCTTCACTCAAATTTGATTATATCTAGAGAATCCATATAACAGAGATAACCTCTCAACCCCTACAATAATATACAAAATCTAGTCAATCTGAGGGAGAGGATAGTGATATTTCAGTGATACATTATTTAAGTTTCTAAAATAAACACATAGGTGGATGTCCCCATTATTTTTTCTAATAGGTACCACGTTGGCTACCCATGTAGAATGTTTAGTAGGGTAAATAATATTTGATTTCAATAGTTTGATCAGATCCTATTTCATTATAGATTTAATCTTGGGATTCACAGGTCTCTATTTCTATCTGAAAGGTTTTGCATCAAATTCTAACTCAATAGTGTCCTGAATAATATTTTTATCATATACCTTGAGATCTTCATAAGACCAGGCTATAATGTCTTGGTATTGAAGGCATAAGACCTTAAGTTCCTCCACTTCTCTTAGAGAACACTAGATGCCAATATTAAGCTTCTTATCTTTTTCTATTTCAATTTCTTTATAAACCTCATCATCAATTTTTATGGCTCTTGATTTCATTCATCTTCATTATAAAAATACTCTTTAATGTAATCAAGCCCTTAGGAATATGATTATTTTTAAACTGTATGATATCTTGCTGGTCAATTTCTTAAGGAAAATCCTCTTGTAAATTGGATAAGCAAGCCTCTCTAACTAGGAAGTCAATAATATGTTCAACATTTTTAAAAACTTGCTAGGAAATCTATCTATCTAGTACTGTAGGTCTAAAAACCAATTTGACCCTTTTATCCTTAGCTGACCCAAATTATAAAGATGGGATGAACTTAGAAACTCTCACTGCTAGAGCATCAACTAAAATATTAAAAATTCTAGGAATAGAATGGATGTTTAGAGCATCAAAATATTCCATCAAATCCCATACTCTATTCCTATATATTTTTAAGTAATGGTGCTTGTTGTTGCATTTCTCTATAACTTGATTAACTACTAGTTTTGAATCACCATATATGTCCAACATTTGATTTCGATTTTCTCTTCTTGTATTAATCCTAGGCATAGAGCCTTATATTTTGTAGCATTATTGGTACAAGACCAAGTTAGTATATAAGCAAAACTCTTTACACCTTTTGAAGGAGATTTCAAAATTATACCAACACCAACCCCATTTTTGTATCTTGCTCCATCAAAATGCATTGTTCAAATATCTAACTCTCTCAATGACTGATTTGATATGGTAGGAGTCTTTTTCTCTGCCTCAGAAGACATACTATAAGTACCCATTTCTGTATCAAATAGAACATGATCCTCTCTAAATGGTAACTCATCCTCAACTTCTAAATCATCAAGGATCTCTACTAGTTCAGGTTCTTCCATCACAAGTGATTATACATATCTTCCTCAATTTTCTCAATATGATAAGCTATAGGTTTTTTAGGAGTTATCCTTATTCTTTTACCTTTATATGGAATCATCATGCTAGAATAGTCCAAATACATGTAACCACCTAGCTTGGCAGTGAATTCCTTGGAAAGACATAAACCAAAATAAGGCTCTAGGTCAACTACTATAATTTCTTACACAATAGTGACCTCTGGGGCCCTGTGTAATTTCATCAACACATATTTCACAACTCCAATGGTCTTGACTGGTGTCCCATCAAATTATAACACTCTTGTACAAGAGTGAGTATACTCCATTCCAATTTCATCACATACTACTTTAGAAATTACTATTGTTGAAGCCTCTAAATTTATCATGTAGTTGTGAACAATCCACCCTTCCATTCTCAAGGAAATGTAAAAGGGAGAGGGTTTGTTTTTCAAGTTCATTGGAGTCATTTTTTTGGCCATGTGATAGGTTGAAAATGGTAGTAGTTTTATTTTCTTGAGATTTCTTATTCAAAGAGGATTTCGGTAGATCAATATGACCAAGGATGAAGAGTGTCATAAAGACTTGCCCTAGGAGTCATTTTTAGTTCTTCTACAATTTTGAAATTAGACTTTTCTAAAGGGGTCTTCTCATACTTCTGTTTAGTTTCACCAAATTTTCTCTTATACTATTTGAGTAGCTTCAAATATTTACCTCTTGGTGATGGAAGAGAATTTCAACTTCTCCTTTGCCTCTTCTTTAGAACCTAACTATTCTTTATGCTTCTCTTTCTCTCCCTTATTTCGAAATTTTTTATCCTTTTATTGTTCCCTAGGAATTGGATTAGTCTTCTCAGCTATCTATAGAATAGGGAACTTATCATTATTTGGTAGGGGTTGTTCTCTTTTATTTTGAGAAGGAACTTGGAACTGACCTATTTTTATGGATCAACCTGTAATGTTTTCTTTCCAGATCTGGTTAGGATAGAAACTGTTTCTTCTTCTAAGGAGTTTGGTCTAAACATAAATTTTTAGGCTGCCATAACATATTGAATCTTCCATTTTGGATTATTTCAACTTTATCTATGGTTTTTTGTACATGATGTTGGCATATTGCACGTGTTAGAGTCATGATATTACAAACTAGGCACCAAACATTCACCAAACTTGTTTCAAGGACTGATTCATGATCCTCACAATTTGAATTTACCTTGGACCCTACATTACTAAGATTTTGATATCTATTAACAAATTAGAATCTCCTGTGTTGAGACCTTTCCATTTCCATTTTTTTCATGGCATTCACCTTGTTATTTATTATCTTTAAAATATTTTGAATACTATTCAATAGGGTTGATTCTTGAGAATTTTGAGATGGGAGTGGAGGAAAAAGAACCAGAGCAAATGATGTTTTGGAAGGAGTAATTGGAGTGATTTGGGTAAGTGATGATGATAAGGGTGAAGGATCAATATGTATGGGCATTGATGTTCTAGCTTGAGGTGTAAACTAGAGAATTTTAGAGAAATCAGTCATGATCACTTTTGGTGGAAGCCTTTCTACAATAATTAGAACATTCTTTGCATGAACAACTACATGGTAAAATTATGGAAAGGTATTCATACCTGACTATTGAGTTTGTAACCCTAGATGTGATCCAAGGGCTCTAATATAATACATAAATGTAAGGGGACTAGCCGATCTAGCTTTAGAAGGAATTTTTTTCCATGTCCTACTAAATCTCAAATTGAAGTTACAGACTAACTCTTGTGGAAGTTTTTTTTATAGCAGTGAATTGATTTAAAAGAGAGAAAGGATTAGCTAACTGATTAAAATCTTCCATAAAAGGACCAACTAATCTAGATCATAAATGAATGTTGTTGTCTTATAGGGTTCTAAATCAGTGAAGAGTTTTACCTCTAAAGGATAGGGCTAGAATCCTAATAATAACATCTTTGTTCCTAATATTGTGGATAACTGCTAGATTTAATATATCTTGACAATGCTCATAATTGATCTTACCCAAACCATCATATGAATGTATAGTATTGGATGCACCCTAAGGTATATTATGCATCTAAGGGAGTCCTAAAGGACCAGCGGTATCCCAATCAGGGTAATTATGTGGAGGTTGATTTTGATTTTGATTTTGTTGTTGAGCCATCGTTACTGGGATTTTTAATGGAGTTGGTCCTAGGGGAACCTAATGATCTGATGGTATTGGGATTTCTTCAAAAGGTGAATCTAGAGATAAGCATCTTGTAAACCTTTATATTTGGGGTGGTAGCTCAAATAATGATACAATATATTGACTATTCCTAGTACATGACCTAGTAAACATGAAAAATGAGCTACTAGGAAGACTTTCTAGGTTCTTGAATTTAGGGAGTCACCAAGTGAATTTATTTCACCACTTAATGAGGTCAAGATAATTCACTAGATCTTGATTCCTCTAGGAAAATAAACAATAATGTCTAGTGAGAAAATTAATAATTTATGAACAATGTCCCACCAGGCATGCTAGAAACTTGTGGGGTCTAAATTGACATTAAGGTAAACTTAAACTATGACTATCATATGCAATGGTTTTAAAGGTGGGAAACTGCTAATCATAACCCAAATCCCAACATTGGATGGGTCAAAATACTTTTTAACCCAACCTCTTGTTATATTTTGAGGATATATGTTGCAGAGAGATCTAACATAGGTCCCAATGAAATACAAGAAATATAAAATAAAGTGAAACAACAATATGACTGAAATATGCTATAAATAGAAATGACAAAAATACAATGCTATATGGAGGAAATGGTCACTCCATTGATATGAGCTAAAGAGCTACATTGTACTCCATACAAGAGTACTTGAGAGATGCTATGATATGCTATGTTATATATGATATTATTCTACTACTATAAGGCCCTTTATATAGGAAGATAGATTCCTTGGCCAACACTCTACCTAGTTGTAAAAGGGGACACCTTGCACATTACAACTTGCATATGCTACTTGTGCATTTATTACATTGCTTGAATTAACTAAATAAATTTCCCCTAAAAGAATATCCTATCCTAACTATGTACCTAAGGTGGTACATTTACATGATCCAAATAATGTAATATACTCTAACTCTAACATCCCTCTGTATTACATTATTTGGGTATTGAAGATTTCAATATTCAATATGGATTTTTATCTTTAGTATGGTCTTGATTTGATTGGGTTATTTCATAAATTAATTTTTGCTCTAGAGTCTTTTTGTATTTGAACCTTCTTCTTCTTTATATTTTCCTTTGAGTCTAGTTTTTGCATTCTTGTAGGTGGTAATATTGTTGCTAGATCCCTACAAGGATGGTTCTCCTTATTATTCCTTTTGAGAATGGTCTTCAGCTTGATGTGGTTGTTCTTTAGCTACTTTAGTCTTCATGTTATAGCTTCTTGTTCTTTCTAATCCTCTATTCTTTGACATCATATATCTTTGATGAACTAGTGATCTCATGGTTTGGCATGTCTGAAGTGGATCAAAATTACTCCATATTTTCTTCTTAGAATTCTATATGACATGTCTCTCTAACCTTCATAAGTATTAAACTTAGGATCATATCAGTAGATGCTTTTGGAGTAAAATTCTAAAAATAGCAATCTATTTTGTGTAGTAATATTTCTTCATGGCTTTTATAGTATTTGTGTTTATAGTAGCAGAAGAAAGATGAGTGATTTTTCCCTTCACAATATTTGCATGGATGGAAATTCCAACAATTGATCTTTTCATGACCGTATTGATTGCAGTAGGTGCACAATAGAGATATTTTGGTTACTTTGTAATCTATCTTAGGGATATCATGTTTATCTATATCCTTGACTAGCTCTTTAAACCATATGTGCATGATTGAAGCTATTTCATTTTTACTTCTTTTTGTGATGTCTTCTTGATCTACCTTTTCTTCTCCTTTTCGAATGTGATTATTTTTATAGTTATCATTAATTTCATTAGAAGAATCTGATTTTCCACAACTAAGTGCTTCAGAACTTATTTCCCATCTTGTTGATTCTTTTTATTTTTCATTTTCTATTGTATTACCAATCATGCTTTTAATCCATACTGGTATTTTTCTCATCCCACTTCTAAGTGTATTGCTTAATGTGTTGGTAGTCATCTTTATAGTATATGAGCCTGATGGAACTTTAGGTTTTGTAGGCTTCCTTATATCTCCCTAGTTAAGAGATTTGGTTTAGTAGAGACCTTAGTACCTAATCATATTTTATGAATGCTATTGTTATCAAGTTTTTTAGAATGCCTTATGTCTCCTTAGTGATTTTGGAAATGCTATAGTGATAGATAAAGTGTTTTTGAGAATAATAGTTCAATTTTGAGTTGATTTTGTAAAGTTTTGTAAATAGCAAAAATCAACTTCTTTTACACCTTTTTACTCCTATTGAAATTTAAGCACTTTCTAATTTGATGAGGTTTTAATATTTTGAGACAAATATATCAATTAATTTCCAACTCTTAATATTCTTTAATAAACCTCTTTTTATAGCCTTTAATAATTTGATATTTATTGTTTCTAATTTCCAATTTCCTACTTTGATGTAGTATTCCTTATAACTCCCTAATGTGGAATATTAGAAAACAATTATTTGCAATAATAGAAAATTCTGATTTCCAAGTAGAATTCCTTATTTCTCCTATGTTATAATATTGCAAATATTAGGCTATTTAATATGTGTTTCTCCCTTTTATTTGCTTTCAAATGTGGCTGATTTCCTTTAGTATTTCAACCTAATGTTATGTTGTGGTTCATCCACAACACACCCCAGAAGTGGGGACCCACCTTTGTTTTTGCAAGTTTTAGGGAAGATCTCAAAGACTCGGATGCTAAAAATGAAGAAAAGAAGAAAAATGCCTAAGTGTTGAAAGGGTCGCGACATCGCGACATGTCACGAAATCATGACCTGTCTCTCCATCGCTACGAGTTGTCGAGAGGAAGCACAAGGTTGAAAGTGGTAGCAAATCGCTACCACTTCATGAAGCGGAGGCTCGAAGGAAAAGTGGTAGCGAATCGCTACCACTTCATGAAGCAAAGGCTCGAGACCAAAGTGGTAGCAATATCGCTACCACTTTTTGAAAGGAAGGCTCGGAACCAAAGTGGTAGCGATATCGCTACCACTTTTTGAAAAGAAGGCAAAGCAAAGTCGGTAGCGATATCGCTACAACGAGCTACTGCGGGCGTACGGACCAAGAACATGTCGCGATATCATGACATGTCACGATTTCGTGACATGTCACGTTATCGCGGCTAGGAAACGAAAGAGGCTGAATGCAAATTCTATCAAGATTTCCGTGGGAAAGCATTACAAAAGGTGTAGGAGACGTAGGACACATGGCAAAAATGACAGAACCAGAGTAACGTTTCATAACAACAGTTACTGGCCGCAGAGATCGAGCGTTACGATTGCATGCAAGGGTTAGAATACCAAAAGGCGGGAATTGAAGCGAAGGGTCCCGGGAGTCGAAACGAAGCGTCATGGAGCAGCCGAGAATGCATGATAGAAATGTTAAATAGCAGAAATGTAGATGGATACAGGGGCTGGAGACTGTAACAAAAAAGCATTACTTATTGAAATAAAGGATTTTTCTTTGGTAACACGACTTTTGTGTGTAAAATCAAAAGGAGATCGAAGCCAAAACTATTGTTTTATTGTCAATATTTTCGTTGCATCATTTTGTCTTGTATCTATTTCATTTACGCCATGGGATGGGTTACGATAGGTGAATGGTAGAATGATGCAGTTATATTCTTTTTCTTAGAGTCTTGCATCTGATCTGATTAGATTGTGTGTTAGTACAGATCTGATCGGTTGGGTTGTTTTGGGGACTTCATCTCTTAACTTGGGATTTTGCAAGGAGGAGATCGTGAACCATTTTAATATCCTTCATTATTTTCCAGCTGATTCAAAAATAACAGTTTTTGTTTTATTCCTTGATATGCTTAATTTCATGTCAGAGACTAACATTGAAATAACATAACTATTGAATAGAGATAAAACGAACAAGTTAACCTTAGAATAAATGGTGAATATTAGAACATCAAAAGGAGTTTTGTTTATTTTTGATTAATCAAACAAGTCAAGATTATAAAGTTCATTGAGAATCAACAAAGGCCCCTTGTTAACAGCTATCTGCAGGATTTTGAGTTATTCTGGGATATATCAGCTGTATGTATTAAAATTAAAATTCATTTTTATATACGTAAAAGCTGTTTCACAAAGAAGCTTGGAGAAATAATAAAAGGAAGGAAAATAAAATAAATTATTTCTTTGCAAGAAAGAGTCTTTTGTTCGAGACTCTAAGTTGCATGTTATTATTTGTAATATGACAAATTAACACTCAACATTTTGGCGCTAGAAGGAGGGCCTTCTGTATTGCTTTGCAATTTTGATTTGTTCTAACAATTAACGTGGGTAGTTTTGTTTCCACCTATTGTGCTTGCAGGTGTAACATCCAGACATTTTATCTGGCAGCAGATTTGATACTTAAGTGTGTATTTCAGGAGATATCTAGTTTTGTGTCAATGCTGTAATTTAGTTTCTTGATGTGCAGATTTGATATGTTAGTATGTATTCATTTTTTATTTCAGGTTTTTCTTGTATTAATGTTGGGTTTTTTTTTGCGTTTGTGTGCAGGTTGGACATTTAGGCGGTGGTGTTCCTTTGATTTCCTTTTCATTGCCTTTAAAAAAAAAAAAAAAAAAAGGGGGGAATAAAAGCTTGATGTTGAACGCATGCCTAAGATTGGGAGAATATGAAACATTGGAATCATGTTGTATAAGCTCCACATGTAATACAAACGAGTTAATTTAGATCATTTGAAGCTTGTGATGCATGAAAAAGTCGGTTTTGCATGACAAATCATCTCATTTGCAATTCAAGAAATAATGCATTCATGTTCCATCTCACTTTTCATACATTTCACCGTAGTGGCATATGCATCTTAGGTGCAATTCATTTGAGTATGTTGAATCCTCTTAGGGTTATGTTATAACATAAATTTAAGTAAATCCTAAGGTTGGAAACTGAGTCTTGAAGTATCTAGGACCAAGCACGTTTCATACATTAAAATGGATCTTGAGCAAAATGATCAAAACCTAACTTGGAGGAAAAGGTTGGGCGAAAATGGTTTTCATGTCTATCCTATTATGCAACATGATCCTAAAAACAGTGGTTTTGACCACTTCCATAGAGCTTAAAGCCTAAAATCATAGTAGTAAGGATAGGGTTAAATTCTCATCTCGGTTGTTTGAGAATCTAATTCCCCAAAGCTTTGATTGGACCCACATGGAGTAGTAAGGAAAGGGCATAAATTCTCATCTCGGTTGGTTGAGAATCTGATTCCCCAAAGCTCTTATGTTTCATTTAGTATTAAGTCTTAGATTGTAAGGATCATACTATTTGTCCTCTGCAAAGGATGGGTAGTCATCCCCAAGGTCTAAGTAACAAGATTAATATTTTCCATTTACATTTAAAATCTTGGGTTGTAAGGATCATACTATTTGTCCCTAACCAGGATGGGTAGTCATCCCCAAGGTCCAAGAAGTAAAATAAATAAATTTTTCCCATATCATCCTTATATTGGATTGTAAGGATCGTACTACTTGTCCTCTCCAAGGGATGGGTAGTCATCCCCAAGGTCCAAAGAAATGAAGATAAGTTTTGGATTATGGGGTTAGATAGGCCCATGCATGGCATCATGTCTTGCCTAAAAAATAAGACCACCGATTGTCTAGAGGGTTAGACTAGCATGACCATTTCTTCCATAATTGGTTTAGTTATTTTTCTCAAAGTGAGGTAAAGAATTCTAAATCGAATAGTAAGGATAGGGTTAAACTCTCATCTCGGTTGGTTGGGAGTCTGATTCCCCAAAGTTCTGATTTCACATCCACTTGCACATGGGTTCAATATAGTAGGGACTCATAACCAACTTTGGGATATAATGAACCGTTCACTAGTGGATCCTAAGAGGGTTTGGCAGTCTTGAATGTTTGCACATAATACTACAAGAGTGACTATGCATTTTCTCATGGCATATTCGATTAGGATACACAAATCATTCACAATTTTGCATATGCATTCATGCAAAACCGATGATGGAATGTGGATCAAATTCAAATGATAAGGAAAGGAATTCATTGCACACACCGAGCTAGAACTTGATGATTCTGATAATTCATGTACTTCTGATTTTGGGCATTAGTTATATTGATTATGGGCTAACCCATGTTTTCAAATTTGTGATTTGTGTTAGGTTGGGTTCTTACTAAAATGCTCAAGAGCATTTGACAAGCAGAGTTGCCATTTGTTGTGGTTCATCCACAACACACCCCAGAAGTGGGGACCCACCTTTGTTTTTGCAAGTTTTAGGGAAGATATCAAAGACCCGGATGCTAAAAATGAAGAAAAGAAGAAAAATGCCTAAGTGTTGAAAGGGTAACGAAATCGTGACATGTCGCGATATCGCGACATGTTGCGAAATTGTGACCTGTCTCTCCATCGCTACGAGTTGTCGAGAGGAAGCACAAGGTTGAAAGTGGTAGCGAATCGCTACCACTTCATGAAGCGGAGGCTCGAAGGAAAAGTGGTAGCGAATCGCTACCACTTCGTGAAGCAAAGGCTCGAGACCAAAGTGGTAGCGATATCGCTACCACTTCATCGAAGGAAGGCTCGAAACCAAAGTGGTAGCGATATCGCTACCACTTCATCGAAGGAAGGCTCGGAACCAAAGTGGTAGCGATATCGCTACCACTTTTTGAAAGGAAGGCTCGGAACCAAAGTGGTAGCGATATCGCTACCACTTTTTGAAAAGAAGGCAAAGCAAAGTCGGTAGCGATATCTCTACAACGAGCTACTGCGGGCGTACGGACCAAGAACATGTCGCGATATCGTGACATGTCACGATTTCATGACATGTCGCGTTATCGCGGCTAGGAAACGGAAGAGGCCGAATGCAAATTCTGTCGGGATTTCCGTGGGAAAGCGTTACGAAAGGTGTAGGAGACATAGGACACGTGGCAGAAATGACAGAACCAGAGTAACGTTTCATAACAACAGTTACTGGCCACAGAGATCGAGCATTACGATTGCATGCAAGGGTTAGAATATCAAAAGGCGAGAATTGAAGCGAAGGGTCCCGGGAGTCGAAACGAAGCGTCATGGAGCAGCCGAGAACGCGTGACAAAAAGGTTAAATAGCAGAAATGTAGATGGATACAGGGACTGGAGACTGTAACAAAAAAGCATTACTTATTGAAATAAAGGATTTTTCTTTGGTAACACGACTTTTGTGTGTAAAATCAAAAGGAGTTCAAAGCCAAAACTATTGTTTTACTATCAATCTTTCCGTTGCATCATTTTGTCTTGTATCTATTTCGTTTACACCATGGGATGGGTTACAATAGGTGAATGGTAGAATGATGCAGTTATATTCTTTTCCTTAGAGTCTTGCATCTGATCTGATTAGATTGTGTGTTAGTACAGATCTGATCGGTTGGGTTGTTTTGGGGACTTCATCTCTTAACTTGGGATTTTGCAGGGAGGAGATCGTGAACCATTTTAATATCCTTCATTATTTTCTAGCTGATTCAAAAATAACGGTTCTGTTTTATTCCTTGATATGCTTAATTTCATGTCGGAGACTAACATTGAAATAACGTAACTATTGAATAGAGATAAAACGAACAGGTTAACCTTAGAATAAATGGTGAATATTAGAACATCAAAAGGATTTTTGTTTATTTTTGATTAATCAAACAAGTCAAGATTATAAAGTTCATTGAGAATCAACAAAGGCCCCTTGTTAACAAGTATCTGTAGGATTTTGAGTTATTCTGGGATATATCAGCTGTATGTATTAAAATTAAAATTCATTTTTATATACGTAAAAGCTGTTTCACAAAGAAGCTTGGAGAAATAATAAAAGGAAGGAAAATAAAATAAATTATTTCTTTGCAAGAAAGAGTCTTTTGTTCGAGACTCTAAGTTGCATGTTATTATTTGTAATATGAAAAATTAACACTCAACATGTTATACCTTATAACTCTCGTTTAATGAAAGCAAATATTAATAAAGTAGAGACCTAAAATTTGATGTTGTATTCTCTACATTTCTACCACATGTCTCAGATGTATATGATAGTCCACTTCTTTGCCCTTCCATTGAATGCTTATGGAGAATAATGTGCATTGATTTTCGCTTGGCTTCAATGTTGGACTTCTTTGCCCTCCTTGACCAAATATTTTAATGCTCTTTCACCTTTCTTCCATGTAGTGATTCGGCCCGTGCTATGATTAAATGCTGGAATATTGAATACGTCGACTTCCTTGGTCTTTGGCACCTTTTAATAGAAGAGAGTTCTTGTGTTATGTGACAAGTGTCACCTCGGTTACTTATTGAGTGCTTGGATGGAATGAAGATGCTTGTAATGTTTGTTGTGACGTCCTTCACAACGACCCCAAAATTAGGTACCCACCTTAAATTTTGTGATTTTGAGGGATTTTTGTTTATCCTTTACTCGCATCAAGGTCTTGGAAAATTTGCTTTCACTTTGGAATTGTTGACATATTTGCATTTTTAAGGTTTGAATGTAGTTGCAATGCTTCAAACTGAATATTTTGATTATTTGCATATTAATTACATTATTTTAAATCAAATAATTTGATTAAAATTATTTTCAAAGGTTTAAATGATTAATTTTAATTTAAATAATTAAATTTCATTTAAATAATTAAATTTTATTTTAGGGTTAACCCTAAAATTAATGCAAAATTGAAATGGACATATCTTGAGCTAGACAACTCCGTTTGATCTCATTCAAAACTTGGTAAAAATATATGGATTTTATCTTTCTAATGGTATCAAACTTACAGGATTTTAGATGTCAATTTCACCAAAAAATTAGCAGTTTAATTTAGCAGTTTGGGAACTTTAAAATATCATATCTCATAAACCATGATAAATATTTGGATGATCTCAATAATTTTGAGCACCCTTTTGGCATATTTAGATGAATGGAAATGTTCATTAAAATATGAGAACTTTGAAATAATTTTGGAAAAAAGGAAAGTTATGGGAGAATGAATAATAAATAAAGTAAAGTTTGGTTTTGTTTTAATATTATGATTATTATTTCATTATGTAGGTAATACAAGGGCAAGGGTTGAAGAAGATAGTTATAAAATCCGTTCCCAAAACTATGATGAAACAGAATAACTAAACTTTTCAAATTATAAATAATTCATTGAGATTCATGGAAGAGGTCAGACATTTTTGCAGAGGAGGAGGAAGAAGAATCTGAAGGAGCAAAGGAGGAGAATATAGTAAATGCTATAGTGGATTTGAGATATACATATATATTAGGAGCTTTTCGTGTAAGATCAATTTATTTTATTAAATTATTTTGGGTTAAAATATGTGTAATTCGATATTTGAATTTTGAAGAAATGATTTAATATAGTTTCTTTTAAATCAAAATTCCATCGAAGATTGCACTGATTTATTGCTTTACTATGTAAATTTTGGTAAACAATAAATCTGGTTTAAGGTCTGTGTTTTTCATGCTTTAGTAATTAGTCCGAGATTGAATTTATTTTTTTAATTTAAAAATATTTTGCAATTTTTACTTTATATTAAATTTTGCATATATTTTAACCTAGTTTAATGATTATAAAGTTAGAATTTATAACTAGGTCATCAATAAGTTTATTATTCAAATATTAAAATTAATTAATATTTTGAATAATGTCACATCCCTGCTACCTGATATCTTTTTATTTAGAAGAATGTGATGTTGTGTTGAGTTTTTGTGATGCAGGTATAGGTTTACGCGTGGAGGTGTGAAGGGGTACGAAAAAATCACCCCCTACCAAATCCAATATTTTCACGCAAAAAATTTCACACACGCTTTACAAGCAACAGAAACCCAATGTTCTATTAGTTAAACTTGCAAAGATTAAAATACAGCCTATAGGCTTTACACAACTGGCACACAGCACAGTTCTCACACTTAGTCATAGCAGACCAATCACAATACTAGCCCACAGGCATAGTTTATCTCCCCGATGCAGACTGCCTCATGCTCGATGAATCTGCCTGCGTTCCCAGGAAGAAATAAAAACAACTCTGATTGGAAAGCAACTCGGCTGTGCAAACTCCGTTATAGATCTCTCCTCTGCAACTAATATTTTCCAACCCCCGTGCAAGGCTCGGCTTGCCCTTTTTATAACTCCGGTCTGACTCTTTGTCTTCCACTGGTGGCCCTTCGATTCCTCTTGCCATGACTGTTCGATTCCATAATTACATTTTGCAACTGACTCTGTAACTGCTGTTCGACTCTCGCTTACGGTTACATTTTATGCACGATGCTTTGTCTTCGCCTACTTTCGCTGCACCTTGATGCCACGTGTTGTTCTTGTGCTGCCACGTGTCGCTCAATGATGTCATCCTGTAACGGTCCCTGAAGATACCGCCTGTCGTGATTTTGCGATGTCTCCTCCTTCTGCGTCTTCTTCTTTTCCTGTCGCGATATCGTGACGTTTTGGCTTCCCTGTGCTCCTTCTCTCTTTTGGTCGTGATATCGCGACATGTCGCGATATCGTGACGTTTTCCCTTCACCTCTGCCTTTCTCGCCTTCAAGTCACGATATCATGACATGTCATGATATCGCAAAATTTTCCTTCCTCGCCTTTGCTTTTCTGCTTTGATCATAATTTTGCGATGTGTCACAAAATCACGACAATTATTTTGGCATCTTCTTCCCTCTACTACTGGTCACGATTTCATGACAGTCACGATTTCATGACATGTCACGAAATTGTGACATTCTCGTTATTGTCTTCTCCTGGCTGCTCCTTGTCACGATTTTGTGACATGTCACGAAATTGTGACATTCTCATCGGCTCCCCTTCTGGCTGCACCTTGTCACGATTTCATGACGGTCGTGATTTCGTGACATGTCATGAAATCGCGACATTCTCATCGGCTCCTCCTCTTGGCAGTTTTTTGTCATGATTTCGTGACGGTCGCAATTTCGTGACATGCATGGCTTCTGTGCCCAGTCGCTCTGCGTCGCGATTTCGTGACATGTTGCGAAATTATGACATCCTCCACGCCTTCTACGCTCTGCTGCTCTGCGTCGCGATTTTGTGACGATCATGATTTTGTGACATGTCACGAAATCATGACATCCTCCATGCCTTCTATGCTCCACTGCTTCGCATCGTGATTTCACGATGGTTGTGATTTCATGACATGTCACAAAATTGTGACATTCTCCCCAGCACTTTCTCTCTCCTAATGCCTGTCGTGATTTTGCGACATGTCATGATATCGCGAAACCAAGGCAAATACTGAGAAATTTTCTTGTAGCTGCAAGGTTGTTCGGTCGCCACTGAATGCTCCTACATCAGACACCCGAGGTTGATGGAGAAGTGATCTTCACTTCTGTGCGGTTTGGTTCCTACCTTCTGCAAATCCATTCTACATAGCTCCTTTTGCAGGGCTTGCACTTGCCTCTGCAAAGCCTTGAACTCTTTCATTTTCATCATTATGTTCACTTTCTCATAAGCCTTTCCATAGATCCTGGTGTAACTGCCTCACGTCCGACGATCTGTTACACACTTAGGAACTTCTGGCTCTGATACCACTTGATGGGGTACGAAAAAATCACCCCCTACCAAATCCAATATTTTCATGCAGAAAATTTCACACATGCTTTACAAGCAACAGAAACCCAAGGTTCTATTAGTTAAATTTGCAAAGATTAAAATACATCCCGCAGGATTTACACAACTGGCGCGTAGCACAGTTCTCACACTTGGTCACAGTAGACCAATCACAACACTAGCCCGCAGGCGTAGTTTATCTCCCCGATGCAGACTGCCTCATGCTCGATGAATCTGCCTGCGTTCCCAGGAAGAAATAAAAACAACTCTGATTGGAAAGCAACTCGGCTGTGCAAACTTCGTTATAGATCTCTCCTCTACAACTAATATTTTCCAACCCCCGTGCAAGGTTTGGCTTGCCATTTTTATAACTCCGATTTGAATATTTGTCTTCCACTGGTGGCCCTTCGATTCCTCTTGCCACGACTGTTTGATTCCATAACTGCATTCTGCAACTAACTCTGTAACTGCCGTTCGACTCCCGCTTACGGTTACATTTTTTGCACGACGCTTTGTCTTCGCCTACTTTCACTACAGCTTGATGCCACATGTTGTTCTTGTGTTGCCATGTGTCACTCAATGATGTCATCCTGTAACGGTCCCTAAAGATACCGCCTATCATGATTTCATGACGTCTCCTCCTTCTACCGCGTCTTCTTCTTTTCCTATCGCGATATCGTGACATTTTGGCTTCCCTGCGCTCCTCTCTTTTGGTCACGATATCACGACATGTCGTGATATCATGACATTTTCCCTTCACCTCTGCATTTCTCGCCTTCAAGTCACGATATCGCGACATGTCACGATATCGCTACATTTTCCTTCCTCGCCTTCGCTTTTCTACTTCGATCATGATTTCGTGACGTGTCACGAAATCATGACAATTCTTTTGGCATCTTCTTCCCCCCTACTGCTGGTTATTGTCTTCTATTGGTTGCTCCTTATGATTTCGTGATGGTCACGATTTTGTGACATGTCGCAAAATCGTGACATTCTCATCGGCTCCCCCTTCTAGTTGCACCTTGTCATGATTTCACGACGGTCGTGATTTCGTGACATGTCACGAAATCGTGACATTCTCATCGGCTCCTCCTCCTAGTGGTTTCTGGTCACGATTTCACGACATGCATGGCTTCTGTGCCCGGTCGCTCTGCATCATGATTTTGTGACGGTCACAATTTCGTGACATGTCACGAAATTGTGACATCCTCCATGCCTTCTGCGCTCTGTTGTTCCGCATCGTGATTTTGTGATAGTCACAATTTCATGACATGTCATGAAATCGTGACATCCTCCACATATTCTACGCTCTGCTGCTCCGCGTCGTGATTTCACGACATGTCGTGAAATCGTGACATCCTCCCTAGCATTTTATCTCTCCTACTGCCTGTCGTGATTTTGTGACATGTCACGATATCGCGACACTTTTTCTATCGTGATTTCGTGACACCAAAACAAATACTGAGAAATTTTCTTGTAGCTGCAAGGTTGTTTGGCCGTCATTGGATGCTCCTGCATCAGACACCCGGGGTTGATGGAGAAGTGATATTCAATTTTATGCGGTTTGGTTCCCGTATTCTGCAAATCCATTCTATGCAGCTCCTTTTGCAGGGCTTGCACTTGCCTCTACAAAGCCTTGAACTCTTTCATTTTCATCATTCTGTTTACTTTCTCATAAGCCTTTCCACAGATCCTAGTGTAACTGCCTCATGTCCGACGATCTGTTACACACTCAGGAACTTCTGGCTCTGATACCACTTGATGGGGTACAAAAAATCACCCCCTACCAAATCCAATATTTTCACGTAGAAAATTTCACACACGCTTTACAAGCAATAGAAACCCAAGGTTCTATTAGTTAAATTTTGCAAAGATTAAAATACAGCCCGCAGGCTTTACACAACTGGCATGCAGCACAGTTCTCACACTTGGTCATAGCAGACCAATCACAACACTAGCCCACAGGCATAGTTTATCTCCCCGATGCAGACTGCCTCATGCTCGGCGAATCTGCCTGCATTCCTAGGAAGAAATAAAAACAACTTTGATTGGAAAGCAACTCGGCTGTGCCAACTCCATTACAGATCTCTCCTCTGCAACTATTATTTTCCAACCCCTGTGCAAGGCTCGGCTTGCCCTTTTTATAACTTCGATCTGACTCTTTGTCTTCCACTGGTGGCCCTTCGATTCCTCTTGCCACGACTGTTCGATTCCATAACTGCATTCTGCAACTGACTCTGTAACTGTCATTCGACTCCCGCTTACGGTTACATTTTTTGCATGACACTTTGTCTTCGCCTACTTTCGTTGCACCTTGATGCCATGTGTTGTTCTTATGCTGCCATGTGTCGCTCAATGATGTCATCCTATAACGGTCCCTGAAGATATCGCCTATCGTGATTTCGTGACGTCTCCTCCTTCTTCCGCGTCTTCTTCTTTTTTTGTCACGATATCGCGACGTTTTGGCTTCCCTACGCTCCTCTCTTTTGGTCGTGATATCATGACATGTCGCGATATCACAACGTTTTCCCTTCACCTCTGCCTTTCTCGCCTTCAAGTCGCGATATCGTGACATGTCGCGATATCGTGACATTTTCCTTCCTTGCCTTCGCTTTTCTGCTTTGGTCACGATTTCATGACGTGTCACAAAATCATGACAATTATTTTGGCATCTTCTTCCCCCTGCTGCTGGTCACGATTTCGCGACGGTCGCGATTTCGTGACATGTCACAAAATTGTGACATTCTTGTTATTGTCTTCTCCTAGCTGCTCCTTGTCGCGATTTCGTGACGGTCGTGATTTCATGACATGTCGCGAAATCATGACATTCTCATCGGCTCCCCCTTCTGGCTGCACCTTGTCGTGATTTTGTGACGGTTGCAATTTCGTGACATGTCGTGAAATCATGACATTCTCATCGGCTTCTCCTGGTGGTTTCTGGTCGTGATTTCACGACGGTCGTGATTTTGCGACATGCACGGCTTCTACGCCCGATCGCTCTACATCACAATTTTGCGACAGTCACGATTTCATGACATGTCACAAAATCGTGACATCCTCCATGTCTTCTGCGCTCCGTTGCTCTGCATCGTGATTTCGTGACATGTCATGAAATCATGACATCCTCCATGCCTTCTGCGCTCCACTGCTCTGTGTTGCGATTTCACGATGGTCATGATTTTGTGACATCCTCCCCCGCACTTTCTCTCTCCTGCTACCTGTCACGATTTCGTGATATGTCGCGATATCGTGACACTTTTTATATTGTGATTTCGTGACACCAAGGCAAATACTGAGAAATTTTCTTGTAGCTGCAAGGTTGATCGGCCACCACTGGATGCTCCTGCATCAAGGCGTAAGCGAGTAACCACCCCTGACGGAGACTGATGTTGAAAGATGTCAGGTAGGTGGGACATGATGTTGTGCTTCATTGCACCTTGGCCAGTGGATACATGGAATTCCACCATAGAATTTGCATATGAAATCATCTTGTCTGTTGATGCATTTGGGCATGTGTGTGATTGCACTTTGTACAAGATCGCTATTGCATTTCTTACTTGTCCTTTGATGTTGTGTGCATTTCTTGTGTGCTCCTTGTTATGGTGCAAATGTCAATGCTAAGTTTATTCAAAAGGGGGAATAAAAAGAAAAAAAATGGATATGTTGCTTGTTTGCCTTTGAGGGAAGAAACTCATGTATTGCAAGATAATACAAATAAATAAATATAAATATAACAAAACATAATGTGTAATTTAAAAAAAAAATGTATTTAATAAATATTTCCTTGATAATTGCTTACATGGAGTTTAATTAATAATATGAATCCATTAGATAGGTGTCTTTGCAATCATTACGTTTTCATTCCATTCAAAGAAAAAAATATAATAAATTAAAAAATATTTGGTTGTGTATGGGAGATGATTTGGCATAGCCATTATGTGAGGCGTCACCCATGGATAGTGGAGTAAGTTTTTAGTAATGATGAAGCAAAATGGATGCATGTCACCGATCGAGCATTAAGGAAGGAGTAGTTGGAGGGAAAAGGGGGCATGCAAAGGAAATTGAAGGAGAAGTGCCGAGCAGGGAGAGCAGCGGAAGGAGCAAATCTGCTAGTGGAAGAAAAACAAACAGTCAGTGGGGAAACACTGTGTAACCAGGTAGACTTGAGCTCCAATGTAAAATACCTTCTGTGTGTTATAATTTCCTATGACTGAGATGGATTAAAATTGTATGTTTTTCCTACTATTGTTATGTGATAAACCACTGTAGTTTTGTCGCAAATGAAAACTTTTAGTTTGAGAAAACTTACCGTGACAAAACATGGTCAATTCTGGAAAACATAGCAACCGTTAACAATGATTTGATGAATCAAAATTTTGAGAGATAGCCTTAATAAGCCAAAAATATTACATGTGAAAACAATAACATCAAATCTGAACCATTAATAGTTGTATGCCTATGTTTTACATACGTAGAAGCCATTTTTATTTGGACTTCAAGAGATTTTTCTTTTTAAGAAAATATATATACATAAACTGCATGCCCTGTATATTAAGTAAGTGAGTAAACTTCATTTTGAATTCCTGGAGAGTTCAAATTTTGCATGCCTGTGTAATGCATGTTGAGCATTGTTCTTCTTAACCTGAGTCGAGCTTGATAAAATACATGCCTAAGCGATGCATGAATGAGGAATATTTAATGGGTTCATCGAATTGCTCAATGCAAGAATGGGAAATATTTATTGGAAAGAATTGGAAACCATGCATGCTGTGTGTTGGACATTTTTCATACTTCATGTTTGAATCTTGTATGCTCTGTGTATGGATTGTGAATAAAACCATCAATTAATTGGGAAAGGAGTCAATATTTTACATGCATTGTGAATTGCATGAGAAGGGAATTTTATTTCTTTTATTCTGAAAAGAGATTCAGCTTGACTGCTCTGTGAGAGTGTGAATATATATCTGGAATGATTTTTTTTTGTAGCATGCATGCTTGCATGAGTACTATTTGCATTTAGATGCATAAATGGCCAAGCTGATCCCATACTCTCACCTTTAAACTCATTCTCCTGACGGGTAGTCTGAACGGGTGATTGAACATGTGGTTCAAGGATGGCAATGGTGAGATTGTTGAGCTATGGTCTGCACATAATGTTTTGACATTATAGTCATTTTCCCAGAATGAGCAGTGAAGTGTCTCATTTATACCAAATGCATTCTCTGGCTATGTTTATATATAGTGTTAGTAAGCCAAGGGTGGTTGTATATTGTCTTTCGAAGTGAAAGAAAACTAAAATGTATTATTATTATCCTGTAGAGTTTGAAGAGATGCAAACTTTAAATCTTTCAGACTTAGGAAAGTCTTTTGAGGTGTTTCATATAGTCTTTTATGACTGCATTAAATCATGTAATGTATTTATTTATTAAAAAAAAAACTCCTCAATCAAATCGCAAGATCATTTTATGTGCTTTTCTAAATTTTGAACGATGTAAAATATGAAAACTTGTGTTTATGTGATTGGAAAATATCATATACCCAAAAGAATTCAAGCTGAAACTGAGCATTAAGCCAAAAAGAAACCTTTGCCAGAGAAACAAAAGATATTTTGAACGAATTCAAAGTGAACAAGACTTCATTCTTACAATGAGAGCAAGTGTTCATCGAGGAGGATAACACTAAATGAATTTCGGTAGCCAACGGTGGTGGCAACCATGAATATGTATACATATATAAAGTGCTTATCGAGAAGGATAGCACTAAATGATCTTCGATAGCCAGTGGTGGTGGCAACCGTGATTATGTATACCAAATGAAGTGCTTATCAAGGAGGATAACACTAACCCAACTCTGGTGGCCAGCAGTGGTAGGCAACCGGGTATATGTGTTCCAATATTCAGCTAAGAGGTGAACTAGAGGTTCCATGCTAATGAGAGTAAGATATGATGGTATGAGACATTATATCATGAACACATGGATGGTACATGAGGATTTTTACCACCAATTTTGATTGTGGAATAGTCAATAGGATTCATAACCAAGAAACTGGTATATGAGGTTGAAAATTTCAGCGGTAGATGGGATGGGAACATTACCGCAAATCAAAGACGAAATAGAATAATCTGGTTCATAAGCCATGTGATGGTGAAACCTGACTATACTTTAGTAGAAAGTCAATGGTTAGTCACAGGCTTAAGCACGCCAGTTCCAAAGTGATAATCTAAAATGTGTATGAGTTGGTGGACTCTCATGGTCATGAGCAAGATTGCAAATCCTTACCCGAATTTGGAACAGGGGAGTTAAGGTGTTCCTCCTTTTAGGTGATATGGGCCCTGTAAGGACAAACCCCATGCCGAGAATGGTAGATACCCATGGTGGGGTAAAGTTCTATTTATGGCAAATATTGCGGGAAGTTGGTCGATCCCGAGCACTTAAGACACCAGCTGTAGTGGTGGAAATCTTGAAGTGTGATACCCTTATGCCTAGTACAAATATTAAGTTGGGTGTATATAATGTAAACGTAATTTTTATTTTTTGATGAGGAACCTTTTTATATACAACATATCCGCAACATGTGAGGGGAGAGATTTGAACCTGGGCCTCTCGATAACTGGAGAGTTTTAACTACCCACTTGCTCTCCAACTCCTCTACATGAGTGGATAAAACGTAAAATTTTGGTTATGCTCTCATTTAAAAAAAAATTGTGTGCGTTTTAACAACCAGTGAGTAGGTCGGGTTGTTACAAATAAATAAATTTATTTAAGATAAATGAATATTTTTATTTCCAACTTTAATTTCATAAAGTTGAGAAATTAAAATTGATATATTTTCATTAATCATTTTGGGTTATTATAATATGGTTTCAATTTGTTCAGATATCCGAACTTTATATTGGAAGATCATATTTGTTCTTAAAATATTTAATTTAATAAATATTTTAAGAAATAAATATTGCAGGAAAGATCTATTTTATGAACTTTATTTCATATCATAAAATTCAAAGTTCATAGATTCAGTTTCATATTAAACCCTAAGTTTCATAATTACTAAGGTTTCAAATCCTTGTAATTTGGGTTAAACATTATTACACTTGTTCATTTCTCCAAATATTTCAATTACAATTTCATATTTGAAAGGAACAAGTATTTTCATTAAATAAACCTTAAAGTTGGAATATTATAAAGTTTAGACTTTATACTTAAGGTTTACATTTAAATAATTTCATTAAAATTTCATAAACTTTGATTTTGTTAAAGTTAATTGAAATTTGATTAAGATGCTAGATTTGTTATTTCAAATTCATTGGAAGCATTTTAATTAAGATATTATGTTGAGATTATAGAATGAATTTGCACAAGTAGATCAAAATCATAAGGCAAATTTATCTATTATTGTTTGGAGAAAGAATTTGTGTAAAAGGCACTTAATACATGATGAATTCAAAATTAATTACCTAATTCCCAGGCCCCTTGTTAACAGTAACTTGCAAACTATAGAGATTATTCAAGCACTTATTTACGCACATATGCATGACACATAAAACATTAAGTGAGAACCTTGGAGAAATGTACTTTCTTTGCAAGAGAGGATTTTGAATCCTAGTTTTCGAGTGGTTTTTGTGATTGGACAAAATCACACCTCAACAAATTGGCGCTAGAAGGAGGGCATGAAAACAGGTATTTGATTTTAAGCATTTGAAGTTAAAAAAAAACAGCATTTCCCTATTTATGATGCGTTAATGTGGATCTGCTATAAATTTGGAAATATGGTTAAAATTCAGTTGTTGAAATTTCTTCACACATAGTATTTCATGCTGAAATTGGTTCAATGGCAGAAAATGATTTACCTTTTTATAAGCATGATGGAACAATTATGACAGAAGAACATATTCATGCATATAAAAACATTATGTTTCATTTTCAAATTATGCAGGAAAATGTTCTTTGTAGGATGTTTCCATACACATTGGATGAAGTTGCTCATGATTGGTTTATTAATTTACCTACAGGTTCTGTTAATTCTTGGGCTCAACTAGAAACAATATTTCTCAAAAATTTTGGAACATTGGTTGACACAGATTTGTTATCAAATCAGTTTACCTCTATATGTAAAGAATCTAATGAATCTATGAGCCAATTTAATGATAGATTCCATAGGTTATATACTGAAATAGAGACATATTTCATCATTTCAAAAAATAAGTCCTTCAAATATACTTGGAAGCCTTAGATGTCTTTACTTCTACATGCATAAGGATAAGTCTTAAAAATCCATCCTTGTCTAGAGCTTACAAGAAGGTAATATTCATAGAACAAAAGTGTATTTTGGAAGGAATTGATGTGGATCAACAATGGTGTATTTTGAAAGATATTGAGTTAGGTCAATTATCATTACTTAATCCTAAGGCTCAAAATCAGATGTCACCCATGAGTCAGATAGAAACACAACCTTCTCCCATGATGAATTATTCCTCAGGAGATATGGTTTTAAATCAATGCCAACCTTCTAATATGGCACCTGTGAATCTAATGATGTCTAATGTGAGCAATCAATGTGATGAAATTGAATGTCCCAATTTTACAACCACCTTTATTGATCAGGAGGAAGAGCAAGTTTCAAAACCAACATTCACCAATGAGGTTTGTGATAAACAAGCTCATCAAGATGTAGAAACTAACTCAGTTTTAGAAACATGTGAGCCTTTAGAAAAAAAGGAGTTAGAGCCATTATTCACAAAGGAAGAGTGGGATAAATTTATGAAGCAAAATACAAAATTTGATCCCACTGAAGGAGGTCTTGACTCACCAAAAGTGGTTGAAAGTAAATTTGAGGGGAAATCAATAGATGAATCTAAAGAGTGGCTAGAAGATATGATAGAAGTTCATCACTTGTTCTTAGAAGACAATTCACAAAGGTTGGTTACAAATAAATATTGCGATGTTCACACAAATTTGAACATAAGCATGGATTTCAGCATAGAAACCTTTGAGCCACTAAAAATGGTTGAAGGTGAATTTGAAGAAGAGTTTCTTGAAGAGCTTGGAAATTATGAGGAAGATGCAATAGAGTTTCATCCCATGGATCTAGATGACCATTATTATAATTGTTTAAAAAGACATGAGGAATCATTATTTGCTCATAATTCTACTGATGAAATTTCTATTTCACTTGATATACAGGATGTTGAAAATTCTACCTCAAATGAAGATTTTGAAATTTCCATGCAATCAGAAAATGATGTGCCAATTGCAAAAATTGAGAAGGTTCCAAAATTGAATCATTTTGAAGATGAATTTATTGAACACCTCGTTGAAATTGAAAATAAAAACATGGTAAATGTTTCTTATGACTCATTTGTTAATAATGAGGAAGAGGTAAAGTCATCTCTTTTACTATTGACTAATGAAAATTTGAGTACAAATTCACATGAATGGTTTGGATTTAATGTTGGTGATGACCTAAAAGAAAATGTTGATCTATTTGAAGTAACTCAGGTGGTTGATCAAGAAGATTTGTTATTTAACACATCTTATGATCAGCCAGATTTGTGGTTTGAAAAGGATGGGCATATGTTTAATTGGGTGCCTAATTTTGGTATTTTTGAAAAGCAGGTGTTACATGAAGATAAAGAGCTACAAGATGACAATGATGGAACTCATGAAAAAATTGCAATGGCTCACCAAATTGTGGTAAATGCTACTCATGATGTGTTGATTATGGATGACAAGGTAGAATCTTCACCTTTGTTATTGATGGAAATTCTAGGTAACAAGTTGTATGATGTTCCTTTAGATGTTCATGATTTTGATAATAAAATATCAAGTGTTGTTAATAAGGAATTGGAAACAACTTCTAAATCTATTGCCATAAACAAAATAAAAGAAGACATGCTTGAATCATTGAACCAAGTTCATCAACATCTAACAATTCAATCTAGGATACAAAACTATAATGATTCTTATTTTGTAAATATCCTAGATTCTTGTAAATTGTTACATGAATATGATTGGCTTAAAAACATAGGTGATGATTTTGCTTTAAAATTTTCAAAAGTTGCATCTTATTTGAAAGAAGTCCTATATGCTTGCGAAAATGAGAAGTTAAGTCAAAGTGATGAATCAAGGTTTGGAATTCCCATCTTGTTGAATAAGCATAAGATCATGGATGAATCAAATCTTAAACATGGAATTGTTTATAAGTTTGAATCAAATCAGTGGGGTGTGAAAGGCAAAATGAAATTTGTTATATGGTTTGGCCTAATCCTCTTTTGGTTAGAATTATGTAAAGCTTGGCATGCATATAATCATATATGTCTTTTACAGTGTGCCAATCGTATTTGGGATCCAGGGAAGTGATAGCATAAATTTGGCATCATTTTGTACATAGTGTAAATTTTGTAAATAGCATTTTGGGTTTTGTGTTTTCATTTTATTTTGTACGTAATTTGTTGTTTCATGTATATTTTGTTATTTGTCATTCGTTTTGGTTGTTTTGTGCATGTTTGTCTACATGTTACTCAACTTTGTGAAAAGTTTTGGATGTGTTGTTTGTTATGTAGCAATAAATTGGCTTTGCCAGATTTTGGGAGTTTTATTATTTTAATGTGTGAAGTTTCAAGGGGGTTTTCATGGATTAAGGTAGTTGTTACCGAGACACTAGTCATTTGATGGTTTTGTTTGGTATTCGGTCCTAGGCCATATAGGATGAAATTACCTGTTTTGAAAACTTGTAAAACCTAGAGAAAAAGAAAAGTGAGATGTTAGTCTATATCTTCATGAATGTGAACTAAGATAAGGAAATTTGAAATATTAGAATCATATTGCAAAAGCTTCACGAGTACCACAAACACATTAAGGAATATCTTTTGAAATTCTAGAAGTATGAAGTTGTCAGTTTTACAAATTAAGGTGACAAATTTTATATACTCTTTCACCCTTACCTGATCTCTAACCCAAGTGGCAAGTGGATTTGTTGCAAAGTACCATATTACTGGATTAAAAAAAATAGAAAAAAAAGAGAATATAAAAAAAAGGGTAAAAAAAGAAAAAAATGAGATAAAAAAATGATGAATACAACGAAAAATAAAGTCAAATCTATCACCATGAATTAGATAATCTTCACCGGAGCTATAGATGCTCGACTGGAAGTGAAGCTATGTCTAGAATAAAGGAAATGCAACATCCAAAATTTGCCTAATATTTGGGAGTTTTAGATAATCTCTACCGGAGCTATAGACGCTCGGTTGATAGTAGAGCAATGTCTGAAGAGATCCAGGTGGAGGTATTTCTTCAAGGAGAAAATGTTCATAGCCTAAAATGCAAAATTGACAATGGAAAGCTGAATGGTTTCAAAAGATATAGAATGAATCACTTTACACACACCGAGCTGATGCTGATGATTTTGATAGTTCATGTCGAATTGGTCTATTCACATTCTCTAGGTATTATTGACGCTTATGATTCTAATATTTGGGTTTTGGTTGTTTTCAAAGTTTGGTTTTTAAGTCCAAAATGTCCAGGGACATTTACCAGCAGAGTCGCCATTTGTTGTGACGTCCTTCACAATGACCCCAAAATTGGGGACCCACCTTAAATTTTGTGATTTCGAGGGATTTTTGTTTATCCAATTTTGCTCGTATCAAGGTCTTTGATGCACCTTGCTAGAGCCATAACTTGTGAACCGTACGCCCGTTTGCCTTGAAATTTAATAGGTGGTTTAGTGTGCATGCTTTGCATTAGGTGAATCTCCAATTGGTCTGACTCTCCAAAAATCATATTTTTAGGACCTAACTCCGACATCTAGTGTCCCAAAATTAGCTTTTAGAATAGGTTCTCGGGTTTTTTGGGTTTTTTTGCATGTTATAAGTTTATTATATTTTGTTATACCTCAAGTTGAGACCTAATATTTTAAATTAAGGTTTTTTATTGTATGAGGGATGTGTGCACCAAATTTGGATGCAATCCGACTCATTTCTATTTTTAGCAGTTTTTAGAAAAAAGATCTATTTTTAGCAGTTTTTAGAAAAAGATGTTTTTATGGTTTATTTGGTTTTCGATTGCTATATGATGGGTTGTAATATTTTGGATAAAGGGTGTGAATTCAAGAATGAGAAGAATATCAATTTGCAGGTTTCTTCTATTATATTGCATTTGTGTTATGTGATTGGAGTCCATTTTGTTGGTCTCTTATAGCTGAGTTCACATCATTTAGTATTAGAGAAGGTGTGATCTCGCTAGTGAAGGGAAGATGCCACCTAGAATATACGACTAGATGAATAGGTATATTAAGGATCTGAATGTAAAAATAGCATAGCTGATTGGTGTGATTGATCGCATGGGAGAGAGATGTATGAGGACACGTGTAGATCAAGGATCTGATGATGAAAATATACCTGAGGAACGTGGATCTGAGGTCCATGCAAAAGCAAAACCAAAGGGCCCAGAGGAAGAAGGGCATGGTTTTGAAAATTGACTGATACAAGCTCTATAGGGGCTTAAGGGGAATCGATATGAGATTAAGATTGAGGTTCTTGAGTATGCTGGTGGGTTGAAACTAGAGGAGTTGATCGATTGGATCAATAGCCTAGAAAAATATTTTGAATGGAGTAACCTTGATGAAGAGAATAAGGTTAAGCTCACATGCACAAATTTGAAGGGACATGCATTGATTTGGTGGGATCATTTACAGACTACACAATAGAGGAATGGAAAGGAAAAGATCAGGGATTGGACAAAGATGAAGAAGAAGTTACAAGAAAAATTTATACCTATAGACTACTCCCAAACCCTATTTCATAGATTTCAAAATATTTGATAGAAGGATAAAAGCATCAAGGACTATACTAATGAATTCTACAAGCTATCCATTCAAGTGGAGCACAATGAGACGAAGGACTAAAAGGCTTCTAGGTATGTAAATGTCCTAAGTTTTGTTGTCCAAGATGAGATGAGCATGCATCGCACTCTTACAGTGGAGGATACATATCAAATGGACCTTAAGGTAGAGGAGAAATTAAAAAGGGTTAATAAAAGAGGTAAGAAGGGATTCACACCCTTTTTAGGCCAAGGTCAAAGTGGATCTAATTTTATCAAGGGAGAATCCTTAATACCTGCTAAACAAGAAGAAGATGGGTAGAATTTGAGAGGAAGAGGATACCAACGAGGTAGAGTTTACGGTGGTGGACAAAATGTGAATGATCCAAAAAGGTTGTATACCTGTTATGGATGTGGTGAGGAGAGGTACAGAGCATTTGAGTTTCCTCAACATGATGTCCAAGAAAGGGGTCAAGGAGGACAAGGAAGGGTCAATCTGGTTGAGATGGAAGAGCAAGATGAGTGGTGAGCAGAAATTCATGTCCCGAAAAAACATTCATTTCTCTTCCATAAATTATCAATCCGGTAAGTTCGTAAACTTATGAGTGTCACGCACAGTATATGCCTGTAGTGTTGGGGAACAAATCTGGTTGTACCTTATTTAGTTTGGTGGGGAGGTTTGTGTAATTGGATTCCAGCCAAACCAAATAAACTGAGTGCAAAGAATTTAAATAAATAAAATACAATGCTGGAAATAAAATGCTGAAAATAAAAGCACACACCTAAATTAAATAAAGCAAGAACTAAAGCAATAAAATAATCTACATAAGATAAAGAACATAAATAAATAGGGGAGGACTACTATAGGGAGTGGGCCCAAGCTCCCGTAGATAGTCCGCCCAGATAGCTACGTAGAGCTTGCTCGAATAAGAGGAGTTGCACTCTTAATTAATTAAACAATAAAATAAAATAAGTTGTGTAAAATTAATCATTGATCTCCGATCTCCTCTGTTCATCTGGCCTGTGTCTTTATATAAAGCGTAGCCAGATCTCATTACAATAACAAATCGATCTATTTTAATCATGTGATGTGATTTAGTTACAATTGATTCTACACATATTTTATTCTTCTATTTTAAAGTATGTTCGTTCACCAGAAGGATAAATATAAATATCCTTAGGTGTACGTAACAACAAATCCTAAACTAATGCATCCTAAAAATAATAATATGCTTTAACAGCTTTACAAGGTCAACCGGCCAATCGGTTGATAATAATAACAAACACTTTATTCTATTTAATAAATGCAAAAATAGATCTCCTTTGTCTTCACGTGCAACCTCCTCCATAGTCCTTGGTCAACCAGTCAAAGTTGACTTGGTAAATCTTGCAAAGTATGAAGGCATGGAGGCGCCTTTTGATTATAGGGGCACCTTTCGGTTGTAGGGAGGCGCTCTTCTTCCATTGGCGCCTTTCGGTTGTAGGGAGGCACTCGTCTTCCATTGGCGCCTTCCGGTTGTAGGGAGGCGCTCGTCTTCTGTGGGTGCCTTTCGGTTGTAGGAAGGCACTCGTTTCTATCGGTGCCTTTCGGTTGTAGGGAGGCGCTCTTCTTTTGTTGGTGCCTTCCGGTTGTAGGGAGGCGCTCGTCTTCCATTGGCACCTTCCGGTTGTAGGGAGGCGCTCGTCTTCCGTGGGCGCCTTCCGGTTGTAGGAAGGCGCCTACTTCTATTGGGCGCCTTCCTTGAAGAGGAAGGTGCCTACTCTCTTGCCTTAGTCTCTGTAAGTAGAAGTATGCCGGGTCCAAGTGGATGTAGACTGGAAAACACCATATTAGTACCAATACCTACATTTATACACATTTCCCACTAAAAACACCAATCAAGCATAATACCGGATTTTCTATCAATTATATGCATAAGTTATATAAAATACATTTCATATGCTAATTGAACCAGTGATAATTCTCCTTAACCGTGTATATAAAATGAGCATTTTTGGTGCTCATCATCCCCCCATGCCTAACATGTGCCACGCCCTCGTGGCACCAAAATGTGAAGTTATCCCTCTCGCAGGCTGACCATGCCAAAAAGTTTGTCATGTCTTCGTGACAACAACCCCTGGGATATATATTTTTTTCCCTCCTTTTTTTTTTTTTTTTAATGGCCTTCAGCATCTCTGTTTCTCTGCCGCTGAGTGCTGCTATTTTTTTTCCATTCAACGCTACTATTTTTTTTTTCGTACTATTTTTTTTTATTCAACACTGTGTTTTTTTTTTCATTGAGTGTTGCTATTCTTCATCCATAGAGTGATGCGGCACCAGCATAAGTCAGAAACACATCCTGACTAATCATTGCGAACAAATAGTTAAATTGTGACCACAATGTTCAGGGCCAATGACCACTGCATTTTTTTATTTTTTATTTTTATAAATGTTGGCATTCTCCAATGTTGCTCATTGGTCATATTTGGTGAGACCAAATTGATTTAAAATAAGTGCAGTCACCAGCTGCTACTTTTACCCACATTTGAAACATATTTCACATCTCCAAAACCTCCTTTGTGGTATAGAGTAGCATCATTTATATGTGTTCGCTCAAGCCAGTTGCCATTGTCATGAGGCGGCAATGAAAATGATGCCAAATTTATTCACGTAGATGCCATAGCCTCTCTCTCTCTCTCTCTTTTTTCAATTTTTTTTTTCAAGGCACATCATGTGTTTGAATTCTAATGGGAGATTTTGAAAAACTATGGAGGCGTCGACTGGTATTAGCATAGAAATGATTTTAAAATAACTATACACATAATTAATAAGAAAATCAGTACATACCCGGGTGAATTTCGTAGAATCTGATATATATGATGCTAGTGGTGTGAGACGTCTTCACGTTGGTGCTCCTGGAGATTTTATTTATTTATTTATAAGTATCTTTATCTGTTCTGCCATGAACAGAACAGATCTTGACTCTCTCCCCTTTTTTTTTCTCTTCCTTTTTTTTTTCTTCATCCTTTACATCAAAGAACAGAGTCAATCCGCAACAACTGAGCTGGTGACTCTAAACTTTGAAATACCCAACTTTTTCTCAATAGCACAAAAAATATTTTAATCCTGCATTGACGTATCTCTCTCCGAATGCATTTATAGGATGAATATTAAAATTTATACCTGACACGTGTGCGTCCAAAATGACATCCCCTCTGAATTATTTCTTTTGCATGCATAATTGGAACAACACGACATTCCTTTGTTTTTTGGAGTGAGGAAAAACAATATTTCTTTCATCATTCACGACATTTGTCAAGTGCATTATTGAGATGTATGTGTTGTATGTGCTGGCGTTGGTAGGATGTTCTCATCCATTGATGCGATCCCCAAATTAACCTACATGCCGTAGAGTTGGAACTGCACCAATATTTGTTGCCCACGTCATGCTTGTCTAGTCAATGGGCAAAGAACAGGGGCGCCTTCCCTATGAGGAAGGCTCTTGCCTTCTAGTGGCACCTTCCTGTCGGTGCCTTCCTGTGAGAGGAAGGCGCTTGCCTTCTAGTGGCGCCTTCCTATTGGTGCCTTCTTGTCGGCACCTTCCTGTGGCACCTTCTTGTCAGTGCCTTTCGGTGAGAGGAAGGCGCTTGCATTCTTTTGGTGCCTTCCTGGAAAAGGAAGGCGCTGGCCTTCTATTGGTGCCTTCCTGGAAGAGGAAGGCGCTTATCTTTTCTTGGTGCCTTCCTGGAAGAGGAAGGCACCTACCTTCTTCTGGCACCTTCCTTGAAGAGGAAGGTGCCTACTTACCATGCGTTGATTCCGAAGGAAACAAATATTTGACATCTATTTTTTTTCAAACTCCTCCCCCATTTTATTTAGCTACCAGTTGGAGGTTTCTCATTTCCCTTCGGGACCAGGCTGGTCCTCGGGAAAGAGGATACTCTCTTCCAACGGGCAACAAAAATAAAACTTTGCTTTTGATTTGCATTTCATCGTGGAGCTATTTCAACACAAGGTTTTTTTTTTTTTTTTCATAGGAGTAAGTTAGGCGCCGACAATAAGGCGTCTTTCCCCCCATGTCTAAAATTTGTCACGTCCTCATGACAACAGCCTTTCGAACTTTTTTTTTTTTCATAGGAGTAAGTTAGGCACCAACAATAAGGCATATTTCCCCCCATGTCTAAAATTTGTCACGTCCTCGTGACAACAACCTTTCCAACTCCCCCTTTTTTTTTTTTTTTTTTTTTTTACGGGAGGTCCTGATTCACCCGCATCTTCCCCCACTTAAATTGGTGATGCCCTTATCACCAGCAATAGGTCCCTCTGTGCAACAGGTCTGCAGCCCTCCAAACGTCAGGTCCCACACTGAACAATAGGTACCCCCATCCAAGGGAGAAGAAAATTGCTTATTGGTGCCTTCCTCCAGGTGGAAAAAGGCACTGTTGTATTGGGCTGATTGTAGGCACTCTCTTCCTAGTGGGAAGTAAGTGCCTTTTCCGCTTTTCCGCACTCCTAATTGCAGGGCACAAAATGTCACATATGTTAGGCCTAGTTTAAGTCGGCTCCACCTACAGATCATGCTCATGGTTGTGTACTGCGAAACTACACCTACAAAAACTGCACACACGAAAGCAGTAAAATAGGAGTCATGACTCCGTGCCTATTAGGCCCTGGCTCTCAGGATGCCTGCAGCTTGCATTCGGTTCATGATTTCTTGCAAAGCAATAAGAAAGCAATTTTTATGCTAAGCAGGACATGTTCTATGCATTTTTATTTTTTCATTGGGAAGATTTGCTTTTTTTTTTTGTGTGTGGAAGGCGCCTTCAATGTATGGTGCCTTCTTGATGCGGAAGGCGCCTCTAATGTATGGCGCCTTCTTCCTGTGGAATGCGCCTCCAATGTATGGCGCCTTCTTGATGCGGAAGGCGCCTCTAATGTATGGCACCTTCTTCCTGTGGAAGGTGCCTCCAATGTATGGCGCCTTCTTGATGCGGAAGGCGCCTCTAATGTATGGCGCCTTCTTCCTGTGGAAGGCGCCTCCAATGTATGGCGCCTTCTTGATGCGGAAGGCGCCTCCAATGCATGGCACCTTCTTCATGCGGAAGGCGCCTCCAATGTATGGTGCCTTCTTCCTGATGCGGAAGGCGCCTTCTTGATGAACAAGGCGTCTTTCACTATTTTTATTTTTTTTATTTATTTTATTTTTTCTCTTTTTTTATTTTTTTTTTCACGCATCCTCCCATTTTTCTTCCTCTTTTTTTTCTTTTCTTTTTCTCTCTCTTTTTTTTTTTGATAAATGAATGATTGAGCATTCGTCCCAGCTACTGGTATGGTATGGGGTTTCCCCCATGCCGATGTCTGATCCACTCTTGCGAATGTGAGGCAGTGGTTAATGGAGCTCGTTGACCGTTACTCGAACGTTGTCTCGACACTCTTCTCTTGCAATTGGTGTAGCATCTCTGACTTTGTTTATCATCCAGGCTATAATAGTCATGCACTTTCCAACAAAATTTTCCCCCAAATTCCACAAGCACCTTGGGCTGGAAGCCTTTCGCTTGATCAAGGTTACTTAGCCTGCCTTCAGGCGCTAATGTTGCCAAGGTAAAACTCTGCTAGCTTTCACCTGTTGGATTGGATGCTACACGATCTGGTACATGAGACAGTTCGTATAGTGCTATTACAAACTCCACGTATGAATCTCAACTCATGAGATCTTCACAGACACCTCCTTATTTGTCTACTTCGCACTTCATGTTGTCCTGCAAAACATAAAAGAAAAATCTAAACTAAAGGCATTAAAATAAAATTCTAACTAATTTTTTTTTCTCTATTTTTTTTTTTGGTCTATTCTGCCTTGACCAGAACAGATCTTGGATTATCATGTATTTTTTTTTCATCATCATTTGCATCAAAGAATAGAATGTCTACTTCAACCATTTGAGCTGGTGATTTTCACATCTGGAGGTTTGTCAATGATCCATCCTAAGAATTTGGCAAAATGTGCCATGTACTGAAACATCTTTGCCCTCACACTTTTTGTGAAAAGCAAATTTCTCCATGGTTTCAGATCCTCTCAAAGTTGATGTTATCTTCCACCATAGTGAGACTCTGCCTCTCTTTTGTATATTTTTTTTCATATATAGAGAATAATGCTCATACTATTCCTTCATCTGCTTTTTGACAACCAACAACTCACATTTTTGAAACACCAAGCTCCTCCTCAATTAGCACATAAAAAAAAATGTTAATCCTGTGGCCTTTGTGCAGACATTTGAAATCTGATCTCCTCCAAGATTTTTCCTTGTTTTATTTAGCTACCGGTTGGAGATTTCTCATTTCCCTTCTGGACCAAGCTGGTCCTCGGGAAAGAGGATACTCTCTTTCAACAAGCAACAAAATAAAACTCTATTTTTGATTTGCTTCATTAACTTGGAGCCTTTTCAGCAGATGATTTATTTTTTCTCTTTTTTTTTTTTCATGAACACTATAAATAGCGTTCATTGTGCTTGTTGGCGGCATTTGATGAAGGTGGGGTCTCCCCCATGCCTACATCTGAACTAGTCTTCTCGAAATCCTTTTTTTTTTTTTTTCAACTAGTCTGATATGTTGTAGCATGAGAAGAGTATTTTCCTTCATGGCCTCGCAACCAAACTTCTTTCAACGTAATGGCAAAGTGTGCGAGCCAAGCAAATGACTATCCGTGAGCTAGCAACCTGAAGAAAACATGGCATACCGATCTGTTAAAAACACATGCTAGTTTTCGATTCACCAGGTCGCCTTAGGCGCAAGTGAAGAGCATACTCCATAACAAGATGTTCTTTTTAAATTATGCTCTGTCATTTTCCCTGCATTATTAATTTCATCATAAAAAAACATTTACCAATACGTTGCAAAAATTTCAAGCCTGTAAAATTTTTTAATTTAAAACCAAGCTTCTAGAGGCACAATTTTTCAATGGTTTCCGTATAAAAACATGTCCCTAAAAATTTTCAATCAAACTTGGGTTGTGCTTTTTCTTTTGATTTCTTGAAACCATTTAGAACATGATGGAAATCCTTCAATGCCAGATTTTTTTATATTTTTTTTTTCAACAACACATTTTATTTCTACTTCTACACTTAATTATGGTACATCGAGTTCATTCCCGCGTTTACCCGAGAGGCAAAAAAATATAAATAATTGCCTATGGGATTTGGCTCTGATCGTGCCGAAAACTATTTTTGGCCTTGTAAAAAGGCCAATGGTGGACTCACGCTTCTCGGGTAAAATATTTACAGGTAATTTCAAATAGGCTTTTTATCTGACCTGTAAATTAGAACACTACAGTTTAGACACTCCCCGACAATGACGCCAAAATGGTGAGCAGAAATTCATGTCCCGAAAAACATTCATTTCTCTTCCATAAATTATCAATCTGGTAAGTTCGTAAACTTATGAGTGTCACGCACAGTATATGCCTACAGTGTTGGGGAACAAATCTGGTTGTACCTTATTTAGTTTGGTGGGGAGGTTTGTGTAATTGGATTCCAACCAAACCAAATAAACGAGTGCAGAGAATTTAAATAAATAAAATACAATGCTAGAAATAAAATGCTGAAAATAAAAGCACACACCTAAATTAAATAAAGCAAGAACTAAAGCAATAAAATAATCTACAGAAGATAAAGAACAAAAATAAATAGGGGAGGACTACTGCAAGGAGTGGGCCCAAGCTCCCGCAGATAGTCCGCCCGGATAGCTACGTAGAGCTTGCTCGAATAAGAGGAGTTGCACTCTTAATTAATTAAACAATAAAATAAAATAAGTTGTGTAAAATTAATCATTGATCTCCGATCTCCTTTGTTCATCTGGCCTGCGTCTTTATATAAAGCGCAGCCAGATCTCATTACAATAACAAATCGGTCTATTTTAATCACGTGATGTGATTTAGTTACAATTGATTCTACACATATTTTATTCTTCTATTTTAAAGTATGTTCGTTCACCAGAAGGATAAATATAAATATCCTTAGGTGTACGTAACAACAAATCCTAAACTAATGCATCCTAAAAATAATAATATGCTTTAACAGATTTTACAAGGTCAACCGAGCCAATCGGTTGATAATAATAACAAACACTTTATTCTATTTAATAAATGCAGTAAAATAGATCTCCTTTGTCTTCACGTGCAACCTCCTCCATAGTCCTTGGTCAACCAGTCAAAGTTGACTTGGTAAATCTTGCAAAGTATGAAGGCATGGAGGCGCCTTCCGGTTGTAGGGAGGCGCTCTTCTTCCATTGGCGCCTTTCGGTTGTAGGGAGGCGCTCGTCTTCCATTGGCGCCTTTCGGTTGTAGGGAGGCGCTCGTCTTCTGTGGGCGCCTTTCGATTGTAGGAAGGCGCTCGTTTCTATCGGCGCCTTTCGGTTGTAGGGAGGCGCTCTTCTTTCGTTGGTGCCTTTCGGTTGCAGGGAGGTGCTCATCTTCCATTGGTGCCTTTCGGTTGTAGGGAGGCGCTCGTCTTCTATGGGAGCCTTCCGGTTGTAGGAAGGCGCCTACTTCTATTGGGCGCCTTCCTTGAAGAGGAAGGTGCCTACTCTCTTGCCTTAGTCTCTGTAAGTAGAAGTATGTCGGGTCCAAGTGGATGTAGATTGGAAAACACCATATTAGTACCAATACCTGCATTTATACACATTTCCCACTAAAAACACCAATCAAGCATAATACCAAATTTTCTATCAATTATATGCATAAGTTATATAAAATACATTTCATATGCTAATTGAACCAGTGATAATTCTCCTTAAACGTGTATATAAAATGAGCATTTTTGGTGCTCATCAATGAGGATGAAGTTGTTGCTAATATGGGGGAAGCACTTATGATAAGGAGGACACTGATTGTTCCTAATAAAGAGAAGGTGTAGAGCAAAGTGAAGGGGAAAACCATAGATGGTGATGATTCTGGGCTACAAACAAACATATTTCGAATAAGGTGTACATCAAGAGGGAAGGTATGTAACATTGTCATTGATGGTGGTAGTTGTGAAAATATGGTGTCAAATGTCATGGTTGATAAAATGAACCTGGAATGTGAAAAGCATCCTTATCCATATTGTATCTCATGGGTTAAGAAGGGGAATGAGGTAACAGAAGATTAGAGGTGTTTAATTAAATTTTCAATTGGGAGTACTTACAAGGATGAAGTGTGGTGTGATGTGATCCCGATGGATGCATGTCACATTCCGTTGGGAAGACCTTGTGAGAAACAATGGTGAAATTGTTCTATTGATCAATAATGCATTACATAGTTTTATAGTTCTTGAAAGAACTAAAAATAGACACAGTGGTTGAGAGAAATCCTCTCAAACTTATTACAACAAACTAACTTAAATATAGCTCTTATCCTAACAACATGCTAATCTTGGACTATGGTCAAACATTGACCAACCAAGCCAAAACCTCAACGTATGCTAATCAAATTAACTAGAAATATGTAAATCAAAACATTAAACTAAAACTAAATACTAGGAATTAATACTTAGGACTAAGGAGACAATGTTGAAAATATTCCAACATTCTCCCCCTTGATTCTAAAGACACTCATGCAAGAGTTATTTAAGCATCACAAATTTGGAAGAAAATATTTCTCTTACGTTTCCTCCAATCTTGAATCAAGAAATCAGAATTTACAAAATACTTATGGTGGCACTCCTTCCACTCTTCATGTGGAATTTCTTGCAAATTCTTGAGTGCCTTCTTTTGTTTATTAGCTCCCCCTTCAACAAAAGTATCTCCTCTTGAGGTTTTCAGAAATCACTCTCTTACATATTTATCATTATGGTCTTTAAACCATGCTCTCACATTTTGATCTTCTTTTACATCTTCAATACTAAACAATACTCCACATGAGTATTTACAATTAATCATCTCACATAGATGATTATACCATACAACTCTTTCACATATTTCCACACAAAATATCACAAAAAATATGGCCATATAATGACCAACTACATATGCAACATAAAGTTGCTCCTCACACAAATATTCTCTCAAAAAAATGACTTTACAAGAATCCTTCTCCCAAGGAATTTTGAACACATAATTTTGATCCATGTGATCCAAGTTCTCCATCACTGTATTATCTCCAAGAAGACTCTTCATCAAAGTTGTCTCAATGAGACAATCACCTTTCTTTTCATTCCTGCTCATAAAAAACAAATCATTAATCATAAAAACATTACCTTTAGTATGAGTAGATTTGGTGCTTCCCATAAAGCTATTTTGTAGCAGTTCTCCTTCAGGGTATGTTGCTTCAAGATCAACCATTAACTCTTCACTAAGAGTTATCCTCCTTTGTTCAATCCATGTTGGTGTATTGAAACACAATTCATTCGAGAAATCATACATTGTTGCCTTTTCAAGACAACTCTCTTTCTGCAATGTAGTCACTCCAAGTGAGTGATCATCATCCATGAGTGATGTTTTCTTTGCCATTACAACAAGAAAATCAGCAATCTCATTTTCATTTTTTGTTTCTATCTCATTTGTCACATTCTTCTCCCCCTTTAGAGGAAATCTAACAATTTTATCTTCTCCTTGTAGGAGATCTTCATTTGCTCTGTCAAGAGAGCATACATCTATTCCAAGTGAATGGTCTTCAAGACAATGGTCTTCCATGAACATTGCTTCTCCATAAACATGCCAACAATTTTGGTTGATCCTATTATCTTATTTATTCTCTCCCATGAGAATTTTAGGTGCATTATCCATAATAAACTCTTCATTTATCTCCTCCATGAGATATTTTTTATCACTTTGCCTTCTATCAACAACAAATCCTCTTCTTCCTCCTCGTCCTCTTGAGGAATACACATTTCTTATATTTTCATCACAAAATTCAGCAACATATGCTTCCCCCATGAAGCATTCTTCATCTTGTTGGTTTTCTACATATAGTCCTTCCTCTGCAAGAGAGAATTCTCCATTACAAAGCATGGATTCATATGAGTCTTTACAAGACTCTTCAAAAACTCCTTCAAAAGGATCTAATTTAGAAACTGCTTCAAGGAAGCAAGGCTCCTCCTTGCTTAAACAATCTTCATGAGTGACACTCATGGCTTTAGGGGTGTCCTCATCAAATCCATAAGCATCCTTCAACACTTGCCATGCCATTATAGCTGATCTACAATTGGCTATGATAGGAAAAATATTCTTTTCCATTCCTCTCCTCAAATCCATAAGAGCTAAGCAATTTTCATATTACTGCTCCTTCTTCTATTTTCTCTCCTCGCATTGTAGCTTGCTCCAAGTGGGTTCCTCATAGCCTTCTTGAACTATATCCCATAAGTCTTGAGCCTTCAATAAGGTCTTTATAATTATGCTCCAAATAGCATAATTATCTCCATCAAATTTTGGTACAACAAAGTCTGCATACATAGCTTCCTTTTATTTACCAAAGTCTCAAGCACCCAATTTATCATAGATTGGCCAATACTGATTGAAACAAACTAAAATTTTCCTGTAGACTTATGATATACTTATCTTAAAATCCATTAAATTTCAGATCCAAATTCACACAAATGAGAAATATGTGATCAATTTACTTTTGCCCTTTCCATATCTTAGAGTGTTTTTGAGACAACTTCAATGTTTTCACATAAATAAATCCATACAGCTCCAAAATTTTTGAAAATTAAAATTTGTATTCCTGAGACAATAATCTGAAAACCCTCTAAATTTTGGAAGAAAATTCACAAATGTGAAAAAGATGTGATCATTTACTTTTTCCCTTTTTTATCACAATTTCGAATCTAGGATTTTTGAAGAAAAAATAAATATTCACACAAATCAATCAATACAGATCCAAATAACCTGAAATTTTGTTTGAATTATGATTTTATCTAAATACTATTTCTCCCAAAATTTTAGAAGAAAATACTCTATATTCCACCTTATACAACCATTTTATTGAAAAACTCAAAATGCTAATAAAATACGCAAATTAGCTCCAAATAACCTAAAAATTTGATAGAATCCTCTTGATACAATTAGCTAACAACTCTAAAAATTTCATAATCAAATACCTTACTATGCATGAGATATTAATGATTTACTCGAGATATTCCTTACAACTCTGTTGAGTGCTGGCCACTTGAGTTTCTCTAACAAAGTGCATGCTTCAAATATCTTTATGCCACTCTCCACAGATTTTGATCCATCTGAGAAAACCTACTCTGATACAAAATGAGAAATAATGATGAAATTTTTCTATTGATCAACAATGCATTACATAGTTTTATAGTTCTTGAAAGAACTAAAAATAGACACGGTGGTTGAGAGAAATCCTCTCAAACTTATTACAACAAACTAACTTAAATATAGCTCTTATCCTAAAAACATGCTAATATTGGACTATGGTCAAACATTGACCAACCAAGCCAAAACCTCGATGTATGCTAATCAAATTAACTAGAAATATGTAAATCAAAACATTAAACTAAAACTAAATACTAGCACTTAATACTTAGGACTAAGGAGGCAATGTTGAAAATATTCCAACACCTTGGCAGTACGACAGGGCTACTAACCATAATGGGAGAAAGAATACTTACACATTCTAGAAGGATGGTGTAAAGGTAGTTCTTGTGCATTTGAAGGAGGATGGGCCGAGTGAGAGCTTTTTGACGATGAAGCAGTTTCTTGCAGAGGTAAAGGATGTTAGCTTCTGTTATGCCTTAACAACTAAGAAGCTATAAATAGAGGAAGTTGTTATGTCGACAACAGTAGCTAAGTTACTAAGTGAATATAAAGATGTCACACCAGAGGAGTTACTAGATGGGCTACCACAAAAGAGGGATATCCAACATCACATGGATTTTATTCTAGGATCAACGCTCCCAAATCAGGTAGCTTATCGGTTGAACCCAACATAGAATGCAGAGTTGAGTAGACAAGTGACATAGTTGATAAAGAAGGGATTAGTTAGGGAGAGTGTGAGTCCATGTGCAACTCCAGCATTGCTGACCCTAAAGAAATATGGTGAATGGCAGATGTGTGTGGATAGTAGAGCCATAAACAAGATCACAATAAAGTATCAATATCCTATGCCGAGAGTGGATGACATGATGGATGGATTGGCTGGAGCTAAATACTTTAGTAAAATTTATCTACGAAGTGGCTACTACCAGATAAAAATTAGAGAAGGGGATGAATGGAAGACAAATTTTAAGACAAAATATGGGTTGTACGAGTGGATGGTGATGCCATTTGGGTTGTCTAATGCACCCAGTACATTTATGCGGTTTATGAACAAAGTACTACGGGAATATAATGGTAAGTTTGTGGTTGTGTATTTTGATGATATTTTGATTTATAGTAAAAGTGAAGAGGAGCATTTGTTACACCTGAAATTAGTGTTAGATGTGATTCGGAAGGAGAAATTGTATGTCAACCTGAAGAAATGTAGATTTCTTCAGGATAGTTTAGTGTTTTTAGGATTTGTAATCTCAAGAGATGGCATGAGGATGGATGACAAGAAAGTGAATGCGATTCTGGAATGGCCTCTTCCATGAGCTATAACATAAGTAAGGAGATTTCATGGCCTAGATACCTTTTATAGAAAGTTCATTAGGAACTTCAATAGTATAGCTGCCCCTATAACTGAGTGCACGAAGGGGAAAGAGTTTGTATGGACTATGGTAGCAACAAAGAGTTTTGAAATCTTGAAGAAGAAGGTGTTGAAAGACCCTATTCTAGTGTTACCAGATTTTAGTAAGGTGTTTGAGGTTGATTGTGATGCCTCATTTGTTGGAATTGGTGGTGTCTTAAGTCAAGAGGGTCAGCTTGTAGCATTTTTTAGTGAGAAGCTGAATGATGCAAGGAAGCATTATTCTACATATGATGTGGAATTTTATGCAATTGTGTAAGCATTTCAACATTGGAGGCACTAATTACTCTCAAAGGAGTTTGTGTTGTTTACTGATCATGAAGCATTGAGGTATGTCAACTCTCAAAAAAGTTAAATAGTAGGTATGCCAAATGGGTTTCATTTTTGCAATAGTATACATTTGTCCTGAAGCACAAATCAGGAAAACAAAATAAGGTTGCTAATGCATTGAGTAGGAGAGTCGTGTTGTTGACCACTATGGAGAATGAAGTGGTAGGATTTAAGGGGATTAAAGATTTGTATGAATCTGATGTAGATTTTGGGAATATTGTGCAACAATGTAAAAGTGCAATAGAGGGTGAGTCTCGTACTATTTTTGAAGAGTATTTTTTATAGAATGGTTACTTGTTTAAGGGTAATCGATTATGTATTCCCAATGGCTCTATGAGAGAGAACATATTAAGGGAATTACATAGTAGGGGTTTGGATGGTCATTTTGGAGTAGTCAAAACTACCACTCTTGTAGAGGAGAAATACTATTGGCTAAAAATGAAGAGAGATATAATCAAGTTTGTCTCTAGATGCAGGGTATGTCAAATGACTAAGGGCCATGCACAAAATATAGGGTTGTATATGCCACTGCCAGTTCCTATAGGACCATGGACCAATCTGAGTATGGATTTCGTGTTGGGGTTGCCCAAGACACAAATGGGTAAGGATTCATTTTTTGTTGTGGTAGACAAATTTTTAAAAATGGTGCATTTCATTGCTTTCCAAAAAACTAATGATGCAACTAGGACTGCAGTCTTATTCTTTGATGAGATTGTGCAATTGCATGGTGTTCCAAAGACTATTACTTTTGATCAGGATACTAAGTTCTTGAGTCACTTTTTGAGAACATTGTGGAAGAAGTTGAACACCAGGTTACAGTTTAGTAGTGCTTATCACCCACAGACTGATGGGAAAATAGGGGTAGTGAACAAAAGCTTTGGAAACCTCTTACGGTGCATAGTTGGAGAAAAACCAAAACAATGGTATTTAGCCTTGTCATAAGCCAAATTTGCATACAACAGTTTAGTGAATAGGTTGAAAGGTAAATCTCCTTTCCAAATTATTATGGTCAAAATCCTAGAGGTGTATTTGATTTGGTTGAGTTACCAATTGGGGAACAAGTTAGTGATGATGCAGAAGCATTTGCTGAGCATATCCAGAAAGTGCAAGAGTTAGTGAGGGAAAAATTACAGAGTAGTAATGCTCACTACAAAGAGTCTGCTGACACACACATAAGGGTGAAAGTGTTTGAAGAGACTGATATGGTCATGGTTCATCTTAGGAAAGAAATATTTTCTAAGGAGACGTATAACAAACTGAAACTTAAGAAAATAGGGCCATGTAGGATTTTGAAGAAGATTAATGATAATGCTTATAAAGTGGAGTTGCCCGATGAATTTGATATTTCACCCATTTTTAATGTTTCTGACTTATTTCAGTATCCTGGTACTACCAAGGATGGTGAATTACAGGAGACAACAAATTGGGCACGATAGATGCCTAAGAAGAAAAAATACAGAGTTGCACAGGTGCTCGATAAGAAGGTGATCACCACCAGACATGGGAGCTACAACAGATACCTGGTTTAGTGGGAAGGATTACCATAGTTAGATAACACTTGGGTTTCAGAGTCAGAGCTAAAGAAAATTTATAACTAGAAGCTACAAGATTTCAATTCAGCTAAACTCGTAGGAGCTGAGTTCTTTTTTACCAAAGGAGAATGATGCACCTTGCTGGAGCCATAACTTGTGAACCGTACGCTCGTTTGCATTGAAATTTAATAGGTGGTTCCACATGCGTGACTCTCCACAAATCATGTTTTCAATACCTAACTCTGAAATCTAGTGTCCCAAAATTAGCTTTTAGAATAGGTTCTCGGGTTTTTTGGGTTTTTTTGCATGTTAGAAGTTAATTATCTTTTGTTATACATCAATTTGAGACCTAATATTTTTAAGTAAGGTTTGTTATTGTAAGAGGGATATGTGCACCAAATTTAGGTGCAATCTGACTTATTTCTATTTTTAGCAGTTTTTAGAAAGACGTTTTTAGGGTTTCTTTGGTTTTCGGTTGCTATATGATGGATTGTAATATTTTGGAGAAGGGATGTGAATTCAGGAATGAGAAGAATATCAATTTGTAGGTTTATTCCATTATATTGCATTTGTGTTATGTGATTGGAGTCCATTTTGTTGGTCTCTTGTAGCTAAGTTCACACCAGTCTTGGAAAATTTGCTTTCACTTTGGAATTGCTGACATATTTGCATTTTGAAGGTTTGAATGTAGTTGCAATGCTTCAAACTGAACATTTTGATTATTTGCATGTTAATTGAATTATTTCAAATCAAATAATTTGATTAAAATAATTTTCAAAGGTTTAAATGATTAATTTTCATTTAAATAATTAAATTTTATTTTAGGGTTAATCCTAAAATTAATGCAAAATTGAAATGGACATATCTTGAGCTAGACAACTCCGTTTGATCTCATTCAAAACTTGGTAAAAAGATATGGATTTTCTATTTCTAATGGTACCAAACTTATAGGATTTTAGATGTCAATTTCACCAAAAAATAATAGTTTAATTTAGCAATTTGGGAACTTTAAAATATCATATCTCATAAACCATGATAAATATTTGGATGATCTCAATAATTTTGAGCACCCTTTTGGCATATTTAGATGAATGGAAATGTTCATTAAAATATGAGAACTTTGAAATAATTTTGGAAAAAAGGAAAGTTACGGGAGAATGAATAATAAATAAAGTAAAGTTTGGTTTTGTTTTAATATTATGATTATTATTTCATTATGCAGGTAATACAAGGGCAAGGGTTGAAGAAGATAGTTATAAATTATGTTCCCAAAACTGTGATGAAACAAAATAACTAAACTTTTCAAATTATAAATAATTCATTGAGATTCATGGAATAGGTCGAACATTTTTGTAGAGGAGGAAGAAGAATATGAAGGAGCAAAGGAGGAGAATAGAGTAAATGCTACAGAGGATTTGAGATATATAGAGATATCAAGAGCTTTTATTGTAAGATCAATTTATTATATTAAATTATTTTGGGTTCAAATATGTGTAATTCTGTAATTGAATTTTGAAGAAATAATTTAATATAGTTTCTTTTAAATCAAAATTCCATCGAATATTGCACCGATTTATTGTTTTACTATGTAAATTCTAGTAAACAATAAATCTAGTTTAAGTTACCTATATTTTTCGTGTTGTAGTAATTAGTCTGAGATTGAATTTATTTCTTTACTTTAAAAATCTTTTGTAGTTTTTACTTTATCTTAAATTCTGCATAGATTTTAACCTAGTTTAATGCTTATAAAGTTAGACTTTATAACTAGGTTATCAATAAATTTATTATTCAAATATTAAAATTAATTAATATTTTGAATAAATAAATTTATTTAAGATAAATGAATATTTTGATTTCCAAATTTAATTTCATAAAGTTGAGAAATTAAAATTGATATCTTTTCATTAATTAGTTTGGGTTATTATAATATGGTTTCAATTTATTCAAATATCCAAACTTTACATTGGAAGATCATATTTGTTCTTAAAATATTTAATTTAATAAATATTTTAAGAAATAAATATTGCAGGAAAGATCTGTTTTATGAACTTTATTTCATATCATAAAATCCAAAGTTCATAGATTCAGTTTCATATTAAACCCTAAGTTTCATAATTACTAAGGTTTCAAATCCTTGTAATTTGGGTTAAACAGTATTGCACTTGTTCATTTCTCCAAATATTTTAATTACAATTTCATATTTGAAAGGAACAAGTATTTTCATTAAATAAACCTTAAAGTTTGAATATTATAAAGTTTAGACTTTATACTTAAGGTTTACATTTAAATAATTTCATTAAAATTTCATAAACTTTGATTTTGTTAAAGTTAATTGAAATTTAATTAAGATGCTAGATTTTATTTCAAATTCATTTAAAGCATTTTAATTGAGAAGTTATGTTGATATTATAGCATGAATTTGCACAAGTAGATCAAGATCATAAGGCAAATTTATCTATTATTGTTTGGAGAAATAATTTGTGTAAAAAACACTTAATACATGATGAATTTGAAATTGATCACCTAATTCCCAGGTCCTTTGTTAACAGTAACTTGCAAACTATAGATATTATTCAAGCACTTTATTTACGCACATATGCATGATACATAAAACATTAAGTGAGAACCTTGGAGAAACGTACTTTCTTTGCAAGAGGGGATTTTGAATCCTAGTTGTCGAGTGGTTTTTGTTATTGGAAAAAATCACACCTCAACAATGTTTAGGTGTTGCAACCTTGGAGGAGCACTTATTTTATTTGAATATAAATATCTCCCTTGTTCTAACATACCACCTCTCTTGCTAGTAACATTACTTTGCTCGAATGTGTGAAAGATGAGCGCTTATATAACGAATATTAGGATTTCGTTTCAAGTGAAAAGTGTCACTTCCTCCTTATGTATGGGCTCTTTCTCTAATGCTTCTTTAATGTACCTTTGGAGAACCTTTAAACATTACAATATTCATGACTCTTCCTTTATTTGATAGCGCTTGCTTATGAGTTAGTTCTGGCTGGAGTTAGGAGCGATGCTTTGGTGGAGCTTTGGTGAACCTCCAATAATGGTAGAGAATGCTCCTTGGATGTACGTTGAGTATAGTCTTATGTGCCTTGATTTTATTCTTTTCCAATCCTATTATGCTTGCCCTTCTTGACCTTGAATATAATGCTTTCTTTTGCCTTGTATTGTGTTGTAATTTGCTTACATATTTGGCTATCCAAGATGTAGAGGATATGAGTCTTTTGAGAGGCTTATTTGCTTTGCTCAAAGTGTGTTGATGTTTGGATACATTCGACTATTGCACCTTGTGAATAGTGTGCCTTTGAGGTACTTTAAACTCTACCCTAATTCCTGCGTAGAACAGATTAGACTGGTGCACCAATATGTAATATATTTTGTATATAAGAATACCCTTATTGCACTCCTTTTACAAATCTAATTTTCTTAATTTTATGGTAGATTTCTTGATGGAAATGGAGTATTTTGAGGTTATATTTTGATTAGACACCTTTACCATTTTTTCTTGGATATTTTGCTAATGAACCCAATATTGTAACCACGTAGATAGAAGCTTTCCTTTTTATTTGTAGAAGCAATTTATGCACCCCTTTTTAGTGTGCTTTGAATCTTGAGACTCAACAAGTCTTTATTTGAAGCTTATATTGCTGATTTAATGGTGGATTTCTTCTCCATTCCTTAGATAAATCTATTCTTGTTTTGGTGGCTTCTTTGTTCCATGAAATGTTGCAGGTTCTGTGCACCAAATAGTATCTCTAGAAACTTTTATTAATCTGCTGGTTTTTGTGCTCTTGATTCTTAACAATTAACAAACACAAACTAATATTTTTGAGAGTAATTAGTGTAGTGTAAATGATCTTAATAATACTACCAATTTAATGCACTAACAATATCACCTTATCACTCCAATAAAATCTCAAAATAATTTCAAATGCACTTAATAATCTCTAGAACTTTTAAGAGTAATCTGTAATGAACCCTTAATAAGTATTCTACAAATTTTCACTACAAACAAAGTTGTAGGATCTAGTTTTCTTTTATTTTTCCAAAGTAGATGATAGGTAGTTGATAGATAGTTGTAATTATGAAATCTATTCAACTCCAAATTAATGTGCAAATAATCCTTAAAATGAAATTCCCTTTTTGCACTTTCTTGAAGACTATAATGCAATATATTCTTCTACAATTTTTAATCCAAATATGGTGCTTAATGGAATTTGATAATGAACCCTAATTTGAAGTTCAAATAGTTGCACCTTAGTTTCTTACATTTTTTATGGCTCCTAAAGATGATGTAAATCTTGGTACTTCTGATTTACTAAGTTGTTGCCTTGTAGTAGATGGATACATAGATTCTTTGTTGGCTATCCCAAACAACATTCTACTTCACCAATCTCTAGCCTTGAAATTTCCATCTTGAGCCTTGGATTTGGTAGCTTAATCCTTCTAGTGATATTCTACTTTTTATTTTAGATTCAGAGAACTCCTTTCTCTAAACTATCTTCTTGCTCTGAGATGCAATCTCCAAATATCCTATATTTGGTAGGCTTCTTCTATTTGAATCTTCCTTCAAGCTTTTTGTCGAATTCTGAATTCAAACAAGATCTTCTTCTTCTCAAAATTCTATTTTTCTTGAGGTCTTCATTGGATTATTCTTCAAATATTTGACGCTCCTTACCAAATTCTTCTTCTGTTGGGATTATTTTCAGATGGTGATAATTGTCCCAAGTCCTTCACTATCATAAAATTTTCCTTGGTAGTGGAATTCTCCAATGAGTTCTCCTAGGAAATCTTTTGATGATGCTTCTATGAGCTCTACAACAAGGCTCTCGAAGCCTTCTTATTTTTCTCCTTGAGACCTCTCCAAGGTCTTATTTCTTACAAATTCTTTGGTCTTCTGCTTGAGACCTTTTCTTCAAACTTCTATTTATGGAAGTGTTGGTGATGAGATCTTCTCAAATCTTTGATTATACTGCTTCTATATTCTAGAACAAGACTTCATTGATCCTTTCTCTTTATTCTAAAATTTGTAGGCTCTAATGGAGATCACCAATCTCCTATTTCTTGGACTCTTGTTTAGAAACTACTTTCTAGAGTTTTTTTTTGAATTCAAGAATCTATCTTCTAAATTAGGATATGTTCTCTAAAGTTTTCTTCAAAATTAAGGCTTCTATGGCCTTCAAGGCTTCTATGGCATTTTCTTCTTCTAAGCTTCTCTAGCCTATTCTTCTTATAGGCTTATTTGGCCTATTCTTCTTCTTCTGCACTCTACAGGTATTGATATTGAATGGAGATTCCTATCTTCTTCTTGACTCAACTTCTAGAGTCTCTTTCCAGTTCAAGAACCCTTATATGGAATATTCTACTAGATTAAGGCTACTATGGCCTTTTCTTCTGTGAAGTTATCAATCTAGCAATGAAGGTCTCTAGTATCCTAACTTCACCATGACTCTTCTTCAGGAGTCTTCTTTCGTAGTGTTATTTTCTTGCACAAGGAAATAATCTCTGCACGAGAAAAGCACATCAAATTTTAGGCAAAGAAGTTGAAATATCCTAACTTTCTATTGTAGGAGGTGTCCTAATCATATGAGAATTAATTTTCTACAACAAAATAAAATTCAGGCAATAGTTAACAAATTCTAAACCTCTTAGAGGGTATTCACTAGTTGATCCGTCAAACTAGTGGAATGAATGCTGAGTCCTAGTCTTGACAAGTTTTTCTACAAATTTGTGGAAAGATCCTAGCCATATGTAATCTTAGATTTTTTGCAACTGATATTTATTTTAGTCCTCACTTTTATAATCCTGCTGACTACTATGGATTTTTCTATCAATTAATCCTAATGGTAACTTTTGCATGCAATGAAACTCAATGGTAGATCTAGTTTGCAAATATGCAGACCAATAGTAGTAATGGTGACTCTCCCTATTTCTCTTGACCTACTAGACTTCTCTTATGATGGATGTAGGTCCTCCTATATCGAAGCATCATAGATTTGATACCATTGTTAGCTTTTGAGGATATATACTGTGGGGGGATATAACACAAGTTCTAATGAAATACAAGAAATATGAAATAAAGTGAAACAACAATATGACTAAAATATGCTATAAATAGAAATGATAAAAGTACAATGCCATATGGAGGAAATGGTCACTCCATTGATATGATATAAAGAGCTACATTGTACTCCATACAGGAGTACTTGAGAGATGCTATGATATGCTATGCTATATATGATATTATTCTACTACTATGAGGCCATTTATATAGGAAGATAGATTCCTTGGACAACACTCTATCTAGTTGTACAAGGGGACACCTTGCAGTTTAAAACTTGCACATGCCACTTGTGCATTTATTACATTGCTTGAAGTAACTAGATAAATTCCCCCTAAAGTAATATCCTATCCTAACTATGTACCTAATATGGTACATTTACATGATCCAAATGATGTAATTGTATCGCTCCAAATTTTTTGCATCCTTACCTTCAGGCTATAGGATCCGCGCCCGGAAGGGGGATGCGAGAAGGATGGGACAATACCTCGGACTGAGAGGCCCTTTGAAGGTCCCGCCTCTCGGGGGAGGGGTATAAGGGTGAATTTTTGATGGATGGTGGGTTCACCAGGAAACTTTTGAGTGGCAGTTTCCACACCTAGGTTGATAGTAGGTTTGATGTGTTCATTTTGTACTTTAATCATTCAATTCCTAGGTTTGGCCAAGATGAATCTAAACTATTCTATATGCCAATGCTGATTTTTATGGATACAAAAAATATGAATAAATGCTAAACACAGAGAATATGCTAAATGGGACAGAACATACCTGATTTCGGATGTCTGATGAAGATTCTGAGTTTTGTAGCAGTCCAAATCATCTCAAATCGTACGTAATCATCTGAAATTACATCGAATCATCTCAAATCTTAGACGATCGTCTGAGATCAGACGAGATCATCGTTAATCTAACGAATTCGTCAGAAACCTGCAATCACAAGAATAGATACAAAATACCAAATATGCAACTACAAAAGCAAAGGAGAATGATAGAAATAACAACAAACATGCCTAAATAATAGATTCAGATAACAAATAAGAGAAATGCAGTAATTTAATGATTGATTTTGACTTTATCATGCATTTATGCTAAATGAGGTGAACTCCAAGATGCATAAATATAATAACTAAGATAATGTATAAAGAAATGCAGAAAACAATAAAGAGATGCAAACTCTAGGCTCTATTGCCCCCAATATGGACTACAGTCGGGATCGCCTCCAATCGTACGAGATCATCTGTGCTCCTCGACAGGATCGTCCGAAATCGTCTGGAATCGCTTGCGACGATCCGAGCTAGCTTCGACTAAAAACAAGTAAAGTTCCTGCAAGAAAACATGAAATACAGAATGCAAATGATGGTGTGAGGATGCTCTAAGGTGCATGGAAGTTTAGGGAGTTTAAGCAGAGTTTTAGTAGAGAGTCGGGGGATAAACTAAGAAAATCCCAGTTTATATAGGATTAGGGAGAGGTTAGGAGGTTGGAGATCATCCCAATTTGGGAGATCTCCAATGGGGAGACTCTAACTGCGTAGACACGCTTTCTGCCTAGGTTAGAGGAGTTGTTGGAATAGAAGCTAATTATGAAAATTTGGTTTTGGGATGAAATCGTCTGGACGTTCTGTTTCGATGAATTCGTCAGATCTGGGATGATTTCATCTAATCTACGACGATATCGTCCAATGGTCAAAACAAATCCTAAAAATGGCATGAAAAATAAGGAGAGTGGGTAACGAGTGGTTAACGGGCGGTTTGAGGTTAAAATTTGAATTTTTATCTTTTTACTAAGGTTTAACTGTGCCAATTTTAGGGTGCTACATTTTGCCCCCTCTTTAGCGAATTTTTTGAAGAAAATGCGTTAAAGACGAGTTCTTCCCATTTTACGAGAAAGCAAAAATTTACTCAATTTTTTAGACGATGATTCTTGGTCGAATCGTACGACTGCTGACTATGGTGCCCCCTCCGTGTTTTTACCCAAATCGAACGTTTGAGGTAAAAGCATGAAAAAGCAAAAATTAAAAAAAATGTTGTTGATTTTAAATAAAATTAAGAAAAATAGGGTAAAACCCTAATTCATTTTTACTGGTTTTAGAGCTCTTCAGGCAAAAATGGTGGAGACAAGCACACCGATCGACAGAGGTCCGACACGGGCTACGGGTAAGGATCTAATCCTAGTAAATTAGGTTTGAATTTAATTTGTGCAATTTTTTGTTTTAAATTTTGATTGTTTTGGGGCATCGCGGCCATTTTTAGGCCGTCGACGACGTCGGGATGAAATCGTCCCTTCATCGAATCGTCCCTAGATCATCGATTTCGTCGGAGGGTAAAATCGGCGAACTAGGGGCGATCCCGTCCAACAAGGGGCGATCCCCAAGTTACGAAATCGGAGACGATTTCATCCTACAAAGGATGATTTTGCCCAATTTGGGATGATATCATCCAATGGTGGATGATATCATCATTTTATGAAATTAAGCTTGATTAAAATGTATTTAATTTGATTTTAATGATTGGTTTATTAATGAATTTTATTGTTTTATTATTTGTTTTGCAGAGGGGATTACTAAAGAGTCAAGAATGGAAATATGGTGGGCTAAGAGATGACATAGCCATGCTCGATCAGGCAGAGCATGACCGACTAGCTTAGGTCAGTTTGCAGCATGTGGCAGAGATGCCACAAGTACCGACAGACATGGGGCTACTGACAGCCCTAGCAGAGAGGTGGTATCCGGGGTCATCCTACTTTTGGTTACCGATAGGGGAGATGGCTCCCACACTAGAGGACGTATGGAGGATCATGAGGATCCCCATACAGGGATGGTTGATGACGCCTACGGCCAATCAGGGCCAGGCTATGATGAGGTTGACCGGAGACCCGAGCTTCACCCTGGAGAAGGGCGGAGTGAACATCGAGTCTCTAAGGCAGATGCCTAGGGCATCTAGGCTGACTCAAGTTTTGGTAGGGGTGGTAGGTGGCTTACTGTTGTGCCACCAAAGCGGGTGCAGACTACCATGGCTCCTCTCAGATGTGGTCTATGACATGAGAGACCATGGGTACAGGTTTGCATGGGGCAGCTTTGTACTATGCCACTTGTATAGGATCCTACATGGGGTCGTATACAAGGGAGGCCGATGTCTGGTCTTGACATCGCTACTACAGGTTTGGTGCTGGGAGCACATCATGGTGCGGAGGCCGATAGGGCTCCCACTGACAGGGGTTGACCGGGAGAGGCCCCGGGTTTTCTACTGGTGGCTACAAAGGGGGTCATAGTGGCGGATAGATCTGTCGATGTCACGGAGGTTGCTAGATGACCTCATCCTAGACTAGATCACCTGGAGGCCATGGCGAGAGCACCTCGGGTGGGCAGAGGATGGGCAGGAGCTGGCTCGCATCAGGCGAGTCTGTTGGCTAAGGATGGAGCGAGGAGAGGTAGAGCTCCATCGCTACGATCGGGTTCTATGATAGTTCGGTCTATAGTAGGGGATCCCTTCTCTCAGGGATTATGAGTACTCTCGGACTATCCGGGATAGTACCACATTGAGCGGGGCTCCAGACATGCAGCGGTTCTAGAGTCAGGACATGGATGATGCCCCCATCCAGCCAGTGGATGGTGATGATGTTGGGGTTATCGATGGATATGATGCCTGGTATGCAGGCATCCACCCTCCTTGGATGATGAGGGCATAGGGTCTGGTGCATGCTATGGTGCAACGGATGGGGAGGTGACGTCAGGTCGCTATTGAGGCAGCACGGGGTCATGGCGGGAGAGAGCAATGACGGTCTCCATAGGAGAGACGCCAGAGGATGGCACGGGCTCCACAGAGACCATAGCAGATAGGGAGGAGGGAGGAGGGAGTCCCTTCTCAGTAGGGGGAGAGACCACCATCGCCCGATAAGGGCAAGGGTGTCGAGGTAGGGGAGAGCAACGAGACGATGGCTCTTCGGGCTGAGGTTGCCCGCCTTCGGGCTCGGTGCAGACACTACAGGATGAGGCTACATGGCTCAGAGCTCAGGGTGGAGGAGCGAGCACTCAGGATCTGGCATGGTCTATTGCTCAGACCGCATTCTACCAGGGGCTATACTATCACATGGTCCCAGAGGGATAGAGGGTACCACTGCCACCCATTGCAGAGCCGATCATGGATGGGGTCATCGAGGACATCCTCACGATCGATGTCGAGGACCCACGACATAGGACAGTCTTCTATGGGACCACCTCCTCCACCTCAGGGCGAGGGAGGAGATGAGGCTGAGAGCTCGAGGGCTTCTCGAGGCTAGACGCTACTACACAGAGATTGTATTTATTATTATATATTTTTGTTTTTGAGAGGATTGAGTATGCCAGGGTATTGATTGTGGCATACCAATCCAGTTTTGATATGATGTACATAATTGATTGAGATATATAGATTATTCTTTTTGATGATATGACTTGTGTATATGTTGTATGATGCTTTTAATTTTGAATTTTGCAATTGATTATTGATGATTCATGTAATTATGTCATTTTAGAAATAATTATAATTTTATGTCATGTCTGTAAAATTGTAAATGAAATAATCTGATGTAAATAAATTGGTTGTTTTGTGGTGTGATTTGATGAAAAATAAAAGGGACTTCTAACAATAATTTCAAAGGACATTGTCGTTGTTATAGACCATTTCATGGAGTCGCCGCTCACTAGGTCGTCAAGCTAATCCCAGGATAGAAATATTGTTAAAAGTAAAAGAGTGCTTAAGAGACTATCTTAAGACTTTGTGTTGTGATGATGGAAATGATGATGGTGATGATTTGTTTTCAGATTTTCATAAAAAATATTATGCATGAGATATTAAAAGAAATATGATTTTTCTAGGCATAAATTCCTAAGTGTGATAAATTTTTTGAATAATTCCCTAGGAATTATACCATCGTTGCAAAATTGAATGTTGACATAATGACATGAAATAGAATAAGTGTTCGTTCGTTTTAAAGCTCAATTGTGTAACATAATGATGTAAGCCATATGTTTTTATGAATTTTTTTAAATGAATGGGAAAATAAAATTAGGACAATGGTTTGCGCTAGGCATAGAATTATAGGTATAGACTTATACCATCATCGCGAAATCCAAAGAAGAAATTGATATTTTAGTTTTATTGCATGATTGATTTTTGATTTTTGATAAACAGAAAATAATAATATACAAACTTGACTTTATTTACTAGATTTTGTAATATGTTGTTTAAAAGAATTTTGGATTTTTGAAAACAATGTATGTAATTGTTTTTATACTAAACAGATGTTCTGAAATAAGAAGATAAAATTATTCCAAAAGAGTTGCAGAAATATTTTAAATTATCTCAAAGACAAATGTAGATTTATAAGGAACCCTCATGTGCATATGTGAGTTCATTGCCGATCTTGATTTATCATAATGATAGAGAATCTCTCAAATACAAATGTGTGTGCAATTGTATTGTTCATTCACCAATTTTGAGCAAGATAATTTGATACAAGTAATTTGACTTAACCAAATGAATGTTCGTTGACCATGATTTATATGCATGTAACCGTACCAGACTACTATGTAAGTCAGGTTATCAAGAGCTAGCTAATCCATAAGCCGACATAGGTCTGTACAAAAGAAGGTCGCTAATGTGACAGACATATCACCATGCTAGGGATTACCCAAGGCCAAGCGGGTTGGGCACAAACCACCTGTTATGGGGCTTACCTCACAGTTTTTGAATAATTGAGAATTCCAGGGATTCAAGCTCATTCACCCTTCTTTTCTTTTCAAGGGGTAGGGAAAGGGATTTTATTGCTTTTTGCTTTTGCCTTTTCTTTTCTCTTCTTTTCTTTTTTTTTTTTTTTTTGTATTTTTGCTTGGAACTTGAGATAATGCTGAAATATTGCTGTGATGATACAAAATAATATTTTTCTTTTTCTCATTTTCTTTGACTTTTCTTTTTCTTCCTATGCTAGGGATACTTGCTCGGATTGGCTGTAGAGCAAGGGATTTTTATTCTGGGTAGGGGTGAGCTTGTCCTTTTGTCAATTCTCAAAGATTCTAGACCATGTGCATGATAGGATAGCAGGGGAAACTTTTCGCTCAAGAAACCACTTCTACTATGTAGCATCATATTGAATTTGCAATGAAATCATTTTAATGTGAAAAGATATATTTGGTTCAAGTAAATAACAAGATCAGTTCTCTATGCTCAAAACTTTATTTAATTCAACTGTGGACTTTGATATAAGAGAGATTAATAATCATACCAAATAAAATCAAGATATTTATGCATGTGAGTGTGAAAGTGCGGGATTCCAAATAAATGCTAATTTATCCAAAATAATTGAAAATATAACTGCAATACTTCAAGAATTGACAGGTATGAAAATAAAAGATGTTTTTGAAGATTTTGATGATTTTGATGTTTTTATATTTTGATTTTGATTGATGAATTGAAAGAAGAAATACTATTACTATTTTTTTGAAAAAATTTTTGATATAAATGGCTAAAATGAAACAATATGCAAAATACACAATATATATAAATGATGAAAAAGGACCAAATGTTATGCATAATAACGCTTAAGATGCATAATGTTCATAGGTTCTTTAAGATCTTTACCATCTAAGGTAGCTAATCGATATGCTCCCGATCCAAATTTAGCAGTGATGACATATGGTCCAAGCCAGTTGGGCTCAAATTTACCTTTAAGGTCTTTAGTTGCATTAGTATTTTTTTGATTTTCTTTTAAGACAAGGTCATCGATCTCAAAGGATCGATGATGAACTTTCTTGAGGTATGCTCTCTTAAGCTTGTTTTGGTAGGCACGAAGATGCTCCAAAGCATTGATGCGCTTTTCATCTAGGAGTTCCAACTGACTAAATCTACCAGCACGATATTCATCTCCTACTTCAGTATCTTGAAGTAGTAGAGCTAAAGAAGGAACTTCTAATTCAAAGGGAAAAACTGCTTCAGCGCCATAGACCAAAACAAAGGGGGAAGTGCCTGTGGGAGTACGAACGCTAGTTCGATAAGCCCACAAAGCAGGATATAATTGAATATGCCAATCTCGGCCAGATTTATTGACCAGTATTTTGAGGATTTTGATTAATGTTTTATTAGATGCTTCTGCTTGGCCATTACCCTGAGGATAATAGGGAGTGGACCAACGATGTTGAATTTTATATTTTTGACATAATTTTTTGACATCTTTATTTTTGAAACAAGTTCCATTATCTGAGATGAGATTTGCAGGGATTTCGAACCTACAAATAATTTGATTAAAAATAAACTTGGAAACTTGGGTTCCAGTGCAAGAAGCTAATGGCATAGCTTCAACCCACTTCATGAAATACTCAGTGGCGGTTATGATAAATTTGTGTCCATCAGATGACACAGGGTTGATTTTTCCAATGATGTCTAAGCCCCATTTTGAAAAGGGCCAAGGAGATGAAATAGCTTGTAGCTCTTGTGCAAGCGCATGGACAAGGTCAGCATGTTTCTGGCACTTGTCGTAATGGTGCACATAATCATGTGCATCATTCTCCATGGTAGGCCAAAAATATCCTATCCTAAGGAGCTTCTTAGCAATGGAGCTACCACTAAAATGTCCCCCACAAGATCCATTGTGGGCTTCAATAAAAGTTGATTTAAGAGTTTTACTAGATTCTAACTAGTAAGCCACTTAGGATGCATTTTCTAAATATCTCTTATACAAGGTATGACTACTAGGGAGCATAATTACGAAGGGTCTAACTTGCATATCTTCATATGTCAAAGAAGTCTTCATATTGTTTAAGGAATGAAATGTATTTATCTTGTTTTTCTTGACTCAATTTCGATCCAATGTTGATTATGTGAGGGTTATCTTTGGTTCCAATGTTAATTTTTATGATGTTTTCTACTTCCATATGTAGATCTCTCTCAAAATTAGGTGGGGTGGGTGAAACACCTAATTCTTGTAATTCTTCCAAGGTTAGCTTGGATAATTCGTCTTGAGGAGTCGTGGCCTCAAGCTGGGCTATACTAGGTATAGAGCCATCGAAATAAAATTTGTTATGTAACAATTCCTCAATGGAGACATCATGGAAGATATCCCCTCCAACTCATCGTCGGATTCAGCAATCATCTCAGGGTAAGCTATGGATAGCATATTACATGTAAATGGCTTATCCCTTAAATGCAAGGCATCCCGTTTATCCAAATAATCTTGGTAACATATGAGGTGGTCATCATCCTCGAATGGGAAGGGCTGACCTTTACTAGGAAATAGGCCCACACCACATCGGGCAGGCCATGGTTCTACCTCAAAAGGTTCTTTCATACCATTTTGGAAAGGTCCCAAACCTTTCCCTTTATATCCCAATTTAAGCATTATAGGCTTAGCTTTAATATACTCATTAGCAAAATAGCATCGAGCATACCCATCATAATGTGTCTTGATGTTTCTAGGTATTCTTCCCCAGTCATATCCCTTATAAATAAAAGCACAACTCCCGACTTGGTAGATACTTCCCATAGGTTGTGGGAGGCCCAAGGTACGAGGAGAGGGTGGGAGTTTATTTAAAATAAGGGAATCTTGCATGGCAGTGTTTGTTTTTTCTGATATAAGAATTTTAGATAAATCGGGTAAGAGCTCATCAGTAAGAGCATAAGAGGTAGAAGGAACATTTCCTACATCTTCGGATGTGGAAAATATGCCTTTAGTGGATGTAGATGTTGTAGAGATGTCGATGGATGGGTCTATAGGTATGGAAGTTATAGGAGTAAAACAAGAAGCATTGGTTGTGGGTTTAGGATCTTTTTGAGGTCCTAATGTGGTTTGTTCGGAAGATGGTTGAGCTATATGTAGAGGTGTAGTTGATGGGGAAAAAGTAGATGATGTTATGGGTGTGTGTTTCACACGTTTAGGTGGATGATGAGAATTAGGATGTGTGGATGACAGAGCAGGGCAAAATTGAACTCCAACAGGTTCTGCCAAAGCACACATATCAAAGGGTCTAGGATCACCATGAATGGTAACCAACTGATTTTTAAATTCGAATTTAACACACTGATGTAAAGTTGAGGGAACAACTCGCATCGCGTTGATCCAAGGGTGACCCAAAAGTATATTGTACGATGCAGGGCAATGTACAATAAACACGGTCGTGTCTAAGGTTCTAGGACCAACTTGCAAGGGGATAGTAATAACTCCACATGTTTCTTGTGTTTCGTCATTGAAGGCTTTTATGATCATATCAGTTCTTTTCATTTCATCACTTCTAAACCCAAATATTTGGTAGAAGTCAAAAGTGCATATGTTTAAAGATGAACCATTATCAATCAAGACTCGTTTAACTGCTACATCCCCAATTAGGGCAGTAATATATAAGGGGTTATCCTTATGTAAACTATGTTGTGGTATATCTCTATCCCGAAAGTCAATACAATCGACTTCTCGAGTTATGATAGTATTGGACATGGCTTCAGAGTTGAATATTTTGTGGTACCATCATTTGGCTTAATGTGAGCATTAATTCATCCCTATGGGTAGGAGAAGATCTTAAAAGGTCCAAAAGGGAAATTCTAGCTGTAGTATTTGATAATTGTTCATTAATATTATAAGGAGGCTTAGGTTGAACATTAGGCGCATGATTCCCTTTATTGGGATTTTTCAAAACAAATGGAGCTGATCCATCATTCTGAGTTTGATCTTGTTGAGAGTTTTGAGCCTGTTGTCTGGTAACAACTCCGATGGTACCTACAATATTATTTTGCGGATGATGAATGGGCCTTGGTCTAGCGTTTATGGCTTGTTCATTAGAAAGTAATTGGTGAGAAGATGGTCTAGTAGTGACTCTTCTAGGAAATGGTTCTTCCTGGAACCATAGAACTTGTGATAGGTTGAATAGGATCTGATTCATCTTCAGAACTATTCGATTGATTTGAGGTGATTTCCATGTCACTTTCAGTCTCATATTCGGTATCACTAAGATCAGGTGTCCGAATATTATATAGAGGTCTGGTCGTAACCATGGATAAAGTTGTGTCAAATACTTCCACATCATGAGTAGGTGAATGTCCACTAATAGTTCCTACATATCGGGTAGGAGGGGGAACATTATGATGCTCAATTTGATTAGCCACCTCTTTACCATGCTTTGGTAAAGGATGTTGAAATATGTCCAATGATTGATTGGCATTTTGATTCTGATTTTGGGGGATGTTCTTTTGAGCATTATTAGAAGGATTTTGTTTAGGTTGAAAGGCTTGCACCTCCATCTCATTGTTATCAATCAGGTCTTGTATTTTATGTTTTAATATTTTACAAGAGTTGGTAGCGTGTCCAGGTCCTCTATGGAAATCACAATGTAAATCAGCTCTGTATCCGGGTATAGTTGGATCAGGTTCCCGGATATTTGGTAATTGGATCAATCCTCATGCTAGTAATTGCGGGAGAATGGTTGATAAAGGTTGATTTAACCTAGTAAATTCTTGAGGTGGTTTATCAGGAGGTTTCAATATGAACTTCTCTGTTGTTTTCGCAGTATTAACATTGGCAATATTTCTACTATCAGTGACTCCATCACCCACAACTTGTTTATTTTTATATTGATTTCTGGATGTTTTCTCATCATCTTTCTTTTTAAGTTGACCTCTCCTAATAAGAGCATCTTCCACTCTTCGAGCTAAATCTATAGCTTGATCGAAGGTGGTCAAGGTAGCGATTGATAATTCATAGGATAGTTGTTCTTGTAAATTATTGATAAAGATATCCAACATTTCTCGATAAGGTAACACAAAGTGTAATTTTCCTATCAACTGCCTCCATCGAGCTAGGAAGTCAGCAAAACATTCATCTTTGTCTTGTTTTAGGTTGTACAAATCTTTAATGGTTACATGCCTTTCAATATAGGCACTAAATTGATGCACAAAAGACTCAGCGGTTTCTTCGAAATTCCTCAAAGAATGAGTGGGTAGTTGATAATACCATTCCAATGCCATCCCTCCTAAACTTTTTGGGAACATTTTTAGTAATAACAAGTCATCATGTGATATATCATGACATGCTATCCTAAACATACGAAGATGCTCTATGGGATCTTCGGTTCCTTTGTATATAGGTAGGACAGGCATAGGAAAGTGTTTAGGATATGGTTGTGCTACAACTATAGGATCTAGAGGCTGACTACACATCTCTCGATAATTGTACGAGGGATGGTAGGGATCTATCTGGTCCATGCGGGAGACTAACTGTTTCACCATGGCTTCCAGATTACCAGTTTGTCCACCATATTGGTTTGGTGGTACATGAGTATGGGATTTGTGAGCGTAGGATGGCGTGACATAAGGATTAGATGCTATATTGTTGTTATGCAAATGGTTGGTAGGAAGAGTATTATGAAGAAGATTTGTTGTAGCATTATGTTGTATCCCAGATTGTTGGAAATTGGTATTTGGTTTTGTTTTAGGCTTTTGTTGATTTGAGGTATGTTGATCAATAACTTGGCAAAATAGAGCAATGAATGAAGGTTTCTTTTGTGTGGGAATAACCCTAGGCTTGGTAACAGGCACTCTAGGTGGTTGGGTAACCTGTTGTTGTTGCATGTTCTGGATTATAGCGGCCATATCCAAATTGGATGGTCCAGCTTGATCACTTTCTTGATCAACGAAGGACAAGGGATTAGTGCGTGTGTGATATATGTCTTCTAGGGTTGCTTGAGTGTCACTAATTTGATCCTTGTCCATATGGACTGCTCTATTAAGAGTGCCAATATTAGTATTGAGGAACTTCCAGAAATGTTCCATGTTCTCAAAAGTAACAGACTCCTTCTGGAGATATTTTAGGGGATGAGGATCCTTCCTCTCTAACATTTTCTCTTTGTTCATTTCCTACAACAAATTCTTCTTCTTGTTGGTCTAAGGTTCCTTCCTGAATTGGGTCTTCAGGAAGGACATCTGGTTTATTTATTGGTTTTCCTAACCAATCTTCTTCTACTTCAGTCTATTTTCCATTCCCGAGTCTAGTCATTATGTTTAAATTTAGATTTTAGCAAATATATATTAATATATTTGCAACAAATTTGGGAGGTATATATTTTAATTATATACCTACTATAATACTTAAAAGAAAATGTTTTGATTTTTGTTATGATTTTGTTTTGTTTTTATTTTATTTTTTTATTTATTTTGTTATGATTATAAAGACAACAAACAACACACTAAATGCAAGAAATAATAATAATAAAAGAATGGCTTAGTTTTCTATAAATAGTTTATAGATGTCATTGATAGGATCAAGTTCATCAGGAGTCATGAAATGCTCCTCTTCAAATTGGAAATGGTTTTTCAAGAACTTAACAAAGTGTGCTATGGTGATGTTATCTACTTCTAACTCTGACTTGTAAAAATAGAGCTCATGGCAATACTCTCGATATAACACAGCTCTAGGAACTCTATTCCATCTCTTTCTATCCGTAAGAACGACCTCTTGATCCTCTATACGAGATAGAAATTTATGTACTACAACTGCATTCTCGAGGTATTCCTCAAAGGTGTACAACTCAGAAGACACAAGGGCTCTTTTATCTGCTAACCACCTATGGCAAGCTCTCTGAAGCTCATGATACAAGGTCACTTGATCAGGATCCAGGATTCTATCTAGGACAAACCTCTTGATTTGCCTAAGTTCTGTTGATCTAGATCCAATGATATTCAATCTCCTATCAAGTTCGTCCCATAAAGGTTGAACCCTATTTGTTTGAGGTACTCTAAGCACAGAAGTAATCTCTATAGCTGCTAATTGATTCTCAACATTAATGGTGACAACTCGTCTTTTATTATAATCTACCATCTAAATATGATATGCAATCTTTGATTCTAAATGCATTTATGTTTTGTTTTTTTGGATTGTTTTCAAAAGGTTTTTAGTTTTCACGTCGGGTTCACCAAAATGTATCGCTCCAAATTTTTTGCATCCTTACCTTCAGGCTATAGGATCCGCACCCGAAAGGGGGATGCGAGAAGGATGGGACAATACCTCGAACTGAGAGGCCCTTTGAAGGTCCCGCCTCTCGGGGGAGGGGTATAAGGGTGAATTTTTGACGGATGGTGGGTTCACCAGGAAACTTTTGAGTGGCAGTTTCCACGCCTAGGTTGATAGTGGGTTTGATGTGTTCATTTTGTACTTTAATCATTCAATTCCTAGGTTTGGCCAAGATGAATCTAAACTATTCTATATGCCAATGCTGATTTTTATGGATACAAAAAATATGAATAAATGCTAAACACAGAGAATGTGCTAAATAGGACAGAACATACCCGATTTCGGATGTCCGAATGAAGATTCTAAGTTTTGTAGCAGTCCAAATCATCTCAACTCATACGTAATCATCTGAAATTGCATCGAATCATCTCAAATCTCAGACGATCGTCTAAGATCAGACGAGATCATCGTTGATCTGACGAATTCGTCAGACGAATTCGTCAAAAACCTACAATCACAGAAATAGATACAAAATACCAAAGATGCAACCGCAAAAGCAAAGGGGAATGATAGAAATAATAGCAAACATGCCTAAATGATAGATCCAAATAGCAATTAAGAGAAATGCAGTAAATTTAATGATTGATTTTAACTTTATCATGCATTTATGCTAAATGAGGTGAACTCCAAGATGCATAAATATAATAACTAAGATAATGTATAAAGAAATGCAAAAAACAATAAAGAGATGCAAACTCTGGGCTCTGATTGCCCCCAATATGGACTACAGTCAGGATCACCTCCAATCGTACGAGATCATCTGTGCTCCTCGACAGGATCATCCGAAATCGTCTGGAATCGCTTGCGACGATCCGAGCTAGCTTCGACTGAAAAATAGTAAAGTTCTTGCAAGAAAACATGAAATACAGAATGCAAATGATGGTGTGAGGATGCTCTGAGGTGCATGGAATTTCAGGGGGTTTAAGCAGAGTTTCAGGTAGAGAGTTAGGGGGATAAACTGAGAAAATCTCAGTTTATATAGGATTAGGGAGAGGTTAGGAGGTTGGAGATCATCCCAATTTGGGAGATCTCCAATGGGGGAGACTCTAACTGCGCAGACACGCTTTCTGCCCAAGTTAGAGAAGTCGTTGAAACAGAAGCTAATTATGAAAATTTGGTTTTGGGACGAAATCGTCCGGACGTTCTGTTCCAGACGAATTCGTCAGATCTGGGACGATTTCGTCTAATCTACGACGATATCGTCCAACGGTCAAAACAAATCCTAAAAATGGCATGGAAAATGAGGAAAGCGGGTAACGAGCGGTTAACGGGCGGTTTGGGGTTAAAATTCAAATTTTTATCTTTTTACTAAGGTTTAACTGTGCCAATTTTAGGGTGCTACAATAATATACTCTAACTCTAACACCTCTAGAGTAGGTTGGTATACCTTGTCAACTTACTAAACATTGACACATTTAAGCGTAGTTAAATGTATAAATATAGGGATAGAAAGGGGAAAGGGTTAAGAAAGTAATGAATTAATGGTGGACGGATAAATCTAACAACATAGGCATCTATAGAGAACCTCTGATAAATAAATTTCTAAAAAATAATACTTAGGACTAGCAACATTCAAAACCCATCATCTTCATCATTAAGGTACAATAGCATGATTCAAGAATTATTTCAAACATCTAGGGTATTAAAAATCCAAATAGAAAATTAGATTAATAATCTGACTAATAGAAAAAAAAATCCTTTCCAAGCATATGTTTAGACATGAAGCATTCCAATTTACTCTAAGTTAGCAATCCAAATTAGCATAATAGACTAACCATAGCAATAGTAGCAGAAATGACTTCAAGAGTTGGTAATCCATAAAAAAGAAGATACAAGTCTAAGGTAAACATCCAAGTAATGATCCTTCTATTAATTTGTAGAGAGTGTACAATAGTAGTGCAAGAAAACACTTTAGAGTTAACCCTTTAAAATGAGTATTCAACCTCTATTTATATATTTCTAGTAAATTTAAAATATTTGAAAGAATTAGGAACATTACAAGGAATTTGGAGTGCCATATCAGAAATATTTTGATGTGGTAGTCTCCTATTTGATCCAAGAAAGAATAGACTATATGCTCCATTGATCTTCTGTAACTTGGCTTCTATAAGTTGTTCGGCCTTCATTGCTTCAAACTTTAGATCTTACCAAGAAGAAATTAAGACCATATATTGTTATTGTTATGGCTGCCTTGCCATAGATCTAAAATTGAATCAACTCATGGATCTTGATTTTTTTTTTGCTTCATCTTCTTGGCTCTTCTATTTTGGATTAGAACCAGATTAGTTAGAAACCTACAAACCTTATGACAAGTTAAATATTGTATTTATACATGATTCAATGTGGATCGTTGATCTACTTTTGAACAACAAAGATTGAATATTTACAAAGCTTGGCATACTTTTATTGTTCATGGTCTGAAGAATATCATGGCTTGGAACATATCGTGTCCTATAACACATTTTATTTTATCTATTTTCATCACTTGTAGTACAAAACATGCTCCAATATGGCATTTGAAACTTGAATTTTAGTCATATGACCACTTTGATCGTAGCCTAGGACAAGAGTGTGTTAACTCAAGGTCATGCTTGCAAAAATTTTCTTTGTGGTGTACAAAATAAGATATTGTTCTGAGCCACACTTGGGATTTTTCCTTATGCAATTTGACCAAATCTGACCACAATGTAGATCATTGCATTGAGTCACATGGTATAAGACCATGTGCTATGCTGGCTTTTAGAATTTACAATTTGGTACTTTTAATGCTTTGACCGCAACATAAAGTAGGAGTGTGCTAGACTGAAGTGACATCATAAAAACCTTACGTTGGGTTGCACAACATAGAACCATGTTCTAGGACAGGATTTAAATTACCTTTCAAGTGATTTGACCAATATTGACTACTGTATGGAACCATTCACTTAGCCACGTGACATAGGATCATATTGTGAGTCATGATTTGAAATACCAAAATAATAACTTTGACTATGTTGACCATGGTGTAGAACCATGTTTTGAGCCATGTAGTATAAAACCTTATTCTAAGTTAGGACCTCCTTTTCTACTATGATCCATGATTAAAATGCGTAAGAAGCTTATTTGACCATGTTGACCATGGTGTAGGACAAGTTGCACTGAGCCACTATTTTGGTTCTGTTGAGAAGCAACACACCCCCACTGAAAAATGAGATTCCATCCTCTTGAAAACTCTGAAATTCCATTTTTGCAGCAGGGACCCTCTTGATCCTTTCCAGTTTTAAATCCAGTTTTGCTTGTTTCCTTTTTAAGTTGTGCCTTTTTCCAAGTCTTTCTAGCATTGTTATTTCAAGCTTAACTTTCTACATGCTAGAAATCATTCATGCATAAAGAAAATCTTGCACCGGTACCGAGAAAAATGCTGAAAATAGTTGCATAAATTCATGAAAAATCAAACTTTCCATTTTTGGTAGTGTCGCGATATCGCGACACTTCCATTTTCGGAAATGTCGCGATATCGCGACAGGAAAATACAAATGCAGCTAAGTCGGAAAAACGTAGCGAAATCGCGACACTTTCCATTTTTGGAAGTGTCGCGATATCGACATTTCCATTTTTGGAAAGTGTCGCGAAATCGCTGCAGGATGAGGAGAGAGAAATCCGGGAGAAAAATGTCAGGAATGGAGAGATGTGAAAAATTTCGAAGTGGGAGGAGAATAAAAATCGCAAGTCATTTTTGTGTAGCGAAATCGCGACACTTTCCATTTTGGAAGTGTCGCGATATCGCGACATTTCCATTTTGGAAAGTGTCGCAAAATCGTGTCTGGAGGAGAGAGAAGAAATCAGTACGGACCAGCGCGATTTCGTGACATGTCCCATTTTGGAGGATAAATGATAAATTGGCTAAGTCCAAAAGTTGAGCGATTCGCTGATGTCTCAAAATCGTGGGCTAAAGGGTGCAGCGATGCGCTGCATGTTTCAAGTCGAGAGGTAAAGGGCGATGCGATGTTTATGGGAAAAGTGGCAGCGATGCGCTGCATGTTTCGAAATCGAAGGGTGAAAATGGTAGCGACGCGTTGCACGTTTTGAGGAAGTCTTGCAAGACAAGCATGTCGCGAAATCGTGACATGCTGGAGCAAAGTTGTACGGCCGCTAGCGAGAGGCACGATTTCGTGACATGTCACGTTTTTGTGGCCGACAGAGAGACAAGTTGCCATAGCACTAGGGACGTCACGATTTCGCGACATGTCGCGAAATCGCGACATGTCGCGATTCGCGATAGGAGAGAGAAAGTCCTCAAAGTTGACCAGAAGTGCATTCCAACGGAAAATAGAAGGCATCCTGGGGTAGCGACACGTGTCAAAGCGTGTATGAGACAGAGCAGAAGCCGACATGCAAGCTTATTTTGCTGATTTTAATCTGTTTTAATGCTTTAAGCTTTGATTTAATGATTATTAAAGTGCTAATATAATCTTTTTGTCTTTCATGCAGGATTCCATCTGGCACTTGCGGGACAACCGGGAAAGGCCATAAAGGCAAAGTTAAAGTGCGGATTTAGTCAAGGACCGCCATGCTAGAAGAAAAGATGCCGGTGAGAGCATTCAATGACAAATTTATTGCAGACTTGATAGCATGAAGACAATTTCAACACAGGGATGGCTTTACGGAGATCAGATTGATGGAGAAGTGGTGACTCATCCGGCTCACCAGCAGAATTAATGGAGGCATTTATTTGCAGCTGCGGATGAATGCAAGTGGATTTAGATTTTATCTTCTCCATTTATGGCAGTTAACTGCACTGATTTGCCGAAGGGTTAAGTTCTATCCGGACTTTGATTTTAAATGGATTTTTATTGTAAAACCCGGGTCCTAGGGTTTAAGTGCGATAAGATTTAGGGTTTGAGCAGAAGATATTTTGAAAATATCAGGGTCTGTCCTAAGTCTATAAATGCAGATTCTAAATGTAATCATGGGAGGCGGAGACTTAGAAATAAAAGGCTTATAAGCAATTTCTTGCAAATCTTGTGAAATCCTTTGTTTTTGGACTTGGAGTTGATGTGCTTTAGCTTTTTTGTGATAGCATGGCCAGGATCCTAATCTTTTGCGAGTGTGATAAGTGTATCTTCTTTTGTTATCCGTTCCATTTAAAGTTTGTTAGATATATGCTTGTAAATCTGACATTATCAAGTTTAAATATGTTGTTAGGCTTCAGTTGTTTCTTTGTCTGCTAGGGGAAATTACAGATTTGAGGTGTAAGTTTGTTCTAATTGCTCTGTCTTCATTGTGTGAGCTAGGCTGCCGGTGAAAGATACCAGTTTTAACCAGCTGCCCTTGGATTTATAATTTTTTGCTAGATCTGTTTCACTCTGCCTTGTGCTCTTAGTTGAAAGTGATCTTAGACTGACTGGACACTTTCTTCTTTGATTTGTTCTGTTGTGAAGCTAGTAGCATAGATAAAATTGATAGTTTGGGTTTTACAGTTGATGTTTGATAAACTTCTCTTTTCTGCCCTACCCTACCCTCTCTTTGTTTTCGGTGAATGATCCATTTTTATTTTCTTTGTTTGTCTTTTATTTAAATCTGCTGACCCATGAGAGCTAGATCAAGAATTCAAGTTAAATCTGATAAACAACTTTTGCAACTACTGGAACAAGTTCAAGAACCCCCTGTAAGGTAACGAGAGCAATCCATATTGAAATCTATTCCAGAAGTGGAAAAGAGTGAATAGCCATTCGACCCAACTCTGTAACTCGCACCTTGGATAACCAGCTAGATCCTAAAGTGAGTGGGATCCGTCCCGTGGGTGTCTCCGGAGCTTCCTTGCTTCATCCTTCCCGGGGTGTGCATGAAAGCCGGACCAACACCTAATTGGCGCTAGAAGGAGGGCTATGAACTCAGTTCAAGTATTGTAAGGGCATAACAGCAACATTTGGAAGGACCCATAGTGAACTCCGGATAGTTTTGTAAATTGTCGAAGTTTGTAAATTGTCTTGTGAATTGTCAGTGCAGTGTTTTAAATTTCCAAATTCAGAACCTGTTGAGAACTGCAGAGTTAGTAAGTGCTTGTGAAAGTTGGATTCTACATACAGGGTAACAAGGTCCCACCCCAGAGCTGGAGAGCTCCTTGTCCCTGAATTAGAAACTCCGAGAAGAAGTAGCCACAGAAGGGCCACATCTCTATCACAGACAGTTTTATCACCATTGATAGTCACTCCAACCAGAGCTCAGAATATTCCTGTTAATCCATTAGCTATGGCAAATTGGTTGGGCTCCACAGCTTTGAACATTCCGGGTATAGCCCATGACTTGCCCGAGAAATCCGAGAAAGATACCTCCCTAGGTATAAACATGATGGGACAAGAACTGCAGAGGAACACTTAATTGCATTCAAGAATGCACTGAAGTTATTAAATGTACAACATGAGGATGTTGCCTGCAGACTCTTCCCGTTCACTCTCCAGGAGGGAGCCTATGATTGGTTTCTAAATCTTACCAATGATTCCATCACCAGTTGGAATGACTTAGAAAAAGTCTTTGTGTCACAGTTCGGTGAAGTGATAGATCCCAGCATTTTATATCAACAGTTTTCTAGCATCAAAAGAGAACTGAATGAGTCTATTAGATCCTATAATGTCAGATTCCAGAAAGCTTATGGTAGACTCACTGGCTATTATGTGCCTAATGCAGACCTGGCACTAGAGATTTTTAGGAATTCTTTAGATCCCATGACCTCTGTCTTCTTGAAGAGGGATGCCACTGTTACCAACTTGACAGAAGCTTATAAAGAAGCTTTAATCCTGGAAAGACAGTTGGGACCCCAACCTTTAAATATTCAACAAACTCCTCTGATCACTCAAGCTGCTCCTGTGTTCAATCCCATTCCACATCAGATGATGTTGCCAGTTTGTCAGACTTTACCATCAGCAGCACCAGTGGCTGCTGCACCTGTTGAGAATGTACAGAACCCGGTAAAAGAGGCTGACAATGCTAGGATTGAAGAAGTTTCAAAGATTGTTCAGAAAGTCGGCCAATGATTTTTTGAGTTTTAAAAGGCAAACTTCTACTGGAGACAATCCCAACAGATATTCATACCAACCAAGCAGATTTAACGAGGCCCCCATATGAACCTAATAAAGATTACAAGGGTAAAGCTCATGATGTGAACATTTGTGACTTAGCCCTGCCCAAGCGGGTGCGAGAATTCATGCCACTTCTCGGCATGGGGAGTTAGATTGTGTGGAATTTTGCAATGCATTTGAAGCCTTGTCGGGAGATTTGATCTCCCCTGAAAATCAAAGAGCTGCTGAGGGCCCAAGTTCATCTGGACACAGTGCAGCTATGGTCTTGGATTCTTTTTCTTTCTCGGATGAATCTGAGAATGTAGTTGAAATGCCCATGGATGAAGTACAGGCTTTCCAACAGTACAGAAGAGATAACTACAACCTGAGAAACAGGAATCCGAGCCAAATACCACATCAACTCCTCCGACTAATTCTCACAATATTCCTCCCGACCCCTCTCCAAGCAATAATCCACCTCCACCAAAGGGAGGAGCTCAAAGAGTACCGGATGTTGCTATTCCTCCACTTAACAAAGGATATAACATAGTGGAGGATATGAAAAAGATTAAGGCTAACATTACTTTGCATGAGTTGGCACAGATTTCGAAGCGAGAGAGACAATCCGATAAAGACATACTACGGCCTGCTTGCTAAACACTGTGGATAAAGGGAAGAAAATAGCCAATGCCAATCGGCCATGTACAAGGAAAAGATCGAAGTTCCCCCATTTTCTTGATTGTCAAAATTTTTGGGAAGAATTTACATAATTGTTTGGTAGATTCGGGTGCATCTGCTAATGTCATGCCACCGGCAATTTGTCGGCGAGTTGGGGCTGACCCCAATGAAGTCCGAGAGGAGAGTTGTCCAATTGGACAAGTCGGAAGTTAAGGTTGTGGGAGAGCTGCAAAACATTCACATTCAATTGGCATCCGAGCCAAGGGCTCAACATAAGATCGAAATCCAAGTTGTGGATATCCCGGTGGGGTATGGAATGCTTGTTGAGTAGGGATTGGTCTAAGTCTCTAAATGGATATCTGGCAATGAGACTTTTCACACATGTGGTTGCCATGGAAGGGTGTGGCCAATCAATTGCGGGTTGACAGAGAACCCAGGTACAAGCACACGATTACAGAGTACAATGCTGCAAATGAAACTGTCAATGTTGCAGAGGTAGACATTGGAGTCTACAATTTAACAACTGGGCACAATAATAAATTTAACAAAGCTCATCCTGTACATACTAATGAAGTTTGGACACTTCATGTGGATGGAGCAAGATGTAAGCAGGGTTCTGGAACAGGGGCAGTCCTCAAAGGACCTCAAAGTCAGACATTTTTTATGTCTTACCGCCTGCAGTTCCCATGTACTAATAATTTAGCAGAGTATGAAGCTCTGATTTTAGGTTTAAAATTTGCATTGGATAGAAATGTGAAGAACATTCAAGTTTTCACTGATTCAGAATTAGTGGCAAGTCAAGTCAGGGGTAAGTTTCAATGTAAAGCCTCTTATCTGAAGGGATACAAGCACAGAGCTTGGGATCTTGTGGAAGGCTTTGATGCATTTAACTTAACACATATACCCAGGGAACAAAATTCACATGCAGATGTCTTGGCATCTTCAGCTGCAAGTTTAAAGCCATTGGAAGATTTTAAGTGGGATAAGTTTTCAATTGAGTTAGTCCCCTGTCCTTCAGTTCCAAACAATATAGATAGCTTTCAAGTTTTCTCAGATGATCAGCAGATTGTGCACTTCTTACAGAGTACTAATACCTTTGAGAATGCTATAATTGATGAGGGCCAAAGGGATACCCTGCTAGAACAGTTAGATGATGACAGGGGAATCATGAGATTGAAGGACAACAGAATCCCAAAAGGAATGGTAGAGCTGGAGAGGCTATTTGATGTTGACAAGATCAAGCAGAGGGTGAATCTTGAAGATTATGTGGGCACCACAGACAATGAGACTAAAAATTTGAATGTAGGCACTGAAGAGGATCCAAGGAACATCAAGTTGGCAAAGGATTGTGATCCGAAAATAAAGAGAAATATGATTGATTTCTTGCACAGGTCTAAGGATGTAATGGCCTGGTCATACAAGGATTTAAAGGTATTTGATCCAAAGGTTTACACTCACATCATACCTTTAAGAGAATCTTGCAAGCCTTTCAGACAAAAACAGAGGCATGTTAATGCTCTGTTAGAACCCCTTATTCAGAAAGAAGTGGAGAAGCTCTTGAGTGCGGCAATTATTTTTCCTATCAGGCATTCTACTTGGGTGGCAAATCCGGTGCCGGTCGGGGAAGAAAAATGGGGAGATCCGCCTTTGTGTGGATTTCAGGAATCTAAACAAAGCATCCGAAAAGGACAATTATCCCATGTCTTCTATGGATGAAGTACTGCAGATTGTTAATGGCTCAGAGATGATGTCTTTCTTGGATGGCTTCTCAGGCTATAACCAGATACTAGTTGAGAAGGAGGATAGAATGAAGACTGCTTTTACAACTAAGTGGGGGACTTTTGCTTACAAGAGGATGCCATTTGGTTTAATAAATGCAGGAGCAACATTTCAGAGAGCAATGGACCATGCCTTCAAGGGGCTTATGGGCAAATGTATTGTAGTTTACATGGATGATCTAACGAGTCTTTTCCAAATCTAAGTTTGACCATGTAAAGCATTTAGAGTCTGTGTTTAACAAGTGCGAGAGAGTTTGGCATCTCTTTGAATCCAAAGAAATGCATATTTGGTGTAACGAGAAGGCAAGCTGCTTGGGCATTTGGTCACAAAGGATGGCATTTCTATGGATCCGAGGCAGAGTTGAGGCCATATCCGGCATACCATTTCCCAACTCCAAGAAAGAGTTGAGATCATTCTTTGGAAAGATTAACTTTGTCGGAAAGTTTATCTCGGGCTTTGCGAGAGATAGTTAAACCAATGAATGATATGTTAAAGCAAACTGCCCAGATTGCCTGGACCACTGAAGCTAAGGCTGCTTTTCAAGAAATCAAGACAGCCATTAAACAAGCACCAGTCTTAGTAAGCCCAGATTTCAGTGCAGATTTCTATCTCGTACACATTCTCTTCCGAACATACACTTGCTGCGAGTCTTGACTCAACGGAGAGATACGGGAGAACATCCAATTGCTTTTAAGAGCACTAATTTGAAGGGAGCTGAACTGAAATATTCCCGTTTAGATAAACAGGCTTATGCTTTGGTAAGGGCGGTGAAACGATTCGGACATTATATACTCGAGAAGCAAAACTCATGCCATAGTGCCAGACCCAGTTGTGAAGTATCTTCTAAGTCAAAATGAGTTGGGTGAACTGAGGGGCAATTGGGTCACCAGGCTGCAAGAATATGACTTGGAGATTAGGCCTGCTAAATTGATCAGAGGACTTGGCTTGTCCGGGCACATTGCTGAAATACCTCTACAGCAGGAAGTTAATCAATTAAACTCCGAATCTGATGATTGGTATGGGGATATCATTCATCTGCTACAGTTTGGAGTTTGCCCATCCCATTTGAACAGAACTCAAAGGAGAGCATTAAAGTTAAAAGCTGCTCACTATCTCCTCAAGGCAGGTACTCTGTACAGGGAGAATTATGCTGGCATCTTTCTAAGGTGCATTTCTCCCAGTGAAGTCAGTGAAGTCATGGCTAGCTTTCATGAAAAACTAGGGGCAGGACATTCATCAGGATCTGCCACTGCACATAAGATACTGAGAGCAGGCTATTACTGGCCTACACTTTTTAAGAATGCACATCAACATGTCAGAACCTGTCATCAATGCCAGACTTTTGCAGCCAAAGAGGCAAACCGAGCTCTGCCATTGCAACCAGTTGTGATAAACAAAACTTTCATGCGAGTGGGGACTTGATTTTGTGGGGGTCATTAACCCAAATTCCTCAGCGGGACATAAATATGTTCTGACAACCATCGACTATTGCACAAGGTGGGTTGAAGCAGCAGCCACTACAAGAAGTACAGCCCAGGAAGTGATTGATTTTCTTGAATCAAATGTCATAACTAGATTTGGGGTTCCCCTAAATTTGGTCTGTGATAATGGGCCAGCCTTCCAATCATTGGAATTTGCAGATTGGGCATACCAGATGGGGATAGTTATCAGATTCTCATCCAACTACTACCCCCAAGGCAATGGATTGGCTGAGTCAACAAACAAGAACTTAATGAATGCCATCAAAAAGTCTACAGCAGATAAACCCAGGCAGTGGCATACATTGTTGAAATATGCACTGTGGGCTGACCGGATAACACACAAAGTCGCTCTTAAGACCTCTCCCTTTGTTTTGTTGTATGGTACTCGGCCAATTGTTCCCATCTCCTTGAAGTTGCCCACCTATCAGTTTGCCTTAGATTATTTTGAAGATCATGATGATGCTGAAGCCCGTGTTTTAGACCTCACTAACTTGCAGGATGAAAGACTCCAAGCCCTGGAGCACTTCAGTAGGCACCAAGAAACCGTCAAGCGGTGGTTTGACAAGAGAGTCAAGGTGAAGGCTTTCATACTGGCTGACTTAGTGCTTCTGTGGGACAAGGCCCATGAGAAGAAGGGTAAACACACAAAGCTACAGCCACTGTGGATAGGCCCCTACCAAATTGCTGAAATATTGGGTAACAATGCTTTCCGCTTGCAAGACCTGGATGGTAATTTTTTGGACCTCCTTGTTAATGGCCAGTACTTGAAACATTATTTTTCCATTGTTCCATCCAATGTATCATTTGAGTAAGCTATGAAGAAGTTGTAACATGTGTACATATTGTGAATAGCTCTCCCGATTTTATTTGCTTTAGTTCTTTATGTTCTTTTCTTTTTTTATTTTTCTTTAGTTGCTTTTTTAGTTTTAATTGGTTTTTGGTTTGTTTGTTAGATTAATCTTGCTCTTTGTGTGTTTTTGATTTTTTTTGTTGTTTTAATTTATTTGTTTTTTAGTTTATTTGTTTTAGCTTATTTTTTTTTTTTTTTAATGTTTTTGTTTTATTCTTTGTTTATTTGAGTTTTTGTTTAGTTTAGTTTATTTCAAGCCTGTGTCTGTCCTTGGAAGCCTGTACAAAGTCCTTTGGCTTCTAAAATTCTATTCTTTAACCTTTGCCTGAGCAATCAATGAAAAGTCAGCCTGCTGAAAATTGTTTTATTCTTAGCTGATAAATCCTCAATCCAGTGTTCATGGTCATCATTATTCCAATTGAGATAGTCTGCTTGCACTGAACAGTAGAACTATTTTGTTATTCAGGACAAAGGTAGAGAGATGATTGGATCTTGTGTCTTACTTGCCATAGTTGTTTTAATGATAGAAAAACTGCTATGTTGTTTAGTTGGAGGAACTCCTGGGGAATCCAAGAAAAGCTGGTTATAAGAGGGGACTATGGTTCATGCAATTATTTGGGTGTCACCAGAGGCTATCAGTGCCTAGACTGAAACAGTTCCAGATTGATCAAATGTTAAAAGAAAATTGTGATTTCCCTAAAAGCATTTCAGATATTGATATATTTCAGAGGGAGAGATAAAAAAAAAAAAAAGAAGAAAAAAAGAGAAAAAGAGTTGAACAATTAAAAGAGGCAGCCATACTTCCAAAAATATTTTCTTCTAAGTTATAGATTATGCCCTACAGTTGTAAATTGGGTCGTGTAAATCTAAAGGGTAACTCTGTCTAGGCTGTAAAAGGCTAAACTAGTAAACAGAGCTCTACTCGGTTTCCCCTTTTACAATCTAGAAAAGTTGATTAATCCAAGTTTATCATTCAATCCAGTCATCCTTGAAGAAAGTTTATACCCTTTGAAATTGCACATCAGAAATCTTCCTTGAAGTAATCCAGCCTAGTATGTCCTTGGGAAATTTTAACAGCTTGCAGTTAGCAGTCAATTTATTGTGAAGAATGTCTGTGGCAAGGCATGATGCATGGTCTTTTTGTTTTGAAACCAGAGTCTTGGGTTCTAAAATAGTGCTACTATTTTACCCGCAGATATCGCCATTTGTTGAGAAGCAACACACCCCCACTGAAAAATGAGATTCCATCCTCTAGAAAACTCTGAAATTCCATTTTTGCAGCAGGGACCCTCTTGATCATTTCCAGTTTTAAATCCAGATTTTGCTTGCCTCCTTTTTAAAGTTGTGCTTTTTCTAAGTCATTCTAGCTGTGTTATTTCAAGCTTCACTTTTACATGCTAGAATCATTCATGCATAAAGAAAATCTTGCACCGGTACCGAGAAAAATGCTGAAAACAATTGCATAAATTCATGAAAAATCAAACTTTCCATTTTTGGTAGTGTCGCGATATCGCGACACTTCCATTTTGGAAATGTCGCGATATCGCGACAGGAAAATACAAATGCAGCTAAGTCGGCGAAAGAATCGCGACATTTCCATTTTTGGGAAGTGTCCGAAATCGAGGATGAGGAGAGAGAAAGTGGGAGAAAAATAGTTGGGGTTGGGGGGGGGGGGGGGGGGGGGGGGGAAGAAGATTTTGGAAATGTAGCGAAATCGTGACACTTTCCATTTTGGAAGTGTCGCGATATCGCGACATTTCCATTTTTGGAAAGTGTCGCAAAATCGTCTGTGAGGAGAGAGAAGAAATCGAGAATAAGGACGACATTTCCCTTTTCTGAGGATGAAATGATAAATGTGACTAAGTCCAAAAGTTGCAGCGATGCGCTGCATGTCTCAAAATCGCGGGCTAAAGGGTGCAGCGATGCGCTATGTTTCAAGTCGAGAGGTAAAGGTGCGCGATGCGGCATGTCAAAGTGGGAGGGGGGGGTAAGCGGGGAAAGTGCAGCGATGCGGCATGTTTCGAAGTCGAAGGGTGAAAATGGTAGCGACGCGCTGCACGTTTTGAGGAAGTCTTGCAAGACAAGCATGTCGCGAAATCGCGACATGCTGGAGCAAAGTTGTACGGCCGCTAGCAGGAGGCGCGATTTCGTGACATGTCACGAAATCGCGACATGTCACGTTTTCGCGGCCGACAGAGAGACAAGGAGGGGGACGTCGCGATTTCGCGACATGTCACGAAATCGCGACATGTCTCAGAGGAGAGAGAAAGTCCTCAAAGTTGACCAGAAGTGCATTCCAGCTGAAACAGAAGGCATCCTGGGGTAGCGACACGTGTCAAAGCGTGTATGAGACAGAGCAGAAGCCGACATGCAAGCTTTTTAGCTGATTTTAATCTGTTTTAATGCTTTAAGCTTTGATTTAATGATTATTAAAGAACTAATATAATCTTTTTGTCTTTCATGCAGGATTCCATCTGGCACTTGCGGGACAACCGGGAAAGGCCATAAAGGCAAAGTTAAAGTGCAGATTTAGTCAAGGACCGCCATGCTAGAAGAGAAGATGCCGGTGAGAGCATTCAATGACAAATTTATTGCAGACTTGATAGCATGAAGACAATTTCAACACAGGGATGGCTTTACGGAGATCAGATTCGATGGAGAAGTGGTGACTCATCCGGCTCACCAGCAGAATTAATGGAGGCATTTATTTGCAGCTGCGGATGAATGCAAGTGGATTTAGATTTTATCTTCTCCATTTATGGCAGCTAATCGCACCGATTTGCCGAAGGGTTAAGTTCTATCTGGACTTTGATTTTAAATGGATTTTTATTGTAAAACCCGGGTCCTAGGGTTTAGGTGCGATAAGATTTAGGGTTTGAGCAGAAGATATTTTGAAAAGATCGGGGTCTGTCCCGAGTCTATAAATACTTCTTCTAAATGTAATCGCGGGAGGCGGAGACTTAGAAATAAAAGGCTTATAAGCAATTTCTTGCAAATCTTGTGAAATCCTTTGTTTCCGGACTTGGAGTTGATGTGCTTTAGCTTTTCCGTGATAGCATGGCCAGGAGCCTAATCTTTTGCGAGTGTGATAAGTGTATCTTCTTTTGTTATCCGTTCCATTTAAAGTTTGTTAGATATATGCTGTAAATCTGACATTATCAAGTTTAAATATGCTGTTAGGCTTCAGTTGTTCTCTTGTCTGCTAGGGGAAATTACAGATTTCAGGTGTAAGTTTGTTCTAATTGCTCTGTCTTCACTGTGTGAGCTAGGCTGCCGGTGAAAGATACCAGTTTTAACCAGCTGCCCTTGGATTTATAATTTTTTGCTAGATCTGTTTCACTCTGCCTTGTGCTCTTAGTTGAAAGTGATCTTAGACTGATTGGACACTTTCTTCTTTGATTTGTTCTGTTGTGAAGCTAGTAGCATAGATAAAATTGATAGTTTGGGGTTTTACAGTTGATGTTTGATAAACTTCTCTTTCTGCCCTACCCTACCCTCTCTTTGTTTTCGGTGAATGATCCATTTTTATTTTCTTTGTTTGTCTTTTATTTAAATCTGCTGACCCATGAGAGCTAGATCAAGAATTCAAGTTAAATCTGATAAACAACCTTTTGCAACTATTGAACAAGTTCAAGAACCCCCTGTAAGGTAACAGAGCGGTCCATATTGAAATCTATTCCAGAAGTGGAAAAGAGTGAATTGCCATTCGACCCAACTCTGTAACTCGCACCTTGGATAACCAGCTAGATCCTAAAGTGAGTGGGATCCGTCCCGTGGGTGTCTCCGGGGCTTCCTTGCTTCATCCTTCCCGGGGTGTGCATGAAAGCCGGACCAACAGGTTCTGTAACAACCTAGGTCTAACCCACCTAGTTCTATGATCAAGTCAAGCCCACTGGTTTCACAAAGTGAACATTTTGGTTGGATTAAATACTAGACAAGGCTCAAGGTGGAAATTTTTGATGTAATTTAGTTTAGAAGTTTACCCAATGTTTTATTAGTATGAGGTATAGATTACCACTTTTGGGAATTAGGACCATTGCAGACAGTCTCCCAAATTAATGAGACTAGCCAAATCCCTTAAGAAGGTATTTTTTTGTGGATCTAGCTCCTCATTCTTCCATGAGGATGTAGAACTATGACTAGGGATATCCTCTAGGGCCCATATCACCTAGAGGGTGGATGCATACTCTCCCTATCCATTAACATGAAGAAGCTAGGATTACTTTAGCCTTTTTCAATTTATAGTTTAATATGTAAGAGGTTAGCGTATATGCCTAGTGCCTAACTGATTGTCCTCTACATTAAAGTGAGTTAGGGCCTTGCCATTCCCTAGCTCAAGACTTGGTATCTCTTGTTAAGACATGATTAGTGATGAGATATTCCATACCATCTATAGTAGAGTAGTCTAGCTCTCAGCACCTACTAGATTCCTTTTTATCATATGTTGAGAAAGGATCCATCATCGTACTACTCGTACAACAACCTAGAGGAGATGTCCCATACTGCCCCTCATTACCTTCCATCCTGACCCTTCTTGTCAGGAATACAACCACTATCGAATTACAATGATTATCCATCTATAATCATTGGTATTGGGTGTGTTATGAATCATAGTGATTGACCTTATTCCTACCCCATTCTCTTAATTCAGATTTAGTTCTAATCGACTGTGATAAAGGTTTAGAAATATCCATGGCAACATATATTTGAGTCTATACAAATGCCATATCTCCTTAGTAGTTGGTCCCTCCTGGATGAATTCACCTAGAGTATTATCAATATTCTTCAAAACCTCCTTATTGGTGAGTTGATAAGGAAGTCCAAAAAGCCTAATCCATACCAGTAGACTTTTAATAGTTTCTATGTCCATAGAAAAATTCTCACTCCAAGGTCTTAAATATAATGCATATTTACCCCTAAACCATGAGCCTCCATCCATTATTTTATCCCTTATTTTTTAATTGTTGAAAATAATGAGGAAAAATCCTTTTGGAAGAAATGTCATGGAGTAATTTGAATTCAAACCCCACTTCCACTTGATCCAATTTTGAATCTAAAAAAAACCTGACCAATATCCATGAAACTTAAATATTAACCCTCTATTTTTAAGAACCATTATATCATGCTCAATCATCTCATCCTTCATCCTTGATAATTTCTTCTGGTGTAGAATCTTCTACCTGGATTTTTTTTTCCATATATTCTCTCTTCCTCTTAATGCTATCTAGGACATCCATAATTTCAACTTGGCCATTCATACTTTTAGTAAGGACTTTCACTAATGATTTTATTTGCATGTTACATAGATATTATTCAAATAAATCCTTTAAATTCTCTGGAAAAAGAAGTGACACTTGTTCCTTGATCACACTTTGCTTTCTACTTTCTGCTTCCCTGCTTAGAATTTCTCCTCACTCTCCCTACTTACACTTTCTCCTCACTCTTGCCTTGCATACTTTGGTTGCACTCGCTCCCAATTGCACTCACACTCTCTTTTGATTGTACTTGCACTTGCTTCTAACTACACTTACTCCTGACTGCACTCACACTGACACCCTGCTTGTGCTTGCATTCACTTTTGGTTGCACTCACTCTAATCTCGCACTCGCATTTGATTTTGACTATACTCACTCTCGACTCATGTTTGCGCTCACTTCCCATTGCACTCACTCCTGGTAATGCTTACATTTGCTCTATTGCACTCACTGATTTATGTTGGTTAGTTTTCATATAAAATAATATATATTATTCCAATATTAAATTTAAATAATCTGATAAAAAATACCATTGTAAATTTAAATATAATTTTTTTGAATTTACATGGTGGAATCGATAGTCGACACGAATTCAAGCAGGCTATCTAATTTTTATGGCCGCCATAGTATTCTATGCTATCCACCTCGGAAGCTGCAACACAGATCTTTGCGCAGTCCACCCCTATAACCACCATGTCACAATCATTTTAAACCTTTTACACCACTAAAAGCACCAGGAAAGGGACAAGAATTTAGTCTTATGAGGCTCAATAGTTTAACCTTGGACCTTCACCCCCTTACAAGGTTAACATTTAAATATTATTACCCACATACTGTAGGTGAATTGGAGAGGGTAGGGCAATCGTCCAAGGGAGGTCTCTGGTTCAAATATCCATCCTACCAAATGTACATTGGGTATACAAAATACAATTGATAATGTTGGTGTGGTCAGGACTAGGCATGACTCCCGGGTGATTTTGATTGTGTAGAACTCTTGGTCATGGGCGACCCCACAAGGGGTTTTCACTACATTCAAAAAAAAATTAAAAATTATTTGTTTAACTTTCCCTATTATAAGTATAGAAGTTAGTAATCTCACTTTAAATAGTTTTAAGCATAAAATTTGTTATTTGTTTGATAAATATCTCTTTAGAATAGGGGTAGTTTGGGTTTGTTGTTTATAAATGATAGTATTCTATTTAGATATATATGTGTGTGTTTTATATTATTAAATAATTTTATGATGGCTACGATAGAGAAGTTACTTCTAGAAATAATTATCTCTCACTTAAAGTTATTAAGAATTTATTTCTAGCTTAAATTAATGAGGGGCAGTATGGGACATCTCCTCTAGGTTGTTGTACGAGTAGTACGGTGATGGATCCTTTCCTCAAGATATGATAAAAATGAATATAGCAGGGGCTAAGAGCTAGACTACTCTATGATAGATGGTATGGGATATCTCATCGTTAATCATGTCTTAACAAGAGATAATAGGTCCTGAGCTAGGTAATGACAAGGACCTAAATCACTTCGGTGTAGAGGACAATCAGTTAAGCACTAGGCATATATGCTAACCCCTTGTATGTTAAACTATAAAGTGAAAAATGCTAAAGTAAACCATAGCTTCTTCATGTTAAGTGATAGGTAGAGTATGCATCCACCCTCTAGGTGTTATGGGCCCTAGAGGATATCCCTAGTCGTGGTTCTACACCCTCATGGAAGAATAAGGAGCTAGATCCACAAATAAATACCTTCTTAAGGGATTTGGCTAGTCTCGTCAATTTGGGAGACTGTCTGCAATGGTCCTAATTTCCAAAAGTGGTAATATATACCTCATACTAATAAAACATTGGGTAAACTTCTAAACTAAATTACATCAAAAATTTCTATCTTGAGCCTTGTCTAGTCTTTGATCCAACAAAAATTTTCACTTTGTGAAACCAGTGGGCTTGACTTGATCATAGAACCAGGTGGGTTAGACTTAGGTTGTTATAAGACCAAAATAGTGACTCAGTGCAACTTTTCCTACACTATGTTTAACATGGTCAAACAAGCTTCTTGTGTATTTCAATCATGGATCAAAGTAGAAAAGAGGCCCTAGTTGAGGACAAGGTTTTATACCGCATGGCTCAAAACATGGTTCTACACCATGGTCAACATAGTCAAATTTGTTATTTTGGTATTTCAAATCATGACTCACAACATGGTCCTATATCACGTGGTTGAGTGCATGGTTCCATACTGTAGTCAAGATTGGTCAAAGCACTTGAAAGGCAATTTAAATCCTGGTCTAGAACATGGTTTTATGTTTTGTAGCCCAAAGTAATTTTTTTGTGATGTGACTTTAGTCTAGCACATTCCTACTTTATGTTGCAGTCAAAGCATTCAAAGTACCAAGTAAAATATAAAATCTAGCATAACACATGGTCTTATACCATGCGACTCAATGCAATGATCTACACTGTGGTCAGACTTGGTCAAATTGCATAAGGAAAAATCCCAAGTGTGGCTCAAAATAAGATCTTATTTTGTATGCCATAGAGAAAATTTTTACAAGCATGGCCTTGAGTTAACACACTCTTGTACTAGGCTACGGTCAATGTGGTCAAACAACTCAAATTCAAGTTTCAATGCCATATTGGAGCATGTTCTATGCTGCAAGCGATGAAAAGGGATAAAATAAAATGTGTTATAGATCATGATATATTCCAAGCCATGATATGCTTCAGATAGAGAATAATAAAAGTGTACCAAGATTTGTAAAGCTTCAATATTTGTTGTTCAAAAGTAGATCAACGATCCACATTGAATCGAGTATAAATCATGTATAAATACAAGATTCAACTTGGTATAAGGTTTGTAGGTTTCTATCTAAGCTCTAAGCCAAAATAGAAGAGCCAAGAAGATGAAGTGACAAAAAAAATCAAGATCCATGAGTTGATTCAGTTTTAGATCTATGGCAAGGCAACCATAACAAGAAAAAGAGATGGTTTTAATTTCTTCTTGGAAAGATCTAAAGTTGGAAACAACAAAGGCTGAAAAACTTGCAGAAGATCAATGGAGTAGATAGTCTCTTCTTTCTTGGATCAAATAGGAGGATACCACCTCAACATCTTGCTGATCTGGCACTCCAACTTCCTTGTAGTGTTCCTACTTATTTCAAATATTTCAAATTTACTACAAATCTATAAATAGAGGTTGAATCCTCATTTTAAAGGGTCAAATCTAAAGTGTTTGCTTGCATTACTATTGTACATTCTCTAAAAATTAATAGAAGGAGCATTACTTGGGTGTTTACCTCAGAATTGTATCTATTTTTTTGTGGATTATCAACTCTTGAAGGCATTTCTACTACTATTACTATGGTTAGTCTATTTTGGTAATTTGGATTACTAACTTAGAGCAAATTGTAATACTTCATATCTAAACTGTTACCTAATGTTGACTTGTTTTGTTTCTTCTTTAGTTAGGATAGTGCACTTTAAGGGGGAATGTTAGAGTTAAAGTGCACTACGCCTTCACCTTGACACTTGTCAGTTTCTCTTGACAAGTGTCAAGTGTTTCATATAGGCCTTCTGCCTATATATGTAACTCATTTTTATCAATAACATAATCCCTTCAGTTTTCCCTCCTAACATTTGGTATCAGAGAAGTCTTTCTCTGCCCTGTGAAACCCTTGAGGGGGGATTTCCCTCATGGAAATCCTCCCTCCCCCTCATTTTTTTGTAATGTATTGTTTTGTACCTATTTTAAGGTAACTCAGCAGCATTTAAAGCTCTCCAATTCGAGATGGAGCCTTGGCATATTTTATCGTGTGCTTGATGGGTGAGTATGGCATATCCATGGAACGTGGTGCACCCTGAAGCCTGAAGTGGAGCAAACTCACCAGGACAACAAACAAAGAGACAGTCACCAATGGAGAAATCGGTGTCTATGCATCAGTAATGATGAGTTAACAATGAGTTTGATTGAAGGTGGAGGCGTCAAATGCAAGACCGAAGGCCATTTGTTGATGAACATGAATCTTCTTCAACTCCTTGAGAGTGCACTTTAGATGCATTAGATGGTTGCAGCCAGTGAGCAGTAACAAAAGCACAGAAGTAATTATTCATGGATTGTTTTTTGGCGGGGATTGCGTTATGGGATAAGGCAAATTGTCATCATCATCTCTTGTTCCCAGGACTACCCATGAGTCTCCTCTCATCGGTCGACGTCGACAGTGTGGAGAGAGTCACCGACGTTTTATCTGATGGATTGATGTTTTAATTATCATACATATATCATTGTAATGGCACTGAGAGAGTTGGGAAGTGGCGTTGTCATTACCAATGGGTGGTAATGGAGGTTTCACATGATTTTTTATGAATATGATTTGTTCATTTGCAATATTTTGGCATACAATATTCTGATTTGCCATCGATTATTCAAGATTCACCTGGCAGCCGAATAGCTATTACCAGATCTGAGTTCTTGACAGCCAACATCGTTGAAGGAAGGAAATGCCTAGTTTCAAGAGGATGCAGCAGTGATGTGTATTTACTGCCAGCTAGAAATGTTTTCTATGCCTTGCCATTTGTAAGGGGAAGCTTTTATAAAGTGGAGAATGGCCACTTTATTTTTAAACATGAATGAAGAGTCTTATTGGCCCACATGGCCCATGTAATTCCCCTGCGAGGGAAATTGAGTGTCCTTTTATTTCGCCATAGTGCGATGCCAAGAATATGATATTCTTGAAGTTTATTTTGCTACCTTAGATAGGCATGATTGTTTTTTCAAATGATGAAGGCCCCATTCAAACACAAGTATAGGGGTATATATAGTCGTTGGAAACGTTTTTTCATGACAGACACAATGATGGTGTCATATTCTAATTTTGAGGTTGTTTCAAATGAGTTTTTTAGCCTCAAAATTTTTTTCTACCTTGGAGTGCATTTTTGGTTGTACCCGACACTCCCAAGGTAATTTCATATGTGATCCTTGTACCTAGTGATCTTTTCTATACACTTGGTGAATGTAGCGGCTGGTTACCCATGCATTTCGATGGGATGAAATGGTCACCATAAGGACACTTATACTAGGGACTACAGACAAAGACACCCTAGACTCTATCCGAGGTTTTTTTCGGATCTACTTCTGAAGACTACAGATGAAGACACTTTAGAAGATTCTCTTCTTTTCTTCTTCTCTCCTATTTTGATCTATGGCTCATTTTATTGTATTGAGTGCATTTTCGACAGAGACCGACACTCTTATATGGCTCATTTTTCCTTTGTATTAGGTGCATTTTCAGTAGAGACCGACACCTTCTAGATTGAGTTCACCATGAGGAGGGATTTCATACTCATGGTGAATCTAGTCAGTGACCTACGAGAGGCAACATCCTCTAAGGATGACCTGCAGAGGCAACAGACCCATAAGTGGTCGACCCTGAGGCACCCATGATGACCCCGAGGCACTTAGACGGCTGACCCAGTGGCAACAGACCCATGGAAGTGGCTGACCCTGAGGCAACAGACCGAGATGTATACATAGTGAATCTAGCATTATTCACAGTTGAAGAGCCAAGAGCACAAAGCATAGAGCACAAGCCTAGACCAAATCAGTAATAAGGGAGGATGATAGGTTGTTTTAGAGAAGTCAACATTAAGGGGGAATGTTATCTAATGTTGACTTGTTTTGTTTCTTCTTTAGTTAGGATAGTGCACTTTAATGGGGAATGTTAGAGTTAAAGTGCACGATGCCTTCACCTTGACACTTGTCAGTTTCTCTTGACAAGTGTCAAGTGTTTCATATAGGCCTTCTGCCTATATATGTAACTCATTTTTATCAATAACATAATCCCTTCAGTTTTCCATCCTAACATAAGCATGTGCTTGGAAAGGATTTATTTTTCTGTTAGTCAGAGTATTAATCTAATTTTTCTATTTGGATTTTTAATACCCTAGATGTTTGAAATAATTCTTGAAGCATGCTATTGTTCCTTAATGATGAAGATGATTGGTTTTGAATGTTGTTAGTCCTAAGTATTATTTTCTAGAAATTGATTTATCAGAGGTTCTCTGTAGATGCCTATGTTGTTAGCTTTATCTGTCCACCAGTAATTCATTACTTTCTTAACCCTTTCCCCTTTATATCCCTATATTTATACATTTAACTACATTTAAATGTGTCAATGTTTAGTAAGTTGACAAGGTATACCAAACTACTCTAGAGGTGTTAGAGTTAGAGTATATTACATCATTTGGGTCATGTAAATGTGCCATCTTAGGTATATAGTTAGGATATGATATTACTTTAGGGGGAAGTTATCTAGTTACTTCAAGCAATGTAATAAATGCACAAGTGGCATGTGCAAGGTGTCCCCTTGTACAACTAGATAGAGTGTTGGCCAAGAAATCTATCTTCCTATATAAAGGGCCTCATAGTAGTAGAATAATATCATATATAGCATAATAGATCATAGCATCTCTCAAGTACTCCTATATGGAGTACAATTTATCTCTTTAGATCATATCAATGGAGTGACCATTTCCTCCATATAGCATTGTATTTTCATCATTTCTATTTATAGTATATTTCAGTCATATTGTTGTTTCACTTTCTTTCATATTTCTTGTATTTCATTGGAACTTGTGTTAGATCTCTCCACAACATATATCCTCAAAAGATAACAATGGTATCAAAGAAACAATGCTTTGAGATAGGAGGATCTACATCCGTCATAAGAGAAGTCTAGTAGGTCAATAGAAATGGGGAGAGTCACCATTACTACTATTGACCTGCATATTTGGAAACTTGATCTACCATTGAGTTCCACTACATGCAAAATTTACCATTAGGATTAATTGATAGCAAAATCCATAGTAGTGAGTAGGATTAGGAAAGTGAGGACTAAAATAAATATCAGTTGCAAAAAAACTAAAATTAAATTTGGCTAGGATCTTTTCACAGAGTTGCAAAAAAAACTTGTGAAGACTAGGACTCAACATTCATTCCACTAGTTTGACGGATCAACTAGTGAAGACCCTCTAAGAGATCTGGAATTTGTTAACTATTGCTCAAAGTTTCTTTTATTGTAGAAAATTAATTCTCATATGATTGGGACACCTTCTACAATATAAAGTTAGGAAATTTGAACTTCGTTGCCTAAATTTGGTATGCTTTCCTCGTGTAGAGATTAGTTTTTTGTGCAATAAAAGAACACTATAGAAGAAGACTCCTAAATAAGAGTTATGGTGAAGTTAGGAGACTAGAGATATCCATTTCTAGATTGAGAACTTCATAGAAGAAAAGGCCATAGTAGCCTTAATCTAGTAGAAGATTCTAGATAAGGGTTCCTGAAATGGAAAGAGACTCCAGAAGTTGAGTCAAGAAGATAGAATATTTGTGATCTCCATTCAAGATCAATACCTATAGAGTGCATAAGAAGAAGAAGATGCTAGAGAAAACTATAATAAGAATAGGATAGAGAAGCCTAGAAGAAGAAAAGGCCATAGAAGCCTTAATTTTGAAGAAAACGTCAGAGAAGATATCCTGATTTAGAAGATAGATTCTTAAATTAAGAAGAAAACTCTAAAAAGGAGTTCCTAAAGAAGAATTCAAAGAAGATTCCAAGAAATAGGAGATTGGTGATCTCCATTAGATCCTGCAAATTGTAGAAGAAATAGAAAGGATCAACGAAGTCCTATTCCAAAATTGAGAAGTAGTAGAATCAAATATCTAAGAAGATCTCATCACCAACACTTCTATAAGTAGATGTTTGAAGAAAAGGTCTCAGGAATAAGACCAAAGAAGCTACAAGAAAGAAGACCTTGGAGAGGTCTCAAGGAGAAAATGAAGAAGGCTTGGATAGCCTTGTTGCAGAGCTCACAAAAAAATCATCAAAAGAGTTCCTAGGAGAACTCGTTGGATAATTCCACTACCAAGGAAAAGTTCCTGATAGTGAAGGACTTGGGACAATTATCACCATACAAAAACAAGCCAAGAGAAGAAGAATTTGGTAAGGAGTGCCAAATCCTAGAAGAATAATTTGGTAAGGAGTGCCAAATATGAGAAGAAGAATTTGGCAAGGAGTGCCAAATACCTGAAGAAGAATCTAGTGAAGACCTCAAGAAAAATATAATATTGAGAAGAAAAAGATCTTGTTTGAAGTTAGAATTTGACAAGAATCTTGAAGGAATATTTAGATAGAAGAATACTACCAACTCTAGGATATTTGGATATTGACTCTCACAACAAGAAGGCACGGTTTAGAGAAAGGATTTATCTGAATCTACAAAAAAAAGTAGAATATCATTGGAAGGATTAAGCCACCAAATCCAAGGCTCAAGATAGAAATTTTGAGGCTAGAGATTGGTGAAGGAGAATGTTGTTTGTAACAGCCAACAAAGAAGCTATGTATCCATCTACTACAAGGCAATAACTTGGTGAATAAGAAGCACCAAGATTTAAATCATCTTTAGGATCCATCAAAAAAGGTAAGCAACTAAGGTGCAACTAGTTGAACTTCAAATTAGGGTTCATTATCAAATTGGATTAAGCAACATATTTGGATTAAAAATTGTAGAAGAATAGATTGCATTATAGTCTTCAAGAAAGTTCAAAAAGGGAAGTTCATTTTAAGGATTATTTGCACATTAATTTGGAGTTGAATAGATTTCATAATTACAACTATCTATCAACTACCTTTCATCTACATTGGAAAAAGAAAAGAAGACTAGATCATACAACTTTGTTTGTAGTGAAAACTTGCAGAATACTTATTAAGGGTTCATTATATATTAATCTTAAAAATTATAGAGATTATTAAGTGCATCTAAAATTATTTTGAGAGTTTATTGGAGTGATAAGGTGATATTGTTAGTGCATTAAATTGGTAGTATTATTAATATCATTTACACTACACTAATTAATCTCAAAAAGGTTAGTTTGTGTTTTTTAATTGTTAATAATCAAGAGCACAAAAACATGCAAATTAATCAAAGTGTTTAGAGAAACTATTTTATGCATAGAACCTACAACATTTCATGGACCAAAGAAGGCACCAAAATAAGAACAGATTGCTCCAAGGAGTGGAGAAGAAAGCCACCATTAAACCAGAAATAGAAGCTTGAAATTGAGACTTGGTGAGTCTCAAGATTCAAAATGCACCAAAAAGGGGTGCAAAAATTACTTCTAAAAAGAAAAAGGAAAGCTTCTATCTACATGGTTACAAGCTTGGGTTAATTATAAAAATATCCAAGAAAAAATGGGAAAGGTGTCTAATCAAAATATAACCTCAAAATCCCCCATTTCCTTCAAGAAATCTACCATAAAATCAAGAAAATTAGATTTGCAAATGGAGTGCAATAAGGGTATTCTTATATATAAAATATATTACATATTGGTGCACTAGTCTAATCTATTCTACGTAGGAATTAGGGTAGAGTTTAAAGTACCTCAAAGGCACACTATTCACAAGGTGCAATAGTTGAAGGTAGCCAAACATCAACACACTTTGAGAAAAGCAAATAAGCCTCTCGAAAGGCTCATATCCTCTACATCTTGGATAGCCAAATATGCAAGAAAAATACAACACAATACAAGGCAAAAGAAAGCATTATATTCAAGGGCAAAAAGGGTAAGCATAATAGGTTTGGAAAAGAATAAAACCAAGGCACATAAGACTATACTCGATACACATTCAAGGAGCATTCTATTTTTAGAGCATAGCAAACATTATAAATATTATTGAATAATCAAGTGCTTAAATAATACTTAGAAAGCTAACAATAGTCTTCAAAGCTAATCACGCTAACAAACGTGCTTTGGAAAATAAAGCGCCTAACAACTAACAACTAACGTAGTCAAAATGACTATGACAACTAACCATAGGATAGATATTAGAAATAATATCTTCTAGGTTAAAAAGTAAATAAGTAATAATCTAATGGTAAAAGTAACAAACTACTTTTTACCCTAACATCCCCCCTTTATTACATTTTACTTTGATATACAAAGAGTGTTGTGGAACAACTCAAATTTGATACATCCAAGAGCCTTTGTGAAGATGTCTACAATCTGTTTGTTAGTGCGAACCTATTGGAGCCTGATGTTGTATTTAGGAACTTCATCGCAAATGAAATGATACTGTGTGTTAATATGTTTGGTGCACTCATGGTGAACTGGATTATTCACTAATTTCAAAACTCCCTAGTTGCCGTAGTACAAGTGAATTGCAAGTTTCTTGGGTAAACCCATCCTTTCCATAATACGACTCAACTATATCGCTTCACACACTGCTTCTTGTACTGCACAATATTCTACCTCTGTTGAAGATATAGCAACCACATGTTGCTTCTTGCTGTGCCATGAGACAGGTCTAGATCCTAGATGAAAACATATCTAGATGTTGAATTTTGGTCATCTACTGATCTAGCATAGTCAGAGTCTATGAAAACCCATAATATGAATTTGTCATTATTCCTATACTCTAAACCATACTCCACACTACCACAGATATAGTGGAGAACATGTTTTTCTACTTTCCAATGAGTAAATTTTGGTTCTTGCATGAAATGAGAAACATAATTCACAAAAAATATGATATATGGTCTAATTTTTGTTAGGTATATAAGGCTTCCAATAATCTAATAATAAAGAGTACCATATACCTAAGGTGAATCATTGTATCATGACAATTTAAGCCCTTGTTCCATCGATGTTGCTTTTGGCTTACAATCAATCATACAATACTTTTTGATCAGTGTCTTGGCATATTTATTTTGAGTCACCCTTAGGTAATTCATTTTCTGTTCAATCTCTAGACCAATACAATAGTGGAGAAGTCCCAAATCTTTCATATCAAATGAATCTCTCAAATCATTATTCATGACGTCTATCAATGTCTCTGAGTTGTCTATTATGATCAAATCATGCACATAGATTACAAGTATCACTATCTCATAACCAATGTTCTTAACATATATATTTGCATCTGAAGGACTTCTCTTAAACCCATGTTGTAGAAGGTGATTTTTTATCTTTATATACCATGCTCTAGGGGCTTGTTTCAACCCATACAAGGATTTAACCAGTTTGCAAACTTGTTTCTCATGGCCTTCCTCAACAAATCCTTGTGTTTGAGTCATGTATACTTCCTCATTCAAATCACCATTTAGGAATGTGCTCTTGACATCCATTTGATGAATTTTCCATCTGTACTATGCTGCCATAGCATAAATAACATGAATGGTGGCCATACTTGCAGTGGATGCAAAGGTCTCTTTGTAATCGATGCCTTCCTTTTGAGCATAGCCCTTTGCCATAATATGGGCCTTATTCTTGTCAATGGTTCCATCTACCTTGTATTTCATTTTGTAAACCCATTTACAACCAATGGATTTCTTACCTAAAGGTAAATTAACCAGCTTCCATGTATTGTTCTTAATGAGATATTTATATTTAGCATCCATAGCTGCCCTCCACTATGGCTCACTAAGTGCTTCTTTGATTATGGTGGGTTCATGTTCATCATATGAAGACATATAAACCCTCTCATCATCAATATCCATATTTTCTCCAATATCAATCTCTCTCTATATAGAAAGCTCTTCAAAATATTGGCAAAGATAATCTACTATTGGTGATGCTTCTGCTCTCTTTTGTCGAGACATACTGCATGTTCGAGGATGATTCAAAGTAAGATCAAGAGGTGAGGTCAACTTTGAATATCTCATAATACTTGTATACCATTTTGGCACCTTTTTCTAAGGTGGAGGAGTTCATTTATGTGGCTCCTCATATTCCAGGTATACAAAGGATGTGATGTCAAGAGTGAAAGCCTCATCGAACACCACATCTCTACTTATGTGTATTTTATTTGCTCTAGAATCATACAATTGATACCCTTTAGAATATTCATCATAGCCAAGGAAAATGCATTGTAAGGTTTTCTCATCTAGTTTATTTCTCTTTTATTTAGGTATATGCATAAATGCCTTACACCCAAAGACTCTTAGATGAGATATGGAGGGCTTCCTACTGCTCCATGCTTCCTATGGAGTTATATATTTAAGGGCCTTTGTGAGTGACCTATTCAAAAGATATATTATCATTGTGATAGCTTCAGCCCAATAGCATTGCTCAAGATTTGCTCCCTTAAGAATACTACCAACCATTTTTGTGATGGAATGATTCCTCCTTTTAGCAACTCCATTTTGCTATGGATAATAGGCTGTGGTTAGATGCCTTTTGATCCCATGTGATTTCATAAATAAAGAGAATTTATTTGAGGTATATTCCCCCCTCGATCTAAGTAGAGGGTCTTTATGTAGCATCCATAATATTTCTCAACTAGTTGCTTGAACTATTGAAAGTAGGAAAATGCTTCTGATTTTAGTTGAAGGAAGAAGACCCACATATTTTGTGAGTGATCATCCATAAATAACTAATAATACCTCTTTCCTCCAAAACTTGGTGGCATGGGACCACACAAATCAGTGTGTACTAATTCCAAGGGTTTCTTAGCTCTAGAAGAGCTAGCTTCGAATGGTGCTTGGCATTACTTCCATGCTAAGCAATCAGAGCAGATTGGCAATGTAGATGAAAGGGTGGGAGGTCCCTTCACCATTTGAGATTTACTTAGCTCAATTAAATACCTTGTACTAATATACCCAACTATATTATGCCAAAGAGAAGTGGCCTCCTTTGTGTTGATTCTCATGTCAACATGAGGCATTGAAATAACATCTAGTGTGAATAAGCCATGCTTGTAAGAACTAGTTGCTATGTGTTTTCCCTACTTGGTGATATAGCAATGTTTCAGTCCATTTTCCACTTTGAAGTTGACAAACATGTTTTTATCCAGGATTTGTGGAACTGACAAGTTGTTTGTCAATCCTGGAACAAAAAGGACATTTTGAATGTGATACTTTCCATATAGAAGGAAAAAATATACACTACCTTCTCCCTTGACATGATAGGTCTTATTATCAACAATTATTACTGGTTTATCTTCTCTTACCACAAATATGTCAAACCACTACTTGTTTCCAGTCATGTGTTTGCTAGCGCTTGAATCAATGTACCAAATATAATCCTTTTGTGTAGAAGTTGTATGGGTCATAAGTACTTTGTGTGATCTTTCTAAATTAGAATCATAATTTTCAATAACAACATGTCCTTGTTGTTGTCTATTGTTCTTATGTGGCTTGTTTTTGCCCTTCTTGTTTTGTTTTTTATTAAACCAACACCAATTGGTATCATGGTTGTCCATTTTGCAATTTGTGCAATACTTCCCTTGTGATTGAGGTTGCTTGCCCTTATCTCTTGTATATGATCCCAAATATGATCCTCCTATTTGAAAATTACCTTTCTTCTTTCCACCCTATTTTTTTGTGTAAAGTGCATTGTTTGACACTTCATCACTTTAGAGCTTATTTTCTTCCTATATTTGAAGCAAATTGACTAACTTCACAAATGTTACTATTCTTTAAGATACATTAAGGGATGTTATTAACATCTTGTAGGATTCTAGAAGAGCCCTCAATATTACTGAATTCAGAATAGTATCTTCTACTTTGGCTCCAAAAGAATTCAGCTTTGACTTCAGTTTTACCACTCTATAAAGGAATAGCTCTATTGATTCTACTAACTTCATAAGGAGTGTATGAATTTGAGTTTGAAGGTTTATAATAGTTGATTTATTCTTACCTTCAAAAATGGTACATAATGCATCCCATGCATATTTACCATTTTTAGCTTCACTTATGTGAGGCTAGATTTCATTAGTAGTGGTGAGAAAAATCAACATGAGAAGTCTATTGTTCTATTTATCCCATGCAATTTGATCTGCTCCTGTTGTTGTGGGTTTTTGAATAGTGCCATCCACTATATCCCACATTTCTTCAATATTAAGAATGGCCTTCATCTTGGTTTTCCATGCAGAAAAATTAGAACCTTTAAGCAATTGTGTATCATTTAGGTATTTGTTGATAGTTACCATCTACATCGTGGAAATTTTTTGAATTGGTAAATGCTCCGAAAATTATGCATTTAATGTGTCCTAGACAAATTAATGTCAATTTTGTTAACGAAAATTGGCTGCTTAGCTAAATCTTCTAAGCACAAGTTGTTGCTATAGGGATATAGGAACTAGAATGGTTCCAATATGGTCTCTCTTTCTCTCTTCTTGATATTTAATGGCACCTGCCTAAAAAAACCTTGACGAAGGATTATCAGTTTAAGGATATTTAAGCCAAAAAAGAAGAAATGAGAGATAATTCACTCTTATTGATATTTAATGGCACCTGCCTAAAAATCCTCCCAAAGAAGGATATTTAGTTTTATGGAATTAAGCCAAACAAAAAAAAGTGAATTAGGGATTTTGATTTAGGAGAGAATATCAAGAAAAATTAGCTTTAGACTTGTGCAATGAGTTTACACAAATTATTGTGAAATTTTGAGGTTTTGAGTGCTCTTGATTTTGATGCCTTATAATTGCAAAAAACAAGAAATTAAATGCAATAATCAATCAAAGAGTGCCCACATAATTTTTATCACATAGGTGTCACATGCAATAAAAAATGCACCTAATTTAGCAATGCCAATTTTTAATAAAGGTGTCAAGTAATATTGAAAATGCACCTAATTATAAGTTTTTGCAATAAAATATTGATTTGTGTTTTGCAAAAAAATAAATTTGATGTTCAAATTCTCCCCCCTTTGTGTTACAATTTTCTTTATTTTTCAAAAATGACAAAGTAGCTCACCTTTCAAGAAAAGTCGACACATGACAAGCTTTTGAAAGGCTTTCTAGAACTAGTCGACACACAAATTGGTTTTAGTGGACCCTTAAGGCTTCAATACTCAAACACTGGAGGTGCATCACTATTAAAAGGTTCTCTAATCCTCATGGGACCATAGCTTTGATCCAAACCCTTCCAAGGATCTGTGTAAGTATTGAAACAAGGTAAAATCTTTTTATATCTTCGAAACATCCACCAAAAATTAGATCTTGTGGTTTGAAAGTGGAGTTCATTTCTATTTTGAATTACTCTTAGACGATGAAGAGATTTTTGTATCCAAGGCCTCTTCTTCATGAGACAAAACTTGTACTCTTAAAAATGATTACAAAAATTTGGAGCAAATTGGTAGAAATCTCAATTTGTTGTAAAATAAATGGTGCTTTTATTTTTGTCTCTTATCCCCCCTTGATTTAGAGAAAACAAAAAAACATCATTTTTTATATTTTGCAAAACAAAATAGGCCTAAAATTTTCAATTTTAATGCAAAATTTTAATTAAATTTAGCATAATTTAATCAATAATAAAATATTTTTTGATAAAAATCACCTTAATTTTGGTTTAAAAAATAATTTTAGTCAAAAAATATATGAAATTATTAAAACAAATAACTAAAAAAATACAAAAAAAAAATTAATTACCTTTGCAAAAGGTAATTGCAATTTTGTGTAAAAAATTATATTCTGTGATCTTGTTGGGAGTCAAACTTGTGACTCCATGGGGATAAGCCCTATGATTGGCCCTCCAGCCAGTCAGGATGACCTACCCAATGGAAAGAAGAGGGAAAGGCCTTAAATTTTAAGGCTTTCCTGCCATGGAGCGGGAAAAACAAATTGTGGGATTAATCCCACATGCATCCTATGGACACACTTCTCTCCATTGAAAAGGGAGAGTCCTCCATTTGTTACTCGATTACCTTCAATAAATCGGGTTAGGCCCATTTTTTCCATTGATGTGGCACGTGCAGAGGGATCCACGTGTTAGGTGGATACATAGCTAGTCCACCACATGTTTTCCATGTGTTAGTCCTAGTCGATCCACATGTCAGGTGGACACATGGCCAGTACACTATGTGTCTACCATGTTAGTCCAAGTCTGTCCAAGTGGCTCATGGCCAATCTATCACTTGTCTACTACGTGTTAGTCTAGTCCAACACATACCAGTCCAGGATCAGTCCATATATTTGGTTCCATACTCAGGATGTGTACCAAGTACTATCCTTAGGATGCATGCCAAGTTCTATCCTTGGGATGCGCATCGATTCAGTCAGCTATCAATCCTTGGTAGTCATGTCATCCATTGGGTTATGTGAGTCATATGGGTCTGAGATTTTGGTCATTAGATTATGATCATCAGTGCAAGGGCACTCTTGCCCTTGCATAGATGTGGGCCATTTTGATGCAGTGGGCTCAGAAGATTGAGGCTGATCATCAGAGATCGAGACCACCAATTCGCTCACTAAAAATGTTCCGCTTGGAGGTCTAGATCACTTAGTCCACCCACTAGAAATGGGATGCCTAGAGGTTGAGATTACTGGTCCACCCATCAAAAATGGCTTACCTCGAGGTCAAGGTCACCTGGTCTGTAATTCAAGTTTAACTATGGGTTGCTTGGACCAAAAATTGAGACAAATGCTAGATTCAAAATAGTAGGGATCGATTTTCATGCCTAAACTTGAAAATCGTGCAAGTTTTAGACACCTCAAAAAATGTGCCAAGTAGTAAGGTGTTGGAGGGGGTATTATCTCAGGAATTGTGCCCTGTTGTCCAAACACCTCAATTTTTCTTGCCCAAGTTAGTTCATAAACTTTTCTCTGATACCAATGTTAGAGCATAGCAAACATTATAAATATTATTGAATAATTAAGTGCTTAAATAACACTTAGAAAGCTAACAATAGTCTTAGGAGCTAATCACGCTAACAAACATGCTTTGGCAAATAAAGCGCCTAACAACTAACAACTAACATAGTCAAAATGACTACAACTAACCATAGGATAGATATTAGAAATAATATCTTCTAGGTTAAAAAGTAAATAAGTAATAATCTAATGGTAAAAGTAACAAACTACTTTTTACCCTAACATCTATACCATTATTGGAGGTTCACCAAAGCTCCACCAAAGCATTGCTTGTCACTCCAGTAAAAACCAACTCATAAGCAAGCGCTATCAAAAAAAGGAAGAGTCATGAATATTAGAGCATTTAAAAGTTCTCCAAAGGTACGTTAAAGAAGCATTAGAGAAATATCCCATGCATAAGTAGGAAGTGAGACTTGTCACTTGAAAAGAAATTCTAATGTTCACTACATAAGCGCTCATATTTCACACATTCAAGAAAAGGAATGTTACTAGAAATAAAGGTGGTACGTTAGAACAAGGGAGACATTTGTCTTCAAATAAAATAAGTGCTCCTCCAAGTTTATAATGCCCAAATATTACAAGCATCTTCATTCCCTCCAAGCACTCAATAAGTAACCGAGGTGACACTTGTCACATAACACAAGAACTATCTTCTATTAAAAGGTGCCAAAGACCAAGGAAGTCAACGTATTCAATATTCTAGCATTTAATCATAGCATAGGCTGAATCATAGCATGGAAGAAAGGTGAAAGAGCATTAAAATATCTAGTCAAGGAGGTCAAAGAAGTCCAACATTGAAGCCAAGCTAAAATCAACGCACATTATTCTCCATAAGCATTCAAAGGAAGGGTAAAGAAGTGGATTGTCATATACATCCAAGATCTATGGTAGAAATGTAGAGAATACAACATCAAAGGTAAGGTCTCTACTTTATTAATATTTTCTTTCATTAACCGAGAGTTATAAGGTATAACATTAGGTTGAAATACTAAAGGAAATCAGCCATATTTGAAAGTAATATAAAAGGGAGAAACACATATTAAATAGCCTAATATTTGCAATATTATAACATAGGAGAATAAGGAATTCTAATTGGAAATCAAAATGTTCTATTGTAAATAATTGTTTTCTAATATTCCACATTAGGGAGTTATAAGGAATACTACATCAAAGTAGGAAATTAGAAATTAGAAATAATAAATAATAAATAATAAATATCAAATTATTAAAGGCTATAAAAAGAGCTTTATTAAATATTATTAAGATTTGGAAATTAATTGGCATATTTGTCTTAAACTATTAAAACCTCATAAAATTATAAAGTGCTTAAAGTTCAGTAGGAGTAATAAGGTGTAAAAGAAGTTGATTTTTTCTATTTACAAAACTTTACAAAATCAACTCAAAATTGAACTATTATTATCAAAAACACTTTATTTGTCACTATAGCATTTCCAAAATCACTAGGGAGACATAATGCATTCTAAAAAAATTGATAACAATAGCATTCATCAAATATTATTAAGTACTAAGGTCTCTACAAAACCAAATCTCTTAACTAGGGAGATATAAGTAAGCATACAAAACCTAAAGTTTCATCGGGCTCATATACTATAAATATGACTACCAATACATAAAGCAATACACTTAGATGTGGGATGATAAAAATACTAGTATGGATTAAAATCTTGATTGGTAATTCAATATTAAATGAAAAAGAAAAGAAGAATAAACAAGATGGGAAATAAGTTCTGAAGCACTTAGCTATGGAAAATCAGATTCTTCTAATGAAACTAATGATAACTATAAAAAGGATCACATTCGAAAAGGAGAAGAAAAGGCAGATCAAGAAGATATCACAAAAATAAGTAAAAATGAAATAGCTTCAATCGTGCACATATTATTTAAAGATATAGTCAAATATATAGATAAACATGATATACCTAAGATAGATTACAAAGTAACCAGAATATCTCTATTATGCACTTACTACAATCAATACGGTCATGAAAAGATCAATTTTTAGAATTTCCATCCATGCAAATATTGTGAAGGGAAAAATCACTCATCTTTCTTCTGCTACTATAAACACAAATACTATAAAATCCATGAAGAAATATTACTACACAAAATAGATTGCTATTTTTAGAATTTTACTCCAGAAGCATCTATTGACAATGAGCCTAAGTTTGATACTTATGAAGGTTAGAGAGATAGGTCATATAGAAATTCTAAGAAGAAAATATGGAGCAATTTTTTTCCACTTCAAACATGCCAAACCATGAGATCACTAGTTCATCAAAGATATCTGATGTCAAAGAATAGAGGACTAGAAAGAACAAGAAGCTATAACATGATGACTAAAGTAGCTAAAGAACAACCACATCAAGTTGAAGACCATTCTCAAAAGGAAGAATAAGGAGAACCATCCTTGCAGGGATCTAGCAACAATATTACCACCTACAATAATGCATAAAGCAAACTCAAAGGAAAATCTAAAGAAGAATAAGGTTCAAATACAAAAGGACTCCAAAGCAAAAATCAATTGATAAAAGAACAAAATCAAATCAAAGACCATACTGAAGATAAATATCCATATTGAAGATTTAAATCTTCAATACCAAAATAATGTAATACAAGGGGGTGTTAGAGTTAGAGTATATTACATTATTTTGGTCATGTAAATGTACCACCTTAGGTACATAGTTAGGATAGGATATTATTTTAGGGAAAGTTATCTAGTTACTTAAAGCAATGTAATAAATGCACAAGTGGCATATGTAAGTTGTATTGTGCAAGAAGTCCCCTTGTACAACTAGGTAGAGTGTTGGCCATTGAATTTATCTTCCTATATAAAGGGCCTTATAGTAGTAGAATAATATCATATATAGCATAGCAGATCATAGCATCTCTCAAGTACTCTTTGTAGAGTACAATGTAGCTATTTATAGTATATTTCAGTCATATTGTTGTTTCATTTTCTTTCATATTTCTTGTATTTCATTGGGACATATGTTAGATCTCTCCACAATATATATCCTCAAAAGCTAACAAGAGGTTGCATTAAAAAGTATTTTTACCCATCCAATATTGGGATTTGGACTATGATTAGTGATTGCCCACCTTTAAAACCATTGCAGATGATAGGCACAGTTCAAGTTTACCTTAATGTCTATTTAGACCCCACCAATTTCTACCATGCTTGGTGGGACATTTTTCACCAATTATTCATTTGCCCACTAGAAATTATTGTTTATTTTCATAGAGGAATCAATATTTAGTGAATTATTTTGATCTCCCTAAGTGGTGAAATAAATTTACTTGGTGACTCCCTAAATTCAAGAACCTAGAAAGCCTCCTAGTAGCTCATTTTTCATGTTTACTAGGTCATCTACTAGGAATAGTCAAGATATTTTATCATTATTTGAGCTACCACCCCAAAGATCAAGGTTTACAAGAATCTTATCTCTAGATTCACCTTTTGAAGAAATCCCAATACCATTAGATCATTATGTTCCCCCAAGACCAACTCCATTAAAAACCCTAGTAATGATGGCTCAATAGTAAAATCTAAATCAAAATAAACCTCCATAGAATTACCCTAATTGGGATACCTCTGGTCCTTTAGTAATCCCTTAGATGCATGATATCCCTCAAGCTGCATCCAAGACTATACATTCATATGATGGCTTAGGTAAGATTAGGTATGAGCATTATAAAGATATATTAAATATGTTGAGCAAAGTGCAGCAACAGGATTGTCATTGTTGTCAACACAATCAGCTAGATCATTTGATTCAGTGCATAGGAAGTTTAGATGCTTAGAAGCTATTCAGATGCAGCAAACGGGAAGTTCAGAGATCTCTCAGAATATGTACAATGTTTTTCCAAAAAGACCTAAGTGGCCCACATGCAAAAATTCAAAGAAAAAGACAAGGAAAGTGTCGCGATATCGCGACATATTCAGAAAATAGGAAAACTATCACGATTTCGCGACATATTGGAGGAGAGAGAAAGTGCAAAGAAAAATGTCATGATTTCGCGACATATTGGAGGAGAGAGAAAGTGCAGGGAAAAACTGTCACGATTTCGCGACATTTTGGAGGAGAGAGAAAGTGCAAAGAAAAATGTCGCGATTTCACGACATGTTGGAAGAGAAGAAGGCAAGTTGAAAAACTGTCATGATTTCATGACATGTTCGAAGCAGAGGCGCAAGCAGGTTAAACTGTCGTGATTTCATGACATGTTGGAAGAGAAGAAGGCAAGTTGGAAAACTGTCACGATTTTGTGACATGTTCGAAGCAGAGGCGCAAGCAGGTTAAACTGTCATGATTTCGTGACATGTTGAAGAGAAAGCGTACGGAAGCAGAAAGTGTCATGATTTCATGACATGTTCGAGAGAAAGAGCTTGCAAGGAAAAGTGTCACGATTTTGTGACAATTTGCAAGAAGGACTGTACGGATGAAAAAGTGTCATGATTTCGTGACAGGTTCGAAGAGAAAGTGCCAAGGAGAAAAAGTGTCACGATTTCATGACAGGTTCGAAGAGAAAGCGCCAAGGAGAAAAAGTGTCACGATTTCGTGACATGTCGGGTTTTCACGACCCAAAAAGGAGATAGAGTGTTCGGAGGCAGAAATGTCACGATTTCGCGACATGTTCCATTTTCATGGGCGAAAGGCAAAGAAAGCGTACGGATGTAGAAAGTGTCATGATTTCGCGACATGTTCCATTTTCGTAGGCGAAAGGCAGAGAAAGGCATAAGGCAGCAAAAGTGTCACGATTTCGTGACATGTCATGTTTTCGCTGGTGCATGCCGAGAAGAGTGCAAGGAAGTGAAAAGTGTCACGATTTCGCGACATGTCATGTTTTCGCTGGTGCAAGCCAAGTAGAGCGTACGAGAGGCAAAAAGTGTCACGATATCGTGACATGTTGTGTTTTTGCGACAACAACAATAGAAGAGTTGCAGGGGCAGTTGAGGCCGACGAAGACCGATGCAAGCCGACAAAAATTAGGGTTTGCAGTCGACTAAGTTTAGGGTTTGCAGTCGACTAAGATCAGGGTTCTTCAGCCGACTAAGATTAGATTTTTCATCATGAAAAGTTTGTTATAAAAGGAGGGTTGTTTGAAGAATTTTATAGTGTCGAAGAGTGCGAATTACTATCGCCTGAGCACAGAGAGCAAGTCGTGTCGAATCGTTCGAAGTGTGGAATTTCGCTAAGGAAGCAGAGTGCGCAACAAGGAGAAGACGACTGTGAGGTGCAACAGAGTGTGCGAAGTGCTTGCGCAAAAAAGTAGAGCGCATAGAGAAAACAAAGGTGACCAGTCAGGGTATAGCAAAAGCAAAGGTATCTTATTATCAATCTTCTAGTTCCAGATTTGAAGTCCAAGTTGGTGCTTGGCATCAGGGGTTGGTGCTCCTTTCTGTTGGTGCAGATAAATCAGGGGTTGGTGCTCCTTCCAGTTGGTGCTGGTAAATTACTTGTAAAGTTGGTGCTTTGCAAAGGCTAGATTTGGATGGTAGTCCAAGAAGTCATTTTTGAGGAGTAGCCACATTGGTGAACCTCGTTAAATCTTGTGTTGTGTGTTGTTCTCTTGCTGTTCTTACTGTATCTGTTCTTAAGTTTTAACTGTTGCTGTTTTAAGAGCTGTTAATTCATAGTTAAAGAGCTACACTGATTCACCCCCCCTCTCAGTGCCATTGTAAGTCTAACAATTGGTATCAGAGCTAAGTCCCTGTACAAGCCTAACCAGCTAGGGTGATCTTGGAAGTAACACAATGGCAGGTGGTGAAGGTTTCTCATCAAACAAAGCACCACTATTTGATGGATCTAACTATGCATTCTGGAGAGTCAGGATGCAGACATATCTCTATGCATTGGGATACGACATCTAGAATTCAGTAGTTAGTGGATATACAACTCCCACCACTCCTCCAAAATAAGCGAATAAAAAGAAACTATTTGAGAATAATTCGAAAGCAAAGAATGCCATCTTGTGCGGATTAGCAGACAGTGAACTAGTAAAGGTCATGAACTGTAAATCGGCAAAAGAAATATGGGACAAATCGAAGAGTGTTCATGAAGGAGATGATAAGATCAAAGAAGCCAAGTTACATACACATCGAGCTCAGTTCGAAGCATTGAAGATGAATGACGATGAAAACATTGAGGCATTCATGTTGAGAGTTAATGGAATCATCAATGCGATCAGAGGACTCGACGAGGATATCGATGACTCTGCTATCATGAAAAAGGTATTAAGATCTCTTCCTCAACGGTTTGATTCCAAAGTCTCAGCGATAGAAGAAGCTAAAAATCTAAATTTTTTTAGTATAGATGAAATGTATGGTTCTTTAACTGCATATGAGATGAGGATAGGAAGATCTAATCCCACTGATAGAGAAGCAGCTTTCAAAGCCCTTAAGAATAAAAACACAAAACAAGAGTCCGAGGAAGAAGAGACATCAGATGAAATGGAAGCAAATTTTGTGAGAAAACTGAAAAAGGGGAAAGGAAAATACAGAGGGAAGCTTCCATTCAAATGCTTCAACTGTGGAGGCATTGGGCATTTTGCGACTAAATGTCCACTGAAAGAGAAGAACAAAAATGATGAAGGATCCCATCAAGAAAGAAGTGACTGGAAGATGAAAACAAATTTCAGAAAAGGCAACTTCAAAAAGAAAAGTTTCATATCCAAGAATGTTAGTTCATCAGAAAATAGCTCCGATGAAGAATCTGAAGAAGAAAGAGATGAAGCTCTTTTTATGGCATTTGAAGAAATTAAACCAGAAAAAGGAGTGACCTCTGAAGTTTGTGGTGAAAATCTCGAGGCTGAAGTAGATTTGGAAGGTGAGTTGATATCTACACTTGAAGAGTGGGAGATAGAAAAGAAAAAGAATAAGAAACTATCAAGAAAGCTTGAGGATACAAATGGAATCATAACCAGCTTAAAAGTATAGATAGAAGAATCTAAGAAAATCTCCAAAGATCTTGAAGTGCTATTAACAATGAAAATAGATCATTGCAGCAAGTTAGAAGAAGATATTGTTGGTTTAAGAATGCAGCTAGAAGAGATGAATAAGAAAATTAGGTGTTATCACAAACGTGAAGAAAGTTCTATGAAGTTGGATAAGATCTTAAATGACCAAAGACCTGCAGGCATCAAATTTGGTCTAGGCTTCATCGAAGGAGAATCATCAAGTGGATCAAAGGCCAAGTCCATAAAGAATGAAGCTAAGAAACAGGTTGATCAAGGAAAAACATCTCATGAAAGAGAAAGCATTCATACCAGGCACGATGGGAGAATTGACAATGATGGATTCACCAAAGTCACACATCAAAGAAGAAGAAGACCTATGGCTCCTACGGCAACATGGCAAAGACCATCACCCAGGTTCAATTATCCTTTCTCTGGTTTCTGTTTTAAATGCAATGGCTATGGGCATAAAATCGTAGACTACAAATATAATGTAAAACCAAGGAACTTCACCAGTAGAAATGTCTTTTCTCCTCTGATGAATTATACAGTGGAATGTTATAACTATCATAAGTTTGGGCACTTTGCAAGAAACTGTAGAAACACATTTACTTCAAATCAGTTTTAGGGAAGAAAATTTCAACCATACAGGATGAGTCAAAATAGAAAGCTTTCCGAAAAACATGCTCAAACTACTGATAAGGGAAAGGCAAAAAAAGAGCCCAAAACTACTAACAAAATAGTATGGAAAGGAAAAGAACAACTGAAGGAAGAAAAGGAATCCTTAATTGTTCAAACTGCTTTCAAAGCACAGAATAAATATGTACCATGGATACTAGATAGTGGATGCTCCAATCATATGACAGGTGACAAACAAAAATTTGACAAGTTACAAAAATATGAAGGAGGATCAGTAAAATTTGGAAATAATGATGGAGCCAAGATAGTCGACAAAGGCTCAGTCAAAATTAGTGATGGAAGGATTAAATCAGAAGAAGTCTTATTTGTGGATGGGTTGAAACATAATTTATTGAGTGTAAGTCAGATTTGTGATAAAGGTCATGAAGTAGTCTTTATGAAGCAGGGTTGTGAAGTCAGAAAAACAAACAGTGGAAAATTGATAGCAACTGGATCAAGGACGTCTGGAAACCTGTACACACTCTCAAAAACATCAAAAGGTACTTGTTTCATTGGACAGGAAGAAGAAAACTTGTTGTGGCACAAGAGGCTTGGACACATCGGCTTTGATAATCTAGTGAAAATCAGCTCAAAACAGAAAGTGAGAGATATTCCAACCATTAGAAAACCTTCAAATAGCATTTGTGCTTCATGTCAAAAGGGAAAGCAAACCAGAGTCTCATTCAAAACAAAAGAGTACCACACTAGCAAACCTTTGGAACTTATACATACAGATTTATGTGGACCCATGAGAACACAAAGCATAAATGGTGACAAATACTTTATGTTGTGTATTGATGATTATTCCAGAATGACATGGATATTTTTCTTAAAGAATAAAACAGAAGCTTTTGAAATGTTCAGATCCTTCAAACATCTAGTTGAGAATGAAACAGGAAAAAGAATCAAATGTTTAAGATCAGATAGAGGAGGAGAATTCATTTCAGATGAGTTTACAGAATACTATGAAAAACATGGTATCAAGAGACAATATTCAGCAGCTAGAACACCCCAACAGAATGGTGTGGTAGAAAGAAAGAACAGAACAGTACAGGAAATGGCACGCACTATGCTGGTTGAGAACAAAATAGCAGATAAATTTTGGAAAGAAGCAGTCCACACTGCAGTGTACATCCAAAACAGGTACATGCTGAGAACACATGAAAGCAAAACTCCTTATGAATTGTGGTTCGGTAGAAAGGCAACAACAAAACACCTCAAAGTTTTTGGCTATAAGTGTTACATCAAAAAAACTGAAGATAATCTTGGGAAGTTTGAAAATAGAGCAGATGAAGGTGTCTTCGTTGGCTATTCGTCAAAAAGCAAAGCTTACAAATGCTACAACAAGAGACTCAAGAAAATTGTGGACAATGCCGATGTTAAATTTGATGAAGGTAGGGAACGAATAGTTAACTTTGAAGAAAACTACCCAATTTATGAAGAAGTCATTGAAGGTGATGAGGAAAATGAAACAGAAAAGAAACCAACACTTGACTCAGATGACTTAATTGATGACTCAGAGGTGGAAGAAAATAAGAAATTCAAAACAGGAAGTTGGTAGAAAAATCATCCTAGAAATCAAATAATTGGAGATCCCATAGCTGGTGTTCAGACAAGAAGGAAAGTAGTAAGTAACTACTCTCTTTTATCCAGCATTGAGCCCAAAAATATAGCTGAGGCAAGCAAAGATGATAGCTGGATGAAGGCAATAAATGAAGAATTAGATCAGATTGAAAAGAACAAAACTTGGGAATTAGTACCTAGACCTACAAATAAGAATGTAATCGGCACCAAATGGATATTTTGAAACAAATTGAATGAAAACGGATAGGTAGTTAGGAATAAAGCAAGACTGGTTTGTAAAGGTTATGCACAAGTTGAAGGCATTGATTTTGAGGAGACTTTTGCACCAGTGGCCAGACTAGAAGCAATCAGAATGTTTCTGGCCTTAGCAGTCTACAAGAATTTTAGAGTTTATCAGATGGATGTAAAATCAGCTTTTTTAAATGGGAAACTTGAAGAAGAGGTTTATATTGAACAACCAGATGGTTTCCAAATTGGTGAAGATCCCAACCTTGTCTACAAATTAAAGAAAGCTTTATATGGCTTAAAACAGGCACCCCGAGCATGGTATGCAAGGCTAGACAACTATCTCTCTCAATAGGGGTTTAAGAAAGGTATGGTGGACAGTAATCTGTATGTCAAAACAGAAGGTGGGCATCTCATTGTTCTTGTTGTATATGTAGATGATATCATATTTGGCAAGCAACAAAGATGAATCATGTAAAGACTTAGCAAATAAGATGCGAGAAAGAATTTGAAATGTCTATGATTGGTGAACTGTCTTACTTTCTTGGGTTACAAGTTAATCAAAATGAGAAGGGCATATTTATTTCCCAAGTCAAATATGTGAAAGAGATGCTAAAAAGGTTCACAATGGAGGACTCATAAGCCGCTTAGCACTCCCATGGTGACAGTCGCAAGTTGAGCAAAGATGACAAATCTCCACCTGTTGATCAAACCATGTACAGATCAATGATTGGAAGCTTACTATATTTAACAGCTACCAGACCAGATATTCTGCAGGCAGCTTGCATGGTAGCAAGATTTCAGTCCAGTCCCAAAGAGACTCATGTGACAAGATAAAAAAGGATTCTTAGGTATCTCAAGGGTACTATGGAGTATGGGTTATGGTATCCGAAAGGTAAAGACTTCACCCTTATTTCATATTCAGATGCAGATTGGGTAGGATGTGTTGATGACAGGAAGAGTACCAGTGGAGGTGCATTCTATCTTGGTGACAGGTTGGTTGCTTGGCACAGTAAGAAACAAGAGTCAGTTTCTTTATCAACAGCTGAGGTAGAATATATTGTAGCAACAACATGTTGCACACAAGTTTTGTGGATGAAACAAACTCTGAAAGATCTTGGTATTAGTTTCAGTGAGCCAATATCAGTTAAGTGTGATAACACCAGTGCAATTAACATCTCCAAGAATCCGGTAATGCATTCACGGACAAAACACATTGCTATCAGATATCATTTTTTGAAAGAGAAAGTTGTTGAAGGTGAGGTTAAGTTGGATTTTGTTCCAACTACAGAGCAAGTAGCAGATATCTTCACAAAACCATTGCCCAAGGATGTTTTTGAATACCTTCACAATAAATTGGGAGTGGTGACCCTTCCCAAGAAGTGACTAGCTACAGGGATCACATTCTCGTGGGGAGCATTGAAGTATTTGTTTATCTTCTTGCTCATGTTCTTGTTTATTACTAAGTGTAATAAATTTTGCCTGAGAATGTTGTGCTTGGACTCAGGGGAGTCTGCAGTAGCCCTTTGGTATTATTGTCAAAGGGGGAGAAGAGCTACAGGAAGCTGCACATGTGTTGCCAACAATTCCAAAGGGGGAGATTGTTGAGCAAAGTGCAGCAACAGGATTGTCATTGTTGTCAACACAATCAGCTAGATCATTTGATTCAATGCACAGGAAGTTCAGATGCTCAAAAGCTATTCAGATGCAACAAACAAGAATTTCAGAGATCTCTCAGAATATGTACAGTGTTTTTCCAAAAAGACCTAAGTGGCCCACATGCAAAAATTCAAAGAAAAAGACAAGGAAAGTGTCGCGATATCGCGACATATTCAGAAAATAGGAAAACTATCACGATTTCGTGACATATTGGAGGAGAGAGAAAGTGCAAAGAAAAATGTCATGATTTCATGACATATTGGAGGAGAGAGAAAGTGCAGGGAAAAACTATCGCGATTTCGCGACATTCTGGAGGAGAGAGAAAGTGCAAAGAAAAATGTCACGATTTCGTGACATGTTGGAAGAGAAGAAGGCAAGTTGAAAAATTGTCACGATTTCATGACATGTTCAAAGTAGAGGTGCAAGCAGGTTAAACTGTCATGATTTCGTGACATGTTGGAAGAGAAGAAGGCAAGTTGAAAAACTATCATGATTTTGTGACATGTTCGAAGCAGAGGTGCAAGCAGGTTAAACTGTCATGATTTTGTGACATGTTGAAAGAGAAAGTGTACAGAAGAGAAAGTGTCATGATTTCATGACATGTTCGAGAGAAAGAGCTTGCAAGGAAAAGTGTCACGATTTCGCGACAATTTGCAAGAAGGATGGTATGGACGAAAAAGTGTCATGATTTCATGACAGGTTCGAAGAGAAAGCGCCAAGGAGAAAAAGTGTCATGATTTCGTGACATGTCGAGTTTTCAAGACCCAAAAAGGAGATAGAGTGTTCGGAGGCAAAAATGTCACGATTTCATGACATGTTCCATTTTGTGAAATGCGAAGAAAGCGCACAAGGTAGAAAGTGTCATGATTTCACGACATGTCATTTTAGGCGAAAGGTAGAGAAAGGCATAAGGCAGGAAAGTGTCACGATTTCGTGACATGTTCCATTTTCACGGGCGAAAGGCAGAGAAAGGCATAAGGTAGCAAAAGTGTCACGATTTCGTGACATGTCATGTTTTTGCTGGTGCATGCCGAGAAGAGTGCAAGGAAGCGAAAAGTGTCACGATTTTGTGACATGTCATGTTTTTTGGTGCAAGCCAAGTAGAGTGTACGGAGACAAAAAGTGTCGCGATATCGTGACATGTTGTGTTTTCACGGCAATAGCAATAGAAGAGTTGCAGGGGCAGTTGAGGCCGACGAAGACCGATGCAAGCCGACAAAAATTAGGGTTTGCAGCCGACTAAGTTTAGGGTTTGCAGCCGACTAAGATTAGGGTTCTTCAGCCGACTAAGATTAGATTTTTCATCATGAAAAGTTTGTTATAAAAGGAGGGCTGTTTGAAGAATTTGAGATGTGTCGAAGAGTGCAAATTACTGTCGCCTGAGCGCAGAGAGCAAGTCGTGTCGAATCGTTCGAAGTGTGGAATTTTGCTAAGGAAGCAGAGTGCGCAACAAGGAGAAGATGACTGTGAGGTGCAGCAGAGTGTGCGAAGTGCTTGCACAGAAAAGCAGAGCATGCAGAGAAAACAAAGGTGACCAGTCAGGGTCTAGCAAAAGCAAAGGTATCTTATTATCAATCTTCTAGTTCCAGATTTGAAGTCCAAGTTGGTGCTTGGCATCAGGGGTTGGTGCTCCTTTCTGTTGGTGCAGATAAATCAGGGGTTGGTGCTCCTTCCAGTTGGTGTTGGTAAATTAATTGTAAAGTTGGTGCTTTGCAAAGGCTGGATTTGGATGGTAGTCCAAGCAGTACTTTTTGAGGAGTAGCCACATTGGTGAACCTCGTTAAATCTTGTGTTGTGTGTTGTTCTCTTGCTGTTCTTACTGTATCTGTTCTTAAGTTTTAACTGTTGTTGTTTTAAGAGCTGGTAATTCATAGTTAAAGAGCTACACTGATTCACCCCCCCTCTCAGTGCCATTGTAAGTCTAAAAAAATATAGTAGCTATCCACAATATTAGGAACAAAGATGTTATTATTAGGCTTCTAGCCCTATCCTTTAGAGTTAAAACTCTTCACTAATTTAGAACCCTAGATGACAACAACATTCATTCATGGGCTAGATTAGTTGGTCATTTTGTGGAAGAGTTTAATGAGTTAGTTAATCCTTTCTCTCTTAAATCAATTCATCACTATAAAAAACATCCACAAGAGCTAGTCTCTAACTTCAATTTGAGGTTTAGTAGGAAATGGAAAAGAATTCCTCTTAACGCTAGATCAGCTAGTCCTATTGCATTTATGTATTACATTAGAGCCCTTGGATCATACTTGGGGTTACAAAATCAATAGTCAGGTATAAATACCTTTCCACAAGTTTACCATGCAATTTTTCATGCAAATAATATTCTAATTATTGTAGAAAGACTTCCACCAAAAGTGGTCATGACTTATTGCTCTATAATTCCCCAGTTTATACCTCAAGCTAGAACATTAATATCCTTATGTATGGATCCTTCACCCTTATCATCATCACTTCCCAAAATGACTCCAATTACTCCTCCCAAAACATTATTTGATCTAGCTCTTTTTCCTCCACTCTCATCTCATAATTCCCAAGAATCAACCCTATTGCTTAATATCCAAAATACCCTAAATATAATAAATAACAAGGTTAATGCCATGGAAAAAATAGAAATGGAAAGGTCTCAATAGAAGAGATTCTAATTTTTTAATAGAGATGAAAATCTTAGTACTAGTAATAATGCAGGATCCAAAGTTAACTCAAATTATGAGGATCATGAATCAATCCTTGAAATAAGTTTGGCGCCTAGTCTGAAATGACCCTCATGACTCTAAAACATGTGAAATGTACCAAAAAGCCATAGAAAAATCTTAAATAACCCAAAAGGGAAGATTCAATATGTTATGGCAACCTAAAAAAGTTATGTTTATACCAGAATCCTTAGAAGAAGAACCAATTTCTATCCTAACCACATTTGGAAATAAAACATTACAGGTTGGTCCATAAAAAATGAGTCAGTTCCAAGTTCCTTCTCAAAAGAAAATTGAACAAACCATGCCAAATAATGATAAGTTCCCTATTCCACAGATAGCTAAGAAGAGTATTCTAATTCCTAGGGAACAAGAAATAGATAAGAACTTTCCAAAGAAGGGAGAGAAACATAAGCATAAAGAATAGTTAGGTTCTAAAGAAGAGGTAAAGGAGAAGTTGAAATTCCCTTCCATCACCAAGAGGTAAATATTTGAAGCTACTCAAATAGTATAAGAGAAAATTTGGTGAAACTAATAAGAAGTATGAGAAGATCTCTTTAGAAAATTTTGATTTCAACATCATAGAAGAACTAAAAAGGACTCATAGGGAAAGTATTTATAACACTCTTCATCCCTGTTCAAATTGATCTACTAAAAGCCTCTTTGAATAAAAACTCTCAAGAAAATCAAACTACTACAATTTTCAACCTATCACATAGCCAAAAAAATGACTCTAGCGAACTTGAAAAACAAACCCTCTCCCTTTTACATTTCCTTTATAATGGAAGGGTGGATTGTTCACAACTACATGATAGATTTAGGGGCTTCCACAATAGTCATTTCTAAAGTAGTACATGATGAAATAGAAATGGAGTATAATCACTCTTGTACAAGAGTGTTACAATTAGATGGAACACCAGTCAAGATCATTGGAGTTGGGAAAGATGTATTGATGAAATTACACAGGGCCCTAAATGTCACTATTGTGTAAGAAATTATAGTACTTCACCTAGAGCCTTAGTTTGGTTTATGTCTTTCTAGGGAATTCACTGTCAAGATAGGTGGTTACATGTATTTAGACTATTCTGGTATGATGATTCCATATAAATGTAAAAGAATAACTCCTAAAAAACCTATAGCTTATCATATTTAGAAAATTGATGAGGACATGTATAATCACTTTATGATGAAAGAACCTGAACTAGTAGAGATCCTTGAGGATTTAGAAGTTGAGGATGAGTTAGCATTTAGAGGGGATCATGGTCTATTTGAGATAGGAATGGGTACTTATAGTATATCTTCTAAGGTAGATAAAAATACTCCTACCATATCAAATTAGTCACTAAGAGAGTTAGAGATTTGAACAATGCATTTTTATGGAGCAAGATGTAAAATTGGGATTGGTGCTGGCATTATTTTGAAATCTCCTTTAGAATGTGTACAGAGTTTTTATTATAGACTAACTTGGTCTTGTACCAATAATACTATAAAAAATGAGGCTCTGTACCTAGGATTAATACTAGCAAAGAAAATGGGAATCAAATATTGGACATATATGGTGATTTGAAACTAGTAGTTAATCAAGTTATAGAGAAATGTGACAACAAGCACCATTACTTAAAAATATATAGGAATGGAGTATGGGATTTGATGGAATATTTTTATGCTTTAAACATCCATTCTATTCCTAGAATTCAAAATATTTTAGCTGATGCTCTAGCAATGAGAGGTTCTAAGTTCATCCCATATTCATAATTTGGGTTAGCTAAGGATAAAAGGATCAAATTGATTTTTAGACCTACAGTACTTGATAGACAGATTTTCTAGAATTTTTTTGAAAATGTTGAACATATTATTGAATTCCTAGTTAGAGAGGCTTGCTTATCCAATTTACAAGAGGATTTGCCTTAATAAATTGACCAGCAAGATATCATCTAGTTAAAAAATAATCATATTCCTAAGGTCTTGATTACATTAGAGAGTATTTTTTATAATGAATATGGAAAGAAATCAAGAGCCATGAAAATTGATTATGAGGTTTATAATGAAATTGAAATAGAAAAATATAAGAAGCTTAATATTGGCATCCAGTGTTCTCTAAGAGAAGTGGAGAAACTTAAGGTCTTATCATAGAGGGGGAAAACTACCCTACCACGTACAATTCCCAAAAAGGTTGGATCCACAAGAGATAGAAAGCCTTATGGGGTGAACCATGGGGGTATGTTGTTCTCTACACTCGGTGCTAGGGGGAAGGGTTCACCAGGAATGGTTTTAGGACTCGCTCCAAGTCCTCAAGAATTTTGGGATAGTTTGATGTATTCAGTTTTAAGCAATCACCTAAGTTTGGCCTTTCTAGATCTATGCTATGAAAGATAAAGGACAATGCAAAAATCAGAATGCAAGAATACAAGAGCTAACCTAATATGATTCTTTCTTTTGAATGCTTGCTAACCTAGGGTTTTATCCAGAAAACCTTTAAAGCAAGGACACAAGATAAATGCACAATATTAACCCTAGATGCACACTATATGCTTTTCACTTTCAGATGCCTAAGAATCAATACTCAGATCAGATCTTCAACCAATAAAATAATTAGAGCACTTATCTTGACCGGTGGTTGACTTAGCTTTTTCTGCCTCTTGTCCAATGATATCAAAAATACCTGTTTCTGCAAGATAACTTATGAAACACTTGAAAATGGGATTAGCATTAGGGGGCTTGCTTAGGCCACTGTACAACAATGCTTGGAGGTGCAATAGTCAAGCCCCCTAGGTCCTTTTAGATGACCTTTGGAAACAAAAGCAAAAATTGACCTTTGGATAATTAATCATAAAACAACAATGCAACAATAGAGAAGCAGAAAATAGATTATGCTATCATGCCCTAAATGCAATTTAGAAACTACTCATGCAATCAAAATCTAACAGATACCCCTAGTTTAGTCCTAGGAAAAATCATACCTCATAGATGGCGGGTGCGATAACGCTACAGGCGAAGTCGCGCTCCATCATAATAGGGTGCGATCTCACTTCTGTGAGAAAAACCCTAAATTAGGGTTAGCGAAGTCATGCCTCACCGGGATAGGGCACGATTTCACTTCAGAGACACGAAAAATAAAATATAAATGTAGAGCATAAATAAATGCAGGAAACAAAGTGCGCACAACCTGATGGACGATGCAGAAGCAGGCAGAAGAGATCGAGGTATCCAAATAGGCACTCTCTTTCCTTCCGAACTACAACACGAATCCACCAAACCACACAACAATCCAAATCAATGCAGCAGAAGATCAAATCCAAAATTCGCACTTCGGGGTTAGCTTGTAGAAGAAATAGGAAGCAAAGCGAAAGTAAGAATGTGAGCACTAATTAATCATAAGAATTTTGAGCTTAATTAATTTCCAAGATCGATCGCTTGTATCTCTTATCTTAAGAGTGAGATTAACCCCTCCTTTTATAGATGAAAATTAGGGTGAAAGAAGTGGGAAAACAAACACAAGCCGATGCCAAGCATGCTAAAAAGGTTAAACCCAGGTTTTAATAAATTAAAACCCTAAAATAGCGAAGTCACACCCCGTGTCGATGGGGTGCGATATCGCTTCTACGAAGTCGCACCCCATCGTAACCGGGCATGATTTCACTAAAAGGCTAAAGAAAAGCAAGGTAGGGGGAAAAGAGGCTTACCCTTGCCTAGGGCAAGGGTTAGGGACCTCTTAGGGGCTCTAAGGAAGATTACCCACTAAAAGTGGGTCAATTTTCCGTGTCTACATTTTTCCCCCTCTTTGATGCATTTAAGGCCAAGTAAATGCATCAAAGAAAGGATGTAGGCACACTCACTGGAAGAGGACAACAAGAAAAAATGGGATGGCTAGTTTAGAAGAAAGGGGTGGTGCAAAAATAGTGTCATTCCAGACACTTTCTTGTTTTACATGCAAATCGAGGCATTAGGGATATTAATGCCTCTATAGGCTAGGGTGCCCCCTCGAGTTTTTATGAAGATGACATATCTCATAAAAACTTGAAAGAACTGATGCAGAAGAAGAAAGAGAGAGAAAGAACAAAAATCGAAGAAAACAAGGGTAACAAACAAAGCTTAAAAGGGTGAAAAAGGGTAAAACCCTAATTCATTTTCACCACGCATTGGTAGAGAAAGGGCTTTGGGGAGAAAAAGAAATGGTGTTACCAGTTCATCGAGCAGTGGTCATGAGGGGTGAAGTCAGGGCATGAGAGTGGGTAAGTACCAAATTCCTCCCTCTTGTTGTACCTTTTCTTCTATTTTTCATAGATTTTAGGGTAGAATTTGGGAAATTTTCATGTTAGATGATGATTTTTGTGCTCGATTGGGGCACGATTTCATGGCCCGATCATGATTTCGTTCTAGGTGAAGCACAAAGAAATCATCCGAGTAAAAATGAGTTCGACTTCATGAAATCGTGCCTCCCAAAATGGAGGGCATGATTTCACCAAAAACTAGAAAAAGAAAAAAGAAAAGCAAAAAAAAAACATAGGAGGAAAAAGAGGGAAAACAAGCAATTACGAAGTGTGAATTACAAAATTATGATCAATATTTGTGTTTTGATTTGAAATTATGGATTTTATTATTATTTTTTATTTTAGTTTTAATTTAATTCATGAAATTGATTTTATTTTATTTTTTTGTGGATGCAGCTAGGTATTCTCGAGAGTCGAGAGTGGAGGGTAGGGGCTTTAGTAGAGTTGGATGCACTAGGGCTAGTGGAGATAGCTCGGCTAGAGGAGGTGGGGCTAGACCACCTGGTGAGGATACATTGCATTGAGATAGATAGGGCTATGTTGATAGCCCTGGTAGAGAGGTGGTACCTAGAGTCCTCTACTTTTTGGTTACCCATAGGAGAGCTCACCATCACACTGGAGGATGTGTGGTAGATTTTGTGGATCCCTATCAGAGGGATAGTATTTTATAGAGTATGGGGATAGGTAGCCACACTACAATGGTTCTCAGTAGGGTTTACCCACTAGGTGTGAGAGAGCACCATATTAGTTGATGATCTAGTGGGCTGCTATGGGGTAGATCCTTTGACCATCATGCTCTATGGGGTTGTGGTTGGGCTACTGATGTGCCATACTAGTAGGTGACACTTACCATGGGTGATGGTAGGAGTAGTGGTAGACATGCATGATCAGAGGGTTTGATTCATGGGGCCCATATGTGTTGGTCCGCCTATATAGGATGTTGTACAATATCATGTATAAGTGATGTATAAGATTGGTGTGTATGATATTGCTCCAGGTGTGGTGTTGGGAGCACATCATGGTATAGATATCTAAGGCACTACTAGGCCCACTGCCAACTTGGAGTGGCCAATAATATACAGGTGGTTGAGGTCCCTAGAGAGGACTATGAGGGCCTATGTAGGGAACCTACCACTAGCGAGGTGGGTGATTGATGAGCTTTGAGAGGTGAAGATCATCTGGAGGCCATGGTAGCTTCACCTTGGGTGGGTGGAGGATAGGATAGAGCTAGCTAGGATATGGAGGATCATGTGGTTGAGGTTAAAGAAGGGAGAGCTAAAGGTCTTCAGATTTGATCGAGTCCTTCGATAGCATGAGATCTTATAGGGAGTCCTAGACCTAGGGGACTACTGGTACTAGAGGGTGACCTGGGATCCAATAGGGGTAGGAGATGAGCTAGACCTCACTAGGTGGGTCGAGGAGGATATGGATGATCCTCCTTATGTTGACCTAAGGGTAGATGATGTAGGAGTGGCTATCGGGTATAGGTGGTGGTATAGAGGAGTTGTGCCCCAAAGGATATCCTCACTAGTATCGATATAGAGGTACTAGGTGATGGACTCGAGCATGCAATAAGTATTTTGAGAGGTAGCTCATTGAGCCATAGAGAGGGTATAATAGACTCCTACCATTCTGAGATAGAGATTAGCTCATGTTTGGATCTTGGTGGTAGAGGAGGCCATCCAGGTGGTAGGGACCAGATATGGGGGTGAGGTATGCCCCCACAGATAGGGAGGCTACAGATCAGAGATCTTAGAGAGGCTTCCACATCTATAGTAGTGGTAGTGAGAGCTAGGAGAGGAGGAAGATAGAGGAGCTATGAGCATAGGTAGCCTCTCTATAGAGCCATATGGCCCAGGTCTAGGTGGATAGGGCCAGGAGGCTAGAGGAGTTATGAAGGTCATTGAGCATCATAGAGGTTGAGAGGGACTTAGCTTGGGTAGAGATTGATGGCTCTAGGGAGAGATGGCTCATCTGTATGGAGAGCACTAGAGAGCTAGGGTAGAGGGGATGGCTATCATTGAGAGTAGCTAGGTGGGTAGTGCAGTGCAGCTTCTTCAGGTGGAGCTATGATGGATGGGAGAGAGGTTGGAGATAGCCCTTTAGTGGGCTATATTTTATGAGATAGTTTACTATGTAGCTATCCCACTAGGTTAGAGGATGCCACTTCCTCCATCCCTATAGTCAATGAGTAGATCATGGTCTCGATCATGGATGACATCGATATCATGATAGTCCATGTCATAGCCTAGGTTGCCTCCTCCTCAGGATGGACTAGAGGGAGTTGGTTCTCATAGCTAGGAGAGAGAGGACTAAGGATCGAGGAGATGCACCAATTTTTAGATTGTGGTGTACATCCCTAGGTTGAGTGTATCGAGTCTGGATTGTGGTACACCAACCTGACATGAGGACTATGCACTCTTTTTCTCTTGAGTAATATATAGCTACTTTTATTGTTTTATTTGTGTGTGTAATGTGTTTTTATTTAATTCATGTTTTCATGTATGCAAACTATCTTAATGCAAACTATATGAAAATGGATGGATGCAAAAGAAGAAGGAAGACAAAGAAGACAATCAGAAAGGAAGGAAATAAAAGAAAGAGGAGAAGAAAGAAGAAGAGAGAAAAAGAAGAGAGAGAAGAAGGAGAAGAAGAAGAAGGAAGAAAAGAAGAAGAAAAATCCAAAGGTCAACCATCTAAAAAGGAGAAGAATTGATGACCCATAGCATGGAACTAGCGTAGGTTGCAAGGAACCAGTGTAGTTAGATACCATAGATCATTTCAGAAAGAGAGCTAGACCCGCTATAGGTTTAGCACTTGTAGTAGTGTTAAAAATATGTGTGGAGTCTGACCCACTATGGGTGGTTGCTCCCTTATTGACTTCTATGAGGTATTTACCCGCTAGGATGTATGTCGAGGTCTACTAAAATTGACCAAGGAGCTTATCCTGTAATGGGGTGTTGAGCCTACTGAGTCAAAAGAGAGTATGACCCGATAGAAGATCGTAGATGATGTAATACCCACTAGGATGTATAAGTATCCCATGTGGGGTGTAATATGTAAATAAATGATATGCAAGTGCTATCCCAGATAGGGATCTTAAGAAGACTTTGAAAGCATTATCATGATAAAGAAATTGAGAGAAGGAGAAGAAGCAATTATAAGAAGAAAGAAGGGAGAAATCCCTAGGGGGATCTTTCTAGGCATCAGAGTCCTAGTGAGAAGTGCAATGCATGTGAGCTATGACCTAACTAGGTATCATCACATGCCATTGTCACAAAATCCCCAAAAATCTATATGAGCAAGCAGTCATGAACAAGCAACAATGCAATTATGATAGGCAATCATGCAAGGTGTTCTTTAGATGTCAAGCAATCATGCAAGGATGACAAGCAACAATGCAATATGAGCAAGCAAGTGGATGCAATGGGAATGCAAATGCAACTACATGAAATATTTTTTTTTTATATAAAATTGAAATCAATGCAAAACCTAAATGCACCATTCATCTTATTAAAATAAATTAATGTGCCATGAGGTGTTGGATCGAAGATATCCCCAAGGAGTGCATTTTATCGATGATAAAAATCATGGGAAAGTTCTTCCAAGGCCCTTATTTTGACATCCATGGCACGATAATCAATACATCTTCTAACAACACCATTCTTTTTAGTAAAACAAACATTATATAAAGATCCACCATTCTCTTGCACATAAGCAATGTCATCTTTAAAACAAATAGAATCAATCATATTGCAAGACATTATCTTTGGAGGAGAAGCATAATTAATACTTTTATTTTCATCTATTATCATCTTTTGATATTCTATATATTCTGCATAAGTCACAAGATGATCATCATCCTCAAAAGGCAAAGGTTGATTTTTATTAGGTATAAAACCTATACCACATCTCCCAGGCCAAATCTCAACATCCAAAGGTTCTTGAATACCTTTCTATTGTGGTCCCAATCCTTTACCTGCATATCCCATACTAGATAGGATCTTCTTAGGAAGGGGATAATCATTAGTGAGATAACATTGAGCGAAAGAGCGCTCGCTAGGAGATGGGTTGCTACCATGAATATTTTCTTCGAAGGTAGTCCCTCCAAAGACAAAGGTACACATGCCAACGTGTACAACATCACCCTTCTTATGGGGTAAACCCATAGTTCGAGGTGATGGTGGTAGCTTGGTGAGATCTAGAAGAGGCTCTTGAAGAAACTGATTATCATGATCCAAGGATGAAGAATAGGGTTGACGTTCCTCACTCAGTTTTAAATTTTGAAGATGCTCTAAAATTTGAGATGAGGAACATGGAGAATTTGCTGAAGAAATAGAAGGACAAGAGTAAGATTCAGATTGAGCTAACTCTATATTTGAACAGAATTCAAATGGTCGAGGATCACCTGGAATGGTGATAACTTGATTCTTGAATTCAAATTTGAGACATTGATGAAAAGTAGAAGGGATGACCTTCATCGCATGAATCCAAGGTCATCCAAGAAGAAGATTAAAAGATGCAGGACAAGACACCATGTAAAACAAAGTATCCAATATTTGAGGCCCCACTTTTAATGGAAGAGATATGACACCATAGGCCTCTTGGGACTTATTGTTGAAAGCTTTAATAAGGATATCAGATTTTGTTAAATCTTCCTCTTTTAATCCAAATTTTTGAAAGAATTGATATGTACACAAATTGAGGGATGAGCCATTATCAATCAAAACTCATTTGATAAGGGTATCCCCAATAAGTGTAGTGATGTAAAGTGATGAATCTCCATGTAAGTTTGAGGAAGGTTTATCATCATCTGAGAATGAGACATGATGTATCCCAAAAGAACCTATGGCATCAACTATGGCATCAGGGGTGACATCTGGAGAAATAGATTGTTGTTTTAAAAATTCCATTAAAGCATTTTTATGATCAGGAGAAGTCTACAAAAGCTCTAAGACTGATATTTTTTTTGGAGTATTAGCTAACTGCTTCTGAAGATCATATGAAATCTGTGATTGTGGTCTCAACACTATAGGTGGAATTCTTGTAGCTGAATATTTTCTTTGATTCTCCTTTAAAACTGAACTAGGCTGTGATGTTGAACTCTATCCTTGCTGATTCTGAGCTTGTTTCCTTGTAGTTACCCCAACCATACCAACCACATTACTATGATGTAGGGAATCATCTTGATGAGCCACTTGGTTGGCTGCTTGTTGATCATGCTTTGGTAATGGATCCTTGAATATCCCCATATCTTGATTTGTTGTTGGGGTTTGTTGAATAGGAGCTTGATTACTTGAAGTTTAGGAATTTCTTAAATCAATGCATCCTGCATCAATCAAATCTTGAACCACATGCTTCAACTTCTTACAAGAGTTTGTCTAGTGTCCTTCTACTCTGTGATATGTGCAATATTGACCTACCTTATACCAATGAGTTGTAGTATCTGGTTGTCTTATAGGAGGTAATTCAATTGCCTTAGCTTCTAATAGTTGCTTCAAAACTGCTTCCATAGGTATATTAAGTCTAGTAAAATTCCTTTGAGGAGGTTTCTGAAGTACAATATTTTGTAGGCTATTGGTGACATTATTAATAGGCCTACTATCATTATTACCTCCTGTATGCTTATTCTTATGTTGAGACTTAGTAGACTTTTCTTCTTTATTCTTAAGTTGACCTCTCCTAATGAGAGCTTGTTCCACTTTTCTGGCTAACTCAATTGCTTGATCAAGAGAGGTAATAGTAGTAGTTTCTAGTGCATACGATATCTGTTCTTGTAAATTACTAATGAATATATCAAGCATATCTTTCTGAGACACAGGCTATCTTAATCGACCAACTAAACTTCTCCAATGAGCTAAGAATTCTGAAAAACTTTCTTCTTTACTTTGCTTGAGGTCATATAGGTCTCTCATTGTCACTTCCTTTTCAATATAAGCACTAAATTGATGAACAAACATTTCTGCAGTCTTTTCAAAGCTCTTTAAAGAATAGTTGGGCAACCGATAATACCATTCCAATGCAACTCCAACAAGACTCTTTGGAAATATTTTCAATAGAAGCATATCATCATAAACAAGATCATGGTAAGCTATCCTGAATCCCCTTAGATGCTCTATTGGATCTTCTATCCCTTTATAGATTGGTAAAACTGGCATAGGAAAATGCTTGGGATAAGGTCTAGCAACAACAATAGGATCCAATGGCTGACTACACATTTCCTTATAATTGTATGTAAATCTTGAAGGTTGAATCATATCCATCCTTGAAACCAACTGATTCACTATATTTGCCAAATTTTGCATTTTTGAATTATGTGTGTTTCCCATATTCCCTTGACTTAAGTTGGACATGAGAAGGTTGTTGTTATATGTGGTGCCTTGTGAGAATGGAAGATTAACTTGTGGTGGAACAGAAGCAATAGTGTTGACATTAGAAGATAAAGGAGGAAATTGAAAGTAATTTTGGGTGCCACTACTAGTTGGAGGAATGGGTGGATTCCATCCAATGTTGGTGGTATTAGTAGTAGCACAAGTCACTTGGTTCTTCAGATTACTAAGATGCATAGGTTGAGATGTGGGATTATCATGATTAAGCATAGGAGATCTAATGGGAGGAGAAGGAGTAGCATCCTCTTTTTCAAGATGAGCTTCTCATTCTACATATTCCAATAGCTTCTCCTTATGAGCTTTCATGAATTCCCAAATATGATCAAATGATGAGAAGACAAAGCTACCATTGGGTCCAACATAAGGATCAAGATTAGTTTTAGTTTCCATATCTACCTCTTCTTGCTCTTCTAGACCTACATTAGGGTCTTCCCTATCAATCTGGTCATCTTCCAAAGGAACATAATCAGATTCTAATTGTTTCCTCTAACTTCTAAGGAAAGGAGCCATTTAGAAGTAGTGAAAATAGTTAGGGGAAAACACTAACACATATATTTTAATTTCTTTTAAGAATTTTCAAATAGAATTAATGATCTTGTTTAAATTTTAAAATAAAGGAGGTGTTCATGTTGGGTTCACCAAATATGTAGAGGGGAAAAATTCCCTACCATGTATAATTCCCAAAAAGGTTGGATTCATAAGAGATAGAAAGCCTTATGGGGTGAACTATGAGGGTATGTTGTTCTCTACACTCGGTGCTAGGGGAAGGGTTCACTAGGAATGGTTTTAGGACTCGCTCCAAGTCCTCAGGAATTTTGGGATAGTTTGATGTATTCAGTTTAAAGCAATCACCTAAGTTTGGCCTTTCTAGATCTATGCTATGAAATATAAAGGATAATGCAAAAATTAGAATGCAAGAATACAAGAGCTAACCTAATATGATTCTTTCTTTTGAATGCTTGCTAACCTAGGGTTTTATCCAGAAAAACCTTTAAAGCAAGGACACAAGATAAATGCACAATATTAACCCTAGATGCACACTATATGCTTTTCACTTTTATATGCCTAAGAATCAATACTCATATCAGATCTTCAACCAATAAAATAATTAGAACACTTATCTTGATCGGTGGTTGACTTAGCTTTTTCTACCTCTTGTCCAATGATATCAAAAATACCTATTTCTGCAAGATAACTTATGAAACACTTGAAAATGGGATTAGCATTAGGGGGCCTACTTAGGCCATTGTACAACAATGCTTGGAGGCGCAATAGTCAAGCCCCCTAGGTCCTTTTAGATGACCTTTGAAAACAAAAGCAGAAATTGACCTTTGGATAATTAATCATAAAACAACAATGCAATAATAGAGAAGTAGAAAATAGATTATGCTATCATGCCCTAAATGCAATTTAGAAACTACTCATGCAATCAGAATCTAACAGATACCCCCAGTTCAGTCCTAGGAAAAATCATGCCTCGTAGATGGCGGGCATGATAACGCTACAGGTGAAGTCATGCTCCATCAAAATGGGGCATGATCTCGCTTCTGTGAGCAAAAACCCTAAATTAGGGTTAGCAAAGTCGCACCTCACTGGGACAGGGCACGATTTCGCTTCAGAGACACGAAAAATAAAAGATAAATGTAGAGCATAAATAAATGCAGGAAACAAAGTGCGCACAACCTGATGGATGATGCAGAAGCAGGCAGAAGAGATCGAGGTATCCAAATGGGCACTCTCTTTCCTTCCGAACTACAACACGAATCCACCAAACCACACAACAATCCAAATCAATGCAGTAGAAGATCAAATCCAAAATTTGCACTTCGGGGTTAGCTTGTAGAAGAAACAGGAAGCAGAGTGAAAGTAAGAATGCGAGCACTAATTAATCATAAGAATTTTGAGCTTAATTAATTTCCAAGATCGATCGCTTGTATATCTCTAAGAGTGGGATTAACCCCTCCTTTTATAGATGAAAATCGAGGTGAAAGAAGCGGGAAAACAAACACAAGCCGATGCCAAGCATGCTAAAAAGGTTAAACCCAGGTTTTAATAAATTAAAACCCTAAAAATAGCGAAGTCATGCCCCATGCCGATGGGGTGCGATATCGCTTCTACGAAGTCGTGCCCCATCGTAACCGGGTGCGATTTCGCTAAAAGGCTAAAGAAAAGCAAGGTAGGGGGAAAAGAGGCTTACCCTTGCCTAGGGCAAGGGTTAGGGACCTCTTAGGGGCTCTAAGGAAGATTTCCCACTAAAAGTGGGTCAATTTTCCGTGTCTACACTTATGCCTTCAATATTAAGATATTATAGCCTAGTCTTATGAATATCTCAAAGTGTATGATAAAAAGATTATTCAACACACTATTGAGCTAGAATTTGATGCAAAACCTTTAAGATAGAAATAAAGACCTATGAATCCCAAGATTAAATCTATAATGAGATAGGATCTAATGAAACCATTGAAAGCAAAGATTATTTACCCTATTAAACATTCTACATGGGTAGCTAACTTGGTACCTATCAGAAAAAATAATGGGGACATCCACCTATGTGTTGATTTCATAAACTTAAATAAGGCATCACTGAAAGATCATTATCCTCTCCCTCAGATTGACTAGATTTTGTAGATTATTTTAGGGGCTAAGAGGTTCTCTCTGTTATATGGATTATCTAGATATAATCAAATTTGGGTGAAGGATGAAGACTATTTCAAAATAACCTTTGCTTATCAGAGAATACCTTTTGGTTTGTCCAATGCAGGAGCTACTTTTCAAATATATATTGACTATGCTTTTGGGTAGTTGATTAATAGAGTAACTCTTATCTATATTGATGATATGAATATATTTTCCCATGAAAAATAGGTGCACTTGAAACACTTGGAGTAGGTTTTTCAAAAATGTAGAGTTTGGTATTTCTCTAAATCTAAAAAAATTATTTTTTGTAGTCCATGAGGGTAAATTATTAGGCCATGCAATCTATAAAAAGGGAATGTCAATTGATCCTGATAGTAAAAAATCAATACTGGCTCTTCCTTTCCCCTTGAATAAGAAATCTTTGCAATCCTTCTTTCAAAAGATCAATTTTATAAGGAATTTTATTTCAGATTTTGCCAAAATTGTTAAACCTATTTTAGAACTACTTAGAAATAATATTAATTTCAAATGGATTGAAAAGATAAAACAAGATTTTGAAGCAATTAAGAAAGCCATTGCTACTACCCTAGTATTAGTAAACCCTAATTTTTCAACTAGGATTTCATTTTGTATGCCTATGGAGCTGAGGAGAGTTATGTAGTAGTACTGACATAAAATAATGATGCTGGAGAGGAACACCCTATATTTTTTTGGATTCAAACTCTCCATGAGTACTATACTAAATATAATTTCATTGAGAGACAATTATATTTAGTCATACAATCATTAAATAAATTCAAACAACGCTTGGCTCAAAATAAGACTCTGGTTTATGTGGTACATCCAAATGTTAGGAATTTCATTTTACAAGGAGACTTGGGTGACAAAAGAGCTGGTTGGATTACCAAAATTCAAGAATATTATGTATAAATCCATCCTATAAATTTAGCTAGTGTTAAAGAACTATGTCAAGAACTGGTAACAAAATTAGGCTTAGATTAGATTACAATTTATTAGCCATTAGTTCTTATGAGATATTTGAAAGATGATAAAAAATAAAGGTCATTGAAGAGTTTCATGAGGGACTATCAAGGGGATATTTTTTAGGAAAAGTAACTACTATGAAAATAATAAGATCATATTACTATTGGCCTACTATTTTTGTTGATACTTTCAAAGTAACGAGAACCTATGATAAGTGCTAAAGATATGTAGGGAGAAATAGGAATGCATCATTTCCCCTTAAGCTTATTCATGTAGAAGAGTCATTCTAGCAAAGGGGACTAGATTTTATTGGAGTAATAAATCCAAACTCTTTAGCAAGTCACAAATACATTCTGATTGCCACTAACTATTTCACTAGATGGGTTGAGGCAATTCCAACCAAGATGTTAGATCAGGATGTAGTGATTGAATTATTGAAATCCTGATCACAAGGTTTGGCATATTTGAATCTCTAGTAAGTAATAATGGCCCATATTTCATATGTGCAAAGTAAATTGAGTTTTCAAGTTAATATATCATATATTTGAAGAATTCTTCTAAACATTACCCTCAAGGGAATGGACTAGAAGAATCTACTAACAAAAATCTACTCAAAATTCTAAAAACAACACTAAAATACAACAAAAGAAGTTGGCATCTTCTCTTAGAATAGGCCTTGTGGGTAGATAGGATTACTATAAAGAAGTATATCAATACATCTCCTTATCCATTAGTGTATGGGAAAGAATCTATTCTTACCACTCATATTGAGATACCAGCTCTAAGGTTGGCTAGCCAAGATTATGAACCAAATCAGAATCTAGTAGAAGCCATATTGATGCATATTTTGTAGTTGGGAGGATAGAGGACCATAGCATATGAGAGTTTTTAGAAACACTCCATAGATACTAAGGGATGGTTTGATAAGAAGGCTAGATTTAGGAAATTTAAAGTTGGTGATTCAGTTCTAAGATAGAATGAAGAGAAATTCAAACCAGGTAATCACCAAAAATTTGATTCCTTCTAGGATGGTCTAGGTAATTGGTTTATTATGACCCTAAGCATAATAAAACCCATTAGTTGAAGGAAGAAAATAATTAATCCATATAGGAAAATGTTGGTTGGGATGAGGTAAAAATTTTGGAATGGTGGAAAATGAGAGTTGAGATAAATACTAAAGCCCCCAGATTTGGCTGACAATCTGATATTTGATTTCTTTAAAAAGTATGATAAAAATATTCAGACTTGGATGATCAAGAAAGGTAAAATATTAGCATTGAGCTTCAGAAAGGCTTAAATAGAAAAGGAAAATTCTAAAGGTAAAAGGTTAGAGGTAAATAAATAGAAGAAAGATCAAACACCTCCAGCTTATCCCTTTTCATAAACTCGAAAATAAGATAATACTGTGATAGCTTCACCACCAGTGACTAAGGAAGCATAGTCTATTTTTGAATATTCATAGGAAAAATTGTAGCAATGCACTATGGGAGTTGTAATTATGAAAAATATGGGATATTGTGGTGGTGGTATTGGAAAAATATGAATCAAGGATTGTGGAAAATATTTAGGTGGAACAAAGGCAAAAATATTTAGCCTTTGAGGTAGAAACTACTTCACAAAGTCTAATGGGAGATAAATCAAGTCATAACTTAGCCTTTTCTCCTATCAAGTTCATTGTTGTAGCTCTTTCTAAGCCTTCAATTTCCTTTATTTAGGATATTACACCACCAACTTCACAATGACAAGATAATACTCCAAGGGTTAACCCTTCAACTCCCATTGTATTCAAAAGAAAGGTTAAATATCTAGTTAATGAGGCTAATAAGGAGATCAATAAAAATAATAAATTGGATCAAACACAAGAAGTTGAGCAAATATAGGTCATAGTGAGAGAGCAATCAACTCAACAAGTGTAACATCAAAATACTGATGATAGTTTTCAAGGGTCTACTTTGGTAGGCAAAGTTATGATTTTTATCTCTTCTTCTTCTTCTCTTTCTCCTTCCCCAAAGAATTCTCCCTCCCATTCTCAAGAGAAAAAGGAATAAAAGATATCATCACCATATCATAATCCCCCTTCATCACTATAAATTACTCCATCATCTCATTCCATTCCATCTCCACCTCATTTAGTATAAATTATGATATCATCATCTCCAACTCACATCCCTTCACCTCCAATGTTACCATCACCCATATCAACAGGGGAACAAACACTCCCATTTTATCCACCATCCTCTATAATTGTAGCATCTATTGCAATTGTGATTTTTGTTACAACCCCTGCTATAAGCACATATTCCACCTTCATTACCACTACACCCCTTCCATCTATGCCAATTCCATTTTTTCCTTCATTAATCACTGCATCCACACATTCAAATCATCCTATAGTAGCCTCTTTGCATAAGGTTAAAAATATTTCATTGAAAAGTTAAATTTTTTGGAGCAAGAAATTAAATCAACCTTTGAAAAATGTTTCTAGACTAAGAAAGACTATTATTGTTGATCATGTTGCTAGACAAAGAACAAGAGTCTCTCTCACCCCTCTTGTTAATAAACCATGGGAGGATATGATTGTAGAAGATTATCAGTTGGAGTACACTGAATATATTTCTCAATTTCCCTTGGAAGATGAATTTGTTGTAGCTAAGGCTCATCTTGAGACCATCTATGTGCAAAGTGATATTTGCAGGGAGAAGTATGAGAAATTGGAGGAAAATATTGAAAATCTAGACCATCTATGTGCAAAGTGATATTTGGAGGGATAAGTATGAGAAATTGGAGGAAAAGGTTGAAAAGCTAGAGTTTAAAATTGGTAACTAGAAGAAGGTGGAAAATGCTATAAGAAATAAGGCCAAGAAGTGGTAGGACAAGTACCAAGACATGGTCAAATTCAAGGAACAAGCTAAAGATCTAAAGAAGTAGAATAAAGCTTATGTGAAATAAATATAGGATCTACAATAGTAGCTTCAAGTTGAGAAGACTAGAGCTATAAGTTTCTCTAACGACAAAATGAAGCAGATGAAAAATAAATATGGTTTAAAATTATGGAGAAATGTTTAGATATCTAGTTTGTAATTGATTTCATGGATAAGGCTAGCCACTTATTGCAAGAAGCCAAATAAAATTTTGAAAAGGCTACTGAAGAGCTGCAACCAATGGTGTTGCAAGAAGAAAGAATATATAAATAATTTGAGAATAGATTCAATGTTGTTGCTAAGCCCATACCAATAAAATAATGGACTAATGCAATATTGATACCCAAGAATATCCTTAGGAAGAACAAGTTTATCTAGAAAGGATGGTTGTTAATGGATAAAATTGATAGCAAGATCCAAAAAATTATTGATACAAATAAGGAGATGATGGAATATGGTTTTCAAGGGTTTTGGGACAAGGAAAATCCTATTTTTATTGAGGAATAACTTCAGACCATCTTGACTCCAATAATACATGATGAGTCTAAAATTGATGTTTGATAAGACCCTGTTAATCAAGATTAGGTCACTCAATTTGTGAAAGATTTGACTAGGCTCAGAGATTTAATGGAAGATTTGGTAGATAGAGGAAATGCTATATCTTATGGAAATACAAATAAGCCTAAAATTTTTCATGAAAAACTGATATAAATAATTAATATCACTCAAGCAACCTAGGATCAAGATTTGAAAATGTTGGATCATATGATTCAATTGTTTGGAATAGAAATAGAGCAAGAAGCTGATGAATTTGAAGAGGAGAGTGAAGAGGAAGAAGGTAAAAATGAGGATAATGTTGAAGACATTGAAGAGGTGCAAGGATAGAAAGAAGAACAAAATCTACAAGAAGAAGTGCAAAAAGAATAAAAAAAAGCTCCTACAAAAGTAAGCTAAAACATTGTGAGCACCATAGTTGTGAAATAGGCCTTGAAGACATGCTTTGTGAATGTTTTTGATCCTAAAATTTGTTAGACACAAAAATAAAAGTGTGATTGTGCAAACACCATAAGGAGGCCATGCAACTAAGAATTTAAAAAGAGAAGAAATCTTGTTGATAAAATACACATTTTCTTACCTCTTTCATTGTTTCCATATGAACAGTTATCTGTTGAATATGCATGGCAAAAATCTAGGCAGGTAATAGTCATATGGAAGAAATATCCTAAGACATACTCTACAGTTGGTTGGAGTCTTTTCTATTTTCCTATTTCCTTTCATACATACTATCATTTTGTTCCCCTCCATCCATTTTTCATTCATACACATTTTCAATCTCTTATTCTTTGTTTCATTTATTCATTCATTCTTTCACTTATCCTATTCATCCTTTCATTTTTATTTCACTATTTCTATTAGTCCACACCATAATTTCATAATACACATTTATTTTAATTTTGACTCCATATTTCCAAATAACAAGACTTTGAGTTCTTAGACTTGTTGAATGGTGATTTTGCCCAATTTCAAAACCACACTCATAGTTAGGATTTTGATTAGAAAACCCTCTCTTGCAAAGAAATAGAAATTTCTCCAAGGTTCATTTTACTTAATGTGTGCATGTATGCTTGTGTAAATGTGTCAAATAAGTACTTGGAATACCTTAGTGCTCTACAAAATAACTATTAACAAGGGGTCTATGCTGGTGTTATTTTATTATGCTATGCTATTATTACTATAAACTTAAAAGGAGAATAAATTTGATTGGCTCTCATATGACCACGATGTAGAATTGAAATTCCTTTTATCTTGAAATGTTTTAGATATATTTTATCTTTCTTTGTTAAGCAAGTTTAACCAATTTTATCCTTTATTAACCCTTGCTTTGAACATGAAAAAAAGTTAAAATCTGCCTCTAAAACACTAATCTAAAAATGATTAATGGATTCATTTTATGATGTTTTGAGCATAACATAAAGTAATTGTACATGAGTGAATTTTCAAATGTGATGGCCTTTGAAAAACCATGTAAATTATTCTCCCCTTTCATGAAATTGAAATTTTATAAAGGAAAGATAACTCATTGCTTTAAAGAAAACAACCTTTTTAAATGCCTTATAAATTGTTCCCCTTTGAATGAAATGGTAATTTTCATAAAGGAAAACTAATTTATTGTTTGCAACTAAAAATTTAAATCTTGAACTCTAAATATTCTTTCAAAACATGAAATCTTGCAAAGCTGGAAATTACAAAATTCCTCTTAAAATGCTGAACTTTAAATAAATTTTGTAATTTTGTGTGTGCTTCAAAATGAAATCGAATTTGCTTTAAATGAAAGATTAAAGCTTATTCTTGAGACCCACGTAACTCTTTTTGTAATTTTTATTTTTATATTTTATTTTGAAAACTTAAAAAAACCAAAATGAAAAAGGCAGGCTTAAAAATAAAATTAAAATGAAATGCAATAAAACTTGAATGCTGCAATCGTGCAAACATTAGTATCCTACGTAGAACCAACATTAATGGGATCCGTATTCATGCAATCCAACATTTAATGTGATGCCATATTCTAAGGAACATGTGCAATACATTAAAACCATATTCGAATCTACCATTAACATGCATAAAAACTCGTCATATTTCCAATGTATTGGCAATAAATATTTTCAATAAAATGCAGTACAGATGCAAAATATCAACTCCTAATGGCATCAATGGTGAAAACAAATGCAAAACCTATGACATTGGAAGAAAAATTTACAATATTGTTGATGGCTCTCCTCAACGTAATTTGCTCCATGTGTTTGTGAAGGACCCCAACAATATTTTACAACCTTGTTGACAAGTCGAAACAACACTGATATCGCTATGTTAGGTATCGTATGTGTTGTGGTCCACTGCATTATCCCCATGTACACTTGGAATTTTTAAACCATCTTCCACATCACCCTTATCTACCATCAATCTACATGGAGAGCATCCTCGTTTATGGCTTATTTTACCTTTGTACCAATGTGATCAAATTCCAACACGCCCACTATTTTTGTGGCTGATTTGTCGTGGCATTTTTGCATGCATAGGACCCATGCCTACCATCTAATTCATGCTACAAATATCATACAGATACCTTCAATATGTATTCGAATGGTGCCATTAAAATCCACAATGTCCGGGTCCTTCGTAAACCTCTTCACCATAGTCATACCTATATATTGTATTCAGATTTCACATCATCGACAGTTAACGTCTTTGGTCCATGCTAGTTCCTAGTCTTTGCTTATTTCTCTCATTTGTGTAACAACCATGTAAAATAAAAGAAATCAAAGTTTTTAGAAAATGTTCCAATGTTGATGATCCAATCCATGCACACCTACGTGTGTAATTTTATCCTTTCTTCATCGTAATAACTTTATGTATTTCACCTTGATTTCTAAACCATCCTATCACCAATAGCCATGGTTCAGGATACCATGTGAGCATACCTACATCATGTAGGCACTCTACATCCTTAATTCTTGGCTTTTGGGCACATTTTGATCATCCACTATCCATTTTCATTTTGTATAAACTCTCATCAGCTTTGTTGTGTCAGCTATCCATATTTGCATCCATCGTTGGTTATCCTATGATACCTAATCCCTATGATGATTGCCACAATTACTAACATAGTAACGATCATCACATAGTTATTTTTTAATATTGCTTCACTATACTTAATCATATGCCCTGATGGGTAGTCGTTATACCATCATTAAATCTCAAAGATCTTATCAATCCAGGGTGGTGTCCAAGGCTATTTACGATAGAAAGTTCAAGCAGGGTTGTAGTTCAGTTCATTTGGAAGTAGCAAGTCTTATTGGTGGAATTGATTGTGTGGGGGTTTTGTGTCACTTCTACCCCTAAATTGCATAAATTTAACTTTAATCTATTTGCAAGAATGAAAAACTAATTGTTGTCTACAGAAATAAAGTCCTAATTACAATTGCTAAATTGAGACTTAATTGATTTGCAGAAGGAAAATCCTAATTACAGTTGCTAAATGAGAAACCTATTTACTTTTGCAATGATGAGATAAAACAAGTAATCAACTTCTGTCAATACTCTAAAACAGAAGGTCGTCAATCTTCTATGCAGTGTTTGACAGTAAAAACAAGAATGCAGGAAATTATAGAAAACTTGTAAATTGCTTGGAAATGGAAATTGCGAGGAATTGGAAAATTACTGAAAAATAAAGAAACAGATTATATCTATTGCTGATTACATCACAAATGTAAAATAGATGGATAAAAACTAAACAACTAGGAATCAAATACCACAAAATGCTGAAATTGACAAGTTCCACTACTTATTCTCTGCAGACAAAATCAGGACTTAAAACACATCCGTTAGTCCTCCTCCTAGATCTGAAAGTGGCCAGCCTCCTTTTCCAGAAGAAGGTATAATTTCTTCTCTAAGTCTTACTCACACTCAGACATAACAAAATAAATGAAATGAAAACTGCACTTTTATTGCTTCAGAAACATAATTACAATTCTGCTGAAATCTATTACAGATCTGCAATCTGTTATAGGTCTATTATCTCTAATATGTCTAATCTCTAATCTAATATTTCTAATATCTAATATTCTTAATAGCTCAACCTGTATGGGAGCTATCTTTTATAGATGCCTAAAATCTAATTACAAACATAAAATATGTTGTCCTGATATCCTGCAGAATTTCCTGGGTTTATCCTAGAAGAAGATCAAATTTGATCTTTTCCATAAATGGTGGCTTTGGACGGCAAGGACAAAGTTATATGGGAGATATTTTCCCTTAACTTTCTCAACCTTATTATCCCCTTTTCCACCGCCAAAAGTCAGTCAACAAGTCAAAAAGTACATTATGTTTTCATTCCGAAGATAAGTGGCTCATTCCGAAGATACTGCAATTCTCATTCCGAAGATCCGCTCATTCCGAAGATACTGCAATTCTCATTCCGAAGATCCGCTCATTCCGAAGATACTGCAATTCTCATTCCGAAGATCCGCTCATTTCATTCCATTCAAGACACTGTGTTTTCTCATTCCGAAGATATCTGTTCATTTCGAAGACACTGTGTTCATTCCGAAGACACTGTGTTCATTCCGAAGATCTTTAGAATGACCAACTGTGTTGACTCCAAATGGTTTTGGCTGCATTTCTCAGGTGTATTAGACCTCAGGATCAGATTGCAATAGTCTTCATTCTTCCTTGGATGTGAATTCCATGCCTTGCCATTCATTGGTAGCTTGCTGGAATTTATATGGAAAAACCAGTTTTCTATTGCACAGTAATAAGTCTTTGTACTATTTGCTGAATTTAGAGAAACTAATGCTTAATGATCATCAAAATAAGACTACTGAAATGTTGTTGTCAACCTAAGCATGAAAATATAACATAAAACTATACAAGAACTATTAAAAATCAGAATATAATGTCCTTAACACTTCAATCATGCAAACAGTTAATACACAGCATATTAAATCAACTTAACTAGCATATAAGATAATTCACAAGAGTTTTAGGCAGTTTTAACTATTTAAAACATGCTATAAATGAGGCTTATCCAGGCCTCATCATTCCCCCCAACTTATATTAATGCATGCCCTCATGCATTGCAGTGGGCTATGGAGTCACAAATGTCCATACTCATATTCCATGTTTCATAGAACAATTTAGTGCCTGTGTAATTTCTCATGAAGATTTCTGAGTCATTCTTCAAACTGATCATCTGGTTGGGAATCCTCTTCAAAATAGGAGGGAACTAGAGTAATGATGGTTGGAGGCCTGAATATGAGACCTACCCAATAATGTTGCATAAAGGTATTTCTCTGGATTGAGAAGGCAATGCCTCAGAATGGAAGGGCACTGCTTCAAAGTGGAGGGGCACTACTTCAGAATGAGCACCTGTGTCTTCATCTTCCCTAGATAATCCAAGTAGTAACTAAACCAAATCCTCCTCTTTATCTGATGTAGTTGATTGTCATCAACTTGTGACAGCCTGCTTTTTAGTTTCTCCACTTTCTGCTATAATTCTCTAATTTTCTTTTCATGTTTTTCAATAACATCTTTTCTTTCCTCAATCCATCTCATTTGTATTTTTATAACACTCTTGGCTGCTCTCAGTTGTTTTGTGATGTCCACCTCCTCTTCTTCTTTTGACTCAGAACCTAATACTGACAAATCAACTGCAGTTTGTTGCTCAACAATGATCTCATCCTCTGCTTTAGACCCCTACTCCTGTACAGGAGGTTCCATGAAATTATCTTATGATTACATCCAAATTCTCAGTGGCTTGTTGCACTTCTATGACATCATGGCTATCCTGTCTGGTCTTCTCTTCAATCATTTGCTCTTTTTGTTGGAGTCTTGTAGACCTCCTAGTCCTTAATGTATATTTTCTCTTCTTGCCCTATTTTCTTGTGGTAACAGGGGCTGTAGGGATAGCTTCAAGCTCTTCACTGTGAACTTCACTCTTATATTCTAACAGATAAATAACATCTTTAGAAAAATGAACCCTCTTCTATTTTATTTTTCTGTCAGTTTTAGCTCTTCTCTTCTTAGTCTGTGAGTTTGATGGTTCTGTTGCTGCTTCTGGGTGTGTTTCTTTTTCTGCAACAGCCTCTGTAGTTTCTTGTTTCTTCTTCTACAATAGCCTCTACAGTAGCTATTTCTTCTTCTGCAATAGCCTCTGCAGTAGTTGTTTCTTCTTTTGCAACATCTACAGCATCTGTTAGGTCACTGATTTCTGGTTGCTACAGGGTTGCTCTTGTTCTTCTTCAGAAAGAATAATTTTTTTTTTTCTTGTAATCATTAGCAAATATGTCTTCGGAAAGAAAATATGGCACACTTCCTTATTCTATGCTCTGAACACCTGGCCATCAATCATTGGACATCCTTGCCATCAAATTTTCTTTACTATTTTTAGCTCGTCCATTCTGCATGCAAATTTTCCCACATGAGTGGTTATTATCAATGAATGGTGGTGGCATGTTTGTTAAATAATTTTTCCACTGTGGAAATGTTAAATCTTCATTCTAAAGATTATGTTTCATTCTGAAGACTAAGATGGGCATTTAATTTGAAGATAACCTCATTCTAAAGATAAACCTTCATTCTGAAGACACACCTTCATTCCAAAGACAAACCTTCATTCTGAAGACACACCTTCATTCCAAAGACAAACCTTCATTCTGAAGACAAAGGCTTCATTCTGAAGACAAAGCTTCATTCGAAGATACCACGGTTATTTGAAGATACAAAGTCATTCTAAGACATAGCGAGAAACCAACATTTTTCTCTTTCTCCAAGCATGTTTTGTTTATGCCAACTCTTATGAACACTTTTATACTAATGGTTAATTGTCATATACTATATATCAAATATTTACAATGAGAAAAGTGCAAGAAACATATATACCTGGTTAAAACAAGTTAATGCAAGTTTTGAAAGATGATTGCTTCTATTGATATTCTGCTGAGGCTTCCTGCAACACTTCAAAAACAAGTGCAGTTGGTGAATTTGTACAATGGTGACTCAGAAATTTCAAGGTTATGCATGCCAGAAAACTGGTTTTCATGCATACCAACTCAGTAGCGCCTTAGAAAAAGGTTTTCACTACTGAGCTATTCATTTTTCTCTCTTTTTTTTTTTTTTCACCTCTCCTTTTCTCTCTCTTTTTTCTTTTCTTTTGATTCTGATTATGCCCATGAAGGATTTCATGACTTCCCTGAAATCATGCCCATGAAGGAATTCATAATCAGAATTTATTCATCTTTTTGTTTTCTACTTTTTTCTAATTTTTTTCTTTTTCTTTTAAGATTCAAAGATATGATCATTTGGAATATTCATCAGAAGAAGAAGCCTCTTCTGTCAAATGTAACTGTGTGAAATACCGAGCAAATTCCACCTTTGTTAGTGGTTTATGGTACAACTGTAAAAGATGTCCATTCACCACTAATATCCTCCTTAAATCATCAACTAAAGAAAGTTGAACAACTTCATTCTCAAACTCCCCTGGTTCATCCTTGCTGCTCTTAATGTGATCATCATGCCACATTTTCCATTTTTGTTGAGTGAACTCTATTTGGTGAAGTGCTTCCAACCAAAGTTCATCAAATGCATTCAACTGCAAAATTTGTTTTTTTGTACCTGCAACAACTCAATGCCAACTGCTAAAGATGCATAAAATGTTAGTAAAGCATTAGGATGTTGCACCAATATATCAAACAAATTTGCTCCCTGGTTTTTAGTCAACCAACTATTGTTGTTCAAAGGTTGTTTTGGTTGTGTTTCAGTTTGTTTTGTACCAGGCTTATTTGAATTGGTTCTTGGAGAAACATTTTTATTTACAACAATGGAGGCCAAAACTAAAGTATTCTTTTCATTTTCCTTATGTGTTCTAAGAAACCGTGGGCTTTCTGTACAATCATACTTAGGTGTAATAAGTTTACTTGAAAGCAAGTTAACTAATTTTCCACCTTTTTGTATGGTTTTAGGATATACTTTCTTCTTTTTTCTTGGTTTTCTAAAACACATTTCTTGAACAATCCTATTAATGATTGGTACAACTTGAGGTAAAGGGATTGTATCAGTTAAATGTTCTAATTCCTTTATCAAATCTGATTGTGAAGATGTTATTTTTGATATCTCAGACTGTTCAAAATATGATACTTTATTTGATGAGGTATCTTGTTCTTCTTGATGTTGTTTTAGTGTGGATTTGTTTTCATGTTCATTCTTTTTAACTTCACTTTCTACACTGATAAGTGGAATAGGTTCAAGCAGTGGTTCACTTGAACACAACTGAGTTTTAACACAGTCACTAACATTTATTAGGGTTGTATTTTTTGATTCAACCACAGAGACAGGGGTTACCTGTTTAACATGATTTGGACTGACCACAGGTTGAGTTGAAAATAGAGGTTGTTTTAATTTTTGTTGTTGTTGTCCATGATAGAAATTATGGATATAATTAGGCAACAAATTTGATTTTTGTTTTTGACAATGTTGCTGCCCTTTGTACAGATTTTGATGTTGTACCCATTGATATCCCTGTAATTTTGGCTGCAACCATGGTGGATGTTGTTGATTCCATTGTTGTTGCATCCATCCATGTTGAGACCATGCTTGGGAGTATGCCCATGGTGGTTGACTCCAACATTGTTGAAGTGGACCTGAAGCAGACCATGGCATATACCAAGGATTATTTCCCCAATGTGCAGGAAATTGAGAAGCATTCTGATATGGAAATTTATGAAAATTATTCCCTTGTCCTTGTCCTACAAAATTGGTTTTTTTCATAGGTTGAGACTGTTTTTCAAAGACACTTTTAAGTTCTGGCAATAAACTACACTGATCTGTGGGGTGTCCTAATTGACAAATGCTACATGTAGCAGGTATAAATATTTTGTTCAAAGGACAATCATGAAGAGAGTGTTGCTTTTTACATTCTGAACAATAGATGGCTGAAGATTCAGTAGATTCATTTTTTTCATCTAATGTTCTATCATGTACTAAAATATCAGCCTCTTTCATGCATTCTTTCAAATCATGTTTTTCATTACCAATTCTGTGTTTTCTATGCCTTGAATGAGAGTAATTTTTACAGAGTTTAATAATTTCCTCAAATTTAAGTGCATTTGTATCTCCTCTTCCCAAGATATCCAATGCATCCCTAGATTCATCTTGTAGTCCCCTTAAGAATATGACTTTGCAAATTTCAGGTTCAACACTTCCACATCTCTTATGAACAAAAGAAAATCTGTCTATATAATCTTCTAAGATTTCATTTTCCTCTTGTTTCATTGTAAGAATTTCATCATTTTGATTCTTGACTTGACAATATTCTTGGTATCTCTCCAAGAATATGTTTTCCATCTCATCCCAAGTTCTAATTGAGTCAGGTGCTAAGGTGATAAACCATCGTAGAGCTAACTCTTTAAGAGTGGAAGGAAATAGTTTGAGCTTTTGATTGTCATTAGTGTAATCATGAGCTTGACATACAATTTTAAACTCAAACAAAAACATATCAGGATCTTCGGATGTAATTCCCTTGAAAGTTGGTAATACTCGTAGGTGAAATGACCTTCATGGGAGCATTTTGATTAAGATCTAGTTGGATGGGATTTTGAAAAGTTCCGGTAGGTGCACTAGTTGCACTAGGGTGGAGCACATTGTTGGCTCTACCTTGATTCTCTTGTGAGCCTTCCATTGTAGGTTCCCAAAAACAATTATAAATCTTGTCAAATTTTCTTGATTGTATGGATTTGTCAAGAGAAAATGGTGTTGAACTACTTAATTTTCCTCCTTGTAATGATTTCTCAAAGGATCTTGCAGTGCTGGAAGTGGATGATTGGGATTCTTTGAAAATTCCAACATTTTTGGAAATAAAAAATTTAGACATTTTTGACATAATTTCAACCTCTTGTGAAATTTTTCTTCTTGTGGTTTCTTGCTTATTTCCTAAATGGACTGAAATACAATTTACCAATAACAATTACTTATACCAGTCATTACATTCAGATTTTACTCTAAAATTCACAACTTAGCATATTTAATAATTATTGGACTGCTTTTCACCTTCTAACAACATCGTGTTCCCCGACAATGGTGCCAAAATGATGAGTAGTCATTATACCATCATTAAATCTCAAAGATCTTATCAATCCGGGGTGGTGTCCAAGGCTATCTACGATAGAAAGTTCAAGCAGGGTTGTAGTTCAGTTCATTTGGAAGCAGCAGGTCTTATTGGTGGAATTGATTGTGTGGGGGTTTTGTGTCACTTCTACCCCTAAATTGCATAAATTTAACTTTAATCTATTTGCAAGAATGAAAAACTAATTGCTGTCTGCAGAAATAAAGTCCTAATTACAATTGCTAAATTGAGACTTAATTGATTTGCAGAAGGAAAATCCTAATTACAGTTGCTAAATGAGAAACCTATTTACTTTTGCAATGATGAGATAAAACAAGTAATCAACTTCTGTCAATACTCTGAAACAGAAGGTCATCAATCTTCCATGCAGGTGTTTGACAGCAAAAACAAGAATGCAGGAAATTATAGAAAACTTGTAAATTGCTGGAAATGTAAATTGCAGGGAATTGGAAAATTACTGAAAAATAAAGAAACTGATTATATCTATTACTGATTACATCACAAATGTAAAATAGATGGATAAAAATTAAAACAATAAATCAAATACCACAAAATGCTGAAATTGACAAGTTCTACTACTTATTCTAGCTATGACAAAATCAGGATCGAAAACCTATTCTGTTAGTCCTTCTCCTAGATTTGAAAGTGGCCGGCCTCCTTTTCTAGAAGAAGGTATAATTTCTTCTCTAAGTCTTACTCACACTCAGACATAACAAAATAAATGAAATGAAACTGCACTTTTATTGCTTCAGAAACATAATTACAATTCTACTGAAATCTTTACAGATCTGCAATATTATAGGTCTATTATCTCTAATATGTCTAATCTCTAATCTAATATTTCTAATATCTAATATTCTTAATAGCTCAACCTGTATGGGAGCTATCTTTTATAGATGCCTAAAATCTAATTACAAACATAAAATATGTTGTCCTGATATCCTACAAAATTTCCTGGCTTTATCCTAGAAGAAGATCAAATTTGATCTTTTCCATAAATGGTGGCTTTGGATGGCAAGGACGACAAAGTTATATGGGAGATATTTTCCCTTAACTTTCTCAACCTTATTATCCCCTTTTCCACCGCCAAAATTCAGTCAACAAGTCAAAAAGTACATTCTGTTTTCATTTCGAAGATAAGTGGCTCATTCTGAAGATCTGCTCATTCCGAAGATACTGCAATTCTCATTCCGAAGATCCGCTCATTTCGAAGATACTACAATTCTCATTGAAGATCTCATGTTAAGAATTGTTTTCTCATTCCGAAGATATTTTCATTCGAAGATATGTTCATTCGAAGACACTGTGTTCATTCCGAAGATCTTTAGAATGACCAACTATGTTGACTCCAAATGGTTTTGGCTGCATTTCTCAGGTGTATTAGACCTCAGGATCAGATTGCAATAGTCTTCATTCTTCCTTGGATGTGAATTCCATGCCTTGCCATTCATTGGTAGCTTGCTGGAATTTATATGGAAAAACCAGTTTTCTGCTGCACAGTAATAAGTCTTTGTACTATTTGCTGAATTTAGAGAAACTAATGCTTAATGATCATCAAAATAAGACTACTGAAATGTTGTTGTCAACCTAAGCATGAAAATATAACATAAAACTATACAAGAACTGTTAAAAATCAGAATATAATGTCCTTAACACTTCAATCATGCAAACAATTAATACAGAGCATATTAAATCAACTTAACTAGCATATAAGATAATTCACAAGAGTTTTAGGCAGTTTTAACTATTTAAAACATGCTATAAATGAGGCTTATCCAGGCCTCATCATCCCCCCAACTTATATTAATGCATGCCCTCATGCATTGCAATGGGCTATGGAGTCACAAATGTCCATACTCATATTCCATGTTTCATAGAACAATTTAGTGCCTGTGTAATTTCTCATGAAGATTTCTGAGTCATTATTCAAACTGATCATCTGGTTGGGAATCCTCTTCAAAATAGGAGGGAACTAGAGTAATGATGGTTGGAGGCCTGAATATGAGACCTACCCAATAATGTTGCATAAAGGTATTTCTCTGGATTGAGAATGAATGATTTCTTAAGTTTCTCCACTTTCTGCTATAATTCTCTAATTTTATTTTCATGTTTTTCAATAACATCTTTTCTTTCCTCAATCCATCTCATTTGTATTTTTATAACACTCTTGGCTGCTCTCAGTTGTTTTGTGATGTCCACCTCCTCTTCTTCTTTTGACTCAGAACCTAATACTGACAAATCAACTACAGTTTGCTGCTCAACAATGATCTCATCCTCTACTTCAGACCCCTACTCATGTACAGGAGGTTCCATGAAATTATCTATGATTACATCCAAATTCTCAGTGGCTTGTTGCACTTCTATGACATCATGGCTATCCTGTCTGGTCTTCTCTTCAATCATTTGTTCTTTTATCTCTTTTTGTTGGAGTCTTACGGACCTCCTAGTCCTTAATGTATATTTTCTCTTCTTGCCCTATTTTCTTGTGGTAACAGGGTGTAGGGATAGCTTCAAGCTCTTCACTTGGAACTTCACTCTTCTATTCTGACAGATAAATAACATCTTTAGAAAAATGAACCCTCTTCTATTTTATTTTTCTGTTGTCAGTTTCAGCTCTTCTCTTCTTAGTCTGTGAGTTTGATGGTTCTGTTGCTGCTGCTGGGTGTGTTTCTTTTTTTTTTTGCAATAGCCTCTGTAGTAGTTCCTATTTCTTCTTCTGCAATAGCCTCTGCAGCTATTTCTTCTTCTACAATAGCCTCTGCAGCAGTTGTTTCTTCTTCTGCAACAACATCTACAACATCTGTTAGGTCACTGATTTCTGGTTGCTACAGGGTTTGCTCTTGTTCTTCTTCAGAAAGAATAATTTTTTTTTCTTGTAATCATTAGCAAATATGTCTTCGAAAATAAAATATGGCACACTTCCTTATTCTGTGCTCTGAACACCTGGCCATCAATCATTGGACATCCTTGCCATCAAATTTTCTTTACTATTTTTAGCTTGTCCATTCGCATGCAAATTTTCCCACATGAGTGGTTATTATCAATGAATGGTGGTGGCATGTTTGTTAAATCTTCATTCCAAAGATTATGTTTCATTCTGAAGACTAAGCTGGGCATTTAATTTGAAGATAACCTCATTCCGAAGATAAACCTTCATTCTGAAGACACACCTTCATTCTGAAGACAAACCTTCATTCTGAAGACACACCTTCATTCTAAAGACAAACCTTCATTCTAAAGACACACCTTCATTCTGAAGACAAAGCTTCATTCTGAAGATACCACGGTTATTTGAAGATACAACAGTCATTCTGAAGACATAGCAGAAACCAACATTTTTCTCTTTCTCCAAGCATGTTTTGTGTATGCCAACTCTTATGAACACTTTTATACTAATGGTTAATTGTCATATACTATATATCAAATATTTACAATGAGAAAAGTGCAAGAAACATATATACCTGGTTAAAACAAGTTAATGCAAGTTTTGAAAGATGACTGCTTCTATTGATATTCTGTTGAGGCTTCCTGCAACACTTCAAAAACAAGTGCAGTTGGTGAATTTGTACAATGGTGACTCAAAAATTTCAAGGTTATGCATGCCAGAAAACTGGTTTTCATGCATACCAACTCAGTAGCGCCTTAGAAAAAGGTTTTCACTGTTGAGCTATTCATTTTTCTCTTTTTTTCTTTTCTTTTAACCTCTCCTTTTCTCTCTTTTTTTTTTTGTCTTTTGATTCTGATTGTGCCCATGAAGGAATTCATGACTTCCCTGAAATCATGCCCATGAAGGAATTCATAACCAAAATTTATTCATCTTTTTGTTTTCTATTTTTTTCTAATTTTTTTTCTTTTTCTTTTAAGATTCAAAGATATGATCATTTGGAATCTTCATCAGAAGAAGAAGCCTCTTCTGTCAAATGTAACTGTGTGAAATACCGAGCAAATTCCACCTTTGTTAGTGGTTTATGGTACAACCTGTAAAAGATGTCCATTCACCACTAATATCCTCCTTAAATCATCAACTAAAGAAAGTTGAACAACTTCATTCTCAAACTCCCCTGGTTCATCCTTGCTGCTCTTAATGTGATCATCATGCCACATTTTCCATTTTTGTTGAGTGAACTCTATTTGGTGAAGTGCTTCCAACCAAAGTTCATCAAATGCATTCAACTGCAAAATTTGTTTTTTTGTACCTGCAACAACTCAATGCCAACTGCTAAAGATGCATAAAATGTTAGTAAAGCATTAGGATGTTGCACCAATATATCAAACAAATTTGCTCCCTGGTTTTTAGTCAACCAACTATTGTTGTTCAAAGGTTGTTTTGGTTGTGTTTCAGTTTGTTTTGTACCAGGCTGATTTGAATTGGTTCTTGGAGAAACATTTTTATTTACACCAATGGAGGCCAAAACTAAAGTATTCTTTTCATTTTCCTTATGTGTTCTAAGAAATTGTGGGCTTTCTGTACAATCATACTTAGGTGTAATAAGTTTACCCGAAAGCAAGTTAACTAATTTTCCACCTTTTTGTATGGTTTTAGGATATACTTTCTTCTTTTTTCTTGGTTTTCTAAAACACATTTCTTGAACAATCCTATTAATGATTGGTACAACTTGAGGTAAAGGGATTGTATCAGTTAAATGTTCTAATTCCTTTATCAAATCTGATTGTGAAGATGTTATTTTTGATATCTCGGATTGTTCAAAATATGATACTTTATTTGATGAGGTATCTTGTTCTTCTTGATGTTGTTTTAGTGTGGATTTGTTTTCATGTTCATTCTTTTTAACTTCACTTTCTACACTGATAAGTGGAATAGGTTCAAGGAGTGGTTCACTTGAACACAACTGAGTTTTAACACAGTCACTAACATTTATTAGGGTTGTATTTTTTGATTCAACCACGAGAGACAGGGGTTACCTGTTTAACATGATTTGGACTGACCACAGGTTGAGTTGAAAATAGAGGTTGTTTTAATTTTTGTTGTTGTTGTCCATGATAGAAATTATGGATATGATTAGGCAACAAATTTGATTTTTGTTTTTGACAATGTTGCTGCCCTTTGTACAGATTTTGATGTTGTACCCATTGATATCCCTATAATTTTGGCTGCAACCATGGTGGATGTTGTTGATTCCATTGTTGTTGCATCCATCCATGTTGAGACCATGCTTGGGAGTATGCCCATGGTGGTTGACTCCAACATTGTTGAAGTGGACCTGAAGCAGACCATGGCATATACCAAGGATTATTTCCCCAATGTGCAGGAAATTGAGAAGCATTCTGATATGGAAATTTATGAAAATTATTCCCTTGTCCTTGTCCTACAAAATTGGTTTTTTTCATAGGTTGAGACTGTTTTTCAAAGACACTTTTAAGTTATGGCAATAAACTACACTGATCTGTGGGGTGTCCTAATTGACAAATGCTACATGTAGCAGGTATAAATATTTTGTTCAAAGGACAATCATGAAGAGAGTGTTGCTTTTTACATTCTGAACAATAGATGGCTGAAGATTCAGTAGATTCATTTTTTCATCTAATGTTCTATCATGTACTAAAATATCAGCCTCTTTCATGCATTCTTTCAAATCATGTTTTTCATTACCAATTCTGTGTTTTCTATGCCTTGAATGAGAGTAATTTTTACAGAGTTTAATAATTTCCTGAAATTTAAGTGCATTTGTATCTCCTCTTCCCAAGATATCCAATGCATCCCTAGATTCATCTTGTAGTCCCCTTAAGAATATGACTTTGCAAATTTCAGGTTCAACACTTCCACATCTCTTATGAACAAAAGAAAATTTGTCTATATAATCTTCTAAGATTTCATTTTCCTCTTGTTTCATTGTAAGAATTTCATCATTTTGATTCTTGACTTGACAATATTCTTGGTATCTCTCCAAGAATATGTTTTCCATCTCATCCCAAGTTCTAATTGAGTCAGGTGCTAAGGTGATAAACCATCGTAGAGCTAACTCTTTAAGAGTGGAAGGAAATAGTTTGAGCTTTTGATTGTCATTAGTGTAATCATGAGCTTGACATACAATTTTAAACTCAAACAAAAACATATCAGGATCTTCGGATGTAATTCCCTTGAAAGTTGGTAATACTGTAGGTGAAATGACCTTCATGGGAGCATTTTGATTAAGATCTAGTTGGATGGGATTTTGAAAAGTTCTGGCAGGTGCACTAGTTGCACTAGGGTGGAGCACATTGTTGGCTCTACCTTGATTCTCTTGTGAGCCTTCCATTGTAGGTTCCCAAAAACAATTATAAATCTTGTCAAATTTTCCTTATTGTATGGATTTTTCAAGAGAAAATGGTGTTGAACTACTTAATTTTCCTTCTTGTAATGATTTCTCAAAGGATCTTGCAGTCTTGGAAGTGGATGATTGGGATTCTTTGAAAATTCCAACATTTTTGGAAATAAAAAATTTAGACATTTTTGACATAATTTCAACCTCTTGTGAAATTTTTCTTCTTGTGGTTTCTTGCTTATTTCCTAAATGGACTGAAATACAATTTACCAATAACAATTACTTATACCAGTCATTACATTCAGATTTTACTCTAAAATTCACAACTTAGCATATTTAATAATTATTGGACTGCTTTTCACCTTCTAACAACACCGTGTTCCCCAGCAACGATGCCAAAATGATGGGTAGTCGTTATACCATCATTAAATCTCAAAGATCTTATCAATCCGGGGTGGTGTCCAAGGCTATCTACGATAGAAAGTTCAAGCAGGGTTGTAGTTCAGTTCATTTGGAAGCAACAGGTCTTATTGGTGGAATTGATTGTGTGGGGGTTTTGTGTCACTTCTACCCCTAAATTGCATAAATTTAACTTTAATCTATTTGCAAGAATGAAAAACTAATTGTTGTCTGCAGAAATAAAGTCCTAATTACAATTGCTAAATTGAGACTTAATTGATTTGCAGAAGGAAAATCCTAATTACAGTTGCTAAATGAGAAACCTATTTACTTTTGCAATGATGAGATAAAACAAGTAATCAACTTCTGTCAATACTCTGAAACAGAAGGTCGTCAATCTTCTGTGCAGTGTTTGACAGCAAAAACAAGAATGCAGGAAATTATAGAAAACTTGTAAATTGCTGGAAATGTAAATTGCAGGGAATTGGAAAATTACTGAAAAATAAAGAAACTGATTATATCTATTGCTGATTACATCACAAATGTAAAATAGATGGATAAAAACTAAAACAGAAATCAAATACCACAAAATGCTGAAATTGACAAGTTCCACTACTTATTCTGCTACAGCAAAATCAGGACTGAAAACCTATCTGTTAGTCCTTCTCCTAGATCTGAAAGTGGCCGGCCTCCTTTTCTAGAAGAAGGTATAATTTCTTCTCTAAGTCTTACTCACACTCAGACATAACAAAATAAATGGAAATGAAACTGCACTTTTATTGCTTCAGAAACATAATTACAATTTTGAAATATTTACGAATCTAAACTCTAGGTCTATTATCTCTAATATGTCTAATCTCTAATCTAATATTTCTAATATCTAATATTCTTAATAGCTCAACTTTTATGGGAGCTATCTTTTATAGATGCCTAAAATCTAATTACAAACATAAAATATGTTGTCCTGATATCCTGCAGAATTTCCTGGCTTTATCCTAGAAGAAGATCAAATTTGATCTTTTCCATAAATGGTGGCTTTGGACGGCAAGGACGACAAAGTTATATGGGAGATATTTTCCCTTAACTTTCTCAACCTTATTATCCCCTTTTCCACCGCCAAAATTCAGTCAACAAGTCAAAAAGTACATTCTATTTTCATTTCGAAGATAAGTGGCTCATTTCGAAGATACTGCAATTCTCATTCGAAGATGCTCATTTTGAAGATCTTGTAATTCTAATTAAGATTTCTCATTTCGAAGACACTGTGTTTTCTCATTCCGAAGATATCTGTTCATTTCGAAGACACTGTTCATTTCGAAGACACTGTGTTCATTTCGAAGATCTTTAGAATGACCAACTGTGTTGACTCCAAATGGTTTTGGCTGCATTTCTCAGGTGTATTAGACCTCAGGATCAGATTGCAATAGTCTTCATTCTTCCTTGGATGTGAATTCCATGCCTTGCCATTCATTGGTAGCTTGCTGGAATTTATATGGAAAAACCAGTTTTCTGCTGCATGATAATAAGTCTTTGTACTATTTGCTGAATTTAGAGAAACTAATGCTTAATGATCATCAAAATAAGACTACTGAAATGTTGTTGTCAACCTAAGCATGAAAATATAACATAAAACTATACAAGAACTATTAAAAATCAGAATATAATGTCCTTAACACTTCAATCATGCAAACAGTTAATACAGAGCATATTAAATCAACTTAACTAGCATATAAGATAATTCACAAGAGTTTTAGGTAGTTTTAACTATTTAAAACATGCTATAAATGAGGCTTATCTAGGCCTCATCATCCCCCCAACTTATATTAATGCATGCCCTCATGCATTGCAGTGGGCTATGGAGTCACAAATGTCCATACTCATATTCCATGTTTCATAGAACAATTTAGTGCCTGTGTAATTTCTCATGAAGATTTCTGATTCATTATTCAAACTGATCATCTGGTTGGGAATCCTCTTCAAAATAGGAGGGAACCAGAGTAATGATGGTTGGAGGCCTGAATATGAGACCTACCCAATAATGTTGCATAAAGGTATTTCTCTGGATTGAGAAGGCAATGCCTTAGAATGGAAGGGCACTACTTCAAAGTGGAGGGGCACTACTTCAGAATGAGCACCTGTGTCTTCATCTTCCCTAGATAATCCAAGTAGTAACTAAACCAAATCCTCCTCTTTATCTGATGTAGTTGATTGTCATTCAACTTGTGACACCTCTTTTTAGTTTCTCCACTTTCTGCTATAATTCTCTAATTTTCTTTTCATGTTTTTTCAATAACATCTTTTCTTTCCTCAATCCATCTCATTTGTATTTTTATAACACTCTTGGCTGCTCTCAGTTGTTTTGTGATGTCCACCTCCTCTTCTTCATTTGACTCAGAACCTAATACTGACAAATCAACTACAGTTTGTTGCTCAACAATGATCTCATCCTCTACTTTAGACCCCTACTCCTGTATAGGAGGTTCCATGAAATTATCTATGATTACATCCAAATTCTCAGTGGCTTGTTGCACTTCTATGACATCATGGCTATCTTGTATGGTCTTCTCTTCAATAATTTGTTTTTTTATCTCTTTTTGTTGGAGTCTTGCAGACCTCCTAGTCCTTAATGTATATTTTCTCTTCTTGCCCTATTTTCTTGTGGTAACAGGGTGTAGGGATAGCTTCAAGCTCTTCACTAGGAACTTCACTCTTCTATTCGATAGATAAATAACATCTTTAGAAAAATGAACCCTCTTCTATTTTATTTTTTTGCTGTCAGTTTAGACCCTTCTCTTCTTAGTCTGTGAGTTTGATGGTTCTTGTTGCTCTTTGGGTGTGTTTCTTTTTCTGCAATAGCCTCTGTAGTAGTTCCTATTTCTTCTTCTACAACAACCTCTGTAGCAACTATTTCTTCTTCTGCAATAGCCTCTGCAGTAGCTATTTCTTCTTCTGCAACAACATCTACAACATCTGTTAGGTCACTGATTTTTGGTTGCTACAGGGTTTGCTCTTGTTCTTCTTCAGAAAGAATAATTTTTTTTTTCTTGTAATCATTAGCAAATATGTCTTCGAAAAGAAAATATGGCACACTTCCTTATTCTATGCTCTGAACACCTGGCCATCAATCATTGGACATCCTTGCCATCAAATTTTCTTTACTATTTTTAGCTTGTCCATTCGCATGCAAATTTTCCCACATGAGTGGTTATTATCAATGAATGGTGGTGGAATGTTTGTTAAATCTTCATTTCGAAGATTATGTTTCATTCGAAGACTAAGTGGGCATTTAATTTGAAGATAACCTCATTCTGAAGATAAACCTTCATTCCAAAGAATAAACCTTCATTCTGAAGACACACCTTCATTCTAAAGACAAACCTTCATTCTGAAGACACACCTTCATTCTAAAGACAAACCTTCATTCTGAAGATACCACGGTTATTTGAAGATACAATAGTCATTCTGAAGACATAGCAGAAACCAACATTTTTCTCTTTCTCCAAGCATGTTTTGTTTATGCCAACTCTTATGAACACTTTTATACTAATGGTTAATTGTCATATACTATATATCAAATATTTACAATGAGAAAAGTGCAAGAAACATATATACCTGGTTAAAACAAGTTAATGCAAGTTTTGAAAGATGACTGCTTCTATTGATATTCTGTTGAGGCTTCCTGCAACACTTCAAAAACAAGTGCAGTTGGTGAATTTGTACAATGGTGACTCAGAAATTTCAAGGTTATGCATGCCAAAAAACTGGTTTTCATGCATACCAACTCAGTAGCGCCTTAGAAAAAGGTTTTCACTTCTGAGCTATTCATTTTTCTCTCTTTTTTTTTCTTGGTTTCCTTTTTTTTTCTCTCTTTTCTCTCTTTTTTCTTTGTTTCTTGATTCTGATTATGCCCATGAAGGATTTCATGATTTCCCTGAAATCATGCCCATGAAGGAATTCATAATCAGAATTTATTCATCTTTTTGTTTTCTACTTTTTTCTAATTTTTTTTTTTCTTTTAAGATTCAAAGATATGATCATTTGGAATCTTCATCAGAAGAAGAAGCCTCTTCCGTCAAATGTAACTGTGTGAAATACCGAGCAAATTCCACCTTTGTTAGTGGTTTATGGTACAACTGTAAAAGATGTCCATTCACCACTAATATCCTCCTTAAATCATCAACTAAAGAAAGTTGAACAACTTCATTCTCAAACTCCCCTGGTTCATCCTTGCTGCTCTTAATGTGATCATCATGCCACATTTTCCATTTTTGTTGAGTGAACTCTATTTGGTGAAGTGCTTCCAACCAAAGTTCATCAAATGCATTCAACTGCAAAATTTGTTTTTTTTGTACCTGCAACAACTCAATGCCAACTGCTAAAGATGCATAAAATGTTAGTAAAGCATTAGGATGTTGCACCAATATATCAAACAAATTTGCTCCCTGGTTTTTAGTCAACCAACTATTGTTGTTCAAAGGTTGTTTTGGTTGTGTTTCAGTTTGTTTTGTACCAGGCTTATTTGAATTGGTTCTTGGAGAAACATTTTTATTTACACCAATGGAGGCCAAAACTAAAGTATTCTTTTCATTTTCCTTATGTGTTCTAAGAAACTGTGGGCTTTCATGTACAATCATACTTAGGTGTAATAAGCAAGTTAACTAATTTTCCACCTTTTTGTATGGTTTTAGGATATACTTTCTTCTTTTTTCTTGGTTTTCTAAAACACATTTCTTGAACAATCTTATTAATGATTGGTACAACTTGAGGTAAAGGGATTGTAAGAGTTAAATGTTCTAATTCCTTTATCAAATCTGATTGTGAAGATGTTATTTTTGATATCTCAGACCGTTCAAAATATGATACTTTATTTGATGAGGTATCTTGTTCTTCTTGATGTTGTTTTAGTGTGGATTTGTTTTCATGTTCATTCTTTTTAACTTCACTTTCTACATCGATAAGTGGAATAGGTTCAAGCAAGTGGTTCACTTGAACACAACCGAGTTTTAACACGATCACTAACATTTATTAGGGTTGTATTTTTTGATTCAACCACGAGAGACAGGGGTTACCTGTTTAACATGATTTGGACTGACCACAAGTTGAGTTGAAAATAGAGGTTGTTTTAATTTTTGTTGTTGTTGTCCATGATAGAAATTATGGATATAATTAGGCAACAAATTTGATTTTTGTTTTTGACAATGTTGCTGCCCTTTGTACAGATTTTGATGTTGTACCCATTGATATCCCTGTAATTTTGGTTGCAACCATGGTGGATGTTGTTGATTCCATTGTTGTTGCATCCATCCATGTTGAGACCATGCTTGGGAGTATGCCCATGGTGGATGCCCATGGTGGTTGACTCCAACATTGTTGAAGTGGACCTGAAGCAGACCATGGCATATACCAAGGATTATTTCCCCAATGTGCAGGAAATTGAGAAGCATTCTGATATGGAAATTTATGAAAATTATTCCCTTGTCCTTGTCCTACAAAATTGATTTTTTTCATAGGTTGAGACTATTTTTCAAAGACACTTTTAAGTTCTGGCAATAAACTACACTGATCCGTGGGGTGTCCTAATTGACAAATGCTACATGTAGCAGGTATAAATATTTTGTTCAAAGGACAATCATGAAGAGAGTGTTGCTTTTTACATTCTGAACAATAGATGGCTGAAGATTCAGTAGATTCATTTTTTTCATCTAATGTTCTATCATGTACTAAAATATCAGCCTCTTTCATGCATTCTTTCAAATCATGTTTTTCATTACCAATTCTGTGTTTTCTATGCCTTGAATGAGAGTAATTTTTACAGAGTTTAATAATTTCCTGAAATTTAAGTGCATTTGTATCTCCTCTTCCCAAGATATCCAATGCATCCCTAGATTCATCTTGTAGTCCCCTTAAGAATATGACTTTGCAAATTTCAGGTTCAACACTTCCACATCTCTTATGAACAAAAGAAAATTTGTCTATATAATCTTCTAAGATTTCATTTTCCTCTTGTTTCATTGTAAGAATTTCATCATTTTGATTCTTGACTTGACAATATTCTTGGTATCTCTCCAAGAATATGTTTTCCATCTCATCCCAAGTTCTAATTGAGTCAGGTGCTAAGGTGATAAACCATCGTAGAGCTAACTCTTTAAGAGTGGAAGGAAATAGTTTGAGCTTTTGATTGTCATTAGTGTAATCATGAGCTTGACATACAATTTTAAACTCAAACAAAAACATATCTGGATCTTCGGATGTAATTCCCTTGAAAGTTGGTAATACTGTAGGTGAAATGACCTTCATGGGAGCATTTTGATTAAGATCTAGTTGGATGGGATTTTGAAAAGTTCTGGCAGGTGCACTAGTTGCACTAGGGTGGAGCACATTGTTGGCTCTACCTTGATTCTCTTGTGAGCCTTCCATTGTAGGTTCCCAAAAACAATTATAAATCTTGTCAAATTTTCCTGATTGTATGGATTTGTCAAGAGAAAATGGTGTTGAACTACTTAATTTTCCTCCTTGTAATGATTTCTCAAAGGATCTTGCAATGTTGGAAGTGGATGATTGGGATTCTTTGAAAATTCCAACATTTTTGGAAATAAAAAATTTAGACATTTTTGACATAATTTCAACCTCTTGTGAAATTTTTCTTCTTGTGGTTTCTTGCTTATTTCCTAAATGGACTGAAATACAATTTACCAATAACAATTACTTATACCAGTCATTACATTCAGATTTTACTCTAAAATTCACAACTTAGCATATTTAATAATTATTGGACTGCTTTTCACCTTCTAACAACACCGTGTTCCCTGACAACGATGCCAAAATGATGGGTAGTCGTTATACCATCATTAAATCTCAAAGATCTTATCAATCCGGGGTGGTGTCCAAGGCTATCTACGATAGAAAGTTCAAGCAGGGTTGTAGTTCAGTTCATTTGGAAGCAGGAGGTCTTATTGGTGGAATTGATTGTGTGGGGGTTTTGTGTCACTTCTACCCCTAAATTGCATAAATTTAACTTTAATCTATTTGCAAGAATGAAAAACTAATTGTTGTCTGCAGAAATAAAGTCCTAATTACAATTGCTAAATTGAGACTTAATTAATTTGCAGAAGGAAAATCCTAATTACATTTGCTAAATGAGAAACCTATTTACTTTTGCAATGATGAGATAAAACAAGTAATCAACTTCTATCAATACTATGAAACAGAAGGTCGTCAATCTTTTGTGTAGTGTTTGACAGCAAAAACAAGAATGCAGGAAATTATAGAAAACTTGTAAATTGCTGGAAATGTAAATTGCAGGGAATTGGAAAATTACTGAAAAATAAAGAAACTGATTATATCTATTGCTGATTACATCACAAATGTAAAATAGATGGATAAAAACTAAAATAGAAATCAAATACCACAAAATGCTGAAATTGACAAGTTCCACTACTTATTCTGCTGCAGCAAAATCAGGACTAAAAACCTGTCTGTTAGTCCTTCTCCTAGATCTGAAAGTGGCCGGCCTCCTTTTCTAGAAGAAGGTATAATTTCTTCTCTAAGTCTTACTCACACTCAGACATAACAAAATAAATGAAATGAAAACTGCACTTTTATTGCTTCAGAAACATAATTACAATTCTGTTGAAATCTGTTACAGATCTACAATCTGTTACAGGTCTATTATCTCTAATATGTCTAATCTCTAATCTAATATTTCTAATATCTAATATTCTTAATAATAGCTCAACCTGTATGGGAGCTATCTTTTATAGATGCCTAAAATCTAATTACAAACATAAAATATGTTGTCTTGATATCCTGCAGAATTTCCTGGGTTTATCCTAGAAGAAGATCAAATTTGATCTTTTCCATAAATGGTGGCTTTGGATGGCAAGGACGGCAAAGTTATATGGGAGATATTTTCCCTTAACTTTCTCAACCTTATTATCCCCTTTTCCACCGCCAAAAGTCAGTCAACAAGTCAAAAAGTACATTCTGTTTTCATTCCGAAGATAAGTGGCTCATTTCGAAGATACTGCAATTCTCATTCCGAAGATCCGCTCATTTTGAAGATACTGCAATTCTCATTCTAAAGATCCGCTCATTTCGAAGATACTGCAATTCTCATTCCGAAGACACTATGTTTTCTCATTTCGAAGATATCTGTTCATTCCGAAGACATTGTGTTCATTCCGAAGACACTGTGTTCATTCCGAAGATCTTTAGAATGACCAACTGTGTTGACTCCAAATGGTTTTGGCTGCATTTCTCAGGTGTATTAGACCTCGGGATCAGATTGCAATAGTCTTCATTCTTCCTTGGATGTGAATTCCATGCCTTGCCATTCATTGGTAGCTTGCTAGAATTTATATGGAAAAACCAGTTTTCTGTTGCACGATAATAAGTCTTTGTACTATTTGCTGAATTTAGAGAAACTAATGCTTAATGATCATCAAAATAAGACTACTGAAATGCTGTTGTCAACCTAAGCATGAAAATATAACATAAAACTATACAAGAACTGTTAAAAATCAGAATATAATGTCCTTAACACTGCAATCATGCAAACAATTAATACAGAGCATATTAAATCAACTTAACTAGCATATAAGATAATTCACAAGAGTTTTAGGTAGTTTTAGGCAGTTTTAACTATTTAAAACATGCTATAAATGAGGCTTATCCAGGCCTCATCATCCCCCCCAACTTATATTAATGCATGCCCTCATGCATTACAGTGGGCTATGGAGTCACAAATGTCCATACTCATATTCCATGTTTCATAGAACAATTTAGTGCCTGTGTAATTTCTCATGAAGATTTCTGAGTCATTCTTCAAACTGGTCATCTGGTTGGGAATACTCTTCAAAATAGGAGGGAACCAGAGTAATGATGGTTGGAGGCTTGAATATGAGACCTACCCAATAATGTTGCATAAAGTTATTTCTTCGGATTGAGAAGGCAATGCCTCGAATGGAAGGGCCCGCTTCAAGCGGAGGGCACTACTTAATGAGCACCTATGTCTTCATATTCCCTAGATAATCCGCTAGCTAAACCAAATCATCCTCTTTATCGTGTAATTGATTGTCATCAACTTATGACAGCCTGCTTTTTTGTTTCTCCACTTTCTGCTATAATTCTCTAATTTTCTTTTCATGTTTTTTCAATAACATATTTTCTTTCCCCAATCCATCTCATTTGTATTTTTATAACACTCTTGGTTGCTGTCAGTTGTTTTGTGATGTCCACCTCCTCTTCTTCATTTGACTCAGAACCTAATACCGATAAATCAACTGTAGTTTCTTGCTCAACAATGATCTCATCCTCTGCTTCAGACCCCTACTCCTGTATAGGAGGTTCCATGAAATTATCTTATGATTACATCCAAATTCTCAGTGGCTTGTTGCACTTCTATGACATCAGGGCTATCCTGTCTAGTCTTTTCTTCAATAATTTGCTCTTTTTGTTGGAGTCTTGCAGACCTCCTAGTCCTTAATGTATATTTTCTCTTCTTGACCTATTTTCTTGTGGTAACAGGGGCTGTAGGGATAGCTTCAAGCTCTTCACTGTGAACTTCACTCTTATATTTTGATAGATAAATAACATCTTTAGAAAAATGAACCCTCTTCTATTTTATTTTTTTGCTGTCAGTTTCAGCTCTTCTCTTCTTAGTCTGTGAGTTTGATGGTTCTGTTGCTGCTGCTGGGTGTGTTTCTTTTTTTGCAACAACCTCTATAGTAGTTCTTATTTCTTCTTCTACAACAGCCTCTACAATAGCTATTTCTTCTTCTACAATAGCCTCTATAGTAGCTGTTTCTTCTTCTGCAACAACATCTACAGCATCTGTTAGGTCACTGATTTCTGGTTGCTACAGTGTTGCTCTTGTTCTTCTTTAGAAAGAATAAATTTTAATTTTTTACTTTTCCTTGTAATCATTAGCAAATATGTCTTCGAAAAGAAAAGATGGCACACTTCCTTATTCTGTGCTCTGAACACCTGGCCATCAATCATTGGACATCCTTGCCATCAAATTTTATTTACTATTTTTAGCTCGTCCATTCTGCATGCAAATTTTCCCACATGAGTGGTTATTATCAATGAATGGTGGTGGCATGTTTGTTAAATCTTCATTCCGAATATTATGTTTCATTCTGAAGACTAAGCTGGGCATTTAATTTGAAGATAACCTCATTTCGAAGATAAACCTTCAGTCTGAAGACACACCTTCATTCCGAAGACAAACCTTCATTCCAAAGACACACCTTCATTCTGAAGACAAATCTTCATTCTGAAGACACACCTTCATTCCGAAGACAAAGCTTCATTCCGAAGATACCATAGTTATTTGAAGATACAACGAGTCATTCGAAGACATAGCGAGAAACCAACATTTTTCTCTTTCTCCAAGCATGTTTTGTTTATGCCAACTCTTATGAACACTTTTATACTAATTGTTAATTGTCATATACTATATATCAAATATTTACAATGAGAAAAGTGCAAGAAACATATATACCTGGTTAAAACAAGTTAATGCAAGTTTTGAAAGATGACTGCTTCTATTGATATTCTACTGAGGCTTCCTGCAACACTTCAAAAACAAGTGCAGTTGGTGAATTTGTACAATGGTGAATCAAAAATTTCAAGGTTATGCATGCCAGAAAACTGGTTTTCATGCACACCAACTCAGTAGCGCCTTAGAAAAAGACATGTGAGATCATGGCTATAGGTTCTCATGGGGCAGCTTTGTACTATGCCGGCTATACAGGATCCTTTATGGGGTCATGTACAAGGGCGGCCGATGTCTGGTCATGACATCGCTCCTACAGGTTTGGTGCTGGGAGCACATTGCGGTGCGGAGGCCGGTAGGGCTTCCACTGACAGGGATAGACGGGGAGAGGCCCGAGTCTTCTACTGGTGGCTCCGGAGAGGATCACAACGGTGGATAGACCTTCCGATGTCCCGAAGACTACTGGATGATTTGGTCCTAGACCAGATCACCTAGAGGCCATGGAGGCAGCATCCAGGGTGGGCAGAGGACGGACAGGAGCTGGCTCACATCAGGTGAGTCTGCTGGCTGAGGATGGAGAGGGGAGAGGTGGAGCTCCACCACTACGACTGAGTTTTGTGATAGTTCGGTCTACAACAGGGAATCCCATCCCTCAGGTATTATGAGTTTTCTCAGACCGTCTAGGATAACACCACAGTTAGCGGGGCTCCAGATATGCAGCGATTCTGGAGTCAGGACGCGGACGATGCCCCCATTCAGCCAATGGATGGGGACGATGCAGGGGTAGCCAATGGCTATGATGCCTGGTACGTAGGCATCCGCCCTCCTAGGATGACGAGGGCTCAGGGACCGATCCATGCAATTATGCGTCGAATAGGGAGGCAACGCCAGGCGGTGGTAGAGGAGAGCAGAGGGGTCGCGATAGAGGAGAGCAGAGGAGGCCACAGGCATAGGAGAGGCTGCGACAGAGGGAGAGGGAGAGGATGGAGGTGAGACCCCCATATCCACAGAGGCCGCCATCGCCTGATAAGGGCAAGGGTGTGGACATTGGAGAGAGTAGCGAGATGGCTACTCTTCAGGCAAAGAGAGATCGTCTGCGAGCTCAGGTGCAGACGTTACAAGATGCAGCTGCACAGCACCAGGCTGAGGTGTCGCAGCTACGAGACGATAATGCTCGTCTCAGGGAACGAGGCTGAGGGGTAAGCACTTAGGAGCTACTGCGGTTGGTTTCTAAAACCGCATTCTATCAGGCGCTATACTACCAGGCGGTGCCAGAGGGCCAGAGGGTACAGCTGCCACCTACCATAGCAGATCCTATCAGGACAGGGTCGACGAGGAGCTCATCCCGGTCGATGACGAGGACTCACAGTACCACACATACTGCGATGGGACCACCTCGTCCTCCGCAGGGTGGGGGAGGAGATGAGGCCGAGAGCTCTAGAGGCTCTCGAGGCTAGAGGGCGGGATACTGCCACTGATATTGTATTATACTTGTATTGATAGAGGATTGAGTATGTCGAGGTACATATTGTGGCATACCAATCTAGTTTTGATGATGTATATATTCTGTTGATATATATAGATGAGATATTTTTGATCATATGACTTGTCTTATGTGATGCTTATGATGCTTTTTATGTTTGATTGATTGATTGAGTTGATTGATGTAATGATTTTATTGATGATTCATGTAATTATGTCGTTTTGGAAAAAAATATAACTTGGATGTCATGCTTTAAATATTTTAAATGAAATAATCTGATGTAACAAATTGATTGGTTGTAATGCAATGTGATAAAAATAAAAAGAGATTTCTAACAATAATTTCAAAGGACATTGTCGCTATTATAGACCATTTCATGGAGTCGTTGCTCACTCGGTCGTCAAGCTAGTCCCAGGATAGAAATATTGTTAAAAGAAAAGAGTGCTTAAGAGACTGTCTTAAGACTTTGTTGTGATAATGCAAATGATGATGATGATGATGGTTTGTTTTCAGATTTCCATGAAAATATTATGCATGAAATGTTGTAAAATAATTTTTGCTAGGCATAAATTCCTAAGTGTGATAAAGTTTGTTGAATAATTCCTTAAGAATTATACCATCATTGCAAAATGCAAAGGTTGACATAATGACATGAAATGATCAAAATGTGTTTGCTTTTGAAAAGCATAATTGGTGTAATAAAATGAAGTCATATGGTTTTTATGAATTTTGATAAATTGGGAAAAAAATATTGTTACAATGGTTTGCGCTAGGCATAGAATATGTAGGTATAGACTTATACCATCATCGCGAAAAAGAAAATAGATAGTTTTATTGCATGATTGATTTTTTATGAACATAAAATATGAAAATGAGGACTTGCACTAAGCATAAAATTCCAATTTTGGTTTTGGAATTATACCATCGTCGCGAAAGTTGATAAGATATATATGATATGTTGTTAAATAATTGTACTTGATTATTCCAAACAAGTTGCAAAATAATATTTCAAAGTATTTTGAAGACAAAAGTTAGATTTATAAGGAATCCCATGTGCATAAGTGAATTCATTGCCAATCTTGATTTATCATAATGATAGACAAAATATCTCAAATACAAATGTGTGTGCAATTGTATGGTTCAGTTATCAGTTTTGAGCAAGATACTATGATACAAGTGATTTGAATAAACCAACGAAGTGTTCATTAACCATGATGTAGATGCATATAACCATACTAGGCTACTAAGTAAGTCGGATTATCAAGAGCTAGCTAATCCATGAGCAGACATAGGTCTGTACAAAATAAGGTCGCTAATGTGACAGACATATCGCCACGCTAGGAGTTACCCAAGGCCAAGCAGGTTGGGCACAAACCACCTGTTATGGGGCTTACCTCACAGTTTTCGAATAATTGAGAATTCCAGGGATTCAAGCTCATTCACCCTTCTTTTCTTTTCAAAGGGTAGGGAAAGGGATTTTATTGCTTTTCTTGCTTTATTTTGAACTTTGCTTATTTTTCTTTTGCTTGATAATGCTTGTAACATTGTTGTCATAACATTTTTCTTTTCTCTCTTTTTCTTGAATTTTTCTTTGCTTTTTCTTTTTCTTTTTCTTTGCTAGGGATACTTGCTCGGATTACCTGTAGAGCAAGGGATTTTTATTCTGGGTAGGGGTGAGCTTGTACTTTTGCCAATTCTCAAAGATTATAGACCATGTGCATGATAGGATAGCAAGGGAAACTTTTCACTCAAGAAATCAGTTCTACTATGTAGCAAAACATGGAAATTACAAATATAATCATTTTATTGTGAAAAGATGTGCTTGGTTTAATTAAATACCAAGATCAATTCTCTATGCTCAAACTTTATTTAATTGATTTTTGTGAACTTTGATATAAGAGAGATTAGTAATCATGCCAGATAAAATCAAGATATTTATTGTGTGAGTGTGCAAGTGAGGGATGCCAAATAAATGCTAATTTTATCCAAAATAAGTTGAAACATATAACTGCAATAATTGTAAGAAAATAATGATTTTGAGAAAGTTTTGAGAATGTTGACTCTCTCTTTATTCTGTATATTGTTTTGGTTTCGAAAGAGTCAAGCATATAGTTGTTTTTGGATTTTTATGTTGATTTTTGTTTTAAAGCAAAAGGAACTTTACAAAATAAAGAGAGGATGGTACAAATGTATCGCTCCAAATTTTTCACACCCCTACCTTCAGGCTATTGGATCCGCGCCCGGAAGGAAGAATATGAGGCATTGATTCTAGGACTTCAGACCAATTTTACAGTGCATATTAAACATATCCACATCATAGGTGACTCCCTCATTGTTAATAAATTTAAGGGAGTCTACCAATGTATATATATTAAAGTCTTATAAGAAAATTATGGATAAATTTCTAGCCAACTTTGACTGGTATGACATTGAAGCTTTTCCAAGGCCATCTAATTATTTTGCATATACCATGGCCTCTCTCAGGTCCCTTATTCCACAAAACCCCATTTATAGCGTTACTCAAGTATAATTTACCACACTCTCTCAATTGGATATTTCTTGAAAATATTCTAATGATGAATGGGATGTTCATTTAGTAAATAAACAAATTAAAAATTTAATATTGCATTAATAGACTTTATTTGTTACAAATCAACCTTTTCGATAACAATGGACCTCCCAAAAGAGATGTTTTTCTTTGCAAATGTGTTCTATGGTGCCACAAATCATATCCTCTATTACACAAAAAATTATTGGGAGGGTTTTTAAATCTTATTGCTTGACCTTTCGAGACTCTATACAAATCCCAACACCTACACACAAGCTCATAATGAAAGCATCAATAGAATTTATTGGGCCTTTCCAAATAATATCCAAGATCATGAAAAATGATTACAAAAAGCTTACAGAACCTTTGATAGAAGTTAAAAACTATGCAAAATGATTATAAAACCTTAAAAACAATATTTTTTTACCTTTCTTGGCTACTTATTGTTGATTCTAAGTCTCTATTTTCCTTTGAGGCTTAACCACCCAAGGTGGTTGGCTCAATGTAACCACATAGGGTGGTTGGAAACCATACAAGGTAGTTAGTCTCTATTGCTACAAAAAACCTAAATATTTATGGGGATCTTCCTATAGTTGTCAGGAACCTACCCTCAAAATTTCATGCCAATCCAAATCTGGGTGAGGAAGTTATGCACAAAATAGTGAGGATGGGTTTGTTTGGATTCTCAACTACCCAGGGTATTTGGATTTGTGTTATGGCAAGGATTTCAGGCTCAGATTTGGACCTTCCTAGAATTTTGTTGGTGCCTCTGGTGCAGATTTGATGTTGTTTGATTATCAAAGATGAGCATAACTACAAAAACAAAGATTAACATGCATTCCAAAAATATTCCATGTTCGATTTCTTTTAACTCTTCAAGTGAGGTACCTGCAATCACAAATTTAGAAATCTATAAGGGGTAAATAAAATATAGGTAAATTTTTGGTAGTATTTCATGTTATCTCTTTTATAAATGAAATGGGAGCATATTTATAATATTCCCCAAGGGTGGAGGAGAATGATGAGGGGGAAAGAGGATGATGGAAAAGTGGCATGGGTGAGAGAAAGGGAGAATCTTGGCATTCCCCACTTGGTTGCTTGGATGGAAAAATGTGCAACATTCTCTATTTGGGCTATGACACCCTATGACACAATATGGCATGCCTTATTTATGCTCTTAGGTGGAGAGATTCATCACCCACAAAAAATGATGTGCTTGATCAATGTGCTTAGATGGATGATGCAGGAGCAATCGAGCATCAACCAAACTTTTGTTGTTATTTCTTTCTAAGTGGCAAAGTTTTTTTTTTTTTTTGTTTTTTCTAAGTGTTACACAGGGTCGCGAAATCGCGACATGTCACGAAATCGCGACCCAAGGCAGAGAAAGCAAGGTCGAAATACAAAGGGTCGCAAAATCGTGACATGTCGCGAAATCGTGACCCAAGGCAGTAAAAGCAAGGCACAGAGACAAAAAGGTCATGAAATCGTGACATGTTGCGATTTCGCGACCAGAGCAGGAGAACGGAGGCCGACAGACAAAAACGGCGTGATATTGCAACAGGTCGTGATATCGCAGCCAAAACGGAGGGAAAGGGCTTGACGGAGGAAATGTCGCGATATCGCGACATGTCGTGATATCGTGACGGAAGCTGGAGAGAGAAAGCATAGGAGGGAAATGGTCACGATATCGCGACATGTCGTGATATCGTGACCAAACAGAAAAACATGCACTCCAGCTTTCATAAAGACATCCCTTCGTGCACGACAAGTTAGAGGCAGTGAAGCAACTATTCCAAAGAAGGATTCCAACGGGCATGTTGGCCACTCGCGTAGGGTATCTGGAAGATGCATTTAAAGCAACTAACAACAAGCAGTAGATCTAGAAGAAGATTCCATTGGATATGGTAGCCAGTCGCACACCTCACCTAGAGTCTCATCAATGCAACTGTCCATAATTGTTCCAAGTGGCAATTGTAGATCGTGGGAAGTGTAAAAGCACAGAGGATCGGGACCTCAATAAAAACCCATGGATTGTAATGAGAGGGGGTTGGAAAATGGTAGTTTGGCTGTATATTCTTGTAAATTCTTCCAAAGTACCGAATACAAATCTTGGGCTCTTGTTTCTCTGGTTTTTCTGTATTATGCAAGATCTGTTCTCCACCAAGTGGTATCAAAGCCAATAGTTCCTGAGCATGTAGCAAATCGTCGGAGGAGAGGCAATTACACCAGGATCTATGGAAGGGCTTGAAATTGGGTGAGCAGAATGCCTCCAAGGAGAAATCATGTTGGTGGGAGAGGCATGGCAGCAGCAGAAGATGTTCGAGCTTTGCAGCGGCAAATGCAAGCCCTGCAAGAAGAAATGCGTAGAATATTGGAGCCAAGAAGAGACGAAGGTAGTGAAGAGGAAGATGATGAGGAAGAAGACCAACCTAAGGAAGAAGAAGAAGCAGTAGATCCGACTTAGGCCAGACTATACAAAGCCATATCCTAGATTGGGAAGAGGCTGAAGATGGAGGTTTCCACATATTCCAGGAACCTTGATCCAGAGGAATTGATCGACTAGATCAACGACCTGGAAGAGTACTTTGAGTACGAAGAGGTTGAGGATCCTGATAGGTTCAAATTCGCAAAGACCAAGCTGAAAGGTCATGCTAGAATTTGGTGGAAGGGAGTGCAGCTGGAGCAAAATAAAAGAGGGAAAGAGAGAATAACTAAGTGGAAGCGGATGGCAGAAAAGCTAAAGAGGCAGTTCATCCCTGGTGATTATGAGTTATACCTGCTAAAGAAAATGCAAGGATTGAGGCAATCAAGTAAGTCTATGAAAGAATACATGAAAGAAGATCAAGTCTATGAAAGAATACATGAAAGAAGATCCAGAAGAATATTTCGTTGGATATGGCAGCCAGTCGCGCACCTCACCTAGAGTCTCATCAATGCAACTTTCTAGAATTGTTCCAAGTGGCAATTGTAGATTGTGGGAAGTGTAAAAGCACAGAGGATCAGGACCTCAATAAAAACCCATTGATTGTAATGAGATCCTGATAGGGTCAGATTCACAAATACCAAGCTGAAAGGTCATGCTAGCATTTGGTGGAAGGGAGTGTAGCTGGAGAGAGAAAGCACAGGACGAAAATGGTCATGATATCATGACCAAATAGAAAAACACGCACTCCATATTTCATAAAGACATCCCTTCGTGCACGGTAAGTAAGAGGCAATGAAGCAACTATTCCAAAGAAGGATTCCAATGGGCATGTTGGCCACTCGTGCAGGGTATCTGGAAGACGCATTTAAAGCAACTAACAGCAAGCAGCAGATCTAGAAGAAGATTTCATTGGATATGGCAGCCAGTCGCGCACCTCACCTAGAGTCTCATCAATGCAACTTTCCAAAATTGTTCCAAGTGGCAATTGTAGATCGTGGGAAGTTTAAAAGCACAGAGGATCGGGACCTCAATAAAAACCCATGGATTGTAATGAGATGGGGTTGGCAAACAAGCAGCTGTTCCAAAGAAGGATTCCAACGGGCATGTTGGCCACTCGCGCAGGGTATATGGAAGACGTGTTTAAAGCAACTAACAACAAGCAGCAGATCCAGAAGAAGATTCCGTTGGATATGGCAGCCAGTCGCGCACCTCACCTAGAGTCTCATCAATGCAACTTTCCAGAATTGTTCCAAGTGGCAATTGTAGATCGTGGGAAGTGTAAAAGCACAGAGGATCGGGACCTCAATAAAAACCCATGGATTGTAATGAGAGGGGGTTGGCAAACGGTAGTTTGGTTGTATATTCTTGTAAATTCTTCCAAAGTACCGAATACAAATCTTGGGCTCTTGTTTCTCTGGTTTTTCTGTATTATGCAAGATCTGTTCTCCACCAAGTGGTATCAGAGCCAGTAGTTCCTGAGCGTGTAGCAGATCGCCGGAGGAGAGGCAGTTACACCAGGATCTATGGAAGGGCTTGGAATTGGGTGAGCGAGAATGCCTCCAAGGAGAAATCCTGTTGGTGGGAGAGGCATGGCGGCAGTGAAAGATGTTCGAGCTTTGCGGCGGCAAATGCAAGCCCTGCAAGAAGAAATGCATAGAAGATTGGAGCCAAGAAGAGACGAAGGTAGTGAAGAGGAAGATGATGAGGAAGAAGACCAACTTGAGGAAGAAGAAGAAGCAGTAGATCCGGCTCAGGCCAGACTATACAAAGCCATATCCCAGATTGGGAAGAGGCCGAAGATGGAGGTTTCCACATATTTTGGGAACCTTGATCCAGAGGAATTGATCGACTGGATCAATGACCTGGAAGAGTACTTTGAGTACGAAGAGGTTGAGGATCCTGATAGGGTCAGATTCGCAAAGACCAAGCTGAAAGGTCATGCTAGCATTTGGTGGAAGGGAGTGTAGCTGGAGCGAAATAAAAGAGGGAAAGAGAGAATAACTAAGTGGGAGCGGATGGCAGAAAAGCTAAAGAGGCAGTTCATCCCTGGTGATTATGAGTTAGACCTGCTGAAGAAAATGCAAGGATTGAGGCAATCAAGCAAGTCTGTGAAAGAATACACGAAATAATTTCATAAAATAATGATTAGAACAGGCCACTCAGAGGCCAACAAGGAGAAGGTAGCCCGTTACATTAATGGGTTACGAGCAAGCATTCAGGAAGAACTAAGTCTAGTCCGGATGACCACCATAGAGGACGCTTACCAATTTGCTTTAAAGGTTGAAGAGAAGCTCAATAGGAGGTTTGAAAACAAGCAAAGAGGAAGAGGTCATGGAGGAAGAACCGACGGAAGGAGCAGTGGAAGAAGAAATGAAGATTCTCAAAAAAATGGAGAAGGTAGCAGCAGGCAAGAACAAAGGAGAGAAAATACAGACCGCCCCCGTGATCAGAATAATGGTTACCAAGGGGGAAGAGGCCGAGCTGGACGTGGACAAGGAAGAGGAAGATTCCAAGGGACTTGCTTCCAGTGTGGTGAAGAGGGACATCACCAATATGAATGCCCACAGTAGCGAGAAAGAAATAATCGGAGGCCGAAAGGAAATGCCAGAGTAGCAGTCGTTGATGAAGATGCTTGGGTCTGAGCATTCTGAAGAAGTCGAGAGAGGAGAAGTAATGATTGCAAGGAGAGTCCTACTGAATGAAGAGGGAGCTACAGATCAGAGGAAAAGCTTATTCCGCACAAGGTGTAAATGCACGGGTAAGATTTGCAACATCATCATTGACAACGGTAGCACAGATAACCTAGTTTCAGAGGGAATGGTTACAAAGCTACAACTGGAGAGAAAGAAACACCCGCATCCATATCGGATCGCATGGTTGCAGAAAGACCATAAGGTTTTGGTCAATGAACAATGCCTGGTAAAATTCAGCATTGGAAATTACCGTGATGAGGTTCTATGCGACATTCTGCCCATGGATGCGTGCCATTTGTTGTTGGGAAGGCCATGGCAGTTTGACAGGTGTGCGGTTCATGATGGCCGAGCCAACACCTATTTCGTGACCAAGAATGGAATGCGCCATAAGTTGAAACCCTTGAAGGAGGTGGAAGAAAAGGTATGTGGCAGTGCAAGAATTTGCTTGGTTGACGAAAGAAAATTTTTAGATGATTTAAAGCATGAACATATGTGTTATGCATTAATTCCTAGAGTCAGGGATACAAAATGCAAAGATGCACCAACAGAAGTCCAAGAGCTGTTGAAGGAATTTCCAGATATCATATCTGATAATGTGCCTGAGGGTTTACCCCGATAAGAAAAATCAGTCACCATATTGATTTGGTGCCAGGGTCAAGCTTGCCCAATAAGGCTGCACATAGAATGACACCTGTAGAAACCGAAGAACTAAACAGGCAGGTCCGGGAGTTGCTTGGAGAAGGGATTGATTAGGGAGAGTCTTAGCCCGTGTGCAGTACCTGCAGTACTAGCACCCAAGAAGGATGGAGAGTGGAGAATGTGCACAGACTCTCGAGCCATCAACAAGATCACAATAAAGTACAGGTTTCCACTGCCAAGGATGGATGACATAATGGACTGTTTGAGTGGAGCCAAGTACTTCACCAAAATTGACCTCAAGAGTGGTTACCACCAGATCCGTGTCAGGGAAGGAGATGAGTGGAAGACAGCCTTCAAGACAAGAGAAGGCTTGTATGAGTGGTTGGTCATGCCATTTGGGCTGTCCAATGCACCAAGTACCTTCATGAGGTTGATGAATGAGGTACTGAAAGAGTTTTTAGGAAAATTTGTCATTGTTTATTTAGATGATATATTAATATTCAGCAGAACCCTGGAGGAACACCTGATGCACATCAGGAGGGTTTTTGAAAAGCTACGGGAGGAGCAGTTATTAATAAATCTAAAAAAGTGTAATTTTGTCAAGAAAGAATTAGTATACCTAGGATTTGTAATCTCAGCAGAAGGTCTGAAAATGGACCCAGAGAAGGTAAGGGCTATCATAGAATGGCCTACCCCAAGAAGCACAATAGAGGTAAGATCATTTCATGGTCTAGCCAGCTTTTACAGAAAGTTCATAAGAAACTTCAGCAGCATTTGTGCACCCCTCACAGAAACAATGAGAGGGGATAAAAAAGAGTTCAAGTGGACCTTAGGGGCTGAGAGGAGCTTTGATGCATTAAAGAAAAAGGTCACAGAACAGCCTGTTTTGGCACTTCCAGACTTCAACAAAGTATTTCAGGTCGACTGTGATGCCAGTGGCAGTGCAATAGGGGCTGTACTGAGCCAAGAAGGCAGACCTGTTGCTTATTTTAGTGAAAAGCTCAATGATGCTCGAAAAAAGTATTCAGTTTATGACCAGGAATTTTATGCTATAGTTCAAGCTCTGAAGAAGTGGAGGCATTATTTGTTGCCAAAAGAGTTTGTTCTATTTATGGATCATCGGGCATTGCAGTACATCAACGACCAGACAAAATTGAATCAGCGGCACATGAAGTGGGTTGAGTTTCTCCAAAGCTATACCTTTGTGTTAAAGCACAGGAGTGGGAAATCAAATAGAGTTGCAGATGCTTTAAGTAGAAGGCAGAATCTGCTGATTGAAATGACAGTGGAAGTAGTAGGATTCAAAGAACTGAAGGGTCTTTATCCTGAAGATCCTGATTTTGCAGCAGCCTGGACGGCTTGTTTGGCACTTGTTACTGTGGACAGGACAAAATGGTTAGATTTCCTAATCCAAGATGGAATGTTGTTCAAGGGAAGTAAATTATGCATTCCAAGGAGCTCCATGCGGGAGAACTTAATCAAGGAAAAGCACAACGGAGGACTGGCTGGGCATTTTGGTCGGGATAAGACCATTGCCCTGGTGGATGAAAACTACTACTAGCCGCAACTTCAGCAAGATGTGAGGAAGTTTGTGCAAAGTTGCAGAATATGCCAGATGGCAAAAGGCGTAAGGCAAAACACAGGATTATACCAGCCATTACCATGCCCTGAGAGGCCATGGGAGGACATAAGCATGGATTTTATTCTTGGATTGCCGAGAACACAGAGGGGAAATGACTCTGTATTTGTGGTGGTTGATCGATTCTCCAAGATGGCACATTTTATTCCCTGCCAAAAGACAAGTGATGCAGTTCACATTGCGGGGTTATTTTTCAAAGAAGTGGTACGACTTCACGGTCTACCAAGAAGCATAGTTTTTGACAGAGATACAAAGTTTGTTGGGTATTTCTGGAGAACATTGTGGAAGAAACTAAAGACAGATCTGAAGTTCAGTTCTGCATACCACCCACAAACTGATGGACAGACAGAGGTGGTAAATAGAAGTCTGGGTAATTTGTTAAGATGCTTGATAGCAGATAAACCCAAGGGATGGGATTTAGTTTTGCCGTAGGCGGAATTTGCATACAACAATTCTGTCAATAAGAGTACAAACAAATCTCCATTCCAAATCATATATGGAAACAGTCCAAGAAACGTTTCTGAGCTGAGAAAATTAGATAAAGGAGAAAAATGCAGTGCAGAGGCTGAGGAATTCGCGAAACAGATGAGAAGCCTGCATGAAGAAGTAAAGAAACAAATTGCAAAGATGAATACTCAGTATAAAACAAGAGCAGACCAAAAGCGGTGGTTCAAAGAATTCGAAGTGGGAGATGAAGTCATGGTCCATCTCAGAAAAGAAATATTTCCAGCCAAAACTTACAACAAGTTGAAGATGAAGAAGTTTGGGCCATGCAAAATACTTGGAAAAATGGGATTCAGGCAATGCATATGAAGTGGAATTGCCAAGTGGGCTTGACATTTCACCTATTTTTAACATATCTGATTTAGTGGAATACCATGAAGGAGATAGTACAGAGGCACCAAGCACAGAATTATGGAGCATTCCAGCGTCTAAACCAACCAAAGATGAGATCGAGGAAATATTAGATACTCGTGAAGGCAGAAGCACAAGGAACAAACAATATTCTGAGTATTTAATCAAGTGGAAGGGCAGACCTATAGAAGATGCAACTTGGCTATCAAAAATAGAGGTTGACCGCTCGGGTCTTCCTCCCAAAGATCGAAGTGAGGATCACTTCTCAATCCACCCCGGGTGTCTGATGCGAGGAGCATCCGAGGGCAGCAAAGCAATCGAGCATCAACCAAACTTTTGTTGTTATTTCTTTCTAAGTGGCAAAGTTTTTTTTTTTTTTTTCTAAGTGTTACACAGGGTCGCGAAATCGTGACATGTCACGATTTCACGACATGTCATGATCGTGACCCAAGGCAGAGAAAGCAAGGCCGAAAGACAAAGGGTCACGAAATCGTGACATGTCACGAAATCGTGACCCAAGGCAGTAAAAGCAAGGCCGAAGGACAAAGGGTCACGAAATCGTGACCCAAGGCAGAGAAAGCAAGGCCGAAAGACAAAGGGTCGTGAAATCGTGACCCAAGGCAGTGAAAGCAAGGCCGAAGGACAAAGGGTCACGAAATCGTGACCCAAGGTAGTGAAAGCAAGGCGCGGAGACAAAAAGGTCACGAAATCATGACATGTCACGATTTCACGACCAGAGCAGGAGAACGGAGGCCGACAGACGAAAACGACGCGATATCGTGACAAGTCGCGATATCACGGCCAAAACGGAGGGAAAGGGCTTGACGGAGGAAATGTCGCGATATCGCGACATGTCACGATATCGCGATGGAAGCTGGAGAGAGAAAGCATAGGAGGGAAATGGTCGCGATATCGTGACATGTCGCGATATCGCGACCAAACAGAAAAACACGCACTCCAGCTTTCATAAAGACATCCCTTCGTGCACGGCAAGTTAGAGGCAGTGAAGCAGCTATTCCAAAGAAGGATTCCAATGGGCATGTTGGCCACTCACGCAGGGTATCTGGAAGACGCGTTTAAAGCAACTAATAGCAAGCAGCAGATCGAGAAGAAGATTTCGTTGGATATGGCAGCCAGTCGTGCACCTCACCTAGAGTCTCATCAATGCAACTTTCCAGAATTGTTCCAAGTGGCAATTGTAGATCGTGGGAAGTGTAAAAGCACAGAGGATCGGGACCTCAATAAAAACCCATGGATTGTAATGAGAGGGGGTTGGCAAATGGCAGTTTGGTTGTATATTCTTGTAAATTCTTCCAAAGTACCGAATACAAATCTTGGGCTCTTGTTTCTCTGGTTTTTCTGTATTATGCAAGATCTGTTCTCCACCAATGGATGAAATCCTCACTCATGTGCATTAATGTGCTTGGAATATGGAGAAAAGAGGGGAAATAATGCCAACTAAGGTTAGGTTAACTGAGGTTAAAATAGAGGGATGGTCTCATTATGACCATTGGTTAGGTGTAGGAAGGTTCTTAGGATGGTGAAAGGGGCTATAATGATCAACATTAATATTTATAAGTTGCAATGTATTAATTAAAATAATTGCATGATTTATTAAATATTAACATTTAATCATTGCAAATATGACACCTTTTAGATGTCTACAGATTATTCAAATGACATGGGACTACAATCTTGCTAAAACACTTATAAAAATTCTCTCATAATTTTAAGCACTTCTCTTGCATGCAACCCTCATATAAGGTAAAGTAACACCATCATAAACTTGATGGGCATGGTTGGTTTACTTTGTTTTAAGTCAATAAAACTTATCACTCAATGGATGACATTTTCATTTTGGTAAAAAATCCATATTCAAATCATGGGAAGTGTGGCCCCCTGTTGTGCCCTATTGGAGTTTATTACATTATTTGGTACCTAGTAGATACATTGCAATTTTTTTTTAATATTATGTAAATACTTTATGTGAAGGAGCCTTGTAAATATTTGTCATTTAGCAATCATTAGAGGTTTGTTATTATTAGGGAGTCAATAAATATATTTCTCCTATGAGAAATATGAAGAGTCATATCTCTTGTAAGTTTGAGGAGATGAAGAGTTAGTTGAATATGAACCATCAAGGATTGTTGTGAACGCTATTTTTAGAGAGGCCATGTAATGTGTATGTAATAATGTGAGAAATTTTAGTACTTCATTTGTACTAAAATATCTTGTGTATAATCCATGGGAATATTTTGGAGAATATTACATTATTTGGTACTATGCTAAAGTACCCCATGGTACATTTGTACTATTATAAATATTATATTAGGGTGTGAGTTATTAGATTATAGTGTGTGATTTATATTTCCCTAAAGTATGTGTCAATATATAAAAAGAGTACAAGTGTCATGTAATAAAATATCAAGTGTGTAGAGTGTAAGAGTGCACAAATTGTCATGTAATAAAGTGTGTAAGTGTTCAATATAATGTAGAAGTGTGCAATGTGTCATATAAGTCAAGATTCATGTGTGTAGGTGTCATGTATACAAGTCAAGATACATGATGTGTCAAGATGTAATATGAAGAGACACGACAGGTTTGTTATATGTGAGGAATAGGAAAGGATGCGTCTCTTAAGAGAGTAACAGTAAAATTATTGAAAGGTCACTCTAAATTTATGTTATGGAGACAAAGCTCCATGGATTGTATTGAAAAAATATTATCATAGATATATTGTATATTTGACTCATCAATATTATTGTGAGTTTATTGTTAATATTGTTATTATTTCATGAATGTTATATTCATTGATATTGATATTATTCTATGAATGAGCCTTCATATAAGTTATATGATTTATATTTGATCCTAGATATTGGGACCTATGATTTAATTTGGATAAAAATCCATCAATGGTATCAGAGCCACACACACATCCTCACTTTATGTGAGAAGAGTTCGAAGGAAAAAAGTTTCAAAAGTAGATAGAGAGAAACTAGTTGATTGCACCCAAAATTTTCAAATTGATTTGTAAGAGTTGATTCTAGTCATTTAACGAGTGAAGCTAGATAAAATTTGATTGCTAGAAATAAAAAGTGATCTAAATAAAATTTTGATTGAAGAGACAAGGCATAAATACATTGGAAGAAAGGTATTATGAGATTGCCTTGAGCCCAATGTTTAACCTATTCTAGAGGATAAAAGACTATTACTTCAAAGCAAAAGATGAAGTCATCATCCAGATAATTGAGGAACTAGAATAGAAGTCCTCGTGAAGAAAAAATTGAAGGAAAATATGTTGAAGACAATATCCACCAGACTAAAAAAGGAGAACACAAAGATAAAGCTTAGGTGAAAGTCCTAAGTTGAACCGATAGAATCCAAAGTGAAGAGGCAAAAGTTGAAATGTCTTGAGGAGAAACAACTGGGAGCTAGATATCGCCTATGACTGAATTCAAGGAATCAAAGAAAGTCAACAAGGATATAAACTGAATATCCAAGGATAATACCAATGAATAGATAATATGAAGAGCCAAGAATATCATTAGGTAAAGGATAAAATTCAAATAGCCAAAGGTAGTGCTAGAGAGCATAGAAGCCAATGAGTCAAATAATAGAGCCTATGAGTAGAACACAAAGCCATAGCGAGTGCTAGAGAGCATAGAAGTCGATGAGTCAAAATTAAAATTTGTTCTCCCTATCTATTAAATAGAGCCTATGAGCATACCACAAAGTCATAAAGAGCACCAAAGAGCATAGAAATCAAAGAGCTAATCATCTATGAAGCAAATGATAGATGTCTATGAAGAATAGTAGTTGTAGACAGTGCTTGAGAAGTGGAATACCAAAAGAAATTTTTCTTAAGAGAAACATTTGAATTCTTTGGAGTAAAGTTTAACATAGAGCCATTTAAATTTGAGTTGCAGTATTTAATGTAACACCTAAGGTGGGGTTAATTGGGTCAGAAACACCCTAACCATTCTACCATGCATATTTGAAAATAAGCACCAAATAGGTAAAGTCAAACTTCTACCTCAAATTTCAAATTTAAGTGCTTTATTGAAAAATAAATTATTTTTTGATATTATAAAGTTTGGAGAAATAAGGGAATATAATTGAAAATTGAACAGGAATGATAAGAAATGAGATTATTAGAAATATGAAATGAATTAAAGGTAATAAATTCGAGTGATAAGAAGTAAATGAATAATTTTTTGATTAAAGATTGAATTTGAAAAGTTGAAATTTGATTATTGAAGATTGATAAATGCAAAATTGTTTATTATTTTTGCAAATTTAAATTTGAGAATTATTGATTAAAACTTGGGAGAAATAAGGATTTCTACTTACATCATGGAAGAAATTATTAGAAAGGCATTTTATGAAAATTGTAAAGAAATGTGGAAAAACTAAAATTCTATACACAAAACCTGATGGATAATTTTGATGAGCAAAGATATATGCCAAATGACTTGAAGAAGAAATTGTCTTTAATTCTAAAAAATTCCAAAGATGAGAAGTTCACAACATTCATCAATTATCTTCATGAAAAACTCTTTGGGGCATGGTGGAATTCTCAAAATGCTATTATATTACCTACTAAAGTAGGCATAGTGATGTACATGGCATTACTCACTTTTGAGATTTATCAAGAAAAAAGACAAGAAGGAAAAATTGAAATGAAATATGCTAGTTGTGATACAATATATTTGAATTCAACATATGTTTATTTTATTGCGGAATCATTAAATTCCAATATTCATAGAATATACTATTGTGATGATTTACTAATTCAATGTCCAAAATTTATATCAAAAAACAAGATCAAGACCAAGACCAAGAAGAAGTAGAAAGCAAAGAACCAAAATAAGAAGAACAAAGCAAAGAGCAAAAGAAAGAAAGTTGAAGACAAAAAGAAGAGAGCAAAAGACTAAAAGAAATATATTTAAGACTAAAATTCTTCAAACCAAGTAATATAATACATAGGGGTGTTGGATAATATTACATTATTTGGTACTATGCTAAAGTAACCCCATGATACCTTTGTACTATTATAAATATTATATTAGGGTGTGAGTTATTAGATTAGAGTGTGTGATTTATATTTCCCTAAAGTATGTGTCAATGTGTGAAAATAGTACAAGTGTCATGTAAAAAAGTGTGCAAGTGTGTATAGTGTAAGAGTGTACAAATTGTATTGTAATAAAGTATGCAATATATCATAAAAGTCAAGAGTCATGTGTGTAGGTGTTATATATACAAGTGAAGAGACACATGATATGTGTCAAGATGTAATATGGATAGACATGAGAGGTTTATTATATGTGAGGAATAGGATAGAATACATCTCTTAGATATGTCAGGAGAGCAATAGTCAAAGTATTGAAAGGTCACCTCTAAAGTTATATTATGGAGACAAAGCTCCATGGATTGTATTAAAAAAAAATTATCACAAAGATCTTGTATATTTGACCCATCAATAATATTATGAGTTTATTGTTAATATTATTGGTATTTCATGAATGATATATTTGTTAATATTGACATTATTCTTTTAATGACCATTCATATAAATTATATAATTTATATTTTATCATGGATATTGGGACCTGTGATTTAGTTTGTCTAAAAAACCATCAAAATATAACGAGTTTGTTTATTGGTTTGAATACTTGTATCTCATTTTGATATATTGTGTGAAATATTTGATTATCAAATATTGTTGAAATCTAGCTTATATGCTAACAATGGTATAAGAGCCACGTTGGGAGAGTGTCTGGTGAGATAGAGAGTAGTGTTTGAAAGAAACCAAGAAGTTCACATTGAGAGGAGTCAAGGCACAGTTGTAGGAATTAGGAAAGTGTCCATGAGATGAGTTTCTTGAGTTATAGTTATTGTTAGGAGAATATTGAAGAAAAATAGATGTTGGAAGGAATGCACAAAGGAGTAGACGATTGGCTAGAAATAAACAAGTAGAAAGAATGTTATATGTTATAGCATGTAGAAAAATATTTTGCAGAGAGTTGGTAAATTACATAGACAAATAAAATATATAAATGAGTCAATTCTATGTTAGCAAGAGTGAAGGAAAAGGTTGAGACTCCCTTTCACGAGAGATAGAGGTTGAGTCTACTTTGGTAAGAGAAGCATTGAAGAGAGAATAACATTGGAACGCCTTGGAGATAAAGCCATAAGCACCTTGCAAAAAAGCTATGAAGAAAGAAATAATAAGACACTAACAAAGGGATGATACCCTATGAAATAAATGAGTGTGTAGAAGCATCGATTGGAGGAAACAAATGCAAAAAGAACCAAACTATTAGTGTAAACCAAGAACAACAAAAAAGGAGTCTTGTTGAGAGTTGCAGGAAATGGAACATGTGTTCAAAGAATAGTTCCTAGGTTGCTAATGCTAGGAGGAGATATTTCAAAATTATAGTGCCAAGAAAAAAGATAAAAAATATTTGAGGTAAACTTATTTTTCAAAAGCATGCAATGCACATAAATATTATTTTGATAATTTGAGGTTGGCGCTAAAGTGATAAGGTTAAGATTTGGTTTATTGAAGCATTGATTAAAAAAAAGCTCATGATATTTTTTGTGAGATATATATTTTGAAAAGAATACTTAAAAAAATATATTTGAAATGAGGTTGCCGAGCAAAATGATTAATTGGAAGGAAGAATAAGATGTATTAACGAGCAGGATTTATAAGGTATAAAACATTTTTTCACCTCCAAAGTTTATTATTTATTGGAAAATAATTAGGGAGATAAAAGGAATTCATGTGGAACATTTTTAAATGAGAAAATTTTAAAGAGGAGGCAAGAAAAACATTTGTGAATGATAATATTGGTCCATAAGAAATTTTGGATGAACAAATTTTGAAATTAAAAGGGAAGGCAAAACTAGAAAAAAGAACCTTGAAAGTTTTTTGTTTTTAAGAAAAGAAGGAAAATATTGAATTAGGAAGTTAAAAGGATTTCTAATTGATAATTACAATAAAAAATTTAAACTTCTCTTCATCCCATCAAATAATATAAAAGTGAGATACAAAATGTAAGAAAATTTTAATTATGTCTTCATCAAAATTTATTAGAAAAGGGACTCATAAACAAAATTTTTGTCATAAAAAAGAACAGGGTCAAATGGGTCAAACCACATTTATTCAATAGAAAAATGAGGAACAACAATTTGAAATAGCACATGGCATAGCAAATTTAGAGTGAGAGGTTGACACCATACCAAAAAATGTAATAGCAGGATGTTGGAGTTTATTACATTATTTGGTACCTTGGAAATACATTGCAAGAACTTTGTAAATATTATATAACTACTAGATATGAAGGAGTCTTGTAAATATTTGTCATTTAGCAATCATTAGAGGTTTGTTATTATTAGGGAGTCAATAAATATATTTCTCCTATGAGAAATATGAAGAGTCATATCTCCTATGAGTTTGAGGAGATGAAGAGTTAGTTGAAGTTGAAATGTCAAGAGTATTTGTAAAGGCTATTTGTAGAGAGGTCATGTAATATGTATGTAATAATGTGAGAAGTTTCAATACTTCATTTGTATTGGAATATATTGTTTATCATCCATAAAAATATAGTGAGTTTTTTTATTGGTTTGAATACTTGTATCTCATTTTGATATATTGTGTGAAAGATTTCATTAAGTATTGTTTAAAACTAGCTTATATACTAACATACACCTAGTTATACTTTATCTTCTTCAACAAAAAAATACTAAATTTTAAAAATTCTTAATAAAACCACAACACCAATGATAAAGAAGTTTCATAATTGTAAAATACTTTTCAATAATTTATTACCTTTAAATTTGTATCTAGTCAATTGTATCATAAACCAAATAAAACTTGAAGTAAAACAAATCAATCCATTAATAAAAAACATAAAAATAGAGCAAAAAAAATCAAGCAACCAAAAAAAAATATATTTCACCTCAAAAACTCCTTTCAAAATCTATAAATTTTAGTAGATATAATACTCCATATCGATCAAAACATCGCCAAATTCCAACATGCATAAAACAAAAACAAGCCTTTGCTATTTTTTCTTGGTTACATAGGAGATTTTGTCACAACCACACTATTTTTAGTAACTGACAAGCGCAGGGTTCAAACCACAAGGACTGCTCCCACCAAACCTATTCCATCTTGTTATTGTTGATCCAACGTGAAGGGGACCACCGATTGCTTGGGATTCATACCATCATAATCAATATGGCATGCACTCAGAGGATTCATATCAGACTACTACCTTTGCAAATAGGTTGTCCCTGAGGTTTGAACCAACCTTTGTTATTTAAGTCCAACCTCACGACATCCTTTAGATTTTATTTTTAACAATTTTTGTGGCTATGAATGACAAGTTGTTAATGTTAAATTGAAAAAAATCCTTAGAAATTCCTAAATTAAGTGCTAAATTTTAGGAGGAAAGGATCCTAAACCAACCCTTTAGAAACAACCCTATCTATCTCATGTTTGGCACAACTCGTCCCTTAAAGGTTTAAAACAATACAAATATAATATTATATTTAATTCTTGTTACAAGTTTATTGATTTCCACATCAAGCTCCAAAAATAGAACTTTACTTGTGCTGAAGTAAGAGACTTTCCATGTAAGGTTGGACCCCTCTTGTGGGCCGCCCTCTATTTCGACCTTCGGATATGAAGTTTTGATGTTTTTTTCTTCGTTCTAAAAATGTTTTTGAGCTCCTTTCAAAATCAAATATCAATGAAATTCTCTTTTACCAATCAAAAAAATGAAGTAAGAGACTATGAGGCTTACCAACATCCTAACCATCTATAGTTGAGTCTTTACAAATTAGAACTCAGTAAAAAACCTAAATAATAGTCCTTGTTACATCCTAGAGTAGGAAGAATCACCCCAACCCATACACTAATATGGGTTCCCTTCAACCTTGTTTGAGTTGATAAATAGAAGGGCCCACCAACCCGAATGTGTTGTCATCATATCTTGGAGAGTTCAGAAGACTAACTTGATTAAATCAATACCAATTACATCCTAGACCATATAGACAACAAAAAAGTTTTTCTAATAAAAAATACATAATATAAAATTAAATCCCATGATTTATTTGGGATTTACAACAACAAAATATTAATTATAAAAATCTTAAGTGTAAAATGTATAATCTATAAAATTTAAATTGCAAAATCTATTACTCATAATAAAAACTAATATTAGTATTTTTTGATTAGATAGAATAAGGGGTTTTGAAAGGCTCCCCAAACATTTTACAAAACAAATAAGGCGATGAGAGGGTCCCCAAGATAATTACAACTATAAAGAGCCTTGAGAAGATGGTTGCAAGAGAAACAAAGAAGAGAAGTTGAGCAACAAAAGAAAAAAATGTGATCCAAAAATAAGATCTAGGAATAAGAAAAAAAAGGAAGAATTGGATCCCAAGAATCCTAAACTATATTTTGCAAATTGAAACTTACAAAAAACATGAATGCTAAGGAGAAAATCGAGATTCACCAAGCCACCAAGACCATCAACATTTTAAAATTAAAATTTAAAAGGAAAAGTTTCCCACCCAAGACATAAAACACAGTTCCGAGGAGAAGTTGGGGATTCGCCCAATCCTTCAAGATTCACTCTATTTAAAATTCAAAAAATTACAAAGAAAAATTCTCAGTCCAAGCCAGGAAACCCAAACCCAAGAAGAAGCTTGAAAACCACCCAAACCACCAAGATACGATCCAACTTAAAATTTAAAAAATACAAAGAAAGTTTCCCACCCAAGCCATGAAACACGAACCGACTCCAAGGAATTAAAAAAAAAAATCAAATTTAAAATTTCTCGCCCAACCAAGAAATACGTTTCCAAGGGGGAAAAAACACTCCCCCTCTAAGGGAAATAACAAAAATCATTTTGAAAATTTCTTACCCAAGAAACACCCTCCCACTCCAAGGGAAATCACAAAGATCATTTTGAAAAAAAAATTCCCACGCCATGGGGGGAAGGCATTCTCTATAGTCTTGCAAGCACCCACTCAAATTTGCATCCAAACAATGATGGGGATTTTTGGATTCAAAGTGCACTAGGGCCAATTTTGAAAGCAAAGACTTGGGGATAGAAAGCAAAACCTAATCCACAAGCTCTAGATCTCCAAAACCTGACTCCCCCTAATAAATATTCACTAGAACCACAAACCTTGGGACCCTAGTAGCAAGGCCAACCTACCTACGATTTCCTAAATCAATGCAACCCAAAAATTTTAGGGGAAGCATAAACAAATTACATCCATAAGGCACTAGCTCAACACATGGACCACCAATGGGGCTACTAGATAAAAGCCCTGAAAAACGTAAACTCAAGATCCAAACCATCCAAACCTCCTGTTTCAAAGAAAGAGAGAACTCCAAAAGGTTCACATTTTTAGTCAAATCATCTTCGTGGCCAGCAAAAAACCCTTCATCGTAGAAATACCGCTCACCTTTACCTTAGCAATTTGAGTCTCTTTCCAACTCAACAAACAGGCCTTGAAAGGGAAAATCTGCCCAAGAATTGTAAGAACTACGATATGGTCCTTATTCTTTGGTAGAATCACACCAAGACAAGCTATAAAATCCTTACAATTCGAAGTCCTATTCACATCTGTAAATAAAATTTACAACTTATTTTGGCTTAGCACAAAGACCGTAGAAGGAAAATCCCACAAGAACAACTTAGGATCCACGCTCCTAGGATCCATGTTCCTAGGAAAATCAACTATAGGATCAGCCTCTGAAGCACCATCAGTCGAGATCCTACACCCAAATACATTGAAAAATTGGGGAACACTTCTCCAAAGAGCAAACTTTATGCAAAACTCCAAACTCCCATCCAAAAACAACAAATGGAAGAGCTTCCCGTCTAGAACAAGCAACTTGCATGAAACATCCCAATCCTCATTGACACCAGACCTACCTGCACACCCAAACCAACTCCACTCCCTCTCCCTCTCACCCTCTGCCATATAACCTTTTCTTTTTTTATAAATACTAATAATATTACAAATTGAATAAATTTAATAATATTATTATTTTCTATGATAAAACCAAAATTAAATATATATATATATATATATATATATATATATATATATATATATATATATATATATATATTATACCATCTACAAATAAGTTGAAGTAAAAATAGCAAGCTTGTGTATAGAAAATTTAAATAATTAAAAAAATTCCTGCCACTATACCCAACCTCCCAATCATATATATAATACCATCCACAAATAAGTTGAAGTAAAAATAACAAGCTTGTGTATACAAAATCAAAATTAATAAAAATATTTTTGCAAAAACATCCCAATAATATATTATTTAGGACCTCATCCTCTAATTTTGATGGGTCTTTGGTTGTTTTAAATCCCTTTGCACATTGATTTCACAACAAGACCTTATGACTCTTTCTGTCTGTGGCAAAGTGACTGGTCTCTGAGTTGTCTGAGTCCCTGTTACTTTGAATTTGGTGATGATTCTGATGCCCATTATGCTGAGCCTCCAAAAGAGAATTGCGCTAGTACCCAGGTGGAAGTGTTGGCAGCTGGTCCTTCTAGGCCTTGTTCCTTATGATTTGCATACTATTTTATCTGTTCTGGAGGAAAAGCACTCTGCTCTTCTAGATACATTTCAGGTTGTGGTCTCCTTTGAAAACGAGATTCGAGATGTGGTTAACAAGCAGATGGATATGACAACCCCGAACTAGTTTTGCTATGATGTTCTTTTGGCAATTGATATCAGGTTATATTTTATGTTGGTTGTATGGGGCCCTCTCTGTTTTATTTTTCTGAGAGAGGCTTGGTTATTTTAGTTGTTGTTACCTGACTTTATGGTATGCTATTTGTATGGGACCCTCTCTATTCTGCCTTGTTGAGGGTGGCTTGTTTGTTTTTTTTTTTTTTTAAGCGAAAAACCCCTTGCGGAGCCGCCTTGGTCTGAGAGACCACGAACAGGGGGGTACTACATCGTCAAAGTCACCCGGGGGTCGCACTCGACCCCTGCCGGCACCAACATTATCAATTGGATTTTGGATACCTAATTCAACTTTTTTGGTAGGGTGGATATTTGAACCTGGGACCTCCCTTGGAGGAATACCCTCTCCTCTCCAACATGCCTACAACACCTGGGTGAGGGTGGCCTGTTATTCCTGCCCCTTGACTAATTTTAATTTAGTGTTGTAGTTTAGTGCCTTCTCATGCCCTATTTTAACCTATTGTAATAGGTTTGGGGACCTCAAAACCCTTTCGTTTACCAAATCAAAAAATATATTATTAACAATTAGTTAAAAAATAACATAAAAAATAATAATAAAATTATATTTTTAATATCATTCAAGATCATTATAAATTGACAACCATAAAAATTTATATTCTAATAATTTTAACACTAAAGTGTAATCGATTGCCTACCTTACAATAAAAATGACGAACTCTATCTATTACTCTACCCCCACCTAAGGGGCATAATAATGACACCATTATTACTTGGACGAAGGCTTTATATAACTTTCTCATAGTATAGTTAGATTTTTTTAAGACTTAAAGTTCGATTAACAGGCTTTAATGTACATTTAATTAAATCTTTTTATTAAGAAATGTTTTTAAATATTTTAAAACTTACGTACTTTAAATCTAAAGAAAATAATTGACTATAAAAGATGTAGGTGGGATTAGAATGATGTATTACTTTGAACTGATGGAAAATGTAGTTTACCTTTTTCAAGATTTGAAATGTTTATCATGTGAAGCAAAGTGGGTATCTACAAATCCCACTAATAACATAAGAGACAATGGTGACATCACATCAATCATAGAAAACATATAAAAATATATAAAGAATGGAGGAAGAAAGGACAAAGAAAGAAAATATTGGGATGTGATTAAAGATAGTGACAATTTTTCATGATATCATCCCCAACACTCATTCCTGCATTTTTTAAAAGAAAATTTATAATTTTAAAATAACGATAGAGTTAATGAAATTAATATGAATTATTTATTAATTAGATCAAAGCAATCTATTAATAAGTATTGGACTGTTATTAACCAATCTATACCTTTTTAAGAATGTTGGTTGATCTTTCATTAAGTTCATTATTACATCAAGCGGGTGGATAAACACACCACCAGTAGGGTTCCTAGTAAACTATTACATAGCATATCCGCAAACATGTGAGATGGAGAAATTTGAACCTGAGGCCTCTCCAATATAAAAGTTTCAACTACCTATTATATAAATAAATTAAGATTTAATAAGAAGGTTGATGTTTATATATATAATTATAAACAGTAAAAAAAAATTAATAAAAATAAAAATTGTATTATAAAAAGCACAATATTAATTTATAAAAATTATTTTATGTATATAATTAATTTTATGAAAATATTATTAATTAGGTATTTATAAAAATATATTATTATAGTTTTAATTAAAAATATATATTCTTTCCAAAGTGGTTATTTTTATAAATGCATTTTTTATTTATAGAAAAAGTATTAGTATTATGTTAAAACTGTTTAGGGGAGTAATGATATAATGCTTTTTAGTATTAGTATATCTTTATAAGTAAAGATTTATTTTGAAATAATTAGAACATGAGGAGATGTGAGGATCATGATGGCATGTTTCTTTTATGTGATATTATTTTATAATGTTAAGGGTTATTTTTAAGTTTTAGGTTTTCAAATATGTTTCATTGATAATAAGACTTATTATTGAAAAAAAAATATTTATCATTTTAAATTATGTAATTGTATGGGTTTCAATTTGATAAATTATACAATGGTTGAGCATGAGCCAAGAGTAAGTAGAAAACAAGAAGTGTGTGAGTAAGAAGTAGAAAGCAAAGTGCGATCAAGGAGCAAGTCTCACTTCTTGTTCTTAATCTTAGGAGAAACTCAAAAACTAAAGGATTTGTGTAAAGAAAATCTAGGTAGCATGGAAGTAATTTTTTTTTTTAAAGTCCTTATTGACAGCAGGGATGCTCTAGTTGGAAGTAAGGAAGAGTGAATGCTCTAGTTAGCGATAAGAGGAAGAGTGAATCTATGACAAACCTTGTCCATGTAGTAGACACTACATCAAAAATGATTATTAATGAAGAACACAATATTATACTGAGAGAAGGGGTGAACAGTATAAGACCACTTTTTACTTTTATTTCTCAATCAATATTATGTAATGTATAGATAGAAATATCAACAACAATAATCAAAGCAATGCACAAATCACCACACACAATAGAGACACCAATTTAACATGGTTCACCCAATGTGGGCTACTCCATGGAGAAAATATTTTACTAAAAAAATTTCAATCAATCTCTTGGGAATCCTTTCCCTATTACAATGTTTATGGACCTTAGTCCAAAGGAGACACCAATCCCCTAATCAATTTCGTGGATCTCTATCCATTGGAGAACTCCTTTCTTCTTAGCTCTAAATGGTTATCTTATAGAAGCACTGCTACCCCCACTACTTTGGCTAATGGATCTCTATCCACTGAAGACACCTGTCCTCACTTCCCTGGCTAATGGATCTCTATCCATTGGAGACTGTCGTCCTCTATACTTTGTCACCTTCAAAGCTTTGTCTCAAATTTGTACTAAACACAGTCCTTCGATCTAGCACAAATCTTCTCAATCTTTTTCTCTGATCTGGCACAAGACTATCCTCAAATCTGCATCAAACTCTATCCTCAAATCTATACTAAACACGGTCCTTCGGTCTAGCACAAATATATCCTCAATATCTGTCCTCTGACCTGCACTAAACATAATCCTTCGATCTAGTACAAATATGTCCTCAAGCCTTAACACAAAGCTTGACTTAATCTCAAATCAACTCTTCTAGATCTACCCCAAACCTTAACCTAAGGTTTGAAAAAATCAATCAATCAACTCTGCTCACAAGTATTCTCAAAGACTTGTCTCAAATATGCCTTGTAAGCTTCCACAAAAGCTCACACTAACCTATCCACAAGTCCTCTCTTAGAACTTGCCTAATCTGCTCTCAAGTATTCACTAAGACTTGCCTCAAATCTGCTCAATAAGTCCTCACTAGAACTTATCTAAATCTGCTCAATAAGTCCTCACTAGAACTTATCCAAACTCATAGAAACATAAAGAGAATTGTTAGAGACTCAATATGCTTCACACTTATCACAATGCTCAATTAATTTCAATCACTCTTTTAGAAACATATAGAGAATTGTTAGAGACTCGATATGCTTCACATTCAAAACTCTCAATCACTTTCAATCTCTCTTTTATCACGAAAACATATAGAGAATTGTTAGAGACTCAATATGTTTCACACTCATCCACTCTCAACCTCTTTCTCAAATCAATTCAGAATATAGAACAATTTATTTCATAGAACTTGAACTATCACTTTAATACATCCACTTGACTAGGCTCAACCAACTCTACTCAACCAATCACTCAATGAAATAATCCTTGCTCACAAACCCTAGTCCAAGCATATGAACACTCACTCAAATGTTTCTAACAATGCTTATTGTATCGACCCAAATTTTTTGTGCCCTTACCTTCAGGCTAAAGGATCCATGCCCGAAAGGGGGATGTGAGAAGGATGGAACAATACCTCGGACTGAGAGGCCCTTTGAAGGTCGCACCTCTCGAGGGAGGGGTATAAAGGTGAATTTTTGACGGATGGTGGGGTTCACCAGGAAACTTTGAGTGGCAGTTTCCACGCCTAGGTTGAGAATGGTTTTGATGTGTTCATTTTATACTTGATCATTCATAATACTAGGTTGTACAGAATGAATCTAGGCTATTATATATGAAAAATGCTGATTTATATGAATACAGAAAGCATGAATGAATCCTAAATACCAGGAATATACTAAATAAGAAAGAATGCACCTAATTTCGGATGTTTGATGAAGATTCTGAAGCTTGTAGGAGTCCAAATCATCCCAAATATGATAGGATCGTCTAAAATTATACAGAATCATCCCAGATTATAGTCGATCATCTAAGATTAGACAAGCTCATCATCGATCTGATGAATTCATTAGACGAATTCGTTAGAAACCTGCAATCACAAAAATAGACACCAAAAACCAAAAATGCAACTGCAAGAATAATGTAAAATAATGGAAATGACAGTATGAATGCTTAATTGATAAATCTAGATAGCATATTTAAAGGAAATACATTGTTTTAATAACTTATTTTAAATTTATCATGCATTTATGCTAGATGAGGTGAACTCTAGGATGTAGAATGAAAATCAATCAAGTTAATGCATAGTAAAATAAAGAAGAAAGATGAGAAATGCAAACTCAGGGCTTTGGTTGCCCCCAATCTAAACTGCTATCAAGATCACCTCCAATCGTACGAGATCATCATCGATCTACGATAGGATCATTTGAAATCGTCTAGAATCGCCTGCGACGATCCGAGCTTCCTCCAGCTGAAGCATAGTGAAAACCTACAATGAAAGACTTGAAAATACAAATGCAAATGATGGGGGCAAGGATGTTCTAATACAACAAAACTAGAATTGCAGGGGAATGATCAACCAGGGGGTTCAGGGGGGATAAACTAAGAAAATCCCAGTTTATATAGGATTAGGGGGAGGTTAGGAGGTTGGGGATCATCCCAATCTGGGAGATCTCCAACGGAGGAATCTCCAACTGCACAGACATGCTTCTGCCCAAGTTGGAGAGGCTATTGAAACAGAAGCTAATTATGAAAATTTGGTTTTGGGATGAAATCGTCTGGACGTTCTGTTCCAGATGAATTCATCCGATCTGGGATGATTTCATCTGATCGGCAACGATATCGTCCAACGGTCAAAACAACTCCTAAAAATGGTGCGAAAAATGGGGTGAGCGGTTAACGAGCGATTTCGAGGTTAAAATTCAAATTTTATCTTTTTACTAAGGGTTTAACTACGCCAATTTTAGGGTGCTACATTTTGCCCCCTCTTTAGTGAATTTTTTGAAGAAAATACATTAAATACGAGTTCTTCATGCTTTACGAGAAAGCAAAAATTTACTCAATTTTTTAGACGACGATTCCAAGTCGAATTGTACGACTGCTTACTATGGTGCCCCCTCCGAGTTTTTACCCAAATCGAACGTTTGAGGTAAAAGCACGAAAAAGCAAAAAAGTTGTTATTGTTTTTAAATAAAATTAAGAAAAATAGGGTAAAACCCTAATTCATTGTTACTATTCACTTTCACTGTTTTTAGAGCTCTACAGGAAAAATGGTAGAAACAACGCACAGATCGATAGAGGTCCGATGTGGATTGCAGGTAAGGATCTAAACTTGGTGAATTATGTTTTTAATTTTGATTTGTGTGGTTTTTAATTGAAATTTTGACTGTATTTGGGGCATCGCGACCATTTTTAGGCCGTCGACGATGTCGGGACGAAATCGTCCCAATTTCATCGAAATCATCCCTAGATCACCGATTTTGTCTAGGGGTGAAATCGACGTAATAGGGAGGATCCCCTCCAACAAGGGGCGATACCCAAGTTGAGAAATCAAAGATGATTTCATCCTACAAAGGACGATTTGACTTAATTTAGGACGATATCGTCCAATAGTGGATGATATCATCATTTTTTTTATAAGATGAAATTGATTTTAATGATTATCTATTAATGATTTTTATTATTTGATTGTTTATTTTGCAGAGGGGATTACTGAAAAGTCGAGAGTGGAAATACGAGGGACTAAGAAACGATGTAGCCATGGTCGACCAGGTGGAGCGAGACCGACTAGCAAAATTTGGGCTACAACATGTGGCGAAGATGCCACAAATATCGACAGACATGGGGCTACTGATAGCCCTAGCAGAGAGGTGGTATCCGGGGTCGTCCTGCTTTCGGCTATCGATAGGGGAGATGGCTCCCACTCTAGAGGACATATGAAGTATCTTGAGGATCCCCATACAAGGGTAGTTTATGACTCCTATGACCAATCAGGGCCATCTGTGATGCGACTGTGCGGAGATCCTAGCTTCACCCTAGAGAAGGGCGGAGTTAACATTGAGACATTGAGGCAGATGCCTGGGGCATCTCGATTGAATCAAGTTTTGGTAGGGGTGGTGGGTGGCCTACTGCTATGCCACCAGAGTAGATGTAGGTTGCCATGGCTACTCTCAGATGTGGTCTACGATATGAGAGACCACATCTATAGATTTGCTTGGGGTAGCTTTGTGCTATACCGCTTGTATAGGATCCTATATGGGGTCGTATACAAGGGAGGTCAATGTCTGGTTTTGACATCGCTACTATAGGTTTGGTGCTGGGAGCACATTGCGATGTGGAGGCCGATAGGGCTTCCACTGATAGGGGTTGACCGGGAGAGACCCCGGGTTTTCTATTGGTGGCTCTAGAGAGGGTCACAACAACGGATAGATCTATCGATGTCCCGAAGGTTGCTAGATGACCTCATCCCTGACTAGATCACCTGGAGGCCATGGAGAGAGCATCCAAGGTGGGGAGAGGACGAACAAGAGTTGGCTTGCATCAGGCAAGTCTTCTAGCTAAGGATGGAGCGGGGAGAGGTAGAGCTCCATCGCTATGACCGAGTTTTGAGGTAGTTCGGTCTATAGTAGGGGATCCCTTCTCTCAGAGACTATGAGTACTCCTAGACTATCCAGGATAGTACTACACTGAGTGGAGCTCTAGATATGCAGTGATTCTGGAGTCAAGACGTGGATGATGCCCCCATTCAGCCAGTGGATGGGGATGATGTTGGGGTTACAGACAGATATGATGCCTGGTACGTAGGCATCCACCCTCCTCGGATGATGAGGGCATAGGGTCCGATGCACGTCATGGTGCAATGGATGGGGAGGCAATGCCAGGCTGCTATCGATGTAGCGAGGGGTCATAGAGGGAGGGAGTAGCGACGGTCTCCTTAGGAGAGATGTTGGAGAGCGCCATAGTCTCCGAAGAGACCACAATAGGTAGAGAGGATAGAGGAGGGACTCCCTTCTCAATAGAGGGAGAGGCCACCATCGCCCGATAAGGGCAAGGGTATCGAGGTGGGGGAGAGCAACGAGATGGCGGCTCTCCGAGCTAAGAATGCCCACCTCTGGGCTTAGGTGCAGACACTACAAGATGAGGCTACACGGCTTAGGGCTCAGATTGAAGGGGAGAGCACTCAAGATCTAGCACGGTCTATTGCTCAGAATACATTCTACCAGGGATTGTACTATCATGTGGTTCCATAGAACCAGAGGATACCACTGCCAACCCCCATTGTGGAGCCGGTCATGATGGGATCATCGAGGACATCCTCATGATCGACGATGAGGACCCGAGACACAACACGGACCTCTATGGGACCACCTCCTCCACCTCAGGGTGAGAGAGGAGATGAGGCTGAGAGCTCGAGGGCTTCTCGAGACTAGCTGCTTTTTTGTTATAGAATGTATATTTTGAGAGGATTGAGTATGCCAGGGTATAGATTATGGCATACCAATCCAGCTATGATATGATGTACATATATTTTGATATATATATATATATATGTTTTTTTTGTGATATGACTTGTCCATGTGTTTTATGATGCTTTAAGTTTTAAATGGTTGATTGTTTATTCATGTGATTATGTCATTGGAAATAGTATAATTTTATGTCATGCTATAAAACTTAAATGAAATAATCTGATGTAAACAAATTGGTTGTTGTGGTGTGATGTGATGAAAAATAAAGAGACTTCTAACAATAATTTCAAAGGACATTATCGTTGTTATAGACCATTTCATGGAGTCGCTGCTCACTAGGTCGTCAAGCTAATCCCAGTATAGAAATATTGCTAAAAGTAAAAGAGTGCTTAAGAAACTGTCTTAAGACTTTGTGTTGTGATGATGAAAAATGATGATGGTGATGATTCGTTTTTCATATTTTCATAAAAATATTATGCATGAAATATTAAAAATATGATTTTTGTTAGGCATAAAATTCCTAAGTGTGATAAAATTTTGAACAATTCCCTAGGAATTATACCATCGTTGAAAAATTGAATGGCGACATAATGGAATGAAAATGGAAAAATTTGCATTCCTTTTAAAGCACAATTGTGTAACATAATGATGTAAGCCATATGTTTTTATGAATTAAAATGAATGGGAAAATAAAATTAGAACAATGGTTTGCGCTAGGCATAGAATTATAGGTATAAACTTATACCATCATCGCGAAATCCAAAAAAATAATTTTATTGCATAATTGATTTTTGATTTTGAGATAAATAGAAAATAATATATAAACGTGACTTTATTGCTAGATTTTTGAATATGTTGTTGAAAGAAATTTTGAATTTTTGAAAAAACATGTTTTGAAATGTTTTTATACTAAAAAGATGTGCTTTACATAAGAAGATGAAATTATTCCAAAAGATTTGCAAAAATATTTTAAATTATATCAAATACAAAATGTAGATTTATAAGGAACCCTTATGTGCATATGTGTGTTCATTGTCGATCTTGATTTATCATAATGATACAAAGTCTCTCAAATACAAATGTGTGTGCAATTGTATTGTTCATTTACCAATTTTGAGCAAGATAATTTGATGCAAGTAATTTGAATTAACCAAATAAGTGTTCTTTGACCATGATTTATATGCATGTAATCGTACCAGACTACTATGTAAGTCGGGTCATCAAGAGCTAGCTGATCCATAAGCAGATATAGGTCTATACAAAATAAGGTCGCTAATGTGATAGACATATCACCACGCTAGGAATTACCCAAGGCCAAGCGGGTTGGGCACAAACCACCTGTTATGGGGCTTACCTCATGATTTTTGAATAATTGAGAATTCCAAGGATTCAAGCTCATTCACCCTTCTTTTCTTTTCAAGGGGTAGGGAAAGGGATTTATTTGCATTGTGCTTGTTCTTTTCTCTTGCTTCTTATTTTCTTTTTCTCTTTTTTTTTGTATTTTTTGCTTGATACTGAGATAATGCTGAAATATTGCTGCGATGGTACAAAATGATATTTTTCTTTTTCTCATGTTCTTTGACTTTTCTTTTTTTCTTCTTATACTAGGGATACTTGCTCGGATTGGCTTTAGAGCAAGGGATTTTTATTTTGGACAGGGGTGAGCTTGTCCTTTTGTCAATTCTCAGAGATTCTAGACCATGTGCAAAATAGGATAGCAGGGGAAACTTTTCGCTCAAGAAACCACTTCTACTATGTAGCATCATATGGAATTTGCAATGAAATCATTTTAATGTGAAAAGATATACTTGGTTCAAGTAAATAACAAGATCAATTCTCTATGCTCAAAAATTTATTTAATTCAACTATGGACTTTGATATAAGAGAGATTAATAATCATACCAAATAAATCAAGCTATTTATTCATGTGAGTGTGAAAGTGCGGGATTCCAAATAAATGCTAATTTATCCAAAATAATTGAAAATATGACTGCAATACTTCAAGAATTAATGGGTGCAAAAATAGAAAATGTTTTTTGAATATTTTGATGAGTTTGATGTTTTTGACGTTTTTTATATTTTGGTTTTAATTTATGAATTGAAAGAATAAATAATATTACTGTTTTTTGAATTTTTTTTTCTTTTTTTTTTTGAAATTTTAGATGATGGAATTGGTGGTATATACAAGATGATCTATATACACTATACAAGGTTATTTGAGTATAGCATGTCTACGGTTGCTTCAAAATCAAAGGAGGTTTTGACGAATAATTTGGTTGTAGTGAAGGTAAGAACAAAATGTGATGAATAAAAGGTAGCGATAACAAAAGCTTTGTTATAATGTATAATAATGTAACAAAAGATTTGACTTGTATATGTGTAAAATTGATCATGTTACAAAATAAAATGTCATAAGGATAAGAAGGTTCTTCATTCTTATCACTATCTTCCAAGTCTTGATAATATGGAGGGAGCATATGTGAAAGATATGCATGGGTGTTATTTGATAAACAAGGATGATCATATATGGATGAAGAAAAGTGATGGATAGAAGGTAATTGTGACAATGGAGAATGTATAGAACTTGATGTTTCAATCATTAAATATTCTTCAAATGGTGTTGGGTCACCATGTATGGTAACAATTTTATTTGCAAGTTCAAACTTCAAACATTGGTGAAGAGTGGAAGGGACAACCCTTATCGTATGAATCCAAGGACTTCTGAGGAGTAGGTTGTAAGGTGAAGGGCAATATGCTACATAAAACAAAGTATCCAGGATCTTGGATCCAATATTAAGGGGAAAAATTATAGTACCTTGAGCTTCTTGAATTTCATTGTTAAAATATTTTATAATAACATTTGATTCATTAAGATATTCTTCCTTTAATTTGAGTTTTTGGAATAATTGATAAGTGCATAAATTAAGAGAGAAGCCATTATCTACCATGATAGTTTTAGCAGGTGTTTCTTTACTAGATCCTGTAATGTAAAGAGAGGAGTCTTCTTGTGGAGTAGAGGAAGGAATCTCCTTGTCATAGAATGAAATATGGTTAACCTCAAGAGGGCTTACACCATTAATTATGTTCTTAGGGAAAATATCATGAGGAACAAATTGTTGGCTAGGTATCTTGAACAAAGTTTCCTTATGAGAACTTTGTAATACTTCTAAAAGAGATATCTTTGCTTGAGGATTAATCACTTGTTGTTGGCTATCAAAGTGGATTTTAGATTGATATTTTTATTCTAAAGATGAGCTTTCTATGCTTACATTCCATTTTGGATCATTCTCTAGAGCCAAAGATAGTTTTGAAGGTTGGTCAAATGAGGAATCCATCTCTTGAATATCATATTGAGTTGATTGAACTTGAGGTTGCTCATTTGTAGTTTCTGTTACAATATTAGTAATATCATCATGATGGGACACATTAACATGCAATATTTGATTGGTTTCCTGTTGTTGATAATTGAATAGGGGTTCTTGGGAGATCTCCATGTCTTGATTGATTATTGGTATTTATTGTGTAGGAGTTTGATTGTTTACTGGAGATTTATAATCAGTTGTAGATTGTAATTCCTTTATATTAAAAAGACCCTCATCAATCAAATATTGAATTGCACATCTTAAATCTTTACAATTTTGTGTCATATGTCCATCTACTCTATGATATTCACAATGTAGCTCAGGTTTAAACCAATCTACTATGGTATCAAGTTGTCTTATGGAAGGGAGTCCAATATTATTTGTATCAAGTAAATGCTTGAGAATTATATCCATTGGTTGTTTGAGCATTGTAAATGTACATGATGACAATTTTCAAGAGGTTTTTGATAAGTGCCTTAGGAGTTCAGTCATAAAAGGACCTAATGGTTTTTTACCTCTCTTTTCTTTGTTATGGGTAGAATGATGATAGGAAGATTGTGAAGTATTATGTGAGTGCATGGTAGGATTGGAAGAATAAGTATTTACTTGTTGAAATGGATGTGTTGTATTGAAAGAAGAATATTGAAAGGGTGGAGGAGGATTGTATGTGGATTGATAGACATAATATGGATATATGGGAGAATAGATAATATCGTTATGAAGAGGATTGGAAAAGGGATTGTCCTGTTGGGGTATGGATGAAAAATGAGAAAAGTGTGATGGAGGTGGTGTTGAATAGGGATGAGGTTGGTCATAATCAACAAATGTATTTGGCTGAATTCTTCCAACATTACTGATGGGCTCATATTGATTTGAGTAAAAACTCATGGTTTCTTTAGTACTTCTAAAAGTAATATTTTAGTATCTACTATTTAGAATTGAATCTAAAACATACAAACTTGAAATGATGATTTTGTTATTATTATTTTTCTTGTATACATATATATATTTTTGTTTTTTTTTTTTAATATTTTTGAATAAAAAATATGCCTATGTTATTCACGTTGGGTTCACCAAAATGTATCGACTCAAATTTTTTGTGCCCTTACCTTCAAGCTAAAGGATCCGTGCCCGGAAGGGGGATGCGAGAAGGATGGAACAATACCTCGGACTGAGAGGCCCTTTGAAGGTCGCGCCTCTCGGGGGAGGGGTATAAAGGTGAATTTTTGATGGATGGTGGGGTTCACCGAGAAAATTTGAGTGGCAGTTTCCATGCCTAGGTTGAGAATGGTTTTGATGTGTTCATTTTATACTTTGATCATTCATAATCCTAGGTTGGCCAGAATGAATCTAGGCTATTCTATATGAAAAATGTTGATTTATATGAATACAGAAAGCATGAATGAATCCTAAATACCAGGAATATACTAAATAAGAAGGAATGCACCCGATTTCGGATGTTTGATGAAGATTCTGAAGCTTGTAGGAGTCTAGATTATCTTGAATATGATAGGATCATCTAAAATTATATAGAATCATCCTAGATTACAGTCGATCATCTGAGATCAGACAAGCTCATCATCGATTTGACGAATTCGTCAGACAAATTCATCAGAAACCTGCAATCACAGAAAAAGACACCAAAAACCAAAAATGCAACTGCAAGAATAATGCAAAATAATGGAAATGATAGTATGAATGTGTAGACACCAAAATAACACCAATCCGATTATGTGACAACAAGCACTGATCGCACTAACACACACAGCCCCCAGGGCAGCCCCCAGAGGTTAAACAGTGGTTCTAACCACTCACACAATAGTTTTGCAAGTCAGGGATCAATTTGGCACCTTTTAGACACTTTATTGCTTATTCGTCCCACCCAGGGACGAGTGCGGATTTGTACTCGTCCTACCCAGGGATGAGTGCGGATTTATACTCGTCTCACCCAGAGACGATTATCAGCGCTCGCTCCGGGGTGGGACGAACGCCAGGTTTGACCGACAAAAAGTCAGATCTCGGCATGTGACAACTCAAAACTGCCACTTAGCTTTTCTTGCATGACATAGGAGTGCGAGTGAGTTCTTTTGACAACTCATATCTGCCAATTGACGTTCCCTTCACTGCATGGGAATGAGAGTGAGCTTTTTAAGACAACTCAGATTTGCCACTTAGCTATCCCTTCATTGCATGGGAGTGCAAGTGAGCTTTTCTAAAACATACAAAGACATGCACAGAGGCGCTTAAGAAGCCCTTAATCAAGAAGAAGTCTTCTCTTCACACAAAAAGCATTCATGCAAAGAAACACTTTTGCATGTTAATTCAAAGAGACCCCTTGGGTCTATAAAATGGTGAGTTTCCTCACCCAAAAGATATACAGAGAAGGAGCATTTTGAGCGAAGAAGTGCTGCTAATTCACTTACTTGCGATTTGTGCTTTCAACATCCATAATCTCTTAATCGAAAGAGAGGTTATTGGGTGACTTTTGAAGGCACGAATCAAGGACCAACACCGATTTTTCTGACCACAATATCCTACCAATTTTTCGACAACACATCACATCAGGTTTCGGACCCATCCTAAGCGGATTGGTGTCGAAGCAAAGTTTCACCCGCGGGTGGTTTGCCTTCGGGCACCCCCCGCTTTATTTCTTTTGTAGTATTTAGCTAGTTTCATGTTTATGCTTTTGTCAAGTTTTCATTTTATTTAGATTCATTTTAACCATCGTTAGATTCATCTTTTATTTTTCATACACAGGTGCTATTGATTCTTTGTTTGTTTCTTTGAACGTAGATTTGTGGCATTAGAGGAGCAACGAGGAATCGACCTTTACCAACGCAAGCGGCGACAACGTTTTGGTTCGCCCATCTTATATGTGGGCACGCGGAAGAAGGAATTCTGAAACAAGTTGTAAAAGACCAACATTTAACGCTCCTATCCCCTAAAAAGGAAGGAGACGCATTGTAACACAAATTTGAAAAGCATATCAATAAAAGGGCCGATTTTTATATTGCTTTAATATCTTGTGTTCATGTTCTTTCTTTTTACGCATTTTTCAATAACATAGGATTTAAGCGTTATTTTAGTTTCATTTACATTGCATTTTTAGTTTATCCTTTTTGTTTCCGAAATCTCGTGCTTTCAATGGCGATCACGGTGGGACCTCTGTCCTCTATTTTTTTTTTTGGTTAAATTACTGATCTAAAATTGCTTGTTTTTTTACAGGTACCTATTTTTCAACATCGGACTGTTATTCGTCTCTGCAAGTGACGATTATAGAATTGGTATTCGTTTCACCCCGGGACGAATAAACTATTCGTCTCACCCTGAGACGATTACTGTTCTGATATTCGCCTCACCCAGGGACGAGTATAATTTTGTGCAATTTTTAGAGCAAATCAGAAACATCCGGTTAGGCAGAGAAGAGGTAGGGGTTTTTTTTTAAAGCTTCTATCAAATTTCTGTTTTTCTGTTTTTTGGTTTTCAGTTTTGTATGGCTTAGGGAAAGATTTCTTTTTCGTTTGCCTGTTTCAATTTTTGCAAAGTAAAATGAACCCCACACATCACGTGGTATTTTAAACCAAGGCGTTGGTCGTAAAACCCCAACCCTTGAGCAAGACCAAAGGTGGATTCCATTATCACTTTGGCTTGAGATATTGCATCCATTACCTCGATCGCGATCGTTGCTAGACGTAAATCCTGACGAAAGCTGACCGAGTGTAGCTAGGGGTGATTCCCAGCGCATGAGGATAAGTCTTCTATGGTAGGTGTCATAAATAGAGCGATTCCCCTTCCGTACCGCCTATGTTCCACGTATCATCTGCTCTCACGTACCTATAGTCTCCCTCACGTAAGGGCGGGTATATAGAGAGGTTGGTATATCGGTCCGACAATGGTATATTGAAGGGGCGACCATTTTGGGAGTCATAAGAGCCTTCATAATTGCATTTAAACGTTTCACAAAAATTTTCAAAAAAAACAAAACAAACAACAAAAACACACTAAACCAGATTTAGGGCACACTATTAATCTTTAAAAGAGATAATCATTGCTTGTGTGTGTATGCTATTTTCTGTTTAGACAAAAAAATCATAAAAAGAAAATCATAAAAAGAATTTTTGCATCTTTAGGTTAGCATTACCATGGTGAATACTCGTAGCCAAGCCCAATCACGGGCAGAAGCTACAGAAAATGCACCAAGAGAGACAAATCGTCTCCGATATAGCCTTGAAGACTTGGCCATCCCACCTCGACGGTAGGGTACACCAGTTAGTTCACACCATGCAGAACATGGCTCTAGAGGCCCCTCCTTGAGGGGCACTCCAACCCATACAGTCATAGAACATGGTTCTAGAGGCACCTCCTTGAGGGGCTCTCCAAGTCAGGCCTTCAATAGACGAGAATTTAGAACCCCCTCCCTAAGGGGAACTCATGAGCAACAAGAATATTTTCAAGAAAATAACCTATATGTACCACCTGGTCTAAGCACGAGGCCTCCTTTGGAAGTTCATTATGGGTGGCCTAGTGATGAAGCATTGTGTACTGCTCTAGAACAACAAAGGGTCCAAAAGGAAGAACCATATGATTTTGTGGTTCCTAATTTACCCCCGATTAATGTCGGACACAGTAGACCATATCCAGAACATCAGGTTCTCCCGACAGGGCAAGACAATTCTGCCCGCACTTTTTATGCATATCATAGAGAGAGTGAGGAGGATCACTACATTCCTCAAGAATAGTATCCAGTGCGAAAACGATGCACGTCTGCACCCGCTTTATATCCATATCGCTCATTGAGACCAGAGTTTCAAGTTAATGCGGCCAACCTCGACGGAGGGAAGCAACATATAGGGGTCTCAGAGCACCATGATCAAAATAGATATGTAGGGGAGACATCTAGGCCTATTAAACAAGAGACGACAGAACAAAATGACTTGGCATTTGCACAACTAGCCGCCCGCCAAGCACAAATCATGCGGCTTAGGCAAGAACAACAGGAATTAGAACATTTGTGTCGCCTTGATCAAGAGCGCATTCAACGTCAGACAGCTGAATTGCTTCACAACAATGCGCTTGAGAAGGCCCCAGTCCCTCGCGCACAACAATCTGAGATGTATGTGAGGCACAACCCCTTAGTGCGAGACAGGTCTCCGTGACTTCAACAAGCACTGCCTCCAAGACCTCTTAGACCTGAGCGGGAGGCCATTCCCCGCAACCGTGATGGGCATCCTCCGCGGGCACCCATCCATGTTTACAGGCCTAGGCCAAACACTCCTCAAGAAGATTATGAGGATTATTACCAAGAAGAAGAGCGGGCTGAAATGCCCTATCAAGGCAGAAGGGATGCTACCCATTTATCCATCCAAAGGCCTCAAGTTCCCCGCAACCCACAGCGGGAACAAACCAAGGAGGAGGAGATTACGTCCTTCGATGCATACAAAGTGTTGTTAGAATGCTTAGAGACTATGGAACTCAAGACTACTGGGCCCCAAAAGCCTACCTTACGCCAACTCCGTAGTCATCCGATGCATCCATCAGTGCCAGCACCTCCATACCCCGAACATTTCAAGCTGCCCTAGTTGGCACTCTTTAAAGGGGATGAGGATGCTCAAGAGCATGTGACGCGATTTTTGAGCCAATGCTTTGGTATACAAGACAATGATGCATTGCTATTGAGAACATTCATAACCACATTCGCAGGATCTGCCTCGGATTGGTTTACCCATCTACCGAAGCATAGCATCTACAACTTGGATCAACTAGTGGACGCGTTCCTAGAACATTTTGCTTTCAATACAAAGAAAAAGGCGTCACTCAGTGATCTAGCTAGCCTCAAACAGTATGAGGAGGAGTCTATGGTAGCATATGGGAATCGGTGGAGGACGGTGCTTTCAAAGCTGTCCTACCTCCCTCCTATGTCCGACCTAACTCAAATGTTCGCAAAGAGCCGTTTGCGATCGATCTCTGTGCTATTGTAGCTGCAGACAATACGCCACTTTAGAAGAAGCTCTGGCGCAAGCTAGACGTATCGAAGAGATCAAGATACAGGATGGCAAAATTGCCAAGCCTAAGAAAAAAGAGTGGAACAAGAGCACCAAAATAGGGAATACGCAATAGAAACCCGTCGTGGTCAATCAAGTTGCTATTAATGCCCCTACGCCTACCCAAGCAACACAACCTCCAAAGGCTAATTATCAGGCGATGCCTCACAATAATTATGAGAAAGATAACAAAAAGTAGGATCAAAATCAGCAACGTCGCCCCAAGCGACAATTTACACCATACACTGAGTCTAGGGACTCCTTGTTTGACCGTTTGTCAGCGGCAAACTTGATTAATCTGCTAGATATTCCAACAATTGATCCTAATGCGCCAAAGCCTAAGGGCTATAGAGAGGATCTTTTCTATAGATTCCATAGAAGGAAAGGGCATGACCTTAATGTCTGTTGGACGTTTAAAGGTTTAGTGCAAGATCTCATTGATAATCACACATTGGTAGTGGATAACCCCATCGCACCCAACAACCAACAAATGGGTGTTTTCAAAGATCCTTTACCCACACATGATGCACAAACAAAACCTCTGCATGTCAACGAAGTGCAACAAAGTTGCCCCATGGAGGGGTATGTTGGGATGATTAGCATTGTGACAAGAAACAAGAAACACTCAGGGGCTGCCCCCATGACAGCCACTAGGGAAGTTCCATCCACGTCACAACATCAACCGAATCCTACACAGTTGCCCCCACCTAGACCAGTGGCCACGATTCGAACTAGACTTACTCAAAGTCTACGGACCACATCGGCTAGGCTCTCCATCTATGAGCTTATTCAACAATCGACGCCCCATCGGGAAGCTCTTATGGAGATATTAAAGGCAATTGAATTGCAACCCCACGAAGCGGATTCGTTCAACAATTTTGTGGGGCATGTCAAACAGTGTACTGAACCAGTCATTACCTTCAGGGAAGATGAGCTAAAAACGGTGATCGGAGATGTAGCGGATCCACCCCTGCACGTTATTGTGCGGGTCAACGGGACTCCATACAAGCGGGTGTTGGTAGACACCTGGTTCGTCCAGTAACATTATTACAACCGCTGCATTGAAACATTTGAAACTTCCAGCCTCTCACATTGCACCTTCCACTTATACCCTTCGAGCATTTAATGATGCGATATGCTCGATAGTTGGCACAATTGTCCTGCCCATACAAGTGGGACAAAAGACCATTCATACGTTGTGCCACATTTTAGAAGGTGAGATGGCTTACAATATCTTGCTTGGGCGGCCTTGGATCCGGGATATGAAGTGTGTTCCTTCAATTGCTCATCAATGTTTGAAGTATACATTTGAAGGACAAGTGCACGTGGTCCCCATAGATTTGGAACCTTTTAAATACTGCAATTCAGTGCAAATCATGCCGTAGTCGACCCTTCCTTCAACGCATGTGGATTTCCAGTTAAATCCATCTAAGAGGGGTCCGACTAAGCAAGAATCTCCATCACCAAATCAATCAAATTCCCAGGAGGGTTCATCTTCTTCATCCAGTCCTCCCACAATGACGCCACCTACGGTGGCCACACCAATGGACAAAGGAAAGAAGCCCCTAGAAGCGGAACCACCTTTAGTCTCCAACATCTCTACAGAAGAGACGCCTAATAGAATGGAAGTTGAGACGCCTAGTTCACCCCACATGGAGTGGACTCAAGGAGAACTCCCATTCGCTTCCCCTCAATCGCCAACGATTATTGTTGAGATGTCTAACACAGGCATGGGGGAGTATATAGTGCGCAATGTTGTTGCAACGCCCACACTTCAGTCTATGCAAGACATGGGAAGACCTCGACTCCCCATAGGCTCCGTGGTTCCTTTAGGCTACCCACCTAATCAGAAAAAATTTATTTTTGGGGGCCTGGATCATGGCGTTGAACCTTCCCGACAAGAAGAGGAAGATGAAGATCCCTTTGTGGAAGATGTCAACTATCTGGCTAACCCAGACTTCGCATTACGATATCTTAGCCAATGCAATTGGCATGGATACGAGTTAGGCTGGTATGAACAAGGAATGCATGTTTTGTGCCAACCAAGATACCAAATGCCTTATGATAAGTCAGGAGTAGGGTTTAATCACCCTTTTCCCCTCGGACATCTTGGTCGAAAACATGCAAAGGCCTAGGGATAGGCAACAAGGATGGGTTGGCATCAGATCCATATGCCAATCCAAATACAACTTATACATTGGGGGATTATTTCCCATTACAAACAAATAACCTTGTTGACCTCAACAACCCTTTCCCTACGGCCGAACAAGGAGAAACCTCATGGACTCACCCACAAGGGGAAGATGGACAAGACCACGAAGGGTCTTCTGAAGATGAGTCGGAGTACGATCATTCGCACGAATATCCACTGAATGACGATCAGGAAGACTTCCTGATGATGTTCCCATTGAATGATCCCAGTGAGCATAGGCTACCTCAATAGCAACAAAATCCTTTGGACATAGATGACATGTTTGAACACTTACACATAGGTCCAAGACATAGGAGGCATTTCAACTTGGCGCAGTTATAGCAATTACTGCACCCGCCACTCCAGGCATATCGAGAGCATTTTTCGCTTGGAGACCCTATCAAACCATCAGTGCCTAGGGCAGACCCTATTTGCAGGTCCGCGCATAGGGCTGATCCCTTTGTGCCAGTGCCTACAGAGCCAGATCCAAAGCACCAAGAGCATCCAGAATGTCAGAGTTGTCACATTTGCGATAATGGAGATTACAATCATTTCATCAACATGGTCTCCATTGACTTGACCGCCCCCATCCATGATCCAGCCAATCCAACATGATTATTGCATCTAGACATAGAGGCTATTGATTGGGATCACGTTGACACACCACCATCTCCATCAGAGTATTGGCCTTGCGGTGGGATGTTTCATTTCACTCCAGGACAGACTCAGGATGTCTTCCATGCTGAAGAGGAACTTGACGTTCCTAATGACGATCTTAATTCAGCAAACGATATCCATCCGATCCCAATTCCACACCAGTTGGAAGACGGATCCCATATGTCAGTTGAAGCAACGACTGATGTAGACATCGGCACAGATCCAATGAATCCACGGATTCTCAAGTTGGGGGTAAGTCTTTCCCCTAAAGAGCGAGCCGATTATGTTGCCCTTCTTAAGGAAAAGAAGGAGGTTTTTGCATGGTCATACAAGGATATGCCGGGACTAGACCCACAGCTAGTCACGCACAATTTAACGCTTGATCCGACAATCAAGCCAGTCAAGCAAAAACTACGCAAGATGCATCCAATAGTGGCCTTAATGGTAAAATATGAGTTACAAAAGTTGTTGGATGCCCAGTTTGTCATCTGTGTGGATTATCCGCCATGGTTGTCTAACATGGTTCCTATCAAGAAGCCCGACGGGAGGATTCGCATATGCACTAATTTTTGAGATCTTAACAAAGCGAGTCCTAAGGATGATTTTCCCTTGTCGAGCATCGACGCATTGGTAGACGCTACAACGGGCCACGAAATGCTTTCCCTTATGGATGGTTTCTCAGGATACAATCAGATTCGTATCAATCCTGAGGACCAACTCAAAACGGCATTCACAACGCCTTGGGGGACATTTTGCTATAAGGTCATGCCTTTTGGCCTTAAAAATTTCGGAGCCACCTACCAACATGCCATGACGTACATCTTTCATGATTACATGCACAAAACTTTGGAAGATTACATGGATGATTTGTTGGCCAAATCTCTTTTGCGCCCAGATCACATCGGTGACTTGAGCAAGGTCCTTGATCGCCTCATTGAGCATAAAGTCAGACTAAACCCCAAGAAGTGCGTCTTTGGCATCACCTCTGGAAAGCTCTTGGGTTTCATAGTCTCCAAACGAGGAATTGAGGTTGATCCAAACAAAGTCAAGGCAATCCTTGAAATGCGTCCCCCAACCACCATCAAGCAGCTCAGGAGTCTGCAGGGAAAGGTTGCGTCGATCAAGCGCTTCATAGCGTAGTTATCTGACAAATTCCGACCCATGAATAAATTATTGCATAAAGGGGTCACATTTCATTGGGATGACGAGTGCCGATCAACCTTTGACGACATTAAATAGTACTTGGCTTCACCGCCAGTATTGGCACCACCTAGACCAGGAGTGCCATTCTATTTATACATCTCAGCCACTGAGGTGGCACTGGGTGCCATGCTGTCCCAGAAAAATGAACTTCACAAAGAACAGGCTACATACTATCTTAGCCGCACCCTGGTCAGTTATGAACTTAACTATGCATATGTTGAAAAGCTCTGCTTGGCAGTGGTGTTTGCTACCAAAAAGCTATGCCACTACATGCTCAGTAATAAGACGTATGTTGTGTCTAAGGAGAATCCATTGCGATACATGATGAGTCGTACTTATCATAGTAGCCGCACGACGAAATGGATCATGTTGTTGATGGAGTTTGACATAGAGTTCATTGGACATAAATCTATAAAAGGTCAAGTCATCGCCGATCAACTAGCTGAGGCTCCTCTTGAAGACGATCAACCTCTGACTTTTGAACTACCTGATGATGGGGTCTTCCATGTTTCAGAGTCGCCAGATTTTGATGAGCCTGAGTCACAGGCTGACATAACCCTATTCTTTGATGGTTCTAAATGTGAGCAAGGGGGTGGTGCGGGAATTGTATTCTTCACTCCACAAGGTGCTCCAATGCCCTTGTCATTTAAATTAGACTTCCCATGCACCAACAACAATGCAGAATACGAAGCCTTGCTCATAGGTCTTCAGACAACAATCACCATGAACATTAAATGATTGAACATCTTTGGTGATTCGTTGTTAATTGTCAATCAAGTAAAGGGGATATTCCAATGTAAATGTCCAGTTTTGCGGGCCTATAAAGCCCTTGTGGACAAATTCTTGGCACAACTTGAATGGTATGACATCGAGGCACTCCCTCGATCATCAAATCGTTTTGCGGATACTATGGCCTCCTTGGGGTCACTCATCCCACAAGACCCTTCTGGTGAAATGACAACCATTCAGGTTACAACATTATCACAATCTATGATGGAGCATGCAAGCTCTGATCTGACGCCAGGAATCCACATGATCCAGATTGAACCATCTTCGGATAAGTTCTCTCGAATTCGAGATTGTTTGACTCAAGCCAACTGGGGGTCCTTGTTCTCCCCGACCCCTCTTACTAGCAACACCACGTTGTTTTTACAAGTTCTTTCCTGCTCAACTTTTGTTCGGGATAGACTTCAAGAGGGATTGGCCATTCATACTATCAAGGTTTTTGATCAGCAAGATTGGTACACACCCATTCGGGATTACCTCAAGCTAGGTAATCTCCCACTTGGATTGACACAAGCCGCGAAAAGATCATTCAAATAGAAAGCGGCAAAGCATGTCTTGTTAGGAGACATTTTGTATCATCAAAATTATGAAGGAATCCTCCTTCGTTGTTTGGACCAGCAAGAGTCCGCTTGGGCGATCACCCAAGCTCACGATGGTACATGTGGTGGCCACTTCAGCGGTATGGCCATCGCAAAGTGCATTCTTCGCATGGGTTATTATTGGCCATATTTAGAGCGAGATTGTTGCACATATGTGAAGAAGTGCGTGAAGTGTCAACACCATGCTAATTTGACACACGTACCTTCTCAGGCCTTGCATCCGATTCAATCGGTTTGGCCTTTTTTGCAGTGGGGCTTTGATCTAATTGGAAAGATCTCCCCTACGTCGTCTGGTCGTCACACATTTATTTTAACGGCCACAGAGTACTTTACCAAATGGGTGGAAGCAATTTCATTGACCACTACGACTGGAGCCCGCATTGCGGAGTTTATTTTACATAACATCATATGTCATTTTGGTATTCCATCCAAGATCCTCTCAGATAATGGGACACCATTCAAGAATAAAGATGTGCGTGCTTTGACCACAAAGTACAAGATTCAGCACAACTTTTCAACACCCTATTATCCACAGGAAAATGGGCAAGTAGAGGCGTCAAACAAAATGCTAGTCACCATTCTCAAAAAGATAGTTGCGAGACAATCATAAAGATCGGCACATTCAGATCCCGCTTGCCCTATGGGCTTATCGCACCAGCATTCGAACGCCCACTAGGGCAACTCCATTTTCGTTGGTGTATGGCTCCGAGGCAGTCATGCCTTTTGAGTTGGAAATTCCTTCCCTACGCATTTCAATGCAAGAGTTCATCGATGATGACACTACGTGGCAAGCCCGGTTAGATCAACTGATGTTGCTCGACGAACGACGTGTTAATGCTCTCGAGCATTTGCGTATCTATCAAGAGCGACTTAAGAAAGCATACAACATGAAAGTCCACCTCAGGGAATTTTAGGTTGGTGACTTGGTCTTAAAAGAGAACCAGCAGAATTCTAATTTTCCGTCCCATCTACGGGACAAGTTCGCGGCAAACTGGTTAGGTCCTTACATCATTGAAAGTAAAATAGGACCTGGAACATACCGGCTTGCCTCTCTTGAAGGAATCAAGGAAACAGAACCCTTGAACATCATTCATTTGAGGCCATTCCACATCTAGAGAGCCATAGTCCAACAAAAAGCTCCAAGGATTATCACAATCGCTTGGTCAACCCAAAAGCTCCAAGGATTATCATAATCGCTTGGTCAACCCTAAATGCCCCAAAGGTATCTATAAACCCTTTGGTCAACACCAAAAGCTCCAAGCATTACCATAACTGCTTGGTCAACATAAATATTCAAAAATCAACAAAAACAACACAAAAAAATCAAAATTACAAAAACAATTGCATTTCAATTCCATGCATTCTCATAAAAATCAAAATCACAAAAACAATTGCATTCCAATTCCATGCATTCTCATAAAAATCAAAATACAAAAATATAGGTTACATTAAGCATTGCATCCATACATTGCATACTTCGATAGGTCATACAAGTCAAAAGCACCATAGGTTGTCATTACTTGGCAATTCCATCATTTCCACATCAAATCCATTTTCATAAACGCATACATCCAAGCAATATCACCCTTTTCATTTTAGCATCGTCAGTTGTCGCCTAATGTATATAGGGTTTTCGTCATTCAGATGTCTTTAAATTTCTAGCCAACAACTGTACATAGTTAAACAGATTTTACATGGGAAAGTTTTACTTGGATCACACCTTGTTACGTAGCATCCCAACACAAATTAACACACATTTAAAAATTCCTAAGTTGTGTGAACGAAAGATGAAACCTGCACCGTAATCCAGGTCACCATAAGCGAAACGGCTATCTTGCTTATCCCCCTGTGCGAATGACCCTAGGAATGCTGAGAGTTGGCAAAAGGACAAGCATCCTCCCTACCCAATTCCCCATGAATCCCAAGTTCTCAAAAGTTGCAAAACATCAAAAATTTGCAAAACGTCAAAACACTAAAATTTGACATCCTACAGTGCACACATCAAAAGGCACAAACAATAGTGATTCTCGTCACTCCATATTCAAATCCCTTGCTCAAAAAAAAAAAAAAAAAAAAACAAATAAAACAAAAATAAATAGTGATTTTATCACTATAAAGAGCAAGTATCCCAATACAATTGAAGAAAAGAAGGGAGTCGAACTTGAATCCCTGGAACTCTCAGCATTTCGACAGGTCATGAGGCAAGCTTCAGTACCGGTTTGGTTGATAGCCTATCGGTCACTGGCGGTAAACCTCCCGCATGACGATATATCTGTCACATTAACTTGTGTGCGAGATCAATGTTTGCATGTGGATGAGCTAGCTTATGGTATCCTAGATAGCATCGCAGATTAATCCGACTAAATACAATAAAGGAGTTAGTGGAGCTAATTAGGTGATCCTCAATACGAAGTTCGGTTGAAAGCCCATCTGCATCGGCGGTATCCCGACAAATACCACATAAACGAACTCAATTGCACACACTAGGGATGTGAAATAACTTGGTTAAATTCAAGTCGGATTTAGACCTTGTTCAAAAGTCTTGCGAGATAAATGTACAGTCTTGGCTAGTTAGTTAAAAATATCTGCATCTCAGAAAAGCTTAACTACATTTTCAAACAACCGATACATTTCATTTCATACATCACCATCAAAAAAAAAACAAAATACAAAAAATACTCACATGCACAAGCATTCCACAAAGTTAGCCCCATTACTATAGCAAGTCCAATCCAAATCTTGTACAGTCTATGGTGCATCGACAAATCATCAACAATTCATTTCATTCATTCCATATGCATACATCATACAAATTAGAACCATCGCATTCATAATCGCATATGCATACATCAATGTAAAAACATGCACATAAAAATAAATCATGAAAAATGTACAAACACCAAAAAGAGTCATCTGTATATATATATCATAACAAAAATTTCCCGTAGGCTACAGTGCACTGGTCCTCGGACCTCACTCCCATCATCATCTCAAAACCCCCAGCCTAGGGCATCGGCCACCATGATCATGCAGGATCGGTGCGACGAGAACTACCCCCTGTAGTGTCAGTCCTCTGAGACCTCTCAGGGTGACTACTCGCCCCTGCATCATGCCCACTCGCACCTCCCTCATCTCGTCGCCTACGCCGGGATGATGCCGACTACTCCGTCCCGTTGTCTCTCGTCCTATACGACGAGCCACTGGCCAGAGGCTCTAGTATTCACCCACCAAGGCGGATAATCTCACCCTCCATCTCCGACCGATGTCGCCCCCAATCTACCTCCCATCGCCTCCACTCTGCCTCTCGCCTATGGTAGTACGTGATTGCCTCATCGCGCTATGCTAGCTGCACCCGTAGGAGATCCCTCTCTCGTGCAGCATCCGTATCCCCCTTGCTGGTGAGACGCAGCCCCTGCGCTCTCCTACCCTGCTACCTGTGTCCGCAGGAGATCCCTCTCCTGCGTCATCTCCCCAAGCTCTCCATCCCGCCTCTGCAATAACCCCGTCAATCGCGCTACCTCAATGCGCAACCCCGCCTCTGTCTCCTCCGACCCAGCCTGCTCTGGAGCATCCTGCATCTTCGGCTGCTCCTCATCCCCAAACTCCTCTCCCGCATCTGCCACCTCCACCATATCCACATCAGCAGGAGCTCCCCAACCCTCTCCTGGTGCCTCTGCACCCTCTTCGCCTCCCGTTGCCTCATCTCCTCCCAATGGCCCCTCACCTCGCCACTGTCGAAGCGTCCACCACTGGCCCTCTCGATGTCATCTACGTCCAGAATGTCCAAAACTGTATCAGACTCCTCCCCCAATGGCTCGAGGATCGACGCAGCTAGGGTCCTCTCATCACTCCGACGCCGATAGACTACGGGTTCCCCAGGCAACCCCTGGCGTACCCCAAACTATCGCGTCACTCGAAGGTAGTGAAAGTACTCCTGCTCCGTCCCATGTCGCCCAATCACCCATCTCCCCCTTCGAACCCATCAAAGCCACTCATCAGCCTCTGGCCATGCGGGACAATCCCGATATGGCCTCCATACCACATCTCCGGGAGTCAGTCATGCCAATGCATCTCTATAATGGTCCACGTCTCCCGTGAACCGCCGACTCTACCCTCGCTCCTCCGACCGATACCATAAAGCACCATAACCAATATCCCTGTCCACCATGTCAGCCCGGGTAGTCCAGGGTAGCCCTCGTGGTCGCTCTATGGCTATATGCTGCCAGGCCCAGCACTGCAACAAGTAACTACAGCCGATCCCCTTCCGCCTCCGACAGCGGACCTCATACAACTCATCATATAACTATGCCAAAAGCGTCTGGCCCCATCTCATAATCATCGGCTCTATCACCGGACAATCCACTAGCTGCCACACCACCTCCAATAGGTTCCATGGGAACCTCGCTCCTGACGAGTCTGGCAGGAGCATGTTGGAAATGAGGCTCATGAGTAGTGCATGCCTCACTCCCAACATTCCCCTAGCGTACCACCATCGCACCAAAATCCCCCCAATCTGACAATCCAACTCCGCCCTCTCCAACGAGGTCATCCCATCCTCCTCCTCTCCATGTCCAAAATATCGGGTCAGTACAGCCATCCTCTGGCCTCGTGGAGTCGTCCGAATGGGAACCCCGTCTATCGAAATCCGAAGAATCCGATACACGTCCTCTAAGGTGACTGTCATCTCCCCTGTCGAAAGATGGAAGGTGTTCGTCCGAACATCCCATAGGCCGATCAATGCTGTGATGTACGCCCGGTCCGCCACAACTGCATCCAATCGAGCCACATGCTTGAGCCCTAGGGCATCAAGCCAATCCCAGTCCTCAGCTGTCAATGCCTCGCGGGCATTAGAAAAAATCGTCGGCACCCGATGTCGACTCTTCACCACCTGCACATCACAGAAAACAACACACATCAAAAACATGCATCAAATTACCATCACATGTACAAAAATGCATAACTGTACAATAACATCTTTCATTCACATGTACATCCAAAAAAAAAAAAAAAACAATAAAAATTTGACATGGTTTACCTACGGTTTTACCTAAGTTTACCATTTCAAAACAAAAAAATTCATTCAGTTTTCATCTTACATTTCATCAAAAACAATAATTTTTTTTGACATGGTTTACCTATGGTTTCGACCTAAGTTTACCATTTCAAAAAAAAATTCATCCATTTTTTCATTTTTAATTTCATCAAAAATGACAAAAATTTGACATGGTTTCCCTATGGTTTTGACCTAAGTTTACCATTTCAATAATTTTTTTTTTTTTTCATTTTTAAATTTCATCAAAAAATAACAAAAATTGGATATGGTTTACCTATGGTTTCGACCTAAGTTTTACCATTCACATCAAAAAAAAATTTATAACCATGGTTACCCTAAGTGTTACTCTAAGTTTCATTTTGGGTTTATCCTATGGTTTTCCATCTAAGTTTCCATCGGTTTGCATCCACGTTTCATTTGGTTTCATTCATTCACCTTTTAATTTAATTAATTAGGGTTTCATGTTTTAAACAAACGAAAAACAATAAAAACACATTTGCATTTTTCAAATTCAAACTCGAGGAGATAGTGCACTTACTGGTCTCGCCTCGGCTCCGCCGCTCGACGACCCGGTCTATGCACTCATGATGGCTGGAAAATTTGGCAGCGCTTCGCGTCAAAAAATCTACCTCCTCCTCCTCAGAGCTCCAAATCGCAATCGTTGAACAGTGCAAATGAGCCAAATCCGTCATTTTCGCATATTTATACTTTTTGCCAGCTGGTAATCGTCCCTGACTGGGACGAGCGCTTTTCGATGCGCTCGTCCCACCCAAGGACGAGTACCCGTGGAGGAGCGCTCGTCCCACCCCAGGACGAGTACCATCCTGGCACTCGTCCCCCCCGGACGAATAAAAAAAAAAACAAACAAACAAAAAAAAAAAAAAAAAAAACATCAAAAACAACCACAACATAAAAATGACAAATGCCAACAAAACCACTAAAAATTGCCGGACAAAAGTGCTCTTGCACTTAACCTCTTGGCATAAGAAAACTGATGTCGGGGTCTACCTTGTCGTTATCTTACTCCCTAAGAAGGCTACCATAGCCGGACCGCTCCACGGGAAGACGGATTTTCGCCAATGTTAACCCCAAATGGCATCCCAAAATGGGTTCACACCCACCAAAAATAGGTCAAAACAATCGGAAACTGCTCGAGCATGCATCGGATAACATCTCAAGGCACCCTTGCACAAGTCATCTTGGGTCAAGCGACTCGTCGCTTTTCTCATGTCGGTCATTCCCTCATCGATTCGTCGCTTGAGGGGGTAGTCACACTTAGTTGCCAATCAACACCAATATACCCGATCTTGGAAATGACACGCATTCAAAGGATCATTGCAAAAGACAATCGCGCTCCTGCTTGGGGCAGCAAACAAGCAATTATCACAAACTGATCATATACTTGGCATTCGTGAATCATGAACTCAAGGTTCCCACAACAAAAGGTTGCGCCCTTTGCCTCTTCATGACTGATCAATGTCTAAGTTCAAGTAATACCTCACCAAACCAGGTTAATGCTTGATTTAAGTTCCTTAGCTCATCAGAAGCAAGGATTCAAGAATGCGTGCCCTTTCCATACTTGGGGCATCAAGAGTTGGTTAGGTTACTGAAAACCCTAATCATTAGTGCTTTGGTTATCTATTTTTGCTCAACGATCGCACCATGTGCAGCGCTTTCCAAAAAGGGGCATCTGTAGACACCAAAACAACACCAATCCGATTATGTGACAACAAGCACTGATCGCACTAACACACACAGCCCCCAGGGCAGCCCCCAGAGGTTAAACAGTGGTTCTAACCACTCACACAACAGTTTTGCAAGTCAAAAATCAATTTGGCACCTTTTAGACACTTTATTGCTTATTCGTCCCACCCAGGGACGAGTGCGGATTTGTACTCGTCCTACCCAGGGACGAGTGCGGATTGATACTCGTCTCACCCAGAGACGATTATCAGTGCTCGCTTCGGGGTGGGATGAACGCTAGGTTTGATCGACAAAAAGTCAGATCTCGGCATGTGACAACTCAAAACTGCCACTTAGCTTTTCTTGCATGACATAGGAGTGCGAGTGAGTTCTTTTGACAACTCATATCTGCCAATTGACGTTCCCTTCATTGCATGGGAATGAGAGTGAGCTTTTTAAGACAACTCAGATTTGCCACTTAGCTATCCCTTCATTGCATGGGAGTGCAAGTGAGCTTTTCTAAAACATACAAAGACATGCACAGAGGCAGTTAAGAAGCCCTTAATCAAGAAGAAGTCTTCTCTTCACACAAAAAGCATTCATGCAAAGAAACACTTTTGCATGTTAATTCAAAGAGACCCCTTGGGTCTATAAAATGGTGAGTTTCCTCACCCAAAAGATATACAGAGAAGGAGCATTTTGAGCGACGAAGTGTTGCTAATTCACTTACTTGCGATTTGTGCTTTCAACATCCATAATCTCTTAATCGAAAGAGAGGTTATTGGGTGACTTTTGAAGGCACGAATCAAGGACCAACACCAATTTTTCTGACCACAATATCCTACCAATTTGTCGACAACACATCACATCAGGTTTCGGACCCATCCTAAGCGGATTGGTGTCGAAGCAAAGTTTCACCCGCGGGTGGTTTGCCTTCGGGCACCCCCCCGCTTTATTTCTTTTGTAGTATTTAGCTAGTTTCATGTTTATGCTTTTGTCAAGTTTTCAGTTTATTTAGATTCATTTTAACCATCGTTAGATTCATCTTTTATTTTTCATACACAGGTGCTACCGATTCTTTGTTTGTTTCTTTGAACGCAGATTTGCAGCATTGGAGGAGCAGCGAGGAATCGACCTTTACCAACGCAAGCGGCGACAACGTTTTGGTTCGCCCATCTTATATGTGGGCACGCGGAAGAAGGAATTCTGAAACAAGTTGTAAAAGACCAACATTTAACGCTCCTATCCCCTAAAAAGGAAGGAGACGCATTGTAACACAAATTTGAAAAGCATATCAATAAAAGGGCCGATTTTTATATTGCTTTAATATCTTGTGTTCATGTTCTTTCTTTTTACGCATTTTTCAATAACATAGGATTTAAGCGTTATTTTAGTTTCATTTACATTGCATTTTTAGTTTATCCTTTTTGTTTCCGGAATCTTGTGCTTTCAGAATGCTTAATTGATAAATATAGATAGCAAATTTAAAGGAAATACATTGTTTTAATAACTTATTTTAAATTTATCATGCATTTATGCTAGATGAGGTGAACTCTAGGATGCAAAATGAAAATCAATCAAGTTAATGCATAGTAAAATAAAGAAGAAAGATGAGAAATGCAAACTTTGGTTGTCCCCAATCTAAACTACTATCGAGATCACCTCTAATTGTACGATATCGTCGTCGATCTACGACATGATCATCTAAAATCATCTAGAATCGCCTACGACGATCTGAGCTTCCTCCAGTTGAAGCACAGTGAAAACCTGCAATGAAAGACTTGAAAATACAAATGCAAATTATGGGGGTGAGGATGTTCTAATACAACAAAACTAGAATTGTAGGGGAATGATCAACCAGGGGGTTCAGGAGGGATAAACTGAGAAAATATCAATTTATATATGAGTAGGGGGAGGTTAGGAGGTTGGGTATCATCTCAATCTGGGAGATCTCCAATGGAGGAATCTCCAATTGTGCAGACACGCTTCTGCCCAAGTTGGAGAGGCTGTTGAAACATAAGCTAATTATGAAAATTTAGTTTTAGGATGAAATCGTCTGGACGTTCTGTTCTAGATGAATTCGTCCGATCTGGGATGATTTCGTCTGATCGACGATGATATCGTCTAATGGTCAAAACAACTCCTAAAAATGGCACAAAAAATGGGGTGAGCGGTTAACGGGCGGTTTCGGGGCTAAAATTCAAATTTTATCTTTTTACTAAGGGTTTAACTGCGCCAATTTTAGGGTGCTACACTTATCAATCAATCTCACATAACAATGATACTCATGATCTTTGCAAACCCTAGTTCAAGTTATTTACTCAATTAATCACTTCAACAACAATGCTTATAAAAAAAAAAATTATGAACACCTCTTTATTCCATAAAACCTTGAAGCATTAATTCAAAACACACTCAACAATGCTAACCAAACAATCTTTTTCACTCCAACTTTGCATTCACAACTTTCAACAATCACTCACTAGGAAGATGTGCCCATACCTTTTGTTTGATGTAGAAGTGCCCTTAGAAAAAAATGTCTCAATCACAATTTTCTCCTTTTCCAATTTCAATAGTTAGATGACAAATATCACATTAACTCTTTTTAAAAATATTTCTCAAACACAAAAATAATCAATCCCAAATACACCTTATTACTCCTTCTTGAAATTAGCAATCATCAAATTACACATAAAAATAATCACTCAAAATGCTCCTTATAATCTCCAATTTAATAAATCAAACTTTCAAAAATAACCCTTCAGAAATAATAATTGCCTACCCTTTTATCTCCCTCAAAACACTTAATAACCAAATTTAATTTAGGCAAAAATTAAATCTTACAAACCCTCAAATTTTGTTTTTCAAACTTAGGCACATAAAAATATTTTATATTTTCCTTCAACCTTAGCACATTCCAAATTAAGTGACAAACCCAACAATCAATAGCGCATACCTTTGTCTCAACCACTAAAAGGCCTCGGTGGGTTTTGACCCTGAAACCTCTCCATCGAGCACCTTACCAAGGTGCTAGCCCACCACATGGGCTAGGTGCTCCCACGAGGAGGGGAAGGTGCTTGCCCCCATTTATCTCCTCATTGGCACCGCTTCAAATAAAATGATGGCCTTCCTTCCTTGCAAAACTTGAACCTCACGAGATTCGAACCTACATCCTCCTTGCCACAAACGTCTTAGCACCTTCAACCATCACCATCTGCGCTATGCGGTACTTGTGTAAGGTGAGAGGAGCCTAGATCCTATTTGTCCCTTCTCTTCCACCGAAGACTTTTCAAACACAAAAATTGCTGCTCTCTTTCTGTGCATAAATCAGAACATTGGCATTCGAATAAGATATTAGTGGGAAGTCTTAAGGCAAAGGTTTTGCATTTATATATATGTAGTGCCTTGATGTTATACACGTCGGCACTCAAATAGAATTTAAAAATTTGATTTATAAACTTTGCTTTATAACCCTTTTAGGGTTTATTTAAATTAATAAAAATTAATTTATAATTAAATTAAAATTAACTTATAATTAACTTAAGTAACATGAAAGTTAATTAAATTAATTAATAAATTAATTTATAATAAAATTATATTAATTATTTTATAATAATATTATAATAATCTATTATAATATTATTTTCCTGGGTCTCTTATTTTCCCTTTAGACCTCATATGATTGCCTGGAATTGGGTCTTGATCAACTGAAGGCACTTATTGGAGAACCTGAAACTGATGCTGCCCACTGAAATTGCCACTGACTGGTGTTGAAATCTTGACATCAATGACCACTCACTTTTCACATCAATGACAACTCATCTACTCAAAATGTCCAAAAATCAAGGATGAGATTATTGAGCATGATATAATGGTTTTTAAAACCATGGGGTTAATATGTAAATTTCATGGATACAGGTTAGTTTTTTTTTACATTAAAAATTGGATCAAGCGGAAGTGGTGATTGAATTCAAATTACTCAATCAGTTTTCTTTTAAAAGGATTTTTTCTCATTATCTTCTCTAATTTAGAAATAAGGGATAAAATAATGGATGAAGGCCCTTGGTTTAGGGGTAAAGATGCATTATATTTAAGACCATTGAGAAATAACTTTTTTGTGGAGATAAAAACTATTAAAAGGCTTCTATTGTGGATTAGGCTTTCTGGACATCACCCATCAATAGTTTGTAGATGATACAAGCCTTTTTGGGAGGAGAATGATAAACGAGGCTAGAGATTTGAATAACTTATTAAAGGAATACAAAAGAGTATCAAGGAAAAAATTAATAGGATAAAATCTAAAATTCACTTCCTAAATATCCCAGCTAAAATCAAAGCAGAGATATGCAGGTTACTCCAAATGGAGGAGGTAAATTTACCAAAAAATTATCTAGGGATGCTCTTTTGTGATGGGAGAATGAGGATAGAATTATGAAATCAAGTTATAAGTAAAGTTCAACTACCGGCATGGAAAGATAGATGGTTATATTTAAGAATACAACTAATTAAATCAGTCTTATAGGTCATTTCAACATATTATATGTCCTTTTATACTATGCCAAAATCGATAGGAAAAAAATTAATCTATATTATACAACCATTTTTGTGGTAAAGATTACATGATAAAAGAAAATTTTCTTTAGTGAAATGGAGCAAGGTGTGTGATGATAAAACTAGGGAAGGTCTTGGTTTAAGACTTCTTACGAATGCAAAATTAGATCTTAGGAGAAAAATAATTTAGAGATTGTACAAAGAGAGTCAAAGACAATGGAAAATAATTCTTCCAAGTATATTGAGCCCAATGAACCAAGCTTGATGGGGTTGGAGCAAAAAACAATAGAGGAATGACTGGTAGCGGATCGAATGGCAGGGGATTTGAATGATAAGCAAATATTGTCCTTCCAAGAGGCCCTCATGGGCTCCGGACCATCTTCTTCAGGGCATGCATTTGGAGAAAAATCATCAAGCCCAGTTGGCTCTATTTCGATTGGGGTTTTCAGAGCTACAAAAGTGAATGGTTGTCTTGAACGGGCTCTGGATAGGCCTGTCCTGGTGATTCAACCAGATTCAATTGTAGAGGATGTTGAATACCTGGCTAATCATGCCTTAATTTGCAAATTTTTAGGAATTTGGGTCCCTCTCATTTCGTTGGAATCTTGGGCTCGAAAAGTATGGAACCCGGTTGGAGATATGGAGATCATGTTGGGGGCAAATAATTTTTTCATGGTTGTTTTCTCTTGCATGGAGGATCGACATAAAGTTTTTGAAGGAGGGCCTTATTTTTATAACCAGGTTGGCTTGTTCATTAAGCCTTGGCATGTGGGCTTTAACCCTACGGAGGAAATTCCATCGTGGGTGCCGGTTTGGGTTCGGCTCCCTTGGTTACCTCTGGAGTTCTGGCGGAACGATATTCTTCACATGATTGCGTTTTTTTGGGGAAGCCGGTGGGTCCTTCTCAACAAACGATGGATAAAAAGGTAGTTTCTTGTGCCCGTGTTTGTGTTGAGATAGATTTAAATAAGCCTTTTCCAGATTCTATGGAAATTTGTGTTGGATCTTCTTCTTGGATTCAATAGTTGGACTATGAAACCCTTCCATTTCGATGTCGTTTGTGTCATGCATATGGACACCTTCAGAGAAAATGCCCAAAATTACCTAGGAATTTGTCATCTAAGCCTCAACCTCCTAAGCAGGATAGTGGGATAGATAAAGGGAAAGCTCCTAAGTAGGATAATGGGTCTATTGAGGGGAAAGCTCCAATGCAGGATAGTGGGACTGATAAGGAGGGTTTCATTCTTGTTAAGTCCCACAATAAAGGTAGGGGTTTGAAGAGATCCTTTAATGAGAGGCAAGTTGATGGGTTACATAATAGATTTGATGCTTTGGATGACTTGGACCAGCTTGTTGGGGTTAATCTGCAAAGGGATCTATCTGTTGCTCAGATGGACATTGATCAGTCTTTGGGTAATGTGATTGTTCCAATTTTGGTGAATTGTGCGACATAGACTATTGAGGGGAACCAGATTTCTATTCCTTCTGAGGAAAATATGGTTGTTCAGGAGGATGGTGTGGTGGCAGATGATCCACTGTTGGCTGATTTGGTGGGTTCCGATCATGGAAAAGGTTCTAAGGTGAGTTCTATGTTGGGATTGCATCAAAAGAATTTTAAAAAGGGGGTACCTAAAAAGTCTTCTAAGGTGGGTAGGAAGAAATATGTGGAGAAAATTAAACTTGAGGGGGAGTCCTTGGTTGAGTCAGGGTTGGTTAGGCCCCTTGATTCTCACTTTTCCACCCCTCATAAATGATTGTTTTATCTTGGAATGTGAGGGGATTGAATAGCATCCCTCGATAAAAAGCTATTCGTGAGTTGATTAAGTTGCATAAGCCTGATATTATTTTTCTATAGGAGTCAAAATTATCAGTTGATTGTTTGTTTAGTATTGCTTCCAAATTGTGGGCTCATGGTCAATGTCAGTGTATTGGTGCCCAGGGTAGTGTTGGAGGTATTGTTAGCTTTTGGAATCCTTAGAAGCTCTCTCCTATATGGTGGGTTTCTGATAAATTTTCTCTCTCTATGGTTGCTTCTTGTAAGGAGTCTGGTGAAGTGGTCTTATTAACTAATGTTTATGCTCCCTCTGATCTTGCTGGGAAAATTTATCTTTGGAATCATATTCGGGTGGTGCGGTTAATGGCTCCTCACTATCCTTGGATTGTTGTTGGAGACTTTAATGCTATCACTAGTTTGGAGGAGAAAAGAGGTGGTGTGGGTTCTCTTGGACAGGCATCTTTGGCCCTTAATGATAATATCCTTTTCTTAAACCTTGTGGATATTAAACCTGGTAATGGTATGTTTACTTGGAGCAATAGGAGATGTGGTACTGAGGCTATTTTTGAGAGATTGGATCATTTTCTGGTTTCTCCTTTCTGGATCAGTAATAATTGGTAAATCAACTCAAAAATTTTGGATTGGAGAGGTTCTGATCATTGGCCTATAAAGCTAAATACCATTCACCAGGGAGTTTATAGGAAACCCTACTTTAAATTTTAGTTAATGTGGCTTCGGGAGCCTTCTCTACATGATTTAATGAGAGTTTGGTGGTTACATGGTAGGCCTGCTCATGGAACTGCTATGTTCTCTTTTGTTAAGAGTCTCTAGTATGTGAAATATCAGCTTAAGAAGTGGAATAGGTAGAGTTTTGGTAATATTTTTGGGGCTAAGTTGGCTGCTCAAGAGAAGTTAGATGCTATTACAAGATAGATTAGGGATTATGGCCTCACAGAAAGGACTCTTAAAGAGGAATCTGATGCTCTTAAGGAGTTAGCTGAGTGGGAATTGAGGGAGGAAATTTATTGGAAATAGAAGGCTCAGATTGATTGGTTGTAGGAAGGAGATATAAATATTGCTTTCTTTTTCAATTTGGTTAAATCTAGAAGGTATGGTAATGTATTTTTCTTATTTCTTCTCTTGGGGTCTAGTTGATTGTTGCTCAGGATATTTCAAGGGAGGTTGTAAGGTTTTTTCCTCTTTGTATTTTGAGGATTCTCCCTTGGCGGTTGTTGAAGAAAATAGTATTTTGGATTGTATTCCTTCAGTTGTCACTGTTGAGATGAATGAGTTGCTCATGAGACCAGTTTCAATCGAAGAGTTGGAGGGTATTGTTTTCCAGATGAGGAAAGGGAAAGCCCCGGGCCTGATGGCTTTCCTGTGGAATTTTTCCAAGAATTCTGGGAGATTGTCAAACTGGATCTTTTGTCTGTTGTGCAGGAGTCTTTCAGAACTAAATAGATGTTGAGAGCTATGAATTCTACCTTCTTGGTGCTTATTCCTAAGCGGGAAGGAGCTAATTCTCTGGATCTTTTCAGACCTATTGCACTATGTAATGTGGTGTACAAAATTATCTCCAAGTTGATTGTTGAGAGACTTAAGCCTTGGCTCAGTAAGGTTATTTCTGATGAACAGGGAGGTTATGTGGTGGGTAGACAAATCCTTGATGGTGTGGCTATTGTTGTTGAGGCCATTCATTCTATGGGAATTTCTAAAGAAAAAGCTATGTTTATAAAATTGGATATGGCTAAGGCTTATGATAGGGTTAAATGGTCTTTCTTAAGTAAAATTCTCCTTGCTTTTGGTTTCGACTCCAACTGGGTTAGTTGGGTGATGAGTTGTATTACGTCTCCATCCTATTATGTCCTTATCAATGGTGAGCCTTCTACTTTGTTTCAGGCTTCGAGAGGTCTCCGTCAGGGGGATCCTTTGTCTCCTTATTTATTTATTATTATGGTTGAGGGTTTGGGTAGGCTTCTCAAATCGCATGTCAGTCAGGGGTTGATTCATGGTTGGAGGTGGGGTAATAGTTTACCTGCGTATTCTCATCTTCAATTTGTGGATGATACTGCTCTGATGGGTCTTGCCTCTATTAGGGAAGCAACTAATTTTAGAAGATCTCTGGATATTTATTTGGCTGCTTTGGGGTAGAAGATAAATGAGGGGAAATCCTCCATATTATTTTTCAATACTAATCCTCTTATACAGGCTATAATTGCTCAGATTCTTCGATTTTATATTGGAGCTCTTCCTTTAACTTATTTGGGAATTCCTCTTTCTATGGGCCCTCTACCTCGAGGTATCTGGAATAATATTTTGGATAAATTTTGGGCTAAAGTCTCTCATTGGACTATTAAGTGGCTTTCTTTTGCTGGTAGAGTGTTGCTTCTTAAGTCGGTGGTTCAAGCTTCATGTATTTATCGGTGCATGATTCAGGTCGCTCTTGCTAGTTTTATTCATGAGCTTGAATCTCTGTCAAGAAGATTTTTATGGGCTGGAAATTTGGAGTCTTCAAAATGGAGTCTGGTTAAGTGGGAGACTATTTGTAGACCAAAATAGGAAGGTGGTTTGGGTCTTCGTTTGACTTCTCTTTCTGGTCAGGCATTGGCGGCCAAGCTTTATTGGAGATGGTGCATTTCTCAAGACCATGCTTGGGCTAAAATTATTTCCTTTAAGTATCTTAATGGGGTTGAGGGCTCTGAGATACCTAGATACAATTTTTCTGGTAAAGGCTCTTTGATCTGGAACACCCTTAAGAAGGGGACTACTCTTGTTAAGCAAGGTTTGTTCTGGATTTGTCTCAAAGGCTCGAAGGCTCTTTTCTGGCATGATTCTTGGGATGGTTTCCCTACAATTTTATCTATGTTTCCTCATCTTTAGGAGCTATGTAATTGTTTCTTGGTTGTTGGTTGGTACAGGGTGATGGATTATAAAGTTGCCAAAAGAGTTGGGTAGGTGGAGGTAGTTTAGTGGAAAGATCCTAGAGATTGGTCGATAGGTGGTTCTGTTCAGGATAGAGAAGAGTTGGCTCATATTTTGGCTACTAGGGAGTGCTCTTCTTTATAGGATGATGATGTTTTGGCTTGGGGTCCGGATCCTAGAGGGGTTTTCTCGATGGCTTCTGGTTACCATGTTTTAGATAGGCAACATTTTGGGGATGAGGAGGTTCCTTGGTGGAAACAGGTTTGGAATAAGTTTTCCTGGCCCAAATGCAATTTCTATTTGTGGTTGGCTACTAGGAACAGATGTCTTACCTAGGATAATATCCAAAAGAGAGGTTTTTAGGGCCCTTCATTTTGTTTCCTTTGTGATAATAGTGATGAATATTTAGGGCATTTGCTCTTACAGTGTTCGTTTGCATGGGAAATTTGGCATCTTTGGTGGAGGGTGTGGAAATAGTCTTGTTCTCATGCCTCTTCTCTTGTTGAGTTCTGGAGGAGTTTAGGAAGACCTCCTGCTAAGGCTTTCTTTCTTCAAGTTGCATGGAGTATTGGGCCCTCATGTATTATATGGCAGATTTGGCTTGAAAGAAATCAAAGAATTTTTCAAGGTAGAAAGTTAATTGTTTATCAGATTTGGTAGAGGATTATTGGTATGATCCAAGAAACTATTTCTTCTAAATGTCAGATCAGTCTTCCTTTGGAGCAGTCTAATATTTTGATGATGCAGGACCTAGGTTTAGTGGAGAATGGCCCTCATCCTTCTTTATCGATCGGGAGGAGAGGCCTCAATCAAAAAGTGTAGAGAGATGGTAGATGGCATCCTCCACCTCGGGGGTGTTTAAGATTAATATTGATGGCTCTTCTAGAGGGAATCCTGGGTATGCAGGTATTGGTGGTGTTGGGAGAGATAGTAGTGGTGCAACTCTTTTCATTTTCTCCTGTTATAAGGGGAAGCAAACTAATAATTATATGGAGGCCCTTGCTATTCATTTTGCTTTGGAAAAAGGTTATGCTCTGGGATGGTGAAAGATAATCTGTGAGTCGGACTCTCAGATTATTATTAATTTATTGAAGACTCATAATATTTCTAATGTTCATTGGTAGTTGGCGTTAGTGGCTCGGTAGATCATTCAAATTTGTCGGCATCTGGAGTTTATTTCCTTTGTTCATATTCCTAGGGAATGGAATGGTGTGGCTGATTGCTTGGAAAAATGGGCTTCTGAGTTTTAGGAAGACTAGAATGTTAGGGAATGGGATCAACTTCCATTGGATTGTTCTCGTCATCTTGCTAATTTGCTTGTTGTGGATATGCCTGGTTGAGGTTGTTGTTTGTTGGGTGTCTTTTGGTCGGGTGCTCGGTGGTTTTGGGGGTCTCTTTCTTCTGGCCCTTGTAAGGGTTATTGTTTTGGGATTCTCTGTTTCTTGTATGGTTTTATTGATTCAATAAATTTTTACCAACATAAAAAATAAACCAAGCTTGATATTTACTATATTCTCTCTACCAAATGGTTCTACACTATGAAACGGTTTTAAAAAATTAATTGATCTAGTGATTAAAGGTTTAATATGGGTGGTGGGTGTTAGCTTCTGAATCTAAATACTAAAGATAAAATAACCACAATATCTAAAATAAAGTTGTAATATGAAATATAATATAATGGCAATATTCTAAATATATAAAACTCATAAATAACTTCAACAATAACTCATAGAATTGCCATTAACAAATTCTCACAAAATTTGTATCTCCATTGAATCAAGATCTCAAGTACCCATACTGACATACACTCTTATACTACAATATGTACCTTACACACTCACACATAGATACATATTTAATGGAATGTGACTCTCTATATGGAGCACCCTTGACCTTCACTCTTCTAGAGACTCTTCATCTTCCTATTCAATGGACTCATTTGCACATGGACTATTATGCACATATACATTACCAAAATACTCTCCACACTTGTGCATTTATTATATTGCATAAAGTAAATACTCACACTCTAATATATGACACTATGCTAATATAAAGTTGTACCCAAGATGGTACATTAGCATATACTAAATAATGTAATATATTTCAACACCCCCCTTTATTATATTATTTGGTTATTGAAGACTTTAGTCTTCAATATGGTTCTTCATATTTTAACTCAGTTTGCACTGTATACCTTCTTGATTAGGTTCTTTCTATTTTTTCTTATCTTCACCATTGATGTCAGTTGTTATGCTTTTAGATGATATCACAATATCATTTGATTCCTGCAAAAATATTTTCTCTTTGCCTTTGTCCTTCTTATCATAAGTCTTCATCTTGACCTGGTTTCTTTTCTTTGTCTTTGAATTTTGTTTTCATCTAGAGTAGTCAATCATTAGATAGCCTTGTTGAACAAGTGATCTAATAACATCTCTAGTCCAATTTTGTTTTTCTTACTCTTTAAATAACCTTCTCGCCTCTTCTTCACATCTATATCCATTGTTAGTAAAGACTTTAGAAATAATATTTTGAAATATACACTGTAATTTGTATGTTAAAACCTTCTCAAATTTCCAATAATATTTTTCCTTGTAATAACAAAAAGTAGATGAATGAGATCCTTTTCCACAATAGTTACAAGGATGTAAATCCCAATAATCAAATTTTTCATGACCTCCTCTATTACAATAAGTGCATTTCAAGTTTTCTTTTATTGTTTTGGAAAATTTAATTTCATCTATTTTCTTGATCAACTGATATAACCATGTGTGTATAGTTGAAGCAATCCTTCCTTTGCTTCTTTCATACATCTGTAAGAAGTTCTCTTGTTCTACATGTTTTGCTATATTTTGAGAATGATTCTTGAGTTTATTCTCAATATTATAATTATCATCAAATTATTCTACCATATTGTTAGAATATATCTTTATAGTATATGTTCTTGTCAAATTGTCAATTTGTGATTTCTCAAAAATATTTTTAAGCCATATTGGTTCTTCTCTTCTACTCATACTTTTTATATTGTGATTATACTTTGAATCAAGTATGTCTCTATGCCATGTTGATTTCTTGAATCCTCTATACTTAATAAGTTCTTCCATTGTTAAAGAAATCTTCCTAATAACTTGCTAGTCTTAAAGGTGAAAGACAATTTTGATAAAATTTTCAAATCTCTAAACCTTTGAGGTTGACTACCTTATGACTCCCTAGTTTTGAATATATTATTTTTCTTGATAAAATATTTTCAACTTCTGAATTTTGAATATATTATTTTTCTTGACAAAATATTTTCAACTTATGAATTTTGAACTGAAAGTTCAGTATATGAGCAAATACTAATTTTCAATTCTTCAAGTTCTCTACTCTTTATTTATTCATAGTTGTAGACACAAAAAATTGACCCACTTTAGTGGGAAATCTTCCCTGAGCCCTCTGGGAGACCCCTTAGACTTGCCTAGGGCAAGGGTAAGGCTCCTCCCCTTTCTTTTACCTTTTTTCTCTCTCTATGTGAAATCACGCTCGCTCTTGATGGGGCACAATTTCATATAAAAAAATCATGGTCGGCCTTTATGGGAAACGATTTTGCCTTTTTAGGGTTTTGTCTAAGAAAACCCTAATTCTTTGGGTTTGGTATGTTTTACATTGGTCCTCCTTGGTTTTCCTACCTGTCTCACCTTAAAATCCACTATATAAGGAGGTTTTGAATTCATTATTTAAGCACACACGAAATAAGCATGATGACATTTGATAATTAATGCTAACGATGATTATTATTGCAAAGTGTTTTAGTGTTCACTCATTGATCTGCATCCTTCTTCTTCTTTTACAAGCAAGTTAACTTTGGAGTGTGAAGTTTGATTGGTTTTCTATTGCATTGGATTGTTGATTGTTGTTGCTCGCTTTGGTGGATTTGTGTTGAAGCCCTAAGGAGAGATCAACTATCTGGGAGGTCTCAACCCTTCTTCTTACTTCCTCACTCTCTACCAAGTGAATTCGCTCTGTTACATGCTTGTTTTCATTCGTTGCATCTCACATTTATTATTTTACATCAATATGAGATGTTTCATCTCACTTCTACGAATTGCACTAGGGTCTCTACGGGGCATGATTTCATAGATGCGATATTGCAATCACTTGTTACAGGGCACGATTTCACCTGAGCTATACTTGGGGGTAAATTGTTGTTCCAGATTTCATAACTACATTCTAGGCTGCATCTAGGGCATAGTGTCATACTATATTCTATGTTTTTATCATTTTATTCTACTATATTTTGATATGCTTGATTTCTTCCAAAGGTCAATTTTTGCTTCTATTTATCAAAGGTCAGCTAAAAGGACCTAGGGGGCTTGATTGCTATACCTCCAAGCACTATTGTACAATGGCCTAAGTAGCCCCCTAACGCTAATCATATTTTTCAAGTGTTTGTCAAGTTATCTTGCAGGAACAGGAATTGTTGATATCATTGGATAAAGGATAAAAGCAAGGATAAATCATCGGATAAGCTAAGTGTTCCAATTAGTATTTAGGCTATTTGTTGAGTGTCTTCTATTTTTGTTATAAACCCTAGATCTGATTTAAAAGAAATATATTTAATTGATTTCTAGGCATTTGAAAGATAAACAACATATAGTGTGCACTTAGGGTTAATTTTGTTTGTGCATCATCTCTTGAGCCCTTGCTTAAAGGTTTTCTATCTTGAAACCCTAGGGTTAGAAAAGCATTCAAAGAAAGAATCATTCTAGGGTTAGCTCTTGTATTCTTGCATTCTGTATTTTTGCATTGTCCTTTATCTTTCATAGCATAGATCTAGAAAGGCCAAACCTAGGTGATTGTCTTGAATCAAATACATCAAACATTCTTGAAAATCCTATGGACTTGGAGCGAGTCCTTAAATCCATTCTTGGTGAACCCTTCCCCCTTTTAGCATCGAGTGTAGAGAACAACATACCCCCATGGTTCACCCCAAGGCTTTCTCTCTTGTGGATCCAACCTTGAGAATCGTATGTGGTAGGGTAGTTTTCCCCCTCTACATATTTGGTGAACCCGACGTGAACACCTCCTTTCTTTTTAAACATCTTAAGCAAGATCACTAATTTTGTTTGTGTGGTTGAAAAATCTTAATAACATCTTTAAAAATATTTTTTTGTGTGTTTGTTGTTAGTATTTCTCTTCTATCCTTTCACCTCTTCTAATGGCTCCTCTTCTTAGAAGTCAGCGAAAGCACCTTGAATCTGATTATGTTCCTCTGAAATATGATCAGATTGATAGAGAGGATCCTAACATAGATCCAGAAGAATAAGATAATATGGAAATTGAAATGAGTTTTGATCCTTATGAAGGCCCTAATGGTGGGTTTGTCTTTTCATCATTTGAGCATATTTGGGGCTTTATGAAAGCTAATAGGGATAAGATATTGGAAGGTATGGAGCGAGAAGCTCATCTTGAAAGAGGTGAAACTCCTCCACCTCCTCCTCCAATAAGCTCTCCTATGCTTGATCAAAATAACCCCTTGCCTAAATCAATGCATCTTGATAATTTAAGAAACCAAGTAATTGATACTACTACTACAACCACCAACATTGGAAGGAATCTACAAGTCCCTCCAATTAGTAGTGTCACTCAAAATTATTTTCAATTTCCTCCTCAATATTCTAATCTCAACACTTTTTCTTCTGTTCCACCAAATGTTAGTTGTCCATTTTCACAAGGCACCACATATAACAATAGTATCCATGCATCCAACTTGAGTCAAGCATTGGTTCCTCAACACACATATATTCCTCCTTTAGGGAATCTGGGGATAATCCATAACAATAATCCAAAAGTGCAGAATTTGACAAATATGGTAAAGTAGTTGGTTTCAAAAGTTGAGATGATTCAGCCTTCAAGTTTTACTTACAGTTATAAGGAAATGTGTAATCAACCATTGGATCCTATTGTTGTTGCTAGGCCTTATCCTAAGCATTTTCCTATGCCAGTTTTACCTATTTATAAGGGGACATAAGATCCAATAGAGCATTTAAGAAGATTTAGAACAGCTTGCCATGATCTCATTTATGATGATATGTTGTTACTTAAAATATTTCCTAAGAGTCTTGGTGGCATGGCATTAGAATGGTACTATCGGTTACCTAATTATTCCTTGAAGAAATTTTGAAGAAACAACAGAATTATTTGTTCAATAGTTTGGTGCTTATATTGAAAAGGAAGTGACAATGAAAGATGTGTATAATTTGAAACAAAGTAAAGAGGAAAATTTTTTAGAATTCTTGGCTCGTTGGAGAAGTTTAGTTGGATGTTTGAGATATACTTTACCTCCAAAGGATATGCTTGAGATATTTATTGGTAATTTACAAGAGCAGTTATCTTATGCATTAGAGACTACTACTATCACATCTTTTGATCAAGCAATTGATTTAGCAAGAAAAGTAGAACATGCCCTTATCAGAAGAGGCCAACTCAAAGTCAAAGAAGAGAAACCTACTAAGTCTCAACATAAGAATAAACATATAGGAGGTGATAGTGGAATGGATAGTAGGCCTGTTAATAATGTTACTAACAACCTACAAAAGATAGTACTTCAAAAACCTCCACAAAGGAATTTTACAAGGCTTAATATGTCTATGGAAGCAGTTTTAAAATAAATTTTAGAAGCCAATGCAATTGAGTTACCTCCCATAAGACAACCAGATACTACAACTCATTGGTATAAGGTAGGACAACATTGTGCATATCATAGAGTGGAAGGACATTGGACAAATTCTTGTAAGAAGTTGAAACATGTAGTTCAAGATTTGATTGATGCAGGACGTATTGACTTAGGAAATTCTCAGGTAGTAAATAATCAAGTTCCTACTCAACAAACTTCAACTACCAATCAAGATATGGGAATATTCAAAGATCCATTGCCAAAACATAATCAACAAGTAGCAAATCAGGTGGCTCATCAGAATGAGCCTCCTCCCTATGGTAATATGGTTGGCATGGTTGGGATAACTACAAGAAGGCAAGCTCAGACTCAACATCCTTAGCAAGGACAAAATTTTGTATTACAACCCGGTTCAGTTTTGAAGAATAATCAAAGAAAAGTTTCAGATACAGGGACTCCACCTTTAGTATTGAAACCACAACCTAAGGTTTCATTTGATCTCCAAAAGCAGTTGGCTAATACTCCAACAAAGATATCAGTTTTAGAGCTCTTACAAACTTCTCCCAACCATAGAGATGCTTTGATGGAATTTCTAAAGCAACAATCGGTTCCCTCAGATATTTCTCCTAATGCTATAGTTGATGTCATAGGTTCTTTTGGGATACATCACATCTCATTCTCGGATGATGATAAACCTTCCTCAAACTTACAAGAAGATTCTTCACTTTACATCACTGCACTTATTGGGGATACCTTTATTAAGAGAATTTTGATTGATAATGGTTCTTCCCTCAATTTGTGTACATATCAATTATTTCAAAAATTTGGATTAAAAGAGGAAGATTTAACAAAATCTGATATCATTATAAAAGCTTTCAACAATGAGTCCCAAGAGGCCTGTGGTGTCATATCTCTTCCCCTCAAGGTTGGGCCTAAAATATTGGATACTTTGTTTTATGTGGTACATTGTCCTGCATATTTTAATCTTCTTCTTGGATGTCCTTGGATCCATGCAATGAAGGTTGTCCCTTCTACTCTTCATCAATGCCTCAAGTTTGAATTTAAAAATCAAGTTGTCACCATTTCGGGTGACCCTCGACCATTTGAGTTTTGCTCAAATGTAGAGCGAGCTCAATCTGAGTTCAACCTGTGTCCTATTTCTTCAATGGTTTCTCCATGTTCCTCATCTCAGATATCAGAACAATTTCAAAATTTAAAAATGAGTGAGGAACATATCTTAAATTTCTCATCTCAGGATCATGATAATCAGTTTCTTTGAGAACCTCTTCTGGATCTAGCCAAGCTACCACCATCACCAAGAACCATGGGTTTACCCCATAAGAAAGGTGATGTTGTACACATTGGCACGTGTACCTTTATCTTCGTAGGAACTACCTTCGAAGAAAATATACGTGGTAGCAACCCCTCTCCCGTTGAGCATTCTTTTGCTCATTGTTACCTTTCCAATGACTACCCACTTCCTAAATAGATCCTATCTAGTATGGGATATGTAGGTAAAGGTTTGGGGCCACAACATAAGGGCATTCAAGAGCCTTTGGATGTCGAGATCTGGCCTAGGAGATGTGGCATAGGTTTTATACCTAGTAAAGACCAACCTTTACCATTTGACAATGATGATCATCTTATGACTTATGTTGAATATATGGATTATCAAAAGTTAGGAATGGGTGATGAGGATGATGGTCCCCCTTATTCTTCTGAGATCTTGTTTTGTAATATGATTGATTTTGTATGTTCTAAAAATAAGCCTTCTATTTTAAAAGAGGATCCTGCTTGGCTGTCTTATAATGATATTTATGTTAAAAATAATGGTCTTGTTCAAAAATGCAATGATTATCATGCCATGGCTATCAGAGAAAGAGCTACAAAGGAGCTTCTCCATGATTTTCATCATCGAGATGACTTACTTTTTGGAGATTTCTTTGATGAAATAGTTCATGGTACACTTGTTTCTTATCCCAAGAAAGGCGACACACTTAGATTTTGTGTCGACTATCATCCTGTTTGCTTAAACTAATAATATATAATAAAAATAATAAATAAATAAAAATTACATCAAATCAATTAATTATCATTTAGCTATGCATTTGCATTTTCGTTGCATCCATCTGCTTGTTCATATTGCATTGTTGCTTGTCATCTTTTGCATTGCTTGCCTAACATTTAACACAACTTGCATGCTTGAATGTCATATTTTGCATGATTGCTTGTTCATGACTACTTGATCATATAGATTTTTGGGGATCTTGCGACAATGGCATGTGATGATACCTAGTTAGGTCATAGCTCACATGCATTGCACTTTCACTAGGATTCTGATGCCTAGTAAGATCCCCACCTAGGGATTCTTCTTCAATCTTCTTTCTTGCTTCTCTTTGTTGCTTAAGTTCTATTTTTCCTTGGTCTTAGAAGTATTGATTTATCATATTTCTTAGGTCAAGGATGATAGTTTGTTAATATTTCCTTGTCACTTCTCTGTTGCCTCCAAATTTTCTTCTTTGTCTTTCTTTGCTTTGACAAGGAGATATGTGTATTTTATTTTTTTCCTTTATCTTTTTCAAAGTTATCTTCTTCTACACTTTTGCACACACTCACCATATTGTTTTCATCTTTAAAACCCCTATCGAGGGTAGCACTCACCTAATATATTTTATCCTTATATTGCACCCCACATGGGATAATTATACATCCTAGTGGGTATCTTATTGGATATGATCTCCTATTGGGTTATACTCCCTTTTGACTCAACGGGCTCAACACCCCATTACAGGATAAGCTCCTTGGCCATTTTTAGTAGGCCTCGACATACATCCTAGTGGGTAATCGCCCCACAATAGTAAATTAGCGAGCAACCACCCATAGTGGGTTAGACTCCAACACTTCATCCTTTACAGTGAGTACTACACCCATAGTGGGTTTAGCTCCCTATTTTTGGTATGATTCATAGTATTTAATCACATTGGTCCATTGCGACCTACGTTGGTTTAAATACTATGTTTCACCTATCCTTATCTATTTTAGATGGTTGACCTTTGGATCTTCTTCTTCTTCTTCTTCTTACTCTCTTCTTCTTCTTCTTCTTCTCTTTGTTTTCTTTCTTGTTTTCTTTTGTCTTGTGTTTTCTCTTCCTTCCTTTTTATCCATTTCATCCATGCATTTCATATAGTCTTGCATTAAGATAGTTTTCATGCATAAAACATTAAAATATAAATAACACTTAATTAAATCACATGCACACACATTCACACAAAATATAAAAGAAGCAACTATGTATTACTCGATGAGAAAAGAGAGATACATTAGTGTCTGGTTGGTGTACCACAGTCCAGTCCTAGTACACTCAACCAATCCCTAGGGATGCATACCACAATAAAAATTGGTATGTCATCCCGATCCCTAGCCCTAGATCTGAGAGCCTATATCCTCTACTCCACCTAGAGGAGGAGGTGGTCTAGGTAGCCGCATACCCATGGATGGTGAAGTCGAGACTATTCATGATCGAGATCGTGACCTACTAGATGATTGTAGGGATGGAGGGAGTATCACTCTCTACCCCATTGGTACCACCTAGTAGTACATGGTCTCATAAAAGGTAGCCCATTGAATGACCACCTCTAGCCTCTCCCCTATCCTTCATAGCTCCACTTGTAGGAGGTAGATCTCATCGTTAGATTAGCTGCTGCTAAAGATAGCCATCCCCTCTACCCAAGCCCTTTGGTGCTTTGTTTCTAAATGACTCACCTCCCCTCAAAGATGATCGACCTTTACTTGATTCACATCTCTCTTCATCTCTATGGTACTCGAGGAGCTTTGCAGTCCCTCTATCCTCTTAAAGCTATCCTCTTGGAGTAAGTCCACCTATATTTATAGAGTCACCACCTATGCTCGTAATGCCTCTACCTCCTCCCTCGAATACCCTCTTCCCAAGGCCTGGCCTTGATTGAATATTACTTATTTAGAGGCCTATATTGATCCTCTACCTAGTGGTATCTCAACCTCTATGGGGGTAACTCCAGATGCCTGTACCTTCGTGGTCCCAATAATGCTGGTGTCCTCTATCATCAAATTAATTTAGACTTGAGCCTATATTTGTCCTATAGATACGTGGCCCTACTGCATCCCCTATGTGTTCTTATGAGCTACCTCTCAAAAAGCTCAATGCATACCCGATTCCTTCACCTGGCACCTTTATATCAAAATTGGTAGGAAAACCCTCTAGGGCATGACTCCTCTCTACCACCGTCTATAGCCAAAGGTCACTCCCACATAGTCCACCCTAGGATCCATGTAATAAGGATCATCCAAGTCCTCCTCTACCCACCTCATCAAGTTAGGCTTGCCTCCCACCCATGTTGGGTCCTAATAGACTCTCTGGTACCAATCCTCCAAGTCAAATATTCCCTACAACATCTTGAACTACCTCAAGACTTGATCGAACTCAAATACCTTTGGCTCCCCTCTCTCTGTGTAAGCCATCTAGTCATCCTGACCCTCACTAGCTCTATCATATCCTTAGTCTATTTTAGACATAGACTTTAGGGTTGCCATATAATATTGGCCTTCCTTAGGTCATCTATTACCTGCCTCACTAGTGGCAGGTTCCCAATGTAGGTCCTCATGATCCACTCTAGGGATATCGACCATATATATGTTGATGGATTCTATGGGATGGACAATGGTGTTGGTAGTACATTTGGTATTCACATTGCTATGTGCTCCTAGCTCCATACCTAGAGTAAAGTTGTACAAACTATCCTTGTATGTCACTTGTACATGATATTGTACAATGTCCTATATAGGAAAGCCAACACATATGGATCCCATGCAAACCAAACTCCTTGGTATCACATATATGCTACTACACCTATCATAGTCCATGGTAGATATCACATACTCCTATGGCACATCAACAGTCCTGCCACCACCCCACAAAGCATGGTCATCAATGGGTTCACCCCACATCGCCCCACCAGGTCATCTACAATAATCGTGCTCTCTTTCACCTGGTGGGTCCAACCTCCTAAAAATCGCTACAAGGTCACTGGTTTCCATCGCACTCTGTAATTAGTCATCCCTTTGATAGGTATGTGTAAGATACACCACACATACTCCAGTGTAACAATCATCTCTTTTTTAGGTAACCAAAAGGTAGATGAATTTGGGTACCATCTCTCCGCTAGTGTCGTCAGTAGTGCCCAGTCTGCCTATACGTGAAGCATCCTCACTAGGTGGTCTAGCCCCACCTCTCCCAGTGTGTCTCTCTCAGCCCATCTGAGTACCTCTAGATCCACCTCCAAGGAGCTTGCCCACCACTCGCGGCTCTTGAGTACTCTAAGATGCATTCACCAAAATAATAAAATTTTCATCAAATTTATTAATTAAATCAAACATAGAATTATAATTAAATTTAATTTAATTAAATTAAAACACTTTAAAACTTATTTCTGAAAATAAAATATTGCACTTCTATGGTTTAGCTTGCTTTCTTATTTTCTTCTTCCCTTCCTTCTCCTTTTTTTCCCTTATTTTTATTTTCTTTATTTTTCATTTTCTTTTTCCCTTCAGCAAAATCACGCCTGGTTTTCTAGGACCATGATTTTGTCGAGGTGAGATTGCACCCCACCCTTTGTGAGGTGTGATTTTGCAAAATAATACCTAGTTTTTTTCATCGATCATGATTTCACCACTTCCACCCAGGGCGAAATCACGACTGGGCCACGAAATCGCACCTGGGCTGTACACGACAAAACCGTTGGTTTTGGTAGAAAACCGCCAAAAAAGCATGAAAACATTTACAAAAATTAAAATAATAGGGTGGTTTTCAACCCTACCTCTACCCACTCTATATCTATGCTAGCCTTACCCCTCGTGATCACCGAACGGTACCGATAGTGCCATCTCATATTTTCTCCAGAGTTCCTTTCTCCTCTTTTGCGTGATAAAAATGAATTAGGGTTTTACCCTTTTTCATTTTTATCCCTATTTTTTGCCCACTTCTTTTTCTTTTCACTATTTTTACCTCTCTTCTTCTTCTTCTTCAATGTTCATGTTTTCAAGTTATTAGGAGGGATGTGTCCCTCATAAAACTCGATGGGTCTCTCTTCCAGGTGAATTAACTCTGTTACATGCTTGTTTTCATATGATGCATCTGACATTTATTATTTCACTTCAATATGAGATGTTTCATCTCACTTCTGTGAAATCATGTATAGGTCTCTATGGGGCATGATTTCACTAGAGCTATATCACGGTCACCTATTACAGGATATGATTTTTCTTGAGCTGTTATTGGGGGTAAATTACTGTTCTAAATTTCATAACTTGCATTCTAGGCTGCATCTAGAGCACAGTGTCATACTCTATTCTATATTTCTATCATATTATTTTGCTGTGCTATTATATGTTTGATTTCTTCCAAAGGTCAATTTATACTTCTGTTTATCAAAGGTCAGCTAAAAGGACCTAGGGGGCTTGACTGTTGTGCCTCCAAGCACTATTGTACAATGGCCTAAGTAGGCCCCCTAATTCTAATCATATTTTTCAAGTGTTTATCAAGTTATCTTGCAAGAATAGGAATTGTTGATAACATTGGATAAAGGATAAAAACAAGTATAAATCACTGGATAAGGTAAGTGTTCTAGTTAGTATTTATGTTGTTTCCCGAGTCTTCTATTTCTGTTGCAAACCCTAGATCTTATTTAAAAATATATATTTAATTGATTTCTAGGCATTTGAAAGATAAACAACATATAGTGTGCACCTAGGGTTAATTATATTTTGTGCATCATCTCTTGAGCCCTTGCTTAAAGGTCATCTATTTGAAATATTAGGGTTAGAAAATCATTCAAAGAAATAATCATTCTAGGGTTAGTCATTGTCTTCTTGCATTATGTATTTCTGCATTGTCCTTTATATTTTATAGCATAGATCTAGAAAGGCCAAACATAGGTGATTGTATTTAGTGAGCACCAGAATGCTCATATTTTGGCATAGGTTCTAATGATTTTGTGTGGTATATATTATATATAAGTTTTACTTTTTATACATGTTTATATATATTTAATGAGAATTATACATATTGCCTAACATGCATGTAAAGTGTGTCTTGTGTGTATATTTTATTAATTTATCATCTTTTTGCATGATCCTATCGAGGTCCTACTCGGACCTAGTATATTCACTACCTAAGGAGGCTAAGGCATGTCAAGGCAAAAGGCACCTTGATCCCATTGATGGAAGGTGCCTTGATCCCATTGATGGGAGGTGCCTTGATCCCGTTGATGAAGGCGCCTTGATCTCGTTTATGGAAGGTGCCTTGATTCTATTAAAGGAATGCGCCTTGATCCCATTAAACAGAAGGTGCCTTGACCTCGTTAATGAATAGTTTCTTAATCCCATTCAAAAAAAGGCACCTTGACCTTGTTAACAAAAGGTACATTGATCCCGTTGAAGGGAGGTACCTTGATCCCATAGAAATTTGCCTTGATCCCATTCAATAAAAGACACCTTGATATAATTTGTGCCCAATGAAGATCACGTCCCACTGCGTTGACCAGAGCTAACTACTGACTCCATGTAAGATATCGATTTTGGGTAAATGAAAAAATATATCAGCTATCCTATTTCTATAAGGAGAAAAATAATAACCATTTTCTAAAATAGAATACAGGTAATGATGAGCATCGAATAGAAATCTACCATTCCCATGAAAAGACAAAAATAACTATTGACTATTTTAATACATATCTGCTACTATACAATAAATTGTATCAACTTAGAATGTAGTGGATTGCATCACCATAACAACATTGTAATATAAGTCATGTGTGTATTATACAAATACACAAAATTATCTGAGAAAGGGGATTAATATTAAAGAGAGCAACATATATTGTTCTGCACTTCTTATTCATCAATAAAAGTTCATTCAAGAGTTTCTTATTCATGTTATACTTTCGTAGTCTACTGGGTGGAAGCATTTGGAGTCTGGATCCACTCCTAGCTAGTATTCCTCCCCTTCTTCTTCTTCTTTGATTTCCTAATTAGATTCATTTATTTTCTTGTGTGTGCATTTTATTTCTGCAAGTTTCTTTAGTTCATTAAGTTTATCTATTTCCTATTTTCTTTTATTTCCACATAGTGTGGTGTGATTTTCTTTCTACAATTTAATTTATGCAAGTTCAATTGGTGTGGATGAATTAATGCTATCTCACAAACACCCCCCAATAATAGAACTAGTGGAATCATCTCCATAGGTGTTATGATTGATCTCAACTTGGTGCTTCACAAGCTTACGAGTTTTCCTAGGTTGACAAATTAAATGAAAGGGATGTGACAAAAATAGTGTAAATCTAACCAATATTTTTACCCCAAAATTTTGGCATCATTTTTGGGGAAGTTCCAATAGTATATTCTATTACAATACCTTAACCTTTCCACCTAATTTTATATGATTCCATTGAGAAACAGAGGACCATACGGTCAGTTCATAAGAAAAAGCCCACAAAAAAATCCTGAACCAGCTGCAGATTCTAAATTTGAACTAGAGTCCCCACAGTCACCCCCAACCGTGCATTGGACTGAACACCCCATTTTTGCACAAGGCTCTTCCACATATTATCAACCAAGAAAGGAGTGGATCATACATAATCCTCTATTTAAGAGAACTTCATCCGAAGAGGATTTGATGTGGAAAGTTGTTGATGATGAAACCATTTCACAAGATGATTTGCTGGCTCTTGTGTAGAAAGTTCAAAATGATCAAAAGGCCATAGAAATTGCTTTAGAAATAAAGACCACATTTCCTAAAAATATGGCAGAGGAATAAGAGGTATCAACCAACTTTAGCTTCCCAATAGAGAATGCCAGGGGAGAAACAAATATGAAAAACATATCCCCTGCCTATCTTCCTACCTTCAGAGGATCCCCAAAGGAATACCTTGAACTATTTTTGTTTAAGTTTGATGTCTTGTGCAGGTCTATGGATTACAATTTGGATGCCTAGAAGTTGAAATTATTTCCTTCAACATTAGACGATTCAGCCCTATGTTGGTTCATCAGCTTGGAAAATAAAAAAATCACCACCTGGGGGAGATGAAGATATTTTTAGAGCAATACCAAGGTTTTGGTAGAGCATGGGATTCCATAGAGGATATCCCAAACATGACTTAAAGAGAGAATGAATCCTTTGAGGAGTACTAGGACCGATTCAATTTCAATATGTAAAGCCCCCCCCACACAAAGTTGAGTGATAAGTCTCTCAAGAGCATTTTCTTGAGAGGACTTACCAACAAATCTCTTGAAGCCTTGAACATGATCTCTGGAGGGGATTTTTACCAGCACAAAATGTTAGACATCCAACAACTATGTCAAAATTAATCTATAAGGAAAGGTAAACCCACTTCCAAAATTGTGAAGACAACTACCTCAGTCACAAAGACAAAAATAGGTAATATGTTAGAGGATTTGAAAAGCAAAATGCTTTCCTCCCTAGCATTGCATATGGACACTCTCCTACTGAAGAAGAAGAAAAAAGAGAATGAAGTTGCATTGGCCTACTTATATCTAAAATAAAGAGGAAAATATGCAAGAAATGAATGTCCAGAAAATAAATTCAGGGTGTGTGCTATTTTCTAGAAAAATCACAAGACCAGATTGTACCCATAGCTATCGATGGTTAAATAATATTCTAAATTTTTAGAAGCTTACTTCATGGTAATTGAAGGAACTAGCAACAAACCCTATGGGAATATGCTAGTGGTAATGTTGCCCTAGGTATGAGGGAATTATATGCCACAAGGGTAGGTCCAACCACCCAATATGAGATGGTGGGGACTGCCACCTTGGATGAACACCCCTCAAGGAGCCTCATTTCCCAACCAGCATCCATGGATGCCATACCAGCAACCTCGGTAGCAATGGAAGAACTATGGTACATGGAATTAAACTCCACAAAATGTAGTGCAAGCTCCACTAAAATCGAGCTTACTAGCTCCCCCTATAGTGAGGCCTGCACAACTTCTAACATAGTTAACGGTCAACCCCAATAATAAGGCAAATAATCTTGCATATCAATTGGAGGGAGAGATGTTTCCCATGTATAATATTAGAAGTTGCAATCTTGTACAACTACTATCAGGTAGATAGATAGGAATAGAGGCTCCTCCCTTAATAGAAGAAGAGGAAAACATAGAAGAGTCACCTTTGGTAGAAGAGGTTGAAGAAAACTAAAGCTCCTCCATTTTCAAAAAGGTTACAGGAGTAGAGGAAGCCAATACAACTGGAGTTCGACATACTTTCAAGCTTGAAGAATTTAATTGTAACTATTAAATTTTTTTAAGCTATAAGATATATCCCAATTTACACCAAGACGATCAAAGAGCTATGTCTGAGAAGGCTAGGATGTAGAACAATCTAGACCATAAATGTGGTGGGAAATTTGATATATTTTATGTTAGGGAATACATACCACCCCAAGTATGTAGACCCAGGTAGTCCAGTCTTGACTTTGAAAATAGGAGGTTACTTGTTGGCCAATATGCTAGTTGACTTGGGAGCAACTATTAACCTCATGTCGAAAGAGACTATAGACATGGAAAATTGACCCACTTTGATTGGGTAATATTCCTTAGTACCCTTAAGAGGCCCTCAACCCTTGCCAAGAGCAAGGGAAGACCTCTTTGCCTCCCTTTTTTAATTTTTTTACCTTTTAGTGAAATCGTATCCCATATTTATGAGGTGCAATTTCGCGCTAGTGATATCGCGCCCCGTCAGGAAGGGCGCTACTTCGCTGTTTAACCTAGATTTTTAAATTTAATTTATTTTATTATTTTTGATCCCACTTAGACCCAAGTTTAAACCTTCCTGCATGTTTTGGCATTGAATATGAGTTTATTTGTGCCCGCTTTCTTCCTCCAATTTCATCTATAAAAGGAAGGATGTTTTTGCTTAATCATAAGAAGTGCAATTGTGATATGCAAACTTTTAACTTGTGATCTCTATGTGAATTGATTAAGCTTGAAATTTATAGTTCATTCTTATTTATTTTCTCTGCTACAAGCTAACCCCCGAAGTGTGAATTTTGGATTGATCTTCTATTGCGTGGATTGGATTGATTTGGTTGTGTGACTTGGTGGATCCGTGGTGTAGCTCGGAGAGACAGAGTGCCCATTTGGATACTTGGGTCTCTTCTACCTACTTTTGCAACATCCATTAGGGTTTGATTACTTTGTTGTCTACATTTATTTTCTCTTCTATATTCATTTCTTATTTTTCTTTAATCTACAATGAAATCGTGCCTGACATTAGCGAGGCATGACTTTGCCTACCCTAATTAGGGAAAATTTATTCACAAAATAAAAATTGTGCCCTATCTAGACAGGGTACAATTTTGCTGCTGCATTATCACACCCACTCCAAGCAAGGTGTAATTTTTCCCAAGGGCACACCGGGGGAAATTTCCATATTTTGCTTTCACTGTTGTGTTCCATTCTATTTCTATATCATACTGCTGTACTTTTCTTTCTATTCTATGCTACTGCATTTCTAATTTATGATTAACTATCCAAAGGTCAATTTTTTATTTTTTATTTCTTTCTTTCTATTCTCACAAGAAGCTTTAATGAGATTTTTATAGCAACAATCTATTTTCCCAGACATCCCTCCTGATGCTATATTTGACACTGTAGGTTCTTTTGGGATACATCATGTCTCATTCTCAGATGATGATAAACATTACTCAAAATTACATGGATGTTCATCACTTTACATCACCACACTTATTTGGGATACCCTTATCAAGCGAGTTTTGATTGATAATGGTCCATCCCTCAATTTGTGTACCATATCAATTCTTTCAAAAATTTAGATTAAAAGAGGAAGATTTAACAAAAATTGATATCATCATTAAAGCTTTCAACAATGAGTCCCAAGAGGTATGTAGTGTCATATCTCTCCCATTAAAAGAGGGTCCAAGGATATTGGATACTTTTTTTTATGTGGTACATTGTCCTGCATCTTTTAATATGTTTCTTGGGAGACCTTGGATCCATGCTATAAAGGTCGTCCTTTCTACTTTTCATCAATACCTCAAGTTTGAGTTCAAGAATCAAGTTATCACCATTCCGAGTGAACCTCGACCATTTAAATTTTGTTCAAATATAGAGTTAGCTTAGATCGATTCTTATTCGTGTCCTATTTCTTCAACAAATTCTCCATGTTCTTCATCTCAAATGTCTGAATATTTTCAAAGTTTAAAAGTGAGTGAGGAACATAGGACCCATATTTTCTCTTCGAATCATGATAATCAGTTTCTTCAAGAGCCTCTTTTAGATCTAGCCAAGATACCACCTTCATATCGAACTATGGGCTTGCCTCATAAGAAGGGTGATGTTATACACATTGGTACATGTGCTTTTATATTCAAAGGTATGGCTTCTGAAGAAAAGCTTCATGGTAGCAACCCATATCTCAATGAGCACTCTTTTACTTAATGTTATCTCACTAATGATTATCCCCTTCCTAAGCAGATCTTGTCCAGTATGGGATATGCAAGTAAAGGATTGGGATCACAACAGAAGGGTATTCAATAGCCCTTGGGTGTAGATATTTAGCCTAATAGATGTGGTATAGGTTTTATACCTAATAAAAATGAACCTTTACCTTTTGAGGATGATGACCATCTTATGACTTATGTTGAATATATGGAATATTAAAAATTGTCAATCGATGATAATAGAAGTGTCAAATTTTCTTTTCCTTCAAAGATATGTCTTATAACATGATTTGTTCTATCTGTTCTAAAAATAAATTTACTTCTGTGTTAAATAATGTGGAATCTTTGTATGATGACTTTTATACTAAAAAGAATGGGGCTATTAGAAGATGTTGTGATTATCGTACCATGGATGTCAAAATAAGGGCCTTGGAAGAACTTTCTCATGATTTTCATCATCGAGAAAATGCACTCCTTGAGTATATCTTTGATCTAACACCTCATGGAAGGTTAATCCATTTTAATAAAATACATGGTGCATTCAGGTTTTGCATTGATTTCAATCCTTAAAAATAAATTACAAAAAATAACTTTTATATAGTTGCATTTTCATTTTCCATTGCATGTGCTTGCTTGCTAATATTGCATTATTGCTTGGCATCCTTGCATGATTTCTTGACATCTAACTTAACACCTTGCATGTTTTCCTGTCATAAATGCATGATTGATTGTTCATGATTGCTTGCTCATATAGATTTTGGGGATCTTGCAATAATGGAATGTGATGACACCTAGTTAGGTCATAGCTCACATGCATTGCACTTTTCACTAGGACTATGATGTTTAGCAAGATCCTCCCCTAGGGATTATTTCCTCCTTCCATTATTCTTCTGGTCGCTTATCCTCTTTTTCAAGATTTCTTCTTAATGTGGCACAAAATCTTCCTCATAGTCCCATTGTGGGATAGCACTTGCATAATATTTTTACATATATTACACCCCATATAGGATATTCATACATCCTAGTAGGTATTGCACTATTCATGATCTTCTATCGGGTCATACTCTCTTTTGGCTCAGCAGGCTCAACACCCCATTAGAGGATAAGCTCCTAGGTCATTTTTGGTAGACCTCGACATACATACTAGCGGGTAATCACCTCATAGAAGTCAATAAGGGAGCAACCACCCATAGTGTGTCAAACCTCCACATACTTGTTCACATTAATACAAGTGTTGTACCCTTAGCGGGTCTAGCTATCATATTTACCCAATCCATAGTGTCTAGCTACACTGGTTTACAACAACCTACGCTAGCCTTATACTTTGGATTGTTTATTCTTCTCATTTTTTTATAGTTGACCTTTGGACCTCCCCTCTCTCTTCTTCTTCTTCTTCTTTTTTCTTCTTCTCTTCCTTATTTTCTTCTTTCTTTTCTCTTCCTTTTCCTTCTCTTCTTTTTCCTTCTTCTCTCTTCCTTCTTCTTCCTTTCTTTCTCTCCTTTTCTTCTTTCTCTCTTGTTTTTCTTGCTTGAGCTTGTTTCTCCTTCTATTTCTTCTCCTTGTTCTTATTTTGTTTGCATTCATTTCATCCTTAATATAGTGTGCATTAGGATAGTTTACATACATAAAAATACTTAAAATAAGCAAAATAAACATATAAAAAATATGCATTAAATCATTGCACATAAAAACGTAAAATCATAAATCCGTAGCTATGTATTACTCATAAGGAAAAGAGTACATCGTGTGAGGTTGGTGTACCACAATCCATACTTGGTACACTCAACCTAGGGATGCACACCATAATAAAAAATTGGTGCATCATCCCGATCCCTAGAATAGCCTATCCTAGCTCTGAGATCCAGCTTCCTCTAGCCCTCCTTAGGGTGGAGGTAGTCTTAGTTGTGCCACCAACTACTGAGATATCGAAGGCACCCATGAGCAGGATCATGACTTGCTTGCTTATTGAAGGGATGGAGGAAGCTCCATCCTCCACTTTGAAGAGATAGTTGTGAAATAAGCCATTTCAAATAACATGGCCCTTTGGATGGTTGTATCTAACCTATCGTTGATATATCACAACTCTGCTTGAAGGAGCTGCATCGCATCCTCTACCTGGCTACTCCCAATAGTAGCCATCTCCTTATCTCGGACCTACTGGCACTCTCCATCCATCTAGGATACCTCTCCTTGTAGCTGCGTAATCTCTACCAGTGCAATGTTCCTCTTAGTCTATAGTTGGACCACCTGCATCTGTAGATAAGCTAGCTATACCCACAACTCCTCTATCCCCTAGCTTTAGCCTATTGATGCTACTTATGTAGATGCCTCCCCAATTTTTTTGACCCATGGCCCCTATACCTATGTGGGGGTATCTCCCATCCCTCCCTCTTCGATCCCTACTCTTGGGATGGTCTCCTCTACCATCCAAATTTGAACCCATGTCAGTCTCTATCTAGGCATAACAGGATCCTATTGTGCCCTCTTTGTGGCCCTATGAGCTACCTCTTGAAATACCTTCTACATGCCTAGGCCCATCACCTAATACCTCTATGCTAGTATGTACAGTGAGATCCTCTGGGGTGCAACTCCTCTATACCATCACCTATACCCAATGGACATCCTTGCATCATATACCCTTGGGTCAATGTAAGGAGGATCATCATGGTCCTCCTCAACCCACCTAGTGAGCTCTGGCTCACCTCCAATCCTTGTTGGATCCTAGGTCACCCTTTGGTACCAGTAGTCCCCTAGGTTTGGGATTCCCAGTAAGATCCCAAACTATCATAGGAGTCGATAAAATCTAAGCACATTTGGATCTCCCAGCTCTAACCATAGCCATCTAATCCTCCTCACCCTTGTCAACTTTGTCCTATCATCTACCCAACAAGGGTGAAGCCTCCGTGGTTGTAAGATGAGTTGTGTATCTCGCAACTCATCAATCACCCACCTCACTAGTGGCAGGATCCCTGCATAGGTCCTCGTGGTCCTCTCTAGGTATATAGGCCATTTGTGTGTTGTTGGTTGCTCTGGGCTAGGTAATGGTCCTGTTAGTACTAATGGTCTACATACCACAATGTTCTCTCATCACCACACCTGGAGAAATGTCATACACAATAGTCCTATACGTCACTTATACATGATGTTGTATAATATCTTGTATAAATGGGCCAACACATAAGGGCCCTATGCGAAGTGGACTCCCTATTATCGCATGTCTACCACTACTCCTTCCAATGCCCATGGTAAGTATCTTTTTCTAGTGTGGCAGGTCAAGAGACCAGCCACCATCCCTGAGAGCACCATGATCAAAGGGTCCACTCTGTAGCATCCAACCAGGTCATCAACTATTATGGTTCCCTCTCGTACGTGGTGGGTGAAATCTATGAAAAACCACTATAGAGTGGTTGCATTCCCTTGAGCCTTATAAACATCTCTCCCCCTGATGGGGATCCTCAGGATCGACCACACATCCTCCAGTGTGATGGTCATATTCCTTGTTGGTAGTCATAACGTAGAAGTCTTTGGATACCATCGCTCTACTAGGGCGATCAGCATAGCCCTATCTATCTTGATCCGTGGCATCCTTGCCACGTGGTCCAACCCAACCACCTCCAATATAGCCCTCTCCACCTATCCCAGAGCATCTAGCTCTACCAGAGCCCCTACCCATCACTCTCGACTCTCGAGAATACCTAGCTGCATTCAATAAACAACATAAAATTTAATTAGTTCCATCATAAAATCAAATTAATTAATAAAAGAAAAAAATTCTAATTTCGCATACAGAAATTTCAATTAGCAATTCACACTTTGGGATTTACTTGTGTCTTTCTTCCTATTTTCTTTATTTCTTTCTTTTCTTCTTTTTTTTTCCCTAGGTTTTCAAGAAGTCGTACCCCAGTTTTAGAGTGTGCAAATTTGCTTTTGCAAAGTCGCTCCTAGTTTCATCCAGGCATGATTTCACCATGTTTCGTCTAAGGTAAAATTGCGCTCGGGCTGCAAAGTTGTACCTAGGTTGTGGCACGAATTTCATTGGCTTTTATAGAAAATTTTCCTAAAATAAAGCAAAAGGAGGAATGAAGATAATCCTTACCCATTCTCGAGCCCTAGCCTCACCCCTCACAGTCACCGCTTGGTGAACTTGAAGCGCCATTGCTTTTTCTCCTAGAGCTATATTTTTCTCCTCCTCGCAGTAAAAATGAATTAGGGTTTTTACCTCTATTTCCCTTTTTAACCCTAATTTTGTTTTCTCTCTCCTCTTTTTCTTTGCTCAACTATCGGTCTTTCTCTCTCTCGTTTCTGTTGTGTCAATTATTTTGAGTTCTTATGAAACATCAGTTTTTCATAAAAACTCGAGGGGGCACCTTGGCCTATAGAGGCATTAATGTCCCTAATGCCTTGATTTATTGTGTAAATTAAAAAGTATCTAGAATGACATCATTTTTGCACCATCCCTTTCTTCTAACCTGGCCATCCCATTTTCATTTATTGTTCGTTTCCAGTGTGTGCCTACATCCTTTCTTTGACGCATTTAATAGGCCATAAATGCATCAAAGAGGGGGAAAATTATAGACACAAAAAATTGATCCACTTTGAGTGGGTAATCTTCCTTAGTGCCTCTAAGAGGCCCTCAACACCTGCCAAGAGCAAGGGAAGACCTCTTTGCCTCCTTTTTTTAATTTATTTGTCTTTTAGCGAAATCACGTCGCATATTTACGAGGTGCGACTTCGCAACATCAATATCACGCCTCATCAGGATGGAGCGTGACTTCGTTATTTAACCTAATTTTTTAATTTAATTTTATTTATTTATTTTTGAGCCTGCTTAAACCCAGGTTTAAACCCTCCAGTGTGTTTTGGCATCGACTGTGAGTTTATTTTTTCTTGCCTTCTTCCTCCAATTTCATCTATAATAGGAAGAGTATTTTTGCCAAATAAAAAGAGGTGCAAAAAAATGTGTTATGCGAAGTTCAATGTGTGATCTTTATATGAATTGATTAACCTCCAAATAGTTCATTCTTCTTCCTTTGTTTTCTTTTCTGCAAGCTAACCCTAAAGTGCAAATTTTGGATTGAACTTCTATTGTATGGATTGGATTGATTTGTTGTGACTTGGTGGATCCATGGTGTATTTCGAAGAGATAAAGTGTCTCGCTTGGATACTTCAATCTTCTATGCCTACTTCTATGATGTCCATTAGGGTTTGATTACTTTGTTTTTTGCATTCATTTTTTCTGCTGCATTCACTTCTTATTTTTCTTTAGTCTATAGTGATATCGCACCTAGCATTAGCGAGGAACAAATTTGCCTACCCTAATTAAGATAAATTTATCCATAGAAGCGAAATCACACCTCATCCATGCAGGGTGCAACTTTGTTGTTGCGTTATCGCGCTCGCTCCAGGTGAAACATGATTTTATCCTAGGGCACACTAGGGGCAATTTCTAGAATCTTCTTTCACTATTGCATTCCATTTTATTTCTAGATCATATTGTTTCACTTTGTTTTCTATTTTCTATTATTGTATTTCTTATTTATGATTAATTCTCCAAAGGTCAATTTCTACTTTTTTATTAAAAGGTCATCTAAAAGGACCTAGGGGGCTTGACTAATGCACCTCCAAGATCTGTTACACAACGGCCTAAGTAGGTCCCATAATGCTAATTCTATTTTTTAGTGTTTCATGAGTGATCTTACAGAAATAGGTATTCTTAATAGCATTGGACAAGAGGTAGAAAAAGCTAAGTCAACCACCGGTCTAGATAAGTGCTCTATTTATTCTATCAATTGAAAATCTAACTTCATTATTGATTCCTAGGCATCTAAAAGTGAAAGGCATTTAGCTTGCATCTAGGGATAATTTGTGTGCATTTATTTTGTGTGTTCTCTTCTTTAAAGGTTTTTTGAAATTAAACCCTAGGTTAGTGAGCATCCAAAATAAAGAATCATTCTAGGATAACTCTTGTATGCTTGTATTCTATTTTCAACTACATTATTCTATTTCCTGCATTGTCCTTTATCTTTTCTAGCTTAGATCTAGAAAGGTTAAACTTAGGTGTTTGTCTTGAAACTGAATACATCAATCTATCCCGAATATCCTAAAAATTTGGAACAAGTCCTTAAGTCATTCCTAGTGAACCCTTCTCCCTAGCACCAAGTGTAGAGTACAATATACCCCCGTGGTTCACCCCAAAGGCTTCTTTCTTACGGATCTAGCTTTTGTTTGGGACTCATACACGGTAGGGCATTTTTCCCCCTCTATAGAGACCATGAAAAATCTCAAGCTCACAGGCCTGAAACCTACCAAGACTATTCTACAACTAGCATACAGATCGATGGTATTGCCAAAATAGATGTTGGAAGACATCATCATGATGGTGGATGTATGGGAATACCCGACTGGCTTCCTGGTATTGTAATCCAAGTCTAGATTGAGAGGATATCTACTCATCCTAGGAAGGCCCTAGCTGGCAATAGTTGATGCCTATATAAGCTACCATGATGGATAAATGACAATTTTAGATGGCTATAATATCAAAAGGTTGGCCATATCTCCACCAACATAGTTCGTGGATGCACTAGAAGAACCCGTATGGGATGACCAAGATGAAGGAATGTTGTCAATAATGCAATCCGTGATGACATTGGATGAATTAGAAGATGGAGCTAATGAGGATGACATTATTACAAAATTCCTCCAAGTATAGTCTTCCCACATCACTCCAGAGTCACCACTGGTAGGTGATAAAGATAACCATGTTAGATAGATGAAAATCAAGCCTAGAAGAACATTGAATGCTAGAAGCAAGCTAAGACCTACAAATATAACTATGCTAAAGGAAATATCAACCAAACATCAATAATATTTCACTTGGGATTACTCAAATATGAAGGGAATGACTCTGGATATCTATACCCATCGTATTTACCCAAAAGAGTAGGCTAGTTTGATTAGGAAGCCATAGCAATGAATGAACCCTGCCATGAAGCAGATAGTCAAAGCAATGTTGTAAAAATTTTTGTCAACCAGATTCATTTATCCTATATCTGATAGTGAGTGAGTGTCACCACTGGTGGTGGTACCTAAAAAGAATAAGAAATTGTGAGTATGCATTGACTACAGGTTGCTAAACAAAACAACCAAGAAGGATCAGTTTCCACTACCATTCGTTGATCAAGTTCTAGAAAATTTGGTAGGAAGGGAGTACTTATCCTTTCTAGATGGATTCATTGGGTATAACCAAATACAAATTGGAGGAGAAGATCAAGATAAGACAACATTCACTTGTCCGTGGGGTACATTTGCATACAGGGTCTTACCCTTTGGATTGTGTAGTTGAGGTCTACATGGATGACTTCACCATTTATGGTGATACCTTCAATGAAGATATGAAAATTTTAGAATGTACACTCCAGTGGTGTTAGGAAACAACCTATCCCTAAGAAACGAGAAATGCTTCATGATGATGCATGAAGGGATAATTCTGGGACACCACATCTTCGCATAAGGGATAAAGGTAGATAAGAAGAAAATTGAAGTTATCAAAGATCTACCTAGTCCTAAGACATAGAGATATGTAAGGAGCTTCCTTGGCTCTGTTAGATATTACAGGAGGTTCATAGTAGACTTTAGAAAATTTGCAAGACCTCTGCATGCACTACTATCAAAGGACATGGAGTTTATTTAGATGAAGGACTATGAAAAAACCTTTCAAATGTTAAAGGATAAGCTGATCACTGCCTTATTTTTGTGGGGCCCACACTGGACCATTCCATTTCATATTTACTCTGACACATCTAACAATACGATTGGAGCAGTCCTAGGATATAAATATGACAAATAATTCTATGCCATCTACTACATCAACAAAAATCTAATAGGGGCTAAGTTTAATTACACGATGACTGAGAAATAGTTCCTTGAATTTGTTCATGCCATCAAAAATTTTTACCATTACATCATAGGATACAAGTGTTCATGCATACAAACCATATTTCCATCCAATATCTGATGAAAAAACTAAAAATCAATGGTAGGATAATCAGGTGGCTCTTACTCCTGCAAGAATTCAACATCACCATCATAAAAAAATAGGCAGAGACAACGTAGTCATAGATTTCTTATCTATATTAACACCAACCGATCACATAGCTATAGAAGATCAATTTCTAAATGAAGATATTTTTGTTTTGAAAGAAAAAATGCCATGGTATGAAGATATGGCCAATTACTTGGCCACTAGTAGAGTATCTCTTGCTCTTTTTCCCAATGAAAAGTAGAAGCCAATAGAGAAGAGAATAGCCTTCTTATGGATTGATGACTGCTTATTCAAAATAAGACTTGATCAAATCCTAAGATGATGTGTCATTGAGCATAAGTTTCCAGAAATCCTCAAGGCTTGCCATAACAAACCTTACGGTGGACATTTTGCAAGGAAGAGGACTGCATTCAAGGTATTACAAAATGAATACTACTGGCCTTCATTGTTTAAAGATACAATCAAACATGCAATTCAATGTGATGAATGTGAGAGGATGGGTAGACCAACCTTTAGGGATGAAATACCTCTCCAACCACACATTCAAATTGAACCATTAAACAAATGGGGGATGGATTTTATTGGGCTGATCAACCCACCATCAACTAAAAAAAGGTATATACTGGTTTGCATTGACTATGTAACCAAGTGTGTTGAAAAGTAGGTACTCAAATATTCTAAAGAAATGACGGTGGTAGATTTCCTATTTTTACACATCTTTACAAGGTTTGGGGGTGTCCAAAGATATCACAACCGATTAGGGATCCCAATTTACTTCAAGGCTAATTCAGGAACTGATGCAACAATATAGAGTTAAACACAACAAAACCACTCCCTATCATCCACAAGCGAATGAGTAGGTCGAGGTCACCAATCAGGATTTGGATAATATCCTTAAAAATATCGTGTAGGAGCACAAAAAGGATTGGGCTATGAGATTACCAGAGGTAGTATGGTCCTATAGAACCACATGGAAAACCACCACCAATTTTACTCCGTTCCAACTGATATATGGAAAAAATGCAATGATGCCCATTGAGTTTGAAATAAAAACTCTCAGGATTGTAATAGAACTAAACCTAAGTTTTGATGATGCACAGAAGGAAAGGATTCAATAGCTGAAATAGTTAGACAAATACCGATTGGATGCTCTACACAGAACAAAAGTTATCCAAAAATAAAGGAAACAATGGCATGATCGCCGCATCAAATTAAAGTAGTTCAAAATAGGAGAATGGGTGCTACTGTATGACTCTCTATTATAGGAATGAAAGTGTAAGCTAATGTAAAAATGGATTGCACCATATGAAGTGATCAAACCAATCAATAATGGTGCTATGCGTGTTAATACAATTGATGGCAATGACACCGTATTGATGGTCAATGATCACTGATTGTGATTGTACCACACATTTGAAAGTATTGCGATGGAGTCCAAGACATGCATGGATGAGACCCCATACAAATAATTTAAATAAAAATTCTTAGCAAGTAGTGGACACATGATTGTCCACTTAAAAACAATTATTTCTTTAGCTTTTATTTTTTACTTTGTATTTTTATTTTGCAAGCACAGTGCTCTGAATGCAAGTTGCAGACATCCTGGGAAACCTAGGCCTAACAGGCATGGACTACACTAAACTACACCTTACTATTTTTTAGTTTTTCTTGTTTACATTTGTAAGTGAATGGCCCAAAATGCATGAAGCAGACAACTTGGGAAACTTAGGCCTTACCAACACAAGATACATGAACATGTACAGTTTTTGGTTTTCTTAGAAGGCAGAACACTAACTATTTCCATTCAAATAAAATAATCACATGCTGATACGAATGTGGGTGTTAAATTCCTACAAAATAAAAATATATCCACCTCCATGTTGGATTAAATAGTTGTTGATGTAGCATGCAAAAATAAAATATTGGAGAACCTGATCAAGTCTATGACAACAGACATGCCAACAACTATTGACTTTTCAACAAAAAAGGGTACCTTGATCTCATTAGGAAGTCATCTTGATCTTGTTATGGGGACGTGCCTTGATCCCATTTGTAGGAAGGTGCCTTGATACCATTATGGGGAGGCACCTTGATCCCATTTGGAGGAAGGCACCTTGATCTCATTACAAGGAGGTTCTTTGATCCCATTTGGAGGAATATGCCTTGATCTCGTTAATAGGAGGTGCCTTGATCTTGTTAACGAGAGGCACCTTGATCCCATTTTGAGGTAGGCACCTTGATACCATTATGGGGGGCACCTAACTCTTGAATAGATGAAGAGTGCTTATTTCTGTTGAGAATTTAAAAAAATTAAAAAAATTGCGTTTGAAATCAAAACTCTCAAGACTATAATAGAACCTTGATTCTACTTAAAAAAAAAATAATAATGCATCAAGGCACCTTGATCCCATGTATTTTAGATGTATGTATCCCATCTATTTGAGGTGCCTTGATCCCATGTATTCTGAGGTGCCTTGATCCCATGTATTTGAGGTGCCTTAATACCATGCATTTTGAGGCATCTTGATCCCATGTATTTTAAGGCACCTTGATACCATGTATTTGAGGTGCCTTGATCCCATGTATTCTGAGGTGCCTTGATACCATGCATTTTGGGGCGCATTTCCTATGTATTCTGAGGTGCCTTAATCCCATGTATTTGAGGTACCTTGATCCCATGGATTTTGATGCGCCTTGATCCCATGTATTCTGAGGTGCCTTGATTCCATGTATTTGAGGCACCTTGATCCCATGTATTATGATGTGCCTTGATCCCATGCATTTTGAAGTTCCATTATCCCATGCATTAGGGGTGACTTGATCCAATTGAGCACCTACACAATGAAGAATGACTACAGCTACATCATCATCCCATGTCATGAAAAAGATGAATCTTTATGGGAACTTATGGAAATCATGCAAATTATTTTTGCATGTCCCAAAGAAATCATCGAAGGGATGAGTGAGCCAACCAAATTTCCTCATTTTTAGCATGAGATCTCAAATGAATGAAGTTGCAGTACCCAAGGGAAATAATTTGAAGAACCAGCTCACACAAGAAAAATTCCATTACTCTATCATGGATGATCGAATCAACATGCTCCAAGTGCATGGATCACCAGTGAGGTATGTGTATAATTGTTTTAGATATATATCATTCATAATAAGAACTCCTCTAAAAAATATATTACTTACGAAAATAAATCGATCAATTATTATTCGTCCATCTTGTCTGAAGAAACATGCCAATGGTTAATTTGGGGAAGTATATCCTCACAACCCCAAATACAAAAATAATACCCTGGATACGTATCTACCTCCATAAATAGGCACCTTCTTGCACAAGTAGGTGGTACGAAGTAACGAACCAGTCCAACAAGTGAAGAAAAGTTGCAAAAGTTGAATTGAGAAGATTCAAAATGGGGGGCAAGTCGAAGAATCATGGCCAGAAGAAAAATGAGCCCAACCATATTGGAGGGATTAATGAAGAGTTCCAAGCTTGATTTGAAGCCAATGGATGGATGAATTATTGCTGCTTGATCAACATAAATCATGATTTAGAGGTAGTGAAGGAGTTTTTTGCGGCATTGGATGAAGGGGTTACACGAATACATGAACTGGAAATTCCAGTCATGAAAGAAGTTACAGAAGTTGTCACTAGTCTTCCCTTCATAGGGTAACATATTTACAAGGAGGGATCACCAGTTGCATGTGCATAACAACTTCTGGGACATACTCCCACAAACCTAGGGCACTCAATATTATCAAAGAAGATTCTCCTTGAGCTCTAGCAATAAATTTTTGAGAAAAAAACTAGGTTCTTCACTTGCATGGGCAAGTACACTCATATGAATGTGAATCACATGCAGTTTTTGAACCATTTACTACATGGAAAGCACATAAAAACTCCATTCTACCTAGCTTGTGCCTTGAAGGATGAAGCAATGTGGTATCAGATAATGGCATCTACTACCCTAGCTCACCATGGGATAATCTCAACCCTAATAAGATTTGTAGAGGTACCCAGGGAAGCACCAATAACAATCACAAAAAGAGCTGAGATATCCAATTTAGGATTATATTATGAGTTATTACTTTATTAGTGTAATAGAATAAATGCACAAGTGTTAGAATGTGCAATGATGTAAATATGCATGTAGTCCACATATACATGAGTCTTAGGGTTGAGTGAGAGGCAAGTAACCTATATTTCTATATAAAGGCCTCATTGAGAGTAGAAGTAGTGCAAAGGAGTGAGTAGTAGTAGGCACAATGTAGCTTCATTTTTCTATCATGGAGGAGTTGCAAACTCCATGAGAGGAGCATTGTAATTTTTGTGAGCTTTCTATATGAACATTTCTAGAGCATTGTATCAAGTTTTCTATCATATTTTCATGCATGATTTTTTTCTATTATCATAGTTGTATCATTGCATGTTTAGTACTATACTTGTGAATTATTTTTCTTAATGTTTAAGGCTCCAAAAGCTAACATCATAAAATAATTTTCATGACTCAAGGAAATATTTTTCTCTTGTCATCTAACAAGAACTTTTTGTAAGCTTAACAAGGTTTCTTCAAAAGTGTTACCATAGACTATGAAGTCATCCATATAGACTTCTACACATTCATTAATAAAATCAACAAAAATAGCTAAAACAACCCTTTGAAAAGTAGCAAGTGCATTGCATAATCCAAAATTTAAAACTTTATAGGCATAGGTACGTACATGACATGTATCTTTTCTTAATTTTCTTCTACTATTGAGACTTGAGTGTATCCACTAAAACCATCCAAAAAGCAAAAGTATTTATTTCCAGCCAAGGTATCAAGAACTTGATCAATAAAAGATAAATGAAAATAGTATTTCTTTGTTACTTTATTCAATTCCCTATAATCTACACAAATCCTCCATTTACCATTTTTCTTGCAAACTATCACTAATGGTGATACCCATTGGCTATAAAAAATTGGATATATAAATCTTGCATTTAAAAGCTTAATGATATCTTCTTGAACTATGTCTTTCATAGTAGGATTTAGTTTTCTTTGAGGTTGTCTCACTGGGTGGAAACCTTCTTGAATGAATATTTAGTGGGTGTAAACATTTGGATGAATCCATTTCATGTCCTCATAGTTCCATGCAAATGTTTTTTGATGTTTTCTAAGTGCTTCTATCAACTGTGATTCTTGAATTCTTGCATTCTCATTATTGATATTAAAATTTTTCCCAGGTGTGATGTCTATCTATTTGCAATTTTTAGTATTTGCATCCATTCCCATTATTTCATGCTCAAGAACATTTAACTGATAGTTATAGGGTACTATTTTATGAGATTGACTTGTACTTGCTTCATCATTAGATATAGTAAGTTCATTTGAACAATTAGTACTTTGTTCTTCATCAAAAAGTGGTCATAATGGTCCTTAAATTTCTTGTTGTAAATATTCACTCAACACATTAATTTATAATGTCTGAATAGCATCTAAATCACTAGAAAATCATACCAGAGTTGTTTTGAGAAACCTTTATCTAATATTGACTCAAAAAATAGACTCAAATCTTTAGTGTGCTTTCCATTGGAAATAGTCATATTGTCAGATCTACAACTAATGTAAGCATCATTTGTTGCAAGCCATGGGTGTCCTAGAATTAAGGGATATCCCCATAGCTTATTATTAGGCTATAAGACCACAAAGTCTATAGGATACTCCCATGAACTTACAAAAATTATGATGTCTTCTAATTTTTCTTCTGGTTTAATGGTATATTTATCTGCAAGTTGAAGCACTATAGAGGTTGGTTGTAATCTATATACTCCTAAAGATTCTATTGTTTCTTTGGTCATAACATTGATGGAAGCCCCAAAATATATTAAGACATTATGCAAGTTTGTATCTCCAATGTGGACTATGAGTATAGGTATTCCAGGATCTACATATTTTAGCAGTAACTTACCTTCAATCATTATCTTTGATAATTGTCCAAGAACTTGAATGGTTTGAGATTCATTCTTCTTTTTGCTTCCTAAATTTATTGTGCACATACTCTTTATTAATTTAGAATAAATAGGAATATCCTTGATATCTTTTAATAGAGGAATTTTAATTGTAACATTCTCTAATTCTTAGAGGAAATTAAAATCTGGTTTGGAAGGTTCTTCAGGTATCACTAGTATTTCAGGAAATGGAATTTCCATTTCTTTTTTTTTAGGGATTTGGATCTCTTTTTGTTTTGATGGAATATTTTTTGGTAAATTTTCTATTTATTTTTTATTTTTTCTACTTTTTCAAAACAAGTCTTGGATAGGTTCCTCAACTTCTGTGAGAGTCATATTATTTTCCAACACCTTTCCAAACCTTAAATGGATCTATTGGTAAGGTACCATATATATTGAACATGTCTCATTTGTTTCATAGACTTGTTGAATAGTCTTGTTATTATTAGGAATGAGAACTGGTTGACCTGGTAAAGGTGGTTTCTTAGGGGGGTTGTTCATATTATTTGGAGGAAGTATATTTTGAGGCTGATTTTGAGGGGCTTGTCCCCTAAATTGATTTTGGAAATTATGTTGTTGGGGTGGACTTTGAGACCAGCTAGGTCCTCCTTGATTATATTGGCCATTCATATTCCAATTAGACATGTTTTGACCTGACATTCCTTGAGTCCATGGAGGTGGATTCCCATATGATTTGGCCATAAATTGGGCCCATGGAGGTATATTCCATTCTTGGTTGTTTGGGTATGGGTTCCAATTTGTCCAATTTGATATATTTGACCATTGGTTAGGTCTTTTCTAGTTGGAATAACTAGAATTTGACCAATTATATGGACCATTGAATGGGCAACTTCTTATTTGGGCTATAAAATAAGCATCCTTTGCCTCCACTTTAGGTTCTTTTATAGCAGATTTCACAGATGAAATATACTTACAATTTTTAGTGCTATGATTTTTGTCACAGATTTTACAACAAGCAAAAATGTTAGAAATATTTGTAATTTTAAGAGGGCATTCTCTCAAGTTGTGTCTTTTCCTACATCTATGATAGTATATCTCCTTAATATCTTGTTATTTTAGTTTTTTATCCATGAGGTCAAGAGATGTAGTTAATGTGCTTAACAAATCAGTCTTTACGCTTTCCAAAATATTACCAATTTTTGCTCTTGTTACTCCTCCTGAGGATGGGTATTTGTTTTTTCTAACAGGTTTATTCCTTGCTTAATTTTTTAAAATATTCACAATCTCTTTAAATGCCATTAGATGAATATCCCCATTAGCCATAAGGTTTAAAACATCAAGGATATCTTATTTTAACTCTTTTAGAAACATTTCTTCTAATACTTCTTCATCTAAATCAATATTCACTCTAGATCCTACAAACTAAAATATTTCAAGATAATCCTCAAGGGATTCTTCTTCTTGTTGGTTCATATGAAATAGCTCAACTTTCTTATCCCTATTTTCTACAGTAATCCAGATATATTTCAAGAAATATATCTTTCAGTTCGTGATATCCATCCAATTAGTTACAAACACTATTACTTAGACCCATAAACCATCTTAAAGTTGCATCCTTAAGGGTAGAGGTAAATAGTCTTAGATTTTGTTGATTAGTGGTATAAAAATAGGCTTCACACACCACTTCAAACTTGAAAAGAAATGCATCAGGATCTTCATGTGAATTCCCATGAAAAGTAGGTAAAATAGCAATAGAGATCAATTTTGGTTCTCTTGTTAACCTGTATATTGGAGAAGATATTAGAAATGCAAAAGTTTTTCTTTGCCTACTTCTTATTTGATTTTCTTCTACTTCTCCATGATCATTATTCCTTTGCCTATTTCCCCTTTGATTTCCATCTACTTCCCCATGTTCACTATTACGGTCATCCATGACTGATTGGATGAATTCTAAGATTGGACTTGGTATGGGCTTAGAAAAGATAGTTGATGGATCAATATGATTATCAAATTTAGGTTCTAGCAATAAAAATATTTTAGTATTTCTATATAGTAGATTCAATGGTAGTTCAATTTTCTCTTTTGGAGAATCTCTAGTTGCTGAATTCTTAGTCTCTTTTAATCTAGAAATATCAAAATTTTCACGAGTGTTTTATTTACGTACTTTGATGAATCTTCCTCTTGAATATATAGGTATACTCATAAATATGCAAATATCTTTAATTTTATTCAAAAAAAATCATTCATTCCTCCTTAAGCAATTTATGGATATCATTAATCGGGTCTAGCTATTCAGGGGTCATGTCATGTTCCTCTTCAAAATAAAAATTGTGTTTTACAAGATAAATCAATTGAACAATAAAAGATTGTTTTTATTTGAGATAGCATTTTCAAACTGTAACTTGTAATGCAAATCATGGCATAGCTATCTGAAGTGCACGATTTTGGGAGCTTTGTTATATATTTTATTGTATTCTAGGCTCACTTATCTATTTTCTATGTCAACTAAGAAATTATGGATAACAAGGGAGTCTTCAAAGTATTTCCCCCAAATATATGTGGTTGAATTTACACTCTCCTATCTCCCAGGCAACATTCACAACTCTTCACAAGATCAAGATAAGGTGAGTATTAATTTGGCCCTAGAGCCTTAGTTATATCAATCCTCTTGATGTTTCTCAACTCTTTTGTTCTTTCCTTAATGAGATCAAGGTGTTCCCACATATAGTCCCACTGTTTTCCAAATGACCTATGTCTTTGTTCAAAAATTAGGTTGATTTCTTGTTCTAGGAATAGTTTTCTAAGGTCTATTATTACAGAATAAAAATAAATTTTCACCATTAGCAACTTTTACTTCTCTCTTTTTTCTTTTCACAATTTTTTTTTTTTTTTGTTTCTATTTTCAAAATGTAGCTTTCAAAAAATAAAGTTTAAAATAGAATGGTCTTACTATTATTAAGACAATGTCTAAAATTCATAGCCAATATTGACACAGCAAGGGAAAGTAAAATTATTATTCTAAAATAATTCTTACTGCCACTAAAACCAAGTTTGAAAATCAACAACCAATTTTAGCACAATAAGGGAAAGTAAAGTGTTGTTGTTACTACTTGGTATTTAGGAACACTTTGGTATGATCTTGTCACACCTACTACTTATTTTCACAAGTTAAAGAACCCATACCTAAGTATATAACAACCACACTATGCTAAAAAGTAAATTTATTGAAAATAAAAATGCTAAAATGTAAATGCTAACTAGGAAAGCAGTAAAAATCGATCCTAAGAAAATGGAACCTGGAAGTATTGAGATGAAGACACTTCTTGGAACCCCATTTCCCCAACCTTGAACTACATGAATGTGGGACTTCTTTCCAATCACACAGGTAAGCCTCCCTCTCCCTCCAGCAATCTCTGATAAAAAATTATGATAATATTCTCCCTAACAATGGTACCAAAATGTCTAGTTGAAATTGCTTACATTAAATTTATCAATATATGTTAAATGATTTAAAGAATAGTTCCATAATTATTAATCATTTGACTTGATTCTATTTTCTTAGTTTCGTTTGTAGGAAATGAAAATTATAGAAAATGAAATGAAATAAAATGAAATATTAAAAGTGCAATTATGATGTAGACTAAATCTAGGTGTGTGTATGCGTATATTGTGCTTATGTGTGCATATATGTGGATCCATGTATGATTTAACTAGTTGATATATTTTATAATTTAAAATGATGCAATTTAATTTAACTTATAGTCTAAGACTAATTCTACTCACTAACTAATTCTACTCTATTTCAAGAGATAGAGAGCAAGGGACTAACTGTTCGGAGTGGGCCCTACCTCCTAGAAGACAATGTAATTCTCTTCTCCTCTATTCTAATTTATTTTAGTAAATAATATTCATTAACATTAACTATTTTCTATTTAACTCATGGATGCAGGAAAATAAAGTAAAGATTACATAAATAGATAAATCATAAAGAAACCACAAGATACAGTTACCAAATTCATGGAGAAAAATGTTGTTGCTTTATTGATGAACTTCAATTCTTCATGCGTACAATGTGAATGATCGACTAATCAGATGATAGATGATGAAACAATAGATCCTAGATATTAGATGGTAGCTAGACCTTTTCAAAGGTCTCCACATTGTATTTTATAATGTCACTTAGACATTTACAATAAAATTCTCTTCTACCATTTGTTACATTTTTTAATGCTCAAATATTTGAATTCCAATCTTTCATAACAAAGATATTCTAAAATTAAGACACGCTAACAACTACCTTGGACTTATTACAATTGAAATTTTCCAAGTGGAAAACTTCCAAACTAACGTAATCAAAAGACCTAAACTTAACTAAACTTAAATAATTTGATGACAAGATAATACAACTATTTGTCCTCTTCTTATAGGAAGAGACAAATTAAGTTTATGTCCATATCTAAGCAACTTAACAATTCAACAACATTATAACTTTTAATAACAAACCATATAACATATTAACAAATGTCAAGTCACATATACAATGCCAACATGCCAAACAATTATGTTGACTATGAGACCTATGTACCACTGCTATGTTGTCATCAAATATGGAATTCCAAAACATCAGATGGTTTACTCGATCAACGTTCTTTTTGTAGACCCTTTTTGTAGGTGCTTTCTATAACACCTTTCTCTAGGTGCTTTTTGTAACACATTTTCATATGTGCTTTCTGTAACACATTTCCATAATGCACTTCCATGCGACTTCTCAGCGCACTTCCATATGACTGGTTCATCCATACTTGACTTGTATTCAGCTGTAGCTATTCTTGTAAAATACCTACGATGCATACTCCTAGAAAACATAAGTTTTATATGGTTTTGCATAAAAATAAGCATTAAATATCACTCAATATCTTATGCATAAAATTCATCATAGATCATGTAAATGAAGCATAACATTTATCAGAATACATTCGTTTCAACACATTTGCAAATAAAATATGGATTAAAACTTCATAATATACATGATTTAACACTCATCAGTCAAAATTTTTGGTGAAGGGTTAGAAGGAGTAGATAGAATAACCTCATCAAATATGACATATCTCCTAATACAAACCTCATGATTCTTAGGATTATAGTGTTAGGAGTTATTACATCATACACCATGTGAGAAGTTAAGTGGTATAACCACCCCTCATAAGGTACATGCATGTAGTATAGGACAAGGTAGTTACAAGTTTATTTAAAGGTTTGTTATGCCTAAATAGGCATCTTATGTACTTAAATACCCTTCATTTCCATAATACAAAAATTGAAGAATTCATTTCTAACATGTGGTACAAGAGTACGTAGAAGAAATAAAGAATTCTCCTTTTTATTCTCCTTTAGCTTTGACATAGAGAAAGCCAAAGAATTTTTTTTTTGAAAATATAAAATTCAAGTTTGAGAAACAAAGTTTCAAGGGTAAAATTACCCTATAGAAAATTGTCACTGTGAAGCAAAATCCCTTGGTATATTTAAAATTTTTAGGGTTGAAAACTCCTTCCAAAGGCAAAAGCCTTCAAGCCTCAAAAGGGTTTCAATACCTTCTAAATACCAACAAGGTCATAAGCCTACAAAAAATAATTAGGTAAATTCAATCAAGTAATAAAAGAAGTCATAAAGAGTTTCCATTATAAAATGCAAGGAAGGAAGCTATAATAAGCTCCTTAAGAAGAAAATATAGAAGTTGTAGCTTCTTAGAAAACTGCATGAAGATGAATTAGCACCAAGGAAGCCATTCAAGCTCCTTAATAATTACAAAGAAAATGATATTATCAAAAAATAAATATATCATCATCTACGGTCTAAGAGTAGAACGACAACTCACAAGTAGAGTGTCAAGAAAATTAAAAAGTATGTTTACAAAATCTAAGTCAACCATGTGAATGTTCAAGCCAGGATGAATATTGTACAAGAGACAAAAATCTTTTGAAAATAATATAAGACAAGGCACATAAGTCACCTCATAGATGGAATATTAGAAAAAAGAAAAAATAATTATAGCTTGGCCTCATAAACTAAATAAGGAAACACCCTAAGAACTATAGTTATAACTAGAAAAAGGATATATTTAAAAAAAGAAGCAAAGAAGGAACTGATTCTTTAATGATTATGGAAATCAAAATATGCATATAGCTATAAAAGGCACATCCAAAAATAAGTGATACATATTCAAAGGTGTCAATTGAAGGTCCTCGTTTTTTCGCAATGTGCCATAAAAAAATCCCCAAACTAGAATTCTTGTTTTCGATGCTTGAGATCAACATGTTGCTTGTATTTATCATTGGGTCAAATGGAATTATTTGATGGTCAAAATTGATTAGACGTTTTTTGTAGGATTGCCCAAACTACCGAACTCGTTTCGGTCATATCTCACTCATCCGGACTCGGATTGAGCTAAAATTTTGAGGGTAGATGCCTAAAAAACCCTAGAACGTCTCCACAAATTTTCATATCATTTGGAGCAACACAGATCCTAGCACATCCCTATGTGTGAACGATATATTTGGCAAGTGGCTATGCGAGGGTTTCATCTGGGTTGAGTGCAAGCAGCTCCAGAGGTTGGTTTTTAGGGCCTTCGGGCCCTAGCGGCCAATATTTTTGTGGTTTATGCTCAATATTTTAGCAGGAAATGTTGCAAGGGATACAATATGGGTTAGAAATTTGTCTTTCAACAGATCATACTATGAACTTGAGTGACAACGACTTCCAATTTGCTGCACAAAAGAAAAGTGAAAACCATACCTTTCCACGATGTCTAGGGCAAGGATTAAAGAGATCACGAAACAAGTTTCAAGCAGTTGATCAAAAAATGGCTCATATCTCAAGTGAATCTGGTGCTAAGGTGCACCCACAAAATAATTCTACTTGTGAAAACCCTTGTCAAGGGTAAGAATTTTGAAGACTCGGTCCCAAAAATGAATTTTAGGGATGCCCTTCATGGTGGACAGCCTCAGCCCAATGCTAATATCAATATTAGGGCTTCCCATAAACCTCTAAGAATGCCTAAGATTGATCCCAGGAAAATAGAGTCAGGATGTCTTAAAGCGGCTGATGGAACTCCTATTGTTAAGCTTGATATGGGTAACATTCAGATTGGCATTGAAGATTTGGAAAAAAGAGGACTAATTTGTCGGTTCGTGGGTTTTCATCCGAGTCTATCTGCTTTCAAAGTCTGGGCTGCAAAAATCTGGAAAACTAAAGGTGAGTTACAAATCTCTATTTATCCAAATGGTTATTTTCTTGTTTTATTTGCTAATAATGAAGATAGAGAGAAAACTTTTCAAGGGGGTCCTTGGTTTTTTGGAAGGGCAGGGCTTTTCATGAAGCCTTGGCATACTAAATTTAAATCCGAAGAAGAGATGCCTTCTATAGCTCCCATGTGGGTTAGACTCTTTGGCCTCCCTATTGAATTTTGGAATCCTACTATTTTTTCTTCAATTGGAAACTCTTTAGGAACTTTTATGATGACTGCTGATTGTACTCAAAATTTTGAACATATTATTTATGCTCGGATTTGTGTTTTAATGGATTTTGACAAACCCCTACCTAAAAATATCACATTACAATTTGGGGAAGACACTTGGGAGCAAGTAGTGGACTATGAGAACATTCCTTTTCGTTGTAGAATTTGCCATGAATATGGTCATTTGGCCAGTGCTTGCCCAAATAAAATTCATGATCAAAAGAAAGAAGATATAAACTCAGCAGGTTTCCAAATACCTAAGAAGAAGAACACTCAGAAAAAACCAGTTATGAAGGATCAATCAAAGTCATCTGCTAATATGTTTGAAATCCTTTCCACAAATGATGTCCCAAGTGAGGAAGAGGAAATAATGGAAACTGAAATCTTAGAAACACAATTTAAATATGAAGGGAAGAACTCGAGAGACAAACCAACAAATCAAAGGTTTTCAACAAAAAAAAAAGGAGAAAATTTACACAAGAAAAACAATATTTCAAATGTCAAAACTTCAAATAATGCAGGTCCCAATATAGACTCCGTTGAACCATCTAGTAAAATTTTGGCTGTGTACGAGCATTCTTCAAGGTTAGAAGCCATCTCAGATTCAATTGGAATAAGTCAAGAAACAGGAGAAAAAAATTGAAGATGGATTCTAATCAAAAAGTAGGTCGCAAGACCAATCAATATCATATGGTAAAAGAAGGTGAAAAGCTTGTAGAGGAAGGTAATATTAATGCCCTTCCCAAATTTTTTAGCCCTGGTATTAATGAAGATCATCACTTGGAATATTAGAGGACTCAAAGGGAGTCTTTCAAAACAAAATGAAATTAGAAGAATGATTCAGATAAATCATCCACATCTTGTTTTCCTTCAAGAAACAAAGATGTCAATGGAGGATATGGACTTAATTGCCGATAAAATTTGGCCAATTGGAAAAGTGGTTTCCCTCAGTTCCCAAGGGACTTCGGGTGGCATTGCTTGTCTTTGGGACCCAAAAGAGGTAGTTATTCACCATATGGTTGGCAGTTGGGGTTTGTTGGCTATAGCTATTCAAAGTAGACATTCCAACTAGATTATGCTCTGCATTACTATTTATGCTCGACTTCTTTGGAGGAAAAAAGAAGACAGTGGAAGGATATTACTCATATTATCTCTCATTTTCCTAAAGCTTGGATCTTGATCGGAGGAGATTTCAATACCATCCTCTCTCTGGATGAGAAAATGGGGGGAAATAGAAATTTGGACAAAAGCACTGACCTCATGAGTGAATATATTGCAAACCTCCATCTTGTGGATATCCAACTGAGATAATGGCCTTATGACTTGGTCTAACAGAAGGCAAGGCTTAGCTTGTATAATGGAGAGATTGGATAGGTTTTTGCTCTCTGAAAATTTCTTAATCCATGGTCACATTCCTAAAGTGAAGACTCTTAATAATGTTGGTTCGGATCATTGGCCTATCATGGTGGAAATGTGGAAAACCAATGTGAGTTTCTCTCCTTTTCATTTTCAATTAATGTGGCTTAGAGACATTTCCTTCAGACCTCATGTGCAACAATGGTGGAAGGAAGGTAAACCTAGGCATGGGACTAAGATGTTCTATTTTGCCAAAATACTGCAATACATTAAATCCAAAATCAAGACTTGGAGCTGGAAAGAGTTTGGGGATGTTCATAAAAAAAACATGAAGTTATTGCTCAACTTGAAAATTTGAATAAGAAAATCCGTTTAGATGGCCTCCAAGAGAAGAGAAGTGCAGATGAAATTAAACTCACAACTCGAGTTAGAGGAATGGGAAAAAAGAGAAGAAATCTTATGGAAGCAAAAATCTAGAATTCAATGGCTCAAAGAAGGAGATCGAAACACAAATTTCTTCCACAAATCTCTTCTAGCTCGAAGATCTCACAACTTTATTTCTTCCTTAAAATCAGATTTTGGAGATGTTGTTTATACTTGGGATGGCATGAACTCTATTGTTGTTGATTACTTTTCCAATATTTTTGCTGCTACTCCTCTTGACTCAGCTTCTCAACATAATGTTCTTCAAGCAATCCCTTCTCTTATCACTTCTAAGGAGAACTCTATTTTGACTGCTCCTGTTACTATCAATGAGCTTCAACAAGTAGTTTTTAAAATGCAAAAAGGAAAACCCCAGGTCATGATGGTTTTCCTATTGAGTTCTACCAAGAGTTATGGGATATCCTTCATGTTGATTTATTAGAGGTGGTGGAAGAAGCCAGGAAAGCCAAAGAAATTTTGAAGGTTATCAATAAAACTTATATTACTCTTGTTCCAAAAGCTCAAGAGGTTGATCATATCTCAGCTTTTAGACCTATTGCTTTATGTAATGTTCTTCTCAAAATCATTACTAAAATCATGGCAGAAAGGTTGAAGCCTCTTTTGCATAAGATTATTTCCCCAGAGCAAGGGGGTTATGTGGAAGGACGTCAAATAGTAGATGAGATAGTTCTTGCTCAGGAAGCCATCCATTCCATGGATATGCAAAATTCTCCTTCCATGTTCATTCGGTTAGACTTATCCAAAGCTTATGACAGAGTGGATTGGCACTTCCTTATCAAAGTTTTGAGGCAATTTGGTTTCTCTAAGGATTGGATGGATTGGATTATGGGATGTATCTCTTCAGTTTCCTACTTAGTTCTTATCAATGGTAGGCCTTCTCGGTATTTCCCAGCTTCCAGAGGTATTAGGCAAGGTGACCCGCTATCCCCTTATTTATTCATCATTCTTGTTGAATGCTTGGGTAGGACTATAACCAAAAAGAGGGAAAACAAAACCCTTGAGGGAGTTACCATTGCTCATGGAGCTAGACCTATCTCTCATCTTCAATTTGTGGATGACTCTACTCTTTTAGGTAAAGCTACAGTTAAGGAAGCTTCTAATATTAAGCAAATCATTAGCTATTTTTCTAAGGCTACTGGGTAGTTGATCAATGAAGACAAATCTAAAGTTATTTTCTTTCACTACTCTGCTAGACAGGAATCCATGGTCTTGGATAAATTAAGATATAAGAAGACCTCTCTTCCAATCACTTATTTAGGTATTCCCATAAATATTCAAAGGGAAAAAAATAAAGATTGGAATTGGTTGTTGGACAAAGTCAAGAAGAAAATTGGAAAGTGGACCAACAAGTGGCTTTCTTATGGGGGTAGAATCACCTTGGTAAAATCAGTCCTTCAAGCTATTCCTATTTATGTTTCTTCCATTTTGAATATCCCAAAGGTTGTTCTTCGAGAATTGGATCAAATCGAGTCATCGTTTCCTTTGGAGTGGTACTAAGGAGAAAATAAAATGGGCCTTGGTGAAATGGGATACTTTATGTCTTCCTAAGAGTGAAGGGGGGTTAGGATTCCGGTCTTCAATTAATAACAACAAAGCTTTAGCTACTAAATTATATTGGAGGATGTTGCATAACCCCAATGCTCTTTGGGCCAATAATCTTCATGCTAAATATGCTGAGAACAAAAGTCCTGAAGACCTTGTTCGCTATCAACTTCCTACCAAAGGTTCTCCCATTTTAGCAGTTCTTAAGACTGGTGAGGATTTGATAAAGAAAAAATTATTTTGGATCATTCATAATGGTCAACATGCAAATTTTTGGATAGATTCTTGGGATGGTCACAAGCCTTTGATAACTCAGTTTCTCGATTGGAGGCCTTGGATGGAGGAGCTTCACCGAGCTAATTGGATAAAGGTGGCTAATTACTGTCGGTACCATACTGGTAATTCAAATGTTGGTAGATATTGGATCCCTATTGAGGACTGGCCTATTCAAATCCCAGAAAGGCAAAGACAAGATATCCAAGGCATCCTTCATATGAGATCCCTCTCTTGGTCCCATGAAAAAGATTGTTTTGGATGGAACAACACTACTAAGGGTGAGTATTTGAGTTGCTCAAGGTTATTTGACCTTATGCCATAATAATCCCAACCATTCTTCTGACATATTTTCTCGATTGTGGGCTCAAAAGCTCTAGCCTAAGGTGAGGTTCTTTAATTGGCTTTTATTGCATCGTAGGGTGCTTACTGGTGAGCAACTTATGAAGCGTGGTTTTCATGGCCCTTTTAGATGTGAAATGTGTGAAGAGAATGTAGAAAATATCAACCATATTTTTATTGAGTGTACTTTAGCCTCTGAGCTATGGAGGAGAATGGCCACTTTACTTGGCTTATAGTGGTCCAATTTTTTTACTTTTGAACAACTTTGGAGGGATTGGCCTAATCAAGAGGGTGTTGATCATTTTATTAGGCAATTAGTTTGGATGGGTTCTACCATTCTTCTTTGGAATATTTGGAATGAAAGGAACAACCAAATTTTTAATCAAGATAGGAAGGATATTCACTATATTTGGCAAAATACCATAGCCAACTTAGTTGAATCAGTCCATCAACTCCTTAATCACCCCCAAAACTCCCACCAAATATGGGATCAAGTGATGCAAAGATTGAAGATTAAACCTTCTAAGGGCAACCAACTTAAAGGGAATGTGAGTATTAGTAAGATGGATAGGACTAGAAATTGGCAACCTCCTCCTAAGGATTTTGGAAAAGTCAATACTTGATGGAGCCTCTAGAGGGAACCCTGGAAAAGCCGAGTGTGGGAGGAATTGGTAGACTTTCGGATGGCTCCCTGGTTTTTACTTTTGCTTGAGAATTTGGGTATTCTTTCCAATAACCTTGTTGAGGGGTATGGTATCCTCGAGAGGTCTTCAGGAGGCTACTAAGGTTGGATGGGAAAAGGTGTTAGTTGAGTCTGACTCTCAACTTATGATTAATCTCTTGAAGACTCCTTCTAAGAATCATAAGGTGGATTGGAGAATAAAAAGAATTATTGAGAAGATTCGGTTAATCCAGATGGGATTTTTGAAAGTTGATTACAATCATGTGGTTAGAGATCAAAACAAGAGTGTTGATGCTTTAGCTAATTGGGCTTTGGACAAAGGTGATCTTACTTGTTATGGCCACCCTCCTATATGGTGGGCTTCTCAAATTAGGGAAGCTCTTCTTTCTATCATTTCTTTGGATGGCTCCAGTTCTGAAGGTACCTAGTTTCTTCTTGTTTTTTTTTTTGCTTCTCTTTGGTTCATTCAGTTTTTTTTAGTTCCCTAGCTCATTCTATTCTTTATTTTGTTTCTTCTGGTCTAGATGGGTCATTGTTTTGTTCATTTTTTTTTTTTATGTTTTTTGTTATTGTTCTTGTGTTTTTTTCGTTCTTGTTCTTGGGTTTCTCTTTGTTTGTGTTATTTCGTGTTTTTATGTGTGAGTGTTTTCTATGTATTTTGTTTTTGTTTATTGTCTATTGTTGGTTGTTTTTTATTTTTATTTTTTTTAATTTTTTAGGTTTTGGTTGTGTTTATTTTTCATGTTTTTTTGGGTTATGTCTTTGTAGTGTTCTGTTGTTTTTGTCTTGTTTGTGTTTTGTTATGTGGTTCTTGTGTTTTTCTATGTGGTTTGTGTTGTGGTTTCTTTTATCTTATTGTGCGTGTTTGGTTGTGCTTTTGTTTTTGACACACTCAAGGAGCATGTTTTTTATTTTATTTTATTATTTTTGTTGTTATTTACTTATTTTTAAATTGGTTTTGTGTGTTTGTTTGCTCCTTGAGTATGTCAAAGGTGGTAGGCTAGGTCCGAGTCCTGGGCATTTTTGGTGGAATGGATACCCCTGCCTCCTTGGGTCTTAGCCGAAAGTGGCATCCCTTTTGGGATGTTTTCCACAAAAAAAAAAAATTGAAGGTCCTCCTTATAGAAAGAAGAAAGCCCAAAATTGATATTGGTGCATTTAACCATAGAGACCAAGAAGTATCAAGGAAGACAATAGGTGCTAGAAATATTAAGAATAAAGGGGTCCATTAATTTTCTCTATGGCACCTTGACACTACTATCATAGCTCACTTGCATTGCAATATAGAAACTCATTCATATTTTATACTTGAATGATGATATATACATTAATCCATATTCTAAGTTGGATACTAACTCATACATCAAACTTGACGTTGTAGAAGCACCTATAAAGGAGACAATTAAAAGAAGCAAAGAACAAGAAAGGGAAAGTTGAAGAAAAAAAGACTTAAATATTTTGGTTGAGAGATAAGCAAAAGATATAACACCCATATGACACAAGAGCATGCAAGTCAAATCAATATTCCATTTGAATAGCTCATCAATTTACAAATAGTCGCATTCCTCTTAAAAGTAGTGGAATGCATTGGAATTTCAACACTCCCTATGATCATTCATAATCATGAAAACAAACGATACTTTTGAACCAGAAAGTTATGGGATAAAGAAACATAAATACCATGTGAAGCAATTGATGAAATAAGAATGTTAAGAAGGATATCATCTTCACTTGAAATATTAAGGTATCCACAAGAAACACCAACACAATCTGGTGAGAAGTACTTATTTTAAATAAGAGGAATTTTAGCCACATTTAGCATTCAACATTCAAGATTCAACGAAGGTATGGTAACCATGCATCAATTTATATTTTTAGATATAAAATTAAAAGGATCAAGTAATCCATTAGGAAAGTAGCAAATATAATATTTTAATTAAAGGAATATTTTTTAGAGGAAGAAGCTTTCCCTCAACATTCAATTGGTGAGGCACCATTATTTCTTATAGTTTTTTAAGCATCAATTGAAATTTGAGTATAGGAATATATATAATCATTGAAAAGAGTTTACCATGGGTAGTGGAACACTTAAGTTTTTATTACCAAATTCCTAACTATTGAGGGAAAACAATTATGTTTCCTAGAATACCAAAATCAAGATAGAAGTTGAGTTTGAGGAAGAATGGAAAGTACTATATGGAAGTATTACCCATCCTACTATAGAAGGAGAAGATCAAATAAATTTAGAGAAAAAATTTCATGTTTATAGTAGCAGATGAGGTCCAAGCATACATTAAAGATTCAACCACAACCAAGGATGCATGGGAGAAGCTAAAAATAGTATTTGAATCCAAAAATCAAAATTAGATTCTATTCCTCCAAAGCCAACTCCATTGTCTAAATATGAAGAGTGGAGAAAATTTGGAATAATTCATGAGGAGAATTGTATAATTATGAGCATCATTGTTGTTAGAAATACAGTTTACTCCATAATTTGGGTTATTTAAATGTATCTTCCAAGATACATACTTAGGACATTAGATTACTTTAGGGGAAAGTTATCCAGTTACTAATAAATGCACAAGTGTCAATGTGCAAGCTATATATATGCAAGTTTTCCCTTGCACATCTAGGTAGAGTGTTGGCCAAGGAATATATTTTTCTATATAAGAAAGGCCTCATTTTTAGATAGATATAGAATCATGGGACATAGTTAGATAGTGTAGCTTAGGGCATAGTACATTTTTGTGCACATCACTATCCATTTGTGATGGGTGCAATGTAGTTCAATAGCTTATTAATGGAGTGTTTATTTCATCCATAGCTACATTGTAATATTTTATATGATTTCTATATATAACATATTTCAGTCATCTATAAGATTTAATTTTTTCATATTATTCTACATATTGTGATTGCTATCTTCCAGTGCTCATTATATCAAAATCTAACAGTGGTATCAAAGCTATGGTAGATCGAGTCTGTGTAGAAACCACCATTATTGTTGAGCCTGAGTTTTTTGTCAAATTGACGCGTTGCTGGACTAGCCCCTATAAAAACTCTCAGAAGAGTCTAGGTGGTAGTATTAGGGAGATTTAGGACTGAAAGAAATATCAGCTTCAAAAATAATGAGATTATATTTGACTAGAGTCTTTTCCATAGAGTTGCAAGAAAAACTCATGAAGACTAGGACTCAACATTCAATCCACTAGATTGACAAATCATCTAGTGAAGATGATTCAGGATATCTATAATTTGTCAACTATTACCTAAATTTTATTTTGTTGTAGAAAATTAATTCTCAGAGGGTTGGGACTCCTCCTACAATATAAATATAGGAGATTCAAACTTCATTTCCTGAAGGTCGGTGCCTTCATAATGTAGATATTAGTTCCTTGTGCAAGAGGAGAATATTGTAGAAGAAGACTTCTAGTGAAGAATCAATCAAGAGACTAAATATGTCCATTGCTGGATTGAAGAACTTCATAGTTGAAGAATAGGCCTTAGAAGCCTTGATACAAAAAAGTCTTAGTAGCCCTAAAGAAAAGGCCATAGAAGCATTGAATAATAAGCCACAAAAGTCTTGATACTAAAAAGTCCACAGAAGCCTTAATACTGGAAAAAGGCCATAGAAGCCTTGGTACTAAAAAAGGCCATATAAGCCTTGGTACTGAAAAAGGCCATAAAAGCCTTAATACTGAAAAAAGGCCACAAAAACCTTGATACTAAAAAAATCCACAGAAGCTTTGATACTGAAAAATACCACATAAGCCTTGATCCTAAAGAAGAATTTGAAGAGAATATCTGATTCATAAGTAGACTAAGGATTTTAGTACTACTATATTTATTGTAGGGAAAGAAGACTCAGTGATTTGGGAAACTTCCTACAAGAAAGTTAGGAAGAGTATCTTCTTCAAAATCAAGTTAACACCTAAAGCAAGCGAATAGATTAGGCAAAGTTCTCAGTGAAGAACTTACAGTATTAGAAGAAGAAGGACTAGGAGAATCCTGCTTGAATCCAGAAGTAGAATAATCAAATATCTAGAAGAAAATATCACCACCAAAACTTCTATGAGTACAAGGTTGAAGAAAAGGTCTCAAGGAAGACCATCAGAAGCTGCAATATTGAAGACCTAGGAGAGGTCTCAAGAAGAATATAGAAAAAGGCCTGTAGAGCCTTGCTAAAGATCATCAAAAAGAGTTATGAGGAGAAATCATTAGAGAAATCCACTACGAAGGAGAAGCTCCTAATAGTGAAGGACTTGAGATAATTTTCACAATTTCACAACAAGCCCAAGAGAAGAATTTGGCAAGGAGTGCAAAATCTATGAAGAAGAATTTGGAAAGGAGTGCCAAATCTGTGGTGAAGATATTGGAAAGGAGTGTAAAATTTGTGAAGAAGAATTTGGTAAGGAGTGTCAAATATGTGAAGAAGAATTTGGCAAGGAGTACCAAATCCATGAAGAAGAATTTGGCAAGGAGTGCCAAATATGTGAAGGAGAATTTGGCAAGGAGTGCCAAATCCCAGAAGAAGATCCTACTTGAAGTTAGAATTCAACAAGAAGACTTGAAGATAGAAGAAGCTCACCAAATATTGGAGATTTAAATATTACCTCTCACACCAAGAAGGCACCGATTTAGAGATAAATAATTCTCTAAATATATAGCAGAAGGAGGAGAACAAGACACCAAATCCTAGGCTCATGAAAGAAATTTTGAGACCATCATTTGGTGAAGGAGGAGTTGTTCAGGATAGTCTACAAAGAGCTGCAAGATCCTACTTGAAGCAAAAACTTGGTGATCCTAGACACCAAGATCTACATCCTCTACAAAAGTAGCAAAAGAGCTACAAAAAATTTCAAAAGGTATGAAATTTGTGGTGCAAGTAGATTCATTAATTAGATTACTTATCAAAATTTTTAGAGCACCTGAATGTGAATTAAAATTGCAAGAATAAAATTGGAATACAGTCTTCAAAAGTTCCAAATAAAAAGGTTATTTTTAAGATTCATTTGCACATTAATTAGGAGTTAATTAGATTTCAAAATTTCTTCTATCAACTACCTATCATCTACTTTGGAAAAAGAAAAAGAAGACTAAGTCCTACAATACTAAATTGTAGTGAAATTGTAGAATAATTGTTGAAGGTTCATTTCAAATTATTCTTAATTAGTTGCAGTTAATTTTTTTAAGTGCATTATCTTGAGAGTTTATTGGAGTGATAAGGTGAAATTATTAGTGCATTAAAAATAAAATCTATTAGATTTATTTGCACTATTATACTACTCTCAAAAGAAATTAGTTTTATGCTTTTTGAAGGGCACAAAATATGATTTGTATCAAGTGTTTAAAGACACTATTAAAGTACAGAAATCTGCAACTCATAGTGGCCAAGTTAAGCCTCCAAAACGGGTTAGAATCCTCCAAAATCTGGAGGAGAACATAACTAACCAAAAACAGAAATAGAGTTTCAAATATTGAGATATGGTGAGTCTCAAATCCAAAGCATTGCAAGGTTAGATGCAAGGAAAGAAAGTGCAGAAAATTGCATCAATTAAAGAGCTTCTATCTATTGTTATTTAAGATTGGATTTGTTATCAAAGTGTCCACATAAAAAGGGAAAGGTATCTACTCATAAAAGACAACCTCAAAACCCTCATATTGCAGGATAAATCTGCCACAAAACCAGAATTTTAGATCTGGAAAAAGAGTGTAAAATAAGGTATTTGTGGTCCATTTTATTGCACTACTGTAATCTGGTTTTTACAGAAAAATAGCAGATTTGAAAGTGCCTAAAAAGGTACAATAACTATAGGGTAAATCATCCAAGGAAGGTTGAACTTCAGCACTCTTCTTCCCAAGCAAAAGGAACCACTCAAAGGGATCATCTTGGATGGATGAATATGCAAAAATCAAATCAACATAAGGCTATCATCAAGCTACATTTATGTAGACAAAAGAGTGCACATATACTATGAAAATATGTCAAAAATATACACAAGAATCAACACGTTGGAAGCATATAAGGCAAGGACCAAAGGTGCTACAATTAATGTCTTTAACTTGGATAAGATTGTCCACCAAAGGAAGTACCAAAATCAGAATTCAAAGATCCATAACACATCATCAATCCACGTGCAGAATAAAAGTTTGCTTGTTATCCAATAAATGTAGCAAAGCAAAGGAATGTCATACAAAAGGATTTGAGAAGTTATAATATTCTCTTTGGAAGATGTTACAGGGAAGGACTTCATGCAGAGAGTTTGAATGCCACTTGGCATCAAATTTCTAAGGTACCATTTCATCTCTCAACACTCAGGAAACCTCATGCAAGAGTTACAGGGAATATCAAGGAAGTGGTGACACTTGTTATCCTCCACAAGCTTCACACAAGTGCCCATATGTTACAGAATGATCAAGAAGCGTTGAGCAAGAAATTGATACATTAAATAAGGAGAGGAGCGCTCAATTTATGGTGTGACACGTGTCACAAATCCCATGATTATTTTTCTATAAAAGGTGCCCAAAGTCCAAATTCCAATAGAGAGCAAAGTGTGGTCAAAGCCATTCGAAGTGCAGCATGGAAGGAAGGAAGAAGGAGCATTAAAGACTCCTAGTCTTGAAGGTCAAACCTTCCTATTTTTACAGCGCCTACGTTCCAGCATTGAAGATAAGCAATTTAAAAGCATAGCCATTGATTCTATATCCAAATGTGATATTTATATTGTTGTTATATATAGCCGAAGAAAGCACTGAACAGTGAGGAAATTTAGCATAAAAAAGGTAAGGTTTAATCCCATTTTATTATTGCTTTTATATTTTGAGATATAAGGGTTATAAACTAAGGTTAAAACTTAGATTTTTGAAAGTAAAATCTATAAGGGATAACTTATAAAATTGGATTAATATTTACAATTTAACCTAGGATAAATAAGGAATTCTACATGGATTAAAATATTTAACATTTTTGCAAATATTATTATTTTTCTAATTTTCCAAATTTGGGAGCCACAAGGGTTACTACATCAAATTTATTTATTGAAAATTAGAAACAATCCAGCGGATATAAAAATATTTTATAAGTTTTTTACTAAGGTTGGAAATTATAACTTTCTTTTCTCAAAACTTCTAAAAAGGGACAAAAGAAATCCAACATTAAAACCTCTTCAAAAATTGAAATGTGCTTAGTTCAATAGGAGTAATAAGGTGTTAAGAAGTTGATTTTTGATATTTACAAAATTTGTACAAAATCAACCAAAATTGAACTATATTTTTACAAAAGCACTATATCATACTCCAAAATATCTAGGGAGACATAAGGAAGTCCACAAAATCTAAGAATTGATATTAGGGAAATTCAAATGGCATCAAAAAAATTCTTCCTAGCAGAATCTCAACTACTCAAGGGTCCAAATTATTTCTCTTGGAAAAATAAAGTGAAAGCAATATTAGTAAATGAAAAACTTTGGGATGTTTTCTGGACATTTTGATTCCATAAATTTGTCATTGATGTCAAGGCATGAGGTTATCATTGATGCCAAAAGGTCAAAAGGAGCAATGCAAAAAGTTGATGGCAAAAGAGCTTCATAATATTCATTTTTGATATTATAGGAAGCATAAATAAAAGTTTTTATTAAAAAATATGGATTGGCAAAATAAAATGTTTTATTAAAAACCATGGATTGAAAAAATAAAAGGTTTTTCATAAAAACCCAAGGAGGCTTTTTATTCCAAACTAAAAAGTCCAAGGAAGGTTTAAATATTTAATTTATAAATATTTAAATTCAAATTGGATTTAAATTTTACAAATAAATATTTATTTATTTGAAATAGAAAAACCCTAAAGCTATTCCGCCAACGTGCAAGTTGAATATTATCCCCGCTAACATGGTGGAAGAAATAGCAAAGAAATATAAATATTGTTTTTGCCAGGGCAAAAATATTATGCATTTTGAATTCGAAAAACATGCTAAGGGAGAAAATTCATGCATTGCAAAAATTCAAAATTTGGGGAGTTTAAGAAGACGTAGTGCATAGTATCTAGCACCATCCGGTGGCTAGCTCGAGTGGCATTTGGCTTGGCACTTGCGGAAGGAAGGCTATGGGTTCAAAAACTGGTGTCAGTAATTTTTCAAAGCCCTTTTGGTTTTCATTTTCAGCGGCAACAAAAATGAGAATAGAGTGCTTGGGCACACTAGCTCACATGTGAGTTCTAGCTCATGCGATAGCCAAGGCTGCAGCTAGAGCGCTTGGGATAGGCAGTGTCGTGGGTTCAAAACCCACTAAGGGCAAAGGTACAATTTTTTATTTAAGTTTTGTTTGCCCTAAGGTTGTTGTGAGAAAATTGGGAGGTATAAGGTGGTAATTATAGTGGATTATTTACCTATAAGTTAAAGTGATTTTTGGGCATGATAAAAATGTGTTTTTGATAAATTAAAACTAAGGTAATTAATTTTTACCTTAGAAGAATAAATTGCATTATTTTATTTGATAAGTGTAATTTAAGAAAGGAGTTATAAGTAGAAATTGTGTTATATTTTATGAGGGTTTTTGATTAAAATTATGATGTTGAAATTTATTATTAAGATGGAGAGATAAGGTGTATTTGTTTTTGAAATTATTGTGTATTGTGAGAGAGAGATTATTATCTTCTAACATACTTGAGTTTAGCAAAGAAGTGTTTATTATTGTGGTAGATTTGTGTGGTCTACTCCTCATCGATAAAAATGTATGAGCACATTCTTCTTTGTTTGAGTTGATTGGTTGGTTTTCTAGAAAACAACTTTGGAGTGAAAATGACTTGATTGGTTTCCTTATTGAGTTGTTGATCTATTGTGAAGTGAATTCTATGCACATTTTTTTATAAGAATTATTGTTTAAGTGAATGGTTGAGTGAAGAACTTGAACTAGGGTTTACAAATATCATGAGTATCATTGTTATGTGAGATTGGTTGATAGCATTGTTGGAAATATTTTGAGTGAGTATTCATATGCTTGGACTAGGGTTTGTAAGAAAGGATTATTTTATTTTGTGATTGGTTGAGTAGATTTGGTTGAGCCTAGTCAAGTGGATGTGTGAAGTGATAGCTCAAGTTCTATGAAATAAATTATTCTATATTCTAAATTGAATTGAGAAAGTAGTTGAGTGTTGATGAGTGTGAAACATATTGAGTCTCTAACAATTCTCTATATGTTTCTGTGATGAGAGAGAGATTGGAAGTGATTGAGAGTTTATGAATGTGAAGCATATTGAGTCTCTAAAAATTCTTTGTATGTTTCAAAATAGTGATTGAAAGTAATTGAGAATTGAGGTGAATGTGAAGCATATTGAGTCTCTAACAATTCTCTATATGTTTATGAAAGAGTGATTGAAAGTAATTGAGCATTGAGGTGAATGTGAAGCATATTTAGTGTCTAAAAAATATTTGTATGTTTTTGAGGTGAATGAGAAGCATATTGAGTCTCTAACAATTCTCTTTATTTTTCTATGACATTGGACAAGTTCTAGTGTGGACTTGTTGAGCAGATTTGAGGTAAGTCTTGAAGAAGACTTGTGGATAGATTTGTGTGAGCTTTTGTGGAAGCTTACAATACAAATTAATAGCAGATTTGGATAAGTTCTAGTGAGGAATTATTGAGCAAATTTAGACAAGTTCTAGTGAGGACTTGTAGAGCAGATTTGGATAAGTTCTAGAGAGGACTTGAGGACAAATTAGTGTGAGCTTTTGTGGAAAGCTTACAAGGCATATTTGAGACAAGTCTTTGAGAAGAATTAAGAGCATAATTGATTGATTGATTTGTTTAAACATTGAGTTAAGTTTTGGGGCAGATCTAGCAGAGTTGATTTGATATTGAGTCAAGTTTTTTGTTAAGGCTTCAGGACAGAGATTGAGGATAAATTTGTTCTAGACCGAAGGACTGTGTTTAGTGCAGATCAAAGGATAGATATTGAGGATAGATTTGTGCTAGAACAAAGAACTATGTTTAGTATAGATTCAAGGATAGATTTTGGTATAGATTTGAGAACAGGTTTTTGCCAAACCAGATACATAGATTGATCAGATTTGTGCTAGATCGAAGGACTGTGTTTAGTGTAGATTTGAGACAAATATTTGAAGGTGATAGATTATAGTGGATAGAGATCCATTAGCCAAGGTAGTGAGGATAGGTATCTTTAGTGGATAGAGATCCATTATCCAGAGTAGTGGGGGCAACAATTCTAGAAGATCACCAGTCAGAGCTAAGGAGAAAGGAGTTCTCCTATGGATAGAGATCCATAAACTTGATTAGGGGATTGGTATCTCCTTTGGATAGATATCCATAAACATTGTAATAGATAAAATATTCCCAAGAGATTGATTGAGAAAATTTTATTGAAATATTTTTCCCATAGAGTAGCTCATACAGGGTGAACCACGTTAAATTGGTGTCTCTATTGTATTTGGTTATTTGTGCATTGCTTTGATTACTCCTATTGATATTGCTATATTTACACTGAATAATATTGATTGGAAAGAAATTAAAAAGTGTTCTTATATTTTTCACCCCCTCTCTCAGTATAATCTTGTGTTCTTCAATTGGTATCAGAGCGGGTTCCTTCGAAAGAGTTTAACAGCTTGAAAGACAATATTTCAAGAACACAATGGATTCAATACCAATATTATATTGTTCAAATAATGTCAACAAATAAAATAGATCTTGGTTTTAAACAAGCTCAAAAGAAACAAGAAGAGTCAACCTCAAGTTCTTCAAAAGAATAAACTTCAAAAGAAGACAATGTAAGAGAAAGTGAGACTTCTGAGGATGAGTTGGAAAATAAAAAGTTCAACAAGGGAAGGAACAATACACAAAGAAGAAATATATGGAACAACAATCAGAATAGGTTAAGAGAGACTAAGAGACCAATGAGGTCAAGACAAGAAAATTTCAATGGAAGATATTTTTCATATCACAGGTTTCGGCACATGGATTCACAGTGTAGGACACATGAAAGATAGGAAAATGAGAATTTTAAAAATAGGCAGCTTTGCCATGGGTATTTCTACTCATGTAATCAGTTTGGTCATAAGACAATGGATTGTAGAATTCATGACAGAAAAGGATATGGCTTCACTAGGATAAATCCTAAGATATTTGCACCTCCAAGGAATAATAACTTTAAGGGTCATAAGTGTAATAATGATGGACACATAGTAAAGTGGTGTAGATCAGACATTCAGAACCAAGCATGAATATGAATAGGATTAGGAACAAGAATATGGATATAAACAAGAACAGGAATATGAATATGGATATGAACAGGAATAGTAACATGGACATGGACAAAAATAGTCAAAGGGATCATATGAGAAGGAAAAGAGATAAATGTAAAGACCAGTGCTTGCTGAGAGTAGAAATACTCCCACCCAAAAATTAACCACCTCAATAGGAGGTGGGGGAGGGGCTAAGCTAAGAGACTCATTCTTATCCCCGAGCCCCAAAGGTGATCTTTTTCCATTGATGTTAAAGGGGGAGAGCTTTGAGTAAGGGGGATATATTTGGTAATTGAGTAAGAAGGAGATATTTGGTTTAAGGAGAGAAAAATTTCCTAGGAGGAGCAGAATAAAAAGGTCAAGGAAATAGTAAAAATTTATTGGGTTACCATCAATGACAAAGGGGGATATTGTTGGACATTTTGAGTCCATAAAGTTGTCATTGATGTCAAGGCATGAGGTTATCATTGATGCCAAAAGGTCAAAAGGAGCAATGCAAAAATTTGATGGCAAAAGAGCTTCATAATATTCATTTTTGATATTATAGGAAGCATAAATAAAAGGTTTTATTAAAAACCATGGATTGGCAAAATAAAAGGTTTTATTAAAAACCATGGATTGACAAAATAAAAGGTTTTTCATAAAAACCCAAGGAGGCTTTTTATTCCAAATTAAAAATTCCAAGGAAGGTTTAAATATTTAAATTCAAATTGAATTTAAATTTTATAAATAAATATTTATTTATTCAAAATAGCAAAACCCTAAAGCTATTCCACCAACGTGCAAGTTGAAGATTACCCCCTCCGACATGTTGGAAGAAATAGCAAAGCAATATAAATATTGCCTTTGCTAAGGCAAAAAGATTATGCATTTTGAATTCGAAAAATGTGCTAAGGGAGAAAATTTATGTGCTGCAAAAATTCGAATTTCGAGGAGTTTAAGAAGACGTGGTGCATAGCATCTAGCACCATATGATGGCTAGCTCGAGTGGCATTTGGCTTGGTGCTTGTGGAAGGAAGGTTACGAGTTCAAAACCCGAAGGCAACAATTTTTCAAAGCCCTTTTGGTTTTCATTTTCGGTGGCAGTAGAAAGGAGAATGGAGTGCTTGGGCACTCTAGCTCACACATGAGCACTAGCTCACATGGCAGCAAAGGTCGTAGCTAGATGACTTGGGATAGACAGCATCGTAGGTTCAAAACCCACTAAGGGCAAAGGTACAATTTTTTATTTAATTTTTGTTTGCCCTAAGGTTGTTGTGAGAAAATTGGGAGGTATAAGGTGGTAATTAAAGTGGATTATTTACCTATAAGTTAAAGTGATTTTTGGGCATGGTAAAAAGTTGTTTTTGATAAAGTAAAACTAAGGTAATTAATTTTTACCTTAGAAGAATAAATTGCATTATTTTATAAATTATTTTATTTGATAAAGTGCAATTTAAGAAAGGAGTTATAAGTAGAAATTGTGTTATATTTTATAAGAGGGCTTTTGATGAAAATTATGATGTTGAAATTTATTATTAAGATGGAGTGATAAGGTGTATTTGTTTTTTATATTATTGTGTATTGTGAGAGAGATATTATTATCTTCTAACATCCTTGAGTTTGACAAATAAGTGTTTATGATTGTGGAAGATTTGTGTGGTCTACTCCTCATCAAGAAAAAGGTATGAGCACATTCTTCTTTGTTTGAGTTGATTGGTTGGTTTTCTGGAAAACAACTTTGGAGTGAAAAGGACTTGATTGGTTTCCTTATTGAGTTGTTGAGCTATTATGAAGTGAATGCTATGCACATTGTTTTATAAGCATTATTGTTGAAGTGAATGGTTGAGTGAAGAACTTGAACTAGGGTTTGCAAATATCATGAGTATCATTGTTATGTGAGATTAGTTGATAGCATTGTTGGAAAAATTTTGAGTGAGTATTCATATGCTTGGACTAGGGTTTGTGAGAAAGGATTATTTCATTGAGTGATTGGTTGAGTAGCATTAGTTGAGCCTAGTCAAGTGGATGTGTGAAGTGATAGCTCAAGTTCTATGAAACAAATTATTCTATATTCTGAATTGAATTGAGAAAGTAGTTGAGTGTTGATGAGTGTGAAACATATTGAGTCTCTAACAATTCTCTATATGTTTCAAAAGAGTGATTGAAAGTAATTGAGCATTGAGGTGAATGTGAAGCATATTGAGTCTCTAACAATTCTTTGTATGTTTCAAAAGAGTGATTGAAATTAATTGAGCATTGAGGTGAATGTGAAGCATATTGAGTCTCTAAAAATTCTCTGTATGTTTCTGAAAGAGTGATTGAAAGTAATTGAGCATTGTGTTGAATGAGAAGCATATTGAGTCTCTAACAATTCTCTTTATGTTTCTATGAGATTGGACAAGTTCTAGTGTGGACTTGTTGAGCATATTTGAGGTAAGTCTTTGAGAAGACTTGTGGACAGATTTGTGTGATCTTTTGTGGAAGCTTACAATACATATTGAGAGTAGATTTGGATAAATTCTAGTGAGGACTTATTGAGCAGATTTGGACAAGTTCTAGTGAGGACTTGTAGAGCATATTTGGACAAGTTCTAGAGAGGACTTGAGGATAGCTTAGTGTGAGCTTTTGTGGAAATATTACAAGGTATATTTGAGACAAGTCTTTGAGAAGACTTGAGAGAAGAATTGATTGATTGATTTGTTCAAACCTTGAGTTAAGGTTTGGGGTAGATCCAACAGAGTTGATTTGAGATTGAGTCAAGCTTTTTGTTAAGGCTTGAGGATAAATATTGAGGATAGATTTGTGCTAGACCGAAGGACTATTTTTAGTACAAATAAGAGGATAGATATTGAGGATATATTTGTGCTAGAACAAAGTCCTGTGTTTAGTATAGATTTGAGGATAGAGTTTGGTGCAGATTTGAGGATAGGTTTATGCCAAACTAGAGATAGATATTGAGCAGATTTGTGCTAGATCGAAGGACTATGTTTAGTGTATATTTGAGACAAATATTTGAAGGTGATAGAGTATAGAGGATGATAGTCTCTAGTGGATAGATATCCATTAGCCAGGGCAGTGAGGACAGGTGTCTTCAGTGGATAGATATCCATTAGCCAGAGTAGTGGGGGCAATAGTTCTTCTAGAAGATCACCAGTCAAAGCTAAGGAGAAAGGAGTTCTCCTATGGATAGAGATCCACGAACTTGATTAGGGTATTGGTGTCTCCTTTGGATAGAGATCCATAAATATTGTAATAGGGAAAGGATTCCCAAGAGATTGATTGAGAAAATTTTAGTGAAATATTTTCTCCGTGGAGTAGCCCACATTGGGTGAACCACGTTAAATTGGTGTCTCTATTGTGTGTGGTGATTTATGCATTGCTTTGATTATTGCTGTTGATATTGCTATATTTACACTACATAATATTGATTGGAAAGAAAATTAAAAAGTGGTCTTATATTGTTCACCCCCCTCTCAGTATAAGCTTGTGTTCTTCAATTGGTATCAAGTGGGTTCCTTCGAAAGAGTTTAACAACTTGAAGGAAAAGCTTTCAAGAACACAATGGATTCTAAGAATGTGTCCTCAGATAATTCAACACCAATATTTTATGGAAGTGATTATATATATTGGAGTATGAGAATGAAGGTTCACCTGATGGCACTTGGCAATGAAATTTGGGAAGCAGTTGAAAATGGATACATACCACCAATTGATCCACCTACATATAAGGAAGGTAAGCTTCTATAACATTATAATTCAAAAGCAATGAATGCACTTCTGAGAGGTTTGCATAGAATATAATCAATAAAATTTATGCATTGTAAAGATGCAAAAGGAATTTGGGATAAGTTGCAAAGCATATATGAAGGAGATAAAAGTGTCAAAAAGGTAAAGATACGAAATCTCAAAGGACAATTTGAAGAATTAAGAATGAAGAATGAGGAAGACATTAGTTCTTATCTACTTCGGGTAGATGAGGTTGTTAATGCTATGCAAGGACTTGGACTGAATGTGGATGAATCAGATGTTTGTGATAAGATCTTAAGGTCTCTTCCAACAAGGTTTAGTGAAAATATTTCAGCTATAGAAGAAGCAAAGGATGGTGATTCTTTGACAAGAGATATGTTGCTTGGTATTCTTACAACTTTTGAGTTAAGAACAAAAGAACCTAATCCCTAGAAGGAAGTAGCCTTCAAAGCAATCAAGAAGACAAAGGGTAAGAAGTCAGAATCGAGCAATGAGTCATCCAGTGATGAAGAAGCAAATTATGGTAGAAGGAACAAGGATTCAAAAAAAAAAAAAATTAAAAATTTTTAATAGATTAAATTGGTGAAATTTAGTTTTAAAAAAAAAAAAAAAAAAAAAAAAAAAAAGTAAAAAAGAAAAGGAGGAAATATACAGGTATCAAAAGAAATGCAAGGATGGACAAAGCAGACAAGGAAAGAAGTTCTTTCAAAGAAAAAAGAGGAGCTACTATGCAGATAAGGCAAGTAAGTACTCAAGTGATAGTGATGCTAGTTCTTCAAGTAATGATAGAGATGAAGTCCTATTTATGATTGAAGAAAAATAAGAAGTCAAGAAAAGGTCACCAATAATTCTCAAGTGTTTTAGATGTGGTAAATTTGGACATCTTGAAGATAGTTGTACAAGGAATGGTTATAGTTTCAGTGATGATGAATATGAGGATGCACTTGAAGGACCAAAAGAAAATCTTCTAATGGCACTAGAAGAAGAAGAAGGTGATCCTATAGTAGACAAGTCAAAAGAAAATGAAGATATAGACAAAGGCAAATAAATAGAGGAAGAATCAGAAAAAGAAGGATTTGATCTTAAGGTAGAACTTATTTATGCTCTTGACACAGTAAAGAAGGTAAGAAAGCAAAACTCTAAACTTGAGTTTCAGTTTCAAGAATGTGATGAAGAGAGAAGAATTCTTATAGAGGATCTAAACAAGTCAATGGCTAAGACAAAGAAGTTCAAGGATAAGTTAGAAGCAAAGGTCTTAGAATGTGAAAGGTTAGAACAAGAAGTAGCTCTACTAAGGGAAGATTTAGAAAAATCCAAGGATAAGCTACACAAGTTTGGAAAGAGTTCAAATATTATGGATAAGATGATCAAGGTACAAAGAAGGTCAACAAACAAAATAGGTCTTGGTTTTGAATAAGCTCAAAAGAAACAAGAAGAAAATTCAACCTCAAGTTCTTAAGGAAGAAGAAACTTTAGAAGAAGATAGTGTAAGAGAAAGTGAGACTTATGAGGATGAGTTGGACAACAGAAAGTTCAACAAGGAAAGGAACAATGCACATAGGAGAAATAGATGGAACAAAAATCATAATAAGTTAAGAGAGACTAAGAGACCAATGAGGTCAAGACAAGGAAACTTCAATGGAAGATGTTTCTCATGTCACAGGTTTGGGCACATGGCTTCACAGTGCAGGACACATGAAAGATAGGAATATGGGAATAGACAGCTTTTCCATGGGTATTGCTACTCATGTAATCGGTTTGGTCACAAGGCAATGGATTTCAGGATTCATGACAGAAAAGGATATGGCTTCACTAGGAGAAATCCTAAGACATTTGCACCTCCAAGGAATAATAACATTAAGTGTTATAAGTGCAATAATGATGGACACACAACAAAGTGGTGTAGAGCAGACATTCCATAACCAAGCATGAATATGAACAGGAATAGGAACAAGAATATGGATATAAATAAGAATAGGAACATGAATAGGAACAGAATATGGATATGAATAGGAATAGGAACATGGACATGGACAGAAATAGTCAAAGGGATCAGAAGGATCAGATGAGAAGGAAAGCAGATAAAGGTAAATACCAGTGCTTGTTGGGAGTAGAAATACTCCCACCCCAGAATTAACCACCTCAAGAGGAGGTGGGGGAGGGGCTAAGCTAAGAGACTCATTCTTAGCCCCGAGCCCCAAAGGTGACCCTTTGCCATTGATGTCAAAGGGGGAGAGATTTGGTAATTGAGTAAGGAGGAGATATTTGGTTTAAGGAGAGAGCAATTTCCCAGGGGGGAGCAGAATAAAAAGGTCAAGGAAATGGTAAAAAGTTATTGGGTTGCCATCAATGACAAAGGGGGAGATTTTTGGACATTTTGAGTCCATAAAGTTGTCATTGATGTCAAGGCATGAGGTTATCATTGATGCCAAAAGGTCGAAAGGAGCAATGCAAAAATTTGATGGCAAAAGAGCTTCATAATATTCATTTTTGATATTATAGGAAGCATAAATAAAAGGTTTTATTAAAAACCATGGATTAGCAAAATAAAAGGTTTTATTAAAAACCATGGATTGACAAAATAAAAGGTTTTTCATAAAAACCCAAGGAGGCTTTTTATTCCAAATTAAAAAGTCCAAGGAAGGTTTAAATATTTAATTTATAAATATTTAAATTCAAATTGAATTTAAATTTTATAAATAAATATTTATTTATTCGAAATAGCAAAACCCTAAAGCTATTCCACCGACATGCAAGTTGAATATTACCCCCGCCGACGTGTTGGAAGAAATAGCAAAGCAATATAAATATTGCCTTTGCTAAGGCAAAAATATTATGCATTTTGAATTCGAAAAATGTGCTAAGGGAGAAAATTCATGCGCTGCAAAAATTTGAATTTTGGGGAGTTTAAGAAGATGTGGTGCATAGCATCTAGCACCATCCGGTGGCTAGCTCGAGTGGCATTTGGCTTGGCGCTTGTGGAAGGAAGGTTACGGGTTCAAAACCCGATGGCAACAATTTTTCGAAGCCCTTTTGGTTTTCATTTTTGGCGGAAGTGGAAAGGAGAATAGAGTGCTTGGGCACTCTAGCTCACATGTGAGCGCTAGCTCATGCGACAACCAAGGCCACGACTAGAGCGCTTGGGAGAGGCAACGTCGTGGGTTCAAAACCCACTAAGGGCAAAGGTACAATTTTTTATTTAATTTTTGTTTGCCCTAAGGTTGTTGTGAGAAAATTGGGAGGTATAAGGTGGTAATTAAAGTGGATTATTTACCTATAAGTTAAAGTGATTTTTGGGCATGGTAAAAAGTTGTTTTTGATAAAGTAAAACTAAGGTAATTAATTTTTACCTTAGAAGAATAAATTACATTATTTTATAAATTATTTTATTTGATAAGTGCAATTTAAGAAAGGAGTTATAAGTAGAAATTGTGTTATATTTTATAAGAGGGTTTTTGATGAAAATTATGATGTTGAAATTTATTATTAAGATGGAGTGATAAGGTGTATTTGTTTTTTATATTATTGTGTATTGTGAGAGAGATATTATTATCTTCTAACATCCTTGAGTTTGGCAAAGAAGTGTTTATGATTGTGGCAGATTTGTGTGGTCTACTCCTCATCAAGAAAAAGGTATGAGCACATTCTTCTTTGTTTGAGTTGATTGGTTGGTTTTCTGGAAAATAACTTTGGAGTGAAAAGGACTTGATTGGTTTCCTTATTGAGTTGTTGAGCTATTATGAAGTGAATGCTATGCACATTGTTTTATAAGCATTATTGTTGAAGTGAATGGTTGAGTGAAGAACTTGAACTAGGGTTTGCAAATATCATGAGTATCATTGTTATGTGAGATTGGTTGATAGCATTGTTGGAAATATTTTGAGTGAGTATTCATATGCTTGGACTAGGGTTTGTGAGAAAGGATTATTTCATTGAGTGATTGGTTGAGTAGAGTTGGTTGAGCCTAGTCAAGTGGATGTGTGAAGTGATAGCTCAAGTTCTATGAAACAAATTATTCTATATTCTGAATTGAATTGAGAAAGTAGTTGAGTGTTGATGAGTGTGAAACATATTGAGTCTCTAACAATTCTCTATATGTTTTTTTTGTTTTTTCATTGAGTCTCTAACAATTCTCTGTATGTTTCAAAAGAGTGATTGAAAGTAATTGAGCATTGAGGTGAATGTGAAGCATATTGAGTCTCTAACAATTCTCTGTATGTTTCAAAAGAGTGATTGAAAGTAATTGAGCATTGAGGTGAATGTGAAGCATATTGAGTCTCTAACAATTCTTTGTATGTTTCTGAAAGAGTGATTGAAATTAATTGAGCATTGTGTTGAATGAGAAGCATATTGAGTCTCTAACAATTCTCTTTATGTTTCTATGAGATTGGACAAGTTCTAGTGTGGACTTGTTGAGCATATTTGAGGCAAGTCTTTGAGAAGACTTGTGGACAGATTTGTGTGAGCTTTTGTGGAAGCTTACAATACATATTGAGAGCATATTTGGATAAGTTCTAGTGAGGACTTATTGAGCAGATTTGGACAAGTTCTAGTGAGGACTTGTAGAGCAGATTTGGACAAGTTCTAGAGAGGACTTGAGGATAGCTTAGTGTGAGCTTTTGTGGAAAGCTTACAAGGCATATTTGAGACAAGTCTTTGAGAAGACTTGAGAGCAGAATTGATTGATTGATTTGTTCAAACCTTGAGTTAAGGTTTGGGGTAGATCCAACAGATTTGATTTGAGATTGAGTCAAGATTTTTGTTAAGGCTTGAGGACAAATATTGAGGATAGATTTGTGCTAGACCGAAGGACTATGTTTAGTGCAGATCAGAGGATAGATATTGAGGATATATTTGTTCTAGAATGAAGGACTGTGTTTAGTACATATTTGAGGATAGATTTTTGTGCATATTTGAGGATAGGTTTGTGCCAGACCAGAGATAGATATTGAGCAGATTTGTGCTAGATCGAAGGATTGTGTTTAGTGTAGATTTGAGATAAATATTTGAAGGTGATAGAGTATAGAGGATGATAGTCTCCAATGGATAGAGATCCATTAGCCAGGGTAGTGAGGACAGGTGTCTTCAGTGGATAGAGATCCATTAGCCATAGTAGTGGGGGCAACAGTTCTTCTAGAAGATCACCAGTAAGAGCTAAGGAGAAAGGAGTTCTCCTATGGATAGAGATCCATGAACTTGATTAGGGGATTGGTGTCTCCTTTGGATAGAGATCCATAAATATTGTAATAGGGAAAGGATTCCCAAGAGATTTATTGAGAAAATTTTAGTGAAATATTTTCTCCGTGGAGTAGCCCACATTGGGTGAACCACGTTAAATTGGTGTCTCTATTGTGTGTGGTGATTTGTGCATTGCTTTGATTATTGTTGTTGATATTGCTATCTTTACACTGCATAATATTGATTGGAAAGAAAAGTAAAAAGTGGTCTTATACTGTTCACCCCCCTCTCAGTATAAGCTTGTGTTCTTCAATGTTATCAAAGGGAAAACATAGAGACCTACCATAGGTGAAACTAAAATTCTAAAATTTGAATAAAATGATTCAAAATATTTAATGATAAATTTTTTTGCTATCACTAATGATATTCAAACATATATCAGTTCAACCAAAACATCTTTAGATGCATGGACAAGCCTAGAGAAAATTTTTGAAGGAAAGAATAAGGAAACTATTTTTCATCTCCAAACTCAACTTCACTCATTAAATATGAATAGTGGAGAGAGCATAGAACTGTTCCTAAAGAAGGTAGCAAATATTAAAGGGAAATTATTGATCTTAGGAGAATCAATTAAGGATGATCTTCTCACTCAAGTAACCATGAGAGCACTTCTAGACAACTATAAACACTTGGTCACATATTTACAAGTTTTAAGCAAAGATGCTTCTTTTGATGATCTAGTCAATATACTTCAAGAATATGAAGTAGAAAATACTATGAAAGATGATATGACTAGCACTGCATTGGCATAAAAATATAATCCATAGGGAAATATTGCTTTTTTAGCAGAAGGATAAAAACATGGTATTTTCATATATGCAGAAAGAAAGGTCATAGTACCAGCTATTGCAGATACAATCCCAAAAATCAAAAGAAAGGAAATAATATGAATAATAGGAATCAATTCCAAACTCAAAAATATCAAAGGAACCCTTATCAACAACAATTTCAGTGACCAACCAATTATCCTCAACTGGAATATCAAAAGAGAAATCATAAGGGACACATGTTTCATATTATAGAAGAAATTGAAGAACTAGAAGAACCCACAGACACCTATGAGGTGAAAAATCTATCAACAAATGCTACATATTACAAAGACTAATTATTTTCTTGAACAAGTTACAAATAATGCATAGAAAGAGTACAAATATCAATATGAAGAAGAAGAAGACCCATATAGAATACTAAAAGTATTCAATACCCAAATAATGTAATATAGGGGGTGTTAGAAATAGAGTTTATTTCATCATTTGGATTATGTAAATTTATCTTCCAAGATACATACTTAGGAGATTAGATTACTTTAGGAGTAAGTTATCTAGTTACTTCATGCAATGTAATAAATGCACAAGTGTCAATGTGCAAGTTGTATATGTGCAAGTTGTCCCTTTCACAACTAGGTAGAGTGTTGGCTAAGGAATATATTTTCCTATATAATAAATGCCTCATTGTTCGATATATACAGAGTCGAGGGACATAGTCAAATAGTGTAGCTTAGGGCATAGTATAGTTCTATGTACATCACCATCCATTGGTGATGGGTGTAATGTAGTTCAGTAGCTTTATTAATGGAGTGCTTATTTCCTCAATAGCTACATTGTAATATTTTATATGATTTCTATTTACAACATATTTTAGTCATCTAGTAAATTTACTTTCTTTCAAATTATTTAGCATCTTGTGATTGCTATCTCTGTGTTCTAATTATTTTGAAATCACTTCCATAAAAGTACAATGTTTTTGTAACATCATTAAAATTAATGAGCAAAAATAAAGCTTTAAAATTTGGTGAACCCACTTTAGAAAGTAGATACCTCATATACAATAGATGAAGAAGAATAGTTACTACTTACAAGTCAAAGAGGGAAGCAACCATTCAGAAGAGGCATGAGACCTCCATAGCACTTCCAACAAAGAAATAATTTTCAAAGATATCAAAATTAGAGAAATTATTCTCAAATTACTTTCCACATGCAAAATACGTGTGAATATTATGAAGAACATAAGCTTATATTGAGAGGGGAGGTGAACATTATAAGACCACTTTTTAATTTTCTTTCCCAATCAATATTATGCAATGTATAGATAGAAATATCAACAGTAGTAATCAAAGCAATGCACAAATCACCACACACAATAAAGACACCAAATTTATGTGGTTCATCCAATGTGGGCTACTCCAAGGAGAAAATATTTCACTAAAATTTTCTCAATCAATCTCTTGGGAAACCTTTCCCTATTATAATGTTTATGGATATCTATCCAAAGGAGACACCAATACCCTAATAAATTTCATGGATCTCTATCCACAAGAGAACTCCTTTCTCCTTAGCTCTGACTAGTGATCTTCTAGAAGAACTATTGCCCCCACTACTCTGGCTAATGGATCTCTATCCACTAAAGACTCATGTCCTCACTACATTGGCTAATGGATCTCTATCCACTGGAAACTATTGTCCTCTATACTCTATCACCTTTAAATATTTGTTTCAAATATGCACTAAACACAATCCTTCAATCTAGCACAAATCTATCCTCAATTTCTATCCTTTGATCTGCGCTAAACATAGTCCTTCGACCTAGAACAAATATATCCTCAATATATGTCCTCTGATCTACACTAAACACATTCCTTCGGTCTAGCACAAATCTATCCTCAATATTTATCCTCTGATCTGCACTAAACATAGTCCTTCGGTCTAGCACAAATCTATCCTCAAGCCTTAACACAAAGCTTGAATCAATATCAAATCAACTCTATTGGATCTGCCCCAAACCTTAACTCAAGGTTTGAACAAATCAATAAATAAACTCTGCTCTCAAGTCTTCTCAAAGACTTGTCTCAAATCTACCTTGTAAGCTTCCATAAAAGCTCACACCAATATTTCCACAAGTCCTCTCTAGAAATTTTCTAAATATGCTCAATAATTCCTCACTAGAACTTATCCAAATCTGCTCTCAATTTGTATTGTAAGCTTTCACAAAATCTCACACAAATCTATCCACAAGTCTTCTCAAATACTTACCTCAAATATGCTCAAAAAGTCCTCACTAGAACTTGTCCAATCTCATAGAAACATAAAGAGAATTGTTAGAGACTTAATATTCTCTACATTCATCACAATGATCAATCACTCTCTTAGAAACATATAGAGAATTGTTAGAGACTCAATATGCTTCACATTAATCTCAATACTCAATCACTTTCAATCACTCTCTTAGAAATATATAGAGAATTGTTAGAGACTCAATATGCTTCACATTCACTTCAATACTCAATCACTTTCAATCACTCTCTTAGAAACATATAGAGAATTGTTAGAGACTCAATATGCTTCACATTCATCTCAATACTCAATCACTTTCAATTACTCTCTTAGAAACATATAGAGAATTGTTAGAGACTCAATATGCTTCACATTCACCTCAATACTCAATCACTTTCAATCACTCTTTTATAATATAGAATAATTTGTTTCACGAAACTTGAACAATCACTTCAACACATTCACTTGACTAGGCTCAACCAATCACTCAATGAAATAATCCTTTCTTACAAACCCTAGTCCAATCACATGAACACTCACTCAAATGTTTCCAACAATGCTTATCAATCAATCTCACATAACAATGATACTCATGTTCTTTGCAAACCCTAGTTCAAGTTCCTCACTCACTTACTTACTTAAAAAACAATGCTTATAAAACAAGGTTCTATCAACAACTCTTTTATTCCATAAAACCTTGAAGCATTAAATAAAAAACACTCAATAATTCTAACCAAACAATCCTTTTCACTCCAACATTTCATACACAACTTTCAAAATCACTCACTACGAAGAATATGCCCATACCTTTTGTTGGATGTAAAAGTGCCTTTGGAAAAACCTGTCTTAATCACAATTTCCTTCTTTCCAAATTCAATGGTTAAACACAACAATATCACTTCAATACTTTCTCTAAAATATTCCCTTAAACACAAAATAATCACAACTCAATTTATGCCTTATTGCTCCCTTTTAAAAATAATACTCATCATAATATACATAAAAATAATTTCTTTGATACACCTTATAAAATCCAACTTGAAATAATATCCAACACAATAAAATATCAACCAAACACCTTACAATCCTTTCAAAACCTTTGAGCAAATAACATTCAAAAATTAATTTTGCAAAACCCTTATATCTCCCTTTGCAACATTAGAACCAAATAAAAGTATGCAAAAATTAATTTTTAAATGCCCAAACTATATTCCCAAAGTTTTTTGCGACCAATATCAAAGCGTACCTCTTTATTCCCCAAAAGAGGATTTGGCTAGATTAGATCTGCCGTCTCCTCTATCCTAAGCGTCTTAGTACTTGGGAGCCCACCGCGTGGGCTACTATAGCCCACATGAAGGAAGGATGAGGTCCTTCTTCTTATGCCTCTACCATCATCTTATATTTCACAAATTTTGTACGCTTTCTCTCTTCCTTGGATGCAGTGCAAATTATGAGGCTCGTAATTTATTTCAAAGGTATGGTAATTTTTGGTGAAGTGAGTGTTCCCCCTTATATACATGTTTTTAAACTCCTCCTCACATAGGTTATTTGTCATTCAAAATCGAATTTTGAATTTTAATTTTAATAACCCACTTTAGGGTTATTTAACCTTAGCTTAAATTAATTTATAATTAATAATTAAATTAATTAAAAATTAATTTAAATAACTTTATAAGTTAAGTAAATTAACTAATAAATTAATTTATAATTAATTTTAAACTTCCTTTGTATAATATTATAATATTATTCACTTGGGCTTCTTTTAGCATTTTGGACCAAATATGACTTCCGAGAACTAGGTCTTGAAATTGAAACCGAATTATCCTTTTGCATTTATTGGAGAACCGAAAACTGATGTTGCCAACTGAAACTTCCACTGAAAGCTTAACATCAATGACCACTAACTTTTGACATAAATAACAACTTATCACTCAAAATATCCAACAATATTCCCCTTTGTCATTGATGGCAACCCAAATTCTTTTTACCAAAACTTGACCTTTTTCCTATTTTGCTCCCCTTGGGAAATTGCTCCTCCTGACTCGATGCTTTCTCCTTAAACCAAATCTCTCCCCCTTTGAAATAAATGGCAAAGGGTCACCTTTGGGGTTCAAGTCTAAGAATGAGTCTCTTAGCTTAGTACCTCCCCCACCTCCTCTTGAGGTGGTTAATTATGGGGTGGGAGTATTTCTACTCCCAGCAAGCACTGGTCTTTACCTTTATCCTCTTTCCTTATCATATAATATTTATGATTTATTTGACTATTCCTGTTCCTATTTCTATCCATGTACACATTCTTGTTCCTATTTATATCCATATCCACATTCCTGTTCTTGTTCATATTCTTGTTCTTATCCATATTCCTTTTCATGTTCCTGTCCATGCCCATATTCCTTGTTCCTATTCCTTTTCATGCTTGATTCTAGAATTTCTGCTCTACACCATTTTGTTGTATGTCCATCATTATTGCACTTATAATACTTAATGTTATTATTTCTTGGATGTGAATATGTCTTAGGATTTCTCCTTGTGAAGCCATATCCTTTTCTATCATAAACCCTGCAATCCATTGCCTTGTGACCAAACTGATTATATGAGTAGCAACACCCATAGAAAAGTTGTCTATTTTTTAAATTCCCATTAACTTGTATTTCATGTGTCCTACACTATGAAGCCATGTGTCCAAACCTGTGACATGAGAAACACCTTCCATTGAAATTTCATTGTCTTGACCTCATTGGTCTCTTAGTATCTTTTAACCTATTCTGATTGTTGTTCCATATATTTCTCCTTTGTGCATTGTTCCTTTCCTTCTTGAAATTTTTGTTGTCCAACTCATCCTCAAATGTCTCACTTTCTATTACACTACCTTCTTCTGAAGTTTTTTCTTCTTCAGAACGTGAGGTTGAATCTTCTTCTTGTTTCTTTTGAGCCTATTCAAAACCAAGACCTATTTTTTTTGTTGACCTTCTTTGTACTTTGATCATCTTATCCACAATATTTGAGCTCTTTACAAACTTGTGTAGCTTATCCTTAGATTTTTATAAATCTTCCCTTAGTAGAGCTACTTCTTGTTCTAACCTTTCACATTCTAAGACCTTTGCTTCTAAATTATCCTTGAACTTATTTGTCTTAGCCATTGAATTATTTAGATCCTCTATAAGCTTTCTTCTCTCTTCATCGTATTCTTGAAACTAAAACTCAAGTTTAGAGTTTTGATTTCTTACCTTATTTACTGTGTCAAGAGCATAAATAAGTTTTGCCTTAAGATCAAATCCTTTTTTATCCGATTCTTCCTCTATTTGTTTACCTTTGTGTACATCTTCATTTTCTTTTGACTTATCTACTATAGGATCACCTTCTTCATATTCTAGTGCCATTAGAATATTTTCTTCTAGTCCTTAAAGTGCATCCTCATATTCATCATCACTGAAACTATAACCATTCCTTGTAAAACTATCTTCAAGATGTCCAAAGTTACCACATCTAAAACACTTGAGAATTATTGGTGGCATTTTCTTGACATTTTCTTTTTCCTCAATCATAAATAGGACTTCATATCTATCATTATCTAAAAAACTAGAATCACTATCACTTGAGTACTTACTTGCCTTGTCTACATAGTAGCTCCTCTTTTGTCTTTGAAAGAACTTCTTCCCTTGTCTACTTTGTCCATCCTTACCTTTCTTTTGGTACCTATATTTTTTTTATTCATTTTTCCTATGATCTTGTTTTTCTTCATCATTGTTATTTTTAGCTTCATATCAATCAGTTACATAGTGACCATACTTTCCACAATTGAAACATCTAATAAATTTTGCATCTTTGAATATTCTTGAATCCTTGTTCCATCTGCCATAATTTGCTTCTTCATCACTGGATGAATCATTGTTCAATTTTGACTTCTTACCCTTTTTCTTCTTAATTGCTTTGAAGGTTGCTTCCTTCTTGGGATTAGGTTCTTTTGTTCTTAACTCAACAGATGTAAGAATACCAAGCAACATTTCTCTTGTCAAATAATCACCATACTTTGCTTCTTCTATATATGAAATCTTTTCACTTAACCTTGGTTGAAGAGACCTTAAGATCTTATCACAAACATTTGATTTATCCACATTAAGTCCAAGTCCTTTCATAGCATTAACAACCTCATTTAGCCGAAGTAGAGAAGAACTAATATCTTCCTCATTATTCATTCTTAATTCTTCAAATTGTCCTTTGATATTTTTTATCTTTGCCATTTTGACACTTTTATCTCTTTCATATATGCTTTACAACTTATCCCATTTTCCTTTTGTATTTTTAAAATGCATAACTTTTATTGATTATGTTCTATGCAAAACTCTCAAAAGTGCATTCATTGCTTTTGAATTGTAATGCTGTAGAAGCTTACCTTCCTTATCTGTAGGTAGATCAACTGGTGGTATGTATCCATTTTCAACTGATTCCCAAATTTCATTGCTAAGTGCCATCAGGTGAACCTTCATTCTCATACTCCAATATATGTAACCACTTCCATAAAATATTGGTATTGAATTATATGAGGACACATTATTGGAATCTATTGTGTTCTTGAAATCATTTCCTTCAAGCTGTTAAACTCTTTCGAAGGAACCCACTCTGATACCAATTAAAAAACACAAGCTTATTCTGATAGGGGGGTGAACATTATAAGACCACTTTTTACTTTTCTTTCCCAATAAATATTATGCAATGTATAGATAACAATATCAACATTAGTAATCAAAGCAATGCATAAATCATCACACACAATAGGGACATCAAATTTACGTGGTTCACCTTATGTGGGCTACTCTAGGAAGAAAATATTTCACTAAAATTTTCTTAATCAATCTCTTGGAAAACCTTTCCCGATTACAATGTTTATGGATCTCTTTCCAAAGGAGAAACTAAATACCTAATCAAGTTCATGGATCTCTATCCACAACTCCTTTCTCCTTAGCTTTGACTCATGATATTCTAGAAGAACTATTGCCCCCACTACTATGGTTAATGGATCTCTATACACTGAAGACTCCTATCCTCATTGACTTGGCTAATGGATCTCTATCCACTAGAGACTGTCATTATCTATACTCTATCACCTTCAAAGGTCTCTCAAATCTGCACTAAACACAATCCTTCAATCTAGCACAAATATGTCATTAATATCTATCCTCTGATCAAGTCCTTCAACCTAGCACAACTATATCCTCAATCTCTGTCCTTTGATCTATGCTAAACATAGTCCTTCGATCTAGCATAAATCTATCCTCAATATTTGTCCTTTGATCTGCACTAAACACAATCCTTTGGTCTAGCACAAATATGTCTTCAATCCTTAACACAAAGCTTGACTCAATATCAAATCAACTTTGTTGGATCTGCACCAAACCTTAACTCAAGTTTTGAACAAATCAATAAATCAACTCTTCTCTCAAGTCTTCTCAAAGAATTGTCTCAAATCTGCCTTGTAAGCTTCCATAAAAGCTCACACAAATATTTCCACAAGTCCTCTCTAGAATTTTTCCAAATCTACTCAATAAGTCCTCACTAGAACTTATCCAAATCTGCTCTCAATCTATATTGTAAGCTTTCACAAAAGCTCGCATAAATCTATCCATAAGTCTTCTCAAAGACTTACCTCAAATCTGCTCAACAAGTCCTCACTAGAACTTGTCCAATCTCATAGAAACATAAAGAGAATTGTTAGAGACTCAATATGATCTATATTCATCATAATGCTCAATCACTTAGAAACATATAGAGAATTGTTAGAGACTCAATATGCTTCACATTCACCTCAATGTTGAGCAAGGTGCAGAAATAGTATTGTCATTGTTGTCAACATAAACAGATAGATCAGTTGATGCAGTGGACAAGAGTTCAGAGGTCAGTGAGAGCATGTACAGTAAATTTCTAGGAAGACAAAAGTGGCCCAGATTCACAGAATCAGAGAAAAAGACAAGTAAGAAAATTGTCGCGATATCGTGACATGTTTTCTATCGTGATTTCATGACATATCGGAGGAGAGAGAAAAAGCTAAAAAAGCTGTCGCAATTTTGTGACATATCGAAGGAGAGAGAAAATTCTGGCAAAACTGTCATGATTTCGTGACATATTGGACGAAAGAGAAAGCGCAAGATAAATTGGTGCGATTTCGCGACATGTTGGAAGCAAAGAAGGCAAGTAAGAAAACTGTCGCAATTTCGTGACATGTTTGAAGAAGAAGCACATGCAAGGAAAATTGTTACGATTTCATGACATGTTTGGAGAGAAGGCGCAGGAAAAGAAAACTATCGTGATTTTGTGACATGTTTGGAGAGAAGGCGCAGGCAAAGAAAACTATCACGATTTTGTGACATGTTTGGAGAGAAGGCGCAGGCAAAGAAAACTGTCACGATTTCGTGACATGTTTGGAGAGAAGGTGCAGGCAAAGAAAACTGTCATGATTTCATGACATGTTTGGAGAGAAGGCACAGGAAAAGAAAACTGTCATGATTTCGTGACATGTTCGGAGAGGAGGCGCAAGCAAAGAAATGTGTCACAATTTTGTGACATGTTTGAGAGAAAGAGCTTGCAAAGAAAAGTGTCACGATTTCATGACAATTTGCAAGAGTAAGCGCTAAGGAGAAAAAGTGTCACGATTTCGTGACATTTCAGGTTTTCGCAATCCGATGAGAAGAAAAGCGCTAAGGAGAAAAAATGTCACGATTTCGTGACATGTCGGGTTTTCGCGATCCGATGAGAAGAAAAGCGCTAAGGAGGAAAAGTGTCATGATTTCGTGACATAATGCAGGAGAGAGAGTCTGATAGAAAAAGGTGTCACGATTTTGTGACATGCTTCATTTTCACGGTCCAAAGCGAAGAGAAAGAGGAGAAGGATGAAGTGTCACGATTTTGCGACATGCTTCATTTTTGCGGTCCAAAGTGAAGAGAAAGAGGAGAAGGATGAAGTGTCATGATTTCGTGATAGAAGCAAAACGAAGGAGCATGGAAACAGAAGTATCATGATTTTGTGACAAATTCAAGGAGGAAGAGCTCAAAGGCGAAAGCGTCGAAGCTTTCACAAAAGCTCACATAAATCTGTCCATAAGTCTTCTCAGAGACTTACCTCAAATCTGCTCAAAAAGTCCTCACTAGAACTTGTCCAATATCATAGAAACATAAAGAGAATTGTTAGAGACTCAATATGCTCTATATTAATCACAATGCTCAATCACTCAGAAACATATAGAGAATTGTTAGAGACTCAATATGCTTCACATTCACCTCAATACTCAATCACTTTCAATCACTCTCTTAGAAATATATAGAGAATTGTTAGAGACTCAATATGCTTCACATTCACCTCAATACTCAATCACTTTCAATCACTCTCTTATAAATATATAGAGAATTTTTAGAGACTCAATATGCTTCACATTCACCTCAATACTCAATCACTTTCAATCACTCTCTTAGAATATAGAATAATTTGTTTCACAGAACTTGAACAATCACTTCAACACATTCACTTGACTAGGCTCAACCAATCACTCAATGAAATAATCCTTTCTTACAAACCCTAGTCCAATCACATGAACACTCACTCAAATGTTTCCAACAATGCTTATCAATCAATCTCACATAAAAATGATACTCATATTCTTTGCAAACCCTAGTTCAAGTTCCTTACTCACTTACTTACTTAAACAAAAATGCTTATAAAACAAGGTTCTATCAACAACTCTTTTATTCCATAAAACCTTGAAGCATTAAATAAAAAACACTCTCAACAATTCTAACCAAACAATCCTTTTCACTCCAACATTTCATACACAACTTTCAACAATCACTCACTAGGAAAAATATGCCCATACCTTTTGTTGGATGTAAAAGTGCCTTTGGAAAAACCTGTCTTAATCACAATTTTCTTCTTTCCAAATTCAATGGTTAAACACAACAATATCACTTCAATACTTTCTCAAAAAATTTCCCTTAAACACAAAATAATCACAACTCAATTTATGCCTTATTGCTCCCTTTTAAAAATAACACTCATCATAATATACATAAAAATAATTTCTTTGATACACCTTATAAAATCCAACTTGAAATAATATCCAACACAATAAAATATCAACCAAACACCTTACAATCCTTTCAAAACCTTTGAGCAGATAACATTAAAAAATTAATTTTGCAAAACCCTTATATCTCCCTTTGCAACCTTAGATCCAAATAAAAATATGCAAAAATTAATTTTTAAATGCCCAAACTATATTCCTAAAATTTTTGGCGACCAATATCAAAGCGTACCTCTTTATTCCCCAAAAGGGGATTTTACGAGATTCGATCCACCCTCTCTTCTATCCTATGTGTCTTAGCACTTGGGATCCCATCACGTGGGCTACTAAGGCCCACATGAAGTAAGGATGAGGTCCTTTGTCTTATGCCTCTATCGTCATCTTATCTTTCATGAATTTCATACATTTTCTCTCTTCCTTGGATGCAGCGCAAATTACAAGGCTCGCAATTTATTTCAAAGGTATGGTAATGTTTGGTGAAGTGGGTGTTCCCCCTTATATACACGTTTTTAAACTCCTCCTCACATAGGTGCTTTGTCATTTGAAATCGAATTTTGAATTTTAATTTTAATAACCCACTTTAGGGTTATTTAACCTTAGCTTAAATTAATTTATACTTAATAATTAAATTAATTAAAAATTAATTTAAATAACTTTATAAGTTAAGTAAATTAACTAATAAATTAATTTAAAATTAATTTATAATTAATTTTAAACTTCCTTTGTATAATATTATAAAATAATATTATAATATTATTCACTTGGGCTTATTTTAGCATTTTGGACCAAATATGACTTCCTAGAACTAGGTCTTGAAATTGAAACCGAATTATCCTTTTGCATTTATTGGAGAACCGAAAACTGATGTTGCCAATTGAAACTGCCACTGAAATATTAACATCAATGACCACTAAATTTTGACATCAATGACAACTTATCACTCAAAATATCCAACAATATTCCCCTTTGTCATTGATGGCAACCCAAATTCTTTTTACCAAAACTTGACCTTTTTCCTATTTTGCTCCCCTTGGGAAACTGCTCCTCCTGACTCAATGCTTTCTCCTTAAACCAAATATCTCCCCCTTTGAAATCAATGGCAAAGGGTCACCTTTGGGGCTCGAGGCTAAGAGTGAGTCTCTTAGCTCAGCCCCTCCCCCACCTCCTCTTGAGATGGTTAATTCTAGGGTGGGAGTATTTCTACTCCGAACAAGCACTGGTCTTTACCTTTATCCTCTTTCCTTATCATCTGATATTTATGATTTCTTTGAATATTCATGTTCCTATTTCCATCCATGTCCACATTCCTGTTCCTGTTTATATCCATATCCATATTACTATTCTTGTTCCTATTCCTGTTCTTATCCATATTCCTTTTCATATTCCTATCCATGCCCATATTCCTTGTTCCTGTTCCTGTTCATGCTGATTATGGAATGTCTGTTCTACACCATTTTGTTGTATGTCCATAATTATTGCACTTATAATACTTAATGTTATTATTTCTTGGAGGTGAATATGTCTTAGGATTTCTCCTAGTGAAGTTATATTCTTTTCTATCATGAACCCTGCAATCCATTGCCTTGTGACCAAAATGATTATATGCGTAGCAATACCCATGGAAAAGTTATCTATTTTTAAAATTCTCATTTTCCTATCTTTCATGTGTCCTGCATTGTGAAGCCATGTGTCCAAAACTGTGACATGAGAAACACCTTCCATTGAAATTTCATTGTATTGACCTCATTGGTCTCTTAGTCTCTCTTAACCTATTCTGATTGTTGTTCCATATATTTCTCCTTTGTGCATTGTTCCTTTCCTTGTTGAATTTTTTTTTTCCAACTCATCCTCAAATGTATCACTTTCTATTACACTATCTTCTTCTAAAGTTTTTTCTTCTTCAGAACTTGAGGTTGAATCTTCTTCTTGTTTCTTTTGAGCCTGTTCAAAACCAAGACCTTTTTTGTTTTTTGACCTTCTTTGTACTTTGATCATCTTATCCACAATCTTTGAGCTCTTTCCAAACTTGTGTAGCTTATCCTTAGATTTTTCATTCTAAGACCTTTGCTTCTAACTTATCCTTGAACTTCTTTGTCTTAGCCATTGACTTGTTTAGATCCTCTATAAAATTTCTTCTGTATTCATCATATTCTTGAAACTAAAACTCAAGTTTAGAGTTTTGATTTATTACCTTCTTTACTATTTCAAGACCGTAAATAAGTTTTTCCTTAAGATCAAATCCTTCTTTATCTTATTCTTCCTCTATTTTTTTACATTTGTCTACATATTCATTTTCTTTTGACTTGTCTACTATAGGATCACCTTCTTCATCTTCTAATGCCATTAGAATATTTTCTTCTATTCCTTCAAGTGCATCATCATATTCATCATCACTGAAACTATAACCATTCATTGTACAACTGTATTCAAGATATCTAAAGTTACCACATCTAAAACACTTGAGAATTATTGATGACCTTTTCTTGACTTCTTTTTTTTAATCATAAATAAAACTTCATATCTATCATTATCTTAAAAACTAGCATCACTATCACTTGAGTACTTACTTGCCTTGTCTGCATAGTAGCTCCTCTTTTGTCTTTGAAATAACTTCTTCCCTTGTCTACTTTGTCCATCCTTACCTTTCTTTTGGTACCTGTATTTTTTTTATTCCTTGTTTCCATGATCTTATTTTTCTTCATCATTGTTATTTTTAGCTTCTTAAAAATCAATTACATAGTGACCATACTTTCCACAATTGAATCATCTAACAAATTTTGCATCTTTGAATCTTATCGAATCCTTGTTCCTTCTACCATAATTTTCTTCTTCATCACTAGATGACTCATTGTTCAATTTTGACTTCTTACCATTTGTCTTCTTAATTTATTTGAATGCTACTTCCTTCTTGGGATTAGGTTCTTTTGTTCTTAACTCAAAAGCTATAAGAATACCAAGCAACATTTCTCTTGTAAAATAATCACCATACTTTGCTTCTTCTATAGATGAACTATTTTCACTAAACCTTGTTAGAAGAGACCTTAATATCTTATAATAAACATCTAATTTATCCACATTAAGTCCAAGTCATTTCATAGCATTAAAAACCTCATCTACCCAAAGTAGATAAGAACTAATATATTCCTCATTATTCATTCTTAGTTCTTCAAATTGTCCTTTGAGATTTTGTATCTTTGCTATTTTAACAATTTTATCTCCTTCATATATGCTTTACAACTTATCCCATATTCCTTTTGTATCTTTAAAATGCATAACTTTTATTGATTATGTTCTATGCAAACATTTCAAAAGTGCATTCATTTCTTTTGAATTGTAATGTTGTAGAAGCTTACCTTCCTTATCTGTAGGTGGATCAATTGGTGGTATGTATCCATTTTCAACTAATTCCCAAATTTCATTGTCAAGTGCCATCAGGTGAACCTTCATTCTCATACTCCAATACATGTAGTCACTTCCATTAAATATTGGTGTTGAATTATATGAGGACACATTCTTAGAATCCATTGTGTTCTTGAAATATTTTCCTTCAAGTTGTTAAACTCTTCCGAAGGAACCCGCTCTGATACCAATTGAAGAACACAAGCTTATACTAAGAGGGGAGGGGGTGAACATTATAAGACCACATTTTACTTTTCTTTCCAAATCAATATTATGCAATTTATAGATAACAATATCAACATTATTAATCAAAGCAATGCATAAATCACCACACACAATAGGGATGCCAAATTTACGTGTCACCTAATGTGGGCTACTCCAGGAAGAAAATATTTCACTAAAATTTTCTCAATAAATCTCTTGGGAAACATTTCCCTATTACAATGTTTATGGATATCTTTACAAAGGAGAAACTAAATCCCTAATAAATTTTATGGATCTCTATCCACAAGAGAACTTCTTTCTCCTTAGCTCTGACTGGTGATCTTCTAGAAGAACTATTGCCCCCACTACTCTGGTTAATGGATCTCTATCCACTGAAGACTCCTAGCCTCACTGACTTGGCTAATGGATCTCTATCCACTGGATACTATCATCCTTTATACTCTATAACCTTCAAAGCTCTATCTCAAATTTGCACTAAATACAATCCTTCGATCTAGCACAAATCTATCCTCAATATCTATCCTTCGATCTACACTAAACACAATCCTTCAACCTAGAAAAAATCTATCCTCTGATTTGTACTAAAAATAGTCCTTCTGTCTAAGCATAAATCTATCCTCAATATTTTTCCTCTGATCTGCACTAAACACATTCCTTCGGTCTAGCGCAAATTTGTCCTCAAGCCTTAACACAAAGCTTGAATCAATCTCAAATCAACTCTGTTGGATTTTCCCCAAACCTTAACTCAAGGTTTGAACAAATCAATCAATCAACTCTTCTCTCAAGTCTTATCAAAGACTTGTCTCAAATCTGCCTTGTAAGCTTCCATAAAATCTCACACCAATATTTCCACAAGTCCTCTCTAGAACTTGTCCAAATCTGCTCAATAAGTCCTCACTAGAACTTATCCAAATCTGCTCTCAATCTATATTGTAAGATTTCACAAAAGCTCACATAAATCTGTCCATAAGTCTTCTCAAAGACTTACCTCAAATCTGCTCGACAAGTCCTCACTAGAACTTGTCCAATCTCATAGAAACATAAAGAGAATTGTTAGAGACTCAATATGCTTCACATTCATCACAATGCTCAATCAGTCTCTTAGAAACATATAGAGAATTGTTAGAGACTCAATATGCTTCACATTCACCTCAATACTCAATCGCTTTCAATCACTCTCTTAGAAATATATAGAGAATTGTTAGAGACTCAATATGATTCACATTCACCTCAATACTCAATCACTTTCAATCACTCTCTTAGAAACATATAGAAAATTTTTAGAGACTCAATATGCTTCACATTCAACTCAATACTCAATCACTTTCAATCACTCTCTTATAATATAGAATAATTTATTTCACAGAACTTGAACAATCACTTCAACACATTCACTTGACTAGGCTCAACCAACTCTACTCAACCAATCACTCAATGAAATAATCCTTGCTTACAAACCCTAGTCCAATCACATGAACATCCACTGAAATGTTTCCAATAATTCTTATCAATCAATCTCACATAACAATGATACTCATATACGTCCGAGGTGTAGACCAATTGGTTCATCCAAACCCCATAAGGGGGTGGAGGTCCAAGGTTCAAATCTCGGGCCTCGTCGGACTGAACGCTTGTCCCTTTCCTGGTGCTTTCAGTGGCGTAAAAGGTTTTAAATTATTGTGGCATGGTGGTTATAGGGGCAGACTGTGCGAAGATCTATGTGGCGGCTTCTGGGGCAAACAACGCAGAATAATATGGCGGCCATAAAAAGCTGGACAGCTTGCCCGGATTCGTGGTGGCTATCGATTCCACCATGTAAATTAAAAAAAAAAAAGAATGATACTCATATTCTTTGCAAACACTAGTTCAAGTTCCTCACTCACTTACTTACTTAAACAACAATGCCTATAAAATAAGGTTCTATCAACAACTCTTTTATTCCAGAAAACATTGAAGCATTAAATAAAAAAACTCTCAAAAATGCTAACCAAACAATCCTTTTCACTCCAAATTTTCATACACAACTTTCAACAATCACTCACTAGGAAGAATATGCCCATACCTTTTGTTGGATGTAAAAGTGCCTTTGGAAAAACCTGTCTTAATCACAATTTCCTTCTTTCCAAATTCAATGGTTAAACACAACAATATCACTTCAATACTTTCTCTAAAATATTCCCTTAGACACAAAATAATCACAACTCAATTCATCCCTTATTGCTCCCTTTTAAAATAACACTCATCATAACATACATAAAAATAATTTCTTTGATACACCTTATAAACTCCAACTTGAAATAATATCCAACACAATAAAATATCAACCAAACACCTTACAATCCTTTCAAAACCTTTGAGCAAATAACATTAAAAAATTAATTTTGCAAAACCCTTATATCTCCCTTTGCAACCTTAGAACCAAATAAAAATATGCAAAAATTAAATTTTAATTGCCCAAACTATATTCCTAAAATTTTTGGTGACCAATATCAAAGCGTACCTCTTTATTCCCCAAAAGGGCATTCGGTGAGATTCGATCTGTCGTTTCCTCTATCCTAAGAGCCTTAGCACTTGGGAGCCCACCGCGTGGGCTACTAAGGCCCACGTGAAGGAAGGATGAGTTCCTTCCTCTTATGCCTCCACTATCGTCTTATCTTTCATGAATTTTGCATGCTTTCTCTCTTCCTTGGACGCAGCACAAATTACAAGGCTCGTAATTTATTTCAAATGCATGGTAATGTTTGGTGAAGTGGGTGTTCCCCCTTATATACATGTTTTTAAACTCCTCCTCACATTGACACTTTGTCATTCAAAATCGAATTTCAAATTTTAATTTTAATAACCCACTTTAGGGTTATTTAACCTTAGCTTAACTTAATTAATAATTAATAATTAAATTAATTAATAATTAATAATTAAATTAATTTATAATTAATTTTAAACTTCCTTTGTATAATATTATAAAATAATATTATAATATTATTCACTTGGGCTTCTTTTAGCATTTTGGACCAAATCTAACTTCTAAGAACTGGGTCTTGAAACTAAAACAAAATTATCCTTTTACATTTATTGAAGAACGAAAACTGATGCTGCCAACTGAAACTGCCACTGAAAGCTTGACATCAATGACCACTCACTTTTGACATCAATGACAACTTATACTCAAAATGTCCAACATATTATGGTAGAAATAGACACACTGTGAGGGAATATTGGCATATTCCATTAAAATAGGTCATCTTCAAAAAATAAAATCAAAGTTGGAGAAAGGTACATAAAAGTAATGTAGCTAAAGAAAACTAAGTTAAAGAAGAAAAATAAAAATGTGAAGAAATATAATAAGAACATGTGTTTGTTGCACAAGCACAAATGAGACAACACAATAATATTTGGTATAACTCCAAACATATGATAGGTTGAGAATCTTGGATGAACCCAAATCATTATATAAGAAAATTTCCATATATTGATCACTTCAAGCCAAGAAACCAATAAGAAGCAACATTACCTAAATACAAATGGAACTATTACAAGTGCAAGCCATGGGATACCTCTAAGGCCAAGAAATTTATTACATTCTAGAATGAAGATGGTACATTCAAAGTTAATTTCTTTTCTACTCATTTTTCCAAGTACAGAGAAAAACATTTGTAGGATGAATGGCCTATTGTGAAGAAAAAATTGAAGAAGTATGAGATATCTTACAATCTAGATCTTGTTGAAAGAATATTATCTACTTTTTCTAGTCAAACAAGAGATCCATACATTATTATCAAAGACCAAAATCTCATAAGACTATGATCAAGAAGTGTACCATCACTACAATTAATCAAGGTACTAAATGATAATATACATGTGATATCATCAATATTAACAACATAATTTGTGATAAATGTAGATTTTTTTAAAAATGAAAAATATTGGTCCCTATTGGATCAACTCTAAAGACCATACAAAAATTGATAGGTTGCTACATTCTAGTTCAAGGAAAAACTATGGCAGCTATGAGATCATTCAAAGGACTAAAATATGCAAAATTTATAGAGATTGTAT